>CM045493.1:17359732-18770212 GCA_024704745.1 Rosa lucieae | reverse complement strand
CATTACAGTGGTGATTGCGGACCCTTTATGCTACATTACATGGAAAGCATTGTAAACGGCGTGGAACCAACCAAGGAAGGTGGGGACAACATGAGAAAAAGACTGCTTGAGAGGTTCATGCACCTAGTTTTGGGAAGAAAGTGAGTCATGGGATTAGATAATCATATTATACATGTAGTTTTCATATCCGAAAGTAGGGCGTGTACAGTTATCGTAATAGTCTAGTCTTCAAACTATGTTGAAATGAACTGAATTATTAGATGATATAGAATATTGATGCTGACTTCAATTAGAGCAGGCGCTTTACAGAAAAATGTTTCAAATTAGACATGTTACTTACCTTATATGTCCAAGTAACATACTACCCCCCAGTAACCAAAATTACTGGCCCCCAGTATTGTCACCCAAAAGCTATAACCCTGATGGAAAATTGACCTTGTGTTACGTCGATTCAATTATAATCATCCAACATTAAGAATCTGACGTGCGAATGGGAGGAATGTTTCATTTCTACAGAATAATAACAATTACTGCCCCCCCGTAACCCAATTACTGGCCCCCAGTATTGTCACCCAATAAGCAAAAACACTGAAGGAAAATTGAACGGTGTTATGTCAGTTCAATTATAATCATCCCAACATTTGGTAACTGACATGCCAACGGGAGGAATGTTTATTTGAGCCTGAATACTATCAATTACTGCCCCCCAGTAAACCAATTACTGCCCCCCAGTAATGACACCAAATAAGCATTAAACCTGTTAAATCAATCCCAACAGTAAGAATCTGACATGTGAATAAGAAAATTTTTATTTCGGACTGAAAAAAAAAAATTACTGGCACCCAATAATCCAATTACTGCCCCCCAGTATTGCCACCCAATAATCTATAATCCTGTAAAAAAAATTGAACTTGTGCTATGTAGATGCAATTTTTATCATCACAACAGTAAAAACCTGACATGTGAGATAAAATGTTAATCTGAGTATGAATATAAACAATTACTGTCCCCCAGTAAACCAATTACTGCCCCCCACTAGACAAAGTCAAACCCTAAAAACTCTCTCTACAAACATATGCTGCTGAACGAGAGGTTCAGTGCAGCTCAACTTGTTATGAGTGCCCATTTTTCCACAACGACCACAACGAATCAGCTTCTTTTCAACCTCTCCAACCGACTTGAACCGCTTCACCTAGGCCTCCCAGGGGGCCTCTTCGCAAGTGGGAGGTAATATACATTCAGAGGCTGAATCCGAGAAGACATATCAACATTTGTTATCGGATGGATAGGGAAACCGTAGCTCTTCTTGAACATACCAACATGAAAGTACTTATCAATATAATCATACACATTTTCAGAGGCTGTGTAATGCAGCGAGGCCGTGAGGACAAGGAAAACAATTGATCTGCCATTTAACACATGAACAAGCATGATCGGAAATGTTGACAACATATGAAAAGTCAGATCGAACCTCATAAACTCCAGGACTTGAATAATGGACACTGAAACGACGAGATTTCTCCATCTGCACCTTCAACCTTTCCTCCATTTTGGGAGTTAGTTCTGTGGTCCAACGTTCTGCTTCTTCCCTCCTTTTACCCGCCATCTCCATTTGTTAATTCTTGTCTGGTCAAGCATACTGTAGACTGGCATCAAACGCTCAATTGCAATCCAAGAGTTAAATGATTCAGCAATCCCATTAGCCATAATTCCATATCGGCAGCTAGTATAAAATGCACGGCACCAATTTTCCACAGGCAATTCAGAAAGAAAAAGGTCAATAATATCGGCACCTCCAGCTTCTCTAAGCAACCGCAAATTGAAACGGTATTCCTTCTGAGTCGACGAATGCGACCTTAAAAAACTTCTGCTTTACATCTTCTATCAGTTTTGAATTACCTTTACCCTATATTTACTGGCAAGGTTTGCCACCAAGTGCTTGTAACAAAACAGATGAGGATTACCAGCAAAAACCTTATTGAAAGCGCTCAACATCCACACCCCGATCACTAATAAATGTGATAACTCTCCCTTGAGGTTCAAGCAGACACTTCAAATGTTTGAAAAAGAATGTCCAGTTTGCATCTGTCTCTGAATCACAAAAAACATATAGCTAGAGGATAGAAACCTGCATAAAACAGATCACAAAAATCAGTCTACTGGGGGTCAATAATGTTGTAATTATTCACGGCAGTACAATGTCACAACGTCGCACAGCAATGTAAAAATGATATATATCACAATGAGAAAACTAAAACAAGAAATATTAAGTTCCCACAAAAAACTATAACAAAGGGCAATATTACTGGGGGACAAGAATAAATTTATGGGGAGGGAATAAACAATTCAGTTACCTTGATTCCCATTCCTTCCAGTTGCAGACAGAATCTGTCCCTTGTAAATGCTTTTACCAAACGTTCCATCAACATACAACACTGGCAAACAGAATTGGAAGCCTTCTACACAACCTCCATAAGCTACGAAAAGCCTCTGAAAACGATTTGAAGATGGTTCAACCTCCAACACAAAAGAAGAGCCGGGGTTACTCTGCAAAACAGCTTCTCTATACCAAGATAACTTGCTGAACGTGTCTGCATCGGAACCATAAATCGCTTCCTTGGCCCGATGCTTTGCTTTCAAGGCAACCTTGTATGAAATATCAAACCCATATGTTGATTTAAACTTGCTCATAATCTCCCTTGGCTTCAATGGAGATTAAAAGTAACATCAGAAGCAATGCAAGTCTTGACAACCTTGGACCCCAAAAGCTTGTGTTTTTGAGTCCTAACTACACCCTTGCAGGTGTGAGTATTATTCAACTCTGTGATATACAGGCAACCATTGGCAGATGATGAAAAAAGCACGAATATGCCAATCACAACCTTCCGTTCCAACATTTGCACAGACTGCATGAATACGGTCCAGATCATTTCTCAGGAATACAAACTCGAAACCAACTGCAATTGCATACTTCCTGAGTTTTTCACGGAGCTCAGCTGCGCCATGAAACTTATCCCCGACGTTATGGATATAAGAACTCCACTCATCAGACAAATACGTCTTGTGAACTTCAGTCCTGAATGCATCACCCAAATAATCATCTTCATCAATAACTTCCGAACCACTATCCACCGAACCGTTTCTCCTAAAACCTCCCCCGACCTTTAAAACTGAAATATCGACACACTCTAGCCTATGAATCCTGGCAGAGCAAAACAGCATCTGGAAATCACGATCATTACGCAGAAAACAGACTTCACAACCTGGAACTGAATACTGAAGCTCAACATTATCAGTTGGGGGAAAATGGAATGTACGGAAAATGTCTTCATACAATTCAGAGTAGTCCATGCATTGATTCAAGGAATCATTAACCTTTGCCAGAGTAAAGACCTAGCAACCAGAGGATCAGGCATAGACCTACGAAGAAATCACAGGCAGACCATTCCTTATTAGAACAAAAAACACATATTACTGCCCCCCAGTAAACTGAATACTACCCCCCAATAATGAAATCAAACCTACCAAAACGAAGATGAATAAGTACCAAACAACTTTCAAAATGACGAAAAAGATAACAAAAACAACAATTACACCTGCTTAACAACACATTAAAACATTACTGCCCCCCCAATACACAAATTACTGGTCCCCAGTAATATAGTCAAAACAGCCATTTAATCTTGTAAGGTTAAATAAATTGCAATGTATTCAAAATAAATCATCAGTAAGCAACAATTATAGATACTAAAATATCGTTGAACAACATTATTGGCCCCCACTAGAAATATTACTGCCTCCCAAGAATATAATCAGAACTACCGCATCACTCCGCTCCGGTACCAGCTCAACCCCAAATCCAAACATGAATTCAACGAAAAAAACACGAAATTAATACAAAAACTCAAACCTAACACAATGCACTCAAAAACACCTGGAAGTTCAATACCAAAATACAAAAACAATTCATAATCGAAACAAACGCCTGGAAGCTCTGATTCAGAAAATTCAGTTCGAAAAATAAGACAACAATTCGTACAAAAAAAATCCTAAACTCAAACATATTAAACAGAAGTAAAAGCCAAACGGATTCGATAGAGGTAAAGAAACAAAAGCAAACCTCAGTGGATGAACTCGAAGAGCATCTGAATCACGATCCATGTGAAAAACACAGCAGAATTCCTCCCTATATGAATCGCAAAAACTACTACCACCAGCTCTAAATCGCAGAAGATTCACACACCGAAGACATCGAAAATTCGTTAACCGGGACCAAGACGCTTCTCTCTCCTGCCTATATAAATCGCACAGCTGCTCTCTCTCTCTAAAATGATAAAGCTCCACACTCAAAACCGGAGAACTTCTCTATCTACAGATACAGACGAACCTCTCTCACTGAAATCGGAGAGCTTCGCTCCCTAAATCCCGTTTCTGTTACGATTTCAAAACGTTCAGTTATAGAGCTTTCAGTTATAAAAGGGCAAAAGCGTCCACAAAAATGAATAAAACAGCCACACGTTTAAAAAGTTGGGTAATTGGGGTTTAAAAATGAAAACTAATGATTAATTGGGCAATCTCTTAGAGTGTTTGGGTAAATGGGGTCAAATGTCACAGAAATGGGGTAAACGATCATTTTCCCTTAAAAGAGATAAGAAGTAGAGTTGTTCAGTCATTTCTTTTATATTTGTGGGCCAACATACCCAGTTTTTTGCTAATACTATATGTAAAAATTTTGTATTACACTGGACTATAGGGTAGGGATTTTTATTGCTCTTCAACATGCGCAATATTACTTAAACGATTTCATGATAGTAGATACTATAAAGCAAATCAAACAAAAACCAAGAAAATGAGTGGGTGCAGATGCCGGGCCTTGGCGGCGTCCGCCACTGGCCTAGTGTTTTGAAGAAAAGAAGTGGTGCATCTTTCTTATGT
This sequence comes from Rosa lucieae, assembly GCA_024704745.1. NCBI lineage: Eukaryota > Viridiplantae > Streptophyta > Magnoliopsida > Rosales > Rosaceae > Rosa > Rosa lucieae. The sequence continues at coordinate 18,765,277 of CM045493.1, read as the reverse complement.
TTACCGGGAGACTAGTTTATTACCCAAATGTATTGTGAGATGGTTAATGCAACATCAATATTCTGAGAATTTTGAATTATATATTGTGACAAAAAACTTACTCTGTAATTCTATAAAGGGTTAAATACTTGTTACTCCTCAAACTTTTGCTCGAAAAACAGTTTAGTCCCTCGCCTTTCAAATTAAACTGGATAGTCCTTATTCTTTCTAATTCTCACACAACAGGTCCAAAACAGGTCTAAAATGACTATTCTACCCCAAAATCTTTTTTTTTTTTTTTTTTTCTCTCTTTTTCTAATTTCTCTTTGTCTTTTTTTCTTCTCTTTTTTATTTTTATTTTTTTTTCTGGTTCTCTCTCTCTCTCTCTCTAAGCTCGTATCTCTCTCTCCCCGACGACTCCTACTGTCCCTCCCCTGCCCAAAACCCGACTCCAACTCCAACTCTTCCCCCAGCCCAGCTCCTCTCTCTCTCTCTCTCTCCAAGCTCGTATCTGACCTCTACTCTGCCCACACTTGCTCCGCCGCCTCAGGCTCAAGTGCACCCCTGCTTCTCCTTCATCACCCACTGCCTCCTCTCCTTTCTCTCCCATTTAATTCCCGATCCCCGATTTAATGGCCTCCGACTGAGCCCCCGACGACTCCTACTGTCCCTCCCCTGCCCAAAACCGAACTCCGACTCCGACTCTTGCCCCAGCCCAGATCCTCAACCTCTCCTTCAACCAGGACCACAGCTGCTTCGCCGCCGGCACCAACCTCGACTTCCGCATCTACAAATGCGACCCCTTCCATGAGATCTTCCGCGGCGCCGTCGGATTGGTCCAGATGCTCTTCCGTTACAACATCCTCACCATCGTCGGCGACGACCCCAACCCCCTCTACGCCCCCAACAAGGTCATGATCTAGCATCGGTCAGCTCTCCTTCCGCTCCGAGGTCAAGGCCGTCAAACTCCACTGTGACCGCTTCGTCGTCATTCTAGTCCAGAAGATCTTCTACAATTTTGCCGATTTGAAGCTTCTCCAAGCGCAGATCAATCTGTGGAGAGGGAGAGAGAGAAAAGTACAAAAGAGAAGGAAAAAAAAAAAGAGAGAAAAATTAGAAAAAGAGAGAGACAAAAATAAAAAAAAGATCATGGGGGTAGAATAGTCATTTTAGACCTGTTTTGGACCTGTTATGTGAGAATTAGAAAGAATAAGGACTATCCAGTTTAATTTGAAAGGCGAGGGACTAAACTGTTTTTCGGGCAAAAATTTGAGGAGTAACAAGTATTTAACCCTTCTATAAAACTGACTGAACTTTTTCTATTTTGACACCTACAACATCCATTATGAACTTTAAGCCGACACATAAACAAAGAATGGACATATGTCATCAGTCCACCATGCAATTAGTCCAGCCCAAATTCTCTCACCCTCTTCCAACAACACCTTGAAAAATAAGAAAAATGGAAGCAACAAACTTTGAGAGGACAACACTGTTAGGACAGTTTGGTGCCAAAAATTTATTCCTTGTGATATTTCTGCTGCTTTTATCAAAGCCAAAGCTGGTTACTTGCTCAATTGTCAGGTCTATTCCTGGATTTCCTGGTTCTCTTCCTTTCCAACTTGAAACTGGGTGAGTGATTTGTAAGAATTTGGAATAAGCCATGAACTTCTAAGATTATCAATTGATACTACTTCAATTAGTGGATTTATATATCAAATGATGCATTCATGTCATTGCACTCAGTTGTTTGGGATTTTTTACTTTGATTAGGTACATTGGGGTTGATGAGAAAGATGATGTGCAGTTCTTCTATTGCTTTGTTGAATCTGAAAGAAATCCCAGGGATGATCCTGTTTTGCTCTGGCTCACTGGTGGTCCTTCTTGCTCTGCTCTAAGTGTACTTGCTTTTGAGATAGGTAGTTTACGTTTACCAACCGTAACTACAAAATTGATTATCTTGGGAACCGTCATTTGACAATGTAAACATAGAAAAATTGGCCCCAACAAAACACACCTAAAATTTCTTGTTAACGTAACTTCCTGTTGCTGAATAATTTTTTTTTTTTCTGTTTTTTCAAGCTTTCTTGATCATCTTCCACCCACTGATTAAATTTTTTTCAAGTTTCCATGTTAAATGACCTTCCTTCTCAATTTTCAAGAAGCTTTTGACAAATTGATGGTTTTGTTTAGGCCCCATAAAGTTCAACATGGTTGAGTATAATGGTAGCTTGCCGACCTTTGTTCTTAATCCCAACTCATGGACAAAGGTAACCAGTAAGATGTGCATCCTGACTTATCTTGTTATTCAACTGCTACTGGTACTGTTTCCTGATGTTCTTTTTCTGAATGATCGGATTGCCTAATGTATTAGGTTTCCAGCATAATATTTGTAGATTCACCTGTTGGCACCGGGTTTTCATATCCAAGGGGCTTGCAGTGGTCCAGTGATACATTATTTGTAAATCATATTTATAGTTTCCTCATGAAGGTAAATTAGCACAACGATTGCCACAAACACAAGCACCCAACAATATGCACAATAAGATCTCTGTGTTTCTTATTTTTTGTTTCCTGTTCGAGGCATTTTTGTTTCGTGTTCATAAACTTGATCTGTATGCCTTTTTTATTACTTGAAATGCAGTGGCTACTCTATCATCCTAAGTTCATTTCAAATCCAATCTACATTACTGGTGACTCGTACTCTGGCATGATAGTCCCAGTTGTAGCTCAAGAAATTGGAAAAGGTAGTGGTGATAGCCAAAACTTATTCAACTGCAATAACATATGGCTCTTGTAATGAACTACAGAGGGGTACATTACCTGGCTTGCTACGATGTTGCAGGTATCAAAGTTGGGGATATACCAGCAATTAATCTTAAAGTATGTGTTCAGATAGGACCAAATTGTTATCACTTCACCAGGATTTTGGATTTTCATAGTACTGTAAGGCCTCTAATGATTCAAGATGCTTTTCAGGGTTATCTGCTTGGGAACCCATGTACAGATTTAAATTTTGATGAGAATTCAAAGGTCGCATACGCCCATCGCATGGCACTTATACCTGATGAACTCTACAAGGTAGTTAGTTTTATGCACATTTTTTTTTAACATATATTGTCGTCTAGGTGCCACCTTCAGTCCTAGAGTGAAGTTGTTTTAGTTTCTGAACATTATGTTAAGTGGTGGCTGCACATGTTTGTCAGTCAGCAAAGAAGAATTGCAGAGGACAATATGCAGGAATTGTTCAAAGCAATAAACAATGTGCAAAGTATCTCCAGGCAATCTCAGCAGTAAGAAGATTTTTTCCCCTTGTTCAAACTAGACTTATAAATCATTCCTACATTTCTTTACTCTGTTTATTAAATACTACTTGCCATTGTAGTGCACTGAAAAAGTGAACCGCGCACATATCTTAGAGCCTCGGTGTCTTCCGAGCTTTCCTATAATTAGTATGACGAATGATCACCAGAAAAATTGCATTGAAAGGTCGGAAGAGGCATCATTGGCTGTCAACCCAATTCACCTCGACCTCAATCCCAAACATATTGGCTTTCCTATATTTGGTTGCAGGGTATGTTCTTCACTTTTCTTGAACCAATCAAGGTTCCAGTGGACAATGTCTTATGGGAAAACAATGACCCTCGTTACACTTGCAGAATTACCAAAATTTTCTGATGCATGTTTGGGCAAATGATGCTAACGTCCAGAAAGCACTTGGGGTTCAAAAAGTAAGACAGTGTTAACCAACTGTAAGATTCAAAGTATGGAATTGTTAGCTACACTAAAACACAGATCACAAACACAAATGTTTAAGACATTGTTGATGCTTTGCAACATCATGAGCGTTCTGCCAGTGAAAATTCCTCTATTCCCTTATGTGTGCAGAGGATGTTCTGGATCAGGTGCAACAGTAGCTTGCCTTATGACAGATATTTCCGCAGTGTGCTTAGCTATCATCGATCTCTCAATACCAGAGGTTATCGAGCCCTTATATACAGGTTGAGTTGCAGTATGCCCAGTTTCCCAATTGGTGCTCAAATCACTACAGTTGTGACGGTGAACTTTTTTTTACCTTTGAAAAGTGTCTGGTTTCATGCAGTGGGGATCATGACATGGTGATACCGTACTTGGGAACCCTAGCATGGATTAAGTCCCTCAACTTTACTATTGTTGATCGCTGGAGACCGTGGCTGGTTGATGGTCAAGTTGCTGGGTAGGCTTTGTCTACACCAAGTATGCTTTTACAATGTAGCTTATTCACTGACTGTTGTTGTTTGCTCTGTGCAGATACTCCATCGAATACTCAAACAACTTTACATTTGCAACTGTTAAGGCAAGAATGCTAAAGTGCTTTGTACAACAGTATAACATTGAAAATGATCACCTAATATGAGCTTGCATTAGTTGTTGTGGTGCAGGGAGGAGGGCACACAGCTCCAGAGTATCAGCCTAAGGAATGCTTTGCCATGTTTAAAAGGTGGATCTCTGAAGAGCAACTCTAACTCCCACTTCAGAGCGCTATCTATAGTTGTGCTAAAATGTATTGACAATGCTCGCACCTTTCGTTTGTCAAAGAGACCATGCTACCATGTTGCATCCTGTTTGATATTGAAATTTAAGATTTTAGAATTGAACTTCTATACTAAGCCATTAACTGCGTGAGAGATTTACAAATACTACAAATTGTTAAATGACATATCCTAAGTTCTTAAAAGAAAAGGTTGGAGCATAATTCTTTAAAGTATTTCTTCCTAACTCAAACAGGTTAATTTAGGGCTAGTTTGGGATTGCTGTGACTTAAAAAAAAAAAAAAAAACTGCTACTGTTGTGTTGTGAGAATAATCAGCTGTGAACTAAAACAGTTTTGTGTTTGGTAAATAATATTTTTAAAATTGCTGTCAGTACATAAAACAACTTCAGAGCGTGTTTTGATCCACAACAGTTTCTAAAAGCAACATCTGGATTGCTTCTAAAATATGCTATCAGTGACTTATAACTTTCAATTAAAGCTGCTTTTTAATGAGAATTAAATTCAGTTTAACCCCCCCCCCCCCCCCCCCGAGGTTTGGGGGTATTTTCATGTCAGTCCATGTCCTCTCAATTTAATCAGTTTACCCCTCGAACTTTTCAATTTTCCTTAACCATGTCCAGTGTCTCATTTTCCGTCCAATTTGGACGTTAAATCTGACAAAGAAGCCCACTTTAAGGCTAAAATTGTCATTTCATGCAAAAAAAAAAAAAAAAAAAACACCACGACCATATTCGATCCCCTCTCTCTCCGCCCTCCTCCTCCTTCTTCTTCTTCTTCGACCCAATCTTCTTCTTCTTTGATCTCCGGCTACCAAAATCACCACCTCCCTCATTCTCCTAGCCTCCACGAACCCATACTTGCCCACCATCTTCTCTTTGTGGCTAGCTTAGAGTCTCAAACTCTTTGTGTCTCATATCCCTAAATCCCAAAGATGCAAACTTGAACCCAGAATCTAACTCACCTCAGTCATGAGCTACTCTCTAATCACACTACCACCTACTCATCCACCTCTTCTCAATGGTGCACCACATTCTCCTTCCTCTCGGTGAACAAATTATCAATGACAATGACATCGTTCTCTCTAGAGAGTAACTTGTCGACGAGGTGAGACCCAATGAAGCCGGCGCCACCAGTGGGGACGATCCTAAGCCTGAGCTTGCCTAGGCTGGCGGGGACCTTGCCGGCATTGTGGGGGAGGTCGGTGGAGAAGGAGGCGGTGTTGAATATGTCGTGAACGGAGGAGAAGGATCTAAGGATGCAGGGATTGGGCTCGGAAGGGAGAGAGTGGGCTGGAGGATGAAGAAGGTGGTGCCGAAAAGAATGCCAATGAGGATGAAGAGGAGGTGTTGCTCTTTGAAGATGTAGTTGATGGATCTGGGGAGAGAATTAGGTTGCTTAAAAGCTTTGGTGGAGTAGAAGGAGGCTAGGGATGTTGGGATCTCTTCGTCCCTCCTGTGATTCACACTCGATTGCTTGTGTAGCTGTTTCATGCTTCTACACTCAACCTCGTCTTCTTGTTCGTCGCAGAGATGGAGATGGATTAGGCTTTGTGGTGGATGATGGTGACAGAGTGAAGGAAGTGGAATTTGATGGAAGAAGAGGAGGAATCAGTATACTTGATCAGAAAACCAAGCCCTGCTAGGTTGATTCTCTCTTCTTCTTTTTTTGCTTAATTGGGTAATTTGATTAAGTATTTTGATTGGTTTTGAATTTCTCTAATGATTTTTTATATGTATATTGCAAAAATTGATTGTTTTTACATGTGAACTTTTAGCAAAAGCAATTCTGGGTTTTTCCGCCTGTGAATTGTGAGGAATCAAATGGGTCTTTGTTGGTGACTTGATTTGGTTCTTTAGAATGGGTTTTAGATCTAAAGTTGGAAACTGGCTTTATTGTTTAAGTGTTGATTTAGGGTTAATGGAGAAGAAGAAGGAGGAGGAGGACGGCAGAGAGAGGGAGTCGAATATGGTAATGTTGGTTTTTTTTTTTTTTTGCATGAAATGACAATTTTAGCCCCTAAAAGTGGGCTTCTTTGTCAGACTGAACGTCTAAATTGGACGGAAAATGAGACATTGGACAATGTTGAGGAAAATTGAAGAGTTCGAGAGGTAAGCTGATTAAATTGAGAGGACAGAGACTAACATGAAAATACCCTCAAACCTCAGGGGGGTAAATTGAAATTAATCATTTTATTTATTTACCAAACACAATCAAATCTAAAATTTTGAACAAAAGTTGATTTTTTTTTAAAAGCGAAGCAATCCCAAACGAGATCTTACTAGTTCTCATTGGGTACAAGAGTTGTGCATCAATATCTAGCATATGGAAAGAGGCGACATGTATGGTTAGTATTTGGATCCTTTAGGCTCATGGTGTCTGTTATTGTGTTGGGGTTAGAGCCCATGTCTCAACTTTATATGTTTTCCGATTCATTAGTTGAAGAATATATATAGTAGAATATAGGGAGTTTCTATTCATATCTCCAAAATTGGTATTTAGACATCCCCACTTAATAGACCTCCAATACAAATAACAAATATGCTATCTACAGCTCCCTAATTTTCTCATAATATCCATCATCCAATAATATCAATAAAAACTTTTTTTCAGAGTGTTCTGTTCATATACCTCCAAAATCGGTAGTTAGACCTCCATCAATTTTTGAACATTTCACAATATTATTTTACTCTTGATATAACTAAGCTGGAAAAAAAACTTTCAATTGATAGCTCTCTCTCTCTCTCTCTCTTTCTCCCCCCCCCCCCCCCTATTGTTGTATTTTGTACGCATATGCATCTTTAGAGGCCTAGAGAAGTTCATTTCTTCAACTTCCTAAGATTCCCTCGGTTCATATATTTGCTCAAACAGTACACTCCAATTGATGAGTATGATTTTAAGAGAAAGTGGTCTGTTAGTGTTTTGGTTAGATAATATTGCATATCCGAAATTGACTCGAGGAACTGCAAAGTAAGGAACTGTTGATTTCTCTGCTGCTTGGTAAGGATGAAGACCATAACAAAAGCAAAAGGGAAACAATGGCATAAGGATGACCATTTGTTGATTTCATACTTGACTTTTTTTATTTTATTTTTTAAATAAAGATGTCCAAATGTGAATTTTGGAGGTATGAATAGAAGCTCCATAGAATATATTCTTTGTTTCTTTAAAAAAAAAAAATTTAAAGCACTCGATCATAAATTGGAAAAAGCCTAAACCAAACGTCCTCGTTATAGGAATTCTACTAATAAAAGGTTACTTGCACACACTGTTAACCCGGCGTGTATATAAATCCCATGCATAAATGAACTCTGTATATACCATTCTTCTATAAAAAAACAAAGAACTCTGTATACCAAACCTCCTCGTTATTTTGCGCTATACCAAACCTCCTCGTTATAGCAATAAAGAACTCTGTATCATTTAGCGCACTGATTTTGTTGCTCTCCGTCTCCATGGCTCAACTGAATCCACTCGGAGCCGGCCTAACTCCAGGCAACAACCCCCACATCATTAGGCCCACTAAGCTCCCCACCGTCGTCCGTCTCTGCAGCCTCGTCTTCCTCATCGGTTTCGTCAGCTTCCTGGTTTTGGCCATCTATTTTATTATCACCAGGGATCCCACACTCCCCAAGTTCAAAGTCGAATCGGCCACCGTGACCCAACTCAACATTGAAGGCTCCAAGTTAACCGCCACGTGGGACTTCACTCTCCTTGCCACCAACCCTAGCCGCAAACTCGAACCCTACTACAGCCGTGTCCAGGCCGGGGTCCGCTACCAGGATGGGTGCCGCGATGTTTACACCCTCGCGAAAAACCCGTTCCCTTCGTTTGTTCTGAGCCGGAGGAACCAGACACGTGTCAGTTTGAGACTCGGAGTGTGGAGGCAACCGGGGAGGCAAGTGGCGCAGGGAATCTCCGGCGAGAGGAAGAGTGAGTTGGTGAGTTTCGGAGTCAGACTCCTGGCTAAGGTGTGGTTTGAGTACTCTAGGATATTGCCGGCGGAACGAGGTTGGATGCTGGTCTCCTGCGATAGGGTTGATTTTGATTTTTCCGGGAAGAATGGGACCGGCGAAATGACGAGTCGGTCTGGGCAGTGCGATGTTGACTACTACCCAATACTTCCCTTGGGTAGTACTATCAGTAAGAATAAGTTGGCAAATGCTATATAGTTTGAGGTCGGTTCTGACCACCAATGCATCAACGGATCAACCCGCTACCACCACCGCAGCCACTGTCGGGGCGACAGGAGGAGAAGGAGGTAGAGGGAAGACCGGGCTGGTGGTGCTTCAGTTGTGTGAGAGAGGGCTATGCATGCATGGCACCATTATTTTAGGGTGTTTTAGGTTTTAGATTCTTGTATTAGCTAGCCGGTAATTTAATTTCTTTTTATTTACTGTGGATTTGGTCATTAAGTATGTCTTTCTTGAGTTTCTTCTATTTCAGCTTCTACCTTGAATTTTTCCGGCTGTTTCTCATGATGCATGATGAAAAATATACATTGTTTAGTTTAACAACATACAAAGTCTTATGACCGAGCAAAGCATGGACACACTGGTGTTAACTATATATGAGCAAGCTTATATTAACAATGACTTTCCATTTTAAAGAGTTTCTTGTGGGCGTTAGAGCAACTGCAGCGGTTTGAACTTGATCGGGCATGGACTCAGAATTGATGATGTGTTGCCCAGCTGAAGCAATTTTCAGCTTCCACCGGGCAAGAATTGGCTTTGCATGACTGAAGGCAAAAAAAAGGGCAAGGGCCTGACTATTTTCCTACCCAGTCAAGCATGCTGCCAGGTCAGCCCAAGCCCCACACGTGGCTGACGTCAGTCACTGACGCCGAAAGTGAGCCGAAAGTGAGACTCACCGGAGAAGAGCGTGGAAGGCACGGACCAATTGTCCAGAAGAAGAGTGCGTGTTTGCCATTATTTTATCGCATAGCGACAGACAATGGCCAACGAGAAGGCAACACGTACCTCTGAGACGTGGGGCAGCCGACATTTTGATTCCAACGGTAAAATTGGAGCAGTTAAAACACTAAATTCCAGTGGAAAATGAATAGTTAAAATTGATGAACAGTGAAAGATGAACAGTCTTGACCGGTCAAGAAAAAAAACAACGGGTGGAAACTCATGTCCAGTGGCAGTGAACAGTATCTTGACTGGTCGAATTCTTGACTTCTCGACTTTGCCTTTTCTTGACTACGGGTGAACTTGTTCTTAGTGTTATAGTCATGTTTAAATGACTTCATTTTAGATTTCTATCATATGATGAAATGCTAAAACCATTTAACTGAAGATGCATGACCCTCAAAAGTAAACATTGTCCTAACACGAAGTATAAGACCGCACCTAAGAAGATGAGTAAAAGGATCATGCTTTTTAATGTCAAAAAGCATTTATCCCTAAGCTTAAAGTTTCAAGTTAATATTTTTCACCTGCCTATGTTTTTTTGTGTGTTCTCCCTTCAAATTCTGCACATTCAAATAAGTCCGAAGTCAGTATACACCAGTGCAACGCGTAAAACAAGGCTCGCAAACTTGACGGTGATTCGATGAGCTAATATCTAAGTTTACAACTCATCCCACAATTGTCCTACCAACGTCAAGACAGCGGACCCTTTTAGAGCCGGTAAAAACCGAAGTTAGCTAGTCACAATTACAGCCGAACCAAGTTACTAACCAACCTCTAGAGCGTATTGAAATCAGCTCATCAGCCTAAATCACCCGCCAATATTGCTGCAAGAAAATGACACCAAAGCACACTTCACTGTATGAAGTTTATTTTCGGTCTCATTTCTTCTACAAAAGCTATAGAACTAAGCAATTAGAGAGCTTAAGAGGAACCCATTAATCTCAAACCAACAAAGGTACAGAATTGGGTGATTTGGGTCCCTTCTGCAATCAACAATGCGCCGAGAAGAGAAGCGACGCAAGTTCAATGAGGCTGTCCTCAACACGCTTTATCCTCCTCCTTCTCCTCCATCACCACCAGTACTCTCTCTCTCTCTCTCTCTCTCTCTCTCTCTCTCTCCTCCGACTCCAAACTTCTCTCAACTTCTAATTCTGAAAACAATTGCTTACAGCTCAAAGATGAGGACGTAGACTTGAACGTTTTACGTCAAGACTTTGAACTAGAAAGTGGGTCTTCAGCTACTAGCCGTGATGAGGATGGTAACGGCGAAAGTGAGATTCAGAAGCTTACGAGGGCCCAGTGGAAGAGACTCCGGAAGAAGAAGCTTAAGGAAGACGCTTCTCGACGCAGGCAAATCATAGGGCCTCTTTTGCCGTTGACAGTCGGTGAAGGTGAAAATTGCACTTCAGATGTTCGACGAAATGCCTCTGAGGAACCAAGTGAGATGATCATCTTATCTTTTCACTGTTAGCTGTGTTTATTAGATTTTGGTTTCTGGGTTTGAAAAATTTAAGAGTTTAGAATGCATTTGTGTAGGTGATCAGCCACCTCAATCTGGTTGCAGTAATCAGAAGAACAAGGTGAAGCAAAGAAGGAAGGCGAAGAAGCTAGCCAAGGAAAGAGAGCAACATTGATGTATTTCGATTTGACCAACCGGTAAAGGCTGTGATTTGGCTTGTGGAATGGTTAGGGTTAATTTAGATGTGTTTAAGGGTTCCATTTTATTTTCTATATTGAGCACAAACTTGTTAGCATTGCTTGCATCTTTGCTCACCAAAACACATCATTACAATGAATAATGCGGGGCGAAAATATACAGATTAACACATTACTACTGTGTATATGGTATGAACATGCTTGCTTCAGTTGGTTTTGTAGGAGCTGCCAATGTTATTCGGCCTAATTAAGTGCACACGGGGGTAAATATTATACATTTTACTTACATGAAAGTTTTAACAGTGCACTATAAAATGGATAGGGTAAATGGATAAGATAATTTCTTGATATTAAATAAAGAATCAATATCCCTCTGCATATTGCCATAAGCGTCCTTGTGCTACCCAAAGCAATAGCGGTTCAGAATCGTCAGATGCCTCATGCATGTTGTAACTTGGACCCTGAGGACCTGGTTTTCCTATGATCAAGATTCAGAAAGAAAAAATAAAAGTCAAATCCTCTGCATATTTTCTATCATATAAAAATCTCAGAATAAAGCAGAAGATTAAAGCTGCCTATTACCTATCAGCCTGAAAATCAAGTCATTGCATTGTCTCCGATGAACCATTAAGTTAACCTAACATCTATTCCAGGCTAGTTTACAGGTGAGGAAGATGGTCACAGCAATATAGGAAGTTATGATAATCCAAGCAAATTAAAGAGAAGTTAGGTAAGGTAGCTCTGAGAGTCATGTGACAGTAACAACTCTCATGAAGCCGTGATCAGAAATTAAAAAATGGTGTTCAACAGTTCAAGTAGATGATATAAATCTCTGGTCATTGTATTTAATGATTTAAATGACATTATGGTTCATCCAGATCTATCACAACTCACTAAGTCCACTATCTAACCCCCTAAGATGTCCACATATTTTGAGTCCCTTTCAAAAGGCACCAAGGACCATGATTTAGTCAAATTTCAGTCGGGGGCAGTGACTAATTGTTAGATACTATTCTTAAATAACGGTGAAGCACATAATGCTCCCATCATCAAGTGCTTATTATAAAGTTGGATATCATCCTCCAATCATAAACAAGATTTAAGATTTATGCCCCTAAGAAAGCTACAAGATATTTAATTAAACAAGTACTTTGCACTACAAAAGCCCAAAAGAGGGAATTAAAGCAAAAGCAAAAAGCACATGTCCAAAGCATAAAGGCCAAACCAAAGTTTTTCATGCAATGTACCTTTCTATGTGACCATGATAAAATCAAACGACTCTTACGACACCACCGGATAGTTAAACGGCAACGGCTGGAGTGACGGATCCACTGCGCTCGGGTGCACGAACCCATATTTACGAAGCACCTGATTATCGGCGAAGTTCAACGCCTTTTGCATGCCGTCCCAGCAAGACTCCCCGGAATACATCTGATTGTGGTCCCCACTGCAGGGCTGGCATCCGGTGAAGTGCGTGACAAACGGTCTCCTCCAGCTGCCCGCCCCGTACCCGGACCCCGCGTCCTTCAAAAACTTCTCCCTAAACGCACCGTATTGCTCGCTCACTTTCTCCGCGTGTCGCCTCCTCAGCCGCGCCACGTCCTCGTCCCCTTGCCGTTTCTCTATCTCCGTGAACTTCTCGGTGATGTTGTCCAGGGTGCCGACTATTTCGGCCCAATACCCTTCGAAATAATAATCGCTCTCTAAGTAAATCCTGTCCGCCCATTTCTCGTTCTCTTTGTAAATCAGGTACGCCAGGCCCGTCTGATCGTCCGACTCCGGGAACGCCTTGTCCTTAAACGTCGCCCGGAGCGTCTCCCCCCACTTCTCGTAGTCCGGCGTCTGCGGGCCCATCCCGGCCCAGGCCTCGAGGAAGTCCATGGACCACTGGCAGTTCCGGATCAGAAACACGCCGGCGTTTAACCCCGTCCAGCTGTGGGTGTCCAGAATCAAGTGGGCCCAGCCGTGAACGATGAGGTTGTGGCTCCTGTACTTCTCTAACGGTAATTTGAACTCCATGTCGGTGAACAACGCGTCCGAGTCGACCCACCAGATCCACTCGGCCTCCGGGTGGGCCACCATGGCGGCCCGGATGACCGGAATCTTGGCCCAGTAGCTCTTCATTTCCGGGTGAAGGAACGCGTTGTTGTAGAACAAATCGTGGCCGTGTATTCTGCAGTAGTCCACTTTGTTCTTGAAGAATCTCAGCAGTAAATGATCGCCGATAGGATTCTTACACGCGGACGGCTGCGATCCCGTCACCATGAGAATCCGTTCAGCTGCTCCGGCGCCGAATGAAGGATGATGCAGTAGCCACTGGCTCCGCTTCTCGTCCCAGTTTTTAACCGGGTTGCCAATAGAGTAGGTCAGCTCCGGGTCGTCGTAGAAGGTCCGGTCGGGCGGGTCGGACTGTAGATTCGGACCCGGGTCGGAATGACGAACCGAATTGGACCGGGGCGGAGTGACGGTACGCCCGAAATTGGGGGAGGAAGTGGAGTTGGGGTGTATGAAGGACCATATAGTGATGAGGAGTAAAAGAGCGAGAAATGCGCCGCCGAGGAAGAGAAGGCCGTCGGTGAGCCATGAGGAGGCCTTGGCTCGTAAAGAGGGCTTCGACATTGGTTGGGGGTGAGAGGAGGGCTCGGGGGAGACCATGGTTAAATAGTAGTGGTGGAGGGGTTTTAGGGTCTGTGACAGATAAGGCTAACAGCGATGTTTGGCGGTCATGGATGGAAATGTTCTTGGAGGTTCTCAGTTTTTGGTCTGGTAGATATTTTAGCAGTATACTAGAGACTAGGGAAGAGGGAGCGAGGAGACAACAGTACTGTTGTGATTAAAGGGGTAGGGGATGCTGAGTTGCACTGCGAGTCTGTGCGAAGTGCGTGATCGACGGTAGGGAAGGGTCCTACGATGTCTGGCTTCTTACCGAAGAGACACGTGGGTGTGAGATATGAACCGACAGTTTAGGGGGAGTAATATATGGGATTTTTCCAAGTCATGGAAATTAAATTTATTTTCACCGTTACAGTAGGGCTATGTACCCAAAAAAAAAAGTTACAGTAGGGCTGTAAGAGATGGGTGTAAGGGCATTACGGTTATTTCAAAGGGGCAATAAGTGGTTAAATGGCTATGCCAAATATGAGAATGCTGCAAGTCCTGAACTGTAAGAAATTTGTTCTTCCCTACTATTTGTGCAAAAAATGACAATACATATAAGGACTGATCAATGATCATGCACATGGATGCAGCCACAGTTGCACGAGTTTGGTTTGTTCCATGATACCTTTGTCGGATGCATGTAAAATCTATTTTCCACATCATTTGAAATCGATCATCTTTTCATTACATGTATTGTCGTAGTCGGTTTTATATAATTCAGTTCTCTAAAACAACCACGTGGTGTGGTATGCTGGTCGAGCGGTCTAATCTGAAACATTCATATCTAACGTTCGATTCTCAGCTCCATCCCGTGGTCAGTAGATTGGATAGACTTTTGTTCGTTAAAATGAGAGTTCGTGCGTCTGTGGTGCAGTGATTAGTTTGGCAAAACTAAGATACACTGTATGGGCGTGTGTGGTTACTATTTACATCTTCCTCCTCAAAAAAAAAAAAAAATCTCTAAAACATTACAACTAATTGGGAATGTTTAGTCAACCAACTGCATTGAACACAGACAATTTTCCGAACAATTAGCATTTCATCATAAACCGATGATGGCAAGTCCTAGGAGTATTGTTCTATTTGCTTACTAGGGTTAGTATAACTCTACAGTAATTTTTGTTAGATGGTATTTGTCATCCTTCTGTAATGTTTTATTAATGCATTAGTATTTTAGTAAGGAAAAACAGCAAGGCGTTACTAAACAATAATGGGTGTTACCAATATTCTTATTACAAGTATACAATGTTGCAGATAAAAACAGAAGAGCACAGAGATACCACTACCATCAGAAGATTCAGAAGATAATGACTTGCCGCATATGGTTTTTTAACTTGCACCCATACATAGATTAATCCAGTTTTATGGTATATTTTTTATCAAGAACCAATGAGCCCTAGTCTAGACTTCAACAAATGACATAGATATTCAACTTGAGACAGTATTCATGTGTGTTTTCCTATTGTCAGGAGTTTTCTTATTTAGCAGCATTTCCAATTCATAATATATTGTAGGCAATTTGTTGGTCCACTCTCAAGAATCTAACCATCACAAGTTGAATTACAAGTTCAGGATATTAAACTTGTATGATGGTTTGATTACGGATACAAATCTGCTTACAAGCATTCCTTGCTTTACAAAAATCCAAACAAATAAGAGCCTTTTTATCCTCTAATCGATCCATTACAACGTGACTTATTTTCATTTTTCTTTCTTTTGATTTATCTGTGCATTTAAGTTTGTGTTTTAAATCTCTTCTCGTACAATATAAAGAATTTATCAAGGACATTTATAAATTATTGTAATCGATCTTAAACTTAAATTTCACCAATGTGATCTTTTTTGTCAGATTATTAAACAGTGTAATTCATAACTGAAAAAAAGAATTACAACTAGGGCTGTCACAGTCACTCGGTCGGTTAGAATCGGTTATAGGTATTACTATTTCAAAACCAAAACTTTCGGTTTCAAAATTAAGCTTCCAATTACCAACTAAAATTTTCTGTTTTTAATCATATCTAACAAATTCGGTATTTTTGTTTTTGATATTACTAACTTTAGAGCAACTAATTTTTTGTAATATAAATTAGAATAAACAATATGGTTTTTGTTTAAGGAAAACTGAAATTGGGAGATAATTGAATCGTACTTTCATTGATAATAGGGACTTCTTTATATAGAGTATTACATGGCATAGAATCAGAGTTATACAAGGAAACGTAATATTACAATTGATTGGATATCTCCAAGATTCTCTGATATTATCTCTAATTCTAACCCTATTACCACTAGATCAAGTAACCTAGAATTTGGGCCAGACACATATTCTGGATTTACTTGAACACTCCCCCTTGTGTCGCCCAAACGTGGTGCTCCTCTAGTTGCCTCATTAAAAACCTTGCCAAGTAACAAAAACCCAGTGGGACAAAAATAACCTCTGTCGAAGGGGAAAAAGAGCACAACACACCATTCACGTTTCGAGACCATACATATAGACACCTCTCCCTGATGTCTGCATCTCCCCCTGATGACTACGATCATTGGAGTTCGGATAATTTATGCAAACAATGCTACCAACATGTTTCTCGAAAGTGGAATATAGACAATCACTTAGTGAGTAAGTCTGCCATACTGTCCTCAGATCGAACCTAGTTCACTGATCTTGAAGAGAGTTTGTTGTTGCTGATTATCCTTGGTGTTGTCGCTTTTGATGTAGCCTTGCTTCATTTGTTCAAAGCAAGTAGCATTATCCTATATGCTCGTAGGCTCATCTGTGGTAGACTTCAAACCACAATTATTCGAACATGCATAACTATGGATCCAATCCATATACATTCACGAACCACTTCGTGAAGAGCAATAATCTCTGCATTGTTCGAAGATATAGTGACTAGGGTCTGTTTTGTAGACCTCCAAGATATCACGGTCTTTACCTATGGTGAACACTTAACCATTTTGGGAATGACCTTTGTCTAGGTCAGAGAGATACCCAACATCAGCAAAACTTTCCAAAACACATGTCGTTTTGGAATGAGGATAGTGGACGCAGGCCAGTGTGTGATGGGTTTGAATCCATCGTCTCTCTGTAGGGATAGAACAAGTTCATATCAATCGTACATCTCAAGTACAGAAAAATATCTTTTTTCACCAATCCAATGGTGTCCCGTTGGGGCAGAGCTATACCTTAGCTAACAAGTTCACTGCAAATGAGATGTCCGGTCTTGTGCATTGAGATAAATACAATAATGCGCCTATTGTACTCATGTAAGACACTTCTGCCTCTAGCACATCTTCGTCATCATCCTTCAGACGAATAGGATCCTTTTCAGGATCAAGACTAAGGACAATCATGGAGGTGCTTGAATGTTTGAACTTGTCAAAATGTCTAAGCATCTATCAATACGATGCTCAAGTTCCAAACTGAGAAATAATCGTGTTCTCCCAAAATCCTTCATCTCAAACTCGGATTTCAAGTGTTCAACGGTTTCCCTTAACTCTTTAAAGGCTTCCAATGAAGATCATGTCCAACATGAACCGTGATAGAATCCGAAACTTGTTATGGAAACGCGCGGGCATATCCCTTCTCAATCAAGTAGTCACTTTAGTGAGCGTTTTAACCTTATTGTAAACGCGCTCTGTGGTCTAGAGCCACTTGACTTTGGCAAATGAAGTTCACCATGAACATTCATTTATATTTCGTATCTAGATCCCCATAGAGATTCGTAGTGACCACATTCGTAAGCTGCATATTCAGTTATTCGGAAACTACCAAACTGACAGGGTAGTGGAGTACAATGACATCCATTACGAAAGAATATGCCTCATCGTAGTTAATTCTAGGGCGTTTTGTGAGGAGCCTTGCGCCATAAGGCGAGATTGCCATCTATTTTTCTTACCACGCTTTTTAACGAAGACCTATTAGTCAACAGGTTTCATGTTAGGAGGTGTTGCAATCATAGCTCAAAAACCTTCCTCTTAGTTAGAGAATCCAACTTAACATGGATCGCATCTTTCCATTTAGGCCAAATCTCTCTATGTTGGCATTCATTCATCAACGGAGCGTGGTTCGATGTCATCAGACTCAACAAACTCATGCACAACGAAATGCGCAACTATATCATCAATTATGATGGAGTTTCTATCACACGTCTCATGTACACTAGTGTAATTTTCAAATAGCTCTATATTCTCAGGAATAAGTTCTGACGTTGAAGCGTCCCCCAACGATAACCATAATCTGGAAGATACACATGAGACGGATTTTGAGTCTTGATGATCAAAGGATTGGAATGTGCCAAAGTATCTTTCGAACCCACGGGCCTCCCACGCATCCTAACTGGGCCATGGCCTGTAACGCCAAAGTGCCACTCTATGGTGTTGGCGCCATTCTTACCTTTGTGTAGGGTGGTGCTACGTCCTCTAGTAGGGACGTCCATCCTTGCAGGCATGTTTGCAGCATATTTGTGTGATCTCGTCACTTTAACGGGGATCAAGATGAGACATAGTGAGGACAGACCACGACAATTCTTGTCGTTCCTGCTGAATATCTGTGTTCTTATCTCCCCCTAACGATGGGAAGACTATCTCATCAAAGTGACAACCCGCAAATCTAGCGGTAAGGAGATCGCCTTGCAAGGGTATGGAGTGGCGGACGATTGTCTGAGTCTCAAATCCAACATAGTTGCCCATTTGTCTGTAAGGACCAGTCATAGTGCGCTGTGGCTGCGCAATTGGCATATAAATGGCACACTCAAATATACGTAAGTACGATACTTATACCCAGTAACTAGCTGCAACGCAGAGGTACATTAAGTGGTAATGGGTTGTAGATGAATTAGCATAGCTGCATGCGATATTGCATCAAATCCAACGCAGTTGCCCATTCATCTGTAAGGACCTGTTATAGTGCGCTATGGCGGCGCAATTGGCACATAAATGACACATTCAAATATGCGTAAGTACGATACTTATACCCAGTCACTAGCTGTAACACAAAGGTACATTGAGTGGCAATGGGTTGTAGATGAATTAGCATAGCTGCATGCGATATTGCATCACCCCAAGCGGATATAAGGAGGTTGGTGCACATTACCAAATCCTGACGACCATTGTAGTAGTTTATGCGAGACCATTTGGGTGTGTACATGGGAATATGATGTCTAACATCAGTCCCACTGCAATATCGAAAGTCTTCGATGTAAACTCTCTAGCATAGTCAAGTCCAATTGACTGAATATGATTATTCGGGGAGTAAGCCCGCTGTCATATGATATGTGCTAGGAGTGTAGTAGAAGCAGCATTACAAGTGGACAATGGCACAACACGTGACCAGCGTGTTTGCGTGTCAACCAATATCATGAGATATTTCAACGTCCGCAAGTTGGTTGAATCAGTCCATATAATCCCCATGGGTTCTATGTAAGAACAAAATGAGTATTTTCATATCCTTTGCATAGGAGGGTCTCAGCCCTAATTTCCCTAAGGAACGGGCTTTGTAAAACTAGCGAGAGCCATTATAAGCAACCAATGAGGATTTTGGTTGGGCCTGAGCGTCTAAAAAGCTATTTGAAGCAAAGTTGGTGATTGCAAAATCACTAGGGGCGTCATCACCATAATGTACGCTATCCATAGCGTCATGGATAAGGACTATGCAAGCCCTAGGCTGGTGGTAGATGGCGGCGGCGGTCATACTTAGTCCAAGAATCAACTTTTGATTCATGCTTCGTTTTGCTCGAGAAAATAGATGCCCATGTGAAGTCTTTAGTTGACGGATCATCATGACTGGGATGACCTATCATGTCGTGACAAAGCTATTATATGTCTAAATCCAAGAGATCTTCTCTCATAACTTGTATTGGATTTAATAGCTCTATTAATGACATAGAGTCCACTAGAGAGACACATAAACTTCTTTAAGATGCGCCTTTGTTCGCAATCATTAGAGGCATTGCAAATGAACTCATTTTCGTTCTCTACATGCACTTTCGCATGGAATCTGTTGGTTATTCATATGTGCGATTTGCTCTAGGAGCGTAGAGAGTTTTTGTGACAGTAATCAAGGTGCCATTTGGCAAGGGAGAACTTGGGCTATTCCATGTCTTTGAATCAATACTGATGGCCCAGCCATCATAGTCACAAAGTCATATGCTCAGAATCAAAATGGAGTCATAATGAAAAGAACTCAAAATTTTATTCATAAGCCAATAGAGTTACATTGTTGTCTCTTTGACCAAAGAAAATATAATCCAAAATGCTAGTTAATGCAAAACAATGGTAGTCGTCTAACTTCTTTCGGTAATTCCAAAATAAATGTGACCAGGTGAGTAGAAAGATGTAGGTGGAGCAAGACTCTCTTAAGTACCACTAATCTCAGAACCTTCCTAAACATCACACTTACTTTAGGTGAGCCTACTTTGAAGAAAGACTAAACCATTAACCATTGGCATTTACTACAAAGTATATGGCAATTGCCTATTACATCTCTTGGAAAAATAAAGACTTAAACAGAATTAGCGATCTATTGATCCCAGCCAGATTTGTAGTCTTCAACCCTTCACTCTATATCATCATCATGATCTTCTTGTTCCACATAGTGAGCTTATCTTGCTTCACAATATGCTTTGTAGGCGGTAACAATTTCTTCACGAGCGCTACAAAGGTGTGCCCAATAACCGGATTCTCCACATCGAGAACATACATCTCTTTGCTTAGACTCAATTGATTGAGGCACTTTGAAAGCGTCATTTAGATGGCTCTTAGTGTTGTTGGTGGCGCCACCAACATGGCCAGAGGCGTTGCCTCCCTCTCTCTTTCCACGTTGACCTCTTCGGTTCTGTGTTCGCCTATTTTGGCGGTTACCTTCCCAAGTAGAGCGATTATATGGACTAGAGCGTCCAGAAGTATCTCTAAGATTAGGGTTTCACTCTTGGGGCCCTCTCTTAGGGGCGCGATTATAATTAGATTTTGG
Organism: Rosa lucieae; assembly: GCA_024704745.1. Lineage (NCBI taxonomy): Eukaryota > Viridiplantae > Streptophyta > Magnoliopsida > Rosales > Rosaceae > Rosa > Rosa lucieae. The sequence continues at coordinate 18,744,570 of CM045493.1, read as the reverse complement.
AATATGCTATGTTTCCATGGATCTCGAATTATAGTTCTTCACAAGAATATTGTCATGCTTTTCAGCCACATTAGTAGCTCCAATGAGCTCATGAAACCTTGTAATCCATCATGCAGTAACATCAATTCGATAGTTCTTAGCAACCATCAATGCAGAGGCGGGGAAGGTAGAGAGAGTCTTCTCAATCAACATCACATTTGTGATATCTTTACCACATAATTCCATTAAGGATTTAATGCGAAGTGCTTCCGAGTTGTAGTCAAGAACTGACTTTAAATCACAGAAGCGGAGGCTATGTCATCTCATTTCTAGGTCAGGAAGCAGGGAGTCATGGACGTTGCCAAATCTTTATTTGAGTGAGACCCACAGCCTTCTGAGGTCTTCTTTATTCATACACTCGTACTGAAGCGAATCATCCATATGACGAATCATTAGGATGATGGCTTTTGACTTATTTGCCTCTACGGCTGCTCTATTTGCCACCAAAGCTTAAGTTTGCTCAACAGTTAGCACATCCTGGCTAAACTCGAGAATCGTATTCAGGATTCCATCAGCCTTAAGATGCTGGAGGACATCACAAACCCACCTGTGATATCCAGAGTCAGTTGTTCCCAATGGAGTAAAGTCCAATCTGTTCAGGTTACTCATCTTGAAAGGGAACAAGAAATTATGGTTAGTTTCGGAGCGAAAAAGGCTACCACGAAAACAATAAAAATTTCTTAGCGTAATCGCTTCCAAGAAATTAGGAATTTTCTAGCGTAGTTGCTTCCAAGAAATTCGATTCCAAGAGGAATTGGATTAGATCGAAACAATGACGTAAGTGGTCGATCATAAATTCTCTACAAACTCTAAGTTTGGAGACCTCAACAAGCTCCACCCTTAGAGTGAGCACGAACCCCCACAATTCGGCTTTTGGTCTCCCCTATGAAGAAGAAAAGGGGGGTAGAAGAAGGGAGGTTGCAAGTCCCCGAGAAAAGAAAAAAAAGAATAAAAAAACTTCAAAAACGGGAACTTTTAGTAAAACATACCTCTTAGGATTGCAGAACGTATTTGGTCCTTGTCGTAGGATTTGGAGACGAGCTTCAGTCCTAGTGCAAGCAAGCAAACTTGTAGGATTGTAGCGTGGTCGCGGAGTTGAGGGGGTCATGGAATTGCAGAGTCAGGAGGTCTTGGGGTAGCGGAGTCGCGAGGGCTTGGCAGATCTCGACAGGGGCTTGTACAGGGCTGCTGCGGGTGCTGCAGAGCTACAGGTGGCACCGATCTCACAGGCGTGAGCTAGGCTAGTTAGAGCAGAGGCGCGCTAGCAGGCTGGCTGTCACATGGTCGCACAGGAGTGCGCGGGGGCAGGCTATAGGGCTGAGGATTGCTAGGGGCAGATGCTAGCGTGGGCTAGCTGTGTGCAGTGGTTGCGGAGGCAGTGGCCGAGCGTAGGGCTGCAGGGCTGTGGGGCTAAGGCTTGCGGCAGATTAAGTGAGAAGAGTTTTAGGGTTAGAGTTAGGGCTCGTGCTGATAACGTGTTTACGGAAAATTGAAATTGGGAGAGAATTGAGTCGTACTTTCATTGATAATAGGGGGCTCTTTATATAGAGTATTACATGGCATAGAATCAGAGTTATACAAGGAAACGTAATATTACAATTGATTGGATATCTCCAAGATTCTCCGATATTATCTCTAATTGTAACTCTATAACCACTAGATCAAGTAACCTAGAGTTTGGGCCAGACTCATATTCTAGATTTACTTGATAGTTTTTTAATTTTATAGTTGTAAATTTTGTATTCATCTACTTATTATAGCTTTTTTGTACACATGACATCAAGCTTTAGCCATTTTTAATAAAACTAGGTTATTTAACCATCTTTGATAAGGTTACTTAAGATACATGTACTATTAATGTAGTATATGTAGTAATGTTCATACTATTATGAAACTTTTATGTTTATTTCTTAACATACATGTATGTATATTGAAAAACTATAGTATATAAAGCAAATATTTAGATAATAGGTAGATTCGATATTTACTTTTTTAGGTAATTTTCAATTTCAGTTTTATCGGCCTTGTTATCAAAAAGTCGGTTTACCAAACCTAATACATCAGTTAGTATTTGATCAGTTTGGTAATTCCCAAACTAAGTGGCAGCCCTAATTACAACATTCTACTTTCTTTTTCTTTTACTCACGAAATTAGGTGTCATTGTCAATTTATACAATATGATCAAAAAACATTTCATTAAAATGATGAGTTGAATTTATGCATACTCATGGGCTTCATATAGATCAACATAATGCAATTGCTAACATTTTCTGAGTGAACGTGAAAAGACATGTAGCAACTAAACAACATTACAACCAATGAACTTGTACTTAATTCTCTAAATCGTGTCCTAGTCAAAAAAAAAAAAAAAAAAACTCATCGATCTGTACTCATTGTATATGAATCTCTCTAAAAGGATTATAACATTCTACTTTCTTTTTCTTTTACTCATGAAAGTGCATATCATCGTCAATCTATACCCTTTTTGATCATATATGTTCACTAAAAATGATGACGTAAGTTGAATTTATGCATACTCATGGAGTCATTGGTTTATATATAGATCAAGAGAATGCAATTGTTAACATTTTCGAGTGAGGGCGAAAATAGAAATGTAGCAACTAAACAACATTACAACCAATGAACTTGTATTTACCTCTCTAAATCACGTCTCAGTCGAATAAGAAATACTCACATGAACCAAGTATACGAATCTCTCGAATATTTTGATCATATGCTAGTCACATGATGCACTAGATGTGAGAGATCAGTTGCAATCCTACAAACACATGTAAAAAATTACTCGTAATTAGAAGTCCTACCATTTAGGCAAATCGGAAATATCTGAGGAGTTCAAATGCGGATGCACAAAACCAAAGTTCCTTAACACACTTGATTATCCGCGAAATTCAAAGCCCTCTTCATCTCATTCCAACAAGTATCTCCTTTATATTGTGGATTATGCTCTCCATTACATGGTTGACACCCAGTAAAATGAGTCACAAATGGTCTCCTCTCGCGCCCCTTAAGATACTTCTCTCGCTCCCAAAGCTCCAAACCATTCACTTTCTCTGCATGTCTCGTCCTCAAAACCCTGTCATTCATCTCCATCTCGGTGTAACTGTGGGTCAGGTTATCAAACATCTTCACCATCGCCAGCCAATAAGAATTCAAGTAATACTCGTTCTCGATATAAGTCTTCTCCCCCCATTTCTCCTTGTTCGTGAAGAGCAAATAAATCAGAGCCGATTGGTCATCCGGGAGCGGGAAAGGCTTGTCTTTGAACACCGACATTAACGTTTTACCCCACTTTTCGAAGTTGGGAGTTTGGGGGCCTATCGAGGCCCATTCATCGATTAGGTCCATGGACCACTGACAGTTCCGGATCCAGAACACCCCGGTATTGAGCCCGGTCCAGCTCTTGGTCTCCTAATCGCTGTACACCATATTGGGCCAAACATGGGCCACAAGGTTGTGGTTCTTGTACCGGTCCAACGGAATCTCAAACTCCAAATCCGTAAACTCCATCCACTAGATCCATTAAGCTTCCGGGTGGGCCACCATCGCGGACCGGATCACGGGAAGCTTGGCCCACAAGGAGTCCATTTTGGGATGCAAGAAGGCGTTGTTGTAGAAAATGTCGAGGCCGTGGGTTCGGCAGTAGTCGACCTTGTTCTTGAAGAGCCTCAGAAGGAGGTGATCCCCTCCCCTACCTGGTTTTTACAAACGGAAGGCTGTGATCCGGTGACAAGGAGGACCTGCTCTTTATATAAGTATTTAGGGCTTTCAATCCACTCTCGTCGTTTATCATCCCAGTTTAATTTGTATGGGGTCTCCGATTGAATAGCTGAGTTTCGGCCTATCCTAGAAGGTGGGACGGGTGGGTTTGTATGTGTTGCCTATTGTGCCAGCCATCATGATAAAAGCGAAGAATAGTAGGAAGTTCTTCAAGCCCATCAACAATGCGTTGGCAGGCTTTGCTTCGACGATGGGTTTCGCTTCGCCATTGGAGGAGGAGTGGTTTTGGTTTGGGATATGCGATAAGATTAGCCTGTGTTTTAAGGCTGTGAAAGTCGTCTGAAATTGGTATTGAAAGCAGATATTAAGGAAGAACATTTAAGGAAAAACTGGGATTTAAATCAGGGAAGATAAATATGCATGGTGGTGTAATTATTGCAGTGATTTTGATGATCTGGGGGTGTTTTATTACTCTTTAGAAACGGTAGAAGTGGACACAGTGAATTGGGTTTTCAATCTGGATTTTGGGTTTTGTTGAAGATTGTTTTGCGAATTTGACAAACCCCGGCCGAATCAATGAACAAATAATTATTAGAAATGTGAAAGTATCCGGTCAATAAAGTAGAATTATATACTAATTATTATTAAATGAAATGGAAATCTCGAAGTTTCTGTCATTAATATATTACTCAATGCGGCATAATTGAACAGCAAGCTTTCATAGCTCAGTTGGTTAGAGCACCCGTTTAGTAAGCGGGAGGTCCTGAGTTCAACTCTCAGTGAAAGCATTTTTCCCCCCTGTTTTTTGTCCTGAACCTAATCATTACTCTATTCACTTGGACAGAAGTGATGTAAGTATATTTCCTTCCTATTCCTCTATTCACTGGGCCAGAAGTAATGTGAAAGTGAAAAACTGCATTTTGTTGGAAAGAATTGAAACACTGGATTTTGAAACCAACACAAAATCCTTATTTACACAAACAGCACGAGCTTCTCTACGATGTCCAGAAACTCCAGCTAAATATTGCAATTTGCAAGACAATTTTTCACACTTGAGTCTCTGACTAACCTTCTTACTTTTCTTTTTTGTTCTTTTTACCCCCCCTGAACCAAGCACAGTAGTGCCGGGCTTGATTTTACAGTCACAATGGCGAAAAGGAAAAACATATCTACACCCCACCTATCCATGAAATGACAACAAAGACCACAAACACTAGATTGCTATCTTCCTAGTTCACTAGTTCAGCAACCTTCTAAATCGCGCCACTTCAAGTAAACAAGCCCTGCACGGTAATGAGTGTATGCGCCTGCGACTACCAGTACGTGAAACAGTTGGTGGCTGTGCCCTGCAATGTCGAATTTCCCAGGCATCCATCGTTCTGGAATCCTTGTTGCATAAACCAGTGCCCCAACCCCATAGAAAAGCCCCATGAGAATCTCATACCCAGTTGTGTGGAGTGCCTCGGGTTGGTCTGAAAACAAGATAACCTTGTGGAGGATAGGTAGAATGCCCGACAAGCCCATGCCGAAGAAAAGAGATGCACGGACACTTCGGTACTGAGGAGTTTGAAAGACAGGCAAGAGGGAAACCAAGACTGTGGCAATTCCCAAGATGGTAATGAACCCCATGTAAAGGGTGCAGAAGAAAGGGTTGCACATGAAGGAGTAGTAGACAAGAGGGTAAAATGAGGTGGATATGAGGGCTGCAATTCCAGCATAGTCCAGCCTGAGCATGATATATGACATTCGCTCAGAGTGACAAGAGAGAAGATGGCAAGCGCTACTGGCCAGCAAGCAAAACATTGCTCCTCCCAAGAAAGCAAAAAATGGCCACCGTGTGATAGGTCTCAACACCAATGGTGCTATTATGTTTGCTAAATCTTCCTTCATGCTATGCTGCATTAAGCACAAAACAATAAAAACCAAGGGCTATTAATTCATTGCATTAAGTACCTTAGTCAAATAAGAAAATAACAGACAATGATTCAACATTAGGAACACATCCAGAACAAGATATAACTGACATTTGTCTCAATTACAAAGTGATATAGGCTGTAAGTTCTAGCACACCCTCTTAAAAGGAAAACTAAAATATAAACTAAGGTAGCCAAACTGTTAAGAAAAATCATTTTTTGCTACCCTTATTCAAAACCACTGGAGAGATAAAAATAACAGCTCTAAGCATATTGTGGCTTTTCAAGCACATATGAGCCTTCATGAAGAGCACACTAGGATATGTGTATATATGGACATTGAGGGTTAAATATATAAACATCATAAGAGTACAAAATAAGATTTGAAATACTCATATTGACTTGCAGAATAAAATGTAATAGTAAACTGTTTGTGAAGGATGCAAGACACTATTTTATGGTAAATTGGTAAGCTACTCAAAACAAAATCATCTCATTTCTAACTAAAGGATATTGAATGACAATAAATGGTCCAACTCTTTTCTTCATATAATTCAATTTTCTCCCCTAAAAAAAGTATTTCAACTTCAAGTGATTCCATTACTTCGACTTTAGAGTAATTCCAATGACACTACCAAGCCACACTGGCAATACGCATATAATACAAATTTTCATTTTCTCTAAGGCTTTAGAGACAGAGCATTTACCAGAACACAAACATCAGTGTGGTTGCCATGGGAGAACCTCTGAGGCAAACAATTATTCAGAAGTTCCATAACATGCCAACCAGAGAGTGAGGGAAGCAGATCCATTGAAGGCAATGAAGTTTTTAACTCCTCCCTGAGTTTGTTCAGACCAGGCATGTTGGGTAATGACGGGAGGCATGTCATGAGTTCTTCATGCAACTTGTGAAGATCAGCATTTTTCAGCACATCTGGTAGGACATGAAGATCAACGACCTCTGGAACCTTCATTGCAGTGTATATGGTCAGGGCAAGAAAAAGGAAGAACCCGATCAAATGCCTGGAGATATAATAGTCTGTTATAAAGAAAAGATTTTCCAAAAATTGAAGTTCATGTCCTTTGAGTCCTGAATTTCATACAGCAGCGAAACATATACAAAAATAAAGATGAACTGAACCTAACTTCAGATAAGAGACAAGCTTCTGCATCACATAGCTTCAGCTAAACTCTATTAACCCAAAATAATATACTTCTTAGTTCAAGGTTCTTGAAGAAAATTCAGAAGTGATGAAAATACTGTAAACACTAAACAGTGTCCATTTCTGATTTGCAGAAATTATTTCTCTTTCAAAACAGTCACAAACTTTCTTTACCAGAATTGGAAAAAGTTTAGAAACAGTTTCAAATAAGCACCAAAGCTATAACTTCATCTGATATCAACAGATTAACCAGTTTAAAAAATCACGTAAACTCATGTATGCCAAACTTTTCCAACTACTATATATTGAAATTAATAACCATATACATGATTGAGCCTTACGTCCAAACGTTCAGCGTCTCATTGTGGATGGTGAACATACTGAGCAAGACCTGCTTCAATGGCCACTCAGAGCGGTAATGACCCACGATATACTCGTTGTCCCTTAAATAGTGGGGCAAACAGTGGTACTCAACCAGCTGATACTTCACCTTCTTCCACAGACGCTTTCCTTTACCTTCCTTTGATGCACATGCCTGAGTATTATCCATTGCATCAGCAACCAGTTTCGCATCCTCAAAGCTTTGTTCTTCACTGCCCATTCTCTGTTCAACCCAAATCACACAATGTTCAGCTCAAATCAAACAAATGAAACTCAACTAATTAATAGACCAAGAATCGATTCCATCTTTAAAATCACTGATCTTTCATTGCAAGCAACTTAAGAAAATCTTAAATTGCCCCATTTTCTGTTCAAACCAAATCTCACACCATGCGATACTTTACAAATCAAAATGCAATCTTCAGTTGCCATATTGAACTAAGAAACCAAGAAAGCAAACCGGATCTTAAAGCATTGATCTTTTAACGTATGCAACTTTAAAAAAATCCAAAATCCAACCAAATTAGCCTAAGAATATGATTTCCATAGTCAAGATTCGATCTTTCAAGTATTGCGGAGAACCCAACAACAAAAAGAACATATTCTCTGTCCTTATTCTCTGCTACATTTTCATGTAAACTAAAAACAATAATGACGGGAAATTTAAGCTTAACAAGTAGAACCCAGATGAGAAAACCAACCTCAATTCTGAAGAATCAACAGCTGAGAACAAAGCCAAGCCCCCAGAAGGAGAATCTTCTTCTCCCCCAGATCGCTTTTAGCTCGTTTTATACCAATAATGGGGCGGTGAGTTCAGAAACGAGAGAATTGTCCTTGGGAGTAAATCTGAAACCAAATGTTGGATTATAAGAACACAAAAAGAAGCCAAATGGGAAAAATTTAACGGACAAGACGACGACAAAGTCAGGGGTATAGTTGGTGACTCGGAGAAAGAATGAAAGAAAGATTGGGAGCTTTGACGTGGTGAGATTATTCGTAGGGGAGATGCGGAGATGCCAATGGACGTTGATGGGGTCGGTCAAAGAGTTTGCAAGTTTGGCACGTTTTGTGGCCTAGAAGATTTGGGGAGATATTTTTCAAGCGGTGGCGGTCTGTGAAATCTATGTGACAGTGTCATGTCGACATTGTCCAAGGAAAAGAGCACGCCAAATGAGTTTTACATAAAGGATATGTCATTTGTGTAGGTGCGCTTGTTTCTTGTATCGTTTGAAGTCTTTTTTCTTTTGCCTAATGCAATTTTGAAGTCTCCAACGGAACTTATTGGACATTAAATTATTGAAAACTCCATCATCATTTTTATTAACATGATCTCTTGATCTATTATAGACACTGGTTGTATTGCTATTCTATAATTCATTTTGATTTGATAAAATCATGTAAAAATCGTGGATTGGAAATACTAAAACTCCTTTCAGGGTAAACAGAATAATAAGATGTCTTATTGATAACTGGTTGCTCAACCAAGGGATGTTTCATATGCTGCTCTCCACCAGCAGCAAGAAAGATCTGAGCATGGAGTAAAAATTCAAACATCTTAGCCTCATACAATGACAAATCAACTTTCAACTTCCTAAGAACAAATTAGCTCAATCCAATGACAACTCAACTTTACATACATAGAGTTGAACTACAACTATAGTCGATGCATTACTACTATGTGGAGTTATGAGTTGATAATGTTTGTGTGTGTGTTAAAATAAAATATTCTTGTCTACCTACTTTATTTTGCTATAACGATAAATTCATTTATCATTGCATAAAATTAGTTAATCTAATGTATCGATGCAATTAAGGTATTGTTAATTTCTCCTCATCTAAAAATAGTCAATACTTATCCACATCATTTTAGTTCTGCAAAGTTTAGGGATGAATATTTCATCATTCAATTCATAATTATATATATATACACATGCACGCACACATAATATGATTTCAATAAATTTGGAGCAAGCCTAGTATCCTATACAGAGGTTGATCGAAGTTCAAAGTTTGACCCGCGAACCTCATTTAAAAAACTCAAATTTTCTTCACTAAGTAATAATGGCGTTTAGAGATGGCGCGTCTGAAAATCTGGACTGCATTTGGGCTCAAGTTTAAAGTTGGGTCATTTTGGGATTAACATGGCCTCTTAGTTGTTTGGTTCTTCGGTGTTTTGGTAGAAGATTGTCTCTCTTTAAAAGTATGTTTTTGCGTTCAATATGTATGATTAGTGGTATTAATGATTATATTGATGGAAGATTACATTATGCTCAACACACTATTTTGCGTGGAATATCCATAATTTATCCATACTGTCGATTTTTTTTTTTTTTTCATATTCGGCTTACTTCTAGTGTTTTTCTTGATGCACTCTAACATCTGGTTAAGTTTTTAATTACTAAATTTATTTTTCGACGTCTTGTTATTCCTAATATTGTTCTCATTAATTTTGATTTTGAATTAGTTTCTACAACAACCAGTACTGTCATGAGTGTCGTTATTTTCTCAGAAAAACAAAAGTAATTATGACATCAAAAATACGAAAGAAAACAAATCTGAAGTGGCCCTAAAATCTAGGCCCAAATTCTTAACAACGACTGCCCAAGAAGAATTGGCTTTCGCAGCTTTGGGCGGCTAGACTTGGAAGTGAGAATTTCTTTTTCTTTTTCTTTTGAATTTGGGCCAGTGTAACATGCTCACTCTGCATCATTCTGCAGCAGCTGCAGCTTACACTCCCCAAAATGCGGTGGGCTAAATCAATTATGGTATACAAGTTGTATAGAACACTACCAAAGTACCAAACTTCGTGGAATTGGTATCATGCCCTTTTGGGATTTATATAAGAACGGACCCTATTTAATTACAACATGTACTCTTTTTTTTTTTTGATAAGAAAAGTTTAGGTAAGAGGGAGACTTCCCTACACTAGTAGGGTCAGGGCAAACATACGATCTCAATCTAACAGGACTTACGAAACTGGCCAGTGTCCCGGCCAATCCCATTGATATGGAATTATGCATGACATTTTCTAGATTGCCTACTAAATGAGATATTGTTGGTAGCGAGGATCGAACTTGTGTGAATTTACACCTCAAGTCCACCTTTATCAACTGAACCAACTCTCATTGACAGCATGTACTATGTTTCTTGAACTCTTTATCTATTTATATTCCCACGTTTTGATAGAATCTGGTCATTCAATTGTTGAACCTGAGTAGGTTGGATCCCCCTATGAGACCCATTTTGGACCAAATATTATATTTCATGTCTCTAATCTTTATCTGGTCATTGGTCTACCTTTGTTAATAATGCTAGTGTTATAACAAACTTACAAAAGTTGGTGAAACCTCAATAGGGAAGTGTTATTTCACCATCCAAAACACGTTTGACAACACGAGCCTTTATTATGAGTCAGCCTAACTCCTCAAATTGTTTGGTAAGCGCATTGACATGTTTGGGAAGAAAAAGTGAAGAGAAATCAGTTACAATATCACTAACCAACCCCTGGTATGGTATAAGTTGAATTCAATGGAAAACATAATAAGCATAACCATGTTGGTATGCTTCTATGGGAAATGGATATCAAAACGAATCTTGAATAATTAATGAGTTGGGAATCCGTCAACATTCACGACCAAAAGGAGGAAAACGTTCATTTGGGTGAAGATGAAATTGCTTGGATTAAAATGAAAATTTGACGTTTTTGTTTGATGCATATAAAGGTAACAAAGCAAAATTCAAATCGTTGGCTGGACCTGTGTCACCACTCACCAAACTTGATGCTCATTAATGATTGAAATCTCTCAATCACTAATAACTATAACCTTATAATACCAGATTAGAGGATAAGGATAAAATTAAATTTTCTTCATAAATGGTAATGTAATTACATTTCGCGAGACTAAAACATTAAATCTTTGGTCTAGCATAATTCTAACATAATTCTTCACATTTCCTCATCATCACTTGGACAAACTCCGAAGACTTTTGTAACCTAATAATCTGATTTTTTTAGAATGAACCTAATAATCTGTTTGTTAAAGTTTGGTCGTATAATTTGCACTTTTTTTTTCCCATAATATCACACGATGTAGAATTGTAGATATGAACTTTGATTCCCGTTGGGTCCCCCCCTCCCCGCATCTTCTCTCCTCTATAGACGCAACCATCCAGCTTTTGCAGATCTCACACGTCTGCAAAAATAGACATACTCCACAATAATTCGCTTTCTCAGTTCAGTTCGTACACCACCACCTTATACGCAATCCCTCTTCCAACACTATATATAACCCCCCAAACCTTCCCCATCTCGCTCTTCATTTTTTTCCTCTCTAGTTCTCACACCTCTGTATTATTCACTTTGGTTTCTGGGTCGGTCGCCACTGGGCGAGGTCTGGTTCAGTTTGTCACATCCCACTGCTCTCTTCCGATTCTTGACGTGCGTCGGTCGGTGAACGTGAAAACCCTCAGAGCTCCTTATTTATTGAGAGCCAAGTAAAGGACCTTCCCTAAAACTAGGGACCGCTCTCCCACCCAAAAACCCTATTCACCACGTCACCTCTGAGATCAACCCAAACCCCATCTCTCATTAATAAAGCCATAAACCCCCAGCGAAAAACGGTTCCAAATCCGTTTGGCTAGCTAGCTTGGGATCTCGGACGGGTCGTGTTTGTGGCGAAATGGGCAACTGTCAGGCGGCGGAGGCGGCGACGGTGATTATTCACCACCCGGCCAACAACAAGGTCGAGAGGATTTACTGGTCGGTGAGCGCTCACGAGATCATGACGTCGAATCCGGGGAACTACGTGGCGCTTGTGGTGACGTCGCCGACGTTGAAGGCCGAGAATGGCGCGCCGGTTAAGCAGCTCAAGCTTCTCAGGCCGGACGACACTTTACTTATCGGACAGGTTTACCGGCTCATCAGTTTCGAAGGTAAATTAATTGGATCTTCGGGTTTCTCATTTTACGTTGGAGTTTTGGTTTTTAACGACGGGATTTGTGGGATATGCAGATGTGTTGAAAGAGTTTGCTGCTAAAAAGTCTGTGAAGCTGGGGAGGTTGCTGAGGGATAGCGGTGGCCTTGGCCTGGAACTGAAGAAAAAAGACTTGCATGGTCCGAATCCGAATTCGAAGTCCGACGACCGCAATTCTACCAAGGTAATATGATGATAACAGCCCTATCCCAATCATGATACAACTTTTACAAATTTATCGGTATAGAGTCCCAAAAATATGTTTAATAATTTGGTCACTTAGGTGAATAAAATAAAACATTATATTCCTCAAAGCTTTTTGTAGATCAGAGGATTCTAGTAGCTTTAGATGAAAATTTTCATATCATTCGACCCACATAATGTGTAGCGCTATTCTTGTATAATCATTATCATCACTTAAACCATATCTCTCCATTAATCATTGTAAATTTAATGGTCATCTTTCCATTAATCATTGAATAAGTTGTGGGGGTAGTTTTGTCCTTCAAATGGATGTGATTGCTTGAATATGGAGCTCGGATACCAAGCACTTTGTAAGACTTTGGTTTTGTTCTTTGGTAGTGGGGGTATTCATGCATTAATCTATATTGGTGTCATTTCATTTCCTAAGGCCATAGGAGCCTATAGACCATAGAGATAAGGGACAAGGTATCTTATTTTGATTTGTCCCTTCAACTGATTGAAGCCTCTTGAAGACAAATATATTCCGTAATCATAAAGTTCATTTGGATTATTCAGAATTTAAGACAAATGTAGATGAAATGTTTCATAAAGTAAAAGGGGGAAGATATGTATGTGCAGAGGTCAGAGATGGATGATTTTTCCCTCGAGTGATGGTGAATTGAATAACATATCTGCCTGTGATTCCGAAGAATCAGAACTTTACTTTAACCCACAGATCTCGAGGCATCTGGGTTTTTAAAAGTTTACACGTTTAGTTTTGTCAGCAACTTTCTTAGGTTAAAAGACCGTAGGGCTTTGGGCATTTGGCTTTCTTATGTAAGAATCTTCACCCTAGTCAGAAATTTCCAGTATGAAAAACTGTCGGCCTTTCGGCATTTGGCTTGTAGCTTCACAGCATTGGCTTGTAGGCCTTTTAAATTTGGAAGCTTAAGTGAGTTTCTGCAACCAAAATTAATTAAGAAAAATATGAGGCACTATTATATATGAGCCTTACAAACACGTTATGAAAAGTAAATTTTCTTATGGATGAGAAAAGTTATTTCTTATCCAAATTTGCCGTTGTTGCCATATTTGACCCAAAAAGCAATGGTGGCCACTATGGATGATGACTAATTAACCATGTAGGCGATAAACTGTTGGCAGATTAGTCAATAAGAAGAATCTGATTGCATAGTCTCAGCTTTAGAGATAAATGTTCTTAATTACGCAAGCATTAGAGTTATAAGTATGTCGTCCTTATCGTAAGGGTACATTAGTGAATTGAAGCCTTCCAAGATGTCTACTTATGATATATAACTGGTGGATTAGAGTTCACTTTGCTTTTACCAATATTATCTTGAACTCCTAACGCTATGATCTGAGTGAGTGAGTATGCTTTTCTTAAAAGACATGTCTTTAATACTTGCGCTAGACGTGTCTGATAAACAGCTTGGTTGGGTTAGTGCTTCAATTCATTAAGCTATAGCTTGCTTAAATCCATATACAAATTAATGAGATATAGAAAGATCTCTGTCTTTAACATAGACAGAGTACTTACCCTATTGATTGCTTTCCATTTTGAATATTAATTAAGCATGCATGAATTGTCATTGTCTCATGGTGAGTGTGTACGTGTAAAGTGTCATATACATGCATGCTTACCACCATGAATTTCCTTTTATCTTAGATTTTGTTATCTTTTCTTGGGTTGCAGATGGAGCATGAGGCTCACCGTGTCGGAAGCAGCAGTAGTGGTGGTTGTGGTGGTGGCAGCAGCAGAGGTATGGCGAGGAATCATGGTGGTGGGGGGCAGTGGAGGCCAGCTTTGCAGAGCATTGCAGAACTTGGGACTTGAACATATGTACATGGTGCACTACTAGTACTCGGGCACACCAGTCACCATTCCCACCACTCACAACGAAGCTCAGAGTCTCAGAGATCCCTAGCTTTCTGTCATTCTCTTGCGAATAAAAACAAGCAGCTAGCATGCAGCTTCCCCTCCTTTCACTCTTTTCCATACGCGCGTTTCTTATTCGATCTCTTCTTTCTTTCTTTCCTTCTTGGATTGGTGCATGTTATTAGTTAGACCTCCGTAGCTAGGTATGAACGTCACTGAACTTGGACTGTTGGACACGTATGTATACTTCTAACCCTCTTCTTTTAATTGTGATCAGCTGCAACCTAGCTATCTATCTTACCCAAGTGATGCCTTCTCTGTTACTTAACTAATTAATTTGAACTTTTATGGTTGTTCTTGTATAAAAATGTATTTCTTTTTCAAACAAGCATGTAGATTTTTGTTAAACGGATAGTGCTTCATGTAACTGGATTTGAAAGCACTTAATTTGAAGGAAAGCATCCGAATCCGCTTCTACAAACTGAGAACAAAACAACAATATTGTTTGTTTTTGGCAAACACTATCAGAAACAGTTCAAAGTACTTAAACGCTTTCAACACTTCTAAAGGCCAACCCTTGGGGCTTATAGTAATTTGCATCTTGAATTGAACCCAAGAAGTTCAACAGCTTTGTATTTTTGTCTATGTTGCTGCAGTGAACCTGTCAATCCCCACCGTACAAGTTACCACTCTGAATTAGGTGGGATGAGATTGCAGTACTTACGATCTGCACTTGGTTTATAAGAAAGGGTGCTTATTAAGCAATTAAGTACTTTTAAAGTCTTTGCTTCATGAACTTGCACTGGCATTTACTAGCTATATATTCAAGGTGATCGAGCTATAGCTAGTAGCGTAGGTGAGGGAGATGTCTCCTGTATGTAACAAATGCGAGAAGCAGCTTTTAACTCATATTCATAATGTAAAAGCTGGTTCAATAACTCCGTTTACAACTTTACATGCCTTATGGTAACTACGGTCATTAATTGGGTCCAACAAATCGGGATCATGCACTGTTTCACACCTTCACTGCTTCACATAATCCTATACCAGCATACTTCCTACCGGTAATAATGAAAAGTATGAACTCATTTGCCTTTTGTGCTAATAGTGCTATATATATATATATATATATATATACAGCTCTTCTCCGGTGCGGACGTCCGCACTTTTTGCTTAGGTGCGGATTTCCGGTTTTGACCCACTTTCCGATCATATTTTCACATCTTAACCGTTCCGTTTTTAGATCCTAATGTATAGATCATCTCTACACAATTTCAGCCAATTTGATGATCGTTAAGGCATCCAAAATGGCAATTTACACGAACGGACAGAATCTGTCGAACCGGAACCGTTCGTATTTATAATGGTAAATTGCAGTTTTGGATGCCTTAACGATCACCAAATTGGCTGAAATTTTGTAGAGGTGATCTATACATTATGACCTAAAAACTGAACGGCTAAGATGTAAAAATGTGATCGGAAAGTTGATCAAAACTTCAAATCCGCACCTTTTTCTTCGGTGCGGATATCCGCACCTGAGCAAACTTATATATATATATATATATATTTTTTTTGGGAACGTACTCTTCACGAGTTTACACTGTAGTTGCTGCATGGCGAAAGAGAGAATGGACAAGTAGCCCTACCATACATCAGGCTACCAACCCAAAGCCAAATTGAACTAGAATAAAGAAAGAAAATGACGAAAATTAAGAAGGATGTATTTATCTCAAAAATTAAAAAAAGAAGAAGTTTGGATACAGTTTTTACCATGAAGTGCATGAACCAACTTGAAGTGGACTGGATATAATATGTCAAACGAATATGCTATATATTGAATCCTATTACATTATTTTTTGATGTTGAATATCTTATTTCACATGAAAAATTCGTAAAAGTTGATCAAAATGTATTGCATTATATAAATTGGTTTGAACAGTTTATGTTTTGGATCTTAAAAACAATTAAAATTTCTAAAACGATTAAAAACATAAAAAAGGAGAATAACTTATGTAACGTTGTAGTCACAATATTAGTGGATTAAAAGTTTTAAACTATTTATAGTGCATTTTAAAATAGATTAACCGATGACTGTAAGTGCTCAATACACTCACTTACTTTCAAAAGTTAAAATTAGGGTGCATGCATGTTCATGTGCGTTTTCTTGATTATATATATATATATGATTTTTCTCAGGTGCGGACGTCTGTACCGAAAATTCGGTACGGATTTTCTGTTTTCGACTACTTTCCGATCACATTTTTACATCTTAACCGTTCAGTTTTTAGGTCCTAATGTATAGATCACCTTTACAAAATTTCAGCCAATTTGGTGATCGTTAAGGCATCCAAAACTGCAATTTACACGAACAGACCGAATCTTTCAAACCGGAACCGTTCGTATTTATAATGATAAATTGCAGTTTTGAATGCCTTAACGATCACCAAATTGGCTGAAATTTTGTAGAGGTGATCTGTACATTAGGACTTATAAACTGAACGGTTGAGATGTAAAAATGTGGTCGGAAAGGGGGGGGAAACAAAAAATCTGTACCGTATGCACGGTACAGACGTCCGCACCTGAGACGGACTATATATATATATAAGGCCCTTCTTGTGAGTGATCAGTTTTTTAGTCTTTTTTACGGATAGGGCATTAGACCAACTTTTCGATCATATTTTAGCATCTCAACCGTTCAATTTTTAGGTCCTAATGTGTAGATTACTTCTGCAAATTTTCGGTCAAATTGATTATCGTTAAGGTATTCAAAATGGAAATTTAATATTATAAGTATGGACAGTTCAAGTTTGACAAATTTGGTTCGTCCATTGATTTAATCTAGTTTGATACCTTAACAATCACCGATTTGGCTGAAAATTTGCAGAAATGATCTACACATTAGGACTTAAAAACTAAATGGTTGAGATGACGAAATGTGATCGAAAAGTTGGTCAAATGTCCTATCCCTAGAAAAGATAAAAAAAATGGATCCCTCACTAGAAGGGCCCCTGTATATATATATATATATATATATATATATATCAACCGTTTAGTTTTTAATACCTAATGTGTAAATCAGTTCTGTAAATTTTCACCCAAATTGATTATAGTTAAGACATTCAAAATGACGATTTAAGATTATAATACACACACACACACACACACATATAAATATATATATACATATCTCAACCGTTTAGTTTTTAGTACCTAATGTGTAAATCATTTCTGTAAATTTTAATTGATTATAGTTAAAGCATTTAAAATGACGATTTAAGATTATAAGTATGAACGGTTCAAGTTTGACAGATTTGATTCCTCCATTGATTTAATCTAGTTCGATACCTTAACGATCACCGATTTGGCTGAAAATTTGCAGAGGTGATCTACACATTAGGACCTAAAAACTGAACAGTTGAGATTGTGAAATGTGATCGACAAGTTAGTCTAATGCCCTATCCCTAGAAAAGACCAAAGAAAGGGCTCTCTTAGTGGAAGGGCCTTATATATATTACAGTTTTGTTCTTTAATTTTATTTTCACTCCAACGCCTTAGACAGTGAGTTGACATTTTCTTGTATCCACCTCTGGGTTTTGGTTTGTTATGCCATTGGACTGTAGTTTGTTATGTCATTGGGCATTTATATGGATCAATGCAGATCCCAATTGACGCATGGCCTGCACACCAAGTCACCAAAGAACAAAACACAAAAGTCTACAAAATTAAAGAGCTTCAAACCCGAGCTAGCTGCATATTCGTAAGTCATCACATCCATTTGGATGAGGAAGTTATACTAAGAGGATCTTTTCATTGATCAGTTACACTAAGAAGATCTTTTCATGATTTATATTAAGTTCATCTGACTTGCAATGATTAACGGCAAATATATAGTTTCACTTCATAAAGTTTACAAAGTAACAAAAAACTCTCTAAAAAAAAAAGGGAAAAACAAAAACAAGAAAGCAACACTGCAGTTGTAACTTTAAAAGAAATGTAAGCGATATTTTACAGCTAAAAAGACAATGTAGGCAGAACCCAAATTGGTAGTGGAAAGCTCATCTCCAGGAGCTTCTTAACACTTTCAGTGTAGATTTCTTCGAAGCATTGATCTTCAACGTTATAAACACCAAAATCGTAGGCTTCGTAATGATAGCCCACGTAATCACAGTCATGATTAAAATATATGCAATTTGATTGAAATCCTAAAAGTTTTGCAGCCAACACACATACTGAAGAGTTGTCACCCACAAATAGAGCAAAATCACCCAAGGTATTTTTCTCAGTCCACTCACCTGCTTGGAAATTCAATTCAAAAACTCTAAATTTCTTTGTCACACGTTTAACTTCTCCAAACTCTAAATACCTTTGAACCATCCACAATTTATTCCCCTCTCCTTCAAAAATATATCTTTTTATATCATCATCATCATCATCTGGGCGGTTGCCGTGTCCAACCAATTTTATATTTGAGTTGGACCAAGTACTAACATCAAAAGATAAAACTTCGCTCCAAGAATTCACAGCATAAAATTTATTTCCCAAGCTAGCAGCTTCTTCAACCATGTGGCAACCTAAACGGGCATTATCAACACTTTCATCCACATAAGTCCATGTTGTATCCTTACCCAATCTAATAAAAGCCAGTGTATTTCTTTCTAAATGTATGACCGTAACAATGCAATCGTGTGCATTTAATATTGGGTCAGCTGAAATTGTGGCCTTGCAAACAAAACGCTCACAATCTTTATACCATTTTTTCCAACCTGGAGGAGTTAGTGGGGGAAGCCGAATGAGGGAATTTTCTTTCTTTTCCCTCCCTCTAACTCTAAAGAGTGGATTTACCAGGGTCACTCCAAAAGTTTTGTCCACGGTATTCTTCTCAGTAAATATTAACCATCCTTTCGAAGACCCAATAAGCCGCTTCCTCGGCACATTCACTTGGAAATTAAGAACCTTCTTATTAACGAGATCGTAGAAATTCCAATAGTCTTTTCTGCCTGAATAAAACAACAGCATTGGAGCTGTCATACTAGCATGTTTGGTACTGTTATCCTTTGCTACAGAATACCATGTTTTACAAACCAAGCTGAACCCCAAATAGTCTGATGGTTTTAGTAGTTTTTCTGCAACTGAATCTAAAAGATGCTTAGGCAAATTTTCCCAATCTGAAAATGACGAAAAAATTTGATTAGAATTAGAGAGAGACCGAAGAAGAACATTGATCTTTTTGACAAAATATTTGGTTTTTTTTTTACAAAATATGAGGTGATGTTAGGGATGCACGACCGCTGGTAATCATTGGCCCACACCTACAAGCTAACCAATGCTCACGAAATTTAAAAAAAAGGACTAAAGCAAAACTTTATATTAAAACTAGTTGATTTGATCCTTGGTATCAACCGCAAAAAATTCTGCTAGAGAATGATCAAGAAAAAAAAAAAAAAATTGTGTGAGAAAACAATACCTCGCTCCATAAAGACTCTCCAACCCAGCAAAAGATGGTTGATGTTGCAGAGAAACGCAGAAGCAGAAGAAGATTGAAGGTGTTCAAGACTTTGAGTCTGTGTTTCCTTGGTTTTCCGGATGGTCTGAAGATCTGATGAAGAAGACTCTTTCTGTAGTTAAGCTCCAAAGTTGGTGTTGGCTGGCTTGCTAGATCTTCCTTTTGCTCTTTAATTAGCTTTTCAAAAAAGCCCAGAAGAAGATTGAAGGTAAAACGTGGAGACTTCACTTTCTCTATTTTGGGCAAGTGGTTGGTAGTTGTTTAATTGTCCTCGATCAAAGGAAGCCAAAGAAAAAAAAAAAAAACTCGTCGTTCTTCCAGTATCGTTTATTTGGTTCCTGGTCTAGGCTTTGCTTTGAACAGCTTGTAGATACAATTGCAGTCTCTACCCTTATTTAAAGGCAATTTCTGTGTCCAGTAACAATTAGGTTAGTTGACCTATTTGAATTAGGAAACTTAAAGAAAAACTAGGTAAATAGACCTGTCTGAGTTGGGAAATTATTGTGAAATGTTTTCTTAAAAAGTATGCGATTCTGAAATATGAAGAATTCTACCTACTGGACTCTATATCAGTGAATATACCTGTTTGAATTTTTTATTTTATTTTAGGGGTTCTTAAGAGATCCATTAACTGAGAACAAGGCAAACTATTCCTTAGTGCGGAGAAGTTATGGTGATGGTGTTCCAGATGATCAATGTCTTTGATCCGGCATTTTCCCAATTTCCCGACTTTTCCAAGACTAATATTGGTGCCATGGTAGTTTATCTAATCCGCCTTTCACCATTTCTGGAATTATAAAAAAGCATATTTGCTGCTTTTAAGTAAATGCGGTATAAACATGGTATAAACATTCTGATTTACTAGTATCAATTCAGGATGTGATATCCATCTCGAAATATAAGGGCAACAATGTTAGAGGACAATCAATGACTTGTGAAAGGTGCAAAAGAATACAAGATTACATAAGGTTGGCTATCATTAGCATTCACAAAATTTTCTGAATTTATAAAATGTTATTTCTCAGATTCATCATTGGAATGAGATTCACTGTCTATGACCATAACTATCTGCTTAATTTTAGATTCTTCATCCTCAACTTGGGTTTCCTTGTAATCCTTGGGAAGTACATTACAATTAATGGTCTGCCATACCGGTCTCTCTGATTGGAATAATCTGTTGGTTGAAAGTAGCCATTAGATTCACTAAATAGAGAGACAGAGGGGAAAGAGATAGAGGCTTACGGATGCTTGCAAAGTGTGGGGCATTTAATTGCAACTTCATACTTGCAGGTGGATATCTCTGTAATTGAACTAATCATAGCTCTCAGCTCTGAGCATACAAATCTCACCTGCAAAATGCATATAGAGTAAGGAGAAGAGGGATGGGAACAGAAAAATGAAAACTAAATAAAGTTCATAGCTTCATATTTCAGTATCTCGAAGCTGTTTTGTAAGATCACAAGTGGTTCCGTTCGTATATTAATGAGGATGATACCTGTATGAAAAGAGCATGTTGATAATGAGAATGTGTCCATCTATATCAACGATAACAAGAAAATGCACATATATCAATCAATTCAGTTTTATTTCAATTATTCTGCATAAATCAGTTGTCAAAGACAAAGTTTTTACAACTAAAGCAATTAGACCATGATAACAATGCGCTATCGGTTAATATTCATAGTCAAAACAATACTCATAGTGGAAATACTATACAAACTAATTCCAAAGTCAAAAACTAAACATGGGTTTGCATCTTTCTGCAAGAAGTTACAAACCTTAACATCAATAGCCACAACCATTTTCAGACATAATAAGCAAATTTGGGCAAAAAGGAATACCGATCAAAACACCAAGAAAGATTAACACTCCAAAGCAACCTTAGAAGCAGTATTGAAGAAACAGGAGGGAGATTTACTGAAAGTACCAGTTGTCTTATTTATCACCTGCAGTCACAACAGTGAAGATAGCTTCTTCCTCAAACTAGTCACCTAGAATATAGTCGTAACTCGTAAGAAAACATAGATAGGTCCAGTCTTGCATTCTCAAGCACTTTCCAAATCCGAATTAGGTATTTAAAGATCCTGAATATACAGCAGAAGGATCCAATTCACAACGAACTGATGCTTGGTTTAGAAGAATGCATCCACAAAAGGCAGCAAAGGAAAAAAAAAATATATATGCCTCAGACTTGGACTGTGACTAACCTCAAAACCTTGTAAGATGAAGGACTCAAAATCGATCAAACCTTTCACCCCGTAATCACTGCAGGCAGAAGAGAAGATTTCAAGACAGTCAATGATATGCAATTCTCAAAATTCCAAATACATACAACCTCTATAATTGTAGACAAAAAACTAACAATCAACAACACTTTCGGTCAAACCATAGCACATCAAAATCATACACCAAGGTCTAGCTGAACCAATAACACCTCAAACCACATTCCAAGCTAAGCAATTCTCAAAAGGGAAATCAGCATCAACTAGATTTGCTTAAAAATTAAAGCTCGCGTCTTGAAAAGTTGGTGCGTGTTCATCCTCAGATATAAAAGAAACCCCAAAATCAAACTCAGAAAGAGATCCCAATTTGGGTTTTACCCATTACCTACAAATTGAAATGGAGAGAATGATTACCCATTCGTGCTGAGCGAATTTGCTTTGCATGGAGACGCAAAGGCAGTGGGCGGAGAGTATTGGAGTGCGATGAAACCATAACCCAGACCAAATTATAAAAGCGATATGCCATGGCTGATGGAGATCGGCAAGTAAGTGGAGGACTGTGGTGATGGGAAGAGAAAAGAAATGAATCTGATAGCTAAGCTAAAATGGGGGGACTTGGAGGGAGGTCCAAAATTAATAGGGAAGTGAAATTGCACAAGCTGCTGAACGCGGGATGTTGTTGAAATGTTAAGAGTTAAATACTGGTCCCTATAATTAAATACGTGGGACTTCAATCCACTTGGTCAAACTGTAATTAAATTTATAAAACAATACCTATATATATTAGGTTTCTCAAAGGGAAACCCTATCGAGACATATGGATACGGAGAAACCGACCATTAGAAGAGATGAGTGCAATATACTATGCTTTCTGTAAGAAAATCAGCCAATTTCATCAATGTTTTGACTTCGATCCACTTAGTCAAACCAAAGTTAGTTTTATGACTATTAGGTTGATAGATGTCGTATCACCAACAACCATGCCAATAATTTCACATGACGTGTGTAACTACTCGGTGTATACATCTATAAGGTCGAAAAAGAAATTTATCAATTTTGATTTGGTTTTTAGAAAGTAAGATCAATGTGCCTATTAGTGTTGTATAACTTGTTCATTATAATATGTAGAGAGAGAGAGAGAGAGAGAGAGAGAGAGAGAGAGAGAGAGAGAGAGAGAGAGAACCCTTAAAGGGTTATGTGTTTTCTTCTAATAGTTTTGTATCCATTATATGTAAAAAGAGTGTAAACACAAATCAAAAACGAACTCAATTAAACATGAATATAACGTTAAAACCCGCATAAAAGCGCATAGATAATGGCTTCGTATATAATAATATAGCTAATTTTCTCCTTCAACTTTAAGCCTTTAACTCATGCATCCCTGCCTAATTAAGGCCTTCTCCAACCCAAGTGTTGTTTAAAGTGCTAAAGGGCAAAAAAATAGCCCATGTGTTCTCCAACCCATGATGTTAAGGGGCAAAGGGCCAATTTTTAGGGCCAAAGGTGAGGCGAAGGGGTCATTTTTAGCAATAAGAGGAGCCCTTTGGCCCTTGGGTAAAACTAGATCAGAAGCTTGCTGGCCCACGCTGGTAGTGGAGGATGACAACAGTATGACGTCAGCAACAGCTGACGTCAGCTAGCCGTTGAGATTTTTTTTTTAAATAGCCGTTAGTTAGTTTTTTTTTAATTAGCTAAAGATAAATATTAAAAATATGGTTCCAGTTTTATTTCATTTCAAAATTAGCTAAAGATATTTTCAATTATCTTTAAAAAAAAAATACAACTGAAAAAATATTTTTTATCATAAAATTTATTTCAATTATTATAAGTCAATTGACTTTAAAAAATAAGTGCGCGCACACACATACGTATAACATATCCAAAATGTTAAAATATATTTTAGAGCTATAATTTAGCATTGACGGGTTGGAGACGGTTGATGTCAGATCAATAAATAGTACATAATTTAGGGCTAAAATTTAGCCACAGGGCTATTTTTAGCTCTTTGGGTTGGAGATGGCCTAAGCTACCTCTTAAGTCCCGATCTTTTCATTTGTTTTTTTTACCCATTTATTAGGTAAAGTCTCTCAACTGATTCTCTTTCATTTCCAACATATCTAATTCTGTCTAGCTCACATCACATCACGTCATATATCATCATTATCATCTTAATGCATGTGATGAGCAATTGATGTACAGTGACATGAGGTCACTATAGCTTACAGATGAACATTAATAAATGTGCATGTTGTACATCTTTGTACTTAAAATAAGAACCTTTTAGAAATAATCAATATTTCAGATTTTAATTTTGAAGCTAAAATAAAAAATAATGCATTTAGAGGGAATGAGCAATTTACTACTAGTTTTCTGCTCACATGCTCTGCATGTGTAAAATTTTTATAATTATTAGATTGAGAAAAAAAATAGAAGTTATTTGGGAAAAAAAAGTAGGAAGTTATCTGAAATTGTGGGTGGTTATTGCAGACACTGAAAATTATTTATTTTATTTTTAACAGAATTTTTAATTTTGTTATTTACCATATTACCACTCAATTATTAAAAATTATCTAAAATTAATATAAGGTTTAAGGATTTTATTGTCTTTTCACACATACTTTGGCTAACAAAGCCTCTTCTTTTAATAATAGTATAGATTATTAAAAATTATCTAAAATTAATATAAGGTTTAAGGATTTTATTGTCTTTTCACACATAGTTTGGCTAACAAAGCCTCTTCTTTTAATAATAGTATAGATATACTAAAGGCGAGATACTGTTCATGGGCACTGTTGGTAAAGGGAGGGAAACTGTTCACAAGAGAGGTGGAATGACGGTTTTGCCATCAAGTGTGATGTAAAGAGAAAATCCCTGAGTTTGTTCGGGAAGCCTCGATTGATAAAAACCCGCCAACAGTAGCAGAGGAAGGTTCGGGTTTTTTCGCTCTCTCGCTCCTCCTCCCTCTCAACTTGATAGTGGTGCAGTCGTGCAGGTTTTTAGCGCATCGAAGAGGTAGTAGATCGGAGATTGAACCCAGAAGAAGAAACCGTTACGGTTTCTGAGATGCTTCTCATCTTGGCTACCAGAAAAGGCCACCATAGAAGCACCCAAAGCTTCAGTTACAGAAAGCCACCCATTACTCTTCCAAAGATCTTTGCTTTCAACTCTTTCCTCAATCGGAAGCTAGTTTGCTTGGATCAAGAAGCTTCGACCAGCCAAGAAGGTAACTTTTTTCATCTGGGTTGTGCTAAAGTTTTGATCTTTATGTGAAAGCATTCCTCAGTTGGTAATTTTTTTGAAAAAGCGCGAATTCGTTGCTAAGCAATTTCAAGAATCCATATTTTTTGTTTGTTTTATTGGGTGTGACTTTGATTTTTTCTAGGTTTTCTTATTTGTTTTTATACACTGATGTTATTATTCAGGAAGACATTTGAGACTTGGATTTATATATGCTCCATTTATATATCACTGAAGGTGAGTGTTCTTGGAGCTTCTGGACTGTGCATGTCAGGATCATATGTTGAGTAAACAGGGTAGCCACAGAGTTTCAGATGATTTTACTATAACTGGAAGATTTCCTGTGTTTCCTAATCATGTTTGTAATTGAAATCAGGTAGACAGAACTCTCCAGAAACCTTGATATTTAGGTTTTGATGGCAGTTAATAGCATCGATCAGGCTCTGAGATAGAGAGGTTGGGCTGAAAACGAGTAGGAGAGGTTTGGTTTCCTAAGCTTATTTGCCAGATTTGAAAATTTATTTGCCGGATTTGAGATTTTCAATTTTGATTTGATGTCATCGTAGGTTGCTGGGGTGGGAAAGAGAAGAGGAGGGGTTCAAGATTGTGATGGACTTAGAGACGATACACCAGGGCCTTGCCTCTTCCTACTAATGAGGGGATGAAAAAGAGGATGAAGAGCAGCAATATCATTGTTCAGATAGCCAAAAGTTTGAGGAGCAAATTTTGTCTTCTTGGTGTCTCTTTTGGGATGCGGACTATGATCCGGCTTTAAATCATAGTCCATTCTCAACCCGATAGGTGACCATTCTCTATAAGGTGATTATTTGATTTCCAGTTTTTGTTTTCTGATTATATTTCATAATCTTTGTTTAAGTTTTGTTGTCTGTTTTCATGTGTAATTGGACAATTCTAGAATTAATGGTCATTGACTAAGATTGCTCTAGCTACTGTCTTGCTATTTGAAAATTTTACATGACAGGTTTTGTCTGAGCATTTTCATTGTAATTTCGCATCCCTTAGATTTTCAGTTAATGCCATAGAGATTGGTAATAAACTGGAGCTTGAGCTCCATTGAGTTGCTTTGTCCATAGAGATTGTCAAAATCTTCTGAACCGTTCTCTACTTTGTTAGGTTGTTTAGATAACCATTTCATCCATATGACTAGAAGAAAAATATTAAACACCTTTAATCATAGGGGTTTGGATCAATAGAGTCAAAGATTCTTATCATAAATACCTGCTAAGATAGAAGAGAAGCTGTCTAGAAATTTAAAATGTAGGTTTGATCGGTTACTCTAATGCTGTCAAGATATATAATTTTATATATTTTCAGCTAAAGAATACATGGAAATAGGCAAGTGCTAAAAATACAAAGAAAATACTTTCGGTTACTACGATTGAACCCATCGAAATACAATTGCTTAAAGAAACTACTTCGAGTTTCTTGAAAGTAGTTTCTTGAATTTTGCCCCAAATGAAATTTTTCTGCACTTTTGCAAATAGGGTCAAGCTTTTTAATTTTTTTGATTGATTATTCGCAGGTACCAGCTCTGGAGCACAATGTAAAGATACAAGAATGTACTAGCAGCGGCTTTTTATCTGCGAAACTGGTATGTGCTAGCAGCAGCCTTTCATCTAACAAGTCTGAAAGATTGGAGAAAGAGGTTCCACTGAGTAAAATTTTGATTTGGGGTGGTAGGGGTAAAAGGAAAATGAAAAATGTAATGAGAAGCAAAGCAAGAAGCAGCTCCTTATTTGAGAAATAGTTGAGAATTCTTACTGTTGTACGTATAAATAGTTGAGTAATTCTGACTGTTGTGCCTTGAACCATATAAAAAAGATGGACAATATAAAATAATCATGATAATTAAAACAAAAATTTATTCAGTTGAGTTGTTGATAGGTTGAATTGGGTTTTTTGTGTAGTTGATGTTTTAAGATTTGGGCTTCTGGAGGATACGTCATCAAACAGGTATGAGGAAGGGTGTAATGTATTTAGTACCTGCATCTTTTGCTTTCCTTAAATTCTGATATACTCTTCATTTATTTATTTAGAAATACTGGAAATTGTAATGCCGATGGTGATGGGAGTCCTAATGAAAGTGATCGGAAAACGCTACAGCCTCCAAGTTGTTCCAAAACATTCAATGTTGAAACTAGTCATGCTGCAAAAATTCCCATGAATTGGGCATATCCTTTTTTCATATTTCTGATTATATATATATATATATATTTTCAGCACCTTTCTTATTTGTACTCCTATATGTTTAGAGTGAGAACTGAGAAGCGACTACCAATCTAGAATCTTGGACACCTGCTCACATCTGTTTGATGGCTTATCCTCCAGAGCAAGGTAATTCCAATTGGTGACCACTTTTTTCTTACATTGTCAGAGATGTTTAAGATTGAATGTTCAAGCTTTGTAAACCTTTTTTTAGGTTATGATGACTGCTTTTGTATAGACTAGGGACTAAAGATTTCCCAGGGTTATTTCTTTTTAAAGTTAATTATACTTCCTGAATGGTCAAGTTTTGATTGTTTTGTTGTAATTTTGATGTTGATTAGCAAAGCTTTTTCATCTTTGGGTTTCTCTGTGCCGGTCTCAGGTTCTGAAAACAAGTTGGATGACTATGTTATAGATTATAATAGCTTTTAATCCCTTTTATCATAAGTTTTCTGTAACTGATTACCCTACTTCTTTTCCATGATCTACCTTCGTTGTTGATTGTTTTTCTTTGCATTTTTCAAGTGAGGCTAACTTTGTCTTCTTTGGGGACTTTGAAGAAAAGAACAGAATTTTAGCAGGGTAGAGGGAACCCAATCATAGTAAGTGCTTATTTCTTCGGTTATTTACTGATGGTAGTGCTACATGTGAAATACATTGACATATCTAATATCCCAGTGACTTCACTGATTTGTTCCAACTCGCCTACACAAAAGTATTTCAATGACGTAGTAACTTTGCAAAATCCGAGCCAAGTTTACATTTTCATCGATTATGAACTTTGGGTTTGTATTTAATCATTGTTTCATGGGAATTGCAGAAATGCCTATATGATTGCTCAGTTTAAGAAATATAGTTTAAGTTTTGTAATTCAGGGCTCAGTTGCAGTACTGCAATTAAAATATTTGGTAGCTTAAAATCAAGATTTGCAATATAAGATAGATAAGCCCCTTTCATGTTAAAGCTCGGTTCTGTTTTTCTTTGGTCGTTATAGGGTCCGAAGACTTTCAATTTGTCTAATTTCTGTTTGGTATGGTTTGTTGCAGTTAGCTACCATTTGACTGGATCCAGTGGATTACTATTTGATAGAGTGCGCAAGAATTCCTCTGCTGGTAATTTTTTTTTTCATCAACAATGTTTGATTTTTCAGAGACCTAGCTTTTTTGGTCTGATTAGGTAAATATTTGATTTAACAACTACATATCTGTTCCCAACAGTCTGATTTGTAAGGGAGGCATTCCATTTTAGCAGTTGGGTTGTCATATATAGGCATTGCAATGATTATTTTCATTGGGATATATAGCACCAAGTACACCAAATTTCAGCATCCTTATCTTTACAGACTTACATGTTCGATGATCAGAACTGGGCTATAGATGGGCAGAAATGGCCGGCCAAATACTTCTTCCTCTGTTTGATGACCAATTTAGAATTGTGTTATTACTTGAAATATAATTAATGGAATAAAGAATGATTAAGAAATAGAGAATTGAATAGATCTAGAGATTGAATAGAAGCACACGGACTATTGTTAAGAGATTTTCAAAAGCATAATGAAGAAAGTGAAAGCAGCCCAAAATATGAAGAGCCAAATCTAAGATCCCGAAATTGAGGCCTCTTCAGAATACTATGTTAGTTTGGTTTTGATTACTTTAAATTTTATGGCACAGTACTTGCATTGAACCAGCTATTATTCTCATTTCTTTCCCTTTTTTTTGGTTAGTGAGAATGTTTGTGACTTTGTGGTGCTAATTGCTCTTCTGTGTTAAAGTTTTTTTTTTTTTTTTTTTTTCTCATGAGAATTTAGTATGAGAATTGATTTTGTTTCAATTTGTAGCAGCCTGGTGATTGAGCGAAGGAGAAAGGAACGGTTTTGGGTTAGGGTTTCTGTTTGAAATTATCTGCCTGTAATTCAGAGGTTGAATCAATCAGTAACTCGACGTGACATGTGCGTCAAAGCGTTTGTTATTAGCAAGCAAACAAACCCGCGGCATCGCGCGGGAGGAATTGCCTAGTATTTACTATATACTAAAGGAGAGATACTGTTCATAAGGGCCTGAAATGGAGTGATGCTTTTGCCCCTGATTTTCTCTCAATTCCAGTTTGCCATTGCTTTTTGCATTCTGGTTGGTTTGGTTGGTTTCCACGTGGCTCTGTTTGCGTGCTCCACGAAGAGAGAGGTCAGAAGGATCGAGAGAGCCAAACAGGTCGAGAATGATCCAGAGTGTGCAGGTGTGTATCTTTGCTTTGCGCAAAGTGTGTGTGTGAGAGAGAGAGAGCAAGTGTGTTTCTCGATTGGAATTTAATTGGTTCTGATTTGGCATGTCCTCCTCAGTCTAAATTGAGAGAGTGGGTTGCTTCTTCTATTTCCTAGAGCATCTAATCTAAATTGTGAGAGTGTGGTCTGAATTTCTATAATCAGTGGATTGCTTCTTTTTTCTACAATGGTGTAAGGAGGATTGAGAGGTTGATTTTTTGGTTTTGATTTGTGAACTTGGATTTGGTTCATTCTTTTGACCAGAAAATTTGGGCGTTTTGTTTGAAATTTATAAAATCGATAGAAATTATTGATTTTTAAGGTTTGATTTTAAGTTCTTGGCGATTTGCAGGTTACCCAGAATTTGTAATTGTTGATTTGGACTAGAAATGCGGGGAAATGATATACAGGTAAGAAAGGTTTCAATCTTTGGCTATCTGATCATTGTTTATATGCCAGTTATTATGGTTTTTCTTTGATAAATTCAGTATTTACTGGTGGTTGTTCCCCCCCCCCCCAGTGTAGTGATTGGATCGACCAGTT
Source organism: Rosa lucieae (assembly GCA_024704745.1). Lineage (NCBI taxonomy): Eukaryota > Viridiplantae > Streptophyta > Magnoliopsida > Rosales > Rosaceae > Rosa > Rosa lucieae. Next base: position 18,714,295 of record CM045493.1, on the reverse strand, counting down.
GAGGAATATGATAGCCGACGGCGGAGAGAGATCTGGTGGTGATATTCAAGGTGGTGAGGGAGAAGGAGAGGAAGAAGAGGTGGGCGGCGGAGGTTAAGGCCAAGGCGGAGCCCAAGGTGGTGGAGGAGGAGAAGGACAAGGAGGGGGAGAAGAGTGGAAAAAGAGGTATGGATCATGAGCTGTTTGAGCTTTTTGATTTCGAAGATATAAACTTTGTTGTGTTAAGTTATATGATGTTGTGATTTTGATTGATTGCTGGGGAATTAGGAATGAGGTGTGTAAATTGAAATGTTCATTTGGAATTTAACTGAAGAACAATGTGTGTGTATAGGTTGGAAGACAATGGGATAAATTGATAAAATGTATGAACTCTAGAATTGGTTGGAAATTTTGGTGAAGAACAATGTGTTTATATAGTGTGGAAAGTTTTGAACTTGGAATCTTTTAGCAGATCAGTTGTGGTTTTGCGATGTGATTGTTTCATATGTTTGGATTTTAGGAAATGTGTTATGATCGATGTAGAAACTGATATGTTGAAAATTCAATGTGCTAGGGTGGTTTGTGTTGAAGATTTGAAATTGTTGTTCTGTTGCATATTTGGGGGTTTGTAAGAAATTGGCGATTTTGAACCGTATGCTTGGGGAGGGGGGGATTAATGTGATTGTTGTGGTATTGGAATGATGAAGCACTGTATATTTGTAGGCATTTTATTCTGTTTCTCATACAAATACTAATTGTGTTTGCTGCCCCAAGTACAGTGTATAGTTATATATTCTTGATTTTATAACTCTGATTATTTATGTGCAGTTCCAAACAAAAGGAATGGGCTTGATATGGAGAAATACTCATGGACCCAGAGTCTGTAGGAGGTTAAATGGTTAATATAATCATTCCAGTGCTTGCTGGAACTAAATCAAGGGATATTGTTTATGAGGCAAAGAAGAACCGTCTGAAGTTTGGACTGAAGGGTCGGCCTCTTATAATTGATGCAAGTCTGCTGCTTTATTATTCATAGTATTAGTCGGCCATATATCACAAACAAGTAGATATGATATGAATGCATAGAGTAGTTTACTACATGGTAACATTTCAAGCAGAACAGTAGATATAGTTAGAGATCCTACACATAATAAAAAATAGTGGCAGATGAGAATGTGTGCGCATGAACTATACTAAAACGATGATGGTTCAGGTATCCCTTCCATTTATTTCTTTAATTTTGATCCTTCTTAATGGTACAGATGCATAGACTGCATATAGCTGCATTATGCATTAGTGAAAGTACTTGACACCATGAAAAACTTGCCTTTCTAATTTAAATGGTATTTAGTAAACTTGGTGCAACTTTTATAACCTACTTTTCTTTGCTTCGCTCAATCATTGGTTTGTACAGTTTGCTGCATGGTGGCTTTCAAGGAATATATTTGTGCTCGAGTAATCACTCGCTTGGGATACTAACTAAAAGTTTTGGAGCCGTAGCAGTTAATGTTTTTATTATACTTTGGTGTTAGCATGATGTAAAAAGATTTTAAATGTTCTGTATCTATGCAGAATTTGTTCAGTTAATCTGAAATGCAATTTTTATTTTCTGTTGTGTTTTCTTTGCACATAACGAGATTATTGACATTTTATATTATGTTTTGGGCAAGTAAAAGCTGCATTTCACAGGCTTTAAATTCCCAAATAGTTTGAGGGTATCATACTGGCAATAAATGACAGGAACATCTATTGAGATAGTGAAAACATCAGATGAAAGAAAGAGTGGTATAAAATTGATTTTTATTAGTGTAATGAGTAACAAAAAAAATGCGAGATTGTTTCTATGCCTACAATTTAACAAACTCAGATATCATTTTCCATGCGAATCTGGATAGGACAATCATAGTATGAATTGGTTTCTATTGTTTCTTTTCTTTCAGTTTTGTCAACATCTTCATTCATTTTTTCTGTACTATATGCAGCAAAAGATACTCTATCAAGTGCAGGGAAGAAAATGGTGGAGTACATGGTGCCATTAGCAGAGAAAACTAAAGACATGGCCGTGTCTGCAAGTAAGACCACTCTGCATTATGCTGGTCATGTTGCGGTAGATTTCAAGGACAAGGCGACTGTGGCAGATTGGACTGCAGCGCACTATGCAACTGAGGCAGCAGTGGAGGGAACCAAAGCAGCTGCAAGATTAGTTGCCGGAGCAGCAGGGTATGCCGGTCGTAAGGCTGTGGATATTGTGTCCAAGCCTTTTGAGTGCTGCTAAAGATGCTGCTGTGGTGACTGGTGAGAAAGCTGAGGAGTTCACTGCTTGGAAGAAGGAAGAGGCGAAGAGAGAATATGAGGCCAAGAAAGCAGCTGAAGCAAATAGGACCAAGGTAGATATGTCATGTCTATTCATTCTGCAGTTAAACTTTCTGAAAGAGATGGAGCAAGTAGGATTTTATCTGAAAATATACAAGTAAAATTTTCAATGTATTGAATAAAATGGTTATCTTCCCTTCAAAAAAAAAAGAAAAGAAAAAAAAAGGGGGTTATCTTCAGAGGCCACCAATTACTTATGTACTCATGATTAATTAGTATAAAACTAATTAGTTTATTGCTTGATGTGAACAAGGGTTCTGAGACTACTTATCAAGGAGGAGAATCCAAATGCTGGGAGCAAGAGAGACATGGACGAAACCAGTTCAGAGGGAATCTCAGCATATGCAGAGTGGCAGACCAACTGAAAAAACTAGCCAGAAACCGCTCAATTACAGAGGGAGCGCGAGAGGGTGGTACCTGGGTGCTGGGAACAATCGGCAGGACTTGAGGTGTGATACCGGGAGCTGTTAGACATTGGTTGAAATAGCTGAGAAAACGAAAAACTTTGTTATTGGGTAGTAGGGTGAAAGTGGGAGCTGTTAAGACATTGGTTGAAATGGCTGAGAAAACGAAGAACTTTGTTATTGGGTAGGATGAAACTGGAATTGTTGAGGAGAGTGAGGAAGGGTGGAGCTCAAATGCACAACAAGGAGGGCAGGAATTGAGGTCATCTGAGAAGCAAGGCAGGCAGGAGGGGGGGGGGTCATCTGTGATGGTGGTGATGGTACTAGAACATGATCCACTTAATGTTTAGTTGTAAAATGGACTAAATCTTTTGTTAATACAATGATCATGTCAACTATATTTTCTATGCTTTTGATATGCATTTGAATTTAGTCCTTAAGTAGCGTTGTGTTAGTTCCAAAACCGCAGCAAAGCGCGGCCAAGCTTTCTAGTATGAATTATATGTCACTGGAAGATCCTCTCCCCTCCTTGCCTGTCCTTGGCTTTTGTTTTCATCCGTTAATGTAAAATCTATAGGTTAATAATAATCATCCACATCAGCACCAAGAGTATTAATTACCCAAACTCTTGGCTTTTCTCTGTCAATATTGTTATCATCGTCTCTCCTTCTCCTTTCCCAAAAACTCTTGGGATTTCTTTTCAGAGATAAGTTCACTCTTTGAATTTAAAAAAAAACAAAACAAAAAAAATCACTCTTGCACCATCGATCATTCGATTGTTAGTTTTCAATCTGATTTATTTTTTCTTCTTTTGCTTTCTTTCTTCACCTTCTGCTTCAATCGACCATCAGAAGCTCCGGGTGCCGAAGGAGATCTCTCCGCCGGCCTCCGACCCGAAACCCGTTGCTCAAACCCGGCCTCTCTCTCTTCTATTTTCAAGCTCTGAAAGTTTCACTCTTTCTGCCATTGATGGTGGCTTTCCCCCAGCTGTTCAGTTCTTTGTTTTTTACTTTCTTTTAGTCATAATAGGCATCCTCCCATATTGATGATGACATGATTAATTAGAATAAGTTTTGCAGTGTAAATTCAAGACTGGAATTAATGTCGAAGTAATAGTAAATAAGCTTTTCATTTTTTTTTTGCTGATGCGTCAATATCATAGTCCTCGGATATTGAATCAATTATAGGCCATCGAAGTCAAGGATAAACAAGGAAATTTCCTTGCCAAGGAGGGGATCGGCTCCCACTTCCATTTCCATGTCATTATCTTCCTTTTCCCAAATCCCAACTATGACTGAACTAGTCAATAGTCAGCTGCCTTGAACTTAATGCATACAGAAGAATTAATTTATATTAATTTGTTTTCATGATGTAGCTCCAAGGCCAAAACAATAATGGACGTTTCCTCATTTAGTCTCTAGCTAGCATTATATTTGTCTCTACACTTCCAACATTTCTAGCTATCTTGCGTACATCACCATCTCTGGTACATAATGATGAGAATTGACATGCAAGGCAGGTTAAGTGCCCTACTAATATTACATGTCTATAGTCTATAACAATCAGTGACCAACCAAATACAATATGGTTTCGTTAAAACAAAAACAAAACATAAATGAGAATGAACTTAATCAGTTACTTAATCTAATAAAGATCCCTAAAGGGCAATAGCTATTGTTAAAAAGTTGTATTAACTGTAATGTCATTTCCATTTGTATGACATATTAGCTCTTTAGAGCCCCAAATGTTTATCATAATGCAGCAACATAAAGCTTTGATCGATCTTAACATCGATCAAGCTTCCAACACGTTCAAAACTCTTTTAAGATGATTCTTCTTTTCCATTTTTTATTTTTATTTTTTTCTTTCTACATGCATTTGTAATGTGTTAGAATAATGACTGTAACCAAGAAAACCTATCTCAAACTCAAAGTTTAAAGCTAACTAGAATGCTAGCTGTTGCAGATGAGATGTTGCCCCATCGCAAAGAGACACAACTTCTCATTGTATCCCACCCAGAATCTGAGGCAAAATGTACCAGTCTGATGGTTTAAGACATTATTCACTAAGACAAACATAAAGTGAAATCCAAAAGAACCTAAACATATTGTTATAAGCATCATAAAGTGAACGAGAACCTAAATTTTTAAGCTCATTACAGGAGTATCAGTTAAAGATGGGTTTAAAGATAGGTCTCCATCACCTACATGCTTATAACTATATCCCAATTTGCTTAACAATTGTTCTTTCGGATTTCAAATTTAGACCAAGAACCTATCTTTGAAGTTACATATAAGCAACTCTAAAAACCACCCAAGACCATTTCTCTTGTAGTGTAAGACCAATTAATCTATACATGGATCTATCTAAGGACTCCGTGAACAAGGTAAGAAACAAAATCGCAAGGACCATCATCATAACCAATAGTTGGAAAACCGAAATAGAGGCAGAAATTGAAAGAGAAAAGCAATCTTTTGATTGAGACCAAACTATTAATTTGTTTTCATGATGTAGCTCCGAGGCCAAAACAATAATGGACGTTTCCTCATTTAGTCTCTAGCTAGCATTATATTTGTCTCTACACTTCCAACATTTCTAGCTATCTTGTGTACATCACTATCTCTGGTACATTTCTAGCTATCTTGTGTACATCACTATCTCTGGTACATAATGATGAGAATTGACATGCAAGCCCATTACTTGGGGTATAGTGCAGTGTAGAGAAGCAATGTGATTATAAACCCATTACTTGCAATGAAGGGAAATCCATTCATCACTTGTAGTATCTAATTTCTCTAATCCACTGTGAGGAGTAATCTCTCATCTCTTTTAAGGGTTCTCTCTCTGATCTCTCTCTCTCTCTCTCTCTCTCTCTCTCTCTCTCATGCAACAATTTAAAGCCGTAGAGCTGCGACTGAAAAAACATTGATCATGTTGACATGTTTGGTTCAATGCAACATTTGACATTTATCTTTATTTTTTTTACAGTGATGGACAGGAAGTGTAAGTTTTGTCAGTTCATCTTCAGCGCAGATGATGAGAAAACCACGTTTCAACACTTGCAGTCTGAGCATGGGAAGCTTCTGTGTACTGTGTGCAACGAAAGTTTTCCCTATAAGGAGCACGGTGAAACTCTGGAGTATCACTATATTAGTGTGAAGCACTGGGGCTTCAACTTTTGTAACAAGAAGAAATGCTTGAACAGAATCTTTCAAATTGGAAGCAAGCACAAATGTGTCCACCCATTGCCGAGGAAGCCCAAGCAGAGGAAGAGGCGGGGAAGGAAGGAAGAGGAGGCGAAGGAGGAGGAGAATGAGGACGAGGACGAGGACGATCAAGATGAGGCGGCCGGCACAAGTAACAATTAGTGGTCGTCTACGGTGTGCTGCAATAATTAGTGATTTCTGTTATATTTATGTTTAATTTATGTTTCGTGTTCTAGTATCTATGTTCTCCTAATTAATCAATGAATTGTAGTACCTTGGGAGTTAATCGATGTGTGTTTCTCGATCTTCAAGTCATTTTTTTGGAAAATCAAGTCATCTAATATATTTTTCTGTTAACCTAGCCTTGACCCTGAATGTCAAAGTGCACCCAAAAGTCGACAAATTTCTTTCTTCACCCAAATGACCCTCTTGATGGCTTTCTGTGATTACTTGGGGAACTGTATAAAGGATGTGGTATCAGCTCCTAGACTTAGTTGCCCTCCTGTTATGAGAATAACAGCTACAAAAGATGAGGAGGATAATGAATTGGAATATGGAGTGCCATCTTCGATCTCACCGAAAATTATGTTTGCTTCTCTCGATACCTTTTGCATTGCATCCTATCTTATGCTCAGAATGAGCGTGTCTTTGAAATTTGTGTTTAGACATTGTATCTGGGGTCCAGCAAACATACCATCTAATTAAGCTTCAATTTTGCTCTTTCAATTCTTATCCAACTCCAAGTTTTCAGTACCACACAGCGTTCAATGGTGTTGCATTAGGCATTGTATCTGGGGTCCAGCAAACATACCAGCAGTTTCACCATGAAGCCGTTACACGTATATTTAAATCACATATAATAATTCCTTGCTTTATGGGAAGAAATGCTGGTTGGGATACCAACAATACTTATTTTGAAGTTTTGTAGTAAAGCTCTTGCTAAATGCATTCTTCCTGTGGTAAGCTACACCTTGGGCATCCCAATAAAATCAGGTAATGGGAAAAAATCATATGGGTTGAAGCACTCAGGTTATCTCCAGAAGCTGTACCTTTTCTCCAGCCAGGACTCATTTGATGTCGATGCTAACATAAGATTCATTCAATATATATTCTGGCCTTGCATGGTCCGGTAGATCGATCTTGTTCCTTCTGTTTTCTCTCAGCTAAGCTTGTAATGCCTCATTCTTATAAAAGTTATAATCACTATGAATTAAACTTCCGATGGGAATGTGCCATGTATTCACTCTTGTAAATTATATAAATGCAGTGTGAAAAGAACTCCATTTTTGCCTAAAAATTACCTGAAAACAACATTACTTCAATTATTACATCAAACTGTCGCAGTTTTTACTTTTGTTGAAAATCAATGTACACTAGAATTTGTTCCCACGCGTTGCTGCGGGTTTTGGAACAAAATCTGAAAATTTAGAAGGATAGAGAATGTAGTTGAGAAGTAAATTCTAATGGCAAATCATTTATAACAGACACTACAAGAAAAAACATGTTTAACAACATGCAATTCACGTTGCCAATCACTTTCGACAACATTCCGCGCATGTTGTAGATGCCAAAGTCATCAAAAGTCTAAGAGTTCTTAACAACACGCTTTGCATGTTGTCGAAAAGAGGTGAAGCAAGTTGTTGTAATTACTCAACAATGGGCTTTGCAAGTTGTAATAAATCTTTGACAACGTTTAAAGCACGTGTTGTAAGTTTTAACAACACTCGGTATGTTGTTTTTAGTTTTCAACAACATACATAGCATGTTGTCATATTATTGAATACGTTGTTTTAACGTTTCAGTATATTGCACCCAATGTGCTGGGTCTATAAACATTCACTATAACTTAAACACATTCACATGCCAATATTAGTACACACTATAACCATGTAAAAGAAAATTGTACATTTCATTAAAGTTTTGATACATAATTCCTTACAAAACATGCTAAGTATAGCTTTTTTCCAATTACAAAAAAGCAGAAACTTTTTTCCTCTTACTTTGGGTGTAAATCTTGTCTGATCTGCATAGCTTCCAGATCTTTACGAGACTTGAGACCATCTTTAGACTTCCCCTTCAATTTCAAAAGTGTACCAAGAATACCATGACACATATTCTTCTCAATATGCATTACGTCAAAGTTATGTCGTACAAGGAGAACCTGCAAATCAATAAAGCACTCAATATCATACACTAGATGAAATGAAGAGTACAATTACACAAAAAGTCAAGAAATAACAGCAATATAACTAACATGCAGAAAAATAAAGGAGCATTATGCAAAATGACACACTTGTGTTTGCTCGGGAGCATTTCCATCATTAAGAGGCTGAATCAGAATGAACCAAAACAGCATGCTGTAGACTACATCTCAAAAGCATTAAATAACAAAACATTAAAATTCAAAAGATCTAAACAGCATCTTCAATATCACCAATCAAAAGACCATGCATTGTCAGAAAGTTCGCATTTACAGAGAGCATGAGAATAGTAAGTGCACACCATACACAATATGAATGGTGGTAATTCAGAAGTAAATGGCCAATACCTAACCTGTCAAACTAGCTATGCAGTAAGGTCGAATGTAACAGTGTCAAACCACAAGCAAGTTTAGCAAAATAATAGTAACTAATTTCAAATAAGAATCTTATAAACAAACAAAAAAAATGTCAATAGTCTACAGGTTATACACCCAAATGTAATGATCCTACCAAATAATATTTCTCTTTCTTCGTTGTAAAAACTCAAAAGTTAGACATATTGATTATATCCAATATGCACCACAGAACTAGGCATAACCAAGTTTATAGAGTGACATTCTAACCTGTCAAACTCAATACAACAGTGTGCAAGACTTCAGTTAAGCCTTTCCAAGTTAAATTAGTAAAGAAGTTTCCTATGATGATGACATAGCAATCAGGTCAGGCATTTCCACATGAAGAGACCTTTTACAACCTCTTGCTAGAGCCTACTCTATAATACTGAGGTCCTCAAAGTTCATTTTGAGGTATCATGTCATTCATGTCCAAAAGCGAGCATTACACATTCTATAATTGTTCAAAAGAACTTACCCTGTCATATAATTGTTCAAACTATGCTCAATATAGCTATCAAAGTCATAAGCTATGCTGAAATGAGAACTGAAGTGGCAATCAAAGACATAAGCTGGTAGACATAAGCTAGTATTGTTTAATTATGGTCATCATGGAGTAATCAAATGATGCCAAATGCTTTTGTAGATAGACGTAGATGTTATTCAAAATAGTATTGCAATACCAATACACCAATCCTTGCAATCATGATCTTCATTGTAATCATGACTGTGCATTATTCAAAACCTATCTAATTTAACTAGTCAATTGAATGAGAGTTTTTATCAATGAATCAATTATGCAAGTAACAAAGTTAAGATGGTTGGTCATCAACAGGTGGACCAAAAAGACAAGTTCCCGGATTCAGTATAGTTAATGTTCCAAGCAAATAAGCTATTGCATAAAATGAGGACAACCAAAGAAGAAGAAACAAAATCCTTAATATTTGATGCACAGACATATTATCCAATTTAACTTAGAATTTGACAATTCTCCCGAATGCTAACTGTGACTAATAGATTACTAATTGTGTTGTGAAGCTAATCCGACCATGTGGGAAAGATTATAGAACATAACGGTCTGGCCATTGGAATAGAAAAGCGCATTTCACGAGTAAGAGACGAGCACATATTAAAATAACAAAATTGAAGAGCAACTGCATTTTTCATTACATTCTCAACGAGAGTATAGGACAATATAGGACAATCAACTGAGGAAGTAAAATACATGGGAAACTAAGAATAATTCCTTAATCTTATAACCAAGATAGTATAGGACAATATTTTCAAAGAAAGCATTGACATACTGAATAGTGTTAGGATCTTCACAAACACGACTTCTCACACATAAATGGCTTCAAAACTTGAATACAACAAAATGTGGGAAGCATCCCATAACTGAAATTGAACTGTCATGAAGATATATAAAATCTGCCACTTGTTACAATGCAATACATTTATCAGGGAAGGAGAGGGGGTTGCATTTATGATTGAATCATAAGAGAAACAATCAGGAGTGCAATAAAAAAAATGTACGTGCGTGTTTTTGAGAGAGAGAGAGAAAGAGAGACCTGGAATCTGAAGGTCGAGTACGAGGCTCACTTGTTGATCTCTCACTTGTTTCTGAACTGGAAGGTTGCATCCACATAAAGAAGGCAAGCTGTTACTGTTAGTAGCCTTACATTACACAATTTAGTATCAGAATGAATTCAAACCCAAGTTTACCTTACAGGAGCCTAAAAAACTCCAAAAATTAACAATTATTAGTACAGAACATAGATATGCCCAGTTCTATGTGAACTGAAAGACTCACTTCCATATTCAAAACTGTTGATTCAATCAAGCTCATATTTGAATAAGGAAACAACAAAACCGACTGTGAAATAAAAATTAAATGAAGTTCAATTACACACCTAGAAGGATAGAAACAGATTTATAATAGCGACCAGTCAAAAGTTAACAAGTTCATCAGTAACTCTCAATCTTCAAAACAATATGCTACTATCTTCAACAATGCCAGTAAATTATCTCAATCCGTAAGCAACTCTAAAGCATCAATCATAAAGAAACATTGAACGAAGCATTACACAGTTTCTAAATAACAACCTTTCTAACTTTCCATTATCCTCATTTCCAGGACTTGTTTACTTCAGCCTTCCCTAAAATGATCATCTTCAACTCTAAACATTAAAAACCAACCCATTGAAGCATTCCATTTACAAGCTAATATAGAAACTAAATAACTACTCTTTCTAAATTAGGTGAAGCTAGTTTGCACACTAACACTACTGTTCCCATAAACCCTATCTCAACTTCAATGTTGTGATCTAAGGTTCTGCTGATATAGTGTAATCCTAACAGTACCATACACAATAGAACAGTAGAAGCCGTAATTGTACTCCTAACACCAGAAACCTCATCCAATTTTCAAATGCAGGAAAGATTTCATGAGAAACGGAACAAAGCACTCACCTCTGCGCCTGTAAGTGCTCAGTCTTGCTCCCCTATTCCAGCTTCAGCAATTACATCAATCAGCACACAAATCACAATCAAAATTTCCCAATTCAATCAGCAATATCCAAATTTCTCAAATTTCAACAATTCAATACTCCAGATCACTCTAATTCATTGAATAATGATTCGCTACCTTTCGTTTGAGCCCCTGCAACCTGGAGACGAGGAATTGCGGTGACTAACGGCGTCGTCGCAGAGCATGTCGTCGCGGTCTGCAGCTTTGGTCACGCTATTGATGACGGCGAACATCTCCTTCTCGTCGAGGCGGTGGTTGGCACGGATGGTCGGAGCTAGAACCCGAGGTCCGTAGTGCGGTGGGAGGCACGCGAGAGATTGGAGGAGCACAGCCGAGGCGCACTCGACGGCGGCGACATTTTGGCGGGGGATCCGATGCCGGCGCTGCTCATCGTTTCAGGCGGTTTAGGGCTTAGGCTGGTGAGGGCTTCCATTTTCTTTTTGAGAGTTGAGAGCTTCGGAGTTCAAATCTTCACTAGTCTAAGATGCAGAGAGCTACAGTTGAGAGTTGAGAGATTTTCCTTTTTTATTTTTTCTCAAGGTCCGCCACAATTGGAAAATAGATTAGAGCGGCGGCACTCCCGCCAATTGCCGCTGCTTTTTGTTTTTGTTTTTGTTTTTTTTTTTTTTTAAATCTCATAGTTTTTACAGCGATCCTCCGCCTCCCACTCGTTGTGATTCTGAAAAATTTTCAACGACGTGCATGCCTGCTTGTTAATATCTTAATTGACAACTTACAGATAACAACACGCAAGGTAGGTTATTGATAACCAAATTAAAAACATATAAATAACGCATATGGTGATAAATGATTTTCTACAACGCACATTTTTTGCCCGTTGTGGAAGACTGTAAGTAACAACGAGCATTTAGAGCATGTCGTTATTGTGATGTTGTGGTAGACTACTTTTCTTGTAGTGAGAAGATGTTGATTGTGTCCTAATAACATTACCACTAATATAGATGTTGTGGTAGTGTTCAAAAAATAGGTTTTCATAGTTTAAAGTTAACATTGTTACAGTTGCTGCTAGATTAGCTTGCAAAAAATAGGTTGTTTTAGTTGCAAGCTAGCTTAGTTACAATCACTGCTTGATCTGCTTGCCAAAAATAGGTGTATGCTGAAAAGTTGTTAGCCTAATGATGGGCAGTTATGGAGGTTGTCCAAAAAGTTGCTCCCTCCAGTTCTGTCTACACAAAGTGTGTCATCATATTTTAGTCGGTTTTCTCCTTGTTGAAGTACTCCATGGATGATGTTGCTGGTTCAATGCTGCCTTCCCTGTCATTGTGAAAGTGAGAAATTATATTAATACTAATATCGGCAAAACTGAAAGATTTTTAGATTGAAAATGAGACAGAATACAAACTTTTCTATATTGACTTCACTTGATTAAAGGTCTACACTCATCTTGGCAAGTTCAAAAAGTTCTAAATCCAGAAACTGAGTTTCTAGTGGATGACATCCCCATATTGTTCTGTAGTATACTGTTCTGTAGTATACCTCATAAGCCCATTAACCCTACATACAACTTATTTTATATACAGATTCTCCTGCGGGTAATGAGAAGCTTAAAAAATGAAGTCCATTTCTTTGAAATCCCACTATAGTAATGCCAATAAAAATAGAAAATCAGATAATAACCAAATAAGCTTGACAAAGTAGTTGTATAATTGTAGTAAACCTGACCTCACACACCGATTATGTCACAGACTGACAATAAGTTTCTTATCACATACAAATTACTTTCAACAACTACATTTTACATAAAGCCCCAGAATTTGACCATTTGAATAAAACCCAGAACACAAAAAACTGAACTTTTCAGAGTGATCTTAATAGTTGTATGATTGTTGTAAACTTGGCCTCACAAACCTATCAACTCAAACAGTAATAACAACCTCATTTTGACATAAAGCCCTAGAATCTGAATTGAATAACAAAATTGTAGATTTTGAAAGGAGAAAAGAGCATTCACGGTCAATAATTAGATAAAAATAGAATGAAACAAAAGCAGTTTCTTTCCCTATAAAATTGAAGGCATTCCATTTCATCGGTTGGATTCAATGCAAAAGTACAAATGATACGCCGTACAGATTAATCTTACGCAGATAACTCATAGTCCATACAAAATTCATATATATATATATATATATATATATATTATATAGCAGTTGTTACTTCAATGTTCAAATTGAGTAGATAAAAGAGACAGAAGAAGTCATGAGCATAAAAATAGAATTGAAATGTGGAATTAGTAAATATTGAGGAAGAAGAAAGTACCTCAGAAAAGCAAGCAGCAGGCCTGTTATCTCAATAACCACACCCATTAGAATCTGTGAGATCAAATATAAAAGCTCAGCATTTCGTTTTTGCAAAAAGAGAGGCAAAATAAGAACAAATTGGTAACATGCAGACCTCGATGGACAAAGGAAGACAACTTTCGGCTTTAATCCTTGGCTAACCTCGTACCATATCTAAGCACCCTTCAACCTACATTAAGCCGGCATCTCCATCAATCTACATCCTATTTGATTATTTGTATATCACAGCTTTGTGGACTATGTTTCTACATCCTGTATGGTCTGAATATTGTGGGTAAGGATTGTAATGATTAGTTGCATATTTCCAAAGAAAATATGTTAATGCACCTAAGAGCAAATTCTACCTCCAATTGACGATACATTTAAATAAGACATTAATGTTAGCCAAGAGTTTAGGTTTTGGATAAACCTTATCCGTATTCATGTATATATTTCAGTATGTACAACCTGAAATTTTTTGAAGGCCTCCCTCCCTCCCCTCCCTCTCTCTCTCTCTGTGCATATGGATCCCAAATAGAGAAGAGCATGAGAGGAAATATGGAATTGAATCGAATGCTTGAGAAAAGGGGGACAGAACCCAAAATGAAGTGGTGGAATGGCACAGAATCTACATAAGGCAATAGCAGCAGTCAGACAATCCATTATCACCACATTTATGCAAATCAATTTAGTGGAACAATTATCTAATAAACTGTAGACTTTCTACCTGAATGAAAATAGTAGATCAAGATAGCACTGAATAACACATACAAAGGAACAGCGGCAACAAAATCACATGCAGACTTTTTTGCATAAAATCTGCAAGCCAGAAACAAAATAACAATGAGATTATGAAATTAATTATGAAACAACCAAAATTAACTTGAATACAAATTTATACAGTAAAAACAAAAGGAGGAGAAAAAAAAACACAAAATGATATTCTCAAAAATTGAATGAGACTACCAAACTCTATATACCAACATCAGTAAAAGATGATCAGCAACATAAAAAACAGAGTTTGTTTTGAAGATAGGTAGGCAGACATTCAGAACCTTAAAAGCAAAGTAGTGAACAGTCAGATATGAACAGTATAATCATTGATAAGAGTCTTTTCTTTCTGGTCACCCAACTCATTGGTTTAATAATCATTGATTTTTTTTTTAATTGCACCAAATTCTGCTTCAGTCATTGCATTCCCACTAGGAGAAAGAATTCAAAAAATAGATGTTAAACCAACAAACCCAGCAACTGTTCAAGATAAAAAAGAACAACGAATGAATTTACAAAACCAAGAATGAAGGGGAAAAAAAAACAGAATCTGCATTAGTGAACAATATCTATTAGTAAAATGGAAAACTTCTTTCAAATCACAACCAAACAGAGAAATCCAATCACTGATTGATCAAAAGCTCAAATTTATACAGACATCTATAGAAGAAACACATAAGACTTGCTGCAACTCACACAAAACTCAATCAATATTTTCCAGAAACACCCGATCTGCACTCATACACAAACAACTTTAAGCATACCTTGCGCGATAGGGGCATCTGCACAATGCGCAAAGGAGCACAGCCAACTTCCCAATCTGCATCCTTCAAGCAGCCATCGAAGCCTAAAGCTTATGGGTCGTTCAAGACCACCACTGAGTTCTTCATCTGCTTATTCAAATCTCCCTCTCAAATGTGTAACCTCCTGCAAAACACAGCCACAAATCAATCACAGCTTTCTTCAGATTATAGGGTCAATTCTTGAAAACAAAGTTAAGCTTATAACACATTTCTTTGTTTGACAGAACCCAAAATTTTACTAAAAACATAGAACTATTCAAATTGCCAGCTAAATAAATAAGCTTAGATGGCACTAATACAGCTCAGACTAAAATCACAAAAAAAAAAATGTGAAAAACGGATATCATGAAAGGAAAGACTAAACAGGTTTGAAGGACTTGGAATTGGAATATACTCATATTGTTAGAGACACACTGAAACACATTCTCACATGGCTTTCAGACTATGTCAAGCCTTAAAACTCTTATGGATTTAAGGATTATAAAGCCGCAAATGTGAAAATCAGCTCCAACCTTGAAACTGAATCAAACATAGAAATGTTTTACATGAAGTACAATTTTCTACAATAGTTAAGAAAGTGACAATTTCAGCTTAAAAAACATCAAAACTATCAAGAAAACCCTATAATTGAAATCAAAACACAAAAGATGAAGGGGGACACATGCAAAAGATAATCAACACAACCCATAATTTATCTCATACAAAACTGAGTCTGGAAATAGAATTTTCCGTCACAATTTGATGGAGAAGAGCAGTCCACACCTTGTTCTCTCCCTGTGCAAGTCCAGCAAAAAAGCACAACTGCAGTTTTTAAGAAAAATACTCAATCACCCACAAAACGAAAGCCATATGCACAAACCAAAACTAAAGATTCAATTATGAAGAACCCAACAATCAATTACCAAGAAATTGAAATAGTTTACCTCAGAATTAGAAGTATTGTTGGCGCCGGACCGGATTTAATAGTTTACCTCAGCACCACTTCCTTCACTATCTACCTCTCTCTCTGTGGAGTGAAGTAGGCAAAGACACGATAGCACTGACCCCAGGTGTCGGAGGAAGAAACAACACGCACGGAGCAACACTCCAAGTGTCGAAGCCAAGAAACAGCACGCAGGGGCAAAATCGGCTTTTCATCCATGGACGGCTCGGCTGGAGCTTGAACTGTTCATAAGCCGATGAACAGTGCATTGAGAATTAGTATATAGTAAATGTTAGCTATTTTGGTACATCTTAGGTTAGAGAAGGAAGATGTAACATAATATTTTAAGGAAAAAATTCAGGTACCGTCCTCAAATTATTCTTCAATGCTAATTTGATATCCGAACTCTCAAAAGTATCAATGTGATACCCAAATACCTATATTGGTATCAACGTGATACTTCCGTCAAAAATTTCTAACGGCTCTGTCTGTTTGCTGACATGGCAAGCACGTGGGCCCCATGTGATATTTTTATCAGGGGCAGAATAGTCTTTAACTACTAACTAATTTAAAAAAAAAATGAAGCACAGAGCTCCATCTGCATCTCTCTCTCTCTCTCTCTCTCTCTTGATGATACCCATCAACATATTTCAGAAAACCATTGCCACGAAGGTAGTGATGCATCTTGCAACTTGACCCATTTCCGGTGATCAGAGTGCAAATAAAACTAGTCGACTCCGCCATCGTTCGCAAGCTCCAGTCGTTAGGTTTCTTGTCCTCCCCACCCACGCTGACCTCGACCTCACGCGCTAAAACGAAGTTGAGTCCTTTTTCGCTGCCAAAAAACCCCAATTCTTAATCCTCGCCGTCGCTAAAGTCGGCGGCATCCACGTCAACAACAACTACCCAGCTGACTTCATCGCCCTTAACCTCCAAATCTAGACCAACGTCCATCGACACACTGATTCGGAGTTAACAAGCTCCTCTTCCTTGGCTCCTTTGCATTTACACCAATCCCAGAGAAAAGAGACTAATGCTCGTTCTTTCATCGAGTCAACCGCCTTCATCGACCGTGAACCCTCCCTCAAGTCCCTCCTCTCCCGCCTCAACCTTGTCGCCAACCCCAACTCCTGATCCCTGCCGAACTCCGCTTCTCCTGTCACCCTCTGCAGCTGCCCGCCAACCCAACCTATCCTCTTTAATTTCTCAGCATCCAACCACCGAGCTCGAAGAAGCGGACCCCAGAAAGAGAATTTTAAAAATAAAAAAATTGGTGATGAGATTTAACATCAGGGTCATTTTGGTCTTTTCTCTCTCTCTGCTTTTTTTTTTTGACTTGTTTGCCACTTCAGCAAACAGATGGAGCTGTTAGAAATTTTTTACGGAAGTATCACGTTGATGCCAATATAGGTCTTTGGGTATCACGTTGATACTTTTGAGAGTTCGGCAATCAAATTGGCCTTGGCAAAATAGTTTGGGGACGGTACCTGATTTTTCTCTATTTAAAGTGGTAATTTAAAAAAAAAAAACAAAACAAAAAACAAAGATAACGTACCATTTCATAAAATCAAAGTGATTTATCATGTCATCATCTATGATGAACCATTAAGCTAATTAACATATATAGTAGGTTATAGTTTGGGTCCTTGACCCAAAGCCCCAAAATGAGTAAAAATTATCTCACTTACCCCAGCAACAGATTTTTGTTCCCACTTACCCAATCTAACGTAAAATGACCAATTTGCCCTCAACTCAATTAAAGAATTACAACTACAGCTATTGTCCTCTCTCTCTGACTCTCTGTCCAACTCGCTGGTTCTCTCTCCAGCACGTTGGCAAAAAATACCTTCGGTTTTTAAACACCAGCGAGATTCTCCAGAACGATGTCATCGGAGGCTAGGATGTGAGTGATGATCGAGATCAACCTCCTCGGCAGTCCATAACGACCTCATCGACGACGAAGGCTTCTACCTCCCCGAGGTCCTTGCCCTCTGGTTTCTCTCTCTCTCTCTCTCTCTCTCTCTCTCTCTCTCTCTCTCTCTCTCTCTGTACCGTCGAAGCTCCGGAGCTGGAGGATAAATCAGATTGGAACTCGCCCAACCCGGCCCGTCGTAGCGCAAACTCGTCGTTCTCGGTGGTTGAGGTCGACGAACAGTGGAGATTGTTTTTGGTTAACTCAGCTTCATCGGCGACAAATTGGATTTCTGTCTCCGTTTCGGAGGAGTAGTATCTCCAGTTGATCTGCTGAGAATAAGCGAAGATGTGGCGGGGGTGGTGGTGGAGCTCCGACCGGGTCGATGGTGACATCAATCTCTCCCTCCCCAACGAAAGTTCACCAGCGAGCCCACCTGAGGCGGTTTTCCGGTGAGATCAAGCATGGCTTCACTTCTTCACAGCTTCACAGAAGGGAGAAGGGTGCCCAAATCAATTTCATCACTTTCCCCGGCGACAAGTACCTCTAAACAGCTCAATCAAGCCGGTCCTTCTTTTTTCTTTTCTTTTTTTCTCTAATCTTCTTTTTGGCCTTTTAATGAGAAATTTTGATGATATAAAATGTAAATTATTGGAGTAACAAGCTACAAAATGGTGTTATGCCAAGGGAAATACAGGTCTAGTGGGGGGCAATAGACATTTTGAATTGACGTAATCTCCTCTTTTTTTTCTTTAATCAAAGTTTTATTTGTGTAATTATAGGAAAATTAGTTCCCATTTTGGGAATCGAAACGTCTATTGGGGGGCAATACATGGCTGATAGTCGTCTATTGGAGGGCAATAGACTATCGGGGCAATAGGCGTCTATTGAGGGCAATAGGGGGCAATAAAAGTCTATTGGGGGCCAAAAAAAAACCTTTCCGGTGAGATTTTCAGCAAATTCCGGTGGACAGAGGTCGATGACCGGATTCCGGCAAAAGTTGGCCGGATTCCCGCGGCCGGTGACCGGGCTCCGGCGAAGTCCCCTATGGTTTCTCTCTCTCTCTCTCTCTCTCTCTCTCGGTAACAAAGGTGAGGGTAAAATGGTATTAAAAAATATATATATCTTAATGGGGTATTAGGGAAGACCTCCTTAAAGTGTTTTGGGTAAGAGGGAATTAAAAAAACTTAGTGGGGTAAGTGAGAAAAAAATCTCTAAAAATGGTGTAAATAGACAAAAACCCTTATAGTTTCGCAGGTGCGTACGTACCATGGTTCGAGCAATAAACTGATGGGTACATTGTGATCAAGTACATTGGGGATTTTGGGGTTCATGAGAAAGATGATGTGCAACTCTTTTCCTAATCCTCTTTTGCTCTAGATCACTACTGGTCTTTCTCTCTCTGGCTTTATAACCAAATGTATATACTAATAACCAAATCATTAATTAACTAAATAACCTAAAGGAACCTTTAAATTAATTAACCCTAAACCTTAAAATACGTCGCTTCCAAAGTATAAGAAGATCATTCCATCATAATAATTAGATGAAAAAAATAAAAGCTAACGTTTAATGCATCAAGTCTTTGTTTAACAGAATCGATATCCCAAGTTCAAAAAAAAAAAAAAAAAAAAAAAAAAACAGAGAAAAAAAAAAGTGGTGGAGCATCCGGTTTCCTAACTTGAACAGGTCAGTTTACCTAGTTCTTGTTGGATACAATAGTTGTGTATGAATTCCCAAGTGATTTTTCTAACGCAAATAGGTTAAGTTACCTAATTCTGATTGGACACAAGAATTCCGTATAAATAAGGGTGGAGATTGCAACTTCAGTCTACAAGAATCCGAAAGCAAAGCTCAGTGGAAATAAATCCGAACCAAATAAACTATAGTCGAAAAGAAAAGTACAATTTTTTCCTTGATCGAGGACAATAGTCTCTTTGTTGGTCAAAGAATTTAAACACCTCCCAACTAGTTAGTAGACGAGAGAGAGAGAGAGAGAGAGAGAGGGAGAACACCTACCTACATACCTACCTATCCCACCTTCATCAGAATTTTACCTTCAACCTTCTTACAGAAACCTTTTCTAGCTAACTATTAATCCCAGAAAAATAAAGAGCCAAAGGTAGATCCAGCTTGCCAACTTTAGAATCTAACTGAAGAAATTGAGCTCAGATCTCCAGACAAACCAGAAAACCAAGGAAACGCAGATCTGTGCATGCTGAGAGGAGCTAAGCTAGCTAGTTGTGGTCCAAGGCAGAAACTATAATTATACTGCTCGAAGTCTTCACCTTCTTCTACCTCTTCTTCTTCGATCTGCGTCTTGTTGCAACGTCAACCTTATATTCTACTTGGCTGGAGAGTCTTTATGGAGCGGGGTATGTTTTCTCTTCATGCTATCAGAATTTTTGGTGGTAGATACCAATTAACTAAATGATTCTGGATGAAGGTAGTTGCGTGCTGCATATATTAATATATCAATTAACGTCTTCCATAAAATTAAGTTTGTTTTAGTCTCTCTCTTTTTCATTTTTCTTGAGCCTTGATAAGCTCGTGGGTGTGGGCCAACGATCATTACCAGCGGTTGTCAAAAAGCTCGAGGTTCTTCTTTGGTCTATCATTCTAATCAAATTCTTTCGTCTTTATCAGATTGGAAAAATTTGCCAAAGCATCTTTTGGATTCAGTTGCAGAAAAACTATTGAAACCATTAGACTATTTGGGTTTCAGCTTGGTTTGTAAATCATGGTATTCTGTAGCAAAGGATAATAAAAGCAAACATGATAGGATGACAGGTCCAATGCTGTTGTTTTATTCAGGGAGAAAACACTATTGGAATTTCTACGATGTCATTAATAAGAAGGTCCTTAAGTTCCAAGCAAAAGTGCCATGGAAGCCACTTGTTGGATCTTCAAAAGGATGGCTAGTATTTGTGCATAGGAATACTGAGGATAAAAATTTTGGTGTAACTTTAGTAAATCCTTTCTTCAGGATTAAAGGGAGGAAAAAGAAAGAAAATTCGCTCATTCGCCTGCCTCCACTAACTCCTCCGGGTTGGGAAGAATGGTATGCACATTGTGAGCGTTATGTCTCCAAGGCCACAATTTCAGCAGACCCAATATCAAATGCGAACGACTGCATTGTTACAGTCATACATTTGGAAAAAAAAACGTTGGCTTTCATTAGATTGGTTAAAGATACGACATGGACTTATGTGGATGTAAGTGTTGATAATGCCCTTGTAGGCTGCCAGATGATTGAAGAAGTTGTCAACGTTGGAAATAAAGTTTATGCTGTGAATCTTTGGAGAGAAGTTTCATCTTTTGATGTTACTACTCGGACATACTCAGATGTAAAGTTGGTTGGACGCGGCGCTTTTCCAGATTCTCATGCTACCAAGAGATATATCTTTGAAGGAGAGGACAATAAATTGTTGATGGTCCAAAGGTACATGGAGTATAGCGAAGACAAACGAGTGACAAAGAAATTTAGAGTTTTTGAGTTGAATTTTCAAACGGGTGAATGGACTGAGAAGAACACCTTGGGTGGAGTTGCTCTCTTTGTCGGAGATAACTCTTCAATATGCGTGTTGGCTTCAAAAGTTTCCGGATTTCAGTCAAATTGCATATACTTCAACCATGATAGTGATTATGTGGGCGGTGGTGGCGAATATGATTTTGGTGTTTATAACGTTGAAGATCAAAGCTTCCCAAAAACTTACACTAACCGCGTTAAGAAGATCCTGCAGATGAGTTATCCACGACCGATTTGGGTTAAGCCGACTTTGTATTTTCCGTTGTAAAGAGCCTATGCCACTTAAGTTCTTTCCATTGGATGAGGAGGAAGAAGACGAGTAAGACGCAACATTGAGTGGTTGTTTACGGTTTTTATTGTTGTACCAACTTTTTTTTTTAATGTAACTTTGGTCTTAAATCTTAATCAATAGATTGCCTTTCTGTTTCAATTTCTGCCTCTATATCCATTGGGTTTTCCAGCTACTGGTCATGATGATGGTCCTTACGATTTGTTTCATACATTGTTCACTGAGTCTTTTGATAGATCCGTTTACAGATTGATTGGTTTTAGGCGAAGGGTTGTGTTGGAAGAAAATTCATGAATAAATTGTGGTCTGAATGTCTGGGTCTATAGCCTCCAAAAAGAAAGAAACAGAATAATAGTGGATGTTCTTGTAATCAATTAGATCGTTATTCCTAGCTGCAGATTTATCTGCAATCATATTGGCATTTTACATAGAAGGGTCTTGCTATTTAAACCCAACAAATTTTTAAGTGTATCCGGCATTTTAAATATTATCTTATATTTCCTGTTTTAGCCCTGTTTAAATAAACCCAACAAACACTCTCCATCACCATCTTCTAGGTTGCGAAACTGGAATTGTGAAACATCATAAGTACACAGCAGTGTTGAAATCTTTAGTAGCAGCACTTGGTGTTGGGATTGTTGGATGATCGAGTTGGTGGTTTGATGTAACATTTAGACTTTAGTCGTCAGCTTGTGTGTAACATCTGTAAGCTATAGTGACCTCATGTCAATGTACATCTCATCACATGCATTAAGATGATGATGATGTATGACATGATGTGAGCTAGACAGAGTTAGATATGTTGAAAATGAAAGAAAGTCAGTTGGGAGAATTCACCTAAGAAATGGGTAAAAAAAAAAATGAAAAGATCAGAACTTAAGAGGTAGCTTAATTCGGAAGGGATGCATGAGTTAAAGGCTTAAAGCTAAAGAAGAAAATTAGCTCCAAGCTAGATTATATACGGAGCCATTATCTAGGCGCTTATATGCGGATTTTAACGTTATATTCATGTTTAATTATTGAGTTCGTTTTCGATTTCTGTTTACACTTTTTTTACATATAATGGATACAAAACTATTAGAAGAAAACACATAACCCTTTAAGGGTTCTCTCTCCTCTCTCTCTCTCACACACACACACACACACACACTTTTCTTTACAAAATACATCGAATTGCATATGGGAAAGAACAAAGAAACAGAATTAAGTGGATGTTTTTGTAATCAAAGAAAGAAATAGAATTAAATGGATATTTTTGTAATCAATTAATTAGATTGTGATTCCTAGCTGCAGATTTATTTCTCGGTAATTAGATTGGCTTTTTAGATAGAAATGGCGCTTAAGGATCTCATGTCCAACTGCTGACTCTTGACTACTGAATTATCAAGTTTCAGATTGTTTGCTCATCCCAATTACATACTTTTCTTATGAGAATTTGAGAGGACTTCAGGACTGAATTAACATGAATATTTTGCGAGGCACTCTTTATAATTAGAAACCAAATCAACAATTAATGTAGTAGTAAATGACCTTTCTTCCATTAGTAAATTAGTTCCTAACTTATATTCTGTAAAGACATGATACTGACTAAGTTTTTTCTAATTTGACACCTACTACATCCATATGAACTTAGAGAAGAGACATAAACAAAAGTACAAAACTCTGGACTCAAAGAATGGACACATGTCATCAGGATACCATATTGTTGGTCAAAAACACCATGAAGATTACAAAAAATGGAAGCACCACATTTTGAGAGAGGATAGTACTGCTAGGATAACTTGGTGGCAATTTTTCTTCCTTGTGATATTGTGTTGTTTTTGTTAAGGGTGCGGTTATTGCCACCCTACTTGCTCATTACACCCTACATTTTAATTTCAATTATTAAATTTACTTATTTAACTCATTTCTCTTTCCAAGAATATCCTTTAGAAAATAAATATTTTTAATGAAAATCTCTCATTTAATTTATACTCATAAAAAAATTAAAATTTATTAAAGTTTCCTAATAAAATCATAATCGGATTTACTCCCATTTTTAAAATTTTTTCTTTCAATTTCAATGTTTTTTTTTTATCCGGAATTTCAATGTTCTCTATTTCAATCTATGTAAAAAGATTAGTAAATTTGCAACTATAATCAATGAAGAAGAGATTGATTTTTTTTTCTTCGTGTTTTAAATTTTTACTTTCAGTGTTCACAAAGAATATTCCAAAGATTTTGATGAAGTTAAAGGTAATGGTTTTGTGAATTGAATAACGAATTAACGATGTTAACAATGAGGAAGCAACAAAAAGACAAAAAAAATAGTAATAAATTCAATTCGGTTGAGAAGATAAAGATTAATATTATCCAATGAGAAATTAAGTAGTATTTGTATTTAATTAATTACTGTTGTAGGGAATCAGAAATTGAGAGGAAATTACTGTGTATTCTCATTGATACTAGGGGCCTCTTTATATAGAGGATTACAATGCATAGAACCTTAATTATACAAGGAAAGTAATCGTACATTGAATAGGAATCTAAATCCTTCTAATTTAACCCTATTACCACTAGAGCAAGTAACATAGAGTTAGGGCCAAACACAAACTAGGGTTTTACTTGAACACTCCCCCTTGTGTTGCCCAAACGCGGTGCTTCTCTCGTTGCCTCGTTAAAAACCTTGCCGAGTAATAAAAACACAGTAGGAAAAAAATAACCTCGGTCGAAGGGGAAAAAGAGCACAACACACCCTTCACGTTTCGAGGTGAACATGTAGACATCTCCCCTTGATGTCTGCGTCCCCCCCCTGATGACTACGATCATGGGAGTTCAGATAATTTCCGCAAGCCAATTCTTGCCACCTGTTTCTCGAACGTGGATTTGGGCAATGACTTAGTAAACAAGTCTGTCACATTATCCTCATATTGAACCTAGTTCACATTGGTATTTGAGGAAAGTCTGTAGTTGCTGATTATGCTTGGTGTTGTCCCTTTTGATATAGCCTAGCTTCATTTGTTCAAAACGAACAGCATTATCCTAAATGCTCATACGCTCATCTTGTGGTAGCCTTCAAACCACAATTGTTCGAACATGCGTGATTATGGATCCAATCCATAAACATTCAAGAACTACTTCGTGAAGAGCAATAATCTCTGTATGGTTCGAAGATATAGCGACGGTATGTTCTGTAGACCTCCAAGATATCACGGTCTTTTCCCATGGTGAACACTTAACCAGTTTGGGAGCGACCTTTGTGTGGGTCCGAGAGGTACCCAGCATCAGCAAAACCTTCCAAAACACTTATATCATTTTGGGATGGGGATAGAGAACACAGGCCAGCGTTGGCGGCGTTTCTGGTGTGTGATGGATCCGAATCCATCATCTCTCTGTAGGGATAAAACAAGCCCATATCAATCGTACATCTCAAGTACTGAAAGATATCTTTTACACAGATCAAAATGGCGTCGCTTTGGCTCAAAGCTATACCTTAGCTAACAAGTTCACTGCAAATGAGATGTCCGGTCTTGTGCATTGAGCTAAATACAATAATGCGCCTATTGTACTCAAGTAAGGCACTTCTGCCTCTAGCACATCTTCGTCATCATCCTTTAGACGAAGATGATCATTTTCAGGATCAAGACTACGGACGATCATGGGGGTGCTTGAAGGTTTGACTTTGTCAAAATGCCTAAGCATCTATCGACACGATGCTCAAGTTCCAAACTGAGACATAATCGTGTTCTCCCATAATCCTTAATTTCAAAATCGGATTTTAAGTGTTCAGCGGTTTCTCTTAACTCTTTAAGGGTTTCTAATGAAGATCATGTCCAACATGAACAGCGATGGAATTCGAAACTTGTTATGGAAACACGTGGGCATATCCCCTCCCAATCAAGTAGTCATTTTAGCGAGCGTTTCAACCTCTTTGTAAATGCGCTCCATGGTCTAGAGCCACTTGACTTGGGTAAATGAAGTTCACTATGAACCTTCATTTCCGTATCTAGATCCCTATAGAGATACGTAGTGATCACATTTGTAAGCTGCATGTTCAGTTATTCGGAAACTACCAAACAGATAGGGTAGTGGAGTGCAATGACATCCAATACGAGAGAATCTGTCACATCGTAGTCGATTTCAAGGCGTTTTATGAGAAGCCTTGCGCCATATGGCGAGATTACCATATCTTTTTCTCACTATGCTTTCTAACGAAGACCCATTAGTCAACAGGTTTTATGTTAGGAGGTGTTGGCATCACTAGCTCGAAAACCTTCCTCTTCGTTAGAGAATCTATCTTAACCTGGATCGCATATTTCCATTTAGGCCAAATCTCTCTACGTTGGCATTCATTCATCAACGAAGCGTGGTTTGATATCATCTAACTCAACAAACTCATGCGCAACGAAATGCGCTACTACATCATCAATTATGATGGAGTTTCTATCCCACGTCTCATATACACTAGTGCAATTTTTATAGAGCTCTATATTCTCAGGAATATGTTCTGACATTGAGGCGGCCCCCAACGATAACCATAATCCGGAAGATTCTCATGAGACGGATTTTGAGTCTTGATGATCAAAGTATTGGAATGTGCCAAAGTATCCTTCGAACTCACGGGCCTCCCACGCATACTAGCTGGGGCCATGGCCTGTAAGGCCAGAGTGCCACTCTCTTTGGCGTTGGCGCATGCCTACCTCCGTGTAGGGTGGCGCTACATCCTCTCGTAGGGACGTCCTTCCTTGCAGGCTTATTTGCAGCATATTTGTGTGATCTCGTCACTTTAACAGGGACTGAGATGAGACATAGTGGGGACAGACCACGACAATCCCTGTCGTTCCTGCTGAACATCCGTGTTCTTATCTCCCCCTAACGACGGGAAGATTGTCTCATCAAAGTGACAACCCGCAAATCTAGCGATAATGAGATCGCCTTGCTAGGGCATTAAGTGGGGGATGATTGTTGGAGTCTCAAATCTAACATAGTTGCCCATTCGTCTTGTAAGGACCCATCATAGAGCGCTGTGGCGGCGCATTTGGCACATAAATGGCTCACTCAAATATGTGTAAGTACGATACTTGTACCCAGTCACTAGCAGTAATGAAGAGGTACGTAGATTGAGTGGCGGTAGGTCGTAGACTAATTAGTATAGCTGCACGAGATATTGCATCACCCCAAGCGGATATAAGGTGATTGGTGCGCATTACCAATGTCTGGACTATCATCGTAGTCGTTTCCGTAAGGCCATTTGGGTGTGTACATAGGAATATGATGTCCAACATCAGTCCTATTGCAATATCCATCGAAAGTCTTTCAATGTAAACTCTCTAGCATATTCAAATCCAATTGACTGAATAGGATGATCTGGGGAGTGAGCCCGTTGTCATATGATATGTGCTAGGAGTGTAGCATAAGCAATATTTATAAGTGGACAATGGCACAACACGTGACCAGCGTGTTTGCGTGTCAACCAATATCATGAAATATTTAAGCGTCCGCAAGTTGGTTGAATCAATCCACAGAATCCCCAAGGATTCTATGTAAGAACAAAATGAATATGTTCATTTTCTTTGCATAGGACAGTCGTAGTCATAATTTCCCTAAGGATCGGGCTTTGTAAAACGAGCGAGAGGCTTTTGAAGTAACCAATGAGAATTTTGGTTAGGCCTGAGCGTCTGAAACGCTATTTGAAGCAAGTTGGTGATTACAGCATCACCTGGATAGGGACTGTGCCAGCCCCAGGCTGGTGGTGGACGGAGGCGGTGCCCTAGGCAGCAGCGTCGGTCACACTTAGTCCAGAAATCAACTTTTGATTCATGCTTCGTTTCTCTCGAAAGGAATGATGTCCATGTGAAGTTTTTAGTAGACGGATCATCATATCATGATTATGATGATCTATCCTGTCGTGACAAAGCCAATATGTGTCTAAATCCAAGAGATCTTCTCTCATAACTTTATTGGATTAATAGCTCGAATAGTGACATAGAATCCACTAGAGAGACACATAAACTTCTCTAAGATGCCCCTTTGTTCGCAATCATTAGAGGTATTGCAAAGGAACTCATTTCCGTTCTCTACATGCGTTTTCGCATGGAATCCGTTGGCTATTCATAGAAGTGATTCGCCCTAGAGGCATATAGAGTTTCTGTGACAGTAATTAAGGTGCCATTTAGCAAGTGGAGTGGAACTTGGGCTATTCCATGTCCTTGAATTAATACTAATGGCCCAGCCATCGTAGTCACAAAAATCATATGCTCATAATCAAAATGGAGTCATAAAAAACTCGAAATTTTATTCATAAGCCAACGGAGTTACATCTTTGTCTCTTTGACTAAACAAAATCTAATCCAAAATGATAGCTAATGAAAAACAATGGTAGTCGTCTAACTTCTTTCGGTAATTCAAAAATAAATGTGACCAGGTGAGTAGAGAGATGTCGGTGGAGCAAGGCTCGCTTAAGTACCACTAATCTCATAACCTTCCTAGACATCACACTTACTTTAAGTGAGCCTAATTTGAAGAAAAGCTAAACCATTGGCATTTACTACAAAAATATATGGCAATTGCCTATTACATCTCTTGGAAAAATAAAGACTTAAACAGAATTGGCGATCTATTGATCCCAGCTAGATTTGTAGTCTTTAACGCTTCACTCTAGATCATCTTCTTAATCTTCTTGTTCCATATAGTGAGCTTCTCTTGCTTCACAATATGCTTTGTAGGCGGTGACAATTTCTCCACAAGCTCTACAAATGTGTGCCCAATGATCAGACACTCCACATCGAGAACATACATCTCTTTGCTCAAACTCCATTGATTGAGGTGCTTTGAAAGCGTCATTTAGATGGCTCTTAATGTTGGTGGCGCCACCAACATGGTCAGAGGCGTTGCCTCCCTCTCTCTTTCCACGTTTACCTATTCGGTTCTGTGTTCGCCTATTTTGGCGATTACCTTCCCAAGTAGAGCGATTATATGGACCAGAACGTCCAAATGTATTCCTAAGATTAGGGTTTCGCTCTTGGCGGCCTCTCTTTGGGGCGCGACTATAATTGGATTGTGGAATATGCTCTAATCCCACGGATCTCTAATTATAGTTCTTCACAAGGATGTTGTCATGCTTTTCAGCGACATTCATAGCTCTAATGAGCTCATGAAACCTTGTAATTCGCCTTGCAATGACATCGATTCGAT
Organism: Rosa lucieae; assembly: GCA_024704745.1. Taxonomy (NCBI): domain Eukaryota; kingdom Viridiplantae; phylum Streptophyta; class Magnoliopsida; order Rosales; family Rosaceae; genus Rosa; species Rosa lucieae. The sequence goes on along the minus strand of CM045493.1, from coordinate 18,685,517 downwards.
AGTTCTTAGCAACCATCAATGCAGAGACAAGGAAAGTAGAGAGAGTCTTCTCAATCAACATCGCATTTGTGATCTCTTTACCACAAAATTCCATTAAGGATTTAATGCAAAGTGCTTCCGAGTTGTAGTCAAGAACTGACTTGAAATCACAGAAGCGGAGGTTATGCCATCTCACTTTTTGGTCAGGAAGCAGGGAGTCACGGACGTTGCCAAATCTATCTTCGAGTGAGATCCACAGCCTTCTGGGGTCTTCTTCATTCATACACTCGTACTGGAGTGAATCATCCATATGACGAGTCATTAGGATAATGGCTTACACCTTATTTGCCTCTAAGGCTGCTCTATTTGCTTCCAAAGCCTGAGCTTGCTCAACAGTTAGCACGTCCTGGCTAGGCTCGAGAATCGTATCCAAGATTCCATCGGCCTTGAGATGCTGGCGGATATCACGAACCCACCTGCGATATTCAAAGCCAGTTGTTCCCAATGGAGCAAAGTCCAATTTGTTCAGGCTACTCATCCAGAAAGAGAACAAGAAATTAGGGTTAGTTTCGGAGCGAAAAAGGCTACCACGAAAATAAATAAAATTTTTTAGCGTAGTTGCTTCCAAGAAATTAGGAATTTCCGAGCGTAGTCACTTCCAAGAAATTCGATTCCAAGAGGGGTTGGATTAGATCGAAACAATGATGTTTGTGGTCGATCGTTTTATCTCGACAAACTCTAAGTTTGGAGAACTCTACAAACTCCAAGCTGGGAGTGAGCACGAACCCCCACAGTTAGGCTTAATTTGGTCTCCCCTATAATAAAGAAAGAGGGGTAGAAGAAGGGAGGCTGAAATTCCCCGAAAAAGAAGAGAAATTGAATTTAAAAACTCTAAAAACGGGAACGTTTAATAAAAAATACTTCGAAATAGGTCGCTGGAAAATTTGACAAGAAAAATTGGTTTGAAAAAGTCGCCTGAAAAATGGCAGGAAAAGTCGCCGGAAAGTTGTTGACCGGGGTTGACTGTTGACCGTTGACCTATGCTGACGTGGTAGTGGGTCCCTGTATACTTACGTGGAAGTGGGTCCCTATATGCTGACGTGTCAGTGGGTCAGGATGCTGACGTAGCAGTGGGCCAGGGTGCTGACGTGGCGGTGGGGTCTACGTCTGTGGGCTTGGGCTTCTGGCCTTCTGGGCTTCTTTTGCTCTCTCCTTTTTTTTTTTTTTCTTTTCTTCTCTTCTTCTTTTCTGTCGGTTCAAGGTGCAGCAGCTCAGGTGGCTGGTTCACGCCTTTTTAAGCCGGTTTTTGTACTTTTTCTTCCGGTTCCTGAAACTTTAGATCAATGGGCTTCTGCTACCAAAATTTGGAGGAAATTGGAGGTCCGGAAGATGATGAACCGGTGGAATATTTTCTGCGAGTTGTATGGAGCTTCCGGTGGCCGGTTCAGTAAGTTTTCGGCCGGTTCTTAGGGTGGGGCCGCCGGTTCTGGACTCCTGGGATCGAGTTCTTCAATGTGTGAGGTGGAGGCAGAAAATGGTTCAAGGTTTTGTATTCAGATTCAAGGTTTTTAGCTTCTTGAATCAGGGTTTGGCTATTTGTTTCAGGGTTAGGGCTTCGTGCTGATAACGTGTTTGTAGAGAAACTGAATTGAGAGGAATTTGCTGCTGTATTCTCATTGATAATAGGGGTCTCTTTATATAGAGGATTACAATGCATAGAATCTCAATCATACAAGGAAAGTAATCGTACATTGAATAGGAATCTAAATAATTCTAATTTAACCCTATTACCACTAGAGAAGTAACCTAGAGTTTGGGCCAAACACAAACTAGGGTTTTACTTGAACACTTTTTTCTTAATTAGTTTGTAGATTAGTGATTAAGTGCTTTCGAACGTTACATGAAGCACTATACGTTTAACAAAATCTACATGCTTATTTGAAAAAGAATTAGTTTTTTTTCTGCAAGTATACCATTAAAAGTTGAAATAAGTAACAGAGTCATCACTTTGGGTAAGATAGATAGCTAGGTTGCAGCTGATCATAATTAACAGAGTCATCACTGTCACAGTTTTCACTTATGTTGAAAATCGACATACATGGTAGCTAGTTTGGTACATCACTGTCAAAGTTTGGTACATCTTACGTTAAGGATCGAAGATGGAATTATATTTTTAAATACAATTTTTTGAAAATGGTAATTAACCTATCAGTACTTGCTCTGTGTCCGATTGAGTACTCTCATTATAAAAGAAAGGTCTTAGACTCTTGGTTTCCCAAGTCCTTATACAGTTCCTCTGTCCTATCTCTCATCTCTCTCTCTCTCTCTCTCTCTCTCTCTCTCTCTCTCTCTCTCTCTCTCTCTCTCTCTCTCTCTCTCTCTCTCTCTCTCTCTCTCTCTCTCTCTCTCTCTCTCTCTCTCTCTCTCTCTCTCTCTCTCTCTCTCTCTCTCTCATTATGGGTATTAAGATTACCACTCTTTATTAATTGGGTTAAATACTTGTTACTCCTCAAACTTTTGCCTGAAAAACAGTTTAGTCCTTCGCCTTTCAAATTAAACTGGATAGTCCTTATTCTCTCTAATTCTCACACAACAGGTCCAAAACAGGTCTAAAATGACTATTCTACCCCCAAGATCCTTTTATTATTATTTTTTCTCTCTTTTTTTAATTTCTCTCTCTCTTTTTATTTATTTTTTCTGCTTTTCTCTCTCTCCCTCTCCACAGATCAATCTTGTCCTTCTCAGTCTTCACTACTCTCTATAATTTTTCATCTTCATCTTCTTCTTCAACTCTCCAGAACCTACCACTAAATGGGTCTTCGTCTTCCTCTATCAGAGTGCTGTACTCGAAGCCCGTTCGCTTCAAGAAACCCTCCACTCTGTTTCTCGCCAGACGATGAGGTTGTCGGAGACGCCGGCTGGTTCTTGGGGCTCCAAAGCTTGGAGGACCAGGGTTCGGGTTCCAAGTCGAGCTTCATGGCAGTGGACCTCATGAATTGCTGGATCGAATTGGTAAATTGGTTATCCTTCATCCTTCTGAAATCTCAACCCGACGCCTCCAACTCTGATCGACAAGGCCCAGCCTAGATTCAGAACCCGAAGACGATTTTGGTGACCGGCAACAGAGGAAGAGGATCCACATCGCCGGAAGATGATTTTGGTGACCGGATCCACATCGTCAGGGTCAACGTCGTCGTTTGGGATTGGAGAGCCCGGATGTCATTTGGGATGGTTGGTCTATTCCCTCTGGTGCTCAACCCAGGACCTCCAGTGCTCAACCTCTGGTGCTTGACCCAGCTCTCTGGCGCTCCACTCAGGCCAGTGGCAGATGAGAATGATAAACCGGGTGCCCAAAGCAATTATTTTCTTTCTTCTTCTTTTTTCTATTTTGGTAAAATGGGATCGGAGCTGGGTGGAGATGGTGGAATTGGTCTCTGAGGTTTGGTTGAGTTGGGCAGAGTGGTGTGACGAGGCTGTGGGCGGAGGAGATGTTGAGATCGAGGGAGAGATCTCCACTGGTCCAATGGTGCCAGGAAGTTAGTCTTGGCCTTGTTGACGCGGAGAGACCTAGCAGCACCGCCATAGATGAGAGCTGCCTCCTCCGGAGGGAGATGGAGAGAGAGAGAGAGAGAGAGAGAGAGAGAGAGAGGGGGGGGGGGAGAGTTAAGCAGAAAACATAAAATAAAATAAAATAAAATAAAAGAGAAAATAATAATAATAAAAGGATCTTGGGGGTAGAATAGTCATTTTAGACCTGTTGTGTGAGAATTAGAGAGAATAAGGACTATCCAGTTTGATTTAAAAGGCGAGGGACTAAACTGTTTTTCAAGCAAAAGTTTGAGGAGTAACAAGTATTTAACCCTTATTAATATATGTTATTTTGGTTGTTTGAACAGATCAGATCAATGGTAGCAGGACAATGCAAGTACTGCACCTTCATCTTTACGGAAGGCTATCTGAAAACAACTTTTAAACACTTGAAGGATAATCATAAGAAGCTACTTTGCATCGTGTGCAATGACTGTTTCACGTGGGATAAATATGGAAATGCTTTGAAGGTTTATTTCAAAAAGTACAAAAACAGCAAGCACAAATGATTTAGTTTCTGCAATAAGAAGAAGTGTTTGGCTCGAATTTTCCGAAGTGGAAGCAAGCACATGTGTGTTTACTCAGGTGGCGGGGATGAGGAGGAGGAAGAGGGGGAGGAGGAGGAGGAGGAGGAGGAAGAGGGGGAGGAGGAGGCGGACGAGGATCAAGAGAATGAAGGGGGTCAGGAGGAGGAGGGGGAAGACGAGTAAGGTGCAAGAATTAGTGGCTGTTTATGGTTGTTATTGTGTATGTAACTCGTTTTTTCTTTTAATCTAAGTTTGGTCTCAATCAATAGATTGTCTTTATCTTTTCAATTTCTCGCCATGGAGGAGGAGGAGGAAGACGAGTATGACAAAGAATTAGTGCCTTAGTGGCTGTTTACGTTGTTATTGTAGTACGTAACCTCGTTTTTCTTTGGTCTAAGTTTGGTCTCAATCAAAGATTGCTTTTCTCTTTCAATTTCTGCCTCTATTTCGGTTTTCCAACTATTGGTTATGAGGAGTAGGCTGCAATGAACCAATGCATTTGTAGACCAAGAGATGGCGTCAGAGTTTCCGTTAGATTGACCGCGTCAAACTCGCATACGACAGGGAAGATGAAACTGTAAAGTATGAATTAACCATAGGGGCTTTTAGGGGAGAAGGGGAGAGGCGGGTGCACCGAGAAGGAGATAAGGTTGGCAGACTAAATAGTGGTATCCATCGTCCTCCATTGCAACGAAGGAAAGAGAAGATGAAGAGGAGTAGAGTGAACGAAGGAGAAGAGGAACAGGATGATCTTTCTGATTCCAAAGAAGAGCCATATGAGTATCGACCCTGCAAAAGGGTAAAGAACGAAAAATGCAAGGAAAAAGAAGGGGTTCGCTGCTGACTTCTCCTTTTAAAGTAGTTTTGGCTCAAGATTTGTTATAATTCCAGCCACCTGTAACCCAAAATGCCCAATCCTCATCTCTTTATTCCCAGATGAGTCATGAGATACCGTGTCTTGCACAAAAGTAGTTTCTTTGTTGCATATGAGTTCTTTGTTGGTTATAATTTCTACACATCAAAATTCCCTCTGAAGAAAAACACCAAACCGCAAACGATTTATCATTGAGGAAGGGGCGTTCTTACGTGACAAAATCAAACTCAATAACACAAATCAAGATTCATCTGCATAACAAGGATGAGATTGAAGGAGTCGGCGGTATTGACCCACAATGATGGTTGTCTGATTACGGGATAGCTTTTGCTCTCTCTGCTTCTAATCAGCTGTAAGGGGAAAGACAGATTCGATGAGGCGTGAGAGGCAGATGACTAGCTGGGTATGGAGATATTTTGCTGCGAAAATACCATTACGCCCAGCTTGTTTCACCATGACGCCAATACATTTACAATTAACGTTCTATTCACGGTCAACCATAAGTAAGCAATTCCTGAGGATGTGAAACGGCCACGTCAGTGGGCCCCCCTTGGTCTACAATTTTGTTGGTTCATTGCAGACTCTTCCTGGTTATGATGATGGTCCTTGTGATTTTGTTTCTTACCTTGTTCACGGAGTCCTTTGATAGATCCATGTATAGATTAATTGGTCTTACACTACAAGAGAAATGGTCTTGGGTGGTTTTTAGAGTTGCTTATATGTAACTTCAAAGATAGGTTCTTGGTCTAAATTTGAAATCCGAAAGAACAATTGTTAAGCAAATTGGGATATAGTTATAAGCATGTAGGTGATGGAGACCTATCTTTAAACCCATCTTTAACTGATACTCCTGTAATGAGCTTAAAAATTTAGGCATGCCTTGCCGGCCAGAGCCTTGACGGAAAGAATCTCACGCACGCCTCCGCCGTCGATGCTGAGTATCCAGGTTTTGCCTCTCTAGTTCTTGATCACGGCATTCTGGTCGAGCTGAGCAACGGGTTTCTGGTCAGAGGCCGGCGGAGAGATCTCCTTCGGCACCCGGAGATATTAAAAGCATATCAAAAGCATAGAAAATATAGTTGACATGATCATTGTATTAACAAAAGATTTAGTCTATTTTACAACTAAACATTAAGTGGATCATGTTCTAGTACCATCACCACCATCACAGATGACCCCCCCTCCTGCCTGCCTTGCTTCTCAGATGACCTCTATTCCTGCCCTCCTTGTTGTGCATTTGAGCTCCACCCTTCCTCACTCTCAACAATTCCAGTTTCATCCTACCCAATAACAAAGTTCTTCGTTTTCTCAGCCATTTTAACCAATGTCTTAACAGCTCCCACTTTCACCCTACCCAATGACAAAGTTTTTCGTTTTCTCAGCTATTTCAACCAATGTCTAACAGCTCCCGGTATCACACCTCAAGTCCTGCCGATTGTTCCCAGCACCCAGGTACTGCCCTCTCACGCTCCCTCTGTAATTGAGCGGTTTCTGGCTAGTTTTTTCAGTTGGTCTGCCACTCCGCATATGCTGAGATTCCCTCTGAACTGGTTTCGTCCATGTCTCCTCTTGCTCCCAGCATTTGGATTCTCCTCCTTGATAAGTAGTCTCAGAACCCTTGTTCACATCAAGCAATAAACTAATTAGTTTTATACTAATTAATCATGAGTACATAAGTAATTGGTGGCCTCTGAAGATAACCCCCTTTTTTTTTCTTTTCTTTTTTTTGAAGGGAAGATCCATTTTATTCAATACATTGAGAATTTTACTTGTATATTTTCAGATAAAATCCTACTTGCTCCATCTCTTTCAGAAAGTTTAACTGCAGAATGAATAACAGTAAGCATATTATAGGCGACATGACATATCTACCTTGGGCCTATTTGCTTCAGCTGCTTTCTTGGCCTCAGCTTTCTCACCAGTCACCACAGCAGCATCTTTAGCAGCACTCAAAAGGCTTGGGCACAATATCCACAGCTTTATGACCAGCATACCCTGCTGCTCCGGCAACTACTCTTGCAGCTGCTTTGGTTCCCTCCACTGCTGCCTCAGTTGCATAGTGCGCTGCAGTCCAACCTGCCACAGTCGCCTTGTCCTTGAAATCTACCACAACATGACCAGCATAATGCAGAGTGGTCTTACTTGCAGACACGGCCATGTCTTTAGTTTTCTCTGCTAATGGCACCATGTACTCCACCATTTTCTTCCCTGCACTTGATAGAGTTATCTTTTGCTGCATATAGTACATAAAAAATGAATGAAGATGTTGACAAAACTGAAAGAAAAGAAACAATAGAAACCAATTCATACTATGATTGTCCTATCCAGATTCGCATGGAAAATGATATCTAAGTTTGTTAAATTGTAGGCATAGAAACAATCTCGCATTTTTTTATTACTCATTACACTAATAAAAATCAATTTTATACCACTCTTTCTTTCATCTGATGCTTTCACTATCTCAATAGATGTTCCTGTCATTTATTGCCAGTATGATACCCTCAAACTATTTGGGAATTTAAAGCCTGTGAAATGCAGCTTTTACTTGCCCAAAACATAATATAAAATGTCAATAATCTCGTTATGTGCAAAGAAAACACAACAGAAAAAAAAATTGCATTTCAGATTAACTGAACAAATTCTGCATAGATACAGAACATTTAAAATATTTTTACATCATGCTAACACCAAAGTATAATCAAAACATTAACTGCTAAGGCTCCAAAACTTTTAGTTAGTATCCCAAGCGAGTGATTACTCAAGCACAAATATATTCCTTGAAAGCCACCATGCAGCAAACTCTACAAACCAATGATTGAGCGAAGCAAAGAAAAGTAGGTTATAGAAGTTGCACCAAGTTTACTAATACCATTTAAATTAGAAAGGCAAGTTTTTCATGGTGTCAAGTACTTTCACTAATGATATGCAGTCTATGCATCTGTACCATTAAGAAGGATCAAAATTAAAGAAATAAATGGAAGGGGTATATACCTGAACCATCATCGTTTTAGTATAGTTCATGCGCACACATTCTCATCTGCCACTATTTTTTATTATGAGTAGGATCTCTAATTATATCTACTGTTCTGCTTGAAATGTTACCATGTAGTAAACTACTCTATGCATTCATATCATATCTACTTGTTTGTGATATACGGCCGACTAATACTATGAATAATAAAGCAGCAGACTTGCATCAATTATAAGAGGCCGAACCTTCAGCCCAAACTTCAGACGGTTCTTCTTTGCCTCATAAACAATATCCCTTGATTTAGTTCCAGCAAGCACTGGAATGATTATATTAACCTCCTACAGACTCTGGGTCCATGAGTATTTCTCCATATCAAGCCCATTCCTTTTGTTTGGAACTGCACATAAATAATCAGAGTTATAAAATCAAGAATATATAACTATACACTGTACTTGGGGCAGCAAACACAATTAGCATTTGTATGAGAAACAGAATAAAATGCCTACAAATATACTGTGCTTCATCATTCCAATACCACAACAATCACATTAATTCCACCCCCCCCCCCCCCAAGCATACGGTTCAAAATCGCCAATTTCTTACAAACCCCCAAATATGCAACAGAACAACAATTTCAAATCTTCAACACAAATCACCCTAGCACATTGAATTTTCAACATATCAGTCTCTACATCGATCCTAACACATTTCCTAAAATCCAAACATATGAAACAATCACATCGCAAAACCACAACTGATCTGCTAAAAGATTCCAAGTTCAAAACTTTCCACACTATATAAACACATTGTTCTTCACCAAAATTTCCAACCAATTCTAGAGTTCATACATTTTATCAATTTATTTTATCAATTTATCCCATTGTCTTCCACCCTATACACACACATTGTTCTTCAGTTAAATTCCAAATGAACATTTCAAAACATATAGGTCAGAGTCTAATGAAAGAAGAATGTAATATTGATAATTATTAAAAATAAAAAACAATTAAAAAACGCAAATCTCAAAAACAAACAGAAAACATAAATATCAAATGACCCATGTAAGGCTTGCAGTGTGATTTTCTAAGCTTCTAAGGTATCATGACATTCAAAACTTGAATCTGCATGCATCAATCATTACACACCTGAAAGAGAATATATTCAGAATCAACACCCAGAGGAAAAGACTTGAAAGAGTTTATATTTTACAAGAACAGATTAACTAATCATATTTCATTAGAAGAAGATTCTCTAATTGGTTCATATTTTATTAAAGCATACAACTATGTGCAATATTGATGCAGCTATAATGAACCTCTTTCCCCTAAAAGAAGACTGTTATCAACAGATCTATGCATATCGTTTGAAACCACCTACAAATTTATCACAAAACTAAATCTAAAGATGGCTTCAATTTGCTCAACTTAAGTTGGCTTGCTCAGCAAACCAGAGATGAAAATATTAAATGACGAATATGATAGCTTTCTACAACTAGCAGCACAGAAATATATTAGTCATTTTGCAGGTCATTTCCAACAATGAAAGACCAAGACACACAATGGGATATTCTGGGATGAAAATAATTCTTCAAGGATAACTAACATACAGAATTATACATCTCTTTGCTAATTGTGGTTTTATGGAAGAGATACTAGGGCAATTATCAAAATAATGATAACATACTTACAGGATTATACATCTCTTCGCTAATTCCAAGCTCTGTTAGTACTGAACGCAATAGCCCTGGGATGTAGCTGAGGAGAAAAGATCCCAAACCAACCTGATATAAAAATAAACTTAAATGGATCAGTCATGAAAATGAACAGGTAAAAAGGTGAATTAACTTAAGCTGGACACATACCACAGATGAAAACAAAAAAAATCCGAGCGAACTCTTCCGACCTGTTGGGAGAAGCTTCATCCCCTGTAAACAACCAGAAGAACAGAATGCCAATATAATCAGTTCTAATCTGTTGGATAACTATAAGGACTTTTGATTGATTTACATATTTTAAAAAGGATCTATATCACATGCATAGCTTAAAAAGGATACATAAATTACATATGTACAGGAAAGGAATATTACATTACCTGAAAAAGGACGATCAATAGTACAAGGACCACCCCTATTGCCATTCCACTTCCGTAATAGAATACCAATGAATTGCTCAGAGAAGGTGCCAAACTCATCAAGATTACACCAGACACAAAAAATACTAGGCGAGATATAAAAAATTCTGCAAAACAAAAACACAGATTAGTGAACCAGGAACTAAAATAAGGGTCAGAGTTAAAGTATTTGCATGTGAGACTGAGAAGTTACCTTCTTCAAGGGACACCTCAAAACTCTCTAAGGATGAACCCACTGTCCGTATATCTAAGAGTTTGCGCTCATAAGGTGACATGGATCCAGACCAGGACCCCTTGGAAACTTTCTCCCACTGGCTGTGAGGGCACATTCCTATCCCACGAGAAGTATTTCTGCAAGAAACGTAACACTCTTAAGTTGGCTCCATAAGCTTCATCACTTTTGTCGTCACACAAAACTAAATCTTCACTCCAAGCACTTAGAATTACATTATGGTAAAGGGCATTACTCGGTTGACAGCTAAGAATATGAGCACATTAATAAGCACAACACTGCACTTTGCTCAAAAGTTGAAAATAGAGGTAAAAATGCACAGGTAATCAAATACAAGTGCAAATCTTTCAACAGAACTTACTCAGTTTCCTTACTAGAACCCAGAAAAATCTTCACAAAACATTTGAAATGTCTCACTCAAACAAAGGAAATATAAGCATTCCAAGGCACAAAGAACTCCTCAAAGCAACAGCAAATAAACTATCATAGATCTCCCATAATTCATTCATATTCAGTTGCATACAAACAATACCTAGAACCATACTAGTAAAAACTCACCTGTGGAAGCAAACCTCAAAAGGCCGTATCCGAAAGCTCGAATTTGTTGATATCTTCACCTTCACCGTGTCGGCAAACTTCTCCAGATATTTAAGCCTTGACAATCCACATACATGAACTCTTCCACACAACAGTGAAGTTCCAGGCTTAGCACCAGGAGAATTTTGCACCAGCACACCATTAGATAATTGCAGAGTAGCATTCTCACCAATAACTGCAAAACAAAAAGCACAGAGCCATGAGAACCCTAAAATACAAACCTCTCACCATCCCTACGAATTAGGCCCCCTACATCTGCCTATTAAATCCAAAAACAAACACTTGATAACAATAAAGTTTGACTTCTTCAATTTTATTATTGCATAACAAGCAACACCCTAAATTGAGTTCTAGAATTTTTCAAAATCTCTAGCAAAAGACACAAAGTTTCAATCTTTTTTCTTTGTTCCTCACAATGTTCACCAAAGAAGAGAACCAAAACCAATAGGTGATTCAAATTACTGAACCGCAACATCAAAAACCCTAAGATTTTACAATTTCACGGCGCGACGAAATTGAGAGAGTAAAAGGAAGAGAAAGTTACCTAGAGAATACTCAGTCGGCGATTCAGAGGAAGAAGAAGAAGAGGGAAGCGTGAGGAACAGAAGCCATAGAATGCACGCAGCGACCCGAACCGGCTTAGAAGAAGCCATAGTTTTCTGGGTTTGGAGTCACAGAGAGAAAGAGTGAGAGGGTATAGGTAGAAGAAAGGCGCGCGTTGAAAATACGCAACGTTGGTGAGGTTAGTTTCGATATTTTGGTGTATGGATTTCGAAATTTTATAGGGCCTCGAAGAGACCCGATCCGCGGCTTGAACGTGTTTGATATTTGGGCCGAATTTACGAGTCGTTTCCAAAATTAAAATTTTGATTGATCCACTTATTGGTTCAAAGGCACAACAAATCTAAATTACTGGCGTATTTTCTTAGCATAATCATGGGAAAATTATGTGTTGTGTCTGCAACGAGTGTTATGAAACTCATGTGTGAAGCAAGAAGAAGTGCTTGAACAGATAGAATCTTTCAGATTGGAAGCAAGCACAAATGTCTCCACTCATTGCCGAAAGAAGCCCAAGCAGCGGATGAGGCGGGGGGAGGAAGGAAGAGGAGGAGGAGGAGGAGGCCGCGGCCGGAACAAATTAATAACAATTAGTGGTCGGGTATAGTGTGCTGCAACAATCAGTGGTTCATGACTCCATGTTATAGTGTCTAATTTCTCTATCAATGTACATTGAATGCTATCCATTGTGGGAAAAAACTTTAGACCACGCGCTTTAGAACGCGCCAACAGAAAAGAGAAGTCCGAGAGTGTGTGCTCTCTCCCTGTCGGACCCTGCCGATGCCCTCGCCTGAGCACTCCGATCCGGGAGAGGATGGTCCTTGGTGCGCTCGCCGTTTTTGCTCTCAACCGATGCTCCTCTCCTTGGGTTGTGGTTGTGTAGGAAGATGCTGGTGCTTGCTTGCCTGAGTCTGCCGATCAGGCGATGCCGTCGAATGGTTGCAGATCCAGTGACTGCAGAGGGGGAGGGGGCTGTTTTGGGGGATGTCAATCCCGATCCGGTAGTAGGTTGGATCGGGTAGTTTGGGCGGCTATCGATCAGATCGGAGATCTTCTCCAGTTTGGGTCTCAATCTGAGATTGCATCTTGTCCCACATGTTGGTGTTTGGCTTCTTACGGAGTGACCGTGGGTCTGTGGCGGTTCATCGACGGTGGTTGGTTTCCTGATCGAGGGCCAGAAGGATCAGCGGCAAAGGTTGGAGAAATGGGATGGGAGATCCGGAGAGCAGCTGAGGTTGTAGTGGGTCGGGGCCGAAGTTTTGGCTTAGGGGTGAGATGCTTCTAGACCTGGGCTTGGCTTGGTTTCTGGATTCGGGTTTGCTCTGTTCCAGTTTTGGTCTAAGCCTGGCAGGTGTTTATTTGTTTTTTTCTTCAGTTTTTCTCCCAGTTTTTTAGTTTAGTTTTCTGTTGTTGGCTGTGGGTGACCCGTTTGGGTCTTACAGTGCTTCAATGTTTTCAAACACCATCGCCTATTGCGATGTTGATCCTCAAAACAGTTTCTACCACGTGTATTCACTAGCCGACGAGGCGAAGATGACTGGTGCTCATTTTTCCTTCTTGGGTTTGAGCCATGACTCAATTGATATGTCGGCGTTGGCTCGAACCATGCTATGGCCCATTTGCTGGATTTTGGTCATTGGTAGCCTTACTAGTGTTCTGGAGTTTTAGCTCCATTTTTTGTTCTTAGAATTTGGAAGGTATGTTCGATCAATTGATCGAACTTGGGTTAGAAGTAGGTCTTTTGGCCATTGTACTACATTGCATCCTTGATTGTAACTTTCCTTCTGTTTGAATGAAGTTTGGATGATGATTAGATCCAAAAAAAAAACAAAAACAAAAAAATCTCTATCAATGTATTATGTATGTATCCATAGTCTAGTACAATGCTTCTGGCAACATATATTTTTTTTAGAATAACTTCTAGCAACACTTATATGGAGCATTGCATGCCTAGAAAAAATTCATAGTGGTCTTGCATAACTTTGTTCAATGAATTTTTCTTATATGCAAATACTATTACGTACTTTCATTATTACATCAAACTGTCACGACAACCCTTTTATATTCCTCCTTGAATTCTTTTTCATTGCCTTTTGGTTTGAGATTCCTTGAATTATATCAACTCAACATCCTAGTAGAACATACTAAAACCCTCAATACGCTCTCTCACCTTGGGAAACCCTAAAACCTCCGTTTGCAATTTCGTTCTCGTCTGGCAGCACCTAGACATTGGGGCAGGCTTCCTGCCACACTGCCGTCATGGGTTTGCTGCCGAACGGGAGATCTACTGCCCTTGGGATTGTCGGCTGGATTTTGCTCGGTTTTCGTCAGAAAGTTCGTGGGATGGTGCGGAAGGCGATCGTGCTTCACCGGTCTGGTCGTTGGCTCATGCTGCTGGGTTCTTTGATCGTTTGGTGGCCATGGATCTCGATCGATGGCTTGGGCGGTTGCAGGGCCTGAATAGAGATGGGTCTTCTGTGTTGATGCAAGTTGCGGAGGCGTTGGCTCAGCACGGCTTGGGATCGCTAGGACGCAAGGGCGTGACAAAAGGGGAGCGTGGCGACACAGGTCATGCGACGTGGGTCGGGTGGAACTCGGTCGGATGGGTGCTGTACGACGGCATGGTGGAAGGGACAAGGTGGACTGGCCCGAACCAATGATGGACCTGGTGCAATCCTTGGTGGACTCCCCTATTGGGTCGGAACTGTTTGGGCTGGGTTTCTGCCTTAGTTCAGTGCTATTTTGGGTTAGGATTTAGGCTCTTGGCCCAAACCTATGTTTTTAGCTTTTGGGCTAAATACTAGATAGTACCCTGTGGTTTAGGTCCAAAATCAATTCAGTCCCTGGACTTCTAATTTCATCAAAAACACCCCTGTACTTTCAATTTTGATATAATAGGTCCAATTCGTTAATATTCTGTTATGGGTTCAAGTTATAGTTAGATTATTTGTTGAAAAATTATTTATTTTTAATAGTAGGACTCACTCCTAAATTGACTATGCAGACCACATCGACACCACATCATAAAACATAGGCCATATATGAGCCACATTAACAAATAAATAACTCAATTGTCGGAAAACTAACAAATTGGACCTATTAGATCAAAATTCAAAGTACAAGGGTGTTTTTGATGAAATTAGAAGTTCAGGGACTGAATTGATTTTGGACCTAAACCACAGGGTAGTAATTTGTATTTAGCCCTTAGCTTTTTGTCTAATTACAATAAGTTTCCTTGTATTAGGCACCTAACGAGTGTTTTGTTTAGACTTGTCTATTTGTTATGTTTTTTTCCATAGCTTATAGGCTCGCTGTTATGTGAGCAGTAAGTTCAAATATAGTTGGTCTATCCTATGTACCACTGTGGCTCCTCCACGAATCCTTGTTCTGACCATCGTTATGTGTCAACGGGTGGGTATGTAATGGCCTTCTTGGCATGCGACATTATTATCAATGAAATTCCATTATTTCAAAAAAAAAAAAAAATCCTTGAATTATAGAGAAAGCCATCTTTTTTATTTTCTATTTGATTTAGGATTCTCCACATCAATTTCCAATAAAAGCTTGTCATTTCATCAATGTGATAAATGTGAATATCCTCCATATTTGTTGCGTCATCTCCATAAGTCAGGCTTCTCGATCCATCAAGGTCTCCTACTTGTGCCAGGACTTCAAACTTTTCTTTATTTGCGCATATTTCCTCCATATCTTTTTTTTGATACTAAAATACTATAATTAAAGATGGAAGCCTCTAGGACATCCACAATTTACATTGTCAAACAGTAAGGCTCTGGAGGCCTCCTGGGGAACCCTACCTATTTCCTCCATATCATTCTCTTTTTGTATATTTGCACCTAAAAACCTAATAAACACAAATACATAAAGAGAAAATAGAATAAACTAATAAAGATTAGGTGATGCTATTCACACACCCATTTTTTCTATTCACACACCCTCTCTATTTTTCTAATGAGTTTTTCTATTGGAACCTCTAAATTTACTCACTTGACCTCTATGCTTTTTACACCTCTTATCAAATTTTCAAATACTAAATTTACTCACTAAACCTCACTAAATTTCCTCAAATAACCTCTCATATAATTTGCAAACAAATTATTATCTTTAAAATAAAAAATTTAGTCATTTCAATGATTTAATCATTCTATAAATCTTAACTAAATAAGTAAATATACATTTCTTAGTCAAACTTGAGTTTCAAAAATTAATGTCTAATCAATAAGAAAATGCCATGAACTATTATGTTTTTTTTTTTTTTTTTCTATTTTAGCTTTACAAAAAAAAATGAAGAAATCATTTGTTTTTATTCTCTCAAAAAAAAATCATTGGTTTTTAATGTTTTTTTCTTTCTGTATTTTTTGTACCACATGATTAATTATTTAAATATTTTTATTTTTATTATTTTTTTATGTTTTATGTTTTATTATTATTATTGACTTAGATTTAGGTCATAAATCATAAGAGGATTTATTTTATTTTCCCTTACCAATATGCGTTCAACATATATATCATATATTTTTATGTCTCATGATCTTAATCATATTTTTAATTCTTATTAAACATATATGAATGCTTTAATGAGTATGTAGTGAATTTTAAAAATGAAAATAGATAAGGAAAATAATAAGGAATACAATCTAATATTATTGAATAGGAAAGTCTATATAAAATAAATGTAATATTTTTTTGGTATAATTATTGTCCTTAATAGTCGTTTTATAGCAGGTTATATGTGTCATTTAATAATTCATAACAGAGTGAGGTAAAGTGAGCAGATTTGGAGGTCCCAATAGAAACTCTCTTTTCTAATATTTTAATTAAATTATTTTTTACAAATTACCCTAACTATCCTCCCTTATAATTATGTTTCTTTTTTCTTTTATCTGTTTGGCAAGTCAATCATGAATCAAACATCATTATGCAATAAATCAATTTTTTTTTACCTATAAATGAAGGAAAAATAATACATTCATTAAATGGAATGACCTGTATTATTAGACGAGGAATATGCTTCCTAGGTAATTACGTTCATCCAATTGAATCTAAATTGCAAAGTTTGTCCTCATATAAATAGGAGAGGTAAGAATCATGCTTTACTCCCTCGTTGTCTCGGGTTCCAATATTGCACCTAGCTTACAAGAGTTTCTCGTCTCTTATAGATTGGCAATAAACCATTTTCAAACACAGTCAGAAATTTGAGAAATTTGTGGGTACAAAAAAAATAAGGAGTATAATTCAAAATTAATTGTTTGAATAAGACTAACCTAAGGGGCTAGACAAATGTAGACACATGCATAATCAATAATATGAACTCTCAATATAATGTATTTTAGATAATTGTATTGAAAGAACACTCACCCATAAATAATAATAATGTATTAAGCAAGGTTGAGGACAAATTTTGCAATTTAGATTCACTTGGATGAATGCAATTACCTAGGAAGCATATTCCTTGTCTAATAATACAGGTCATTCCACTTAATGAATGTATTATTTTTCCTTCATTTATAGGTTAATTTTTTTTTTGATTTATTGTATAATGATGTATTGATGTTTGATTCATGATTGATTTGCCAAATAGAAAAAAAAAAATCAGAATTGCAACGGAGGGTAGTTAGGGTCATTTGTAAAAATAAAATTGAATTAAAGTAATAAAAAAATAAATGGGTGTGTGAATAGCACCACCCTAAAAATTAATATAAGGATTAACATTATAAATGTCACATAAAATGCTCCTATCACTCCCGAAGAAGCTAAAAACAATATTTATTATTTTCAGTAACTCATACTAAAACAATTACTAAACTACTTCAATTGATGCATTTTATGCCATTGCATTCTAGTGATTTGATTTTGATATATTTCATGGCGATGGTGATGGGTACATTGGGGTTCATGAGAAAGATGATGTGCAACTCTTATGTTATTATTTTTGGAATCCTAGGGATGATTTCATCTTGCTCGGGCTCACTATTGACCCTCTTTGATCTACTCTATATGAACTTGATTTTAAGATATGTACTCTACTTACCAAATGTAACTACAAAATTAAACTTCTACTGTACTGACTCATGAAACTTTTATTTTCCAATCAATGTGAAATCCAAAATCTTGGTGCCCCAACAGATACATCTAAACGTTCTTGTTTAGGAACATAACTTAATTACAGAAAATTAAGTTATTCTTCTTTTCTTGTAAATCAGTTTTAATCTTTTTTAGAACTTGTAATCATTTTTATCATCTGAAACATAATCGTTCAAACTAATTTATCTAAGCTAATACGATTTGATAAAGTTAGACAAATTTTTCATGTGGGAGCAGATCTTCAATTCAAAAAGCCAACATCGATCATAAGATTCGATATATAGCAGATTCGTTTGATATATTGTCTTCAAGTTGTTTCATGAGCCTTATGGTAAAAATTGTATCCAAAATATTTTTCTTAATTTTAGTATATCCTAGATAAGTCTCCTTCTTGTGGTTCAATGTGGTAGTGGGTAGCTAGGTACGTATCATGATGTATAAGAGGGCTAGTTGTCAATTCTATCCTTTCATCACCATGCTGCAACTACAGAGTAAATTAGTGATAGTACTTTCGCAAAAAAATTATGTATAGCACGAAACGAAAAATGACTCCACACAAAGTAAATTGTACGTGCATAATCGCAATTTATTTGAGTAAGACCTTAATTACCATTTTGTTTACAAAGTTATTGAATGAAGCAGCTTTAACATTAGATAATCAGAAGAAGTCACTATCAATTAGCTGTAGAACAATGAGTATAAGTATATATAGCAAATGTCAGTAAACATCCATGAAGCAAGGCTTTAAAAACTTGCTCAAATAACACCCTTTCTTCTAAACGAAGTGCAAACATAGTACTGCAACCTTATCAAACTTAATCTAGATTGGTAACTTGAAAGGTGAGAATTGGCAAGTTCACTACTAGAGCAACAACATATTTGTTCTGCCATAAATACAAATATGTTCAACTTGCAAGCTATAAATTAGTTTAAGTCATTCGCCTTAGTAGTGTTGAAAGAGTTTTTAAGTACTTCGAACTGTTTTTAATAGCGTTTGACAAAAACAAAAAGTAAAGTATTTTTTTCTTAGTGTCATTCACACACCTAATTTCTCTATTCACACACCCTCGATTTCTTTATTACTTTAATTCAATTTTATTTTTACAAATTACCCTATCTACCCTTCCTTGCAATTTTGATTCTTTTTCTTTTTTCTATTTGGCAAGTCAATCAAGAATCAAACATCAATACATCATTATACAATAAATCAAATTTTTTTTTTACCTATAAATGAAGGAAAAATAATACGTTCATTAAGTGGAATGACCTATATTATTAGACAAGGAATATGCTTCCCAGATAATTACGTTCATCCAACTAAATCTAAATTGCAAAGTTTGTCCTCAGCCTTGCATAATACATTCTTATTATTTATGGGTGAGTGTTCTTTCAATACAGTTATCTAACATTATATTAAGAGTTCATACTATTGATTATGCGTGTGTCTACATTTGTCTAGCCCCTCAGGTTAGTCTTATTCAAACAATTAATTTAGAATTATACTCCTTTTTTTTTGTACCTACAAATTTCTCAAATTTCAAACTGCATTTGAAAATGGATTATTGCCAATCTATAAGAGATGAGAAACTCTAGTAAGCTAGGTGCAATCTTGGAACCCGACACAATAAGGGAGTAAAGCATGCATCTTACACCTCCTACTTGTATGAGGACAAACTTTGCAATTTATATTTAGTTGGATGAACGTAATTACCTAGGAAGCATATTCCTCGTCTAATAATATAAGTCATTCCACTTAATGAACATATTATTTTTCCTTCATTTATAGGTAAACGAAAATTAATTTATTGCATAATGATGTTTGATTAATGATTGACTTACCAAACAGATAAAAGATTAAAAAAAAAAAACAGAATTATAAGGGAGGATAGTTAGGGTAATTTGTAATAAAGAATTGAATTAAAATATTAGAAAAACAGAGAGGGTGTGTGAATAGAGAAAATGAGTGTGTGAATATCACCACCCTTTTTCTTAATTAGTTTGAAGATACTGTTTTCAAACGTTACATGAAGCACAATATGTTTAACAAAATCTACATGCTTATTTGAAAAAGAATTAGTTTTTTCTGCAAGGATACCCTTAAAAGTTGAAATAAGTAACAGAGTCATCACTTTGGGTAAGATAGATAGCTAGGTTGCAGCTGATCATAATTAACAAAGTCATCACTGTCACAGCTTTCACTTATGTTGAAAATCAGCATACATGGTAGCTGGTGTGGTACATCACTGTCATAGTTTGGTACATCTTACGTTATGGATCGAAGATGCAACATCATATTTTTAAATACAATTTTTTGAAAATGGTTAGGGCAATAAAAAAACTGGCACTTTAGAAAAAGTAATCATATCTAAGATTTTTAAGATTGTGCTCAACTCCCTAAAAAACCAAAAAACTTATATCTATTATTTTGAGTAACTGATACTATAATAATCACTGAACTACTTCAATTGATGCATTTATCTATGCACATTGCTCTCCAATTGTTTGATTGTGATATGTTTAATGGACATTAAAAAAAAATATTAAAAAAATTTAGCCCATCTCACCCTTACATATGCTAGTAAGAATCGAACATATGACCTTTATAATGTTGGAATTATATGTTTAATGGCGATATTGCAATCAAGTACATTGGAGATTCAAGGGTTCCTGAGAAATATGATGTGCATCTCTTTTGTTATTAGTTCATTACTTCAAAATTGTAGGGATGATCCTCTTTTGCTCTACATCACTGGTGGGCCTTTTGCTCTACTATGTGTTCTTGCTTTTGGGATAGGTACCCTACAACTATGTAACTACTAACTACAAAATTACACTTGTATTGTACTTGGTACAATTTCTTAGCGCGACGAAATTGAGAGAGTAAATGGAAGAGAAAGTTACCTAGAGAATATTCAGTCGGCGATTCAAAGGAAGAAGAAGAGGGAAGTGTGAGGAACAGAAGCCATAGAATGCACACAACAACCCAAACCGACTTAGAAGAAGCCATACTTTTCTGGGTTTGGAGTAACAGAGATAAAGAGTGAGGTAGAAGAAACGCGCGCGTTGAAAATACGCAACATTGGTAAGGGTAGTTTCGATATTTTGGTATGGATTTCAAAATTTTATAAGGCCTCAAAGAGACCTGATCCGTGGCTTAGACATGTTTGATATTTGGGCCGAGTTTATGCTAAGAAAATACACTAGTAATTTTGATTGATCCACTTATTGGCCCAAAGGCATGACAAATCTAAACGTGGTAATATTTTCTTAGCATAATCATGGAAAAATTATGTGCTGATAGGAGCAATATTTGCAACGTTTTTAATGTCATTCTCTCTACATTTTACTTAGTTATTTTCTTAACATTATAATTTTTAACTTACTTGATTGTATTTAGGTACATTTGAGCTCCAAACGCAAGTAATGAGCTATCAAGAGCTGGAAATGAAAGAAATGAAGGCAAGGAAGAAATGAACTGCATAAATGATCAAGAAATGGAGAAATGAAGTTTTCCCAATCCGACTAGGAAAATGAATCCCAGTTAAAGTAGGAATCATAGGTCAACTAGGAGAGAGCTCGTGGAAATGAATGCAGAAATGAGAAATGACAGAATCCTAGTCAGACAAGGAAACCCATTCCTGCCAGAAAAAGGAAACCTAACACGACCAGGAGTCCCTATTGAACAAGGAGAGCTCAGGAAGGTTTCAGAACATTTCGAAAATGAAGAGTCTTAATTGGACTAAGAAGCCTAATCACATTAGGAGTCTTGATGATATTAGGATACCTGGGAAGACTAGGAGATGTTGTGGATTCAAGATGACTCAAGATTGTTCTGGAGAATAAAAAATGGCGTCATACATGAAGATGGCCTTTGAAATTGTCCAATTGAAGATGTCTAGCCTAAAGAGTGAAGCATGTGACTTCCATGTGACCTTCTAGACTAATCTTGCAAAGGAGTTTGGTTTCAAAAATAATTCCTTTTTCCATGCAAAGTAAAGAAGATTCAAGAAGATTTCTGCAATGAGTCAATTTGGGAGAGTTTAGGAGAAAATGTACTTAGTGTGCAATCAGGAAAAGAAAATAAAAGAGAATAGTTATCAATTTAGGTTTCCTGATTACGTGCTACATGCAAGTTGGCCAAAATAGGGTCTAGGTTCATTGGTGATTTTGGCAATCAAGAGGAAGATTTGATTTCTACTTCTCATGCAATATTTTGACTGGTCGAATGATGTAGAAGAATCAATGAAAGTCCCAAATACTAGCCCTATCCATGTACTACATAAGGAGGGGAGTAGAGGACGTGAAAATCATCATTCAAAACCCAAAATTAAAATCATAAACCTCCCTTCTCTCTCCCAAAGTTTCGGCCTTCTTCCATTGCTCAAGACTTGAAGTAGTGAAGCAAGTTCCATCATTCTCCATCCATCCTTTCCGTGAGCCTCATCATCATCCACCACCTTTGAAGATCTTCTTGCATCCTTGAAGCTTCTTTAAAAGTGTAATCATGACCATAAACTCTTTGTTTTCAGTTTCTAGTTCTTGTAAAACAATTCGTATGTTTTGTTTGTTTAAATGGAAACTTTGATGCTTTGATATGATTGAGTTTATGTTTTGATGTTTAGTTTTCAATAACCATGAAGCATGAAAACGTTTTATGTTTCTAGAAGACATGAATTGCGATTTTGATTTGTGATGATTTAAGTTCATTGATTTTGTGCAAATAACCCATGTTTTATGTGTTTTGTGTTCTTGGATGGCCAACTTAGAATATGGAGCAAGTAATTGAATTCAAATTAAGATTGCTAGCGTCCTATGTCTTAATTGTTAAGTGGAAAACCTATAGACACTTAAGTAAATCAATGAAGAGTCTTGCATGCTTGTATGGCATTCCAACTTGTGTTCTTGGCTTAAATCAATTAAACTTTCTAAGTGTTTAATGCGTTAAATATATTTTGTTGATGACTTGATCTCTCACTAGCATTGTATGTTTAATAAGGTTAACTATGGTGCATTCATCTAGTTGATTTAACTAAGGAAAGTAAAAAGAACTTTGTATGCGTTAATCTTTGTTCTTGATTGATTTCTTCATTTACATGTTTTGATCCTTGATTCATGATTAGAATAACCATTTTCGTGTTAATGATTGTTAACTTCGTCATGCATATTTCGTTCCTTCTTATCTATCTTAATTCATGGTTTGAACCGATTAACCGATTAATATAGTTAGTTTAATTAGATTAGAATATAAACATTCTTAAACACCCCCCCCCCCCCCCCTCTCTTTCTTTGTAATTTTTGTATATAATTTGTATATTTGTAATTAATATTTCTTTCTTTGACATTTAAATGACAGGAGCACCCTTAATCCCCAGATTGAACAATCCATACTTGTTTTATACTAACAATTGTCAACAAGGTTAATTTTGAGAACTCAATCCGAGTGCATCATGTGCATAAGAAGGATGAGCATAAGAACCTAGTTTGCATTGTGTGCAAAGACTGCTGCACGTGAGATAAATATGGAAATGCTGTGAAGGCTCATTTCAAAATGTACAAAAACAGCAAGCACAAAGGATTTAGTTCCTGCAACAAAAAGAAGTGTTTGGCTCGGATTTTCCAAAGTGGAAGCAAGGACATTTTCATTTACTCAAGTGGCAGCAAGCAGCAAAAGAAATAAGATAAGGAAGAGGAGGAAGACGAGTAAGACGCATGAATTAGTGGTTGTTTTCGGTGTTTATCGTTGTACTGTTTTTCTTTAATCTAAGTTTTATCTCAATCAATAGATTGCCGTTCTCTTTCATTTTCTGCCTAAGAGAGGAGGAGGATGAGTAGGACTCAAGAATTAGTGCCTCGTGGCTGTTTACGGTTGTTATTGTTTGGCTGGCCTAAGGAGGCTATGCAAACAGTCTCTTTTACCTGTGTGCGTGGCGTGCCAGCACTATGGGGTGTGAGTTGTCCGGAATGACCCTGACCAGACTTCTTCACAATCTTGTGGACGAGATGAGCACCTACCCCATCACAAGGTTCTTCTCTTGCCTTACGGATAAGGACTTTCGGTGTGATCTCTTGCGTCATATAATCGATACTCAACATTGTAGGTTGAGCAAAACAATCACTGGTAAGGAGGAGAAAGCACAAAGGTTACTAAGGCATCACCTTAGCTTCTCTGCGTCGAGGAGGTCCTCGATTATATAGGCGTCAAGGCGGTCCTTGACTATCTTTGGTTTCAATTAGGTTGAAAGTTGCTTTGAGGGAGGCTTTGATAATCATAGAGATCAGTTGATTGATAGATTGTATGTTGTTTCGCCCCGGAACCCTTGCATATATACCTAGGGTTTCAGCAATTTCTTGCTGTAGAAGGATTATTGAATTAATGATCGATTCATACTTGAACTTCGCTACTTTAATTGCATAAGGGCTAGTTTTCCTTATAAATTCTGGATTGGGCGAAGTTGTAACCCAAAACCATAGTATACTCATTTTTGGGTCGCAAGTATTGGCCCAGTAAACTTAATACTCTTAAGGATTCAGCCAAAATTATTTTTTGATACGCTAAAAATAAGTGCGCAATTTAACCCTGCAAGAATGTAGTTGTTAGTATAGAATAAGTAGAGATCGTTCAAGCAGGTGATTGAGGATACACAAGTAATTACATAACAAATAAAGAATCAAAGTATGAATATAAGTATGTAAGAAAATAATGAACAAATGTATGAACATGAAATCGTAAAAATGGGGGTTTTGGGTTTTGTAACGCAGAAAATTAAAGTAAAACATATAAATAATGCGGGATGTACAATGATATGGATGAAGATATTAGAGACTCAGAAATTTACCACCAAAACATGCTCAAGACAAGTTTATTTATTGTAGTTTCAATTACTAAGTCATGAAAAATGTTCCAACAAAGAACAAACCATGAATGCATGCGTAAGTTCTTATTACTTCCCTAAATTACTTAGGCAAGATGAACGCACCGTTACTAAGCCTCTAGAACAAACAATCAAGGTATAGAATGCTATCCTATCAACAATTTATTCTAAGCATTAGGCACATGTGGAAGTTTGATTGAAACAATCATGCAAAACTAGCACGCCTAACTAGCAAGCAATCCTTTTTATTTGGTTTCACCTATTGTCCTATAAGTTTTACTACCATTGAAATAAGAATTATTAACCATTTAGAAGATTAAAACACTATTTCTAGCCTCACTCACAAGTTCATAATATTCTATGCACGTGTTCATGAACATAAACAAGTAAAAGATATCCATAAACCAAAATCAAATAAACAATTTCACAACAAAGTAGTTTCGAAACTAAGAATCAAAACAATGTCAAAAACATGTCTAGGGGCTTCAAACCTCGCCCTTAACTAAGAAGTTTAGTTATACATTGTCATAGCTAGTATAATAAAAATAGAGAAAAAGATGGTGGACGGATGAATAAGAAAGAAAGATAGAAGAGAAGGTGAAGGGTGTGGTCATCTTGAATGTATTGCAAATACTATTTAATTATATAGGTAATACACAACCCTAGTTTCCTTCTCCCTTCTCCAATTTTGCTTTACAAACCTTCCTTAGTTGCTTGAGGTTTCTTTTGATTGGTGCACAATTTAATTGCCTTCAAGCCTTTGTAATCATCCTATAATCTTGTAGATTTCTTTTAGGACTCTCCTTGATAATTACAGCATTAATAACCTACCAAAAATGCACATGAAATAAGTCCAAAGAAGAATCTCGGCCAATCTGCCCTGTTTTGACTAGGACTCGTTTTCTATCTCTGAACCTTTCTTCTTAGACAAGGATTGACTTGATATTGTCGTGTTTCTGGATGCATGGTATATCAAATCTTCTATACTGACCAATAATTAATCTTCTAGAAAAACACCAAGTAAATCGCCGAAAAGGATCTCCCAAAATGCTTCGTGAAAAGCTGACAATTTCTACCTTATCAGAAAGCCTATTTTGAGCTTGATTTCCTGCTGCCTCGTTGATGATTCTGACCAGTTCTTTAGCTCTTGTAGTATAACATATCTTTAAGTATTGTTGGTTCTTTCTACAAAAGTGCAGTTGGAAGGATTCAAGAAACGCTCCCGAAAACTGTTCCCGAGAAGCTGATTATGAAACTGCAATTTCTTGCTTTATAGCAACTGTTTTGCACAACGATTTCTGTGGATTTCCCTTGTTATTTCTGGCCATATGAATGATCAATTTGTGTCCTGCATCAGTATTTCATGGTTCACGGCTTCTTTGCTTCATTTAAGGTCTTATTTATCTTGAATTGCTTCACAAAGTACCTGAAAAGATAACAAAGTTAAAACTGACTTTTTAAAGGAAATAGCTAAGAAAAATGTAAGGATTGCACATAATATTTGTCACATTTTATGCTTCTATCACTTTTGGGGTCAAACAATTATCGTAGTACGTAACTAGTTTTTCTTTAATCTAAACTTGGTCTCAATCAATAGATTGTCTTTCTCTTTCATATCAATAGATTGCCTTTCTCTTTCAATTTATGCCTCTATTTCGGTTTTCCAACTAAGGTTTATTTTATTTTGTACATTGTTCACCAAGTCCTTTGATAGATCCATATACAGATTAACTGGTTTTATGTGATGGGTTGTGTTGGGAGAAAATTCATAAATCAAGTGGATTTAATGTGGACGATATAGCTGGGTCCAATAGCCCTCCAAAAACAAAGAAACAGAAATAAGTGGATGTTTTTGTAATCAATTAATTAGATTGTTAATCCTAGCTGCAGATTTCTCTGTAATTAGATTGATTTTTTTACAAATAAATGACACTTAAGGCCCTCATTTCCAACTGCGATCCCTTGACTATTGAAGTCTCAAGTTTCATATTGTTATTTGCTCATCCCAAATTCCCAATTACCTACTTTGTTGTAAGATTTTGAAAAGCTGAAGTCCTTCAGAAGTGAAACATTGAATAGCTTATAATGACAAACCAGATCAACAATGTAGAAGTAAATGAACTTTACTCTATTAGTAAAATGGTTTCCAGCTTATGTTATGTAAAGACATGACATTGGCTAAGCTTTTTCTCATTTGACGCCTACTACATCCATATGTACTTAGAGCAGAAACATAAACAAAAACTTGAAATGGACACATGTCATCAGGACAGCATGCTGTTGGTCAACAACACCATGAAGATTAAAAAACTAGTCCGTATATAGTAATTTATTTCGAACACAACTATTAGATCATAACAAGAGAAACTTTAAAGGACCATACTTGTTTTAAAGGGCGCTTAACTTGACATGCATGTCAATTCTCATCATTATGTATCAAAAGAAAGCTAGAAATGTTGGAAGTGCAGAGAAAGATATAATGCTAGCCAGAGACTAAATGAGGAAACCTCCGGTATTGTTTTGGCTTGGAGCTACATCAGTTTCTCTTTCTTTAAATTCAAAATTCAAATGAAAACAAATTATAAATTAGTTCCTGAGCATGGATCTTCAAGGTAGCTAACTACTGACTAGTTCGTTCATAATTGGGAAATGGTAGATAACAACATGGAAATGAAAGTATATATAATTCATATATTGCTCATTCCAAATGCATTATTTTTATTTTGGCTTTCAAAGTTGAAATCTGAAATATTGATTATTTCTAAAAGGTTCATACTTTAGGTACAAAGATGTACAATATGCACATTAATTAATGTTCATCTGCAAGCTATAGTGACCACATGCCAATGTACATCAATTGCTCATCACATTCATTAAGATGACGATGATGTATGATGTATGACATGATGTGAGCTAGACAAAGTTAGATATGTTGGAACTTGGAAATGAAAGAGAACCAATGTACATCAATTTCTCATCACATGCATTAAGATGATATGAGCTAGACAGAGTTAGATATGTTGGAAATGAAAGAGAATCAAAGAGGTAGCTTAATTAGGCAGGGATGCATTAAACTGAAGGAGAAAATTTAGTTCTAAATAGCAATGATACCCGCACTTTGCCGCGGGATTTGTTATTACTAACAATTTACAATAATGTATGATATAACTGAATAAAACTTGATTTTTGATCAACGTGATAAAACACGATAATCACACATTTAATAGGAATAGTACAGCAAACAATAATGCTGAATATAAGAGATAAAGTTTCCTGCCTCCAAAATTGTTTTGAGTTTACAAAGACTTTAGCTTGATTCTTCTTTAGAAGAGTTGCTAACGTTACCAATATCTTCCACTTCAGCAACCCTGGACTCCTTCACCTCAAGCCTAGCCCTAATCTCATCTAGCTTTCCTTCCATAAGTTTCACATGCTGTTTCAAACTCAATATCTGTGCTTCCAAGGAACTCGAAAAAGTTTGTCCAATGTTTTCAGAACTCAACATGCTTCACTGAATTATCACCTCATTCCCAATCTCCCCAAATTTTTGAACCTCTGCATAAGTACACACGGTTCAATTAACAACAGCCATGCATAGCACAAAGTTCCCCAACAATTGAAGGAAATTTTGAATAAAAGAATTTGGCCCCTCCAAAAGTTACAAAAGAAGTCGCAAATAGCTTTTGCATGAAACAAACATTTCTACAAAGAGATGAGCATATACATACACTACGAATCGTAAAATAGCAAGAACAACAATCAAGCTCTATGCTCATGAGAATTCAACCCACCCAATAACAGATAACAAAACTTCATGCAGACAAACAAACAGATCAAACAGTGTGTACATAATTACATAAGCCATATTAGTAAGAAATCACCAACAATTAGATCAAGAACTGATCTTTCAATGCAAACATTGACAGCCACATAGAAACAGATCGATCAAAGGGCACAAACAAATAAAACAAAATACTATGTTCACACTGACAATGCTTCAATTCACAACACAAACAAATTGAGAGTGGAATACCTTCAATGGCATCCCTGGGGGGTCTTGAAATGGAACCCAATATTCTTCCAGAATCGGTTGCCTCTCTTTTGAAGTCTATATGCTTAAATTTCTTGCCTTACGTCTTCTGCAGGTGCTCACAATCTGAAAATCCCCCCATAAGATGGATGTCTGCAAAGCCAGATTAAGCAAACATGAGAATTAAATCAAGAAGATGGAAGCAAAGTTTTTTTTAATTTTTTTCCTCTTAAATGCATTAGAGATGCTACATTATTGAACAAAGTTGCCATCCATGTAACACATTTCTTTGTTTGGATAGCAATAGAACCAGTCAAGCAATGCGATTCTGATTAGTTGATTGTAAAAGCCTCAAATCCTGTCTTACTTGATTTAAATGCATACATATAAAAAAAAAATTAAAAAAAAAAACCTAATATTGTAAGAACATATTGTAATAAGCTTAGCAACCTAAAATTATCCAATTGCTGCTATTTGGATTACTTGATGTATATTGAAATCTTTTCCTTCGTTATGTTCCATCAATTTTCTCAGCTACCAAAGAACAGAGTAATAACCTTAGAAGTTAGAATTAATAGGCAAGGTGTGAAAAAAAAAAATCAAAATTAAAATTCTCCTCATCTTATGTCTGAAAATGGTTATGCGAACTACAAAGAATGCTAAGTTTGAAATCTAACTCATTCTAATACAGTTTGGCAAATCATGGCCATTCGCTCGGAGATGCTCAAATTTTGCAAAAGGCCTTCCCCTAACTACTCTCTCACCTTTTAATTTCGACTTGTTTGGCACTGGATGGCTTTAACTCTTTAGTCTTTCACTGTTTTCTTAACTTTTGTTAGTCTTTTAGAAGAGATTGTATCTAGTTGTTTTAGACTTGTTTGTCCCCTTCACTTCTCAGTTTTATATGCAAAATTCTACAGAAATAATTCACAATCATAAACAGGGTGTAGAAGTTGTAGACCTTCAGTAGGTACTGGAAGTAAGAGGAACGTCTATGCTGGTTCTTGTTCTTGTAGACCACTCTTTCAAGAATGGCACACTCAACTCAGAGCTGACCGAGCAACGACATTAACTTCTCCTCAAGAGCTTCTGCTTCAGAGTATCTACATCCTGTAGGACAAAACATTTCATCACTCACTGGTCTGAATCCAATTCATTGATAGTTATCCAAGTCTAACTTAGCTGCTAGAAAATGTATGTACAATATGCACATGCAGACTTCTCAGCTGAATTCTACCTTATGATGCATTTCTTGGTAAATGTCAACATATTAATGATGCAAGAATTAAGGAATCAAATGTTGATCCAGAATTTTCAAACATTAGTAGTTTATGCAAATGTCATTAGTCATATGTATGATTAAGTAAATTTAGAGCTCCCCATTAAATGAAGTGGCTCAAGAATTGCCCCAAACAGAATGAGTGAGTCTGTGATGAGAGGGCCATCCTACAAAAATGTTTTGCACATGGCTGAAACCTTGAACTGACAAAAATGAAGGTGTTTATTTATCCTATAGGAATACAATAAAATTTGAGACAAAATGCACAATCGTCATTGATCAAAAGTGAAAAGAAACTGTGGAAAATGTATTATGTACTCAGTGGCTTCTTAACTAACTAATCTATTTAAGTTCTCTAGGAGATAAGAAGGTAAGCAAATGTTTAAAAACCTACTATGCATGTTCTGACATATATTGAATTATTTTGATTGTAAATGAATGGCGCAACTCAAAAGCACAGCTATGACCTTAAAAAAAAATTGGTTGAAATTTGAAACTTCTTTCGTGGTATTACTCTGGGCTTCCTACCAGGTAGATAAGTTAAAACAAAATTGACACTTAGACAAAAATCTTAGAAGTATAACCTAGCAGGTTGAGTGTAAAATAATTGCTTTGACAGCTCGCTGCATTTCTCCACAGTTGCCGGTTCGTAAATGTATTGCATGTTTTGCTCTAACTACTGCTTGTAATACACTAATACTAAATAGACTAACCAGAAATTATGTGTTTCCTTGGCAAGTGATTGCAGCATCTGCACTGTTAATTGCATTCCCTCGAAAGCAACTGCTTGACTCATTTGTTGCAAGCACAGTGGTTTGAAGACTAAAGGTAACAACAGTAGTTAAATTGTGTCGGTTTATAAATTCATAAGTTGTGTGATTATGGTTTATTTACTTACCGAGACAGGGTTACCAATTCTGTGGTGGTAATGTTGCTATAGATAAGAGTATATTTCCATGTATTTCAAAACCACATGAAGCTCTTTTAATTAAATTCCTCCATTTTGGTTGATTCAGAAGGCCATAGTCATCAAGAGAAGCATCATAATCATAAGAGGTCTCAATTGAAATCTTGAATGTCCATACAGAAGCAAAATTGTTAAATCTTCAAATCATAAATATGACATTGGAAAGGAACTTTCAAAAAAGAAGAGATGACAGGTCAAAGCACATCAAAATGCACAACTCTCAGTAAAACACTATCTTTTAACTAATTTATTATCAAGAACGGTAAAGATAAAGTTTGTAGAAAAATGACTAAGAGCCATGCGGTAACAAATTATTGTTTGCAGACTTACATCTTTAGCTTCAGCAAATTCACAGTGGAATTTCCTGCACACCCGTTTTTGCCAAGAGAGTCAAAATGAAAACAAAACACCTCAAGTCCTCACCCACATTGTGTTCCCCCATACGCCATATCCCCAAAGCATGACATAACTTGACGTTTATTTTATTTTATTCTTGAGCATGGATTATCATTTGATTTATGCATGGCATATTCTAAATCATAACACTATGATTGAACCATTATGCTTGGCAAACTTATTAAAACTCACACCACAATTGAACCTCAAAACATATTAAATTCAGAAACTTTAACAAAAACCCGGAGGGAGTTTTGGCCTCAATACCTTAACCATGATTGGCATATCAGTCTCCACAGCCCTCTTTGCAAGTTTTCCATTTAAACTTATCTCTAACTTACACAGAAAGCTTCAATAAAACTCAGAATTAGACCCCAAAATTCTGAAAGTTATTCACAGAGAAAGTAAAAGCATTTTGTTTCTATTCTTGCAAGGAGAAGATCGATCTCCACCTACCCAGAGCTCAATCACCACAATAGCAGCCATTACCAAGTGCAAGCCTACAAATCCCAAATAGCCAAAAAAACGAAATCAGAAAACCTTGCCAACAAAACATTAAAAAAGACACATTGTCAGATACCCAATTTATTTGCCAAACTCAATAACGTAGGAAATATTTATTTCCTCAGCAAGGTCTTTATCACCGATAAAAGCAATCGCAAATCCCAAACCCCAAATTATTCACATAAGAAGATTGACACTGATCCTAAAGAATTTTTTTGCAAAAATCAAGTCGATACCTATTAAGATGAAGAAGATCGTCATGTCCAGACCGAAATCCTTGCCAGACACAAACATGCAAATCAATATTCTAGTAGAAATCTCCTATCCGACGGAGCCATTAGAAATTTTTAACGGAAGTATCACATTGATGCCAATATAGGTCTTTGGGTATCACATTGATACTTTTGAGAGCTCGGGTATCAAATTGGCCTTAGCAGAATAGTTTGGAAATGGTACCTGAATTTTTCTCTATTTTAAGTGGTAATTTTTTAATATTTTTTTAAAGAATGATAACGTACCATTTCATTTTATTTATTTTTTGAATAAAGGGTTGGTGCGGCTGCCCTCAAGCCTCGATTAATGAAACTGTCGAATACAAGGGGGGGGACATTAAGCCTAAACCCCTGATTATAATAAGCATCTAGAGTATGTCCTGAAATAATTTCAGAAATCTCTACATAAGAATGATAACGTACCATTTCATAAAATCAAAGTGATTTATCGTGTCATCGTCTATGATGAACCATTAAACTAATTAACATATATAGTAGGTTATAGTTTCACAGGTGCGTACGTACCATGGTTCGAGCAATAAAGAAACCGATGGGTACACTGTGATCAAGTACATTGGGGATTTTGGGGTTTCATGAGAAAAATGATGTGCAACTCTTTTGTTACTACTTTGGCATCCTAATCCTCTTTTGCTCTAGGTCACTACTGGTCTTTCTTGCTCTAGCTCTATAACCAAATGTATATACTAATAGCCAAGTCATAAATTAACTAATTAACCTAAAGGAACCTTTAAATTAATTAATTTTAAGCCTTAAAATACATTGCTTTCCTCTATGGTGCGTTTGGATGAGAAAATTATAAAATCTGTAGGAATTGATAAATGATGGAATCTTTAACTCCATCAATCTAAAATTTCAGTAATTGCAATTTCTATTATTTGGTTTTATCTATTTAGGATTTGAAATGTGTAATAAATTAAGAAAATTTAAAATAGAAAAAAACCTTGTTTTGGAAATGAAAATTGAATACTGCAAAAGAATTTGTAAATGACATATATTTTGGTGGAAATTAAAGTGGAGAATTTAAATAATGAATTCATTCATTTTTGTGCCAGAGAAATTTAAAATTTTCAATCTGATAATGTCAAACGAGGGAAATGACTTTTAGGAATTATGAAATCCTCACTTTCAATTAAATTCTATCATTTTTTCCCTCATCCAAACACACTCTAGAAGTATAAGAAGATCATTCATTCATTCCATCATAATAATTAGATGAAAAAAAAAATAAAAGCTAACGTTTAATGCATCAAGTCTTTGTCAGAATCGATATCCCAAGTTCAAAAAAAAAAAAAAAAAAAAAAAACAGAGGAAAGAAAAAAGTAGTGGAGCGTCCGGTTTCCTAACTTGAACAGGTCAGTTTACCTAGTTCTTGTTGGATACAATAGTTGTGTATGAATTGCTAAGTGATTTTTCTAACGCAAATAGGTTAAGTTACCTAATTCTGGTTGGACACAAGAATTCCGTATAAATAAGGGTGGAGATTGCAACTTCAGTCTACAAGAATCCGAAAGCAAAGCTCAGTGGAAATAAATCCGAACCTAGTTTAGTCGAAAAGAAAAGTACAATTTTTTCCTTGATCGAGCACAATAGTCTCTTTGTCGGTCAAAGAATTTAAACACTTCCCAACTAGTTAGTTAGTAGTTTCCCTTTAGACGAGCTAGAGAGAGAGAGAGAGAGAGAGAGAGAGAACACCTACCTACATACCTACCAATCCGACCTTCATCAGAATTTTACCTTCAAGCTTCTTACAGAAACCTTTTCTACCTAACTATTAAACCCAGACAAATAAAGAGCCAAAGGTAGATCCAGCTTGCCAACTTTAGAATCTAACTGAAGAAATCTCCAGACAAACCAGAAAACCAAGGAAACACAGATATGTGCATGCTGAGAGGAGCTAAGCTACACTACTAGCAAAACAACAATTACCTACGGATTTTAATCTGTGGGTAATAAGACTTTCACACACGGATTTCAGTGTGTGATAGCCTTTACACATAGTACACGCACAGATTGGTGTTACCGTGCGGTTTGGAGGGGGGGTAATGCTCATCTCACACGGATTATGTTGTCCGTGTGAAATACTTACGTGGGCCCTACTATCTTTCCATAAATATGAATTACCGTAATGAAACACAGTCCGTGTGAACAGCTCTAAAAGTTATACCATAGCTAATAAAACTAACACAGTCCATCGCGTTGGCGCAAAGTTATACCATAGCTAATAAGTTCACTACAAATGAGATGTTCGGTCTTGTGCATTGAGTTAAGTACAATAATGTGCCTATTGTACTCAAGTAAGGCACTTCTCCCTCTAGCACATCTTCGTCATCATCCTTTAGACGAAGATGATCATTTTCAGGATCAAGACTACGGACGATCATGGGGGTGCTTGAAGGTTTGACTTTGTCAAAATGCCTAAGCATCTATCGACACGATGCTCAAGTTCCAAACTGAGACATAATCGTGTTCTCCCATAATCCTTAATCTCAAAATCGGATTTCAAGTGTTCAGCGGTTTCCCTTAACTCTTTAAGGGCTTCTAATGAAGATCATGTCCAACATGAACCGCGATGGAATACGAAACTTGTTATGGAAACGCGTGGGCATATCCCATCCCAATCAAGTAGTCATTTTAGCGAGCGTTTCAACCTCTTTGTAAACGCGCTCCATGATCTAGAGCCACTTGACTTGGATAAATGAAGTTCACCATGAACCTTCATGTATATTCCGTATCTAGATCCCTATAGAGATACGTAGTGACCACATTTGTAAGTTGCATGTTTAGTTATTCGAAAACTACCAAACTGATAGGGTAGTGGAGTGCAATGACATCCAATACGAGAGAATCTGTCACATCGTAGTCGATTTCAGGGCGTTTTATGAGAAGCCTTGCGCCATAAGGCGAGATTACCATCTCTTTTTCTCACTACTCTTTCTAACGAAGACCCATTAGTCAACAAGTTTTATGTTAGGAGGTCTTGGCATCACTAGCTCGAAAATCTTCCTCTTCGTTAGAGAATCCATCTTAACCTGGATCACATCTTTCCATTTAGGCCAAATCTCTCTACGTTGGCATTCATTTATCAACGGAGCGTGGTTTGATATCATCTGACTCAACAAACTCATGCGCAACGAAATGCACTACTACATCATCAATTATGATGGAGTTTCTCTCCCACATCTCATGTACGCTAGTGCAATTTTTATAGAGCTCTATATTCTCAGGAATAGGTTCTGACGTTGAGGCGTCCCCCAACGATAACCATAATCCGAAAGATACTCATGAGACGGATTTTGAGTCTTGATGATCAAAGGATTGGAATGTGCCAAAGTATCCTTCGAAGTCACGGGCCTCCCACGCATCCTAGCTGGGGCCATGGCCTGTAACGCCAGAGTACCACTCTCTTTGGCGTTGGCGCCATGCCCACCTCCGTGTAGGGTGGCGCTACGTCCTCTCGTAGGGACGTCCTTCCTTGCAGGTTTGTTTGCAGCATATTTGTGTGATCTCGTCACTTTAACAGGGATCAAGATGAGACATAGTAGGGACAGACCACGACAATCCCTGTCATTCCTGCTGAACATCCGTGTTCTTATTTCCCCCTAACGACGGGAAGATTGTCCCATCAAAGTGACAACCCTCAAATTTAGCGGTAATGAGATCGCCTTGCAAGAGCATTAAGTGGCGGACGATTGTTGGAGTCTCAAATCTAACATAGTTGCCCATTCGTCTTGTAAGGACCTATCATAGAGCGCTGTGGCAGCGCATTTGGCACATAAATGGCTCACTCAAATATGCGTAAGTACCATACTTGTACCTAGTCACTAGCTGTAACGCATAGATACATTGAGTGGCGGTGGGTCGTAGACGAATTAGCATAGCTGCATGCGATATTACATCACCCCAAGCGGATATAAGGAGATTGATGCGCATTACCAATGTCCGGACTATCATCGTAGTCATTTCCGTAAGACCATTTGGGTGTGTACATGGGAATATGATGTCCAACATCAGTCCCATTGCAATATCCATCGAAAGTCTTTCAATGTAAACTCTCTAGCATAGTCCAATTCAATTGACTGAATAGGATGATCTGGGGAGTGAGCCCGTTGTCATATGATATGTGCTAGGAGTGTAGCATAAGCAGCATTTATAAGTGGATAATGGCACAACACGTGACCAGTGTGTGTTTGCGTGTCAACCAATATCCTGAAATATTTAAGCGTCCGCAAGTTGGTTGAATCAATTCACAGAATCCCCATGGATTCTATGTAAGAATAGAATGAGTATG
The DNA here is from genome assembly GCA_024704745.1 of Rosa lucieae. NCBI lineage: Eukaryota > Viridiplantae > Streptophyta > Magnoliopsida > Rosales > Rosaceae > Rosa > Rosa lucieae. Next base: position 18,649,330 of record CM045493.1, on the reverse strand, counting down.
TTCATTTCCTTTGCATAGGACAATCTTAGTCCTAATTTCCCTAAGGAATGGGCTTTGTAAAACTAGCGAGAGGCTTTCGAAGTAACCAATGAGAATTTTGGTTAGGCCTGAGCGTCTGAAACGCTATTTGAAGCAAGTTGGTGATTATAGCATCACCTGGGGCGCCATCACCATGATGGACGCTATTCATGGTGTCATGGATAGGGACTGTGCCAGCCCCAGGCTGGTGGTGGACGGAGGCGGTGCCCTAGGCAGCAGCGTCGGTCACTTAGTCCAGAAATCAACTTTTGATTCATGCTTCGTTTCGCTCGAAATGAATGATGTCCATGTGAAATCTTTAGTAGACGGATCATCATATCATGATTAGGATGATCTATCCTGTCATGACAAAGCCAATATGTGTCTAAATCCAAGAGATCTTCTCTCATAACTTTATTGAATTAATAGCTCGAATAGTGACATAGAATCCACTAGAGAGACGCATAAACTTTTCTAAGATGCCCATTTGTTCGCAATCATTAGAGGTATTACAAAGGAACTCATTTCCGTTCTCTACATGCGTTTTCGCATGAAATCCGTTGGCTATTCATAGGTGTGATTCGCCCTAGAGGCGTAGAGAGTTTATGTGACATTAATTAAGGTGCCATTTGGCATGTGGAACTTGGGCTATTCCATGTTCTTGAATTAATACTAATGGCCCATCCATCGTAGTTACAAAAGTCATATGCTTATAATCAAAATGGAGTCATAAAAAACTCGAAATTTTATTCATAAGCCAACGGAGTTACATATTTGTCTATTTGACTAAACAAAATGTAATCCAAAATGATAGCTAATGCAAAACATTGGTAGTCGTCTTACTTCTTTTGGTAATTCAAAAATAAATGTGACCAGGTGAGTAGAGAGATGTCGGTGGAGCAAGGCTCGCTTAAGTACCACTAATCTCATAACCTTCCTAGATATCACACTTACTTTGAGTGAGCCTACTTTGAAGAAAAGCTAAACCATTGGCATTTACTACAAAAATATATGGCAATTGCCTATTACATCTCTTGGAAAAATAAAGAATTAAACAGAATTGGCGATCTATTGATCCCAGCCAGATTTGTAGTCTTTAACCCTTCACTCTAGATCATCTTCTTGATCTTCTTGTTCCGTATAGTGAGCTTCTCTTGCTTTACAATATGCTTTGTAGGCGGTGGCAATTTCTCCACGAGCTCTACAAATGTGTGCCCAATGATCAGACACTCCACATCGAGAACATACATCTCTTTGCTCAAACTCCATTGATTGAGGTGCTTTGAAAGCGTCATTTAGATGGCTCTTAGTGTTGGTGGCGCCACCAACATGGCCAGAGGCGTTGCCTCCCTCTCTCTTTCCACGTTTACCTCTTCAGTTTCTTGTTCGCCTATTTTGGCGATTACCTTCCCAAGTAGAGCGATTATATGGACCAGAACGTCCAAATGTATTCCTAAGATTAGGGTTTCACTCTTGGCGCCCTCTCTTTGGGGCGCGACTATAATTGGATTCCGGAATATGCTCTGTTCCCACGGATCTCGAATTATAGTTCTTCACAAGGATGTTGTCATACTTTTCAGCGACATTCATAGCTCCAATGAACTCATGAAACCTTGTAATTCGTCTTGCAGTGACGTCGATTCGATAGTTCTTTGCAACCATCAATGCAAAGTCAAGGAAAGTAGAGAGAGTTTTCTCAACCAACATCGCATTTGTGATCTCTTTACCACAAAATTCCATTAAGGATTTAATGCAAAGTGCTTCCGAGTTGTAGTTAAAAACTGACTTTTTTCTTTTCTTTTCTTTTTCTTTTCTTTTCTTTTTCTTTGCTCTAAGACTACTCTATTTGCTTCCAAAGCCTGAGCTTGCTCAACAGTTAGCATGTCTTGGCTAGGCTCGAGAATCGTATCCAAGATTCCATCGGCCTTGAGATGCTGGCGGATATCACGAACCCACCTGTGATATTCAGAGCCAGTTGTTCCCAATGGAGCAAAGTCCAATTTGTTCAGGCTACTCATCCTGAAAGAGAACAAGAAATTAGGGTTAGTTTCGGAGCTAAAAAGGCTACCACGAAAATAAATAAAATTTCTGAGCGTAGTTGCTTCCAAGAAATTAGGAATTTCTGAGCGTAGTCGCTTCTAAGAAATTCGATTCCAAGAGGGGTTGGATTAGATCGAAACAATGATGTTTGTGGTCGATCGTTTTATCTCGACAAGCTCTAAGTTTGGAGAACTCTACAAGCTCCAAGTTTGGAGTGAGCACAAACCCCCACAGTTCGGCTTAATTTGGTCTCCCCTATGATAAAGAAAGGGGGGCAGGGTAGAAGAAGGGAGGTTGCAAGTCCCCGAAAAAGAAGAGAAATTGAATTTAAAAACTCTAAAAACGGGAACGTTTAATAAAAAATACCTCGAAATAGGTCACTGGAAAATTTGACCGGAAAAATTGGTTGGAAAAAGTAGCCCAAAAAATGGCCGGAAAGTTGTTGACTGTTGACCTATGCTGACGTGGTAGTGGGTCCCTGTATACTTACGTGGCAGTGGGTCCCTGTATGCTGACGTGTCAGTGGGTCAGGATGCTGACGTAGCAGTGGGTCAAGGTGCTGACGTGGCGGTGGGGTTTACGTTTGTGGGCTTGGGCTTCTGGCCTTCTGGGCTTCTTTTGCTCTCTCCTTTTTTTTTTTTCTTTCTTCTCTTCTCTTCTTCTTTTCTGTCGGTTCAAGATGCAGCAGCTCAGGTGGCCGGTTCACGCCTTTTTAAGCCGGTTTTTGTACTTTTTCTTCCGGTTCCTGAAACTTCAGATCAATGGGCTTCTGCTACCAAAATTGAGGAAATTGGAGGTCCGGAAGATGATGAACCGGTAGAATATTTGCTGCCAGTTGTATGGAGCTTCCGGTGGCCGATTCGGTAAGTTTTCGGCTGGTTCTTAGGGTGGGGCCGCCGGTTCTGGACTCCTGGGATCGAGTTCTTCAATGTGTGAGGTGGAGGTAGAAAATGGTTCAAGGTTTTGTATTCAGATTCAAGGTTTTTAGCTTCTTGAATCAGGGTTTGGCTATTTGTTTCAGGGTTAGGGCTTCGTGCTGATAACGTGTTGTAGAGAAACTGAATTTGAGAGGAATTTGCTGCTGTATTCTCATTGATAATAGGGGTCTATTTATATAGAGGATTACAATGCATAGAATCTCAATCATACAAGGAAAGTAATCGTACATTGAATAGGAATCTAAATAATTCTAATTTAACCCTATTACCACTAGAGAAGTAACCTAGAGTTTGGACCAAACACAAACTAGGGTTTCGTACTAAAGTAGCCTAGATTCAGAACCCGAAGACGATTTTGGTGACCGGCAACAGAGGAAGAGGATCCACATCGCCGGAAGATGATTTTGGTGACCGGATCCACATCGTCAGGGTCAACGTCGTCGTTTGGGATTGGAGAGCCCGGATGTCATTTGGGACGGTTGGTCTATTCCCTCTGGAATAAAACAAAACAAAACAATCCAAAATAAACTAGAAAACCTAAAATAAAAAGAATGTAAAACTAGCCTAAAAATATGAAATCACGAATCGGATAATTAAGACGATACATTTTGGCCTAAATCTGATAGGGTTCACTAAAGTGAGTCTTGAAGATCTCGTCGTTCCCATTCTGGAAAACTATCATGCGTCTCAAATGGACATTCTGGCCAAAAGTTAGTCAAATCTGATTCAAAATCAAAACCTGACTTTTCGCACGAGAAACTCGAAAAGTCCAAAACCAAATCTTCTTGAATATTTCAGCGGCTAGTAACCTGATTACGCGTGAGTTACCTATTTTCCAATCACTCTTCTTGATTCTACGCCGCTTCTTTACTTTTATGGTTTTTCGACTAAACTGGGTCCATTCTCGTCCTACATCAATAACATGGAGTCATAAACAACTGATTGTTGCAGCACACTATACTCGACCACTAATGGTTATTAATTTGTTCCGGCCGCGGGCTCCTCCTCCTCCTCCTCCTCTTCTTGCTTCACACATGAGTTTCATAACACTCGTTGCAGACACAACACATAATTTTCCCATGATTATGCTAAGAAAATACGCCAGTAATTTAGATTTGTCGTGCCTTTGAACCAATAAGTGGATCAATCAAAATTTTAATTTTGGAAACGACTCGTAAATTCGGCCCAAATATCAAACACGTTCAAGCCGCGGATCGGGTCTCTTCGAGGCCCTATAAAATTTCGAAATCCATACACCAAAATATCGAAACTAACCTCACCAACGTTGCGTATTTTCAACGCGCGCCTTTCTTCTACCTATACCCTCTCACTCTTTCTCTCTGTGACTCCAAACCCAGAAAACTATGGCTTCTTCTAAGCCGGTTCGGGTCGCTGCGTGCATTCTATGGCTTCTGTTCCTCACGCTTCCCTCTTCTTCTTCTTCCTCTGAATCGCCGACTGAGTATTCTCTAGGTAACTTTCTCTTCCTTTTACTCTCTCAATTTCGTCGCGCCGTGAAATTGTAAAATCATAGGGTTTTTGATGTTGCGGTTCAGTAATTTGAATTCCCTTTTGGTTTTGGTTCTCTTCTTTGGTGAACATTGTGAGGAACAAAGAGAAAAGCCTGAAACTTTGTGTCTTTTGCTACGAGATTTTGAAAAATTCTACAACTCAATTTAGGGTGTTGCTTGAAACTTTATTGCTATCAAGTGTTTGTTTTTGGATTTAATAGGCAGATGTAGGGGGCCTAATTCGTAGGGATGGTGAGAGGTTTGCATTTTAGGGTTCTCATGGCTCTGTGCTTTTTGTTTTGCAGTAATTGGTGAGAATGCTACTCTGCAATTATCGAATGGTGTGCTGGTGCAAAATTCTCCTGGTGCTAAGCCTGGAACTTCACTGTTGTGTGGAAGAGTTCATGTACGTGGATTGTCAAGGCTTAAATATCTGGAGAAGTTTGCCGACACGGTGAAGGTGAAGATATCAACAAATTCGAGCTTTCGGATACGGCCTTTTGAGGTTTGCTTCCACAGGTCAGTTTTTACTAGTATGGTTCTAGGTATTGTTTGTATGCAACTGAATATGAATGAATTATGGTGATCTATTGTGTTTGATAGTTTATTTGCTGTTGCTTTGAGGAGTTCTTTGTGCATTGGAATGCTTATATTTCCTTTGTTTGAGTGAGACATTTCAAATGTTTTGTGAAGATTTTTCTGGGTTCTAGTAAGGAAACTGAGTAAGTTCTGTTGAAAGATTTGCACTTGTATTTGATTACCTGTGCATTTTTTACCTCTATTTTCAACTTTTGAGCAAAGTGCAGTGTTGTGCTTATTAATGTGCTCATATTCTTAGCTGTCAACCGAGTAATGCCCTTTACCATAATGTAATTCTAAGTGCTTGGAGTGAAGATTTAGTTTTGTGTGACGACAAAAGTGATGAAGCTTATGGAGCCAACTTAAGAGTGTTACGTTTCTTGCAGAAATACTTCTCGTGGGATAGGAATGTGCCCTCACAGCCAGTGGGAGAAAGTTTCCAAGGGGTCCTGGTCTGGATCCATGTCACCTTATGAGCGCAAACTCTTAGATATACGGACAGTGGGTTCATCCTTAGAGAGTTTTGAGGTGTCCCTTGAAGAAGGTAACTTCTCAGTCTCACATGCAAATACTTTAACTCTGACCCTTATTTTAGTTCCTGGTTCACTAATCTGTGTTTTTGTTTTGCAGAATTTTTTATATCTCGCCTAGTATTTTTTGTGTCTGGTGTAATCTTGATGAGTTTGGCACCTTCTCTGAGCAATTCATTGGTATTCTATTACGGCAGTGGAATGGCAATAGGGGTGGTCCTTGTACTATTGATCGTCCTTTTTCAGGTAATGTAATTTTCCTTTCCTGTACATATGTAATTTATGTATCCTTTTTAAGCTATGCATGTGATATAGATCCTTTTTAAAATATGTAAATCAATCAAAAGTCCTTATAGTTATCCAACAGATTAGAACTGATTATATTGGCATTCTGTTCTTCTGGTTGTTTACAGGGGATGAAGCTTCTCCCAACAGGTCGGAAGAGTTCGCTCGGAATTTTTTTGTTTTCATCTGTGGTATGTGTCCAGCTTAAGTTAATTCACCTTTTTACCTGTTCATTTTCATGACTGATCCATTTAAGTTTATTTTTATATCAGGTTGGTTTGGGATCTTTTCTCCTCAGCTACATCCCAGGGCTATTGCGTTCAGTACTAACAGAGCTTGGAATTAGCGAAGAGATGTATAATCCTGTAAGTATGTTATCATTATTTTGATAATTGCCCTAGTATCTCTTCCATAAAACCACAATTAGCAAAGAGATGTATAATTCTGTATGTTAGTTATCCTTAAAGAATTATTTTCATCCCAGAATATCCCATTGTGTGTCTTGGTCTTTCATTGTTGGAAATGACCTGCAAAATGACTAATATATTTCTGTGCTGCTAGTTGTAGAAAGCTATCATATTCGTCATTTAATATTTTCATCTCTGGTTTGCTGAGCAAGCCAACTTAAGTTGAGCAAATTGAAGCCATCTTTAGATTTAGTTTTGTGATAAATTTGTAGGTGGTTTCAAACGATATGCATAGATCTGTTGATAACAGTCTTCTTTTAGGGGAAAGAGGTTCATTATATCTGCATCAATATTGCACATAGTTGTATGCTTTAATAAAATATGAACCAATTAGAGAATCTTCTTCTAATGAAATATGATTAGTTAGTCTGTTCTCGTAAAATATAAACTCTTTCAAGTCTTTTCCTCTGGGTGTTGATTCTGAATATATTCTCTTTCAGGTGTGTAATGATTGATGCATGCAGATTCAAGTTTTGAATGTCATGATACCTTAGAAGCTTAGAAAATCACACTGCAAGCCTTACATGGGTCATTTGATATTTATGTTTTCTGTTTGTTTTTGAGATTTGCGTTTTTTAATTGTTTTTTATTTTTAATAATTATCAATATTACATTCTTCTTTCATTAGACTCTGACTTATATGTTTTGCTTATCCTGATCACTTGACTAAATGGAAATGTATCTCTGTAGCTTTGTTGCCACCATATTCTGAAGATTATGGTAACTGCTTGTACTAACTGGAAAGTGCTCTCAATAATTTGCAGTTGGCTATATTTCTTCTGGCTTTTATTTTTCTGGCTGGAGCATGGTTGGGATTCTGGACAGTTCGTAAAATGGCCCTGAGAGAAGATGGATCAATTGATTCTAGCACATCTCTGTTTGTTTTGTGGACCATCCGGTTTGTAGCTCTTCTTCTGCTTTCACAGGTAAGTTATATTAGATCTATATTTAACCATGATTTGGTAAATGTCTAATTTTCTATTTGGTGATTTGAATATTCCTTGGTTTGGTTTCAGAGTTCTGGTGATCCGCTACTGGCAGCAGGAGCCATAACGGTCCCCTTGCTCCCTTTTATAGTGAGGAAAATTGCTATAATGTTTGGAGTTATACTCTCTTTTATGAGGAAAATAACCATAGCATTTGGAACAGTAGTCTCTTTTATAGCGAGGACAATCGCTATAATATTTGGAGGTGTAATCTCTTCAGTGCGGGAAATCTTCAGATGGATTCGTCACCGTCGCATGTTCAGGTATCTGGTATCATGTCTCAAATGATCTGGAGAATTATATCCATGTTTCTTTTGACTTTTGTAATGGTTTTAAGCTATTCATGAAATTTCGGATTTTTTTGCAGGAAATTGTTGAAATCACCCAAAAAGAAGAAGAGCAGAAGATCAGAGATTCCTGATTCTCCACCTTCTGAATATGCACCTGATGAGGTCATCAACGAGTTTCAAAGCGATGACGACTATAAGTTCCCGAGGCCCGGATCCAGAAACTCTACCCTGGCTTCATGTATTTCATCTGGCCTAGGTTTGCTTATTTCCTGTATATTTTATTTTCTATTTGCATATATTCTTTCTGCTACATGAGTGAACTATTATATACTAATTTTTGTTTCAGGTTCTAGAAGTGCATCACCATCAGAAAGGTTATACCCTTCTTATATCCACACTACACCTGAGAGGAGAGCGGTGCCAAGACATGAGTGGGAAAGTATCACCAGACACACGACGGAGAAAGCCTTGGAAGAACTTGCTTCTTCACCTGATTTCGGCAAGTGGGTAGTTGCAAATGCTGATAGAATCAGTATCACCCCACTCAGCAGCAGAAAGACTGATGAGCAGAGCCGTAGCTGGTTCTTCTAGTGTCAAGCGTCGACACTAGTTGTAAATTCCGTAGATAGTTTTTGTTGTGTAACGTTAACCTGTACGATCAATCTGAGCAAACCTGATGATTTTTTGTAACTCACAGTGTAATTCAACAACAGGCTATTAGTTTAGGCATCTGTTTTGGTATATTGTACACTGCATTTTGATACTACTTGGACCACATTTAGTTCGAACCAAAGCCAATCTATTTGATGTGGACTACTAGATTTGTAAGAATTGAAGTTCCTGAGTTTGAAGCTTAAGGTGTTTTGCTTGGGCCTTGGGGTCTCCAGGCGATGTAACCAAATCATCACATTAGTATTCAGCCATATTCTTAACATACATTAGTAAAGAAATAATACCAAGAAAATTCTAATTGATGCGACTTCAAATCCAATTTGGGTTTTCTGGACGAGGTAGGGACACTCAACGATGATGTAGCTTTTGTCCAGGCAAAGATTGGCGGCAGAGATAATTTGAACCTTGTGTTTTAGCATTTTAGACTTTTAGTGTGCTCTTTATCAGTAACTTTTATATTTCATGTCTTTAATATTTTTATTTTTATTTTTCGTAAACTTCCTCGTACTTGAACCAGATTAAAAGGGGTACAAAATATCTTTCATAGAAAATCAATTTCACTATTTTTATTTCTCATGTGAATAGTGAATACTGTTCTATCATGTGAAGCTTATGTCACTCGCTTTTGCAAACCCCCAAAGTCAAAATCTTGAGCAAAAGAAAATTCCTCTAATCCTGACCTTTGTGTCGTGTTTATGATATTATTAATTTTACTTCTTTTGTAAATTTCGTAACACATTCAGCCAAGAAAAAAAGTACAAAAATAATCAATTTCACTAATGTTTTTCTCATGTGGACGCCATTCTATGACTTTGAACCTTACAAACCTCCCTATTGCAATGTCAAACGTTAAGCAGAAGCACATTTCTCTAGATAATGCAGAGTCCAAAAGACAAATATTACCTCCCTCGGCAAAAAAAGTCCATCCCTACCTCTTCACATGTATGTAGGAATATTCGCTCTTCTCCAGAGTAAGTAATCGACATGGGGAATAGAAATTCACGTCACGATGATCATCTCATGTGCAAGGCAGCTCGTTTGTCTCAACTACTTTCTCTTTAAGAGTCTAGTGTGTGGATAAAGCTCCGTGTCAAAACCGTGTCTTCCCCACCCCAAAATATTCGGCTTCCGGTTTCTTCTTCGAAATCCTCAAGCTTTAGCCGACTCTCCAAACCCTATAAAAAAAAAAATACCCTTCACCCAAAACCCAAGTCTTCGTTTTGCTCTGAAGATATGAGTTACTACAATCAGCAGCAGGCTCCAGTTGGTGTTCCTCCTCCACAGGGTATGTGGGTTTTTGGTCTCTTGCATGTTGGGTTTTGCTTTGTTATTTGTTGGATTTGGGTTTGATTTTGATTTTTTTGTTGTTGAAATAGGTTATCCTCCAAAGGATGCTTACCCTCCACCAGGATACCCTCAACAAGGATACCCTCCTCAACAGGGGTACCCTCCACAAGGGTATCCTCAGCAGGGCTACCCACAACAAGGGTATCCACCACAACAGGGCTATGCTCAGCCTCCTCCACACCAGAGCAGTTCTGGTTGCCTTGAAGGATGGTAAGCCCATTAGATCATGATTTTGAGATTGCAAGGTTTTGGTGGTTCAATTTTAATTTTTCTTTTCCTTGATTTGATTTCTGATCTCATGAGTAACAGTTGCTTAATTGGTTCATAGATTCAGTAGGGGGTGATTATTTGTGTGCAATTGTAATATGCTGATTATCTTTATTACTAGTGATTTATATATGAACTTTGAGATTGGCCCAATATCTTTGAGGATTGCGATGATTGAGAGAGTATTTTTTTTTCTTTCTTTCTGACTTTTCAGTCTAGCGGCACTTTGCTGTTGTTGCATGCTGGATGCTTGCTTCTGAGAAGATTTGATGCTTCTTCACTGAACATTACTTGATTGATCAACATTGCTTCGTCGCGGGGTAACATGTCATTGAAGTTTACATTTAGGATCAAGTAATACTGTCTGATGTTTGGTGGTGCTGTTTAGTTTGGGATTATGTAATGCAGACTCACTAGGTGAACATTTTTTCTCTTTCAATTGAATAATAGAAGGTCATGTTTATTTTGGATATTGTGATTAATCAACTTTGTAGTCGACTATTGTTCTATCAGCTAAATGAATCTAATTACATTGTCCTTTAATTTTCTTACTTGGGGAGAGTATATGCATGATGTCTCTGTATACTCTTGGGATGTGAGGATGTGATGCTCTTTTCGTATGGGGTAGATTATCTTTGAAAATCACTTGGTGTTTTCCCTTGAATTTTTCTTGTGTTTGTTTTATTTTGTTGTTGGATTTTATGATTTGCTGTGCAAGATAGGGTGGCATTGTTCATCCCTTTAATTCCTTTCCACTCATAGAGGTTCAACTCTCTATTAAATGACCCCAGCACTAGTGCTAGTGGCTTACAGCTCATAGTAGACAAGCATTTTGCTTTTGCTGTTGCTATTGCTATTGCTATTGCTAATGTTTCGTGGTGTTATTTACAATGGCACGTTAAAGTGTATCTTTAATGTGCTCCAAGTTGATTGAATCACTATTGATAATTTGATAGTGACTTGGTCAGCATTTTCAATGTGCTATGTTAGTAGTGTTAGTCTATTTTTAGTCTAAAAATTGTCGGTGACTTGAGTTCCCCTAGGAATTTTCGTGGGCTGTGGTAGTGGGCCTAAACAGAAATAGGGTCTTGTTTTGCAAGGTGGTTTGGGGACTTTGGACAAGATATGTTCGAGGCTTAGCCATGCCTTAACTTGTCCAAGCCAACCTATATTCTTGCCAACACAACTGCAGTAATCAGCTGGCTACAGATGGATATTCTCGCCTTATTCCTTCTCTTCCGTTGATTTACTGTGACAAGTTTTCCGCCATTTCTCTTGGATCAAAAGCTGTCTTCCTGAAAGAGTTCATAATGGCAGTTTGTATTTTCAGTTAATCAATGACACAGCTGATATTTTAACAAGGGTCTTCATGGACCTCAGGTTGTAAGGCCATCTCCAACCCAAAGGGTTAAAAATTAGGGCTGTCAATGGGTCGTGTCGGGTTGGGTTCGTATCGGGTCATCTCCAACCCATTTATTAATCGTGTCGAAAATTTAAACTCAAACCTAACCTATTTATTAAACGGGTTACCTGTTTCCAACCCGTTTAACCCATTTAATAAAGAACAATTCTTAGGTTCACCCCTAGGGTGAATGAGCATATTCACCCCCATTATCGTTAACATACTTTTATTTAATAAATTTATAATCCAACAGTCCATATCTTAAATTAGCATTTAAAGATCATCTCTGTAAAAAATCAATCGAATCAGAAATCGTTTAATTATCTAATTGAATCAAACAAATGGATGGTTCTAACAACACTTACTACTTTTATGATGAACCGTCCATGTATTTCATAGAAATGAATAACTGAAAGGTCTTCAATTTGATTGATTTTTTACAAAGCTAATCTTTGTATTACGTTATACAACATGAATGGTTGGATTATAAAATTATAAAGTTATTATGCGTTAATCCACAATGGGGTGAATATGCTCATTCACCCTAGGGGTGAACCTAAGAATTGTTCTTTAATAAATAGGTCGTGTCGTGTTGGACAAAATGACACATTTCAGGGTTAACGTTGCGACCCATTAATTAAAAAAATGCATAAATTGATTAAATTCACTAAAAACTCCATATAACGAAGAATATAAAAAATTATATAGAATTCATAAATAATTAAATCTAATAATGATGAAGCAAAATATTTCAAATTGTCCAATCCTAGGATCAAATACTCCAAACGTCTAAAATTTCAAGAAGAAGTATAGCATAATCGGGTTATACGGGTTCACTTCGTGTTGGCGGGTTAACCCGCGGCCGACCCGTTTATTAAATGGGTCATGATGGGTTGACCCGCTGCCGACCCGCTTTTTAATCGTGCGGGTTCAACCGGTTTTATTTCGTGCGGGTTTCGAGTCATGTTATTGGGTCGTGTCGGAATTGACAGCCCTACTAAAAATAGCCCTGGGGCTAAATTTTAGCTCTAAATTCTGTACTATTAATTGATCTGACATCAACTGTCTCCAACCCGTCGAAGCTAAATTATAGCCCTAAAATATATTTTAACATTTTGGATTTGTTATATATATATGTGTGTGTGTGTGTGTGTGTGTGTGTTATAAATATTATTATCTATGTGAATGTCCATGTAAATACTCATTAATTGTGTACTTTGATGTAAACCCTACCTCTATATAAAGGAGGCTAATGAGACTGAATGATATACTTCTACTTCCTCCCTACTATTCTCTCTCTATCTTCTCCCTACTTTATAACACGTTATTAGTACGCTTTGCTCTATAATTTTTTTTTTTCAAAAAAAAAAAAAAACTCCATGATGATCCTGAATTTTTGGTGCAACTTTGTTGTGTTTTTACCTTGACTCATGATCTATGAGTTTTCTCTTATATATCAATTTTAGTTATCGCATACTCTTTTAAACTTTGCTAATTTTATCAATTCAATTCACCACAGTTTGCGATACATGTTTATTAACTCTTTGGTTTTTCTTGTAAGTTGGTTGTATGCATACATGCAGAAGACCATAAATGACAGACTTCATGCTTTACGTTTATGCATTTTGCATGCTTACTTTACTTTTGTAACTATGCACAATTAGATGTCTGCTACTTTGGGTTTTCTTCCTTATCTAATTATATGAATAAACAGGCAGTCCTCTCTGATGGCCTTTTATTTGGTGTTGTAAATTTTTTTGGATCAGTACTGTTAAGAGACCTATATTGATTAGACTTCATCTGTTTGTTAAAGATTGATGGTGGTCCTGGTTTCAGATTTGTGATGGAATAAAAGTGGTCTCCATTTATTAAATCGCTTTGAATATTCTGTTATTTTAAATTCATACTGCACTATTTTGCTAAACCTTGATAATCATTCACATATTTTGGTATGCCCATGTGTTTGCTTTCTTCATAATTATACCAAATTTTTCATATACTAACGAAAGGCCACTCACTGATGGTTTTCCAATTTGATTTGCAGCAAATTATCTTGTATTACTCAATATATTGGTTTTATAGCACTGTTAGTCCTCTGGATATCACTACTGATTACAGATAATCTTGTAGGTTATAAGAATTTCCAAAAATCCAGTCTTTCAATTGAAAGAATTTCAGGTACGTATTTATCTATTTTGACAATTTGATTCACCTTCTTCTTTCATTCAATTTGGAAAATTTATATGGTGAACTCACACCTATATCTACTTGTGAATTTTGTAATCAAAATAGATCGAGACCTGAAGTCTCTTGATTCGATTACAGAGAGCCTGAAGTTCCTCAAGAGTTACATATTCAAAATTAATTGTAACATGAAATTTTCTCAAAGCTTCACGAGGGTCAAAAGTTTCACAAAATTATACAATGATCCAAATTGCATGTTGCTTGATCCCTGATCATATGGGGACCTGAAGTTCCTCTAATATCATGAAATGTAAATTGGAAAATTGTGACATGAAGCTCTTCAGAAATTTATACAATTACGAGGGCCAGAAGATCCTCAAAGCTATATAATCGAGTATATGAACTCACATATTTTTGATCCTAGAGGGCCAGAAGTTCCTTAAAATGTTTGGGTATTGGGGTTCCCTCCTCTGCAAGACAATATGAATTTGAAGTTCAATTTTGAACAGTTGGCTAAAACTAGAAGCCACGTTCTCCACAAGATAAAATTATGTTCTTGTGTGATTAGAGGAGAGAAAAAAGATGATCATTTTGTGAAGTTAAACAGACCAGAAGTTCTGTGTAATTTCTTCATTAATGGAACCAGAAGTTTCCACAGTTAATTTTATTGCATAGTTTATCTATTTATTTTTCTTCCCGGCAATTTTTCTATTTTGGTATGTACTTTCATTACAATACTTATCTTTTAAATTAATTTTTTTGTTACTCATACGGACCAGCAGTCCTATACCTTGAACATATGAATTTTGAGTGTAATATTTTTAAACCAGAAGTTCAAAATTTCATAGTAGAACCTGAAGTTCTAACAGTAACACTCAAATCCGAAGCTTTGAGTATAAAATATAAATTAGTTAAAAGTGAACTTGAAGCTTCACTTTAGTCACCTCGAGCCTGAAGTTTCGAGCATCAAATTTATTTGAACCCAAAGTTCAAATTACGAAATTTTAGAACTTACAATGCATAGAAAAAAATATATTCGAACCTGAAGCTTCGATTACACATACAATTCATTCATAGTTTATTTGACTTTATGTCAACTCGAACTAGAAGTTTCGAGTAAATTTTCATATGTTGATTGATACATTCTTCTTTATATCTGCTTAAAGCATTCCACCTTAGAACTTGAAGTTCTAATTGTGCAAACTCGAGCCATAAGTTTCGAGTGGATATATGGACAATTTATCGAAGGGTTTTAATCTTGGTCAACCTCAAACCTGAAGTTTTGAGGGAATTATATTGACACCAATTTAAAAGTAAGCAGACATTTAACCGTTGGTTTATGACGAATGAGTATGAGTATACCCCAAATTTGTGATCGTGGATTTTGTAATTAAAAGAGATCAGAACCTGTAGTTCTTTGATCCTTAATTACATGAGGACTTGAAGTTCCTCAATGATCAAACTAACTAGATGACCATCTAAAGTCATTCACTCATAAGTTATAGTCATAAAGTTTAAACTCGATATTTCGAATAATCATTTTGGCCAGAAGTTCAAAATGCATTTGATGTTAATCTACATCAATCAAAAATACAATAATTGAACGTCATGTTTTACCTGTATAACACGAACCAGAAGCTTCGTGTATATCCTATGAGATCCACTGTTCAATTCTTGCAAATTTGATTCGTGTCATCTTCAAACTTTATGTTTTGAGTGACTTTTAGGCAATGCAATTTTATCCATGGTGTCCAGAAAACATTACTAAGGCTTATGCTTATGGGGCTAATATAACAATCATCTCAGATCTTACATATCTGATTAATGGCTCCAGAAGAGCACATATTATTGTCTCTTTGCATCATGTGCCTCCAATATTACCAGAGATGTATAACCTCTCCCTCTCATGGATCTCATTGTATAGCAAGAAAGCCAATTGACATGGCTACACCATAAAATGCCACCAGAAGTGGATCATGGCAAGAGAGAAATCAGGAGTCAAGGTAAATCCTACCCTAACAGCCACACATGTAAGGAAATTAAAAATTGGGCGTGTGTCACCTATGGTACACTATATGGTGGATGTTTATCAAGCCATTTTCAAAATGGCACTAGTCAAATTAAATTTCATTGACTAATAAGAACATTGAGATTATCACACATCTCTGATGTCTTTTGCTTACAATAAGCAACTTGAAAGCACTATTGTGCTACTCCATAGATTTATTGTAACCTCTTGAGTTCCCATTGAAACTAAATGTTTCTTAATCCGATTATCTAGGAACCTGATGTTCCTTAAGAGGTTGTTATAAATTGAAAAAATTGAAACCTCAAGTTTCTTGGATTTCCAATTATATGAGGGCTTGAAGTCCCTCCTCTTTATGACTACGTCATTTATATGTGACACAGAACTTGAGGTTCTCCACATGATGAAGTTACTCTATTATTATGGATTATAATCTTCAACTTGAAATTCGGAATATATCATTTTGGCCAGCAGTTCAAAATGAAGTTGGTCCATTCCAATTATCAGTATTCCACAATTAATATCTATTGAAGCTAAGGTAACACCCATATCAAGAGTTGTAGATCTTGATCTATGGCTTTGAATGAGCTACTATCATGTTACCGAATTTGAAATATTGTTGCATTAATTGCCTCCTATATGGTTGGAGAAGACTTTATGCCATCGGATATATACTGTATCGAATTTTTTACAGTAAACTAAGGCATATGATGTCATGAACCTGAAGTTCCTTGAACCAAATACACTATTTGACTTGACCGGTTACATCATGTTTTGTCTACCATATTGCATGAAATCACTTACAAGTTTTGATGACTGCTAACCTTATATACAAGCAAATTATTTATTTACCGCATATTTGCGAGTTGTCACTTTAATGAGACAATCCTCCTGCCATGAGGGGGAGAAAGATTGTTCCTGAAGAACGATATGAATTGGTATGTGATATTTATCCACTGTCTCATTTTGACTTTGAGAAATATCAAAACTAGTGAATTGATAAAAGAAAGTTGACAAAATTATATACTAAATGCAAAGGCATCTGCTTGGGTTAAAGTCCTTAAGACCAACCATATTAATACAAACAATGTAGACTCCATTTGATTTGTGGGATGCAAATGTATCCAATTGACATGGTTCTCTTGAAGAGAATGTCATTAAACAATATCACAGCTCCTAATATGGCTACACATACAGAGCGTGTAAGTACGCCATTCGGAAATGATGTCTTAGTGATACAATAATAAATCAATATGGTTGATGCTAATGGACAAAACATTTTTGACCTAAAACTTGGTTTGGGTTCGCCACCAGACAATGAACACCTTCACTCCAAAGAAAGTGATAGATTTTTGAATGCATCTTTTGAGCATGGTCATAATAAGACAGTCTTCCCGCCGTTAGGGGGAGGAAAGACTACTGTCATTTGAATAACGGCGTGAATTTGTGTGGATTGTATCCACTAGGTCTAAAGTTTTAAACTCCCAAAACAGGGAAGCTTATACAAGCCCTATAATGCTCTGTATGAGATTATAAGTAAAAAGATCCACATTCGCTACATAATTCATCTATGAGAGATTATTGTCCTAGAAGCGACAATGAATGCCTCAGAAGTGGCATGGGTACCCAATATCAATAAGCTTATTATAGCTAATGCATGCATATAAGGGATCTATGATTGTTGATCATCGATGATAATTTACATTTGGTAGCTACCAAAAATCTTTAAGGGCTGTATGGACGCTGTTTCTGGTGGCTTTCTCCGGGTACCTCACACAGAATGCTATACCGTCTGGGGTACCGATCAACTCCTAAATCCTGTATCAAGAACACAACGTTAGTGGGATAAACCGTTCCTGACGGTTTATACCTCTTCGATGTCTGAGTGAGAAACTAGTAGATGTATGGAGATCCAATTGTGTATAAAGAAGTTATTACCTGTAAAAGGTGGTTGTGCTAATGTCTTTATACTCAGGCATGGGAAGGGAGTCTCCCCTATCCTCGATGTGGGACACAGGTTCTTCTGAGGCCATATCAGCCCTCTTGTGGTGTAAATAGATGGGCTGTGCTGGCCTTGCCCCGGGCCCTGGGTGCCCAGGGTGGCATCCCATGTGAGGCCCGCCACGGTGGGGCGTGAACCCGGCCCATGGAGTAGTACCTGGGAGTACCGATGGGGCTCAGGGGCTAGTGCTAAACTTAGTTGAGACTCCCCAGTATGTACAATTCCCCCAAGTTCCCGTTCAAGATGTTTCTTGGGTGGGGACTTATTATTTTTTAGTCTCAAGGTTTGGCACTAGTGTGCCTATGGGTAGTCCCCCAAGTTCCCTCAGAAGAGAAATCTTGAGCGGGCTACGCTGTAGGTAAGCCACCTTCTTGGGACAAGATGAGGTTGAGTCCCTGGGACTGGATGGGGTGGAGAATTTGAGCCTCTGGTACCATATGGGGTAGAAAATTTGAGCCTCCAGTACCCAATGGGGTAAAGAGAGGGCTTGGCTCCGATACCCGATGGGGTAGAAAATTTGAGCCTCCAGTACCCAAAGGGGCAAAGGAAGGGCTTGGCTCCGATACCCGATGGGGTGGAGAATTTGAGCCTCCGGTACCCAATGGGGCAAAGGGAGGGCTTCGCTCCGATACCCGATGGGGTGGAGAATTTGAGCCTCCGGTACCCAACGGGGCAAAGGGAGGGCTTCGCTCCGATACCCGATGGGGTGGAGAATTTGAGCCTCCGGTACCCAACGGGGCAAAGAGAGGGCTTGGCTCCGATACCCGATGGAGTAAGCGTTGCATGTCGGCCACGTGGGGCAGACTGGGTTGTGCAATAAATGCCCGTCCCTTCTTCTGCCAAGGCTTCGAGAAATGGGGGAATGCGTGGGACACGTGTAGCGATCCTATGGTTGAGGGCGTTTCGGTTTCGACGGCCTTGATGCATTGGAGATTGAATTTAAGAGGGAAACCGACTGTTTTCCCTCAGTTTCGTGAAAAAGAAGCTCAGGAGACTTGGAAGGTTTGCAGCGAAGAGAAAGAGAGAACCAAGGGAGAAGTGTGAGTGCCTGTGGAGTGAGATCGATCGTCTGCCGAAGAAGAGGTTAGATCTCTCCCTCTGCCTGTACGATTTTACTTATTTATTTGCAAGGTCTATTTCTGTTCTGCCAAGGCAGTTTTCTGTTTGTGTTTTTGTTCCTCTTGTTTGCATAAAGACAGAAACGAACAATGCCAGTGTCGTTGTCTTTTTGTTTTAGATTTTCGGGTTTGTTTCATTTTCTGGGTTTTTCTTTGGATTTCTGGGTTTTGGGTTGAATTTCTTGGTTTTGGCTTGAATTTCTGGGTTTTGGTTAGGCTAACCCTTGTGCTTATGGTTCCAGATATAGCAAGATTTGAGGTCCCCGGTACAGTAGTTAGGATGGAATCAGAAGCCAGGGGTGGGGATACGGGATTGTCGTACCAGTCTTCTGCTAGGCAAGCTGAAGTGGATATCGACCGGTACTTAGACCGGGTAGATCAATTAGCGGAGAACACGGGGTCCTCGACTAGGGTGTTCTCGGAGAGTAGTGAGGAGTCCGACGAGGGTGAGAGTGAGGGTGGATCCGCTGAGGCCCCGGTAGTCACAGTGGCCATTCCCGAGGGCATTCCGAAGCCGAGGTACACACTTGAGGATGGGACCGTATGCGACGAACCTGGGAGAGCATGACGATGAAGGAGATCATCGACATGCGACTGAAGTGGGGGATACCGGACGCGGTGGAGCTTAGGCCTCTTAGGGATGGGGAGATGGCCGCGAATCCTGCCCAGGGGTGGGTGGCGCTGCATGAGAATCAGCTCCACCAAGGGTTATCACTACCACTGCCCTGGTGCCTACAGTATCTGCTGCGGATGCTGAACCTGTCACCGAGGTAGCTGACCCCGAATGCCGTTCGCCAAATATACAGTATGATGGCTATGTGGGACTTGTGCCAACAAGGGTGGCCTTCCATAAACGAGTTCCGCGCGGTACATCGGGTACTGTACTCTAGGAAGCAGTCTTGTGCGGGTACGGTTACCTTTGCCGCTAGTTACCGACATGCCTACCTCGATGAGCAAAAGGTGGAGGAACAAAGTGTTCCTAGTTGGGGGGCGGTGGCAGATAAAAAATAAGAAGTGGCAGCTGACCGGTACCTTCCAAGCTATCGGGGACCAGTCCTATACTCTATCCGAAGTAGAAAGGAAGAGGATAGCCCGGGTATATGCCGTGTGGTCAGAGAAAGAGAGGAGCTCTTACAGATTCATCCGGCACTCTATACTTTATAGGCTAGGGTTAGGGTGGCTCCCCGGTAAGGGACTTAAAATACTATACGTATATAGTTTTTTTGTTTTGTATCACTCGTCCTTTTTACTTTCGACTAATCTTTGAACTAATTGCAGTGAAAGCGCTGAAGAGGAAACCCCGGAAAGGCAAGGAGGAGGACAGGATGGATGATGCCCAACTGATGGACATGCTGATGGGCCAGGGAGAAGACGCCCTGCACATCGACGTCGACCTAGGGTCGAAAGGTACGAGTCGGTCCATTGAAGAAACCCTTCTGGAGATCACCGATGAGGGATACGGTGAACCTGATCCCGACGCTCTCGTGACCCACGTCGCTCAGCCCTCCATGGCCGATGTTATTACGATAGATGACATCGGAATGGGAAAAGTACCGGCCCCAGTGCCTATTTCCTCTCGTTCCACTGGGAGCGATGAGGCATTACTCCCCGGTAAGAAGAAGAGATCCCACATGCACCGGCATCGGACTGATAAGGAGGTGACGTACACTGGCCGGGATGTCCAAGGTACTGGTGCGAAGAGGCAGAAGAAAGATCACCCGGGATCAGAGTCGTTGCCTTCTCTTGGCCTGTTATCTCCCGCCATTCCGGTAATCCCCAAGAAGCCCATCAAGCAGCTGCTGAGTGAGTACGGGGTTGCCGTTGAAAAGTTCGTGCGGTCCATGCTTGGGGATCTGAAGGATATTGACCTCGACCGGGTTCGGGCCAAGGATAACACTCCCCAGGAGAATCGCCGTCTCGCCCTGGAATCAATGATGCGGGTACATTTTGTTTTGTTTTCTCTATTTTTTATTGTTATATACGTTTTAATCGGTGTATCTGCAGGCACTCTTCAATGTGTACGCCATTGACGCCAGCGAGGAAGATACTCATCTGAAGGAGGAGGTTAGCAGTCTCTCCGGGCAGGTGAAGTATCTTCATGGCGAGAAGGCCAAGCTGGAGAAGGAGCGGCACTCATTGAGGGCTGAGATGGCCGCCGCTAAGCAGCGGATCGCGGAGCTTGAGGGTGAGGTTGCTGAGGCGCGGGAAGAGGTAAAGAACGCCCGGGACTCCGAGAAAAAGGCTGCAGAGTCTGCCGTCTCATGGAAGGAGAAGGCAGACTACCTGGAGGATCGCCTTCCCGCGGAGAGGCACGAGGCCGTGGAGGAGTACAAGTCCTCGGAAGAGCTCATCTCTATGCTGGCTGCTGCCCAAGATAAGGCTGTCATTATGAAGTTCAAGGAGTGGGTGGCGGCCGGGTATTTAGATGAAGCCAAATTCAGGCGGGGTCTCCTGGAGAAAAAGAAGAAGGATCGGGAGGCGGCGACCAAGTCTGGTGCCGGTGGGTCTCAGAGTACCGGAGGCGATCGGTTGTAAAATTTTTTTTTTTTTTTTGAACTATTGTTTAATTTTGTCTGGTAGTCCAGGCTTTTTGTGAATGGGAACATCCTTAATTTGAATGGGAATTAGAAAGGAATTAAAATTTCTAGGATTTTCGTACCTTAAGCATTTGTTTGCATCACTTATTACCGGAATAAAGTAACTGACAATAGCTATGTCCGGGAATGTCCGGGGTAGGTAAAAAAAATGCTAGAAATGGTCTGAATAATTCATTTTTCCATTCAAATACCACACGGTGGTTAAATACAGAATGAGTACCCGATGGGTAGCTTGCCATAGCTGTATGTCCAAAAAGCAAAAGCTAGGACAAGATGCTCCTGGAGCTACTTGTAATAGTACCGCAGGCGCTGGGTATTCCATGGATGCCTGGAAACTACCCCGTTCATATCCCAGATGAAAAAGGTTGCGGGACCTACCTCTTCAATGATCTCATAAGGCCCTGTCTAGGATGGATCCAGTCCCCGGGGCTCTGGGTAGACTTGCTTCATGACCCAGTCCCCCAATTTTATTGTCCGGGACTGTACCTTGGCATCGTAGTAACGAGCTATCCTCCGCTTGTTTGCCAAGTTATGCATATGTGCCACATCTCTTCGTTCCTCGAGTAAATCAGCATCGAGGTGTAGGCCATCTGAGTTGGTACCCGCATCGAAGTATTCGATCCGGGGACTCTGGATTTGTGTTTCAATAGGGAGTACGGCTTCTGATCCAAAAGCCATGCAGAAAGGGGTCTCCCCGGTGGCTTCCGTTGCCGTGGTTCTGATAGCCCACAACACTTCCGAGAGTTTAGCAGCCCAAAGACCCTTGGCTTCGTCAAGTTTCTTTTTCAGTATTTTCTTGATTATCTTGTTGACAGCTTCGACCTGACCGTTGGTCTGGGGGTGAGCCGGGGAAGCATAGAGGATCTTAGTGCCGAGGTTCTGTGTGTAATCCCTCAACTCGTCATTGTCAAACTGGGTACCATTGTCCGTGACTATGGTATCCGGGACTCCGAACCTGCAGTAGATGTTCTTCCATAGGAAGCTCTTTACCTTTTCGGTGGTGATGGCGACGAGAGGTTCTGCCTCTACCCACTTTGTTTGGTAGTCCACGGCAACAATGGTGTATTTGAACTGTCCCACTGCTGTGGGAAGTTTACCAATCAAGTCCAAACCCCACTGATAGAACGGCCATGGTGCAAGGAGGATGGAAAGGGCGATGGGCGGTGCCCTTGGTATATTTGCATACATTTGGCATTTGTGGCAAGAACCGGATATTGTTTGAGCCAGGGCCGACATGGTTGGCCAGAAATATCCTGCCCTTAGGGTCTTGTGTGCAAGAGATCGGGCTCCGGCATGGTTACCACATACACCAGCGTGAATGTCCTTCATTATTTTGTGACCTTCCTCCGGTGTTACACACTTCAGGTTGGGAAAGCAATACCCTCTTCTGTACAGTTTGCCATTCATGATCGTGTATCGAGCTGACCTTAGCTGTAGTCTTCTGGCCTCAACCTTATCATCCGGGGCTAGGCCGTCGACCATGTATTTCAAAATTGGGTCCATCCATGAAGTTGTGTGATCCACCGAAAATATTTCTGATACCGTTTTGGAAGTGCTAGGTCCCGCGAGTATTTCGAATTTAGTGGCCTCATAGGTAGGGTTTGGAGAAGTTGATGCGAGCTTAGCAAGGGCGTCTGCCTTGTCGTTTTCTGCCCTCGGTATTTGGGTAAAAATGTAGGAGGTGAACCTCTGAACTAAAGCCCGGGCCAAGGCCTGGTAGGAGGACATGTGGGGCTCCTTTGCCTCGAAGTTACCGCTGACCTGGTTTACGACCAACTGAGAATCACTGAAGATACTAAGGTGCTGGACCCCTAGTTCCCGGGCGATCTGCAGACCTGCTATGAGTGCCTCGTATTCTGCGGCATTGTTGGATGCCTTGAAGGCAAATTTGAGGGCGTACTCGTAGACTTGATCGTCCGGGCTAATTAGCAGGATGCCGGCTCCGCTTGTTTTCTTGTTGGATGCTCCATCAACGTATAATCGCCAAGTGCTTGGCGGAGGTGGATCTGCGGCTAGTGGTTGAGGTGGTTCCTTGTTTGGTCCATGGGAAGGGATTGATTCGAAAATAAAATCTGCCGCTGCCTGGCCCTTGATGGCTGTCTGGGGTTAGTACTTGATATCGAACTCCCCCAGCTCGATGGCCCATTTAATTAACCTGCCCGATGTCTCTGGTTTCTGCAAAACCTGCCTCAATGGGTGATTAGTGAAAACGGTGATAGAATGTGCTTGGAAGTAATGTCTGAGCTTCCGGGCTGATACCAGGAGAGCCAGTGCTACTCTTTCAATGTCCGGGTACTTGGATTCTGCACCAGTGTAACCTTTTCCAGCGTAGTACACTGGGTACTCGCAATCGGAGTCCTTCCTAATCAGGACTGAGCTCACGGCTGTTGATGATGCCGCCAGATATACGTAGAGCATTTCTCCGGGAACAGGTTTGTAGAGTAGAGGTACCTCTGACAAGTACGACTTCAAGCCAAGGAAAGCAGCTTCGTGCTCCGCTGTCCAGGCTATCATCTCGACGTGCTGGGTTTTTAGCAATTTGAAGAAAGGAGTACACTTGTCTGTCAGCCTGGAGATGAATCTTGACAGGGCGGCCACCTTGCCTATAAGAGATTGGACTTCGTTCCGGTAGGTTGGAGATACCATGTCTAATATAGCCTGCACCTTCTCTGGATTGGCCTCAATTCCCCTGTGGCTAATGATGTACCCGAGAAACCTTCCTGCCTCGACCCCGAAGATGCACTTCTGTGGGTTAAGCTGCATCCCGTTGCGCAATATGATGGTGAAGACGATTGACAAGTTGGCTACATGATCCTCCGGAGTTAAACTTTTTACCAGCATGTCGTCCACGTATACCTCCATGATAGTACCGATAACTTCCTCAAACATGGAGTTGACAAGTCGTTGATACGTGGCACCTGCATTCTTTAACCCGAAAGGCATGACCTGGTAGCAATAAAGACCCTTGTCTGTAGTGAAGGCAGTGTGCTCCTCGTCTGCCGGGTTCATTCGAATCTGGTTGTACCCGCTGAACGCATCCATGAAGCTGAGTAACCGGTACCCGGCACTGGAGTCGATCAATTGATCGATTCGCGGGAGCGGGAAGCTATCCTTAGGGCATGCCCGATTGAGATTTGTGTAGTCCATACACATGTGCCATGATCCCGGAGATTTCTTTGGTACCATTACTACGTTGGCTAACCACCGATGGTATGTTACTTCCCTGACAAAGTTGATGGCGATCAGTTTCTTTACCTCAACCTGGATAGCCCGGTACTTATCGTGTGTGAAGGCCCTTCGCTTTTGTCTTACCGGTGTTGAGTAAGGAACAATACTAAGATTGTGTGTGGCTACCTCTGGCGGTATACCGGGCATGTCCTCATAGGACCAAGCGAATGCAGATGTGTTAGAGCGGAGAAACGAGATCAATCCTTCCCTTACAACCGGAGACAGCTTTGTACCAATCCTAACAGTTCTGTCCAGGAACTGCTCTGATAGCACCACCTCTTCAATGTCTTCTACGGCACCGGGCCATTCTTTGTCCGGGTGGGTATCGGCCCTGGGATCCTCGTACCTGTCCAACTGAGGGTTAGTAGCTACGTGCAACATTTCAGACTTTCCCTTACCGCGGGATACAGTTAGAGAATATCATTTCCTTGCAGCGGCCTGATCACCCCGGATCGTAGCTGTGCCGGCCGGGGTCGACACTTTCATCATCAACATGTGACCTGCTATGAAGGTTTTCAGACGCCAAAGTGCCGGACGACCCAGGATAGCATTATAGGACAAGACGCAGTCCACTATGATGAACTCTGTTTTGATGGTTGAACAATTCAGACTTTCACCTATCGTGATCGATAGGTAATCTGATCCGAGTGGTTGGACGATATCTCCTGAAAAACTAATGAGGGGCTCATTATCCTGTGACAGTTTGGCTCTTCCTCTGTTCAAAGCTTTGTATGCACCGCGAAATAATACGCTAACTGAGGCCCCGGTGTCTACGAGCACCCTGGACATTATATAGTGGTCCATTTGGAGTGTGATTAGGAAGGGATCATCATGGGGCATTCTCAGATCGGCTTCCTCCTCCTGCAGGAATGTCACCGATGTCCACTTGGTGCCACTGTTTTGCTGCGGGGCTTTGTGGAAGTTGAAAACTTCCAGATGGCCGAAACTAGAATTTCGTTTCTTCCCCTAGGGGGGCGACTTTTTCGGGCCCCCACCGTGGATCGTGAATATCTGGCCGTATACGTCTACAGCTCCTATCTCCTTAGCAGGTAGGTATCGTTGAAGCTTGCCCCTCTGGATGAGGGACTCGATGGTATTTTTTAAAGCAACACACAGATTGGTATTGTGTCCGGCATCCTCATGATAAGTGCAGAATTTTTCGGTATCCTGCTGGGTAAATTTGCTCTTCGGGAATTTCCTTGGGGGTGGTCCCGGTATCTCATCCCTGTTTTCGTTCCAGATAGTCTCGTATGAAGCGTTCAGGATTGTGAACACCTCATACCGGAGTGGTGGTGGTGTCCTTGGGCCCTGCTGTGCCCTCGGCTCCCGGGTAGGGTGGGTGGTCCCGTAACTGTTTGACCTGGACTCAGATTCTTTGCTTCTTTTGTTCTAGGTATGGGGTGACCCATCATGACTGTGGGCCCACTCCCTCTTTCGTGGCTCATCCCTAATCGTCGAAGCTGGTGTGGAAAATCTTAGCTCTGGTCTGGGGGTGTCCCCGTATGTTTCGAATTCGGCCTGAGCGTGTCTGATGGCAGTGGCCATAAGTTCGTCGTAGCTAGCTGGAGGATTATGGTTGATCCCGTAGAGAAATTCTCCTCGCCTTAGGCCCCTCCTGAAAGCCAGCTCAGCAAGTTCCTTATTAAGGTCCCTGCACTTAGCGGTAGCCGCCTGCCATCGATTTACAAAAGACTTCAAAGTTTCATCTTCTCCCTGCTGGACCTTCAACAGGCCCTTTGGTGTGTGTATCCCATCAGTGCGTAAGATGAATCCAGCGACAAATTTGTCAGCCAACTCCTTAAAATTCCCTACAGAACCGACCGGCAGTTCATAGAACCAACTTAAAGCCTCCCCTGACAGGGTTTCCTGGAACATGTTACAACACACTTCGTTCGTATATCCCTTGGCGTTTGTTTGCGATCGGAAAGCCTGTAAATGCTGGTAGGGGTCTCCAACTCCCGTATAGTCAATCTTCAGTGGTTTCGACGTATTCGCTCGAATAGCTCCTAACCTGTTGGGTGAAAGGCCCCAGGCGGTCCTCGTAACTGTTCATAGCTCTCCAGGTGTCTCTATTTTCTGTGGCCTGTACCCTTGCCTACTGGGCATGTAAGGAGTTGCTCATTTGTACGAGTAATGCCGTGTTTGCGTCGGGTACCGGTGTGATACTGTGAACTAGCTGTGGTAACGGTGGTGGTGGTAGATACCTCAAGCTTTCCGGGAATAAGTCTATCGGTACCTAGATTAACCTCTGACTGCCCTCCGTAGGAGGTGCCGGTGCGGTGCTGGTGTCTCCTGTTATCGGGGCAGCGTTCATGCCTACTAGCTGGGATGCTCTAGCCAGGGCCTGAGTGAGTGCCTCGTTGTGCTGGTGACTCCTGTCTAGTGCTCGGGCCAGCGCCGTGTTTTCATCTTCCAAATCCTGCATTCTCTATTGCGTGAGGCGGTTTGTTTCCCTATCGGTACTCCGTTGTTCCAGATCGATTCTGGAATGCTCCCTGAAGGCTGCGATCTCAGCTCGCATAGACTCCAATTCCGATACCGGAGTCACCTGATCCGGGATTATCGGGTCCAAGGATCCGAGACCATGGATTTCCCCCTGAACAGCTGGCGCCTCTGCTGACGAAGTTCCCGGAGAGAATATCAGTGCCCGGGCGACACTTCTCCCCTCTCCTGTCACTTCTGGCTCATTCATGTCTGAGACCCCTATCTGGCGCGCCAATGTTTCTGGTGGCTTTCTCCGGGTACCTCACACAGAATGCTATACCGTCTGGGGTACCGATCAACTCCTAAATCCTGTATCAAGAACACAACGTTAGTGGGATAAACCATTCCGGACGGTTTATACCTCTCCGATGTCTGAGGGAGAAACTAGTAGATGTATGGAGATCTAATTGTGTATAAAGGAGTTATTACCTGTAAAAGGTGGTTGTGCTAATGTCTTTATACTCAGGCATGGGAAGGGAGTCTCCCCTATCCTCGATGTGGGACACAGGTTCTTCTGAGGCCATATCAGCCCTCTTGTGGTGTAAATAGATGGGCTGTGCTGGCCTTGCCCCGGGCCCTGGGTGCCCAGGGTGGCATCCCATGTGAGGCCCGCCATGGTGGGGCGTGAACCCGGCCCATGGCGTAGTACCTGGGAGTACCGATGGGGCTCAGGGGCTAGTGCTAAACTTAGTTGAGACTCCCCAGTATGTACAGACGCTATACCACGTTTCACCATGAATGTCGACAAAGTATATTATTGGCCAAATTGGAAAGAGGCAATTCCAATGAAATTCAATATTTGAA
This sequence comes from Rosa lucieae, assembly GCA_024704745.1. Lineage (NCBI taxonomy): Eukaryota > Viridiplantae > Streptophyta > Magnoliopsida > Rosales > Rosaceae > Rosa > Rosa lucieae. The sequence continues at coordinate 18,621,555 of CM045493.1, read as the reverse complement.
ACGTGATGAAATACTTGGACCTCTAACCCTACAAGTTACAAAAAGGTATTTATCAAAAGTGAAGATAAATCACTATGACACAATGTCTATTTATAGAGACATGAGATTATGAATATCTTCCCTTATATGAATGACAATTTTCTATAAGTACAGTGTTACATATAGCTGTTATATTGACGAGAGATTTATGACACTTTGTCATCGTATATTGTGAAGACACATTGCTAAAAGCAAAATCTCAAAAGTAAAGTGTCATAATAAGTGTATTTCTTATCAAATCCTCAAGGGATTCAAATACATGAATGATTCAAATGCAAGTCCATGAAAGGTTGAAAGAGCCTGAAGCTCACTCATGGAATCAAAGAGTCTAAAGCTAGCTTATATGTACTCATTTCATTCCAGTCAACGAGATCTAAATTGCCTTAATGAGTACTATGACGAGACTACTATCGAATTCAAATTATGAATATAATGTTGCAACATATTCTAACTTTCGCAAAGTTATGAATTACTTAGAGCTCTTGAAGAGCTTATATGAGACATATCAATACATAAAGATATTGATGTGTATGGCTAGGTATGCCATGATGATTTTTCAATGTTTTAAACTATACAAAGTTAAATGTGTCAATTTCTTTATATTGTTTAGCTATTACTTTGTGTATGAATTTGAGCATATGAGATTGTTTCTAACCTTATCATATGAGGTAAGGTTTATTGAAAATCGTCTAGTTTTGTTGCTATTGCTTAAACTTTGCAGGTATGAAAATTTGTGATGAGCCCCTATATGCAAAGCACACGTGGTCTCACTTCGGTGATAGACACGTCAAACTACTATACATATATGGTACATGTAGCTTATCGCATACATAAATGAGGCTTGCAACAATCAGGGGGAGATTCTTATCAGGGGGAGCATCCAGAAGCATGCTACCTGGACATATGCGCGTTGTGCTCTTTTTGTCCTTCGACCAGGGCTATTTTTTGTCCCACTGGGTTTTTGTTACATGGCAAGGTTTTTAACGAGGTAACAATAAGCGCGTCCAATACCATCATTCATTGGTGGACATCCAAGGGGGAGTGTTGTAAATATTATTATCTATGTGGATGTCCATGTAAATACTCATTAGTTGTGTATTTTGATGTAAACCCTACCTCTATATAAAGGAGGCTAATGAGACTGAATGATATACTTCTACTTCTTCCCTACTATTCTCTCTCTATCTTCTCCCTACTTTATAACAATGTGCTTATTTTTTAAAGTCAATTGACTTATAGTAATTGAATAAATTATATGATAAAAAATATTTTTTCAGTTGTATTTTTTTAAAGATAATTAAAAATATCTTTAGCTAATTTTTAAATGAAATAAAACTGGAATCATATTTTTAATATTTATTTTATTCATGACAGAAGCATTTAAAAGTTACACAACAAAGTAAGAAAATGCAAACACTTGTCAGTGACAACTCTGACAATTATTAAAATCAGAAATTGAAAGCTTTGAAAAATCAATCACATAGCAATAGGGCTGGGCGTCTGGACCCGAAAGACCGAGGACCCGACCCGAACCGAGGAAAAAAGCCCGATTCGGTTCAGTTTTAGAATAGAAATTTTCGGTTCGGTCTAAACTCCTACCCGAATTCATGTAATCGGTTTGGTCTCGGGTTCCATATTTTCAGTAGGCCTGGGCTCGGGTCGGGCCGGGCCCAAAAATCACTAAAACCGAGACCGAGACCGAGAATATCGGTTCGGGCCGGTTCGGGCTTTTTTCGAAATGAAAACCGACATAAACCGAACCGGTTCGGGCCGGTTCGGGCTTTCGGGCTTTTTTCGGGCCCAATTTCCAGTTCAAGAATTTTGCATGTTTTCCCCTGTTTTCCATATACAATTCTGCACCCTGTCATTTGCCACTCATTTTGGTACCTGGAAGAAGCTCTATGCTATTCTGAAACAAGGCTAATTTTCTCAGTCCTCATCTGTCTCTCTCTGTTTCCAGTTGAACAAGATGAGCATTTTCTTCTTGTTCTTGCTCCTCTTATCGACCTATCACTCTCATCCTCTGTTTCACTGGGGAGCTCAAGTAGCAGCAATCAAGCTACTTAATTAGATTTTTGGATTATCCAGAAAATCTAAACCCCAGCCTTTCTCTGATTTCTCATTAATTATTCGGAGTATCCTCATACAGCTATCAAGCAACAATTAAACTGGACCAGATTTATTTAAAAAAAAAATAATGATAATTACTGATGTTCTTTGAGAGTCAAAACCCAGGAAACAGATAACTGTCATGATCTGGGTGGAAAAGAATTCTCTCCTTCATTTTCATATCAACCAAGCAAGGATCATCAACAATCCAAAAGGAAAAAACCCAAAAGAGCAAACTATTCATCAGATGATCATCTTTAACTTGACAAATGAATCCAAAACTATTTCCATCTATTTGAATTCAGACTTTTATCCAGAAAATCTAAAGCAAGAAGCAAAACTATTTCCATCTATTTGATAAAAAAAATACTATCGAGACTGGAGAGAGACTGGAGAGAGAGGTTGAGACTTGAGACTGGAGATCGAGACTGAGACTGGAGAGAGAGGTTGAGACTCGAGACTGGAGAGAGAGACTGGAGATAGAGGTTGAGGCTGGAGAGAGAGTCACTGAGATTTGCCGATTTGGGTATCGAGTATCGACTGGAGAGCGGAGAGTGGAGAGCGACGGTATCGAGTACTCGAGACTGGAGAGCTGGAGAGCGGAAAGCCGGAGAGTCGATACTGGAGAGCTGGAGAGCGGAGAGCCGGAGAGTCGATACTGGAGAGCTGGAGAGCAGAGAGTGGAGAGTTGGAGACTGGAGAGCGGAGAGTGGATAGGGCTGGACGGCTGGTCGGCTGGACTAAAGAGTAAAGGAGTAGGGTTGTTCAGTGTTCACTTGTTTATATATTTTTTTAATATTTAACTTTTTTTAATATTTAACTTATTCGGGTCGGTTCGGGCTTTCGGGCCCTGAAAATATCGAACCCGAGACCGAACCGAAAATTTCAATTCGGGTCGGGCTTTGGACCGAACCGAAAATTTATATTCTAAAACCGAACCGATTCGGGCTTTTTTACTCGGTTCGGGTCGGGCCCTCGGTCTTTCGGGTCCGGACGCCCAGCCCTAATTTTCAGGGCCCGAAAGCCCGAACCGACCCGAATTCATGTATTTGCTTATTGTTTTAGATATATGACTTCTTACATAAGTTTTCCTTTCTCTTTTCTTTGCAGGATGACTTGTAAAACGTTCCAATGTACAACCTGGAAAGGTTCCCTTGTAGTTTCCATTAGGATAGTTATATTCTTGTGATACTTTACAATTTATATATTACAACACAGTGACACACCTTATATTAGGTTGCCAGAAAGAGACCCATCCAGGGGCCCCGTGGCTGCGGGTGGCCTTTGATTTTGTAGCTAAATGAAATCTTTATCTTGATCACATGTAACATATACAATGATGTGGTGTTGGGCATTAGAAAAGGAAAAAAAAAAATGTTTCGTTTTTGTTTTTCGGTGGAAATAAACGTTTGGGCCCGAAAAAGCCCGAAAACCGAACCGGCCCGAATGGGTTCGGTTTCTGTCGGTTTTCAGTTTACAAAAAGACCGAACTGGCCCGAACCGACAGTTTCGGGTTCGGTCTCGGTCTCACTAATTTTCGGGCCTGCCCCGACCCGAGCCCAGCCCTACATAGCAAATATCAAATTCATGTGATAAGATCATCTTTGAAAAGCTTTGAAAACTCAATCAGAAATTGACCTCGCAAACTCCAGAGGTGTTGGACAAGATCATCTTGTAAATAAAAGATAAAAGTTACAAGCAAAATTTATTTATAATAAATAAAAGTTACAAGGAAATTTTAGTACATTATAACAATTTATTTGGGCAACATTAATTACTCATCCGAGTCATTGAATGACATTTCCTAGCGGTACTCATTCGACGTCGAACCGGATGACCAAAACAACTCACGGCGCCGAATTTTCTCCATTATCTCCATTTTCTTTCAGTCATAATACTCTTTACTCAAAGGAGTAAAACTGATGGTTTGCATTGCTAAAATAGCTTCTTCCCTATCACGTTCTCTTCTCTCTTCCTTGACTTGATCTCTTCTTGCTCTTTCCTCCTTTGATTTCTGGAGATCTTCTCTTAGTTGATTTAGGTGTGCCACCATTTCTTCTCCAACGTTACTTTCGGCTTCTTTTCTCTTGGCAAGTCTTCTTCTTGCTGCATTTCGCCCAATTGGCCTAGGATTTTCAGTTGGAGAAGTTGTTGGTGGAGAATGGGTGAGTGCTTCATCTTCCAACGGTGACCAATTCAAACTTCTTTTCGACGAACTAGTCATTTTCAATAAAAGTAAAATAAATGAGAGATTAAGAATAGGGAGAAAATAAAAAATTTAGAATAGAGAGATATATATGAGGAAGTAGAAGGAAGATGTGAAAAGGAATGTTGAAGTCATATGTATTTAGAGAAATTTTAAATACACACCCCTAATCACTTAATACACATCCCTATTATTTTATATTTCAAATTAGATTTTGTAGGTAGGTTAAATGACCAAAACATACATCTATGCACTAGAAGAAAAACAAAATAGTCATCTTTTCATTATATTAAACTATTTATGTATAAATTGTAAGATAAACACAACAAATTTCTATACATGGCCTCCTAATTTAATACAAAAATAAAGTTAGAAACTATCTAATTTAATTTTTCCTTATATAAATTGTAATTAAATGAGGTTAGAAACCATAATATTTAGAATTTCAAAATCAATGACATTAAATGTTTTTAAAATGGATCCCTTTTTTAGTTAATTTCCTTTTTTTTCTTTTCTAAGAGATATGATTAATCCATTTATTTTCTAATATAAAACATCACGGGTGAAAAACCTTTGTAATTGTTAATTTAGAAAATTACACACAAGTGTCAGTTTGAAACTTAAATTAGTTATAAAGCCACCAAAATTTTTTTGTACACATAAGGCCAGTTGTAGCTTGAAGTTATTTTCACCCTGACAATTTTACCCTTCGTGAAGAAAACTAACTTCATGATCGGAGCCAAACGAAAAGAAATTCATTTCCTCTCTCTCTCTCTCTCTCTCTCTCCCCGATCTCTTTTCTTCTTCTCTTTCCTCTGTAATCACTAGAAAGTATCAACTCCGGCCACCGTCTCTCATCACCGTCACCATCAATTGAACCACAGCACAAACCTGACCAAAGCCTAGCCATCCCATCGCTGATTAAGGCACGATGCTCTCTCCACACCTCTCCACCGCCCCGATTCCGACGACCACCTCCTCCGATCTGGTGAGATTCCATCGTTGATTAAGGGACGCTCTCTGCACACTTTTTCACCTCCCCGATTCCAACGACCACCGCCTCCGATCTGGTGAGATTCCAAGCTTTCAAAACCTCGAAACAACGCCGCCATGCCTGAAGACAACGACGAAGCTCCGATCGGAGCTCAAATCTCTTCGATTCTCTACTCGCCTCTGGCTTCTCTATGAACTCGACCTCGTGCTCGAACTTAGGCGTTGAGATTTCTTGCCAGCAAATTGTTGCCTTCGGCCTTCTTTTGCCTCACCGACTCGGTCTACCTATGTCTGACCTGCAACTCGAAGATCCACGGTGCCAACAAGGTCACGTCGCTCCACTAGTGCGTGTAGATGTTCAAGGTCAGCAAGCAAGCTCCGATTCTCTACTCGCCTCTGGTTTCTCTATGGAGTGTGGCATGTGAATATTTATTGACTGGTTTGTTGTTGATTTCAAACGATTTGGCAAAATTTGCACCCAATTGGATTTGTGTTTGTTGAAATTAGGAGTAATAGTTTTCTCAGTCTTCGGGAGTAATTTTGTTTAGTTTGGTAGTACCTTTTGGTGCTGGTAAGAGTAGTTTTTGGTATTGATTATAGTGGCTTTTGTTGTTGGAGACGGTAGTAATATGGACAGTATTTTTTCTTGTTGGTGAGCGTAGTTTTTACTGTTGGTGACAGTAGTTTTTCTTGTTAGTGAGAGTAACTTTTTCTTCTGGTGATAGTAACTTTTGGTGTGGGTGACAGTAGCATTTGTGATATCCCCGGAGACCTCACCGGAATAGATTAAGCAGTTTTTGGGGATGGTTAAGCAGTTTTTGGTGTTGGTGATAGTAGTTTTTGTTTATGGTGAGAGTAGCTTTTGTTGCTGGCGACAGTAGCTTAGTGTCGGTGGGAGAGAGTAGCTTTTGTTGCTGGCGACAGTAACTTAGTGTCGGTGGGAGAGAGTAGCTTTTAGTGTTGGTGAGAGTAGCTTTTGTTGCTGGCGATAGTAGCTTTTGTGACCTCGCCGGAGGTTGCTTGAAATCTCACCATAGTAGCTTTTATTGCTGGCAACAGTAGCTTTTGGTGTTAGTGACAGTAGCTTTTGTAGTCACCGCAGGTCGGCCGGAGACCCGCCGGAGGTCGGCCTGAGACTCGCCGGAGTTGGCCGGAGGTCGACCGGAGACCCGCCGGAGTTGGTCGGAGACCTTGCCGGAGAGGAGAGAGAGAATGATTGTTGACTTTTTACACTAGTGGCATTTATGTAAATATGTTGGTTTTTAATATCCAAAATATAACACCTTTTTTAATCTAGTGGCCTTATGAGGGAAAAAACTTGTTGGTGGCCTTATGGCTAAAAAAACATTCAAAGATGCACTTATATGTAATTAACCCTTGTTAATTTATTTGGCCCCTCTAATATACTAGAATATACTAATCATATTAAACAGTAGCATTAATATAGTCAAATAATAGGATATTTCATGATTTTTGAGATTAATGATATTTTAGGTACTTTGGGTTGTGTATTTAGTAAAATATTAGAATGAGAAGTTAAATGAGTGGTGTTCTAAGTATGGAGTGTGTATTAAGTAATTTGCGGTGTGTATTTAAAACTTCTCATGTATTTATAGTGTAAAAGTTTTTTTTTTTTTTTAATTTATTTTAAATCAACGGCTACATAGCCAACTGTCAAAAAAACAAAATTTAAAGCCAACGGCTACAAAAAAAAAAAAAAAACACCCAACGGCTAGCTGACGTCAGCAACTAGCCGTTGCTGACGTCATGCACACCTCATGCAGCACTACCACGGGTGGGCCTCCCATTTCGGATCCATTTGGCCCTAAAGGCTAAAAGGTTATCTTCAAGGCTATATTTGTCCCTTTGTTTAGCCTTTTGGCCCTAAATTTTAACATTTTAGCCCTAACTTGTTTGGGTTGGAGACTAAAAGGGTTAAAATAAAGCCCTTTAAACCAAGAGGTTGGAGAAGGCCTAAACATGTTACCATCGGACTGGGAAAAGCCACGTTGCTGACGTTATGCACACCTCACGCAGCACTACCACGGGTGGGCCTCCCATTTCTGATCCATTTGGCCCTAAGGGCTAAAAGGTTATCTTCAAGGCTATATTTGTCCCTTTGTTTAGCCTTTTAGCCCTAAATTTTAACATTTTAGCCCTAATTTGTTTGGGTTGGAGACTAAAAGGGTTAAAATAAAGCCCTTTAAACCAAGAGGTTGGAGAAGGCCTAAACATGTTACCATCGGACTGGGAAAAGCCACAGGGTGGGTGGGGGGAATCACTCAATCACAGTGATGGAGGACCAGGTGTCTGAATCCTAGTGGTTCTTATCAGAAGAGTTGCTTAGGAGGTGATTATGATTACAAACAGGACTGTCTTGATAGGATAGCTTTGTTTGAACCCGATTTTGTTTTCTCTGTCAACTTTTCTCATCTTGTTTCATATCTTTTCACTTCAGTGTATGAATTATTATATGGTGGATATTGTTGCCTTGCCTATTGGGGCCGTGAGTCCTACCCACCAACCATTTGTTTTGGTTAATAACTTAATTGTCTATATACTAAAGCTTGGTTGCCCGGTTTCCTGTTCTTTGGTATGATTTAACCGCTACGCACTGCATTTTGGATTAATTGGTTCGATCCATGTCCTTGGGTCCTTCTCTGAAGAAGACATCTAGGAGTGGCATTGTGAGGTGTTCGGTCCAGGAAATTGATTAGAAAAATTTCCCATTATTTCCCAAAAAGTGAAAAAGAATGAGCCGAATCCATTCTATGTATATTCAAAGCAATAATGGAAATGCTTGGCCAGAGAGATCAAAATTTAGTACAATGACTACAATCCACTGTCCCAATTTCTCTGTCTCTCTACCTATCTCTCACTAGTGTATTGACACATGTACCATCACATCACCACACCTACAGTCACTTGAGCATTTGAGAAAATCCTTTTTTTATTTATTTTTTATATTAATTAATTAAAGGACAAAATACTGTTTACTTCCTATACTTATAGGGTTTCGACGTTTCAATCCCTGAATTTTCAATTTCACCTAAAAACTCCCTGAACTCTTCAATTTCACCTAATTGGTCATTGTCGTCAACTTTCCGTTAAAAACTCTGTTATCTTGCTGACGTGGCAGTCATTCTACAGTAAAATGACTATTTTACCCTCACTGACCGAAAAAATAAAATTCTCTATTTTTTTTACTTTCTTTTCTCTGTTTTTTTAACTCTCTTTTCTCTATTTTTTAATTTGTTTTCTTTTTTTTTTAACTCTCTCTTCACTCTTTTTTTATTTGTTCTCGTTTTTTTTTTTAACTCTCTTTTCTGTTTTTTTTTTTAATTCTCTTTTCTCTATTTTTTTTAATTTGTTCTCTTTTTTTCTTTCTACTCTTTTTTTTCAACTCTCTTTTCACTCTGTTTTTTTGTTAACTCTTTCTTGAGTTCTTCTCTATTTTTTTAATTTGTTCTTTTTTTTCCTACTCTTTTTTTTAAACTCTTTTTTCTCTCTTTTTTTTTAACTCTTATTTCTCTTTTTTTGTTAAACTCTCTTTTCTTTATTTATTTTTAATTTGTTCTTTAATTTTTTTTCCTACTTTTGTTTTTAACTCTTTTTTCTCTATTTTTTAATTTGTTCATTTTTTTTTCCACCTCCCTTTATTTGGCGCCAAAACTGTTCAAACATTTCTCTCTCAAGTTAACATCAGAAACAGCCAAAATGACCAAATCACTGCCTTGCGCAGGAGAACTCAAACATCTTATCCTCTTGGATTCTCTCTTGGCTCATCATCTCGGCAAACCAACACCATAGAAATGTTATTGACGTCGAGAGAAAGCTTCTGATATAGCTCCAATATCACGAAGCGGTAGGGATCTGAAGGTAAGAGAACGCGACCATTCCGGCGTCCAGCGTGGCCAGAAACTGGAGTTGTGATCAGAGAAGGGAAAGAGATGGCCGAAGAGAAGAGAGGAGGAAGAGGAAGAAGAGGTAAAAAGAAAAGAGAAAGAAATATATAAAAAAAGTGAGAGAGAGAGAGAACAAATAAAAAAAAGAAGAGAAAAAAGAGTTTAAAAAAAAGTAGCAAAAAAAAAAAGAGAACAAATTTAAAAAAATGGAGAAAGAGAGTTAAAAAAAAAAAAGGAGAACAAACAAAAAAAAGAGAAGAGAGTTAAAACAAAAGGGAGAAAAGAGAGTTAAAAAAAAAGATAACAAATTAAAAAAAAATAGAGAAAAGAGAGTTAAAAAAAATAGAGAAAATAGAGTAAAAAAAATAGAGAATTTTATTTTTTTGGTCAGTGAGGGTAAAATAGTCATTTTACTGTAGAAGGACTGCCACGTCAGCAAGATAACAGAGTTTTTGACGGAAAGTTGACGGTAAGGACCAATTAGGTGAAATTGAAGAGTTTAGGGAGTTTTTAGGTGAAATTGACACGTCAGGGACTGAAACGTCAAAATCTTATAAGTATAGGGAGTAAACAGTATTTTGTCCTTAATTAAAATATAAACTAATATTACTTTTTGATATGCAGTGTACATACTTGATCCTTCCTAGTCTCATACGAGGTATACATAATATTCTATGGATGCCAGTGGGGTGACATACCGACATGTATGATGTTTAAGGCTTTAAGCTTAGCCATTCAAAAAAAAAAAAAAAAAAAAAGAGCTTTCTAAACAATCTTGTTTGTTCTGCTGGAATCCAATGTAAGTTTATTAATTTTGAATTTTTGATAGATATAGAACTGATAGAAATACAAAGCATGAGAGCCTAGAAAGTAGAACATCTGACTCAAAGCTAACTAATCGAGTAATAGGTAAAGAGATCAAAGCTTTAGATTTCAGATGCACCATAAGTAGTACATTAAAGTATTCAACTTGGAGTTAATTGGAATATGTTGATTTTTTTTTTTTTTTTTAAGCCAAAGATGTTGAATGTTTCATAAGTTAAATTACACTTTAAGTCTTTAACTACTCATTGTCAAAGACACGTTAAAAAGAACTACTGCCCTGACTTTTATTTCCTCTACCACATATTTTACCTACTCTACCACATGTATGGAACCAGTCAAAATTTTAGTCAAGAATCATTTTCGTCTAATGTCACAAAAAAGCCACTGATGGAACCGGATGCGGCTGCATGCAGCTTCTTGGAACTCGTTTAGCTGCTTGATCACTATGATAATCGCTTCAATGCTACATTTTCCCCAGTTTTTGCTCATATGTTCTATCAAAACTAAATAGTCAAATGATTTTTAAGGCAACAGAAAAATTTGATCAATCTCATACAAATATAATTTTTTAAGGGAAAACCTCATGAATACGTACACAGCAGATTCTAGATTATATGATACAGTTTCGTGTTATGAATATAAATATAGAGCGGTATTATTCTGACATTATGAGGACTGAGAATATATATAACCTATGAAAAATAAGGAGTGACATCGATATGGGCAGAGTAGCAGACAAGCAAAAGAAAAGGACGTATATGATGGAGAAGAATGAGTTCCTTCCTCAAAGCCATACTGTTCTTCACCACTCACCAGCAAGGCCTTTGCTAGCTCTATAAAAGGGACAAGTGTCCTGCACGTTTCCAAATCCCGACTCAACCCTTCTCTCAACTCTATCGTTTTGCCGCGTTTTTGCTGCTAGGCTATATATCTCTTAAACCCCCAACAAAAACAAATATTTTTCTTCAAAACTTTTGCAACAATGGCTACTCTAAGATCAAGGCCGTGGAGTGATTACAACACAAGCCATGGCCACGAAGCTTGGTCTTCTTCATGTCCCTGCAAACCCGGAATTCCCAATTACAGTTTGAACTTGAAGAATATGAGATTTGGGACAGCCGGGTTGGCTCATCTGTGGCAGAAAATGGGAAAGAGATCAAGAGAAAGGTACTTGGTAGCTCAAGGGTACGGTTCAGAAAGTTGTGAAGCTTATGTTATTTCCCACAAAGACAAGAGATTCGTTAACGCTCTCCGGGAAGTTCAGCCGTATATTTTCCTCAACAGAGGCCGGACATTTGTCGTGGTGGTCTCCGGCGAGATTGTTGCTAGTCCTTACTTCGATGCCATAATTCAGGTGAATATTTTTCTCCTAATTACACGTTTTGTTACACTAATTAACACGAGTAGTTTTGGTGTAAACGGGAGTTAAGTAGGGTTTTGGTGAGGATTAGGGAACAAGCTAATTTATGAGCGGCCTTTTGATGAGTGCCTTCGTGAAATGATGGCTCGTGAATTGGTTCTTGGTAGTTGGTACTAGCTTAGAGGAACAGTACACGGGAAAAGAATCCCAGCACAGTGAGCCTACGTGAGCTAGCTGCCAACAGATATCATTTCGATCGATCAGTACCGTCCCACGGTCACATCCACATTATTTTTCCTTACTGGGCCAATCGCTTTATCTTTTTAGGACCTTCTTGACTATAGAAAGTCATTGACGAAAAACTAAGAAAGATGGGAGAAAATTAAATATGGGCCTATGGGGTGTCCATTGGGATCCACTAATTATAATTTTTTCTTTAATATACATTCAAATTTTTTTCTAAGTTTAGAAAGAAAACACAGAAAAATATCCTATTTATCTCCTTGTTATTTGTGATTGGTCGATTCTACTATTCATGTGGGTCTACGATTCCATTAAAGACATTACTCACTTCCATGACATATTATAGGGTGGATTAGTGGATATAAGATAAATATATACACATGCTTAGTCAAACTATATAGTGGTATGTAATGTCCTTACATACCATCCATTGATTTACCATTTATAATTGACAAAATTATGCACTAACAAGTAACAACTTACTAGGTATCAAAAATGTAATCGTAAGAAATGATGGAGTTAGAATTTTATGTCTAAAACAAAAAGGTGGCATATAACTAGTTCCATCCAGTGTTAACAAAGAGTCACTACTTGACCCTTGGTGATATTTGTAACCATCATCCCACTTGAAACTTCATCATTTTAGATTACTCCAACCTGTAATAAAAATGAGAGTGCACTTTAGAAATTAGAAGTGTGAAAAAAATTACTTAATTACAATTTTTTTTACTGGAAAACTAAATTTTTTTTTAATAAACAACAATTTTTTTTTTGTAAATGCAGAAAATTACAATTTAATAAACCTTAAAATGAGGAATAATTGAGAACTTTCTAATAAACTATTTGGGAGACCACCTTTTTTATTACATTACGACAAATTAACCGTTAGATATTTATGTATGAATGAGTAGATTACTTCTATTTTTTTTCTTTCTAAATTGCTAATAGATCAAATTAATAGATGAACCAAATCGGTCAAATATAAGACGTTCATGAATGTCTTAACGATTTTCAATTTGGTTGAAAAATTACATAAATAATCTATACATAAATATCTAAACTGATTTACGAAAATATAATTAAAAAGTGAGTTTAACAGAAAAATTCTCAACTAGTCGTTACTTTAGTAGTCTTTATCAGGAGGGACTTCTGTACCATAATATCTATACTTTTTTTTTGTCTGAAAATTTGGAAATATTTATTGAGGATCGGGGAATCTAGATCCGTCTTTCAAACCCGGACGAACCAAATATTCTGTAGCGGGTGCGCGGGTTGGTAGACACTTGGCCCGGGGCCCACAGCCGCCGTGGCGGCTTCCCTCTGCTTCACACTCTTCTCTTTCCAATCCAATTAGGGCCTTTCTCTCTCTTCCAATTCCCGCGCCATGGCCGCCACCTTCCTCTCCACCCACTGCCACGTCACTTCCACCGCCGCCCACTCGCCCTCGCTCCGCCGCTTTTCCCTCACCGCAACCGCTAATCCCTCCCGGCTGGCGATGGTAAATAGTCGGCCGGCGAAGGGCAGAATTGGAATGTGGCACAAGGCCAATGCTGCTGCGTTCGGGCCGGTGATGGAGGACAGCGAGAGCGACGGCGAGAACTATAACTCGACGGAGGACGAGCTGTTCGTGCGGTGGTTCCGGGAGGCTTGGCCGTACCTCTGGGCCCACCGCGGCGCCACTTTCGTCGTGATCATCTCCGGCGAAATTGTGAACAGCCCTCATCATTTGGACCCTATTCTAAAGGCCAGTCCTTTATTCCTCTGAAGCTCAGAAAATGGAGAAATAATTTTTTTTTTTCTTCTCTCTCTCTCTCTCTCTGTGTGTTGGAGTTTGTGGTTACATTATTTGTTTCTGCATTATTATTTATAGTCACTTTATGTTAATTCAGGATATTGCTTTTCTTCATCACCTGGGGATCAAGTTTGTTCTTGTTCCAGGGACCCATGTCGAAATCGATACCCTTTTGGCTCAGAGAAGTGAGTATTGTGTTGTATGTTTCATAGTTTTTTTTTATGTAGAAGAATATTGAAGTTTATGGAAGATGGAATATTTAGTTTAGTTGGGGTGGTGATTTTTATGTATTCGAATTTTCTAGTTGGAATATTGATCCTTAGAGAGTTACTTGTTGCAGGCAAGAGTCCAAAGTTTGCTGGTCAGTATAGAATGACCGACTCGGATTCTCTAACAGCTGCAAAGGAAGCTGCTGGGAAGATTTCCATGGATATAGAGGCAAAGCTTTCGCCCGGACCGTCGATATGCAATATTCGTCGGCATGGTGACAGTAGTCGTTGGCATGAAGTTGGCGTCAGTGTAGCTAGTGGTAACTTTCTTGCAGCCAGGGTAAGAATGCTGTACTTTCAACTGTAGTATTCAATGTTGAGTTGTTTGCTTAGTTTGTCAAGTTTCTGGTACTGTTACCTAGCTTGAAAAGAGTTCATGTGATATGTGCAGAGGAGAGGAGTCGTTGCTGGTGTTGATTATGGGGCAACAGGTGAAGTTAAGAAAGTGGATGTAGTTCGCATGCGAGAGAGGCTTGATGCGGGTTGTATTGTGCTATTGAGCAACCTTGGTTATTCGAGCTCTGGAGAAGTTTTAAATTGCAAGTATGCTATATATATTGACATGGCTTCTGATAGTTTTGTTTCTATTAAAGAATAAGTCACATGATGCTTAATGTTTATTTGGTTCATTATTTCTTGCTTCCAAGTTATGGTAGTGGTGCCCGGTCGATGATGTTTTATGCTTTTATAAATTTCAGCACGTATGAAGTTGCAACAGCTTGTTCCTTGGCTATTGGAGCAGATAAGCTTATCTGCATAATGGATGGTCCAATTCTTGATGAGAGTGGACGTCTTATTCGTTTCTTGACTCTTGAAGAAGCAGACAATTTGATTCGTCAGCGGGCTAAGCAAAGTGAAATAGCCGCTAGCTATGTGAAAGCTGTTGATGAAGAAAATCTCCATTATCTTGGACATGATAGTGGGAATTTTCTTAAGGAAAAGCATATTCCAAGGTTTAACAATGGTGTTGGTTTTGAGAATGGCAATGGATTGTGGTCTGGAGAACAAGGTTTTGCAATAGGGGGTCACGAGCGCCAAAGTCGATTAAGCGGTTACCTTTCAGAATTGGCTGCTGCAGCCTTTGTTTGCAGGGTAAGACCATAATACTCCCCGTTTCTTGTTTATGTATTTTATTGGATATTCAACTTATTTACCTAAAAATGTTTTGGAGTTATAAAAAATATCGTCCCTTGTCACTTGTCAGTGCACTAAACTTGCAAGTGCACTATAGAGCTTGCTGATACAGATTCAAATTTTTTTTCCCATTAAAATTATTGTAAAAAAGAAGCTGTTCTTAATCATGCTGGACTATTGATAATGATGAAGTCAACAAAACCAATTTCCGTTGTGTGCATGCAAATGTAAATTTACAAGATTGGAACTGCTGGATCTTATTTTCTACTGTGTGTAACTGCGCGCGCACCCACACACACCCACAAACGACAGGCTTTAGAAGTTTAGAATTTTATTTCGCAATAAACTCAAAGTCTGAGATTGTCCATTGACTATATTGGTTGAGTCCTATTCTTTAAATGAAGTCTTTCAAACATGGATGGAGTTGCAGAAACATGTTGAGCTTATATGCATCCTTTTGCATAATAACTTCTATAAATGTGAACACTTTCATTTCACTTGAACACGGTGGATTTTGGAACTGTGCCCATTTTGTACCAAAGGGCTAAATACTTGAGTCTCACACCAGTTCTCAGCTTAATAGTTGAATATCAGAATGCTTTTGCGTCTGGCATGGTATTCCGATTAAACTATGAGGTCTATGGGAATTGCATTGCATAATTTGTGCCTGCATATAGCTTCAAGTTTCACTTTAAGAACCCAGCCAATGGTAGTTTTTGATTTATGCCAGGGAGGTGTTCAAAGAGTTCATCTGTTAGATGGCACTAAAGGGGGAGTATTGTTGTTGGAATTATTTAAAAGAGACGGAATGGGGACTATGGTGGCAAGGTATGCTATATTTCAAGCAAATGTCTCCTAAATTTTTTAATTTTTTAATTTTTTGTTTTTCTGTTGTATACATTGGGGACTATGGTGGGTTTTCAGTTTTTATCATACATACATAATTTTTTAATTTTTAATTTTTTTTTCATATGTGGAGTCCTTGTTATATGTTTATGTCTCTATAGCTTTTTCCTTAGTAAGCTGGTCAGATGTTATAAGAAATCAAAGCAGCATTGTTCAAACCATTTATAAAACTTCATTGTAGCCTGTACCTGTTTTGATATATTGGGATTGGTCCTGCTAGAATTAAGTGCTAATTGTTTCTCAATATTTGCCAAATAATTCCCATTATCATGCATTAATCATGTTATAGGATTTAATACTAGTTAGATTGGGTAGCTTATTGGCTTAAATGAGAAGTCTAGCTTCAAGAGTAACTCTACCTTTCAACAATTTTATGAAAGGAGTGAGCATTTAGTCCCACACCCACACCCAAGTCCAAAAGTTCAAATTCCTCCCCCATCTAACCTCTTTTACCGAAGAAAAGAAAAGAATGCTAATATGCCACCTATTGTATAACCAAGGCTTTCTCCAACCATCCACTGATGTGTGTTAATTGTCCTTTCTTAGTGACGTTTATGAAGGAACCCGGATGGCTAGGGTGTCGGACCTCTCTGGAATAAGACAAATCATACAACCTTTAGAAGCAGCTGGCACATTGGTTACGAGAACTGACGAAGAGGTTTCTTCTCCTTGTCTGTTTGAATTTTCATTTGTAGTATATTTTAGCTTCACTGTACTTTATAGATAAAAACGGTTGTCCCTTTCTTTTTTTGCTTGAACTGAATTCAGTTTCTTGTTGGTTTGTTTTAATAGCTACTTGAAGCATTGGATTCTTATGTTGTTGTCGAAAGAGAAGGTCAAATTATTGCGTGTGCTGCTCTTTTTCCTTTCCAAGAGGAGAAATGTGCAGAGGTGGCTGCTATTGCAGTTTCTCCGGATTGCCGTGGACAAGGACAGGGAGATAAATTACTTGGTAAGATATACGTTTGCAAATGATGCTTTGCTTTTTTTTTACATGTTCATTACTGAGCATATTGCACACATGTTATTATAATAACATTAGCTGCAGAATTTGTGAATAAGAGGAAGTAAAGTTCAAAGGGACCAAGTATTTCAAGTACACGTAATTTCACTCATCCAAAATCTGATTTGCTTCAACACATATCCTGTTGAATTCAACACATAAAGAATTCATCTAGATACCAAATTAACTATTGAAAACTTACAAGTCTCGAGTCCTGTAAGATAAAAAGAAATCATTCTTAATAACACTTGATGTAAACATTGGGTTGAGTTCTACTACTACCCTGTTGCTTCTCTCTAAACCCCAAAGGTGTCGGACTGGAGCAATGTGTTTAGTCTTGGGCTTCCAGGGTAGATAATTACTTTTTAACTAAACCTATTTGGTATTGCATGGGGTTTGAATCTGAAAGCGTGACTTAATCAGCATCACAAGTGATTTTATGGGCAGAGGTAACTACGATAAGTAGAAGCTATGATTTTGTGCTCTGAGATAGGACCAAATGGACCAGACAGGGTTGAGATAGATGAGCTCCAATCATTCTTGTATTTTGTCATAATTTTTTTGGATTTTAAATTGCAGATTACATGGAGAAGAAGGCATCTTCTCTTGGATTGGAAAAGCTTTTCTTGCTAACAACCCGAACTGCAGATTGGTTAGTTTTTGAAACTTGAAATACCCTTGCATCTTATATATGCTGAAGATGGCTTACTACTACTAGTTAATGGAGGAATGTTTCTGTTTTTATCTTTCTGTTGGACTTCTCCACTATAGTGTAGTTCAGGTTTTTGGTTGGGGTACCAGTCCAAAATTGTTGACATGACATGGATGGTTAAAAGTCACTGACATGATTGTTGATATTATATGGATTCTTAAACTTACTGATGATTGTAGCCAGAATGTCATTAGCATGTGGGAAGGGTTACATAATTATCTCTCTTCCCCCTTTACTGTCAGATTGTCAGGCAATAAACATAGCAATATCCTTATTGCATTTCATTGAATGATTTGTTCCCACCTTTTCTAACTTCTTAATGCTAACCCTTGAAGAGTCACGTGTGCTGTTTGCTGTACAGGTTTAAGAGACGTGGATTTTCTGAATGTTCAATTGAATCAATACCCGAGAAGCGGAGGGAAAAGATTAATCTATCCCGTAGATCCAAGTATTATATGAAGCAGCTGTTACCTGATACGAGCGGAATTACTGTTGATAGGGTGTTCTCTTGAGGCTCTCATATCCCTGCGGCGTGTTTGTGGGTTATGAGTTTTTGAGTCCCAATCCACCATCTTCCTTTAGGTTCACTTTCATAGAAACTACGAGTCTACGAGTATAATCAATCAAGTTTCTGATGATATGTAATGTGAGGAGGTTCCTTGAGTAGAAGTATAGAACAATGTAAGACATGAATTATTCCGAAGAAGTTATAAAGAGAGAGTTAGATGTGATGCATTCCAAAACTGTTATTCTATCTTCGCTGAACTTGGCTGCCTTGGTTTCGTGGTTGAATTGAAGAGTATCAGTATGGACCGTAAAACCCAAAGAAGTGAAGAACATTCGATCTGGGCCATATGTCAAAGATTGCTGGAGTTTCAATATTGTAAAGGGAGGTTAATTTCAATTATTGCTTAAAATGAAAATCACGTCCGAGAAATTTTACAGTTTGATCTAAGTCCAGGTTTTAAATCCTTTTTTGAAACGGAAGCGCACGCTTGGCTACCAACCTATGTAATATGTATGTTCCCTGAAAGCACTACTTTGCCTTGATCAAGGCAAAACGGGGGATCATGGAGGCGGGAGCTGGGTTCGTCTTCTCCAAAATCCAAACAACCCATGATCGGGTACGTACATGACATTAGGATCTCTCGCGCGTGCAGCTGATTTTGGAGGAGAGGATTCCCTACACCAACCATCATAGACCAACCGAAAGGGATGTCTTAATTTCTTTGGACTCATAAACTTGAATAAACTGAGAAATAAAAAGATCTGACGACCAAAGATGTGTTGGGAGTAAGCATAGGGACCAAAACCATAGTTTTAGAACTTAAAATTCCAAACTGATCCAAGGCCTAAATATTTGGTAGGCAGGTTAGGCCGTTGGGCCAGGATCGTTTTCTAGGTAGGATTATATGTCCCAAATAGCCGGGATTAGGGTTTACGTACATAGGTTTCTACGGGACGTAAACTCTCTCTTATACGTATTTGGATCAAACCACAAGGGCCAAAATTGTCGGTTTAGAGTCGATACGAATTTAGATTCAATAGTCTAAACCCTAGTTGGATTAGGGTTTACTAGCCTCCAATCATAGAATTTGGCCAATCTGTTTGAGAACGAATGGAGGGAGAGTACCAAGAGCCTCAAAAATGGACGGCGGAGGAGGAGGAAGCCCTATTAGCTGGAGTAGCAAAGCACGGAGTGGGCAAGTGGAAGATCATTCTTGAAGATTCCGAGTTTGGCCCTATACTCACTCATCGCTCCAACCACAAACTCAAGTATAAGTGGAGGCGCTGGAGTGTTAGACCTTCCGGAAACTCACCGTTTATGGCTGATGAAGCAGCCAAGGAGGCCCAGATAGTTTCAGACACCGAGGAGGAACAAAGAGTTTCGGAGATGAAGGAGATACAGGGAGTTTCGGAGACAAAGGAGATGCAGAGAATTTCGAAGTCTGCAGAAGACACTGAGTCAATGCTACAGCTAGCCAATGAGATTTATGAACGATGTTCAAGAGGGTGAAGGGGACTATCACTTTGAAAAACCCTAGCCCCTTTTAGCTTTTCTTTATTTTTGGGAATTTCTATGTATAATTTAACTGGTTACCCATAGGGAATGTATGTGATTACAATGGTGCCAATGTGAAAATGACTCTGAGCATTAGCTTCTTTGTTGGATTGAAACAAACAAGTTACAGTTGCAACTAACTACTAATTTGAAGAAGATCGATCTATTTGATGATACAATGCAATGCGAGAGGAAAAAGCCGGGGATTTAACTGACGGATCAGTTGAGTGATTAGTGGGAATAGTTGGAGAAGTCGATTTCATTCACCTAGACTTATAGTGTTTGCCGCTTTGATCATTGGGTTTGTTCTTATAAGACCTGGAAATAATCGATCACTTCGATAAAACACCTCAAATTTTTTTTTAAAAGACAACAGCTGTAGTGACTAGCTAGTGAGCACTGAGCACATCTGATACGAAGAAAAATTCTTAACACCGCCTTCGTTACCAACTGCACAACTTATGTTAAGCCGTTAGGGATTAATAAACCAGTTTGTGTTCTGTTACAACGGACTGTGCTTCGAAGAGTGGAGGAAAAAAAAAAACCTATATATTCAGGAATCTTCCTTTGCAATTTCAATTTCACTATTTAGTCAAAATTTAAATAAAAATAATACTACGGATAGGCCTTTCCTAACAAATTATTTGTGGTCTTGTGGAAAGGCATGTAATTGTTCGTGAGGCAATGGTTGGGGGTTTGGGGATTTATTTGGTTGCTTTGTCAGCGGTATTAGTATACCTATCAAAACATTGTGTCGTGTTCGTTTCATTTCATATATTTATTATGAAACACGATAACAAACCGTTCAGGTACTGTATGGAGGATGCTAAAATCAAAATCAAACCATTAAATTTAGTGTTAACTGTTAAAACACATTAAAATCTATTAAGAAAATAACTAAATCTTAACTTATAAAATCTTATAAACTTTCAGTAAAATAAAAGGCACACGTAAACTTTGACATGCTTTAAAATCAACTTTCAGTAAAATAAAAGACTCTCTCTCTCTCTCCTTCCTGGCTGAGTCGACTCAGTGACCACCGTCAGCCTAAAAAATCGGCGTCCTCGAGTCTGGTTCGTTTGAAGAGCAGAAGCAAGCGGCGATGGAGATCAGGCTCCTCGCCAAAAAAAAATCGAAAAATTTGGTCCGATCTCCGTCTCGCTGTGCTCGGAGTCCTGAACCGAGTTCTCTCTCTCTCTCTCTCTCTATGGATTTGGAATTTTGGATCAGAAATTTCCGGTCATCAGTTCTTTGCTTGGTGTCGCTGTGCTCGGCGTGCCGTTCTAACTCGGTTCAGCGACTCGGCCAAGTCCAAGTCGGATTGGATTTTGTTAGCTAGAAAGTAGCAGCTGTGCTCAGCTCCGTTGTCGTTGGCTCTGTCTAGAGCGAGTTTTGATAAGAGAGGTGCTGATAAGGAACAAGGACGACAAGGAATTGGAGGCATTAGGGGCACGATCATGTTGACGTTCACAGGGCTCCAATAAGGTTGAGGTTCACGATCATCTTGAGGTTCAAGGGTTCTGATCATGTTGAGGTTCACAGGGCTCCACTGCCATTCTCTCTCTCAGAGGCAGAGTTAATGACAACGTCGTCGTTATTATTATTTTTTGGTAAAATGAGGGCAGAAAGCCCAAAAGGAAAGAAAAAAAAAACTATGTTCCAAATGTCCAAGCGCCCATTTTGTTATGTTGCTGGAGCTAAGCATGTCACTTCTCTTTTGACTGATTTTATTGAAAAGTATGAGAAAATATGTAGAAATGATGTTTTAATTCTAGTTATGTACTAGAATAGCATCTGTTTGGTAGATTTTGTAGATTGGTGACTGACTGTACTGATGTTTAACTGTTGTAATCGTCTTGTTGGAATTTTATTGGGAGGTAATAAAAAGATTATTGGGGCAACAATAAGATTATTGGGGGGCAATAAAATGTTTATTGGAGGGCAGTAATATAATTATTGGGGGGCAAAAATATGTTTATTGGGGGGCAATAATATGATTATTGGGTATTATTATGGAGTAATAAAATCAGACGCCGGATTCCGGTCACCGGTCTCCTGATTCTGGTCACCGGTCTCCTGATTCTGGTCACCGGTCACAGGAGTCCGCGGCCGGCCACTAGTCACCGGAGTCTGGCAAGATCTCCGATGACTTCTCTCTCTAAGTGACAAAGAAGGAGAGGGCAAAATTGTCCCAAAAATAAATAAAAAGGAATAAAAAAAAAAAACTTAATTGGGTATTAGGGAAATAATCTCTTAGAGTGTTTGGGTAAGTGGGGTTAATTAACCCCAAAATTGGGTAAATGATCATTTTTCCTAATTAATATCATAGTTTTTTTTTTTTTTTTGAGAAATAATTAATATCATAGTTCGATTAGGGCTTTGTAACCGGCGGTCCAGACTCGGTCTGTACTAATCAAGGTGTAATTAGGATTGAGTAGGCTGACTCTTCACAGTTTCCTAAATTTGTGGCGGGCTTGCGGACCAAGTTTCCTAAATCCTAAAGGAGTTCGGATCCAAGAGTATCTATAAATACAACCGACCGATACCACCAAAATGATAACTAATCCAGATAAAACTCAGAGAGAGAGAGATCAAGATTAGGGTTGTGAGAAGACATGAGGGAGTTGATTCGAAAGCACTACAAGAGCTGGACATCGAAGGAGGAAGAAGCCCTAGCAGCCGGGGTGCATAAGTACGGGAGCGGCAACTGGAAAACCATCCTCAAATATTCCAAATTTGCTCGTTACCGCGCTCGGAAGTCATGCGGTGACCTGTGGAAGAAATGGAGGACAATGGCATTTAGGGTTTCCAATGAGAAACTGAAGACCATGTTTCCCAAGGTAAAGAAGGTTGTGGCTGCCCGCCTGGAGGCCATTAATGATGGGAAAAGCTCTGCTTTTGCTGAAAGAAAAGAGAGGGGTATAACGGAAGCGGTTGGACGGTGGAGGAGGAAGAAGCCCTAGCCGCCGGGGTGGAAAAGTATGGGACGAGCAAGTGGAAGCACATTCTCGAAGATCCCGAATTCGGCCCTGTCCTCGCTATCCACCCGTGTACATCTCTGGCGAATAAGTGGAGGAACTTGACTGATAGTGTTTCGAGGAAAAGCTGAGGAGGATGTCTTGTAAGGTAAGGAATGTTATGGATGCTTCCTTGCGCAGCAAGATTAATGATGATCAGGGGGAGGAGACCGAAAGGGTTTCAAAGATGGAAGAAGACACGGAAGAGAGCACTATGTCAACAAAGGTAAGGAAGGTTGTGGATGATGAGGTTCAGAACTCTGCTAATCCTAATGAGGCAGTGAAGGAGACCGAAAGGGTTCCGGATCATGAGATGGTAGAAGAAGATGAGACCCTAATGATGGATGTTGAAAGTTCTGCTGATCCTGCTGAAGCAGCTAAGGAGAATGAAAGGATTTTGAAAATGAAAGAAGATGCCAAGTCTATGCTACTGTTAGCGAAAGAGATTTGGGGACATTGCTCGACGGAAGACACCAATCGAGTCTCTGCTCCTGCTTGTCCACAAGCAGTGAAGGAGAGCAAAAGGATTTCGGAGATTGCAGAAGACATTGATCGGTTTTCTGCTGCCCCTCCTCCACAGGCGGAGAAAAAGACCAAAATATTTTCAGAAATGGAAGAAGACACTGATCGAGGCCCTGCTCCTGCTCCTCCAAAAGCAGTTGAAGAGACCAAAAGGATTTCGGAGAAGGCAGAAGATACCAAATCCATGCTACTGTTCATGAATCAGATTTATGAAAGATTCACGCAGTAGATTTGTCCTCGATTAATTGGAAGTTTGATTTCTTGTAAATTGTAGAATGTACAGATTTCTTATCTATAAGCCAATGAAACTCGTGTTTGAGGTATTCCTGTTCTTACTTTGTTTAATGATGGAAAGTGAAGGTGAGAATACTAAAATGATGGATTGATACGACGAAATCTAAATCAGATTCCGATTTATATTGCATTATAGTCAAATTAGTCACAAATTATATAACCAGTAACACAAAATTTGCAACTTCATCCTACCAAGATGAAGAAAAATAGTAAGTAATTCCATGTGTGTGGAGTCAAACCTGGAATCACAACTTTAATCTTTGCCAAGATTGCAAGGATACAATCTTAACATATAGGGAAACCAAATGTATACGAGAGAAAATGGGAATCAAGAGATTTTCATTGATCAAGAAGCTTAACAACATGAATTCTGTTTATTATATGATGATGATCAAGGAATTTTTTGTTTTGATCAAGTGACTTTTACAATGAAATACGACAAAAAAAACTGCAAGCTCTGTTGCACAATCACCCTCTTAAGACGGAACTGAAAAAGAAAAGCACTGAGACCAATCATGCCTCAGTTTTAGGGAGGCCCTTCCACTTGAAGTTGTCAGCATATAACTTCACCTGAAACCGTGGTCAAGGTTAGAGAAAGAAACCGAAAACCCATGGTTTGACAAAGAGATTATTTAAACCTTAGAAAAAAAAAAAGAGAAATGCAAGGA
Organism: Rosa lucieae; assembly: GCA_024704745.1. NCBI lineage: Eukaryota > Viridiplantae > Streptophyta > Magnoliopsida > Rosales > Rosaceae > Rosa > Rosa lucieae. The sequence goes on along the minus strand of CM045493.1, from coordinate 18,597,496 downwards.
GAATGAGCAAGATTGCCAACCTAAACTGGCAACTTCATTTTAAAAAATCATACCAACTCTTCCCTAAACTTGGGAAAAAAGGCAGGCAGCCAAATTGCCAACCTACTAAACATGAACTGACTATGGCATTCAGTTTGATGCCACCAGAAAACAACCTCTATTGTTCCACATAAGAAATTTTTACTCATGCACCTTGGCATGATAATAACATCAAAGGAACACTTTGTTTGCAAAAGATGACTGCTTAGGGTGGCTAAAAATAAGTCCAAGCTTAATTAGCAGAGCAGGCAGCAGAAAACCAGACCAGTTGCAATTCTTCAAGTTGATAAAATAATGTTATCCCCACATGAAATCACTGTCTTAATCTCATATTAAATGTATATTGTGTGTCCTACCCTAATCCCACATACATTTATGAAAAAAAGTTATCAGATGACAGTGAAAAAGTTTAACAATGAAGAAAGAACCTCTTACCTTCAACAATGGCGTGTGCCGCCTCTTAACCTGGCAGACAAGTTGAAGAACCGTAGTTAACACTTCATAGGTCAACAAGAAGCCAAAAGCATTTCAAAATAAAAGTTTTCCATCATGGAATATGTATTTTAAGGTAATGATCTTATTGTCTTCTATATGAAAATAGCAATTGCAATGGTACGACAAAATATTTTGAAGACAGTCGAAAGGAAATGTATTTAAAGCTGCATAGAGAAAGCAACAGAAAACATACCACATAATCCCAACCATGGTTCTCTGCAAAGTACTTTGCAGCTTCTTCGCTGTCAAAACCGAGTGCGGAATCACCAACGTTGGCATAAGGGTCCCCAGTTGAAGTCCAGCCCATCAATGGATTCTCCCACCTAGACACATTATAAAGAGAAGCTATTGATTGACTATCTAATTACAGTAAAAAATATTCCATAATTTAATGAGGACAAAATTAGCTAAACTCAAGACCTAATTGAGAGATGACTTGAAATATTTTGATTGAAATCCAAGAGAGGAACTATTAACTTAACAATATCACATTTTTCAGGTTATGTTGTCATTTAAAACTACTCAACTACACAGGAAATGTTCATGAATTCAAAATACTGTATCAACAAATGGAGATTCACTGATACTCTGAGAACAGGCACCTAGTCAATTACTATTGTCATTTATCCGTTCTAAGAGCTAAGTAGTTTGGTATAATAGCGATTCTAAAAAGAGCAGCCAAACAATTCACACATGAATATCACTTTAAAGTTTAAATAGATCCTTACATTGTTCAACAGAAGCACAAGAGCAAAAATTTCACAAATTCTGTACTCACTATAAGCCAGAACAGATAATCCACAACCCAAAAAACCATGAGAATCAAAAACCAAATTCAATTTCTAAACTCGAATTCGAAACCAAAAACATACTTCTGTGTGGACACAAAGTTAATCTTCCACTTGCCAACTTTCCCTGATCCTTGTTGACTCGCAGTTCTTGCAGGTGAGTATATCACAACCTGCCCAAAACAGAAACCAAAAAAAAAAAAAAAAAAAAGCTTATTACTTCCATTAAAACCCAACAAGCTCAGCCCTAATATAACCAATTGCAGACAATCCCAGTGCCCTAATTCCATCCCCAAACCCCAAAACTGGAAACGGGTATTCACCCAACTGAGAAACAACATCAAATTTGCAAATGGGTCCCGATTAAATTTGAAAAAGATTCTACCTTTCTGCGGAGATGTTCATCGGGGATGCCGGAGACTCTTCCGATCTCGCCGGGCCTGTACTCGACCAAAGCGTCGGCCGAGAATGGTCTGGACCCAGAAGCGATAGCGGTCCGGAGAAGACGAGCGTGGCTCGAGATGCGTTGCAGGGAGCCGGCCATCGCCGATTTTGACGAACCAACGGAGGAACCCAAACTCGCGCGCTCTGTGAAAATGTGAAAACAGAGGGTGTACTTTTGGTTTCTGGTAAACAGAGAAAGAGAAGTGTTATGTTTGACGTAGTTTTACTCGGATAAACAAAGAAGAAAATGAAAATTGTTGTTTTTAACAGTTATTTTGATGAAATTGCTCCTTCGCCCTTTAGTTTTGGTATATAGAAACTCCCCATGGCTTTATTGAGTATGCTCTTTTTAAACCCCAACATTTTCGAACTTCACTAGTCACTACGTACACAAACACCACAGAAAAGAGAAAAGAGAGTAAATCTCGAACCAAATTTTTAAATAATCCTGAAATTAGTGCACACAAAAGAGAGACTAAGGTAGATTTTGGACCAGCTTCAAAACTGGTGCGACGTATTATGATTATTCCATTAACTAAATTCTATTAGCATTAGGAAGATTAGTCATTTTGAAATGAATGAGAATCGAACTTGGGTGACCACAATTACAGCTAAATCATGAAGAGAGCTGTTATAATTCTTTTTTGTTTATCTTCTATGGTAAAAATATAAAGTAAAAATACATTAATTATGAGATAATCCTGAAATTAGTGCACACAAAAGAGAAACTAAGGTAGATTTTGGACCAGCTTCAAAACGGTGCGACGTATTATGATTATTCCATTAACTAAATTCTATTAGCAGGATTAGTCATTTTGAAATGAATGAGAATCGAACTTGGGTGCCCACAATTACAGCTAAATCATGAAAAGAGCTGTTATAATTCTTTTTTGTTTATCTTCTATGGTAAAAATATAAAGTAAAAATACATTAATTATGAGATAATGAATGATAAGAGTAGGTCTTAATTTCTTTACCAACCTTGCACATTCTAACAGATTTGAACATTTATTTGATTTTCAAAGTACTGTGTAACTTTGGGGTTAACTTGATAGGAGTGGATCCTGTTCGCTCCAACCCACGTAACTTCTTTTCCTTTTTCAGAACCTATCAATGCAGCTCTGTCGTATGTTGGGACTTTACTGACCGGAACCACCCCCATCAACAACACCACGTAAAAAGTTTTGGGTCAAAACTCAAATCGAAATATAAAGAAAGTAAAGATCCTTTAACATTTTACTGTGTGGTGGTCCCTTCCCCCCACCCCCGAGGCCTGTTTGTCCATCTCTCAAAACAAGTCCGGAAGACACAAAATAAATGGAATTTCCTCTCCATTTCAGAAACCAAAAAACCTGAAAGCCAAACCAAAAAAAAAAAAAAAAAAACAAAAGAATTTCACTGATAACCACCAAAATCCGGTTAAGCTTTCAATTCTCCGACTTTCCGATATTCCAATCAATCTCACTGCCTACATTCTCCGACGGCTTCTCTCACTAATTTCTCCGATCCGGTACTCCTCCGCTTCCAATCTCCCTTCTGCTATCTTTCTTCCTTTATCGGCGAGACTTGCAAAATTCAATTTCAGAATTCGCGCACTTATATTCACAATGATGGCAATTGCGTTCTGTATTCCGATGCGATTTCTTGTTTTTTTTTTTGGTGCAGGAATTGAAGATATGCGTGGCCGTATTGTGCTGCTGCTGATGTGATTTTATGTGAGTTTCAAAGGTGAGGACTTTAAATTCTATTTTGGTTCTTGTATGAATTTTTAGAGAGATAGAGAGAAAAATGAAAACACTTTGATGTGATTGAAGTGTTGAGCATTTAATTGAAATTGAATTGGAAAATGTTATAGACTTAATTGCAGTTTGTTAATGTGTGTGTGCATTGATAGGTTCTTTGAGTATATGTGTTGGGCATTGTTTGAGTTAAAATCGGCTTCTAAAGATTAAGCATTGTATTTTCTGTTTTGATTTTTTTTTTCGTTTAGATTGAACTTTGAAGTTGAATACATGATGTTTTTAAGTAACGGAATGTAATTCAGCCGGTGAATTTAAGTTTCTATATTGTAGTTGAGGGTATTTACTGTTTTAGAGTTTGATTGTTAATAAAGTGCTGATATGGTGAGGAATGCAGTGTGCAGATTTTGTGCGGAAGAGTTTTGGACTTCTGTTGATGGGTGCTCCTAAGCAGAAGTGGACACCAGAAGAAGAAGCAGCCCTTAAAGCTGGAGTTCTTAAACATGGGGCAGGCAAATGGCGCACAATACTCTCGGACAAAGAGTTTGGTGCTATCTTGCATCTGCGTTCAAATGTTGACCTCAAGGTATCCGTTTTTAGAAGTTTAGCATATTGGGTACTTTCAAGTTAGAGTAAAAGAGGGCTTTGTGATCTCTTCAGCTTGTAAGATCTATTGTTTGATTTGGATGGATAGTAGCTCTGCTTGTTGCACCCCACTTCAGAGTTCCATCCTTAGGTTGGTTGCCAATTTACATCTTGTGTTTTGGTATATTCATGTTTGTAGTTCTTACATTGGATAGGACAAATGGAGAAATATAAATGTGACAGCAATATGGGGATCTAGGCAGAAGGCTAAGCTTGCACTCAAAAGGACCACTCCAACCGCTAAAAATGACAATAGCCCTTTGGCAGTGACAACTGCAGTTCAAAGTAATGAAGAAACTGCTGATGCTAAGCCTCTTGCCAGCTCAGGTGGAAAAGTGCAGACTACTGAGTCAAAGCCACCAATTGCGAGGTTAGATCACTTTTGATTAAATGGACATTGATAAAATTTTTGTCACTATATGATTTACAAGTACAAGGGAATTTATACTGGTTCTATGTATTATTAGTAGTTCTTGTTCTTGAATTAAAGTAGGACACTTGAACCATTGGATAACTCTTGAATTCAGATAGGATGAAGTAATCAGGCAGTAGTGTATTATTATCTTCGGGAGAATATTTAAATATAATACTGTATCTAGTAGTAGCATCTGTTCATATTGCATTAAGTTCACTGGACTTTATTTTTAGGATTCCATACCACACTTTTTTTCTTCGTTTAGAAAAAAATACATCCAAGGTTCGGTTAGGATCTTCCAGTGAGGGTATGTCAGATATTGATCTTGCAGGGGGTTGTTTTTGGTTGCCAACATTGCAAATCTGCAATGAGATTTCAGTAAAATGAATCTTAAGAATTTTACTTAAGAAGATACCATAGAAGAAGAGACATAATAATCTGTTATTTTAATTGAAGGTACTTCCCTAGTTGTAGCTAAATGGTTCAGATACTGTTGTCCAGAGTTGTTTGGTGCTGGGGTTGATGCCTCATATTCAATCTGGAGCAGTTTTGTATGCTACTTTTTGCATAATTCACAGATATCTGGGTAAAACCCTAATGTTAATAGGACCCTCATTGATGTAAGTTTGTATGACATGATATCCCATCTCTTGGTTCACTAAAATGCATTCCCTAGCTCACAAGTTGCAAGGCATTCTTAAAATCTCAACCAAATGTTATTGGGTGTATATGGTGTCTAAACAAGATGACGTGGAAAGTGTTCTTGCAGTAATAAAATGATGAATATAATCATTGTACTGTTCGCTATAAGTAGTTCTATGCTATAGATGGTTACCTTTCTCTTTTCATTTCTTCCCATTTGATGTTTAGTCTCTTTTAAGCATGATCTTTGGTGAAAGTCGCTTAAGTAAGGTCTTTTGATGTGGTTTGTATATGGTGCAATTTATGATCAAGTTTTTTTCTCCTCCATCCACAAAAGTATTTTGCTAAAGTCTACATCTCATCATTCATTAAAAATGACCAAAAACATAGTATTGGGTGACGGTATCATCTTTTCTGGAGATGGTTGTTGACTAGTTCAATTGGGAACTCCTCTTCTTGGTTGTAGGTTGGATCATCTCATATTTGAGGCTATTACAAATTTGAAGGAGCCAAGGGGCTCTGACAGAAACACAATCACTACGTACATAGAGGTATATGCTATGAATTTGTTATTTACAATTACTGGTTATTACACAAAATTTTATAAACAATTGATGCTTAAATAACAAATACTAAATTCACATAGAAGCCACAAGTTTCTGTCGTTGGATGAAATTGAGGATAAAAGAAGATGGAAGGGTGATACAGGAGAAATAGAATCATGCTAAGCTCAAACTTCTATACATTTATCACGTTATTCTCAGTCTCAACACCTTTACAGTTAAAGTGCTATATGTGAATCCCTCATTAAGTCACACTTGATATTATGTCAGTCTTTTCAAAACGGTGAGTGGCTACCGAATTATGTGAAGAACTCTGGTGATCCAATTTCTCGTCTTGTACTTGTTATGTTGCATTATTGTTAATTTTGACGCTGCCAATTTCCATTTTGCAGGATCAATATTGGGCACCATCAAACCTTAGCAAGCTACTGTCCACAAAGTTAAAGCACATGACAGCCAATGGAAAACTAGTTAAGGTAATTAATCTCTTGAGGTTTAGCATTGTAAAGCACGTGTAGTTGTAGTGTGCCGATTGAAATACTTGTAGATTTTGTGGTCATACTAAGATCTATCAAGTTGGGAGATACATTTAGCTGATAATACTTTCACAATCAGGATCAGGCTGGGTTAGGGGTTTGATCCCCTATAATACCAAATTGAATTAGGATTGAGAAAATTGCATGTGTGGAATGTGTAATTTAGTTACGTTCTAGTAGAGGAAAGTTTATGGATACATTTTTAATGAAAAGAGAATGATATGATGATGATGATGATTCAGGATTTGGTTATATATTTTGGTTCCTGTATTGACAGGTAAAGCATAGATACAGAATTCCACCAAATTCAGCAACTTCTGAAAAAAGAAGAAACTCTTCAACATTGCTCACAGAGGGAAAGCAGAGGGATTCTACGAGAGCAGATAAAAGTGTGGTCAGCATTCTTACCAAATCACAAGTTGATGCAGAGCTAACCATGATCAGGAGCATGACTGCACAAGAGGCTGCTGCTGCTGCTGCACAAGCAGTTGCCGAGGCAGAAGCTGCCATTGCAGCTGCTGAAGAGGCAGCACGGGAGGCAGAGGCAGCAGAAGCTGAAGCAGAAGCAGCACAAGTTTTTGCAAAGGCAGCAGTGAAAGCATTGAAATGTAGAAGACTTGGTAAAGTTCTCTTGCACAACTCACATCACAGTGAATGTTGAAATGTTATTTTTTTTATGCTAAAATACGCCATTATGTATTGGACTTGAGGTGTTTTATGATCATGCAAGGATTTATGTCAGTGATCCATCTAATTGAAGTTTTCTCCAGTAAAACTTATCTAATGCTCCTATTCAAGCCGCTTATGGTTATGTCTTTGCAAATGTTCACAGATCTTGATATGAAACTCGCACACGGGTAACTCAGTTGTTCAGCGACAACCATGCATGGGATGGCTTATGCTGGTGCAGCTATGTCTGCTAATGTAAATAGAATGAGCTTCTATATCTGGAGCATGGAAACTTTGTGTTTTTTTTTTTTACTTTCTTTTCAGTTCCAGGTATCATTTTGTAAGGAGCTTAGAGATGTTCTGATTTTCGGATATAACAATGGAGTGTATCAGTAAAACTAGTGGAACTAAGAGATGGTTTTCTGTTTTTTGGTGAATATGTCTAGTAAATTAGGTTAAATTTTGAGTGCTAGTCATGTTTTTGCCTCCAAAAAATGGAAATAAAAAAACATCACTGCAATGCAGAGAGTTATTTCAATGCAATAATTTTGGGTCAATTTTTTCCTTGCAGACTACTCCGTTGGTTATAAAATAAGTTCTCAGTCGTTTGGGGGAAATTTTCTCTGCTGACTTTTGTATGGTAACACTGCACAAGAAAAGTTCTCGGATGAAAGAATACGTGATTTCCTCATAATAATTTGCATTTTTTATTTCATATATTGGGAGCTGATACATACTGTTAAATACTTTTCTTATATACTTGACAGAACCATGCTGAATAGATGGTGAACTAATCCCTCTCCTGAAGTGATCTGGCTCAAGAAGCAACTTTGACTTACTTTTGGCCGAGTTGAAAGGGCATGAGTATCCCATGCTTTTTCCTTCTTTCCTTCCAATCTTTCATTATTTCCTTTGCTGAGGGCGAATGAGATTCGTGAGAATCATCCTTACTTATCAGTGCTTCGATTTCCTCATCGATTTCTGTCGATTCTAGTCCATCTTCATCAGAAATATAATCCAAAGGCCTGCAAGGTGTCTCTATATCAGCGGCAACACCTCTTTGGGTACTATTTCGATGAGGAAATTCACTGAAAGGAGCATCACTACTGTCATCAGGAGGAGCAGTGCCAGGCTTGGGCTTACCATCAATATATTCTAAAGAATGATTTGGCATGATGAGCCCTTCATTATCATCAAATCCCTCATCATTATCATCCAAAGATGATACTGCCTTAGAATTTGAGAAGTCTCTCGATGTATACGACCGGCAGAGACTTTGCAGAGATCTTTTTAAGTTTAAGAGCGTGGCTTCCGATGTAACATCACAGTGCTGTAGAGCATCCAGCAGTTTCGTTAAACCATCCTGACTGATCCCGTCTTCATTTTTCTCAAAAACATCTGTCCACTGCCTTTCGCTGACTTGAAATGGGGCATAAGCCATTGTATTAACCAGAGTTGCCGCTCTCTTGTAATCATGTCGAGCTGTAGCTTGATATACCATATCAATAAAGAACAATTGATGGGGAATTTCACCGGCTTCCAATGTGGTGTCAAATGCATGCTCTAGTAGATACCCCTACATCAACAAAATAAGCTCCATAAGTTCCCAAGACTGAATCATCCAGCAAGTGAAAAAAAAAAAAAAAAGTAATACTAAAGGGCTCAATAAATGATGACACATGAAAGGGGGGAAAGAAAAACAGAACTAGACTTTCAGACATAATAGTACAAACACGCAGTAGATAGATCCAGATGCAGAACAAACGGAAGAGATAACAAATGAAGTCATGTCCAGTGGAAAGACGGAATGATGAACTATCACTAGATATAAGCCAAAAGATTTAAAGGGGTATTTTTATTTTTTCTGAATTTAAAGAAAGAAAACAGTCTTATTACAATAATACAGGGTCCAATCAATGCAAGAAAAGGGGGGGGGGGGGGGGGAATTGTTCTTTCATCTATTCACTTTTACCTTCCCAGATCTGGATGCTTCCACGAGTATTGATGCATTTTTACTTTGATCTATTTTATATCCTGAGAGAGCCATCTCCTTGTACACGTATTCAAAGTATTCCCATTGCAGAGCACTGGCAGAAGCCTTGAGCATTGAGGTATATGTGTACTCATCGGGCACAAGAGAACTACCACCACCTTCCAGTGAAGGGTCATAATCAGATTTTGCAGCCTTAGTTTCTTCAAACAATTCTTTAGCTTTGGAAAACATATCGGTGCGTCCAAATACTTTCAACATCATATTTATTGTCCCTATGTTAGGGGTGCAATGGTTCTTCATGTGTTCAAATGTGGATATACAGTCATCAATATGTCCACCCTCCATGGAAGACCTTATCATGCCTGTGAAGGTGACCTCCAAAGGTTTAGTATTAGATACATGTTTCATCTTCTCAACCTGCAGGTATAGTTTTAAGAAAATTCAAATTTCAAGGTTTACTGTAAAAAGAACCTGGACACGTCATGACTTAAACAGGAAAAAAACCATTTGACCTGAATGGAAATCTGTAAGCCTAACTTGTTTACAATATCAGATGCCATATCCATCATTATCAGGTCTATCATGAGAAACAAGTGTCTTACAAGAAAATACTGAATTTTCTTTTGGATAACCATAGATTCATACTTTTTAATTAACCTTCAGGTTACAAAAATGATCAAACTGCATCCTAAATGAAAATTGTTTAAGTGATGTATGGAAGTGCAACCAAACTCTTTGCATATCGAATCAGATGAGTAATCTTATCCATAAATACTATCTTGGTTTAAAACTTTAAATACTCCATGTATAAACAACTAAAGCCAGTCACTGTGTCTCCGAACTCTACAGAAAATTACCTGTAACAGAGCATCCTGCCACCTACCACTCTTGCAAAGGCAGCAAGCTAACTCGTAATATACACCACTTGTCCCAACCACTCCTCTTCGTTCCATGTCCCTGACTGCTTCCACAGCTTCATTCACTTTTCCTTCACACCATAAAGCTCTAACAATAACTGCGATATAACAATACGTATTAGGGACAAAAACAATATATCCATCTCAATTTCACATGCAACACAAACAAAATACCTTTATAGGTAAGAGCTTTTGGAGCTTCTCCGCTTTTTTTCATTTTTCTAAATAATTCATGCACGAGGTCAAACTTTCCAGACTGCAGCATTACCTGACAATAACAAGCAGATCCTATAAGGGTCAAATACAATTGTAATTTCAGAACAAATAGCATTTCTCATGTTTAAAATGTAAATTTATGTTTCCAGCCTCTAAGTTGAATTACATTTCTATATTTACTTTGGTCGTAGTAACAAAGATCTCTGCTTAAACTTTATTTACTAAGACGTCTCATAATCCAGTTACTACCTCCATAGCAAGCCCATACGTTGCTCCATTAGGTTTCAGACCACTCTTTCTCAACTGGTTGAACACCCAATATACACTCTTCCACTGACGGGATTGAACACAAGCGTTCAGTATCTGACAAATAATGTCAAAACAGAGATGAGATTACATGAAGATGCAGAATAAAGTAGTAAGGAATGACAAGTGAAATGCACAGAAATGCTCTCTTACAGCATTATATACAACTACATTGGGTTCAAGGACGGGGTCCCAGTTACGAAACATATTTCTAGCTATTTTGACAGGTTTCTGCCTCATGCATTCAATAACTTTCAGCAATTCCTTCAGACGACCCGTTTGACCGAGTGTAACAGCAATGCAATGATAGGCAGCAATATCCGGATACATATGACAATCTCCCTGCATGACTTAAAATGTAAGAATCTATCCAGAAAGGCAGTCAAAATATCAAAGAAAGAGGAAGAATAAAATTACAAAAGAACAATACATCACCCGCATCATGTTGAAAATGTCAAGAGCTTCCTGGGGCCTTCGTGCCTTCCCAAGAATTGCCAAAAGTTTCGTGTATACAAACCTAGAAGATGCATAATTTTCCAACACGATTAAGAAGAGTAGTTTAAACACAGCTCACTGGAAACAGAAATAGAACTGACTCCTCACATACCAATTAGCACATTAGGCGGCAAAGAAAAAAAAAAATCTGCTTTCTATACCAGAAGAATTACAGAATGACATCTCATCGTTTTCAATACATGATTTCACAGTTCTACCAAACCATGAATAGTCCACTACAGGTTGTGTCTGAATCTAGAATTCATGGAAGGCGACTGTTCCCCTGAATAGGTGGATTGACAGGTTCAATGCCACTGCCAGACTTTATTCATTAGGACTTTATTACTAGGTACGACTCCTGACCAAAAAAATCCTTGCTTTTCCATCAAAGCAATGCCAGAAAGGATGAGTTGGGAAACTGGTCACAAAATCTATCCAATACTCCTGAAATGATTCATTCTTCAGTATGGCAATCTAGCTTCTTCTTTGTTATTAGATTTTTAAACTGACAAGACCCATCAGCATTCCATTTCGACCAAATTTGCCTAGCTCATAGATGCACATAATTGAAACATACTCGAGATTTTCACCGATTAAAGTTACCTGCTTTTGCAGTGTTTATTACCCCTGTCCTTATAAACCCATTCCACCACAGACAATGCCTGCTTCCAACATTTCTTAGCACCAAGCCCATTCAAAATCTTCAAAACCTGACCCTCAGTGAACTCCAAACCTGACTGCTTCATCATCCTCGAAAGCTTCCAGTCCCTCATTGTAAACTCAGTACCACTAAGCCTGCAACACAAAAACAAACATTAACCCCTAAAATCAACTAAACCCCATATACCACATTCTTCTAAAACCCTACCAAAACCCCAACACAAACCTCTCAACAAGAAACTGAATCACCTCCCCCTCGCCGCGCCGCCTCTTCGTCGGGTCCGACACCCTATTCTCACCATCAAACCACTCCTCTTTTATCTCCACATGATCATCCAACACCCATTTCAGCTCCTCCCTTTTTCGGGTTTCGAACATTTCCCTCAATGCATTAAACTCCTCCTTCTTCAGCTTCTCTCCACCATACTCACCGCTACTACTCGCCAGCTCCCGGAACCCAATTCTCTCCACTCTCTCCCAAGGCATCCCAACCGTCAATTCACCGCCACCATTCTTTGATTTCACGGCTCTGGTGAAGCTTCTGTACTCGGCTTTCAGGGTTTGGAAATGGGTTTCTTCGGAAAGGGCTTGGCTTTGGGACTCGGAGAGAGGTGGGTCTTGTTCGTTGAGGCGGTTGAGTTTGCGGTTGTGTTTTTGGATTTGTTTCTTGCGGAGAGTGTGGACGATTTTGGGAGTTGGGTGGACGCCTTTGTTGGTGAGGTTGCGTTTGATTTTATCAGTGTTGGGTTCGAATTGGGGGTTTGTGATTTGAGGGAGGGATCCTTGCAGAGCTTCCATGGATGAAAGTTGTGAGCTTTTAGTGTTAAGTTTGAGGTGGGATTTTGTTGGGGTTTAAGTGCTGAAGAAAACTGGTTTTTTTTTTCCTCCTCTTATCTGCGCGGCAACGAAAATGAACGGTTGGTGTGGGTTCAGGTGTGGTGTTTCAAAACCATAATAAGAGGCCTGTGACATATTGATGTTTTAGCCAATGAAATGTTGGCTGGATTTGAATTTGGCACCGTTGGTGGTTTTACTCTTGTTTACGGTATATTAATGTATCGATACATGTAGATCAATTTATATCTTATATAATTAAGTCATTTCTCCTTTGAATAGTTAAATTTTTAAACTTCCTGCTATGACCATAGTTAATTAATATGCAGAAGAACAGTATTTTATCAAGAGAGGGTAAAATTGATATTAGCCATAAAATTAAAAATAACTATCGACTATCGATTTCTTTTCTTTTTTGTCTATTTTTCACAAATGTCCAAAATCAAAATGTCAAGAGGATAGTATTGATTATTGAGTTAGTTTAGTACTTAACTTGATCTTGAACTAATCTACAAGTACTATACGAAGTTAATCTTTTATTATAAAGATTTGATGAGACAGTCTTCCCGTCGTTCGGGGGAGATAAGAACACAGATGTTCAACATGAACGACATGAATTGTTGTGGTCTGTCCCCACTATGTCTCATCTTGATCCCTATTAAAGTGACGAGATCACACAAATATGCTGCAAACAAACCTGCAAGGAAGGACGTCCCTACGAGAGGACGTAGCGCCACCCCACACGGAGGTGGGTATGGCGCCAACGCCAAAGAGAGTGGCACTCTGGCGTTATAGGCCATGGCCCCAGCTAGGATGCGTGGGAAGCCCGTGGGTTCAAAGGATACTTTGACACATTCCAATCATTTGATCATCAAGACTCAAAATCCGTCTCATGAGTACCTTCCGGGTTATGGTTATGGTTATCGTTGGGGGACGCCTCAACGTCAGAACCTATTCCTGAGAATATAGAGCTCTATGAAAATTACACTAGTGTACATGAGACGTGGGATAAAAACTCCATCATAATTGATGATGTAGTTGCGCATGAGTTTGTTGAGTCAGATGATATCGAACCACGCTCCGTTGATGAATGAATGCCAACGTAAAGAAATTTGGCCTAAATGAAAAGATGTGATCCAGGTTAAGATGGATTCTCTAACGAAGAGGAAGGTTTTCGAGCTAGATATGCCAACACCTCCTAACATAAAACCTGTTGACTAATGGGTCTTTGTTAGAAAGCGTAGTGAGAAAAAGAGATGGTAATCTCGCCTTATGGCGCAAGGCTTCTCACTAAACGCCCTGGAATCGACTACGATGAGACATATTCTCTCGTAATGGATGTCATTGCACTCCACTACCCTGTTAGTTTGGTAGTTTCCGAATAACTGAACATGCAGCTTACAAATATGGTCACTGCGTATCTCTATAGGGATCTAGATACGGAATATACATGAAAGGTTCATGGCGAACTTCATTTACCCAAGTCAAGTGGCTCTAGACCATGGAGCGCGTTTACAATAAGGTTGAAACGCTCACTAAAGTGACTACTTGATTGGGAAGGGATATGCCCACGCATTTCTATGACAAGTTTCGGATTCTATCGCGGTTCATGTTGGACATGATCTTCATTAGAAGCCCTTAAAGAGTTAAGGGAAACCGCTGAAGACTTGAAATCCGAGTTTAAGATGAAGAATTTTGGGAGAACACGATTATGTCTCGGTTTGGAACTTGAGCATCGTGTCGATAGATGCTTAGGCATTTTGACAAGGTCAAGCCTTCAAGCACCCCCATGATCGTCCATAGTCTTGATCCTGAAAAGGATCCTCTTTGTCGAAAGGATGATGACGAAGGTGTGCTAGAGGCAGAAGTGCCTTACTTAGTACAATAGGCGCATTATTGTACCTAGCTCAATGCACAAGACCGGACATCTCATTTACCATGAACTTGTTAGCTAAGATATAGCTCTGCGCCAACGCAACGCCATTGGATTGGTGTAAAAGATATCTTTCGATACTTGAGATGTATGAGTGATATGAGCTTGTTCTATCCATACAAAGAGATGACGGATTCGGACCCATCACAAACCAGGAATGCCGCCAACACTGGCCTGCGTCCACTATCCCCATCCCAAAACGACATGTGTTTTGGAAGGTTTTGCTGATGTTGGGTATCTCTCTGACCCACACAATGGTCATTCCCAATCCAGTTAAGTGTTCACCATGGGAAAAGACCGTGACATCTTGGAGGTCTACATAATAGACCCTAGTCGCTATATCTTCGAACAATGCAGAGATCATTGCTCTTCACGAAGTAATTCGTGAATGTCTGTGGATTAGATCCATAGTTACGCATGTTCGAATAATTGTGGTCTGAAGTCTACCACAGATGAGCCTACGAGCATTTAGGATAATGCTGCTTGTTTTGAACAAATGAGGCAAGGCTACATCAAAAGCAATAACACCAAGCAGAATCAGCAACAACAGACTCTCCTCAATATCAAAGTGAACTAGGTTCGATCTGAGGACAGTGAGGCAGACTTGTTTACTAAGTCATTGCCCAAATCCACGTTCGAGAAACATGTGGCAAGAATTGGCTTGCGGAAATTATTTGAACTCCCATGATCGTAGTCATCAGGGGGAGGCGCAGACATCAGGGGGAGATGTCTACATGTTCACCTCGAATCATGAAGGGTGTGTTGTGCTCTTTTCCCCCTTCGACCAAGGTTATTTTTGTCCCACTGGGTTTTTGTTACTCGGCAAGGTTTTTAATGAGGCAACGAGAGAAGCACCGCGTTTGGGCAACACAAGGGGGAGTGTTCAAGGAAAACCTATTTTGTGTTTAGCCCAAACTCTAGGTTACTTGACCTAGTGGTAATAGGATTTAATTAGAAGGATCTAGAATCCTAATCAATGTAGAATTACTTTCCTTGTATGATTGAGATTCTATGCATTGTAATCCTCTATATAAAGAGGCCCCTATTATCAATGAGAATAGACAGCGATTATCTCTCAATTCTCGTTTCCCTAAAACATAATAATATTAATAAATAGTGAATCTAAAATTGTGGAAGGCTATTGTACCCCTAAATGGGTTGATATACAGGTTGAATCCTACTGCTAGACCCTATTTCGTAGGACTTGGTTTCTAGGTATGGCCCCTGACAAAGAAAATCTTTACCTTTCCATCAGAGCAATGCTAGAAAGAATGAGTTGGAAGTTGGTCACAAAATCTAAGGAGTATTGCATGAAATGATTCATTCTTATGAACAATCTAGCTTCTTCGGCCAAATTTGCGTCTCTCATAGATGCACATAATTGAAGAAAGATACTTGAAGGTTTTCACCAATTAAAGTTACCTGCTTTTGCATTGTTTATTTGACTTCTCCTCATAAACCCATTCTAGGCCTCACTATTTGGCCCTTCGGCCCTAAACCTACCCTAAGCCCGACCCGACCCTTGCATTCGGGCGGGCCGGCCCAACCCTTTTTTAAATAGGGTAGTGTATGGGTTATGCAAATGAAGCCCGGCCCTGCCCTGCGGCCAGGCCCGGCCCAACCCTAAAATTTATATTTTATTTATATTTATTTTCTCTATTATATATTTACATAGAAAGGAAATAAGAAATCTGCTATTTTAGAGAAAGAATATTACCCCAGTCTTTTGTCCTAAATGGCTAAACCCAATTGATTTATGAGGCCCGTTTTGCCTAGACTGAACCCAAAGCCTAAAGTGTTGTCAACTAGGTCATTGACTAGAGTCACTCGACCTAAAGTCCTAAACACTTCCCAATTCGCATATCAGCCATATCTTATCAATGTGTGTGTGTGTGTGTGTGTGTGAGAGAGAGAGAGAGAGAGAGAGAGAGAGAGATAGGAGACGGTGCAGTCCGATCCGTCGTCGCCCTTCTCCGATCCGTAAAGCCCTCCTCCTCCGCCTGCACTCCAATCCGTCGCAGACCTCGAGACCTATCCTCCTTCCCCGACCTCCTTCTCCAATCCCAAGACCCATCCTCCTTCTTCGATTACGTAAACCCCTCCTCCTCCGCCTGCAGTTCAAACCGTCGCTGCCCGTCGCAGACCTCTAAACCCGTCCTCCTTCCCCGACCCTAAGGCTATCCTCCTCCGCCTGCAGTCCAACCCGTCGTAGCCCTTCGCCGACTCCAAGGCCCAGTCACCGCCCTCAGTCGATCCCAAGACCCAGTCACCGCCCTTCCCCGACGCCTTTACCAATATAAAACGCAAGCATTCGACTGATTCGAGAATAAAGACTGAAGCGTTTGCTTTTGGGTAGCATGATGATGGAGATTGGAGAATAAAGATTGAAGATTTGGAGTTTCACAATTGTGGGTAGTGAAATAACCCGATTGTTTGTCTAGGTACGCCAATTAGCTACTCAATTTAACATTTCCTTTGGTTTTACATAGAATTTTTCTAGTTTCGGTTCTTTGAACTGCACATTACGGTTCTTATAGATGGGTTTATGTGTATAAGTAATGATGGTCTGCTGTAGATGGTTTATAGATGGTTTAATGTATTGTTTTTTAACATATTTTTGTATTGTGTTTTAACAGACTCATGGGAAGAGAGAATTATTGGATCTTGACCACGGAAGTCTTCAAGAATGACACCTTTCCTACTATTTTTTTTCTTGGACTGATGTAGGCTACATCATTTAGTAACTTTAGTTTATGTAATATTGTAATTGATGATATGGAGATTTTAGACTACAATATTGAAGACATTTAGTGATTTCAGTTATTCAAATTTGATGTTATTCCTTGTTTAGATTTCACTTTGAGAGTTTGAGTTAAAAAGTGTTAAACAGAGAAAGGCCGGCCCGGCCCTTTCGACCCTTACTAAATGGGCCTTAAGGGCGGGTAAGGGTTTACATATTGAAGCCTCGGCCCGGCCCGGCCCTAAGTTTTGTTGACTTGGTCAAAGCCCCGCCCTACCCGACCCTAAGCCCTAAAATTTAAGGTAGGGCCGGCCTTATCCCGGCCCATGATGACCTCTAACCCATTCTAGCTATGACACACAATGCCTGTTAATGTAGATTATTATTTAAACCAAGTTTAAATCAGAAAAGTATAATGTATATTATATATCATCAACCAAAGCTAGCTTGTTTACTCAGAGTTCACCGGTTGTCAGCTTCAGCAATGGGCCAATGGCATACCACTTGGTAAGGGTTTGCTTAAGTCAAAGCTTTTTTTTTTTGTGCTCGAGACCATTTGGGTCTTCCTAATTTTCTTTTTAGCTAGTTTGTAGTTCATTAGTTGATCTTGAAGAGACATGTCTCTTCAATCTTTTGAGGGGTGAGGCATGTTTTTCCTTTTCTTTCAATAAATTTCTCTCGTTCTGTTGACGTTTGCCAAAAAAAAAAAAAAAACCAGTAATCACACTGCCCCTATCCACCCGCCTTACCCTACCCATCCCTAATGTCGTGAGATTTAAATTTTGAGATCTTGACAGAATTAGTTAAGCTAGCTAGCTAACCAACACACCATGACTCATCATTTACTCATAATTATATACAATATACAAATGAATGCACGGCTCATTCTTAATCACATCAAAGATATTTCAAATTTTCAATTATATTTAGATGGAACAAAAAGACCTGCGTTGAGTGACTTGAGTCAATTAAGAACTGGGGGCTGACTCATTCCATTCACCATTCTCTAATGGTATGTGTCTTCCTCCAAAGTTGCAATACTTTTTTTTTTTTTTTTGAATCGAAGTAGGTCAGCCAGTTTTATAATATTCAGCAAGCAGTACCAGAAACGACACACCCCTGAGGGGCCGACAGAAAGAGCTGTCCTTAGGACATACAAAGTACCTATTCTAGAGAAAATAGAACCTCACACTCCCGGGTACACCCACCTTTTAAGGAATTTCACGCACCTAATTTCTAACAAAACCTAGAAAACTCAGAAGCTTTTTGAATAAAATATTACAACCGAGCATCTAGATTTTGCGACCCATAGGAAATTTAAATATGGCTAGTAGATGAGATCGCAAATTCCTCATCTACCATAAGAAAAGAAAAAACAAAAATGAAAAAAGCATCTCGAACCCTAGAAAAAATTGAAACGAAAGCCCGAAAAGAGCCCAGACCCAACCATATGCTAAGGACATCCCAAGTAGTGGCTTTTCCCATCACCACACCGTCGCCACCGCTAGCTGCAGCTCCACCATCCTTGTTGAATTAGTGTAACGAACCTACCGCCCAAAATCGGGATCCCAAATCCGTCCCCAATCTCGGGAGATCCAATGAGGACTTCACTTGGGAAAACCTTCATTGTCCTCCAAATTCCGCAACTGTAAACTAGTATCGAACTTGAGAATACGGCCCAGATGGCCCCCGCAAATCTAACATTTGGGAAAGCCTTCATTATCCTCCAAATTCCGTCACCGGAGATGAAGGCCTCTCCGCCACCATACCAGCAACTCCACACCCAGAAGTGATGTGCACCGACAACAATACACCAATTGGAGCCACCTCCTCGTCCGCCGCCGACCTTATCAAACAGAACAAACAAAGCCGGAGAACCAACTTCCGATTGTCCTGAGCACCACCGCCACCTACACAATCAAAAACACCCAGACCTCTGCCACCCAAAATCATATCCGGAGGAGGACTCCGGATACCCAGCCACCAATCCATCAATCGCAGCCTCACCAAGTTTCCAAGACCACACCACCCCGCCACCGACTCAGAAATCCGATCCGTTGCCGAATCATCCCTCAGCTCTACCGCCGAAAGACCCAGCCCAGCATGACAAACCCTCTCGTTCTGAGACCACCCCGAATCCTCTAGAAATCCCAGCCAGCAGACCGAGAATCCACGAGAAGTCGCCACTGCATCAAAAACTAATACCTCACCTCCACCAGTCAACCTAGCAAGGCCAAGAAAGAGTAGGCCGAAGCCTAAAAGAATCTCCCAAAAGGATAAGGTATAGGCGACGCTGGCCCCGAGCGGGGCGGCGTTCCCCAACCCTAGCGCTCTGCTAGGTATTTTCATGATGAATAGATTAATTATTGAAAAAAAGCACAGAGAAACTTTGGTCCTAGTTTCTAAATTTATGTGGGTCAAGAAATTGGGGCAAAGTGACCAAGTGAAATGAACACGTTTTTAATCGATCCTTTTTTGTCAAAATATTGACTACAGCTACCCTAATGACAAAAGGGTCACAAATCCAAAGGGGCCGCACTCAAAAGTCAGCCTCCAATTTGTCCCCAAGTTGCAATACTTATTAACAACACAACGGGGGAGTATTCAGAGCACCGCCGTGCACTTGCACCAACACAAATAAATTGTTAGATTGCATTAAATACACTTTTTGTTTATTAAAAATAAATATCAAGGGTTGAGATTATTTTATAAGGATTTGGTCACTTGCACCATCGGTGCATAGAATAATTTCCACAACAGAACATATATATAAATAATAAAAACATCAAGATATTTCAAATTTTCAATTATATTTAGCGAACAAAAAGACATGCGTTGATTGACTTGAGTCAATTAAGAGCCGGGGGCTGACTCATTCCATTCACCATTCGACATGAGACATGAGACATGAGACAAGTTTATAATAAAAGAAGTGGTAAACTACCACCGATTCTTTATAATAGTTAAAACGTTAATTTTTTTTTCTTTAAAAAAAGAACAGAGAGACGGCTCAGTCCATATATAAGGTATGACTAATTAGCCTGGGTTTCGACTTTCGACCAATTCAATCGATAACGTGTGTTGCTCGGTCGCCTCATTACTCCATCTTCTCCAAGCTTATCTTCAAATTTCAGAATGCAGTTGCTGTTTATTTAGCAAGTAGACTTCTTAGATTCCTTGCACCGAGATTTTATGAGCATACATGCGATGATGTCTCTAAGAAAGGTGGCAACTTTTCGTCTTTACCACTACTTGAATAATTGCTGTATTATTCACTTGATGATTTTGATCAATTTCCTCCTTATTCCCGTTTGCCATCCGCTTTCCTTCAGTATCAATCGCTTTGATCAAACAGGAAGTAATATACTCTACGACGGTGATGCAGCGCCGTCTTCTAACGGTTCGGGAACCATTCAACTCAACACAGCAGGTTATTTCCGTGTTGGCCGGGCTACCTATGCAGAGCCGTTGCACTTGTGGGAGGGGTCGTCACTTGCTGCGGACTTCACTACTAACTTCTCCTTCGTTGTGGACACTCTTAACAAAAGCAGCTTTGCTGATGGGTTTGCCTTCTTCCTCGCTCCGGTCCACTATCCCATTCCACCTAACTCCGCCGGTTGTGATCTAGGCTTGTTCAACACCACCACTCGTTTTGCAGCCTCCCAAAACCAGCTTGTGGCGGTTGAGTTCGACACCTGGTCCAACCCCTGGGATCCGCAGGGGCCGCACATTGGGATCAACGACAAGACCATCTCCTCAGATGTTCATGCCAGCTGGGATCCTGTCCTCCACAGTGGGAAAGAGTGTCATGCACGGATAACATACAATGCTACAACCAACAACCTCATTTTGTCTTGGACATACGAAAAAAGTTTAGCGTCGAATTATTCTTCCCTTTCCCTTACTATTGACCTCAGAAAGTCTCTCCCGGAGTGGGTTACAATTGGATTTTCATCTGCTACAGGCCTTGTTTTTGAGCAGCACGTTATAAGTTCATGGGAATTCAGTAGTTCAGAGTTGAACTCCGATGCGAGCCAAAGGAAGAATAAAAAGGAGAGGAGGATAGTCTTGAAGATTGGGGTCGCTGCAGCAGCAGCAGCTCTTTTCTTGATTTTGATGCTTAATATCGCCTACCGGTGGGTCGTACGGCAGCGGATAAAGAGGACTCGTGGAGATAGCATTGAGTCGAATGAATCCTCCAGTGTTGCATTGTCCTCCATAAATCCAAGACAATTTACATATCAAGAACTGGTTGCAGCCACCAATGGCTTCGCAAACGATAGAAGGCTAGGCCAGGGAGGATCAGGACAAATTTATAAAGGGATCATACAAGATCTAGGATGTGTAGTTGCTGTGAAGAGAATCTTTGCACAATCCGACAAGCACTATGAGAATATCTTCATCAACGAAGTCAAAGTCATAAGCCGCATTATACATAAAAACTTGGTACACTTCATTGGATGGTGTCATGAGCAAGGCGAATGCATGCTTGTTTATGAATACATGCCTAACAGTAGCCTTGATACGCATCTATTTGGCTCTAGAGCAACCTTGCAATGGGAGTTTAGGTATAGAATAGCTTTAGGCTTGGCCTCGGCACTTCATTATCTACACGAGGATGCAGAGCAGTGTGTCCTTCATAGGGATATCAAATCAGCTAATGTTTTGCTGGACAACGATTTCAAAACTAAACTTGGTGATTTTGGGATTGCCAAGCTCGTGGATCCTCGGCTAAGGTCTCAGACTACAGGGGTAGTCGGGACTTTTGGATACATGGCTCCAGAATATGTTAATGGAGGGAGGGCAAGCAAAGAATCAGACATGTTTAGCTTCGGAGTTGTGGCCTTGGAAATTGCTTGTGGAAGGAGGACTTACCATGATGGAGAATTTCACTTACCGCTTTATAGATGGGTTTGGCATTTGTACCTTGCAGAAAATTTAATGGATGCAGCTGATGAGAGATTGGGTGTAGATTTTGATCGAAATGAAATGAGGTGCTTGTTAATTGTTGGATTATGGTGCACTCACCCCAACAGCAAAGAAAGGCCAAAAGCAGGACAAGTGATTAAGGTTCTCCAGCTTGAAGCACCATTGCCAAATCTTCCACATATCATGCCTGATTACCCAATGCCTCAACCTCAGCAACAAGTTCAATCCGGTTCCTCTCAGCCTCAGTTGTCACTAACTTCTAGCTTCAACACCGTAGGTCGTTAAATCATGTATAACAAGTTAACGACCACTGAGCATCTCCAACGGTGGTGTCAAAATCCACCGTGGAGCTCCAACGGATACAAAAGGCAGATCTCTTCCTCTTCAACCCATCCTTCAAATCCACCGTGGATGACAATTCTTGGTTTCATCTGTCAAATTTGACAGACTCAGTCATCTGTCATTTTATTTTTTTATTGTTTCTCCCCTTCTCCTCTATCGTTCTCCTCAATTTCATGTTACCCAGATCAAAGTCATTCATAATCTTTCTCATCTTTCTATTTCTTCCTACAATACCCAAATCTTCATACCCAAACCTTCAAAAATCATTGATATCAAACTAAAAATTAAATTTTCATTTAGATTTGGGGAAAAAGAGAGGAAGAGAGTTAGAAAGAAAAACTGAAGAATTGGGTTCAAGCAACTCCGATCACATCTGAGTGTTGCCATGATCGATCACAGTGTTGAGGTCGCGATTGTGTTTGCGATGTTGAAATCTGGGCTGCTTGTGGTACTTGGATATGTTCAAATTTGTTAATATGGTGGCTTTTCTAATTGCCCAGAAAAGCTAGAAGAAGGAGTAGAGAAACAGAAGAGAAAGAAGATGGAGAGAGAAAGAAGGCGTAGAGAAACAGAAGAGAAAGAAAATGGAGAGAGAAAGCAATAGTGCAATTGAGTTTTAATTAAATACATTATAATAATAATAAAATATTTATTTATTTTAACCTATGGGTTGGAGTGAAAAATTATCAAAATTGACAATTTCTTGTAGTTGTCAAATTTCAAACTTACCTCAAAATTTTTGACCTCTCCATTGAAGTACTGCTTTAGATCACGCTACATGGTCTTTTTTAGAAAATCTAACCCAATACTCGCAATGGAATTTTTTATTTATTTTTTTAATATATTTTTTACAGCAATATAACAGAATTTAGTCACTTGACCATCATCCTCTGATACTTCAAGTGGCTATAAATGAAAAAAAAATTGTTGATCCTACTCAAGACTCAATTCCAACACATTCACATTCGCATCTACTTTTTGCATGTATATAACCTATAATTCTGGCACATCGTAGGTGTGTTGGCTGAAAGTTCATATAATCAATCTCAAAGTCGAAACCAAAATTGGAAATTTTCTCTTATTGATCCCTCGTCTGCTTATCACATGCAAAGGGAAAATGCTAGTTTCCACACTTCATGATTTCCGAATTCCAATACTATGAAATTATGAATTTAGGCAGGCATCTGGGGAAGAAGGGAGATTAAGATCAAAATAACAACCCCACAGTCTGCAATCAGAAATGATACAGGGAAAATTACACACATAAACCAATCAGCAATCAAGTTAGACCAGTGAATCCCACCAGCAACAACCCATGCATGAAAAATTTGTAATATTATAGCACACAGAAATCAAAGCCAAAGAGAAGAAGACACCCAGCCTTTTGATTTGGAATGCTTTAGAAGCCAATCAATAACTGAGTCTATGTTGGTTGAGTTCTTGCATGAGATCATGGAGCAACATAATTCTCTATCTGTATTTGACTTGAGTCCCCTGCATAACACAATACAAATTTCAGTTCCAGAACAAGATGCCTAGTTTTCTTTCTGGGTGGGCAGATATTTTTCTGAACTGACGGATGGCAGGGGATGAAATAATACAATAATGCAGAATAATTACTAAAACCATGATGTGTCTTGCATTTCATCAGTCAAAGCTTGTTTACTCAAAGCTCCCGGTCTATCAATCTTGTTACCCAGGATCAGCAATGGGATACCATTAAGTGAGGATTTGCTAAGCAAATCATGAAGTTCCCCTCTTGAGGTGCTCAAGTTATCAGGATCAGCAGCATCAACAACATAGCTACAGGAAACAACAAGTTATACAACTACGTAAGTCTTTACAACACATAAATTGATTGAACACACATGAAGTATGCACACAAGGTGGTAACATTTTTCTGGATTTATTGGTGGTCAAGTTTTGAAGAGAAACAACTTGTTAATATTTACCATATTACAAACAAATGAATCCTAGAAAATTAACAACGCATACAACTAACACACTTGATTTGGCACCATCTCTTAAATTTGGCAACTTTGTTAAAAAATGAGATAGTGGAAAAGGATTATTTTAAGAAGATGCATAAATTTTCCAACACGATTAAGAAGAGTAGTTTAAACACAGCTCACTGGAAACAGAAATAGAACCGACTCCCCACATACCAAATTATCAATTAGCACATTAGGGAAAAAAAAATGCTTTCTATACCAGAAGAATGACAGAATGACATTTCAATGTTTTCAATACATGATTTCACAGTTCTACCAAACCATGAATAGTCCACTACAGTTTGTGTCTAGAATTCATTGAAGGCGACTGTTCCCCTGAATAGGTGGATTGACAGGTTCAATCCCACTGCCAGACTCTATTCACCGAAAAAAATCCATGCTTTTCCATCAAAGCAATGCCAGAAAGAATGAGTTGGGAAATTGGTCACAAAATCTATGCAATACTCCGGAAATGATTCATTCTTCAGCATCACAATCTAGCTTCTTCTTTGTTATTAGATTTTTAAAATGACAAGACCCTTTGGCATTCCATTTCGACCGAATTTGCCTAGCTCATAGATGCACATAATTGAAACATACTCGAGGTTTTTCACCAGATAAAAAGTTACCTGCTTTTGCAGTGTTTATTGCCCCTGTCCTTATAAACCCATTCCACAACAGAGTGCCTGTTTCCAACATTTCTTAGCACCAAGTCCATTCAGAACCTTAAGAACCTGCCCCTCAGTGAATTCCAAACCTGACTGCTTCATCATCCTCCAAAGCTTCCAGTCTAATGAAAACTCCGTACCACTAAGCCTGCACCACACAAAAACAAACATTAACCCCTAAAATCAACTAACCCCACATACCACACCCTTCTAAATCCCTACCAAAACCCCAACACAAACCTCTCAACAAGAAACTGAATCACCTCCCCCTCGCCACGCCGCCGCTTCGTCGGGTCCGACACCCTATTCTCACCATCAAACCACTCCTCTTTTATCTCCACATCATCATCCAACACCCATTTCAGCTCTTCCCTTTTTCGGGTTTCAAACATTTCCCTCAATGCATTCAACTCCTCCTTCTTTAGCTTCTCTCCACCATACTCACCGCTACTACTCGCCAGCTCCCGGAACCCAATTCTCTCCACTTTCTCCCAAGGCATCCCAACCGTCAATTCACCGCCACCATTCTTTGATTTCACGGCTCTGGTGAAGCTTCTGTACTCGGCTTTCAGGGTTTGGAAATGGGTTTCTTCGGAAAGGGCTTGGCTTTGGGATTCGGAGAGAGGTGGGTCTTGTTCGTTGAGGCGGTTGAGTTTCTGGATTTGTTTCTTGCGGAGAGTGTGGACGATTTTGGGAGTTGGGTGTACGCCCTTGTTGGTGAGGTTGCGTTTGATTTGTCAGTGCTGGGTTCGAATTGGGGGTTTGTGATTTGAGGGAGGGCTCCTTGCAGAGCTTCCATGGATGAATGTTGTGAGCTTTTAGAGTGTTGAAGTTTGAAGTGGGATTTTGTTGGGGTTTAAGTGCTGGAGAAAACTGATATTGTTTTTCTCTCTTATCTAGCGCGGCAACGAAAATGAACGGTTGGTGCGGGTGTGGGCGTGGTGTTTCAAAACCATAATAGGCTTGTGACATTTTGGTGTTTTAGCCAAGGAAATGTTGGCTGGATTTGAATTTGGCACCGATGGTGGTTTTACTCTTGTTTATGGCACGTATCGATACGTGTACATCAATTCAAATGGTGAGGTACATTAGCTT
Organism: Rosa lucieae; assembly: GCA_024704745.1. Classification (NCBI taxonomy): domain Eukaryota; kingdom Viridiplantae; phylum Streptophyta; class Magnoliopsida; order Rosales; family Rosaceae; genus Rosa; species Rosa lucieae. Next base: position 18,571,402 of record CM045493.1, on the reverse strand, counting down.
CATGCATTAGTAGATTAGCTTTGCTTAATTTTGAAAGTCTACAAGCATTACAGAGAGTTGGTCTTTGATGATAGAAAAAATTAATCTACATTTGATGTATCGATTGTTCGATACATTGATGTAATACACCATAAAATTTTTCTTGGTCAATTGTCGTTGAATCTGATTGTTTAGAGAGAGCGAAACTTAGAGCAAACTAGAAATCTTGTTTAAGGTAATATCATTGTTATGCTTCACTTCGACCATTTTCAATTTTCTTCCACCCCTCAACTTCATTTTGGATCTTTTGAAGGAGGAGTATTCAGAGCACCGCCGTGCACTTGCACCAACACAAATAAATGGCTAGATTGCATTAAAAATATTTTTTGTTTATTAAAAATAAAGTTGATAATAAATATCAAGGGTTGAGATTATTTTCTTGGGTCACTTGCACCGTCGGTGCATAGAATAATTTCCACTTTTGAAGATTAACTACAAGTTTTTGAAGTGGAATTCATTTTATATCTAACGAATATATTAAAAAACATATATAAACTAGAGATAATGACCACTTACCTACAAAATACCAAAATACACCTCATACACTCCACCAACTTATTTTCAACCCCATTCACACAAAAGTTTTCTCTTTTTCTCCTAACTATTCATTTAACTTAATGTTTATACCATTAGTACCCCTCTATCTTTCTAATGCTTGCTTTTTCTATTATTTTCCTTTTGATGAAACGTGGTGAGCCAATCTTGAATATATTTGTCTAGACTATAATTGCAGCTATATTTCATCCTCTATTTTCCAAGGTAAGCAATTAAATTTTACTATTCATAATTTCGATTGTTGACAGACTTGCGTTAAATGTTATCTGTAAAAATACTAGCAAAGAATTGAAGAAAGAAAGAGAAAAGTTGAGAAAATTAAAAGACTTTAGAAATAGTCTTAAAAGAGAAACTCCTTGATACTGGGATATCATATTCCATACCCAGACAAGAATTTATAAAGTTGAGCAAGATATTGAAAATCTCTTGTATATGCTTACAGAGGAACAAAAACCTCTTGATTATTTGAGTATTGGTTAGATCCGCATTTCACTGGTATCAGAGCTTGTAAAATAGCTCAAAAGGGGAATCCCCAATGGGGACAATGTCTGATTTAATATTAGAGAAGTTGAATTCTCTACTGAAATCCTCTGACGAGAAACATCAGATCGTGCTAAAAGAATTATCTAGATGTCAGGATCATCTAGAAAAATTACCTGCTATAATCTACCAATTAGAAAAATTGGAAAACAAAATAGATTATATCAAGGAACTTCCAAAAACGGAAGAAAAAAAGCTAACAAGTGTTAGTAGAAAAATCAATGAACAGCAAAAAACACTGGATTCTATGAAAAATATGCTGAAGGACAAGAAAGTGCCTACAGTAAAACCAAAGAAAGCTAATGGATTTAAGCCATTAGAAAAACCTGAGAAGAATCTTGTTCCAAACATGATTTTTCTTGGACCATCCACTAGTCAAACTAGTATTCGGTATGAAAACCCGAAAGATACAAGAGATGTCAAAATGATGAGCATCTTCGGGAAAAAGAAAGGAGTACAACTCCTCAATGCTGAAGAATTCGAATTCAATGAAATTGAACAAGAGGTAAAAAAGGGAATAAGGATAGCCAAAATTAGATTTCAAGCAAATCTATAAAAGGGGAAAATTTGATGTGTTGGATAGCCATCATTTCAAATTATTGGAATTCACAACCCCCTCAACAATAGGTGAAACAGATCTTCTGATGATTACTCCTGAAGAAGTTGCCCGAGCAAGAACAAAAAATTACCAATTTATGCATATTGGAGCAGTCCAAGTAGGCATAAAACTTCTGGCTCGAGAATGCATAAATTGTTCAGTTCTATGTGTCATACAAGACAATAGACTAACAGATTTTCAAGCTAGCCTGTTGGGAACTCTTGAAGCATCTCTATGCAATCAGGTGGCATATTGGCTCACTGTCTGAGACACTTTATCGTGGACACGTTTATCGTGGACGGCCAAGAGGCGTTTGTTTGTACCGTTTCAGGACAAAAGATATGGCTCTCAGTCAATGACGTGTACTGATTAGTCTGGATTTCGACCTAGTCAATAACGTGAGATAATTGTCTTCAAATTTCAGAATAGTTGCTGTTTATTTAGGAAGGAGACTTCTTTGATTCTTTGCACTGCAGACTTTAATTATGAGCATGCATGCGATGATGTCTCTAGTAAGGGTGGCAACTTTTCGTCTTCACTACTACTTGAATAATTGCAGTATTATGCACTTGATCATCTCCATCAATTTCCTCCTTATTCCCTTTTGCCATCCACTTTCCTTCACTATGAATCCCTTTGATCAAAAAAGTAATATACTCTACGACGGTGATGCAGCGCTTTCTTCCCAGGATTCGGGATTCATTGAACTCACTAAAGAAGATATTTATCGAGTTGGCTGGGCTAGATATGCAGAGCCGTACTTGTGGGAGGGGTTGTCACTTGCTGCAGACTTCACTACTAACTTCTCCTTCCTTGTGGACACTCTTAACAGGAGCTCAATTGGTGATGGGATTTCCTTCTTCCTCGCTTCGGTCCACTATCAAATTCCACCCAACTCCTGCGGTCCTTATATGGGCTTGTTCAACTAGAGTACTAGACCACTGGTTCTGCAGCCTCCCTAAACCAGCTTGTGACGGTCGAGTTCGACACTGTGTCCGGCCTCGTCGAGGATCGATCGGGGCCGCACATTGGGATTACCAACAGGACCGTCACGCCAGTTGTTAATGCCAGCTGGGATCCTTTCCTCCACAGTGGGAAAATGTGTCGTGCACGCATACAATGCTACCACCAACAACCTCACCGTGTTTTGGACATACGAAGAAAATTTCGAGGCAAATTCTTCCCTTTTTCCCTTATTATTGACCTGAAAATGTCTCTCCCTTATTATTAACCTCACCGTGTTAGAATTGGATTTGCATCTTCTACAGTCCTTTCCTATGAGCGGCATGCTATACGTTCATGGGAATTCAGTAGTTCAGAAATAAAGTCTGATGCGAGCCGAAGGAGGATAGTCTTGAAGATTGGGGTCGCTGCAGCAGCAGTTCTTTTCTTTATTTTGAAGCTTTATGTCGCTTACCGGTGGGTCGTACGGAAGCGGATAAAGAGGACTCGTGGAGATAGCATTGAGTCGAATGACACCTCCAGTGTTGCATTGTCCTCCATAAATTCAGATCTTCAGATACTAGCCTTGCCAAGACAATTTACTTATCAAGAACTAGTTGCTTCCGTGCGACCCACCGGTAGGCGACATAAAGCTTCAAAATAAAGAAAAGAACTGCTGCTGCAGCGACCCCAATCTTCAAGACAATTTACTTATCGCAAACGACAGAAGGCTGGGCCCACTACTAGCAAAATAACAACACACACGGATTTGCTGTAGTTAAAAGCCACAGATATCCGTGTGAAATAGAAATGCTAACAGAAATCCGTGTGAAATGAGCATAATCGGGCCCACAATAATTTATACAATAACAATATCAACGGAAATCCGTGTGCATAAACAACAGTCACAGATATCTGTGTAAACACTAAAACATTTTCACACGGATATCTGTGTGAAAAACAATTCACACGGATATCTGTGTGAAAAACAATTCACACGGATTTCTGTACGTATTATAAATTAGTTTATTTCGAAATCATTAATTTTTTATGTTATGTGAATTATGGAGGGACAGATTTCCGTTACAATAAGTATTTGATACAGATTTCTGTGTGAAATGAGTAATACACACGGATTTCCGTGTGAAAATGTTGACACAGTAATCCGTGTGAAGAAGGAGACTACACACAGAAATCCGTGTGAATAAACAAGAGTAACTGATGTCTGTGTAAAAACTAAAACCTTTTCACACGGATATCTGTGTGCAAATAACAATTAGCTACAAAATTCAGTGTGAAAATTTATTTGATATCGAAATAACGGCGGATTGAGTTAATTTTTTTTACACAATACCTATTAATACACTATAAATAGATGGGTAATGTCAAATTTATTGATTTTCAATTTTTATTTTTTGGTTCGCACAAAATTCTTATATGTCTACTAATGTGGTATAACTAGTTTATTAGTTGTAAATAAAAGTATACCTTCCATGAGCAACAATGCGTAGGAAATAGACTTTATCAAAATCGACCGTAGGATGTTATCATGATAAGAATAAATGGTTGTGTTCAAAATTTCAGCTATTTTCGTCGTCGTTTAGGTTTCGATCTAGTAGGTCAACCCTAAACTTTAAATACTACATAAAACTAATATGTTCATAACCGCTCACTCGTAACTTATTTTTTTGATGTGTAAACTCTCATGCTCTCATGGGTAGAAGCTATATCAACTAATGTAAAAATTTCTGAAATTTTATCTCCTCAAGGGTCGGCTCCCCTTTGGGAAGTAGAAGCGTTTAAAGGGTTGACCGGTTTTTGGTACAGACATCTGTGTGAAATGAGTAATACACACGGATATCTGTGTGAAATGTTAACACGGAAATCCGTGTGAAAAGAACCATTAGCTACAGAATTCCGTGTGAACAACTCTATTAGCTACAGAATTCCGTGTGAAAAACTCTATTAGCTACAGAATTCCGTTACAATAAGTTTTTAGTAAAGAAAAGTATACCTTCCATGAGCAACAATGTGGAGGAAATAGACTTGATCAAAATCGACCGTTGGATGTTGTCATGATTAGAATAAATAGTTATGGTCAAAATTTCAGCTATTTTTGTTATCGTTTAGGTCTCGATCTACTAGATCAACCCTGAACCCTAAATACCACATAAAACTAATATGCTCATAACCGCTCATTCACAACTTATTTTTTCGATCTGTCAGCTCTCATACTCTCATGAATATGAGGTATACCAAATAATGTAAAAACTTTGAAAAGTTAATCTCCTCGTGGTTTTACTCCCCTTAGGGAAGTATAGGTGTATATAAGGTTAACCACTTTATTTGATATTGAAATAACGACGGATTGAGTTAATTATTTTACACTATACCTATTAATACGCTATAAATAGATGAGTAATGTCAAATTTATAATTTTTTATTTTTATTTTTTGGATTGCACAAAATTCTTATATGTCTACTAATGTGGTATAACTAGTTTATTAGTTATAATGAAAAGTATACCTTCCATAAGCAAAAATGCGTAGGAAATAGACTTTATCAAAATCGACCGTAGGATGTTATCATGATAAGAATAAATGGTTGTGTTCAAAATTCCAGCTATTTTCGTCGTCGTTTGGGTTTCGATCTTGTAGGTCAACCCTAAACCTTAAATACTACATAAAACTAATATGCTCATAACCGATCGCTCGTAACTTATTTTTTTGATGTGTAAACTCTCATGCTCTCATGGGTAGAAGCTATATCAACTAATGTAAAAATTTCTGAAATTTTATCTCCTCAAGGGTCGGCTCCCCTTAGGGAAGTAGAAGCTTTTAAAGGGTTGACCGGTTTTTGGTACAGACATCTGTGTGAAATGAGTAACACACACGGATATCTGTGTGAAATGTTAACACGGAAATCCGTGTGAAAAGAACCATTAGCTACAGAATTCCGTGTGAAAAACTATATTAGCTACAGATTTCCGTGTGAAAAACTCTATTAGCTACAGAATTCCGTTACAATAATTTTTAGTAAAGAAAAGTATATCTTCCATGACAGTTATATATTACCGAGATAAATACACACGGATATCAGTGGTAAATATATATGTATCTCACACGGATTTTCGTGGTAAATTTTTTCCCTCTCACTCTTTTGGAACAAATTCAATTTCCCTCCCCTAGTAGTACTACACACGGATTTCCGTGGATTACTGAGGTACATACACACAGATATCAGTAGCAAAGGTAAATGTATTTCACACGGATTTCAGTGGAAATTCCGCTTATAACCAGCAAATTGATCCAAATCTGAAGCATATCGATCCATGTCCTTCTCCCCCACCCCTAAAGCGTATCGATGTCCTTCTCCCCCAAATCGATTCAGCCTTATCAGAGGTCTGGAAGCGGTCGTAGGCAACAACAATTTGATATCTCCCCCAATTTCGAAGCGGTGACTCCGCCCATTACTGCCTATCTCTATCATTCAATTCATATTCATTGTTCTTGATCCTCTTATTTTATCTCTGTACTGACATCCATTTGGCACGCTGGTTTGGGTTGAATCAGTCAAAATATCTGTGGGCATTTGATGATTATTATGAAAGCAAGGGATCGGTAAGCCGTTAATTGCTTCTGTTCCTTGTAGTTACTTTCTTTTCAAGCTTATATATTTCCATCTATATATAGCAGGGCATCGGTCGGAAATTGGATTGCATCGTGGAGGCCAACAGTTAATTGTTCCTGTAAGCATTATCTCATTTTCCTGAACTGTAGATGTTAGTGTGCTAGTTGGACTTGTAGTAATAAAAGGCTATTCAGATGTGCCATGGAGCAGCTAACAGGTTGTTTACCTTCATGAATATCTGTCTCTCTCTGTTTGGTATTTAAGATCAATATTTTAGTTCCAACTGAACCTGGATATACATAGGCATAATTGGAGGGCATAGCGTTTGGAATTCATAGCAAGTACCAAATCCTAGTCTTGTGGCGCGTGTTTGACCAGTATCTGATTGATATGCAGTCTGCAAATTAAGGAGAAGATCAGTAACTTGGCCAGTGCTGCCAAGGAGAAAGTAGAGACTCACAAAGCCAAAACGGAAGAGAAGGTTGCTGCTTTAATTTATTCAATTACATATCCAATAAGAGAAGATGAATTCAGTACATAGTTGTTTATATTGATTGTAGGTTGAGAAGATGACAGCGAGGACAGAGGAAGAGAATTCAGATGTGCCGGAGGCTTTTCTCCCTTCAAATTATAGACCATCGAGCAGCGAGCTTTCCAGATGCGCCAACAGGTGAAGGACACATGAGTAAGAATCCAATTTAATTGAGATTTTGAAAAGCTTTTGCTGTAAAATAAAGTGAGCCACTTATCAATTGTTGTGAAGCTTTGTTTCTCTGGTCTGTAGCTTATTGGACTTGCAAACCAAATTTTTTCTGTCCAACTAAAAGTTGCTATATTAGTTTGGTTACTGTATGTCTGTATCTGTTTTGACTTTTGATTCGAAACAATGAAATTTGGCAGTTTTGGATATTGAATAGCATCTGTTTTGGACCTTTGGTAATTTGGAACTGAGTATGAATCAATTGATAATTTGTTTTGGACTTTGGTTACTGTCTCTAGTTTGAATAATAAAATTTGGCAGTTTTGGATGGGAATTGAATAGCATCTGTTTTGGTAATTTGGATGGGAGTTGAATCAATTGATAATAATTGATAAGCATCTGTTTTGGTAACATGTTTTTGCTAGGTCCTTTGGCAGCTACACCAAAGACTGGAAACTCAAGTTACAAGTAATTTTATCTTATTTTGGACACTTCAATCTTGTTCTTTTCTTTTGTTGTTGTGTATGGAGAAGTTTAGGCCATATGTCCCCTTCTCTCTACTCTTTGTACTTGTTTTATCAAAAATAGTTTGATGGTTATGTTTTTGTCTACTTTGAGTTAGTCCTCAAAGCATTTTGATGTATGCTCATTCTTGGACAAGGATTATGTTGTTAAAGGGGAAAATCTTAGTGATATTCCACCTTCAACAACAATGTATACTAGGAATGTAAGAACATCTTACTATGAATGTAAAGTTTATTCATGTTCGATTGAGTTGTGGATTTGTTCACTTGATTGTAAATATTTGAAGCATTGCAAATTAATTAGCAGAAATATTTTTTTTTTAAAATGCTGTCACTATTACGCACTGAAATCAGTGTGAGTTAAGAGTATAGGGGTTTCACACGGAAATCCGTGTCAATAAGGTTGTAGGTTTTGATACAGAAATCAGTGTGAATTTCACTTTGCTACAGAAATCTGTGTGAAATACAGTTTACACATTTGGCACAGAAATCCGTGTGAAATAGAGTTGTTCACACGGATTGCAGCTAATTCCGGTAATTTATATTTATGGAATTATAGTGGGGCCCACGTTAGTATTTCACACGGACAACATAATCCGTGTGAGATGAGCATTACCCCCCCTCCAAACCGCACGGTAACACCAATCTGTGCGTGCACTGTGTGTAAAAGCTATCACACACTGAAATCAGTGTGAGATAGTCTTATTACCCACAGATTAAAATCCGTGGGTAATTGTTATTTTGCTAGTAGTGGCCAAGGAGGATCAGGACAAGTTTATAAAGGATCATACAAGATCTAGGCTGTGCAGCTGCTGTGAAGAGAATCTTTGCACAATCCGACAAGCACTATGAGAAAATCTTCATTAACGAAGTCAAGATCATAAGCCGAATAATACATAAAAACTTGGTGCAGTTTATTGGATATATGGTGTCATTAGCAAGGTGAATGCTTACTTGTATATGCATACATGCCTTTTTTTTCTTCTTCTATTTTAAAGAGAATCAAAGGATTTCACTCCTACCCCCATGGTGATTCAAATATGCATACATGCCTAAAAGTAGCCTTGACACGCATCTATTTGGCTCCAGGGCAACATTGAAGTGGGGCTTTCGGTATAAGATAGCTTTAGGCTTGGCCTCAATACTTCATTATCTACACGAGGAAGCAAAGCAGTGTGTCTTTATCAAATCAGCTAACGTTCTGTTGGACAATGATTTTAGCACTAAACTTGGTGATTTTGGGATTGCTAAGCTTGTGGATTCGCGGTTAAGGTCTTAGACTACAGGGGTAGTCGGGACTTTTGGGTACATAGCTCCAGAATATGCTATTGAAGGGAGGGCAAGCAAAGAATCAGATATTTTTACCTTCGGAGTTGTGGCCTTGGAAATTGCTTTTGGAAGGAGGACTTACCACGACGGAGAATTCCACTTACCGCTTTATAGGTGGGTTTGGCATTTGTACCTTGCAGGAAACTTACTGGATGCAGCTGATGAGAGATTGGGTGTAGATTTTGATCAAAATGAAATGGAGTGCTTATTAATTGTTGGATTATGGTGCACTCACCCCAACAACAAAGAAAGGCTGAAAGCAGGACAGATAATTAAGGTTCTCCAACTTGAAGCACCATTGCCAAAACTTCCACATATCATGCCTGATTACCCAATGTCTCAACCTCAGCAACAAGTTTAATCTGGTTCCTCTCAGCCTCTGTTGTCACTAACTTCTAGCTAGCAACACTGTTGGTCGTTAAATCATGTATAACAAGTTAACGACCACTAAGCTGCCATTGAAGTACTGCTCCTCTCAGTCTCAGTTATTCTTAACTTCTACTTTGAATACTATAGGTTGTTAAATCATGCTATTGGCATTAAGCTGCTTTTTAGTACTGCCTTAGATGGTCAAAAAAGTCTACAGTGCCTTCAAATGTATGTTTTTCCCTTCTTTTTTTTTTTGCCCTTTTGCTTCTTGTTTTGTATCTACTACTGTGGTATTGTTTAAGGATAAGTAAATTGACAGAGAGAGAGAGAGATAATAGAGATTAAGTGTGTCTTTCATTTCATTCAAAGGAGGTATTTATAGGGATACATTTTGAAGTAAATAATGATACAACTTGATGGCATCTTCAATTGTAGCCTCTCCTTGTGGCTTCTTCATTTGCAGCTTCACATTGTGGTTGTGATGATGATGATTGCCACACTTGTTCCCCATTGGCATAAAGATTGACTCACAAATCATTATACCTAAAATACCTATCTTATACATGACATAGACATTTTATACTATGAACAATACACCATGTTTCATATATACTATAACACTCCCCCTTGGATATTTCATGTTGATAGTATTTGTCTAAGCCGTGCGCTTCGAAATTGCCTCGTTAAAAACCTTGCCAAGTAATAAAACCCTGTGGGAAAAAACAACCTTGGTCGAAGGAGAAAAAGAGTGCAACGCGCATTGAGTGTGGAGTTTGTTTCTAGATACTCCCCCTGATTTAGACTCCCCCTGAAGATCATGAGAGTTCGGATAATCTTCTTAATCCGATACTCTTCACATGTTTCTCGAAAGGGGTTTTTGGTAATGACTTAGTAAATAAGTCCGCTACATTATCCTCTGATCGGATTTGATTTACTTCAATGTTTAGAAGTGTTTGCTGTTGCTGATTGTAAAAGAATTTCGGTGATATATGTTTAGTATTGTCACCCTTGATAAAACCTAATTTCATTTGCTCAATACAAGCTGCATTATCTTCGTAAATGCATGTAGGTTTATCTGTGGTTAACTTCAAACCACAAGTTCCTCGAATGTGTCTATTTATAGACCTTAGCCATATGCATTCACGCACAGCTTCATGTAGAGCAATAATCTCTGCATGATTTGAGGAAGTAGCGACAAGTGTCTGTTTTGTAGATCTCCAAGATATCGCCGTGCTTCCCATGGTAAAGACATAACCTGTTTGGGAGCGACCTTTATGAGGGTCAGAGAGATACCCTGCATCAGCAAAGCCCATCAAAACATTATTTTTATTTTGATGGAGGGGAGGAGGAGAACGTCGGTCACCATGGATGGTGTTGCCGGCGTCTGTATTACGGAAGGTGGCTTTTTGCCTCATAGGGTCTGATCCCAATCTTCCGTCTTTTATTTTCTCTCTGTAGGGATAAAACAAGCCCATATCAATCGTACCTTTTAAGTATCGAAAGATTGTCTTTATGCCAATCCAATGGCGGCGTGTTGGCGCAGAACTATGTCGAGCTAACAAGTTCACTGCGAATGAGATATCTGGTCTTGTGCATTGTGCTAAATACAATAATGCGCCTATCGCACTTAGATAGGGTACTTCAGCCTCTAATAATTCTTCGTCCTCATCCCTTGGACGAAACGGATCTTTTGTGGGCTCAAGACTTCGGCCGATCATGGGAGTACTTACAGGCTTTGCTTTATCTTCATTAAAGCGCCTTAGTAATTTTTGAGTATATGCTGACTGATGGATCATAATCCCATCACTACGGTGCTCGAGTTCTATTCCGAGGCAAAACCGTGTTTTCCCAAGATCTTTCATCTCAAACTCGGATTCCAAATATTTAGCAGTTTCCTTTAACTCATCTAGAGTTCCAATTAGGTTCATGTCATCGACATAAACTGCTACAATTGCAAATCCGGAACTTGTTCTTTTAATGAACACGCAAGGGCATATTTCATTGTTAATATATCCCTTTCCAATCAAGTAGTCACTTAGACGGTTATACCACATCCGTCCGGATTGTTTCAATCCATATAGTGAGCGTCTTAATTTTATTGAAAACGCGCTCCGTGGTTTAGAGCCACTTGATTTTGGTAATTGAAGTCCATCAGGAACCTTCATATATATCTCTGAATCTAGATCCCCATAGAGATATGCTGTAATTACATCCATAAGCTGCATGTCAAGTTTTTCGGAAACTACCAAACTGACAAGGTAGCGGAACGTTATAATGTCCATTACGGGAGAGTATGTCTCCTCGTAGTCGATTCCAGGGCGTTGTGAGAAACCTTGCGCCACGAGGCGGGCTTTATATCTCATCACCTCATTTTTCTCATTACGTTTTCTAACAAAGACCCATTTATGGCCAACAGGCTTTATATTTGGTGGTGTCAGCATTATAGGCCCAAATACCTGTCTCTTTGTTAGTGAATCCAATTCAGTCTGGATCGCATTTTTCCATTTAGGCCAATCCGCTCTTCGTTGACATTCTTCAACAGAGCGAGGTTCGATATCATCATATTCTATGATTCCTTTTGCAACATGATATGCAAACGCATCATCAATTGCCATAGAATTTCTATCCATCATCTCATATACATTATTGTAATTTATGGAGATTTCTCTATTCTCTGGAGTTGGTTCTGACATTGGAGCGTCCCCCAATGGTGTCTCTTGGACATAACCATAATCCGGAATATTCTCGTGGGATGGATTATTCATATCTATGATTAATGGATTATTATTTTGTGCCAAACTCGCCTTCTTTCTTGGGCGAGAATCCATCGAACCTATAGGTCTCCCGCGCTTCCTGGCAGGAGCCGTGGGCCTAGCCAATGTGTCACCCATAGAGGGAACGTTGGCGCCATTCTCATGTATTTTTGAGCCGGCATTATGTCTTTTAGGGACATCAATCCTTGCAGGTGTATTTGCAGCAGGTATGTGTGATCTTGTCACTTTAGCGATATCAGAAAACGCATCAGGCATCGATTCTGCTACGTTCTGAAGATCGAGAATTCTCTGCACTTCTTTTTCAGATTGTGCAGTTCGGGGATCAAGATGAGACAAAGTGGGGACAAACCACGACAATTCTTGTCCTTTTTGTTGAACATTAGTTATGTTCATGTCTCCCCCTAAAGACGGGAAGACTGTCTCATCAAAGTGACAATCCGCAAATCTAGCGGTAAATAGATCACCTGTCAAGGGTTCTATGTAGCGGATTATGGTTGGAGAGTCATAGCCAACATAAAGGCCTAATCGTCTTTGAGGACCCATTTTAGTGCGCTGTGGTGGCGCAATTGGCACATAGACTGCACACCCAAATATGCGTAAATGTGAGACATTAGGCTCATACCCAGTCACCATCTGGGATGCAGAAAAAGGTTGGGTGGCAGTGGGCCTTAGACGAATAAGCACAGCTGCATGTAATATTGCATAGCCCCAAGCAGAAATAGGGAGATTGGTGCGCATAACCAATGCCCTAGCAACCATTTGAAGTCTTTTAATGGCAGCTTCTGCGAGACCATTTTGGGTATGTACATGAGGGACGGGGTGTTCAACCTCGATCCCAATGGACATGCAATAATCATCAAAAGTTTTTGATGTAAACTCCCCAGCATTGTCAAGACGAATTGACTTAATGGGATGATCAGGGTGGTGAGCCCTTAACTTAATGATTTGTGCTAGGAGTTTAGCAAATGCAGCATTTCTTGTGGATAAGAGCACGACATGTGACCAACGTGTCGATGCATCAACCAACACCATAAAATATCTAAATGGTCCGCAAGTTGGATGGATAGGTCCACAGATATCACCTTGTATTCTTTGCAAGAATGGTATATTTTCTTTAATGTCTTTTGCATAGGATGGTCTCGATCCTACTTTTGCTAAAGAGCAAGCTTTGCAAAACGAATGATATGCTTTAGAAGTAATTCTTTGAACCTCTTTTTGGTTCGTATTCCTCTTTGTTTTAAAGAATGGATGTCCGTGTGAAGTTTTTAATATACGGATCATCATATCACGACCTGGGTGTCCCAAACGGTCGTGCCAAAGCCTGTATGTGTCGGAATCCCATAAATTTTCATTCATGACATGGTTGGATTCAATGACTCTAATAGTGGTTGCGTACAATCCACTAGAGCGACACATGAGTTTCTCTAATACTCGTGTATTTCCGTAGTTATTAGAGGTGATGTAAAGGAACTCTTGTCCATTCTCACAATGTGTTTTCACATGAAGATCATTGGCTCTTATATCTTTAAAACTTAATAGGGTTCTTCCAGCCCTTGGAGCATATAAAGCTTCGGCGACATTAATATTTGTGCCATTCGGCAATAGAAATTGAGCTGGTCCACGACCATGAATCAATTTAGATGGTCCTGCCATCGTGGTCACTGAAGATTGACTAGGCGTCATCCATAAGAATAATTGCCTATGTCGTAATATAGTATGTGTGGTGCCACTATCTAGAAGGCATTCCAATTCTCCCGGAGACATACTGAAAAATAAAGTTCGGAATATTAACACATGTCAATGACATTGATAATGCGATACTTTATTGATAGGGAAAATAGTCAATGATTACATCAAAGTTTCCAAAGTTTATTCCAATATAAAATCAAACTTTATACAAATTGTAATTGCTCAATCCGTTTGGTAATTTCAATAAAATATGACCAGGTAAGTATAGAGATGTTGGTGGAGCGAGGCTCGCTTAAGTACCATGATCTCAATTACTTGCCTAGACATCATACTTCATTGAGTACGCCACATAAGAAAGAGTCAATACAATTGTTATTTGACTAAGGCACATTTGCCGTTTTATTGGAAAACAGAAAAGACTATTTTAATCAAAGTCTGCGGCATCCTCGTGCTCTTCATTTCCAGCTTTGAAGTCTTTTATGGTGAGAATTACATCTTCACCATCATCTTTTTCAGCAAGGTGAGCTTCTTGCTCCCTCATTTCCCTGTACTCCTTGTAGCTTGCAGCTAGTTGTGTACTTGCTTGGCATTGCTTAAACCAATGCTCGATTGATCCACACCTATGACACACGTCATTGTGGTTGACTTTCTTTATTTGAGGTGCACGTTGTGGATATTCCCTAGGCGGGTTGTTGCTGCTACTACCACGGCGTATTATGCGACCTCCACGGCCCATAGTGTTACGGCCCATGGTGTTGTTATATTCTCCTCTCCCACGTGTGGATTTGCCACACGTGTGCCCGCTCCAAAGTTGCGGTTTCTTTCCTTATTGGGGCGGTTGTATGGACCCATGCGTCCGTCATGTCCCTTGTTAGGGTATACATGCCCCTTATTAGTAGGGTACCGCTCCTTGCGCCCTTTCTTGGGTGCATTATAATTCGCCTCACGAACGCTTTTGGTTCCTACGGGCCTTGAATTATAATTCTTTACAAGGATATTGTCGTGCTTCTCATCTACCGACAAAATATTGATAAGTTCATTGAACTTAGTAAGTCGTCCAGCATTATATTCAGTGCGATATTGCTTTGATAGTATAATTGCTGCGACGGGGAAGGTGGAGAGAGTCTTCTCAATCAGCTCTTCTTCTGTGAGAGGTTTTTCACAGAACTTCAGCATGGCTCTTAGCCGAAGAGCTTCTGAATTGTATTCAGCAACAGACTTGAAGTCGGAGAAGCGTAAATTGTTCCATTGAATCTTCAAGTCAGGGAGGAGGGAATCTTGGATATTATCAAAGCGCTCTTCTAGCGCTACCCATAGTTCCCTTGCATCTTTGATGGACATATACTCCAATCTGAGTGCTTTGTCCATATGGCGTCGCATCAAGATAATTGCTTGTGCATGTTTATGGGTGTTCGTTGGAACACAAGGCCCGCGTTTGGTGCCTGGATTATGGGCAATATCCCTTTTGATGTGAGATGGTTCTCAACGTCGGTTCTCCAACTATGGTAATCCGAACCAGTTGAGTCAAGGATTTGAAAATCGAGTCTAGGTTCATTCGACATCCTTGAAATATAAGAAGAAAAAGATGTATTAGTTTCGGAGTTTAAAACTTCCACGAAATAATAAGATTTCCGAGCTATGCTACCAAGAAATCAATTTCCAAGAATATTTGGATTAGACCGAAACAATGATGTTTAATAGGGTCATAAATCGATGCTTGCGGACGCTCTTAGTCCGAATATTATGAACACTCTTAGTTCATTGACTACGAACGCTCTTAGTTCGTTTAGCGTGAATTTCTATAATTCCGCTTTTTAATTGTAAGTTCCCAAAAAGAAAAGGAGGAGAAAAATAAATAAAAACTCAAAAGCGGGAACTTTTAGTAAAAAATACCTTGAAATAGTGTTGTCGAAAATGACCGAAAAAGTTGCCCAAAAGTCGCCGGAAAAGTGTCCGGAAAGTCGCCGGAAAAGTGTCCGAAAATCACCGGAAAGTTGCCGGAAAAGTTGTCGGAAAGTTGCCGGAAAAGTTGCCGGAAAGTTGCCGGAAAGTCGCCGGAAAAGTCGCCGGAAAGTCGTGTCGACAGATGCTCGACAGCAACTCGGCAGCTGCTAGGCAGCAGCTCGGCAGCTGCTAGGCAGCAGCACGGCAGGTGCTGTGCAGGGGTGTCGGCAGCTGCTCGGCAGCTTCTCGGCAGCAGCTCGGCAGATCCTCGGCAGGTCTCGGCAGGTGCTCTCGGCAGGTGCTCGGCAGCAACTCGGCAGCAGCTCGGCAGATCCTCGGCAGGTGCTCGGCAGGCCTTCTGCGCAGCTGCTCGGCAGGACTCGGCAGCAGCTCGGCAGGACTCGACAGCGGTCCGGCAGCGGTTCAGGTCTTCCGGCAGCCGGTTCGAGTGGTTTCCGGCCGGTTCTGGAGGTTCTGAAACCGGTTCTGGGCTTCTTGAATCAAGGGCTTTGATATGAGCTAGGGTTTGGAGGTTTTTTGTAAGTTTGAGAAAATGGCTTCGATTGGATTATGAACTACCTCTTCTCTTCTCAACTTCGATCCTAATTCTAGAGCAATTTCGTGCTGATAACGTGTTTAAGGATAAGTAAATTGACAGAGAGAGAGAGAGATAATAGAGATTAAGTGTGTCTTTCATTTCATTCAAAGGAGGTATTTATAGGGATACATTTTGAAGTAAATAATGATACAACTTGATGGCATCTTCAATTGTAGCCTCTCCTTGTGGCTTCTTCATTTGCAGCTTCACATTGTGGTTGTGATGATGATGATTGCCACACTTGTTCCCCATTGGCATAAAGATTGACTCACAAATCATTATACCTAAAATACCTATCTTATACATGACATAGACATTTTATACTATGAACAATACACCATGTTTCATATATACTATAACAGGTATATATTTTTTCTAGTCTAAAATCATTTTCGATCTCTATCGCGGTGAATTTCAATTTTGATATAATTGTCACTAAATTAGCTTCTTTTCAATCGGTCAATGTTCTTCTACTGTTTTCAATCTCGGTCATTTTGTATGAAATTTCGTTAAAATGCGGTAAAATATCAAAAGGTGAGCACGAGAATGTGCCACTAAATATGTTGTGTTTCAACAGAAATATAACAGATTAGCATCTAAGCATCTATGACAGGTTAAAAATTGACAATATTCTAGCTAACACTGTTGGTCGTTAAATCATGTATAACAAGTTAACGACCACTAAGCTGCCATTGAAGTACTGCTTTAGATCACGCTACATGGTCCTTTTTAGAAAATCAAACCTGATACTCGCAATGGAAATTTTATACTGCATGACTGAGTCTATCTATTCTTTTTTCTTTTTCTGTTTCTTACAGCAATTGAACAGAATTCAGTCACTACCATCAACCGACATAAACAAAGTGATACACAGGATTTCAAAGTTCAAACCAATCTCTGATCAACAACCTCTGTACTTCAAGTGGCTATAATTGAAAAAAATTGTTGATCCTACTCAAGACTCAATTCCAACACATTCACATTCGCATCTACTTTTTGCATGTATATAACCCAATGTTTTAAAAGGCTGAGGCGTAGCCGAGGCGTAGCCGGGAGAGCCTCAGCAAGGCGCTCGCCTTGAGGCGTAAGGCGTAAGCCTTACGTATAAACTTATTTATCTCTATTATGTCTACTAGATAAGACTAAAACCAAAGCAACAGAACACCAAAGCAACAGGGACACTTATTATCTCTCTATCATCACAAAGAATCAAGCTCAACAAGTAACTTCAAGTCAATGATTCGACATTCCAAGCTGAAATTTCAGTTTTATCAACAAGCAAGTTAAGCAAGTCTGGAATACTTAGTTAATGATGCATTGCAAAAAGATCACGAACATGCAACCAAAATTCCCTAATAGTATTGCATACCTGTGTTATATGGCTTCCCAATTCCTGGTAAATTGACAATTGTTTAAGCAAGGCATTTTTCCTATCGGAGTCATCTTAATTTCTGGTTCTGTGACATTTGCGGTTTATCTTTTTAGTATAACCAATCAATTTTTGAAGATGCATATAGGTGAAACACCACTCCTTCGTTCTGCTTTCCCTCGATGATTGCCATAAACACAATGCCACAGAAACTACAAAAGCACAAAACCAAAGAAACAAGGTATCCAAATTCCAATTCCAATTGCACATAATAAAGAAACACAAAACCATCCAAAGAAAGCACGGAAATTTGAGAGAAAAGCAAGATCATACCTTAAACTCCTTTTCTTCAAAATTCAAATCGAACTACAAGTCTACAACTCTCCAACTCTCTTCATATTGAACTTATTTCTTGCTCCAATTCTGCAAATAGCCTCCTTTAGAACCAATTTCTTGAAGAAACTTATGGGCTCTTCATGATTTTATCAACTTTTCGAATAAGGGATTGGGATTGGGATTGGCTCAAGAGCAGAGTGAAGAGTTAGGGAGGAGGTTTGGGTGTTTTGGGGATTGGCTCGGGTGTAATACACGACCTAACTGGGTTTTGATTCACTCAACACCAAAACGACGTCGTTTTGGGGTGTTAAAAAAAAAAAAAAAATTTCCCAGGCGTACGCTCAGAACGCCTTAAGGCGTGCTTTTGCCGCCTTCAACGCCTCCATCTCCGCCTTTGCCGCCTCTGCGCCTCATCTGAAAAACAGAGGCAATTTCCTTCACGCCTCACGCCTTTCACGCTCTAAGGCGCGCTTGACGCGCGCTTTTTAAAACATTGATATAACCTATACGATACAGTAAAATTCTGGCACGTCGTAGGTATGTTGGCAGCAAGTTCATATAATCAATCTCAAAGTCGAAACCAAAATTGTAACTTTTCTCTTATTGATCCATCGATGGCTTATCACATGCAAAGGGAAATGCTAGTTTCAAAACTTCCATGAATTCCGAATTCCAATACTATGAAATTATGAATTTAGGCAGGCATCTGAGGAAGAAGGGAGATTAAGATCAAAATAACAACCCCACAGTCTGCAATCAGAAATGATACAGGGAAAATTACACACATAAACCAATCGGCAATCAAGTTAGACCAGTGAATCCCACCACCAACAACCCACACATGAAAAATTTGTTATATTATAGCACACAGAAATCAAAGCCAAAGATAAGAAGACACTCAGCTTTTTGATTTGGAATGCTTTACAAGCCAATCAATAACTGAGTCAATGTTGGTTCAGTTCTTGCATGAGATCATGAAGCAACATACTTCTCTATCAGTAAAGCTTGTTTACTCAGAGCTCCCGGTTTATCAATCTTGTTACCCAGGATCAGCAATGGGATACCATTTAGTGAGGATTTGCTAAGCAAATCATGAAGTTCCCCTCTTGAGGTGCTCAAGTTATCAGGATCTGCAGCATCAACAACATAGCTACAGGAAACAACAAGTTATACAACTACGTAAGTCTTTACAATACATAAATTGATTGAACACACTTGAAGTATGCGCACAAGGTGGTAAAATTTTTCTGGATTTATTGGTGGTCAAGTTTTGCAGAGAAACAACTTGTTAATATTTACCATAATACAACCAAAAGAAATCTAGAAAATTAACAACGCATACAATTAACACACTTGATTTGGCACCATCTCTTAAATTTGGCAACTTTGTTAAAAAAAAAACAGAGAAAGTGGAAAAGGATTATTTTAAGCAGATGCATAAATTTTCCAACATGATTAAGAAGAGTAGTTTAAACACAACTCACCGAAAACAGATATAGAACTGACTCCTCACATACCAATTAGCACATTAGGAGGGAAAAAAAAAAACTGCTTTCTATACCAGAAGAATTACAGAATGACATTTTATAGTTTTCAATACATGATTTCACAGTTCTACCAAACCATGAATAGTCCACTACAGTTTGTGTCTGAATCTAGAATTATGGAAGGCAATTTTTCCCCTGAATAGGTGGATTGACAGGTTCAATCCCACTGCCAGACTCTATTCATTAGAACATTGTTACTAGGTATGGCTCCTGACCAAAAAAATCCATGCTTTTCCATCAAAGCAATGCCAGAAAGAATGAGTTGGGAAATTGGTCACAAAATCTATGCAATACTCCTGAAATGATTCATTCTTCAGTATGACAATCTAGCTTCTTCTTTGTTATTAGATTTTTAAAATGACAAGACCCTATAGCATTCCATTTCGACCGAATTTGCCTAGCTCATAGATGGACACAATTGAAACATACTCAAGGTTTTTCACCAGATAAAAAGTTACCTGCTTTTGCAGTGTTTATTGCCCCTGTCCTTATAAACCCATTCCACAACAGACAATGCCTATTCAGAACCTTAAGAACCTGACCCTCAGTGAACTCCAAACCTGACTGCTTCATCATCCTCGAAACTTCCAGTCCCTCATTGTGAAACTCCGTACCACTAAGCCTGCACCACAGAAAAACAAACATTAACCCCTAAAATCAACTAAACCCCATATTACCACATCCTTCTAAAACCCTACCAAAACCCCAACACAAACCTCTCAACAAGAAACTGAATCACCTCCCCCTCGCCACGCCTCCGCTTCGCCGGGTCCGACACCCTATTCTCTCCATTAAACCACTCCTCTTTTATCTCCACATCATCATCCAACACCCATTTCAGCTCCTCCCTTTTTCGGGTTTCGAACATTTCCCTCAATGCATTAAACTCCTCCTTCTTCAGCTTCTCTCCACCATACTCACCGCTACTACTCGCCAGCTCCCGGAACCCAATTCTCTCCACTCTCTCCCAAGGCATCCCAACCGTCAATTCACCGCCACCATTCTTTTGATTTCACGGCTCTGGTGAAGCTTCTGTACTCGGCTTCCAGGGTTTGGAAATGGGTTTCTTCGGAAAGGGCTTGGCTTTGGGATTCGGAGAGAGGTGGGTCTTGTTCGTCGAGGCGGTTGAGTTTGCGGTTGTGTTTCTCGATTTGTTTCTTGCGGAGAGTGTGGACGATTTTGGGAGTTGGGTGTACGCCTTTGTTGGTGAGGTTGCGTTTGATTTTATCAGTGTTTGTTTGGAATTGGGGGTTTGGGATTTGAGGGAGGGCTCCTTGCAGAGCTTCCATGGATGAATGTTGTGAAATTTGAATGTTGAAGTTTGAAGTGGGATTTTGTTGGGGGTTTTAAGTGCTTGAGAAAACTGATTTATTATTATTTGTTTCCTCTGTTATCTAGCGCGGCAACGAAAATGAACGGTGGGTGTGGGTGTTTCAAAACCATAATAACAGGCTTGTGACATATTGGCGTTTTAGCCAGGGAAATGTTGGCTGGATTTGAATTTGGCACGGATGGTGCCTACTTTTTACTCTTGTTTACCGAATACTAATGTATCGATCCGTGTAGATAAAACTTCTGAAAGTTGTAGTGGTTCAGGTGACAACTATGTCTATGCGCTGTGCCAATGAACAATGGATGCTTCTGGTGCATTGTTTAATTAATGCATTAAGGTTTGAATTTGTAATTTGATCTTTCTAAGAATGTGTTTCGAGTGAATTGAGACGTCGATGGTTTATTGGTGTCACATAGTTAGTTAGATAAGAAAATGTAAGTTTGACTTGCAATTTTTTTTTGTTTTGTTTTTGATACACATTTTTGTTTTTGTTTATCATATATATTTCACCAGGCGTGCTCTTTTCTTTCATCACTTTTCCTTTTGGTAATTATACACCTGATATGAACATCCCTACTAGCTCCCTGATGACTTAGCTCCATCTCAAAGTCTTCGGGGGCATTTGCTTTTAATAAGAAAAAACAAATAAATAAAAAATTTCAAAGTGTTTAAGGAAAACTGAAATTGGGAGAGAATTGAGTCGTACTTTCATTGATAATAGGGGCCTCTTTATATAGAAGATTGCAAGGTATAGAATCAAAGTTCTACAAGGAAACGTAATATTACAATTGATTTTATATCTCCAAGATTCTCCGATATTATCTCTAATTCTAACCCTATTACTACTAGGTCAAGTAACCTAAAGTTTGGGCCAGACACATATTCTGGATTTACTTGAACACTCCCCCTTGTGTCGCCCAAACGTGGCGCTCCTCTCGTTGCCTCATTAAAAACTTGCCGAGTAACAAAAACCCAGTGGGACAAAAAATAACCTCTGTCGAAGGGGAAAAAAGCACAACACACCCTTCACGTTTCAAGACCATACATGTAGACACCTCCCCCTGACGACTACGGTCATTGAAGTTCGGATAACTTCCGCAAACGATGCTACCAATATATTTCTCGAAAGTGAAATTTAGGCAATGACTTAGTGAGCAAGTCTGCCACACTGTCCTCATATCAAACCTTCACTTTGATCTTGAGGAGAGTCTGTTGTTGCTGATTATACTTGGTGTGGTCACTGTTGATGTAGCCTTGCTTCAAAACAAGCAGCATTATCCTATATGCTCGTAGGCTCATCCGTGGTAGACTTCAAACCACAACTGTTCGAACATGAGTAACTATGGATCCAATCCATATACATTCACGAATCACTTCGTGAATAGCAATAATCTCTGCATTGTTCGAAGATATAGCGACTATGGTCTTTTACCCATGGTGAACACATAACCAGTTTGGGAATGACCTTTGTATGGGTAAGAGAGATACCCAACATCAACAAAACCTTCCAAAACACATGTCGTTTTGAGATGGGGATAGTGGACGCAGACCAGTGTTGGTGGCGTTCCTGGTGTGTGATGGGTCTGAATCCATCATCTCTCTGTAAGGATAGAACAAGTTCATATCAATCATACATCTCAAGTACTGAAAGATATATTTTACACCAATCCAATGGCGTCGCATTAGCGCAAAACTATATCTAGCTAACAAGTTCATTGCAAACGAGATGTCCGGTCTTGTGCATTTAGCTAAGTACAATAATGCGTCTATTGTACTTATGTAGGGCACTTCCTCCTCTAGCACATCTTCGCCATCATCCTTTGGACGAAGATGATCCTTTTTAGGATCAAGACTACGGACGATCATGGGGGTGCTTGAAGGTTTGACCTTGTCAAAATGTCTAAGCATCTATCAACACGATGCTTAAGTTCCAAACCGAGACATAATTGTGTTCTCCCAAAATCCTTCATCTCAAACTCGGATTTCAAGTGTTCAGCGGTTTCCCTTAAATCGTTAAGGGCTTCTAATGAAGATCATGTCCAACATGAACTGCGATAAAATCTGAAACTTGTTATAGAAACGCGTGGGCATATCCCTTCCAATCAAGTAGTCATCTTAGTGAGCGTTTCAGCCTTATTGTAAATGTGCTCCGTGGTCTAGAGCCACTTGACTTGGGTAAATGAAGTTCACCATGAACCTTCATGTACATTCCATATCTAGATCTCCATAGAGATACGTAGTGACCACATTTGTAAGCTGCATGATCAGTTATTCGGAAACTACCAAACTGACAAGGTAGTGGAGTGCAATGACATCCATTACAAGAGAATATGTCTCATTGTAGTTGATTCCAGGGCGTTTTATGAGAAGTCTTGCGCCATAAGGCGAGATTACCATATCTTTTTCTCACTACGCTTTCTAACGAAGACCCATTAGTTAACAGGTTTTATGTTAAGAGGTGTTAGCATCATTGGCTCAAAAACCTTCCTCTTCGTTAGAGAATCCAACTTAACCTGAATCGCATCTTTCCATTTAGGCCAAATTTCTCTACGTTGGCATTCATTCATCAACGGAGCGTGGTTCGATATCATCGGGCTCAACAAACTCATGCACAACCTAATGCATAACTATATCATCAATTATGATGAAGTTTTTATCCCACGTCTTATGTACACTAGTGTAATTTTCATATAGCTCTATATTCCAAGAATAGGTTCTGACGTTGAGGCGTCCCCCAACAATAACCATAATCCAGAAGATTCTCATGAGACGGATTTTGAGTCCTGATGATCAAAGGATTTGAATGTGCCAAAGTATCCTTTGAACCCACGAGCCTCCCATGCATCCTAGCTGGGGTCGTGGCCTATAACGCCAGAATGCCACTCTCTTTGGCGTTGGTTCCATGCCTACCTCCATGTAGGGTGGCGCTACGTTCTCTCGTAGGGACGTCCATCCTTACAGGCATGTTTGCAGTATATTTGTGTGATCTCGTCACTTTAACGGGGATCAAGATTAGATATAGTGGGGACAGACCATGACAATTCCTGTCGTTCCTGTTGAACAGCTGTGTTTTTATCTCCTCCTAACGACCGGAAGACTGTTTCATTAAAGTGACATCCGCAAATATAGCGGTAAGGAAATCGCCTTGCAAGGGCATTAAGTGGGAAACGATTGTTGGAGTCTCAAATCCAACTGAGCTGCCTATTCGTCTGTAAGGACCCATCATAGAGTGTTGTGGCGGCACAATTGACACATAAATGGCTCACTCAAATATACGTAAGTACGATACTTGTACCTAGTCACTAGCTATAACGCAGAGGTAGATTGAGTGGCGGTAGGTCGTAGACGGATTAGCATAGTTGCATGCGATATTACATCACCCCCAGCCGATATAAGGAGATTGGTGCGCATTACCAAAGTCCGGAATATCATCGTAGTGGTTTCCACGAGACCATTTGGGTGTGTTCATGACAATATGATGTCCAACAACAGTCTTAATGCAATAACCATCGAAAGTCTTCGATGTAAACTCTCTAGCATAGTCAAATCCAATTGACTGAATATGATGATTTGGGGAGTGAGCCCGTTGTCATATGATATGTGATAGGAGTGTAGCATAAGTAGCATTACAAGTGGACAATGGCATAACATGTGACCAGCGTGTTTGCGTGTCAACCAATCATCATGAGATATTTAAACGTCCGCAAGTTGGTTGAATCAGTCCATAGAATCCCCATGGATTCTATGTAAGAACAGAATAAGCATTTTCATATCCTTTGCATAGGATGGTCTTAGTTCTAATTTCTGATAGGAGAATAAAATGCATCGAATTTATAGTTCAAACCTCTATACTTTTGCTTAGTTTATTCCTTAAAAAGATCAATTTAACTTTGTTATTTTCTTAGGTACTTTGAGAAGCAGTTAAGGAGAAAAGAGAGCTACAATGGGGAAATCAAGGCACTTCACATGAAGTATTGATGCAAAGGATGGATTATGATGATTCAGTTGGTCCTAGAACTCAAGAGAAGATGGAGAGAGTTGGCGTTAAAAACAGTTGCAGAGAAGCAGTAAACAGAGTACAAGAGTCTGCCTTATTTTCTTCTGTTTTGGGAAGCTGTTTTGAAGAACCTTCGAGTAGAATTATGAAGAAAGGCCTGGAAATATTTGAAGATCACATGTTCTACTATAACTGAAGGCAAAGAGTTGGTCCATAATGATAAAAAGGAAGCCGAAGGCTGTGCTCAAAGTTGGTTCCTCGAGAAGACTGTTTCCATCAGCTTTTCAGGAAGCTTTTTCAAGGACTTTTATACTGGACTTAAGGGATGATAATTATGAATTTCTCTACCCAGAATTTAATAATATATGTTGTAGAGCAGGTTAGGATCAAGAATAATCCAGAAAGGTGGTGTAATGAAGAAGTTACGATGCTGCAAATATGATAAGAGGATAAGGAAAATCTGGAATTTCTGACAAGTCTTTATGCGAAGCATTTTCAAGACCGTTGTTGGGCCACTTTTCAAGAAGCTTTCTAGAAGGTTTTTGCACGGTTTTGAAAGGTGGCATCAGAAGTATTGTGTGGCAGAATATCACCTTCGAATCTGCTGGGAACCCTTGTCAAACATGGAGAGGGAAATCAGTCCTAGTTGAGAAAGGAAAGTGAATTAAAGGCTATATTTTCTGAAGATATTCTTGGCAGATTTTGGGACGAATTTTATTGGATTTTTGCTGCATTATACTTATCAAGAGACTATTAGAAAGACTGAAGGAAGGTTCAGAAGATTGTGGGGCAGCCAAGCAAGTGGAATTGGAGAAGAATAAGGAGAACTCAACCCGGTTTTGAAGAGAAAAGTTAGGGGTTTGTAAACAATAAAATAGGAGGCTTCTTGGCGTCAAAAGGAGACCATATCATACAGAATTCATGCCTAAAAAACACACTAGCTCTCTGGTTTTCGAAGCTCCATACAAGCATAAGGAAAAGAAGCCACCAAAGTCGCCATCTGCCACCACCGTGACCATCCATCTTCAAGCAACATCCACCGTGCCTCTTCACTCTCTTTTTCTGCGACTTTGCCCTTTTATTTTCAATATGTTACTGTGTGTTTACCTTAGAACAATGAGTAGCTAAATACTTTTGTGTTAGGGGCTAGTTTGAAGCCCTAAACTATGGTTTAAGTTTCATAATAAATTTCTATGTTTTAGTTACTTTGTCAATGAGATTGTTCTTTGGTTCTGTATTAGATGAGTCTTTTATATGTATGTTTTATGTGGTTGCAAACATATAGGATATGCATGTAATTGGTGCTAGGTTAAATAGCAATTCACCTAATAGTTTTGTGATTTTAACCGAAGTAGTAAAACCTCTCGCCTAGGTGTGTACCAAAGATGAGGAATGCAACTAGACACGCTTGTTGTACTAGTTTGTACACTTAGATTGACATCCTTCCATATGTGCTTAATGCTTTAGAACTTGCTAAATGTAGGAGCTGCTTGTGATCTCTATGTTGCATGTTTGCAAAAGGTTCTAATAACGGCGCTTGTTCTTGTTAGAACATTATAGGGAAGTAATATAAGGTACTTAGCTTGCTTCTAGCTTTGTAACTTGGTCAATCTCTCTCTCATGACTTAGTAATAAACATAGGAAGAAAAATTGGAACTTGGATTGTGTTTAGTGGTGGATAACGAACTCCTAACTGCTCATCATCATATTCACAAACTTTACTTTAGATTCATCTTTTGTTCTTACTTTATTTTCAGCATAATTAATCAATAATTTCCCCCCAATTGTGTTTTTAAATTTGTTTTATTATAGTTTCTAGTTTTTTTTTTTTCTAGGTTACATAAATTGAAGGTGAACCCTTGATCCTTGGCGTAGAACGATCCCTTACTTTCACTACTACAACTTGACAACAAAAAGGGTTTTAAATTGCGTGTTATTTTTAGCAGAGCAATTTCCCTAAGGAACGGGCTTTGTAAAACGAGCGAGAGGCTTTAGAAGCAACAAATGAGGATTTTGGTTGGGCTTGAGCGTCTAAAACGCTATTTGAAGCAAGTTGGTGATTGTAACATCACCTGGGGAGTCATCGCCATGATGGACGCCATCCATGGCGTCATAGATAGGGACTGTGCCAGCCCTAGGCTGGTGGTGGATGACGGCGGTGACAAAGGTAGCAGCGGCGGTCACACTTAGTCCAGGAATCAACTTTGATTCATGCTTCATTTCACTCAAGAGAATGATGTCCGTGTGAAGTCTATAGTAGACGGATCATCATATCATGATTAAGATGATCTATCCTGTAGTGACAAAGCCAATATGTGTCTAAATCTAAAAAATCTTCTCTCATAACTTCATTTGATTAATAGCTCGAATAGTGACATAGAGTCCACTAGAGAGACACATAAACTTCTTTAAGATGCGCTTTTGTTCGCAATCATTAGAGGTATTGCAAAGGAACTCATTTCCGTTCTCTACATGCATTTTAGCATGGAATTCGTTAGAGCGTAGGAGTTTCTGTGACAGTAATCAAGGTGTCATTTGGCAAGTGGAACTTGGGCTATTCCATGTCCTTGAATCAATATCGATGGCACAGCCATCCTAGTTACAAAGTAATATGCTCAAAATCAAAATGGAGTCATAATGAAAAGAACTCAAAATTTTATTCATAAGCTAACGGAGTTGCATCATTGTCTCTTTGACCAAAGAAAATCTAATGCAAAATGCTAGCTAATGCAAAACAATGGTAGTCGTCTAACTTCTTTTGGTAATTCCAAAATAAATGTGACCAGGTGAGTAGAGAGATGTCGGTGGAGCAAGGCTCGCTTAAGTACCACTAATCTTATAACCTTCGTAGACATCACACTTACTTTGGGCGAGCCTACTTTGAAGAAAGACTAGACCATTGGCATTTACTACAAAAATATATGGCAATTACCTATTACATCTCTTGGAAAAATAAAGACTTAAACAGAATTGGCAATCTATTGATCCCAGCTAGATTTGTACTCTTCAACCCTTCACTCTAGATCATCTTCTCAATCTTCTTGTTCCACATAGTGAGCTTCTCTTGCTTCACAATATGCTTTGTAGGCAGTGACAATTTCTTCATGAGCTCTACAAATGTGTGCCCAATGATTGGATACTTCACATCGAGAACATACATCTCTTTGATCAGACTCCATTGATTGAGGTGCTTTGAAAGCGTCATTTAGATGGCTCTTAGTGTTGGTGGCGCTACCAACATGGCCAGAGGCGTTGTCTCCCTCTCTCTTTCCACGTTGACCTCTTCGGTTCCGTGTTCGCCTATTTTGGTGGTTACCTTCCCAAGTAGGATGATTATATGGATCAGAATGTCCAGAAGTATCCCTAAGATTAGGGTTTCTCTCTTGGCGCCCTCTCTTAGGGGTGCGGCTATAATTGGATTCCGGAATATACTCTGTTTCCACGGATCTCGAATTATAGTTCTTCACAAGAATGATCTTATACTTTTTAGCAACATTCATAGCTCCAATGAGCTTATGAAACCTTATGATTCGTTCTGCAGTAACATCGATTCGATATTTCTTAGAGACCATCAATGCAGAGACGGGGAAGGTAGAGAGAGTCTTCTCAATCAACATCGCATCTGTGATCTCTTTACCACAGAAAGTGCTTCCGAGTTCTAGTCAAGAACTGACTTGAAATCATAGAAGCGGAGGCTATGCCATCTCACTTCTAGGTTAGGAAGCAGGGAGTCACAGACGTTGCCAAATCTTTCTTCAAGTGAGACCCACAGCCTTCTGGGGTCTTCTTTAATCATACACTCATACTTGAGCGAATCATCCATATGATGAGTCATTAGGATGATGGCTTTCGCCTTATTTGCCTCTAAGGCTGGTCTATCTGCTTCCAAAGCTTGAGCTTGCTCAACAGTTAGCACGTCCTGGCTAGGCTCGAGAATCGTATCCAGGATTCTATCGACCTTGAGATGTTGGCGAACATCACGAACCCACCTGTGATATCCAGAGTCAGTTGTTCCAATGGAGCAAAGTCCAATTTGTTCAGGTTACTCATCCTGAAAGAGAACAAGAAAAAGGGTTAGTTTCGGAGCGGAAAAAGCTACCACGAAAAAATGTAAAATTTTTTAGCTTAATCGCGTCCAAGAAATTAGGAATTTCTGAGCGTAATCGCTTCCAAGAAATTCAATTCCAAGAGGTATTGGATTAGATTGAAACAATGACGTAAGTGGTCGATCGTAAATTCTCCATAAACTCTAAGTTTGGAGATCTCAACAAGCTCCAAGCTTGGAGTGAGCACGAACCCTCACAGTTCGGCTTAATTAGGTCTCCCCTATAATTCAGAAATGGGGGTAGAAGAAGGGAGTTTGCAAGTCTCCGAAAAAGAAGAGAAATTGAATTTAAAAACTCTAAAAAACGGGAACTTTAAAAAATAAAAAAAAACCTCGAAATAGGCGCAGGAAAATTTGACAGGAAAAAGTCGTCAGAAAGTTGCCCGGAAAAGTCACCCGGAAGTTGACCGAAACTGGTCAACAGGAGTTGATCGGTGCTGACGTGGCGCTGGGGTCTGCTGGTGACGTGGCAGTGGGGTCCATCTGCTGACGTGGTAGTGGGGTCTACTGATGACGTTGCAGTGCTGACATGTCGGTTGGTCCTTGTGTTGATGTGTCAGCGTGCCCTTGCTGACATGACAGTGGGCTTTGACTTCTTCTGGGCTTGACTATGAGTGTGGGCCGCATGTTTTTCCTTTTTTTTTTTTCTAACTTGGACTGCGTCAGCCCCTTTTTTTTCTTCTTTGTTTTCTTATATTTTGGGCTCGTCCCATTCTTTTCTTCTTTCTCTTTTTTTTTTTTTTTTCTCTTTCTTCTTTTGGGGCCCGCGCCCTTTCTTATCTCCTTTTTTTTTCTTCTGCCCAGCACGTGGGCGGCTCTCCCTTTTTTTTTTTTTTTTTTTCTTTCCCTTCAACCATTGACCAGGACCTTCTTCTTCCCTTGATCGCTTTGACCGAGACCTCCTTCTTCTGGTCTCTTTTTCTTGTTTTCGGACTGGGCTAGTCGGAAGCAAGCGCAGGGAACTGAGTTGGCCAGTCGGTGACTATACAGCCAATTCTGGGCTCCTGGGTTTGGAGGCTACAAGGTGTGCTGCGGTGGTTCCTCAGATTTAAGGACTACAAATTTAGGGTTTTAGGGTTAAGGCTTCGTGCTGATAACGTGTTTAAGGAAAACTGAAATTAGGAGAGAATTGAGTTGTACTTTCATTGATAATTGGGGCCTCTTTATATAGAGGATTACAAGACATAGAATCAGAGTTCTACAAGGAAACGTAATATTACAATTGATTGGATATCTCCAAGATTCTCGATATTATCTCTAATTCTAACCCTATTGTCACTAGGTCAAGTAACCTAGAGTTTGGGCCATACACATATTCTGGATTTACTTGAACACAAAGAAGTTTTTCAGGTTTTAAGGATAATGTTAATGTTAATTTTTGAACCGAGGGCTCTAATTAACGTAAAAGAGAGAGAGAGAAAGAGAGCGAGACACAAGAAGTATAGTGGTTCGTCTCCCACCTTAGCGGGAGACTACATCCACTTGAAAGCTTAACTGTGTGTGTTGGGCCTTGCGGCCAAGAGGATTACATGAGATGTAATGGGATGATATGGAATCTCCTTCTAAGTGGGAGGAGAGTTCCTTTTATAAGTGAAGGAAGCCATCTCCTTCACTTGTTTTCTGATGTGGGACAAGTAACAACTATTTCTAGTCTAAAACGCATGTTTGTAAAGGCAACTTCGCAAGGCCGGAAAGGTGGCTTCCCGGCGAGGTCTTGGCCACTTTCGGATAGCGTGGCGTAGCCTGAACATAGGGCTACGAGATGCATGTCTCGGTTGGGCCTCACCATGGCTTATGGGTGTCCCAAATAGGGTGTTACTTATGCTTGGTGATATAGCAAATCCTCCATATTTGTGGAGGTATGTACAAGTCCCCGAAGTCCCCGAGTAAGAGTAGCTTCTTGGTTAGGGAGTTCATACACATGATGTCATCAAACATAAGTAACGCCCGAGTGGTGCCTAGCCCCTACAAGTCCCCGAACTCAGGAAGCAAGAAAGGACTCGTTACCCTGCACAACAAAGACAAAAAGCGCGCATATGTAGAATGCTTGTTGTATTAGGCAACTACAAGGTGTTTTCTCTTGTATTGATGGAACGTGAAAAGAATTCGATTTGTTGCGAACAACAAATGGTAAAAGAATTCAATGTTCCATTGACAAATAAGTATAGCAAGTAATATTATATGGATCTTATGGCCATGTAACAGGCGCAATAGATAATGGTAAGTGTGATGGGTGTCCATATAAAATTTCGGGAGTAGATCCCGGTGACTAGGATGAAGCATTGTGAACTTGGGGCTTAAGTAAAGGATGTTGGACATGTTCGAGCAAGTTGGGTTGTGTTCGAGCAGGTTGGGCGTAGTTGAGCTGGTAGGCGCTGTGCAAGCATGCGGGGTGTGGCCCAAGCAAGTCATGGCCATGTTGGATACCCAAGCGAGTCATAACTCGAGCAAGTGTTTTTATCCGAGCATGTTTAATTAAGTCATAAGTGTCACAAGCTTCTAGATGAGTTGTCACATGTTTATTTAATTGAGTTGCAATTAAAATAGAAGCATGGCATATGTATATAGCATGTACTTGTAGTAAAATCACTAATATCATTTTGTAGGCATGCGTAAGGGTCATGGAGACATGTAAAGACATGGCAATAGCTCGAATTACAAGAGTGTAAAAGATAAGATATAGTTACTTATCTTATGTAGATTTGGAGCAAGTTGGAAGTGAAATCAAGACAAGTACTACAATCGTGTTGGAATTTGTCCAAGCACGACACTCGGTTGCTCTGGTGAAGCACCATAGTAGGAGGCGAATGATTTCGATGAGTGAAACTGTGCATGTGTCAGCGAGGCATGGGGTCCATTATGAGGAAGTTACCGAGAGAGATAATCGAACCTTAAGACAAAGAAAACAATTAGCATGTGAATTTGGAAAACTGTTAAATGTGTGATATGTGAACATGGTTTAATTGGCATGGCCTGTTAAACAGATACATATACATAATTTGGATGTCAAGTACGTGTGAATCTTTAAGCAAGTCTAGGTGGAGTAGTATTTGATGCTAAGTGCAGCCATAATTGAATAATTGGAAACAAGCAAATAAGTTAAAAACTAGCTTGTACAACCGACCAACTTATCAATGAAGAGTGTGTTATGTAGGTGTGTCACAGGGAGTGCATATGGAACACATAAAGAAGCGACTAGCTTGCTGTAGATGTGCATAAGCCTAATGTCAATGCTTCGCACAAGTAAATGAAACCCATGGTTGGTCGAGTAAGGACAAAACATGTTTGGACGGTAGAAACTTAGTGAAATAAGTTTTACCTTTGGCCCACATGCATCACAAAGTCATGTCTTAGTAAATGCCAATTTGATAATTATGAAAGCCAGCTAAGCGAGTTGTACGTGTATGGCTGCATGCATGCAGTACGTACTAGAATAAAGCTAACAGAGGTGTCTAGTATAGAATCATATGTGCATGTGTCAAACAATTTGTTCAGCAGACACCTGGACTTAAAACAAATTAAGTGGACGTGTGCACATGCAAACACCATTAAAGACTGTTGAGCGGCACATGCGAAGTATGAATGCAGAGCAAGTCGAAGAGCACATATATATTTGAATGTCGGCTACTCCGAAAGGAAAACAAAACTGCATAGAGAAAAAAATTTAGCTTTTCATGATTCACAGATTCTGGAAGAGACTCAGGGTGCGGAGAGGTCTGAGGGGTGCCCAAGGAAGATGGATTGAACATGGGTACCCAGCGTAGATGATGATCTGGGCAGTCGACGAGGTGGCTAGAGGAAGAAGCTCGGGTCAGCAGTGTTGTCCGGCGGAGCCTTGGCTAGCGGTTTCTCCTAGCGATGTTGTGTCAGGCGGAGGTGGCTAGCGAAAGAAGACCGCTAGGGCATGAGCCTTCTAGTCGCACTAGCGGGAGGTGGTAGTTGGCGGGAGATGACCACTGGGTATTGCTGGCGGTAAACGTCGCCGCTGGACAAGCGAACCGTGCTAGCAGAAGATGTCGCTGGACTTGCTGGAGGATGGTGCATCATTTGAAGAAGCGGGGTGGTGGGTTGGTACTGGACGTCGAGGCTGCTGAAGCTCGCTCTGGTGATTGGGGCCATGTCCAGCAGTGGTGGCCAAGGGGTGCGGGGTGTGGCGAAGGACTTGGTGCGCAACGGAGACCGTGTGAGCGGAGATGCCGCAGAGACACTGGCATCGTGGGAGATTGTGTCAGTGGTAGCGGCGTGGTTGGCCAACAGGGCCAGTCAGTGGAGCTCCGGGATAGCCGTGGAGCATGGGCAGAGGAGGGTGGTGGACCGGCACAGTCGCACTGAAGAGCTGGCAGCAGAGCCTTGCAGGCAGAGGATGCTTGGCTGGCAGCTGAAGGCTAGCTGATGAGCGGTTGCCGCTGGATGGCACTGTGCGAGCTGCTGCTGGATCTTGAGAAAGTTGCTGCTGGCGGCCTGATGCAACGAAGAAGAATGAGGGTGGCCAATGCAGATCTCTGGGTGTCCAGAGAGAATTGGCACCATCTTTTTTTTTTTTTTTAGAGGACAGCCTTGACCGGCCTGTAAGGTGGTGTTTGAATGGCGTAATGACTTGCAACCGTGCAAGCATGCCAATGATGAGGTTAATCATCATTGGTCACAAGTTGCCGCTAGGCTTGATTGAGCAGGGATGATCAAAGTTGGGTAGAAGATCCGCTGGCACTAGGAGCTTAATGAGGTTTGAGTGACGATTGAAGAAAATGGGTGCCCAGTGTGGCCTAGAGAACTCAAGGAAGAAGGAAAAAAATTCTTTGAGCTCTGCTAAGCATGGTAAATGACGAAGCCTTTGTGTGTTGGCTTCCCACAGACGGCGCCAATGTTAATGTTTGAACCGAGGGCTCTAATTAACGTAAAAGAGAGAGGGAGAGAGAAAGAGAGCTAGACACAAGAAGTATAGTGTTTCGTCTCCCGCCTTAGCGGGAGACTACGTCCACTTGAAAGCTTAACTATGTGTGTTGGGCCTTGCGGCCCAAGATGAATACATGAGATGTAATGGGATGATATGGAATGTCCTTCTAAGTGGGAGGAGTGTTCGTTTTATAGGTGAAGGAAGCCATCTCCTTCACTTGTTTTCCGATGTGGGACAAGTAACAACTATTTCTAGTCTAAAAAGCATGTTTGTGAAGGCAACTTTGCAAGGCCAGAAAGGTGGCTTCTTGGAGAGGTCTTGGCCACTTTTTGGATACCGTGGCGTAGCCTGAACATAGGGCTACGAGTTGCATGTCTCGGTTGGGCCTCACCATGGCTTGTGGGTGTCCCAAAGAGGGTGTTACTTACGCTTGGTGATGTAGCAAATCCTTCATATTTGTGGAGGTATGTACAATTAATTTTTTAGTTCATTAAAAAGACAATGACCGTATTTCCGAAGCTGGGAAAAAAAATGATTTTCTCTCTAACTCTCGCAACAGAGGCTTCTCGACTGCGGCTAGCCTTGGTTGGTGGCGGTCTTGTACCTGCGAAGGTGAAGGAGTTGTCTCTCTTTTCTCTCGTCTACTTCACGGTTGTGACGGGCTTGCTAGATGGCTATCCGTGTCCATAGGCTGCGGCCTCTTTCTTCTTGTTGTTCTCACAATTCGTGATGGCAGTGGTCGTGGATTTCTGTTCGAAGGCTCACATGGGGTGGGGACCGATGTTGGTCTGGTGTTTGCTGTTATGTCGGCGCTTGGAAATCCGCCTCTATTTGGTGGTGACAGGCTAGTTCTTGGTTGCGGCGATGGAGAAGCTTTAGAGCAGTCCCTCTAGTTTGTGGAGTCAGCGACACTAGCGTAAACTGAATTGAAGCGCGACTGTCGGCGGTGTAGGTTTGCTCGGGGGCAGAACCAACTACGGGTTCTCTACCTTCGTTGGTGGGTTGCACCTAGGGGTCATCATTTGGCCCGCGGGCTTAAAAGCCCATGGGCCCCTGCCCGGCCCAGTGGGCAAAAGCCCAGCCCGGCCCTCAGCAAAGCCCATCTTGGCCCGGCCCATTGGGCATGAGGCAGGGCTAGGGTGGATGGTTCAAAGCCTAGGCCCGGCCCGCAGCCCTACCCATTAAAGCCCGCCTGGCCCGGCCTTATAAGCCCACCCGAAAGCCCATTTAATTCTTGTATTAATATCTTTTTATGTAGTTATGTTGAACTAATTATTGCATTAGGTCATATGTTTTTTTAATTTTGTATTTTATTTTGGTCAATCATTAACATATCATAATTTTTTCATAGCTTTTTGTATTTTTTTTAACAAAATAATATGACATATAAATATAATGGGCTCGGCCCTGCCCACCCAAAAAAGCCTTGCCCGGCCCGGCCCTGGGCCTTGATTTTTAAGAGAAGCCCGGCCCGAAAAATAAAAAAATATATGTTTTGGCCCTGCCCGGCTCGGCCCGAGCCCATTAATTTTGGGCAGGGCCGGCCCTGCACTGCCCATTGACGACCCCTAGTTGCACCTTTATTGCTTTTAATGGTGGCAGTGGCGGCGTCGCCGTGGGTATAGATGCATACATGGTCGATTTCTGACGTAGGGGAGGCGGTGGATTAAGATGGCGGCGGCAACAGGGTGGTGGAGGCTGAATTCTTCTCTAGCGTTTGCCCTAGTTTGGTTGTTTGGGCCTAGCATTGGGCTGCTAGGGTTTCTCCACATTGGGCCTTGCTGGAAATTGTCTTTTTGGGCTGGGCTATAGAGCCATTTAGGGATGGTGGAGTGTTCTACTGCAGAGGACAATGTGGAGGGTGCTATGTCACTTTCTACAACTGGTTTAATTTAATTTTTGGTTGGGTCGCAAAAACCAAAGCCTTAATTGGTTCTATTTTATGTCTACTTCAAGTAAAAGTGCGTGGATTTTCTAAAAAGTGGGTGTACTAGAGACGTTTTGGGTTTTTATTCTTCTAGAATAGGGATTTTAGGAGGTTCTAAGGAACGATTATTTCAGTCGACCCCATAGGGGTATTTCATTTTTGTACTGCTTGCTGAACTTAATGAAAGAGCTGACCTATTTAGATTAAAAAAAAAGAAAAATGACAATGACCTTAAAATTAAAAGACTACTATGGAATAAAACCTGTAAAATCCATGACATATGTTTCTTGCCTCAATTATTGCTAGTTTGTTATATGACAACAATATTATATGTGCGTCTTTCATTCTACTGCTAAAAGCAATAGCCGAGCTACCATCGAAAAAATGAAAAAATAATAACAATAATTATAGCCATATGGTTTGTTTGTCTATAAATTTCAGATCGAATACTAGCTGTTTAGTTAGTAAGTAGACAACTTTGATTGTTTGCGCTGCAAGCGATGTCTCTACCAGTAATGGCAACTTTTAGCTTTCACTTCATTTTCATCATTTTTCTCCTTCCCTTTTCCCACCAACTTTCCTTCTATATCAATAAGTTTAATCAAGGCGGAAGTAATATTCTCTACGAAGGTGATGTCGCGCCTTCTTACTTATCAAGTATGGAAGTGATTGAGCTTAACACATACACGATTTTCCGCATTGGCCGGGCTACCTATGCCGAGTCTTTCCGCTTGTGGCAAGGTTCACTTGCTGCAGACTTCACTAGTAACTTCTCTTTCATTGTAGACACTATTAACAGAACCCTAGGCCAGTTTGCTGATGGGTTTGTCTTCTTCCTTGCTCCGGTTCACTTTCCGATCTCACTCAACTCTGCTGGTGCTGATCTAGGATTGTATAACTCCACTCGTTTTGCCTCCCAAAACCAACTTGTAACGGTTGAGTTCGACACTTTCTCGAATCCATGGGATCCACTTGGCCCACACATTGGGATCAATAACCAGACCATCTCCTCAGTTGGGATCCCATTCTCCACAGTGGGAAAGAGGGCCAAGCACGTATTACTTACAATGCTACCACCAACAACCTCATGGCACGTTTACTTACTTGGAATGAAAGGAAATGATTACAGAGTAAAAACATTCTTGCTTTTACTAACACATAAAGGAATCAGAATGATTTCGGGTAAAAGAATTCCTGCGTTTACTAACACATGAAGGAATCAGAATGGATGTAGGTCCCACCTCCTTATTAAGAATTGATTCCTGAATACTCAGGAATTCGATTACGAAGGGGGGAGATGAGTTTAGGAATCATTCCTCCGGAATCAATACCGATTCCTTTTTTCTCCCATTCCACTTGTCTCCGATTCATGATTATATTCCATTCCAAGTAAGTAAACGTGCCATCAGTGTATTTTGGAACTACGACAGAGCCCCAACCCTGAACTTTAATAGTTATGTGCCAAACTCTTCCCTTTCCATCCTTATTGAACAATTCTTAGGTTCACCCCTAGGGTGAATGAGCATATTCACCCCCATTGTCGATTAACGCATAATAACTTTATAATTTTGTAATCCAACCGTTCATGTTGTATAACGTAATACAAAGATTAGCTTTGTAAAAAATCAATCAAATTGAAGACCTTTCAGTTATTCATTTCTATGAAATAC
Source organism: Rosa lucieae (assembly GCA_024704745.1). Lineage (NCBI taxonomy): Eukaryota > Viridiplantae > Streptophyta > Magnoliopsida > Rosales > Rosaceae > Rosa > Rosa lucieae. Next base: position 18,533,993 of record CM045493.1, on the reverse strand, counting down.
ATGGACGGTTCATCATAATAGTAGTAAGTGTTGTTAGAACCATCCATTTGTTTGATTCAATTAGATAATTAAACGATTTCTGATTCGATTGATTTTTTACAGAGATGATCTTTAAATGCTAATTTAAGATATGGACCGTTGGATTATAAATTTATTAAATAAAAGTATGTTAATCGACAATGGGGGTGAATATGCTCATTCACCCTAGGGGTGAACCTAAGAATTGTTCATCCTTATTGACCTCAGAAATGATCTACCCAAGTCGCAATTACTACGGCACTTATAGCTGCAATTATTTTTACCCTTATAATTGTAATCATTTTCGTATTTATAACTGTAATGATTGCGTACTAATGACTTGCAATTATTACCGCACTTCATGGCTGCAGTTCTTGTCGCTTTTATGCCTGAATTATCGTCGTATTCCTGACTAGGTTATTTGCCATAATTGCAAGTCTAAAATATTTGACAACGCCACAACCATCTAACATGCACTCAATGACTCAGTCATTCTGCAACTTACTACATTAATTCATATGAAATCATATACTTATCCAAGCATTAGCACCCTGCAATCACAATGCAATACTTCACAGATCACAAGAGCACAACTGCATATGAAACTTAGTTTTTCTTGCAAAATGCAGTACTGCAAGAAAACTATCCAAAACAAAGATTCTAAAAATTAAGGAACTCAACACAAATTTCATTAGAATATTGAACACTTTTACAAATAAAGCTAATGTACCAAAACAACAAATTTACTCGAGTAAGATAAAACAAATGCAGATTTCAGAATTCAATAATACTTCTTAAGTTAGAAATTTGCATATTCAGAATACCAAAATAGGAACTTTCAAAAGTTAATATTATAATGAATTTATATAAAGTCTACCCAAAAATTTAGAAAATAAATTTTCTCAATCCTCCTACTTGTCTAAAGCATCAAAACTTGACAAGATCCCTATATTTTAAACCATTTAAGATGTCAATTTGATGCAATCCTAGAGGGAGATTCATGGCTGTAGCAAAACATTAAAAAGTTCAAGATTTAGTGAAAAATTTTTTTGGCATTAAACTGAAGCTCCCCCAAATAATACGTAAGGTGTCTGCCTTACCTAAAGTGGTAAAGGACATATAGACGCTAACTTAATCATATAACCAGAAGCTAAACTCAACATTAGGTTGATAGAAAAATAAGCAGGAAAAAGAAGTGCCTTAGCGACATGCTTATGAATGTGTCTTGCTTTACCTAGAGCGGCAAAAAGACTATATACACTTACTAAATCATATAATTAGAATTCAAAACTCAAATAACGGTAGTTTAAAACATGTCAACACCTAAAGTAGCAAGAAGACAACTATAGTTACCTTTTGAATGCGAGTTTTAAACCTTGTTATATACTGACATTGATCTCAGGACATTGGTCCAGTTCCCATAAAGTGAGAAATTCTCAGCTTTTTTATTTAAAAATGCTTCATAAATCACAAGGCAGACAGTCACCGAGTGTATGTTGGTTGAGTTCTTGCATGTGATTATGAAAGCAACATACTTCTGTCTTTAATTGACTTTTTTTTTTTTTTTGGATAACTGGATACTTCCATTAAGGGACAAGCCCAAGGAGCTCGAAAAGCAAGGCCCAAACTACAAACTTACAAGAAAAGAGTTGAACTCTCCTCTGTTTTTTTTTTTTTTTTGCGAGGAAAAATATTTATTAAAAGTAAAGAAAAATACAAGTAAGAGGAGAGGACATATCCTGCACCTTCCAAAAGTAAGAGTTGAACTCTCCTCTTAGTTCGACACTAAACCATGAAACGAAGAGAGCAACTAACAAAAGCATAATTAGAAACCTAGCAGGTTAAGAGGAAGCTGACAGTGTGTAGGGAAGGCCATCACCTTCAATACTCGAAGCAAGGATGGTGGTGGCGTGCATGTTTACCCATCTGTGAAGACCCACCTTCCCTTTGGCAAGCAAAGATGCTGAATAAGCGACTAGGTTCGCTTCTCGGGGGATCCAATCCCAACGAATCTAGTGAATATATACTTCCTTATAATCTCTTTAATTAGAGGATAAGACACCCAATCTCTACTTTTGTTTCTTGCATTGATGTTTTTTATTACCTCCAACGCATCCGATTCCACTATTACTTTAGCGAAATTTTGAAACTAATCAGTGTTGATACCATCCAAAATAGCTAGCTTCTACAAGATGTACATAGCTATAAAAGGTCAATCTGATTGATCCACCAACCACTGCACCCATATGATCCCGAATCATTGTGGCCAATCCATATGCAGCAGAGGAGCGCAGGAGTCAGTCCTAGCCGCATCGCAGTTGACCTTTACAAAACCGGCCGGCGGAGGAGACCATTTGGATGGGAGAGCTGGCCTTGGATGTTGATGGGTAGTGCTTATGCTTCTAGCTCCCCAAAACTCACAAACCAAGTTGATGCACGACTTATAACTTGTTGTGGCCGAGGACAAAGCCTTCATTTGGTAAATAAATTCACACCTTGCAGTCCATGTCTTCTAATCTCTAATTGACTAGAGTCCCATGCAAAACACAATACAATTTTCAGTCCTGTGTACACAAACCTACTAGACAAACCAAATTTCCAACACAAGTAAATGATTTTACATTTCTACCAAACCAAGAACAACCCACTAGAGAGTGTAGACTAAGAGAGTACTAAAATCTTATCTCCAAAATCGTGACTCTACTCCGGAAAAAAAAAATCATAAATCTAAAATTGCGGAAGGCTATTGTTCCCCCAAATGGGTTGTATATAGGTTGAATACCACTGTTATACCTTATTCCGTAGGACTTGGTTTCTAGGTATGGCCCCCGACCAAGAAAATCCTTTCCTTTCCATCAGAGCAATGCTAGAAAGAATGATTGAGTTAGACATTGGTCACAAAATCTAAGGATTATTGCATGAAATGATCCATTCTTATGAACAATCTTGCTTTTGTAGTGTTTATTTCACTTGTCCTTATAAACCCATTCTATGACAGACAATGCCTGTATTTTTTTTTTTTTTTTAGAATAGAATGACAATGCTGTTAAAGTAGAATATTTAAACCAATTTTAACTCAAAAAAATATAATGTGTATTATAGGGAGAGCTTTTAATGAGGACTTTCTTGTGTGGCTTACTATTCGATCACATTTCTACAAATCAACTGTCAGATGTCAATATATTCATGTGTAGATCATCTATGCAATTTTTCAACCAAGTTGAAAATTGTTAAGACATTCATAACTGTGAGGTTCAGGTTTGACAAATTTCATTTGTCTATTGATTTGACCCAGTTCGTTGCCTTAAGGATTAGTAATTTGGAAGAAAATTTTCAAAAGCGATCTACTCATGCATACATAAACATCTAACGGTTGATTTTGGGTAATGTAATCGAAAAGTGGGTCTCCCAAACGTTGATTAGAAAGTCTTCATGAAGTCTTCATTTTAATGTTCCTCACTAAAAGCTCTCCTATGTCTTATATATCAACAAACAAAGCTAGCTTGTTTACTCATAGGTTCTGGGTTGTCGTCTTAGTAGATTATTGTAGTTATTGGTTTTAATATTGGTCAGTGAACTTTTGGTTGCTTGTTCTCAGTTGGATTTCTTTTTGTTTGATTTTCTAATGAATTGTTGCAGTATTCAGACTATTACATATATATCTTGCTTTTCACGGGTTATCTTGTTTATAAGTGTTTCAGGCATTCTCACATGTGTTATGAATTGCGAATTGCATTGAAGGAAAGAAGATGTGTAGTCTAGGTTATAGGTATGCTCCATGTAAATAAGAGTTGAGGTTTTATATAGCAATGCCAAATGGGGAGATTGTTAGTATAAGATTAATGTATTCCTAATACAAAGGCTAGAATCATAGGTTTAAGCTAGAGTTGTGTCTTAATTTGGATGAAGCTTCTGTTGTATGAAATGGGAACTCAATGCTTCAGCTGACTCCTCAAGGTACTTCACAGGTAAATGCATATACATTTCATATGGTTTTGTGTTTGTGCATACTGGGATTGATGCATGTGTTGCAATCCCAGTTAGGTTAGAATAGGTGAGTTGGTCAGTGTCCATTAATTTCTTTTAATTCGGAGATCTTTGTGCATTTATTTCTGTCATTCATTAAGTCATAAAAGTATATGTCTTCTGTACGATTTGATTAGTTAAGTCTATCACTCTGCATTAGGAATAAAACCTTTACTTATGGAATATCTTTTTAAGTAAATATCCTTTCCAAATAAGGAGTCAATTAGGTTTTAGTGTCTTTACTGTCCAAGGTTTTAGGGGGAGTCTATACAATATAAATGGTGAGTAAATGCATTCATTTGGCATGCCTTCAGTGAGTAAGAATTTGTGCATCCATTGAGTTAGAAGTTTTTCATTTTTTCTGTGAGAAGCCTTGTGTTTCACTTCTAGTCTTTGAGCTACTTGTTCCATGCTTAAGTAGATCATTGAGCCAAACACATTCATCATTCATTGCATTCTTCATATCAAAGTATTCTCGAGGTCAGTTGGAGTCGTTGGTGTGCAAACAAGGTTGAAGGTTGAGGTCAGTAACTGTCAATTAGAAAGATCAGTTCAATTGTGGAGAAGATTTACGAAGACGTGATCAGACAACTTTCTAGAATGAGTATAGTCGAAGTCAGTGCTATTGGTTCTTTGTAAAAGCACTCGTATCTTTTCATTTAGTGAATTGGTTTTTTACCAGGGCTTTAGAAAGTTAAGGCCCTGCAATTGTTTTCCTCATTTTGAGATTTTTACTCGCAAACAAATCTTGTGCCACTTGATTGATGTGTGACTGTACTTATCTTTCTTATCTGTAATTTTTATCCATACTATCTAGGATTCATAGTTGTGCTTCAATCCTCTAACATTTTGTGTTGGGCTTTCTTAAATTAAGAAAAGTTGTGGTTTATGTAGAAACGGCCTATTCATGGCCTATTCAATTCTCAAGTTTGTTTCATACTAGTATTTTCAACTTCAGCAATGATGTACCACTTGGTGAGGGTTTGCTTAATTCAAAGCTTTCAGTATCAGCATCTTTGACAACCATTCATCACACATAGAAAGGTCCTTCAGTTTATTGCTGGGACTGGTAAGGGTTTAGGCCCTGCCATTGAATTGTAGAAAGAAAAATACATTGTTTATTTATTACAGGAGACTTTTGTCAATGGATCCACTAAACCCTAACAACTAAATGATCCATTTATTAGGGTATAGTAGGGGTTGCAGGTCTCAGTCTCCCATAATATGGTGGTCATAATCAACAACCAAGTCCCTTTTCGATTGGTTCCATGTCCCTATTCATATTTAATGTGATTGTAATGTAGCATAATTGACTTAAGGGTGAGTAAGTTGAAGATCTGCAAATAACGAAAGCAGGACATACATGAAAATGTTCATCATATCATGGAAATGAGTCACCACTCACCCCTACCTACCAAACTTACCCTACTCATACCTAATGTTGTGAGATTTAAATACAAGATCTCCACAGAATTAGTTAGATTAGCTAGCTAACCAACATACTCTTTTTCTTTTATATAATTTTTAATTTTGCTATTTACCATACTATCACTCAACTATTAAAAGTAAATTACAATTATTATAAGGTCTAAGAGTTTTATTGCCTTTTCACACTCACTTTGGTTAACAAAATCTTTTCTCTTAAATATAGACATATAGTATGGATAATGTATTTTTTTTGTTAGCTGGTATCACCCTAATTTGAACACACCAAATACCAAACAACCATATCTCAATTTTTAGCCCCACGCGTCAAAAGAAAATTGATCCCATTTTAATAATATACTAGCCTACAAACAAATGCTTTTCATGTATAAGAAAATTTCTCATATAAAAAAATAGTAATTTTTTTTTTTTTTAATTATGAAGTTATATGATAGTAGGTAGTTATTTAAATGATCCACTTCACACAGATAACTGCAGATAAAACATAGTATAACCCAAAAAAGAGTTGATTTTGTCCAAAACACCTTTCGAATGGAAAACCCTAGCATCTCTCTAGCAACGCTCTTCGCGCTGATCCTAACACTACCTCTGTGTGGGGGCGACGAGTATAGCGACTCTGGTCCTGTGTCTTCTTTCGGATGCTTTCGTTCTGGCTCTATCTATTACTGCGATATGTTGGCTTCTCATGGCCTTCTGGCTACGACAGCTACTGATTTCTTATGTGCAGATGCCCCGGTAAGGGGACCTGGCTGGGGTGACTATACCAGTTTTTATCCCAAGTTGGAGGTTGACAATTAGGTGGAGTTGGTTTCAGTCTGTATACCGGATTGGACGAGGCTTGTGGAGGAGGCTGGAGTTGTGCTTTGCGATGATAACAAAGTCGTTAGTCGCTGGTGTCGAGATTGGGGCCCTGTGGTTGCAGAGACGGCGTTACAAATGCAGTTTAGGGGGTCTCTATAGCTCGAACCTGGTGTTAGCATGGCAAGTGCGAGGTTTATACCCAAATGCGGCGGCGCTGTCGAGGTTCCCCATGCACTCCAGGGGAGGATGGGAGAGGTGAACAATGCTATAGACCTGGCATCCTTGAGTGCGGCGACTAGCTGCGAGCAGGAAGAAATGCCCAAAAATTTGGCTGGAGACCGTAGGTTTGAGCTAGGGTTGACTTTTGGTTTGACCGAGCTGGATAGAGTCTCTGGGCCGGAAGATGTGGCTGGACTAGGGGGTGCTTTCTATGATTGGGCCTGTTTGTAGAGGGCTCAAATTTGGAGAGGGGGGCGATATACTGCAGACCTTCAAGAAGAGCCCGAGAAGCAACCTATTGTCGAGGTTGTTGGCTACTAAGAAGGCTGAAGATGGTGCTAGTTTCAACCCTAAAGGGGAGAGACTAGCACTCTATTAAGTTCTCTAAGCTTTTAGACATTCTGGACTCAAGCCTTTTGAAGCAGAGGTAATTTCTATAAGCTTTTCTAAGACGTTTCTAGTTGATATTTGTAGCACAATTGTGTGATTGGCAGATTAGACTAGATGAATATATTTTCCCTAGAAAGGGAGATTATTCTTGATTAATTTAGGCTTGCTGTTCAGCGAGCGTCTCTTTAGATTTTAATGAGTTTAGTTGTGGCGTAGATAAGTTATCCGGTTTGTCCCGGATTCTTTTATTAAAGTTCTGTTAGACTCTGGCCTGTTTTCATGGCTTGATTACTGATTAAATAAATTTCTATTAAAAAAAATAAAATAACTGCAGATAATGAGTAGTTATCTGCATAGGAGTGGATTGGATGTAATTTTCTATTTTTATACTTTTACAATTATGTCCTTAGAAAATAAACGTTGCATTTTTTTTAAAATATAAATTTTAAGGTTTTTCTGGTACATTTTTTTTTAGTTTTGAGTAACATATCATTTTCCTATTAATAATAGACTATTGTTTTTAAAAATCACTAGACATTAGTCAGGCGGTGGCCAGGGGACTAGCGCTAGGGGTGTGCAAAACACAGTACAAACCGGCCAAACCGGTCAAAACCGACCGGTAAATATGGTTTGGTTAAGGTTTTTAAATTTTAAAAATTGAAAACCGGTTTAATACCGAACCAAACCATTTATGAATTGGGTTGGTTTGGTTTCTCTTTTGCTTAAACCGCATAACCCTAACCGACCGGTGTGCTTGAAATATAATAAGAAAAAATGTTTTATATATATATATATATATATATATTCATTTGTCCAGTCGTTTTAAGTAAGTTCTAAATATTCAATTATAACTTTATTCTCAAATGGAATATCCCCCAACTTCTTTAAAGTTATAACAAAAAACGACCACAATAGAAGAAAACTCTCTGCTAGGGTTTTAAAAAAAAACTCTCTTACCTCCGTCCGGCGGCGCGTCAACGGACGTTGTCGTCGGACGGGCCTTGTTGCTGGGTAATCGCGCGTGGTCCCTTCTATCGGGGTGGCTTTGTTCTTGATCATTGGGTTTGATGACTGGTGGTAGGGGAGATCAGAATTGCTGGGGGTGGTGGTTCAGTACTTACAGGTGGAAGTTGTGGGTTGGTTGGGCGGCGTCTGGGGATGAAGAGGGCGAAGGAGATGGGATCTGTGGCGAGTCGAGTCCTGGATGGTCAGAGAAGGTGGTGGATTGTCGATCAACTATGGGTTGGCGCTACGAGTCCTCGACTCGATCTGGGTTGGGTGGACTCTTGGATTGGGGTGTGGGCTGTGGATTTCTGGCGGTGGCGCGACCGGGTTGGTGGATGGTCGGCGATGGTGCGAGACAACTGGTTTCGGGGCGCGCTGACGGTGGCTGTCCGTCGCAGGTGGTGGCACGTCAGGAATGGGGGGACGAAGGTGGGGGCTGTGCAGGAACTGGGCTGGGCCCTGTTTGGTGGCTCTGTTTCTCTCCTACTTGGGCTGGATGTGGGGTTTGGGCTCAATTTTGGGCCCTGCCCTGGTTATCTTTTTATTTAATGTTGTTTTTAAAGTTGTTTTGTTGGTAATAAGATCGGGTTTGCCATGGTGGCGGGATTGGCTGTCACTAGTGTTTTAGGGTTTGGTTTTTTTTGGTAATAAGACATTACTAAAGGTATGGCAGAGACAATCTTCTCTTTCGTAGTCTTGGGGGTCGTTCCTGTTCTGGAGTTGGGTCAGCAGCGGTGGTGAAAATGTCTGGCATAGACAATCATCCTTGGCCTTCTAGTGGGTCCTTCCTGTCTGGGATCGGGTCGGAGGCGATGGCGTTTTGGAGCAGTGGTTGATGGATGGTGTTGACAATAGGGAGGTGATGGTGTTGGCTTTTTTAGTCCCAGGTCGGAATGTCTGGTAATCCATTTGATTGAGTTTAGGTCACAACGAGTGTTGGCTTGGTCAATCCAATGCTGGTCAGGAGGACTCTGGTTGGTGAGTTTAATGTCGACACCAGTGAGTTGTCTAGTCTTAGAGTTATTTTTGGCTGGACAAGAGGTGAGATGTTAAGGAGTCACTGTTCCTGTGCTTTTGTCTTTGTCATACAGTTGTAGTGCAAGTTTAGAGTCAGTCATTATAGATTTCCAGTGTGAAGTCTAGAGGCCATTTCTGGGTTAGAGATGTCGCCTATAACTCATTGTAAGCAGTTCATTATTAATGAAGTTCTTATTTGATAAAAAAAAAAACTTTATTCTCAAATGATATACTACCATATCGCTACGCTATATTTGATCCTCTCATATCACATATTTCAATCTCTCATTCTCTAACCTTTAATACTACCATATTAAGCTAGTATTTATAGCTAAGCCATCAAATAATTCAATCATTTTGAATCTATTATAGATTTTAGTTTTTGAATATTAGTTTTGGATTTGATTATTGTATTTTAAATTTAGATTATGCTTATTTAATACAATTTTTATTCTTTAGATTGGATTTTTCTAGAATTTTTTTTTTCATAAATAGCATGTTAATATAATATAGGTTAAAACCGCCTAACCGACCGAACCAAACCATCTTTAATTGGATTGGATTGGATCGGGTTAAGCTTTTTTTTTTTAATGACCGGTTGTCCAAAATGCTTAAACCGCTCACTTTAGTATAGAGACGGTTTAGAGTCAAAACCGATCCAACCCAAATCGTGTGCAGCCCTAACTAGCGCCCAGGTGCCTAAGCTGTTTTTGTTTTTCTAATTTTCAATTCATTTATATAGCAATATAGCATATAAAAATAAAAATAAAAATAAAAATATAGAGACTTATTGTAATATATAAATAAGAATAAATTATAATAAGTGCAATTTAATTAAAATGGGAGTACCGATGGACCGGGCAATTTCAATTTGGGCTTGTAGGCAGACTTGTTATCAACCATTCCCAACCATATCAAGACTTGAAGTAATATCAAAACAAATTAATGAAAATATCAGTTAGTTTTTCTTGATTATATTCTTCCAGCGCCAAATATATATGAGGATAAGACCTCGCCTGCTTCTTTGTGAAAAAACCCCAAATCCAGAATTACGTAAAGGTTATTAATCTGTGGCTGTGATACAATGACGCTAGCCGACTAAACAACGTTTATCGTGGACGCCCCAGGGGCTTTTGTTTGTAGCGTTTCAGGAGAAAAGAGATGGCTCACAGTCAATAACGTCTGACTATTAGAGCATCTCCAATAATGGAGCCAAAAGCCAAAATTATTTGCAAAATTTGACTCTCCTAGTGTCATCACTATTCTTTCATATTTTACATCTCCAACAATCTTTAGTCAAAAGCCAAAGTCATTTCATAAATTAATCATTTTGTGTTGTGTAGTTTTATTTTATTATTTGTGTGTTTATGTTTTTGTAATGCAGTGTGTTTTATTGTTATGATTAAAAGTGAGATTAAACAAGCTTTTGTTTTTATTTGTTAATAACAAAATAAAGCAACAATTTTATTTCTGTTGTAGAGAAACTGAATTTGAGAGGAATTTTCTGTGTATTCTCATTGATAATAGGGGCCTCTTTATATAGAGGATTACAATGCATAGAATCTCAATCATACAAGGAAAGTAATTCTACATTGATTAGGATTCTAGATCCTTCTAATTAAATCCTATTACCACTAGGTCAAGTAACCTAGAGTTTGGGCTAAACACAAATTAGGTTTTCCTTCAACACTCCCCCTTGTGTTGCCCAAACGCGGTGCTTCTCTCGTTGCCTCGTTAAAAACCTTGCCGAGTAACAAAAACCCAGTGGGACAAAAATAACCTCGGTCGAAGGGGAAAAAGAGCACAACACACCCTTCACGATTCGAGACGAACATGTAGACATCTCCCCCTGATGTCTGCACCTCCCCCTGATGACTACGATCATGGGAGTTCAGATAATTTCCGCAAGTCAATTCTTGCCACATGTTTCTCGAACGTGGTATTGGGCAATGACTTAGTAAACAAGTCTGCCTCACTGTCCTCAGATCGAACCTAGTTCACTTTGATCTCGAGGAGTGTCTGTTGTTGCTGATTATGCTTGGTGTTGTCGCTTTTGATGTAGCCTTGCTTCATTTGTTCAAAACAAGCAGCATTATCCTAAATGCTCGTAGGCTCATCTGTGGTAGACTTCAAACCACAATTGTTCGAACATGCGTAATTATGGATCCAATCCATATACATTCACGAACCACTTCGTGAAGAGCAATGATCTCTGCATTGTTCGAAGATATAGCGACTAGGGTCTGTTCTGTAGACCTCCAAGATATCATGGTCTTTACCCATGGTGAACACTTAACCAGTTGGGAGCGACCTTGTGTGGGTCAGAGAGATACCCAACATCAGCAAAACCTTCCAAAACACATGTCGTTTTGGGATGGGGATAGAGAACGCAGGCTAGCGTTGGCAGCGTACCTGGTGTGTGATGGGTCTGAATCCATCATCTCTTTGTAGGGATAGAACAAGCCCATATCATTCATACATCTCAAGTATCGAAAGATATCTGTTACACCAATCCAATGGCGTCGCGTTGGCGCAGAGCTATATCTAGCTAACAAGTTCATGGTAAATGAGATGTCCGGTCTTGTGCATTGAGCTAAGTACAATAATGCGCCTATTGTACTAAGTAAGGCACTTTTGCCTCTAGCACATCTTCGTCATCATCCTTTCGACGAAGAGGATCCTTTTCAGGATCAAGACTACGGACGATCATGGGGGTGCTTGAAGGTTTGACCTTGTCAAAATGCCTAAGCATCTATCGACACGATGCTCAAGTTCCAAACCGAGACATAATCGTGTTCTCCCAAAATCCTTCATCTCAAACTCGGATTTCAAGTGTTCAGCGGTTTCCCTTAACTCTTTAAGGGCTTCTAATGAAGATCATGTCCAACATGAACCGCGATAGAATCCGAAACTTGTTATAGAAACGCGTGGGCATATCCCTTCCCAATCAAGTAGTCACTTTAGTGAGCGTTTCAACCTCTTTGTAAACGCGCTCCATGGTCTAGAGCCACTTGACTTGGGTAAATGAAGTTCGCCATGAACCTTCATGTATATTCCGTATCTAGATCCCTATAGAGATACGTAGTGACCACATTTGTAAGCTGCATGTTCAGTTATTCGGAAACTACCAAACTGACAGGGTAGTGGAGTGCAATGACATCCATTACGAGAGAATATGTCTCATCGTAGTCGATTCCAGGGCGTTTTGTGAGAAGCCTTGCGCCATAAGGCGAGATTACCATCTCTTTTTCTCACTACGCTTTCTAACGAAGACCCATTAGTCAACAGGTTTTATGTTAGGAGGTGTTGGCATCTCTAGCTCGAAAACCTTCCTCTTCGTTAGAGAATCCATCTTAACCTGGATCGCATCTTTCCATTTAGGCCAAAAACTCTCTACGTTGGCATTCATTCATCAACGGAGCGTGGTTCGATATCATCGGACTCAGCAAACTCATGCGCAACAAAATGCGTAACTACATCATCAATTATGATGGAGTTTCTATCCCACGTCTCATGTACACTAGTGTAAGTTTCATAGAGCTCTATATTCTCAGGAATAGGGTTTGACGTTGAGGCGTCCCCCAACGATAACCATAACCCGGAAGATACTCATGAGACGGATTTTGAGTCTTGATGATTAAAGGATTGGAATGTGCCAAAGTATCCTTCGAACCCACGGGCCTCCCACGCATCCTAGCTGGGGCCATGGCCTGTAACGCCAGAGTGCCACTCTCTTTGGCATTGGCGCCATGCCTACCTCCGTGTAGGGTGGCGCTACGTCCTCTCGTAGGGACGTCCTTCCTTGCAGGCATGTTTGCAGCATATTTGTGTGATCTCGTCACTTTAATAGGGATCAAGATGAGACATAGTGGGGACAGACTACGACAATTCCTGTCGTTCCTGTTGAACATTCGTGTTCTTATCTCCCCCTAACGACGGGAAGACTGTCTCATCAAAGTGACATCCGCAAATCTAGCGGTAAGGAGATCGCCTAGCAAGGGCATTTAAGTGGCGGACGATTGTTGGAAGCGCAAATCCAACGTAGTTGCCCATTCGTCTGTAAGGACCCATCATAGAGCGCTGTGGCGCGCAATTGGCACATAAATGGCTCACTCAAATGTGCGTAAGTACAAAATACGTGTACCCAGTCACTAGCTGTAACGCAGAGGTACATTGAGTGGCGGTAGGTCGTAGACGAATTAGCATAGCTGCATGCGATATTGCATCACCCCAAGCGGATGTAAGAAGATTGGTGCGCATTACCAATGTTCGGACTACCATCGTAGTCGTTTCCGCGAGACCAATTGGGTGTGTACATGGGAATGTGATGTCCAACATCAAACCCATTGCAATATCCATCGAAAGTCTTTCGATGTAAACTCTCTAGCATAGTCAAATCCAATTGACTGAATAGGATGATTCGGGGAGTGAGCCCGTTGTCACATGATATGTGCTAGGAGTGTAGCATAAGTAGCATTTATAGGTGGACAATGGCACAACACGTGACCGGCGTGTTTGCGTGTCAACCAACATCATGAAATATTTAAGCGTCCGCAAGTTGGTTGAATCAATCCACAAAATCCCTACGGATTCTTTGTAAGAACAGAATGAGTATTGTCATATCCTTTGCATAGGACGGTCTCAGTCCTAATTTCCATAAGGAATGGGCTTTGTAAAACGAGCGAGAGGCCTTAGAAGCAACCAATGAGGAGTTTGGTTAGGCCTAAGCGTCTGTAGCGCTATTAGAAGCAAAATATGTGACTACATCTCCCATCATGGCGTGGGAGCCATGGAAATTAGCATGTATGGCGTCATGGCCACAAGGAGGAACAACCATGGCGTTATGCCCATGGTTGGCGCCTTTTATGGCGGCATCTTGCTTCATTTTGCTCAAAAGAAATGATGTCCATGTGAAGTCTTTTGTAGACGGATCATCATATCATGACTAGGATGATCTATCCTGTCGTGACAAAGCCAATATGTGTCTAAATCCAAGAGATCTTCTCTCAAACTTTATTGGATTTAATAGCTCGAATAGTGACATAAAGTCCACTAGAGAGACACATAAACGTCTCTAAGATGCGTCTTTGTTCGCAATCATTAGAGGTAATGCAAAGGAACTCATTTCCGTTCTCTACATGCATTTTCGCATGGAATTCGTTGGCTATTCATAGGGTACTATTTGCCCTAAGAGCGTAGAGAGCTTCTGTGACAACTGTAATCAAGGTGCCATTTGGCAAGTGGAACTTGGGCTATTCCATGTCCTTAAATTAATACTGATGGTCTAGCCATCGTAGTCACAAAGTCATATGCTCAGAATCAAAATTGAGTCATAATGAAAAGAACTCGAAATTTTATTCATAAGCCAACGAAATACATCATTGTTTCTATGATCAAAGAAAATCTAATCCAATAAAAAGGAATATGGCAATCGCCTACATCTCTTGGAAAATAAAAAGACTTAATCAAAATCGCCAATTTCTGGGTCTTGATCCTTGTAGTCTTCCACCCTTAGATCTAGATCACCATCTTGATCTTCTTGTGCCATGTAATTTGCTTCCCTTGCTTCACGATACGTCTTGTATGCGTTTGCAACATTCTGGGGTGCGGTACATGTTTTAGCCCAATGTTCAGTTGATCCACATCGAAAACAAACATCATCATGGTCAGGCTCCCTTGATCGAGGCGCCATTGGGGCGCGATTTGAACGACCTATCCTCTTGGTGGCGTTACCACCATGGTCGGAGGCTCCGCCTCTCTCTCTCTCACACGTTGACCTCTACGGTTCCGTGCACGCCTCTCTTGGCGATTTCCTTCCTCTTTAGGGCGAATATATGGACCAGAACGTCCAGAATTGTCCCTATCCTTAGGGTTTCGCTCCTTGCGTCCTCCATTGGGGGCGCGACTATAGTTAGACTCCGGAATAGGCTTAGTTCCCACGGGTCTAGCATTATAGTTCTTCACAAGGATATTATCGTGCTTTTCAGCTACGTTCATGGCGCCAATGAGCTCATGAAACCTTGTGATACGTCCTGCATTTACATCAATCCGATAATTCTTTGAAATCATCAGTGCAGAGACGGGGAAGGTAGAGAGAGTCTTCTCGATCAACATCGTATCAGTTATGGCTTGGCCACAATACTCCATCAGAGACTTGATACGAAGAGCTTCCGAGTTATAATCAAGCACAGACTTGAAATCACAAAAGCGGAGGCTATGCCATCGCACTTCTAAATCAGGAAGCAGGGAGTCACGAACGTTGCCAAATCGCTGCTCTAGTTCTACCCATAGCTTTCTTGGGTCTTCCTCATTGAGGTATTCATTTTGGAGCGCGTCATTCATGTGCCTTGTCATGAGAATTATGGCTTTAGCTTGTTTTGCTTCAAAAGCAGTAGCTTGCTCGATTGAGAGCACGTTCTGACCAGGCTCTTGGATGGTTTCCAGAATTCCATCAGCCTTAAGATGTTGGCGCACATCTCGGACCCACCTATGGTATCCTGCGCCAGTTGTCTCGAGTGGGACAAAGCTCAACTTGTTCAGGTAACTCATCCTGAAAAACAACACAAGATTAGGGTTAGTTTCGGAGCGAAAAAGGCTACCACGAAAAACTATTAAATTTCTGAGCGTAGTCGCTTCCAAGAAATTAGGAGTTTTCTGAGCGTAGTCGCTTCCAAGAAAATCCAATTCCAAGAGGGGTTTTGGATTAGATCGAAACGACGATGTATATGGTCGATCGTTTTCTTCTCAACAAACTCTAAGTTTGGAGGACTCTACAAGCTCTAAGCTTGGAGTAGCACGAACCCCCACAGTTCGGCTTTGGTCTCCCCTATGTAGAGAAAGGGGGGTAGAAGAAGGGATGTTGGAAGTCCCCGAGAAAAGAAGAAGAAATTTAAAAAAAACTTCAAAACGGGAACTTTTAGAAAAAATTACCTTAAAAGATGGTCGGAAAAATCGTCGCGGGGAAGTTACTGTAGCGGCCGGAGTTACTGTAGCTGACCGGAAAAAATCGCCGGAAAAATCGCCTGAAAAGTGTCCGGAAAAGTGGCCGGAAGTCGGCCGGAAAAGTCGCCGGCGGTGGTTGACCGGAGGTTGACCGGCGTTGACTGTGGTTGACCGGCCTGCTGACGTGGCACAGGTGGCTGACGTGGCTGCTGACTGGATGCCTGCGTGGCTTGCTGACGTGGCAGGTTCCTTGGCGGCTTGGCGGCTTGCGGCTCGGCGGCTTACGACTCGGCGGCTTGCGGCTTGGCGGCTTGGTATGCACGTGGGCTTCGCTGGGCCTGCTGGCGGGCTTGGGCTGTGAGGTTTTGGGCCGGACGCAGGGCTGGGCTTATCTGCTGCCTTCCCCTTTTTTTTTTTTTTTCTTTCTGCTGGTTCGGTAGTAGTCCTTTCCGGTGGCCGGTTCGGACCGTTCTAGGCCGGTTCCGGTGAATATTTTTCGGCTCCGGTGATCTGGGATCTGGTTGCAGGTTCTGGTGAAGTTTGGTAGCAGTAGGCAGGGAGGAAAGCTTCGAACCGGGCAGGGAGGATAAGGATATTTCCGGTGGCCGGTTCGGATATTTTCCGGCCGGTTCTTGGGGCGGGGCCGCCGGTTCTGGACTCCTGGAGTTGAGATCTTCAAGGAGGGCGGCGGTGGTTTCTGGGATTTGAAGGCTACGAATTTAGGATTTCAGGGTTAGGGCTCGTGCTGATAACGTGTTGTAGAGAAACTGAATTTGAGAGGAATTTTCTGTGTATTCTCATTGATAATAGGGGCCTCTTTATATAGAGGATTACAATGCATAGAATCTCAATCATACAAGGAAAGTAATTCTACATTGATTAGGATTCTAGATCCTTCTAATTAAATCCTATTACCACTAGGTCAAGTAACCTAGAGTTTGGGCTAAACACAAATTAGGTTTTCCTTCAACAATTTCATAATTTTATTTGTTAATCAAGGTTTTTTTAGTTTAAAACACAATTACTTTATTATTAACAGTTGATTTTAATCCATGTTATTTTTTCCACTGTCAGATTAGAAATTAGTAAATATATATTTACTTTTTTATTTTTAGAAAGAATTAATCTGGGCCTTTCATTTTAAATAGAATTATTAAAGATTGAATCTGGATCGTTGGTTTTATGACGGTGGGACCATGACATCCACTTAATGCCATGTGCAACTGGGGCCCTCGTCTCCTCCATCTAAAGCCAAAATGGCTTTCCTTCTTCATTCTTTAGTCATTTTGGCTAAAGTTTTGACTCATAAGTCAAAATGACTAAACATGGAGATTGGTTGGAGTTGCTCACCAAAAAAGCCAAAGCCAAAATGGCTTATGACTCCACCCATTGGAGATGCCCTTAGTCTGGTCGTCTGGATTTCGACCAAGTCAATAACGTGCGATAATGTGTGACTAATTGTCTTCAAATTTCAGAATAGTTGCTGTTTATTTAGCAAGGAGCTAGGCTTCTTTGATTCTTTGCACTGCAGATTTTATGAGCATGCATGCGATGATGTCTCTAATAAGGGTGGCAACTTTTTGTCTTCACTACTTCTTGAATAATTGCAGTATTATGCACTTGATCATCTCCATCAATTTCCTCCTTATTCCCCTTTGCCATACACTTTCCTTCAATATCAGTCACTTCGATAATTCTGCAAGTAAGATACTCTACGACGGTGATGCAGCGCCTTCTTCCGACGGTTCGGGATTCATTGAACTCAATAGAGATGAAGCTTGTCTTGTTGGCTGGGCGAGATATGCAGAGCCGTTGCACTTGTGGGAGGGGTCGTCACTTGCTGCAGACTTCACCACTGACTTCTCCTTCATTGTGCACTTTCTTAACAGCAGCGAAATTGGTGATGGGCTTTCCTTCTTCCTCGCTCCGGTCCACTATACAATTCCACCCAACTCCCGCGGTCCTTTGATGGGTTTGTTCAACGCAACCACTCAGTTGGCAGTCTCCCAAAACCAGCTTGTGACGGTTGAGTTCGACACTACATCCAATCCCGTCTGGGATCCACCGGTGACGCACATCGGGATCAACGACAGGAGCGTCAGGTCAGTTGTTAATGCCAGCTGGGATCCTCTCAGTGGGAAACCGTGTCATGCACGGATAACGTACAATGCTACCACCAACAACCTCACTGTGTTTTGGACATACGAAGAAAATTTCGAGGCAAATTCTTCCCTTTCCTATTCTATTGACCTGAAAATGTCTCTCCCGGAGTGGGTTAGAATTGGATTTGCATCTTCTACAGGCCTTTTCCATGAGAGGCATGTTATAAGATCATGGGAATTCAGTAGTTCAGAAATAAAGTCCGATGCGAGCCGAAGGAGGATAGTCTTGAGGATTGGGGTCGCTGTAGCAGCAGTAGTTCTTTTCTTGATTTTAGTGCTTTATGTATCCTACCGGTGGGTCGTAGGGAAGCGGATAAAGAGGACCCGTGGAGAAGTAATTGAGTCGAATGACTCCTCCAGGTTTGCATTGTCTCCCATAAATTCAGATCTTCAGATACTAGCCTTGCCAAGACAATTTACTTATCAAGAACTAGTTGCAGCCACCAATGGCTTCGCAAACGACAGAAGGCTAGGCCAAGGAGGATCCGGACAAGTTTATAAAGGGATCATACAAGATCTAGGCTGTGCAGTTGCTGTGAAGAGAATCTTTGCACAATCCGACAAGTATGAGAAAATCTTCATCAACGAAGTCAAGATCATAAGCCGAATAATACATAAAAACTTGGTGCAGTTTATTGGATGGTGCCATGAGCAAGGCGAATGCTTACTTGTATATGCATACATGTCTAACAGTAGCCTTGACACGCATCTATTTGGCTCCAGGGCAACCTTGAAGTGGGGCTTTCGGTATAAGATAGCTTTAGGCTTGGCCTCGGCGCTTCATTATCTACACGAGGAAGCAGAGCAGTGTGTCCTTCATAGGGATATCAAATCAGCTAACGTTCTGTTGGACAACGATTTTAGCACTAAACTTGGTGATTTTGGGATTGCTAAGCTTGTGGATTCGCGGTTAAGGTCTCAGACTACAGGGGTAGTCGGGACTTTTGGGTACATAGCTCCAGAATACGCTAGTGAAGGGAGGGCAAGCAAAGAATCAGATATTTTTAGCTTCGGAGTTGTGGCCTTGGAAATTGCTTGTGGAAGGACGACTTACCACGACGGAGAATTCCACTTGTCGCTTTATAGGTGGGTTTGGCATTTGTACCTTGCAGGAAACTTACTAGATGCAGCTGATCAGAGATTGGGTGTAGATTTTGATCAAAATGAAATGGAGTGCTTGTTAATTGTTGGATTATGGTGCACTCATCCCAACTGCAAAGAAAGGCCAAAAGCAGGACAAGTGATTAAGGTTCTCCAGCTTGAAGCACCATTGCCAAATCTTCCACATAGCATGCCTGATTACCCAATGCCTCAACCTCAGCAACAAGATCAATCCGGTTCCTCTCAGCCACAGTCGTCACTAACTTCTAGCTTCAACACTGTAGGTCGTTAAATCATGTATAACGAGTTAACGACCACTAAGCTGCCATCGAAGTGTAGCTTTAGATCATGCTACATGGTCTTTTTTAGAAAATAAAACCCGATACTCGCAATGGAAATTTTATACTGCGTGACCGAGTCTTTTTTTTTTTTTTTTAATACAGCAGTTGAATAGAATTTAGTCACTTTACTATCAAACGACCTAAACTAAGTGATGTACATCATTTCAAAGTTCAACCCAATCTCTGAGCAACAACCACCGACACTTCAAGTGGCTATAAATGGGAGAGAAAAAAATGTTGATCCAAGACTCAATTCCAACACATTCACATTCGCATCTACTTTTTGCATGTATATAACCTATAAGATACAGTAAAATTCTGGCACATCGTATGTGTGTTGGCAGAAAGTTCATATAATCAATATCTAAGTCGAAACCAAAATTGGAAATTTTCTCTTATTGATCCCTCGTCTGCTTATCATATGCAAAGGGAAAATGCTAGTTTCCAAACTTCCATGAATTCCGAATTCCAACACTGAAATTATGAATTTAGGCTGCCATCTGGGGAAGAAGGGAGATTAAGATCAAAATAACAACCCCAGAGTCGGGAATCAGAAATGATACAGAGAAAATTACACACATAAACCAATCAGCAATCAAGTTAGACCAGTGAATCCCACCAACAACAATCCATACATGAAAAATTTGCAATATTATAGCACACAGAAATCTAAACCAAAGAGAACAAGACACTCAACTTTTTTATTTGGAATGCTTTACAAGCCATCAATAACTGAGTCTATGTCGGTTGGGTTCTTGCATGAGATCATGAAGCAACATACTTACTCCATCAGTAATTGACTTGAGTCCCCTGCATAACACGATACAAATTTCAGTTCCAGAACAAGATGTCTAGTTTTCTTTCTGGGTGGGTGGGCTTTTTTTTGAACTGACGGATGGCAGGGGATGAAATGTAATAATAAAGCAGAATAATTACTAAAACCATGATGTGTCTTACATTTCATCAGTCAAAGCTTGTTTACTCAGAGCTCCCGGTTTATCAATCTTGTTACCCAGGATCAGCGATGGGATACCATTAAGTGAGGATTTGCTAAGCAAATCATGAAGTTCCCTCTTGAGGTGCTCAAGTTATCAGGATCAGCAGCATCAACAACATAGCTACAGGAAACAACAAGTTATACAACTACGTAAGTCTTTACAATACATAAATTGATTGAACACACATGAAGTATGCGCAGAAGGTGGTAAAAATTTTCTGGATTTATTGGTGGTCAAGTTTTTCAGAGAAACAACTTGTTAATATTTACCATATTACAACCAAAAGAAACCTAGAAAATTAACAACGCATACAATTAACACACTTGATTTGGCATTATCTCTTAAATTTGGCAACTTTGTTAAAAAAATGAGAAAGTGGAAAAGGACTATGTTAAGAAGATGCATAAATTTTCCAACACGATTGAGAAGAGTAGTTTAAACACTCACTGGAAACAGATATAGAACTGACTCCTCACATACCAATTAGCACATTAGGAGGGAAAAAAAAACTGCTTTCTATACCAGAAGAATTACAGAATGACATTTCATCGTTTTCAATACATGATTTCACAGTTCTACCAAACCATGAATAGTCCACTACAGGTTGTGTCTGAATCTAGAATTCATGGAAGGCGACTGTTCCCCTGAATAGGTGGCTTGACAGGTTCAATCCCACTGCCAGACTCTATTCATTAGAACCTTGTTACCAGGTATGGCTCCTGACCAAAAAAATCCATGCTTTTCCATCAAAGCAATGCTAGAAAGAATGAGTTGGGAAATTGGTCACAAAATATATGCAATACTCCTGAAATGATTCATTCTTCAGTATGACAATCTAGCTTCTTCTTTGTTATTAAATTTTTAAAATGACAAGACCCTTTAGCATTCCATTTCACCAGATAAAAAGTTACCTGCTTTTGCAGTGTTTATTGCCCCCGTCCTTATAAACCCATTCCACAACAGACAATGCCTGTTTCCAACATTTCTTAGCACCAAGTCCATTCAGAACCTGACCCTCAGTGAACTCCAAACCTGACTGCTTCATCATCCTCGAAAGCTTCCAGTCCCTCATTGCAAACTCTGTACCACTAAGCCTGCACCCAAAAACAAAAATTAACCCCTAAAATCAACTAAACCCCATATTACCACACCCTTCTAAAACCCTACCAAAACCCCAACACAAACCTCTCAACAAGAAACTGAATCACCTCCCCCTCGCCGCCGCTTTGTCGGGTCCCACACCCTATTCTCACCATCAAACCACTCCTCTTTTATCTCCACATGATCATCCAACACCCATTTCAGCTCCTCCCTTTTTCGGGTTTCGAACATTTCCCTCAATGCATTCAACTCCTCCTTCTTCAGCTTCTCTCCACCATACTCACCGCTACTACTCGCCAGCTCTCGGAACCCAATTCTCTCCACTCTCTCCCAAGGCATCCCAACCGTCAATTCACCGCCACCATTCTTTTGATTTCACGGCTCTGGTGAAGCTTCTGTACTCGGCTTTCAGGGATTGGAAATGGGTTTCTTTGGAAAGGGCTTGGCTTTGGGACTCGGAGAGAGGTGGGTCTTGTTCGTTGACGCGGTTGAGTTTGCGGTTGTGTTTCTGGATTTGTTTCTTGCGGAGAGTGTGGACGATTTTGGGAGTTGGGTGTACGCCTTTGTTGGTGAGGTTGCGTTCGATTTTATCACTGTCTGGTTCGAATTGGGGGTCTGTGATTTGAGGGAGGGATCCTTGCAGAGCTTCCATGGATGTAAGTTGTGAGCTTTTAGAGTGTTAAAGTTCGAGGTGGGATTTTGTTGGGGTTTTATGTGCTGGAGAAAACTGGGTTTTTTGTTTTTTTTTTTTTTGTCTTCTTCTTCTTCTTCTTCTTCTTTTTATCTAGCGCGGCAACGAAAATGTACGGTTGGTGCGGGTGTGGTGTTTCAAAACCATAATAAGAGGCCCGTCACATATTGGTGTTTTAGGCTTTAAGCCAATGAAATGTTGGCTGAATTTGAATTTGGCACCGATGGTGGTTTTACTCTTGTTTACTGTACATTAATGTATCGATACATGTATGTCAATTTATATATTGATGTAGATTAGCTTTGTGCATTAGTAGGCTAACTTAACTTTATTTTGGGTTAGTCTACAAGTACTATACGAAGTTAATCTTCTATGATAAAAATTTAGCCTACATTTGATGTGTCGATTATTCGATACATTGATGTAATACACCATAGGATTTTTCTTGGTCAATCATCGTTGAATAGTTGAATCTGACTGTTTAGAGGGAGTGAAACTTGCAGCAAACAAGAAATCTGGTTTGGCCGCCTAAGGTAATATCATTGTTATGATTCACTTCTACGCTTTTCATTTTTATTGCACCCCTGAACTTCATTTTGGATCTTTTGAGGATCAAATGCAAGTTTTTGAATTGGAATTCTTTTTTTTTTTTTTCATTTTATTAAACTCATATACAACAATTAGTATATTGTGAGTCAAACTTATGATCTGTCACTTATAAAGAGAAGACACATGCCACTAGATGAACTATATGATTGCATCAATCAACTTCTATAATGTGAGCTTATTAGATGCGTCTACTTGTTTGTCAATCAACAACGGAGTCAGTGTTTCACAAGATCGTGAGGCAACGAACTTGTCTATATATCAGCAGTTAGCTCGAGTCCCATGCACAACACAATGCCATTTTCAAGTCCAGAACAAGTAATGTGTCTGATATTTAATTTTCAGCAATCGAAGCTTGTTTACGTACGTACTCAGAGCTCCCGGCTTGTCAGCAATGAGATACTGTTAAATTGAATGAGCAAAAAATCCAAGATCAATTCACAAGAACATAAACACCTACTGCATATTAATCAACAAGAACCAAAACAACATGGCTTTGAAACCTACCTTCTTCTGAGTTGAGAGCCATTGCAGCAATTGATGACCTTGACAGCAAACACGAGTTGATCTTCTCCTCAGCTTGATTCAAGCACATTTCTATGGGGCAGGAGTACTTTGGGCTTTGTTACAGAGAGAGCAGGGACCAACACACCTTATTTATATTGGCTTATGATCCTAAGAGTCCTCCCAAAAAGACGTTTCTTAAAAACCAAGTCACCTCAATAAGAAACCTAATGCATCACTAACTCAGATTACATATTGTAACCTAACTAATGGAGTCCTAACCTATGAGCTGATATAATTAACTCAATAGGTCTCTAGGTATTGTACTTCACATACATCTCCTATTAATGAACAAAGTTCTAATCCAATTTGAAGAATAGATGATGACAGGTCCACATTAATTCTAACAGATACTGCCACTACTGTGTACTACTGATTTTACTCTGCACATCATGAAGTTTGAGGTGCTTAAGTGAGATCTTTAGTATCAGCATAATGGCATATCATCAACAACCGATAATTGTCTAAATATTATAGATAGTGGATCAATACGTGGCATGGGTTCATTTTTAATATCATCAAGGTATTTTGAGATCGATAAAACTTCTGAAAGTTGTAGTGGTTCAGGTGACAACCATGTCGATATGTGCGCTGTACCAATGAACAATGGATGCCTCTGGTGTATTGTTTAATGCATTAAGTTTTGAATTTGTAATTTAATCTTCCTAAGAATGTGTTTCGAACGAACTGATGATGTCGATAATTTATTGGTGTCACACTGTTAATTAGATAAGAAAACGTAAGGTTTGACCTGCAATTTTGTTTCTTGTTTTGTTTTTGATACACATTTTTGTTTTTGTTTATCATATAGTCTCTTTCCCATTCTTTCTTCTGATATATTTCACCAGGTGTGCTCTTTTCTTTTATCACTTTTCCCTTTGGTAATTATACACCTGATATGAACTTCCCTACGCCATGATGGCTTACTTCCATCTCAAAGTCTTCGGTCATTTGCTTTTAATAAGAAAAAACCAATAAAGAAAAAACTTCAAAGTAGTCTTTCAGGTTTAAGGATACTATTAATTTTCTAGTTCATTAAAAAGACAGTGACCGTAAAATTAAAAGACTACTATGGAATTAAACCAGTGAAATCCATGACATGCGTTTCTTGCCTCAATTATTGTTAGTTTGTTATATGACAACACTAAATATGCGCGCCTTCATTCTACTGCTAAAAAAGCAACAGCCGAGCTACCATCGAAAAATAATAATAATATATAATAATAATAATTACAGCTATATGGTTTGTTTGTCTATAAATTTCTGATCGAAATCATCGAATACTAGCCGCTTAGCTAGTAAGTAGGCTACTTTGATTGTTTGCACTGCAAGCGATGTCTCTACCAGTGCTGGCAACTCTTCGCTTTCACTTCATTTTCATCATTTTTCTCCTTCCCTTTTCCCACCAACTTTCCTTCAATATCAATAAGTGTAATCAAGGCGGAACTCGGAAGTAATATTCTCTACGAAGGTGATGTCGCGCCTTCTTATTTACTAGGTATGGAAGTGATTGAGCTCAACACAGACGCGTTTTTCCGCGTCGGCCAGGCTACCTATATGCCGAGCCTTTCCACTTGTGGCAAGGTTCACTTGCTGCAGACTTCACTACTAACTTCTCTTTCATTGTGGACACTGTTAATGAAACCCTAGGCCTGTTTCCTGATGGGTTTGTCTTCTTCCTTGCTCCGGTTCACTTTCCGATTCCACCATACTTTGCTGGTGCTGATCTAGGATTGTATAACACTATAACTCCACCACTCGTTTTGCCTCCCAAAACCAACTCGTAACGATTGAGTTCGACACTGTCTCGAATCCATGGGATCCACCTGGCCCGCACATTGGGATCAACAACCAGACCATATCCTCAGTTGTTTATGCCAGTTGGGATCCTATCCTCCACAGTGGAAAAGAGGGCCGAGCACGTATTACTTATAATGCTATCACCAACAACCTCAGTGTGTTTTGGACCTACGACGGAGGCCCAAACCCTGAACTTAATAGCTATGTGCCAAACTCTGCCCTTTTCATCCTTATTGACCTAAGAAATGCTCTCCCCGCACTACTACAAAAACTGAATATGTGGACACCTCATTAAAAGATACAATGACGCAATTTTAAAAAAATGTACTTATAAGTGATTAAGGACGTTTGAGAAACACGGGGCCTTTGTTTTAAAGCGACAATTTTTCTCCCTTGCCTTCCCAACACAGCCTCAACGCGATATTAGTCTTTCTCCAGTACCCTAGTAAGATAGAACGCGCCTCACGCGCGGGGAAAAAACAGAGAGATTGAGAGCGCTCTCTTCCGGCCGATAGTTGGCGGTGCCCCTGCTGCTGCGTTCCGGTCCGGGAGGCGATGATTACGGAGGCTAGCGGCGTGGCTCTAGGGCAGCGGTCTGGCTCAGGGATGGGTATTGGCAGCTGCTGCTTGGATCGGGGCGGAGTTACCAAATCTGGGTCCGTTCTTCGTCGATCGTGGGTGGGAGCTGGTTTGGTCTTCCGGAGTGTTGCGATTTGTCGGCGGGGTTCGATTTGCTGGTTGTTGAGGGTGTCTCGGCTTTGGACGGTGGAGTGGCAGTGGCCGGATTCTCGATCTCTTGGAGGTGAGCCCAGTGGGGCTCCGATTCTTCTCGGGTTTCGATCTGGGATGCCGGCCATCTTCTGGTGTGGTCGGCTTTGTCTTGTGTCGGTGAGGTGGCGTTGGGATACACAGCCTCAACGCAAACACAACATCCCTTCTCCATAGCTGAAATCTCATCTTCTCATCACCACCTAGAACCCATACCAGGTTCACATCAGTAGATCTTTCGCTATCGCTCATGGGTCTGTAAGGGTTTCGAAGAACACTTGGAGATGGAACCTCTCTCTCTCCTAACCATTCTTATCTTTACCCAAGCCTCAATTAGTGAAAAATCAAAAACCTAACTTTCAATTGGGATAATATCTACCAGGCATGATTCGCCTCTTGGTTTTTATTTATTGTCTTATTTCCTTAATACTGAATTTGATTGGCTTGATCTTTATCATGAGCAGATGGCTCGTGTCTGAAGTGGTTCTGAGTTTAGAGATTTATTTCAGAGGTTGATTTTCCAGAGGCTGGCTTTAACTCACAGGGGTAAGTATTTAATTCAAATTGAGATTCAACACATGCTTGCATCTGTGTTATTTGGAATTGTTGTTTAAATTTACAAACTCTAATTAGTTTTAATCTCTATAGAGAAAGACTTGGAAGATTCTCCTTTTTTAGTTTTGGCTTCGAACTTAAATGAAGAAGTTACAAAGTTCATAAGAAGGTCCTGACTGGATCTATGGAAGAGGTAAAGTCCTTTTATCTTCTGCAAGTTAGCCAAGATCTCTCATTTTGTCCATTTATGCTTTTCTTAGTATTTGAACAAGTGTAGGTGACTGTTTTCTAACTCTATATGATGTGTGGACAGTCTTAACCATTCTGTTCTGGTCTTAGCATATTGATTAAGTTTTGCTTGCTAAAGTCTTCACATTAGGGTTCGTTGAATGAAATTTGGTGTTGGGTAGTGAGTAAATTGCTCGTATGAAGTGTTTTCGTATTTCAAAACAACCATTACTTCTTAATTTCCAGTGGTCAGTTTCCTTTCCAGGATATATTCAATCAAATCCTTGGCCTGCACTTTCGGGTGTCATAGTTTCAGTAGATATTCTAAGTTTACAATGACATAGGATTTTGGCATGCAATTTTTCACCATGGCATGATATTCTTAGATATACGGGCATAAAACCACCAGAACAGGTTGAGATCCTGCCTTAAACTTAAGCAACGTTTTAAGCAAGTATATTGAGCGGTACAGAGTGCGCCACAGCAGATCTTAATCTTACTCTGCCACTGTAGGGGGATTGTATGTTTTGAACCTTTTTCTGTCTTCAAGTTGGTGCTCGACCTTTACTCCACATTTAATCCAAATTGGGTATTGTTTAGTTTCTTTTTTCCTTGGCTCTAGTTAAGTACACCTTACACATAACTGATGTTGGTCTAACTTCAAAGCCCAAAATCTTCTTTATGGTATTACTATAAAATAAACCAATTTTGGCTCCCTGATCTTCTCCTTGGCATGAATAAATATAGAAAATGCTACTCCGATGTAAGTATCTTTGGATTTTGTTGGACTTTGTTTGTGCTCATCCAATTCCTGTTATTGTGGTGGGTGAACAAAGCATGGATCTTTCATTTTTCTGGAACTTTAATTTACTGACATTGCAGTAATGTGCCAAATTTTCTGTCGATTCTCTTTTTGTGGTGCATATTTTGAGGTGGTTATGTAGTCCAGTTTCGTTTGATATTGCATTTTATCACAGCTTGCTTGAAGTGAATGCACTTTTTATAATATTTTCATTTTGGAGTTTCTCACTACGAGAGTTGTTGCTTGCAATTAATTCTGCATTGTTTTGAGGAAGTTGATATATCTTGAACGGAAAATGCTCATGGTTTGCTTGTTTAATTTGTTTCAGACTGTTCATGAAGGGCGCATAGATCAACTAAAACTGTTCTATGACAAAGATTATCCAGAGAAGCCACCAAGTGTACGATTTCATTCACGCATCAAGATGACTTGTGTCAATCATGAAACTGGAGTGGTAATGTTGTCTCATAACCTGCATTTTAGGATGTTCTTCAACTGCTTGGTTTTGACAATTATTGGCTTTGCTCCTGGTTTTAATTTCTGTTCCCTGTTTTCGTATGTGATTATCCCAATCCTTATAGTGGATACAGGTTGAGGATATGATTTCAATGTTATTGGGAAATTAATCAAGACTTATCACTATCAATATGATCATATGTCCTAAGAATTAGGAAATCAGACTGTCAGAAACTTGCTTTCATATAGGTGTATTCTCTTACTGAAATATAAAATTCTGATAGGTGTAATCTCTTACTAAAATATAAAATTCTGAGTTGCACTTTGTTTCGTTGAGCCATTGTCATATTTCCATCTTGTTGCAGTGATTTCTTCTACAAATATGTACGAGTGGTTTTCCTTTCACTATTCAAGAATTTTGTATTTGCGATTCATGTTATTTAATGGAGTGTTTGGGAACAGGTTGATTCAAAGAAGTTTGGAATGCTGGCAAATTGGCGGCGGGATTTCACCATGGAAAACATATTGATGCAGCTGAAGAAGGAAATGACAGCCTCACACATACTTAAAATACCAGCTGCTGAAACTTGTTAGATATTCTACATACTAATATTAGGCTTCAGACTCAGGTTTGTTTTACTGTATAATCTTGAGTATCCTTATAATTTAAACTTCTAGTGCTCATTTTTCAATCTCTAACCTTATAATTTCAATCTATAATCTTGAGTATCCTTATAATTTAAAGTTTGAGACCAAGTAAAGGTAGCTTTTCTGTACTTTATTTAATCATTGTTTTTTTTTTTCCTTGGCAGAACACATGGTCAACTTAAGTTGCTAGTAGCTGCTGGCATGTTTAAATGTTAAAGTTTTTAACAGGTAAAGTAAGGAATGTTTGTATTTTGATTATGGCTTATTGGTTTACTCTACAAGTAAGGAATGTTGCGTGGTTCTGCATGATTTAGATGCTTGTTTGTTTTGATGTGGACATCCATATGTGGTTGCATCTATTAAGTTTTGGATTTGGATGCTGCTATGTAGTACGTTTTGTAATTTATTCGATTAATAGCAGTGTTATATTGCTCAGTTGCACTAATGTAAAACTTTTGATATCAGGTTGAGGACTAGCAAAAGAAAGATCAAAAGGCCAATAAAGTACATTAACTACTGGGATTATACACGGTAATTACTTTTGCTTATGTCCTAAGTTTGGGATCATAGAGATTACATTTCAAAATATGACTACTCTACAAGGGCAAATCACATAGTTCCAGATGGAACTTTGTTTTGCTTCTTTCTTTTGCCTCTGCCAAAATTCATGATTTGCCTTAAGAAAATTTGTCTTAGTTATTATGTATGGTATAGGTGATATGTGGGCTGAGTTTCAAATAAGTTTATAGCTTAGAAAATGGAATCAATAGTATGGTATTTATGCAATTGAGAACTTTCTATGAAAAGGCTAGAAGGTTTTTGGTGCCATGCCCTCTACTTATTACGTTCTAACTTTTGCTTGTGTTTCCAAACAACTGATCTTGTAAGCTTTTTCACTAGTAATTTACTTACAGTCTCCAACTGTGTGTGATTCAAATTCATTTATATACATGTGGGAATTTGATTTTGTGTACCCCATAAAGAAAATGCAGTAATATAAGTTCTCTTCTTAGTTGAATTGAGTGGTAAAGCATATATTTCTTCTCTGTTAATTGATATTATGCAATCTTGACAAGATTGGACAGCTATCTACAGCAATATTGTTGATTTTCTGGTATAGGTCTTGTGATTGAAGACTGAATTTTCTGCTTTAGTCATATTGTTGATTTTCTGAAACTATTGTAATGTAGGTACTTCTACGCATCAATTTTAGCTTCATGAGTATTAAAAACTAAAAAGACATGCTAAGCAGCAGCTTGAGTTTCTTTGGGTGTTTCCTCTTCATCATCCGTCTATACATGTTCCACGCTCATGATGCTCCTCTAGGTAACTACTACTAAAACTGTCTTTTTGTACAATGATTTGAGTTTTGTAATTGATCTTTTTGGTAACTTTTTCAGTTTTATAGATAAACTACATTGAGGTGGTTCCAGACTTCCAGTGATATCTGATCATGAAAGTCCTACTGTAGGTGGAGGGTTCCCCTATACATTATTTAATGAATGTTGTGCTATTTGTTTTCTTTAGATAAAGATCTGTACATTTGTATGTATGTCTATTGTCATCTAGGATTAGATAAGATTAGAATGTATAACTAGGAATTAGTTACTAGAATGTGCTTGTAGTCAAGTATATTGTAACGAGTAAAAGATACAATGACATTTGTTTTGGGATTGTAAAGATTATTTGTATGTAAATGTCTTCTTTTCGTTTCAAGGACATTTTTTTTTTGTGTTCTATAATAGATATAAGGACGTTTTTTTAGCGTCCTAATATACATTAGATGACCTTTTTCTTTGATTTAAGGACACTTAAAAAGTGTCCTAATATACATTAGAGGACGCTCTTCTAATGTCTTTAAAGACATTAGAGGACGCTTTTTAAGTGTCCTTAAAGACATTAGATGACATTTTTTTTTAGATTAGAGGACGTTTTTCTGGTGTCCTTAAAAACATTAGAGGACGTTTTTTAAACGTCCTCGAAAGTGACTTACAATGACTCCTTGATAGATGACGTTTTTTTTGCGTGTCATCTAAAGTTTTCAAAGACGTTTTTCGAACGTCCTAAAATGGTTTTTTTGTAGTAGTGCCGAGTGGGTTAGAATTGGATTTTCATCTGCTACAGGCCTTTTCTGGGAGCGCCATTTTATAAGTTCATGGGAATTCAGTTCGAATTTGGATACTGAAGATATCATAAAAAGAAAAAGAAGAAGAGGATAGCCTTGAAGATTGGGGTCGTTGCAGTATTTTTCTTCTTCATTTTGATGCTCGGTGTGGCCATATATTGGTGGGTGCAGGGACGTAGCCAAGACAAGGGCTACTTGGGCTACAGCCCAAGGGAAAATTTGGCCCAAAATCGACCAAGTATGGGTATAGCCCAATATAAAAAAAAAATATATATATATATATATATATATATACAACCATTCTCAGGTGCGGACGTCCGTACCTAAGGATTAGGTACGGATTTCCATTTTTTTCCCTCTTTCCGATCACACATTTAGATCTTAACCGTTCAGTTTTTAGGTCCTAATGTATAGATCATCTCTGCAAAATTTCAGCCAAATTGGTGATCATTAAGGCATTCAAACCTGCAATTTACAACAATGAATACGAACGGTTCCGAATCTGTCGAACCGGAACCGTTCGTATTCATTGTTGTAAATTGCAGTTTTGAATGCCTTAACGATCACCAATTTGGCTGAAATTTTGTAGAGATGATCTATACATTAGGACCTAAAAACTGAACGGTTAAGATCTAAATGTGTGATCGAAAAGGGGGGGAAAAATGGAAATCCGTACCTAATCCTTAGGTACGGACGTCCGCAACCAAGAACGCCTGTATATATATATATATATATATATATATATATATACTGATGTAGGTCGACTCTCGACTCTGCCCTTCTGACCTTCTCCCCCTGTGGCGTTGTGCAGTGTCCCCCATTTTGCTTCCGCCTTCCAGAGTTCCAGCCTTCCAGGTTCGATTAGCGAGTCCTGCAGTCCGCCAGTCCGCCGAGCCACCTCCACCGCTCCACGCCTGAGCCACCTCCTCCGCCACCGAGCCACCTCCACAGCTCCACTGCGAGTCTGCGACTTCCGCAGTTTCAAGGCTTCAATCCAGATCGCAGGTATTGAATTTTTGGTTGATTGATTGTCATTGATGATGGGTTGATAATTGGGAATGTTTTGGATTTTTGGTTGATTGATTCATTGATTGTCATTGCTGTAGTGGGCAAGGATGTATTTTTGTTGAATGTTTGATAATTGAATAAATTGATTGTCATTGCTGATGGGTAATGGGTTGTTGATGAATGATGAATTGATGATGGGTTGATAATTGGGAATGGATCTTGTATCGGGTTGTTGCTGTTACAATGATTAAGGTTGAAAATTGGGAATGGATCTCCGTGAGCTTTATCCCTTCATTCATTCCAGAAATTTGTTCACAAAATAAGCTAGTTCGCATGGCTATGATTGAGTTTGTATGATTATACTCAGTAAGCTGCGAAAAAGAGTACAGAAATAATGAAAGATCATAATCATATTATCCTTTCTTTTCTTTTTATGCTTGTAATTTTTAATTTACGGGGTTTTGGTTTTATGTCCCCCCCCATTGTATGTTTTGAATAACAAATGCGTGAGGATGAGCCTCCCATTGGGTTCCAAACCTCAACAAAAAAAAAAAAAAAGTTCTTCGCAAAAATTTTGTATGTATAAAATTAGCCCAACCCTTCTGTCATTACTGGCTACGTCCCTGGGTGGGTGGTAATAAGGAAGCGGATAAAGAGGACTCATGGAGATGGAAATGAGTCCAATTACTCCTCCAGTGTTGCATTGTGCTCCATAAATTCAGATCTTCAGATACTAGCCTTGCCATGACAATTTACTTTTCGAGAACTAGCTAGTTGCAGCCACCAACGGCTTCGCAAATTATAGAAGGCTGGGCCAAGGAGGATCATGACAAGTTTATAAAGGGGTCATACAAGATCTAGGATGTGCAGTCGCTGTGAAGAGAATATTTGCAGAATCCGACAAGCACCATGAGAAAATATTCATCAACGAAGTCAAGATCATAAGCCGCATAATACATAAAAACTTGGTGTAATTTATTGGATGGTGTCATGAGCAAGGTGAATGCTTACTTGTTTATGCATATATGCTTAACAGCAGCCTTGACACGCATCTATTTGGCTCCAAGGCAATGGTATAAGATAGCTTTAGGCTTGGCCTCAGCCCTTCATTATCTACACAACGATGCAGAGCAGTGTGTCCTTTATAGGGATATCAAATCAGCTAATGTTCTGTTGGACAATGATTTTAGCACTAAATTTGGTGATTTTGGGATTGCTAAGCTTGTGGATCCGCAGTTAAGGTCTCAGACTACAGGGCTAGTTGGGACTTTTGGATACATGGCTCCAGAATATGTTATTGAAGGGAAGGCAAGCAAAGAATCAGACATGTTTAGCTTTGGAGTTGTGGCCTTGGAAATTTGTTGTGGAGGGAGGACTTACCACGATGGAGAATTCCACTTACCGCTTTATAGGTGGGTTTGGCATTTGTACCTTGCAGGAAATTTACTGGATGCAGCTGAAGAAAGATTGGGTGTAGATTTTGAGAAAAATGAAATGGAGTGCTTTTTAATTGTTGGATTATGGTGCACTCATCCCAGCAGCAAAGAAAGGCCAAAAGCAGGACAAGTGATTAAGGTTTTCCAGCTTGAAGCACCATTGCCAAAACTTAAACATATCATGCCTGATTACCCAATGCCTCAACCCCATTACCCCAACAAAAAGCTCAATCTGGCTTCTCTCTGTCACAGTTATTCTTAACTTCTGGTTTCAATACTATGGGTCGTTAAATCATGTTCAATTGGCATTAAGCTGCCTTTGTAGTACTGCCTTAGATGGTCAAAAAAGTTTACAGTGCCTTTAGTGTTATAATATAAGAGAAGGAACTTACTTGCTTGGTTTTGAGGAATGGACTTGCTTGCTAGAAAGTAAAGAGTATGAAGAGAGAAGAATAGATGGGGGAAAGTGGTATATGCATTCCATTCTTCACTAGTCCCCTTATATAGGGTTGAATGACTTGATGACCACTTATGTTGTAACTTGGTGATCACTCTCAAGTTACTTGATGGTCACTCTTAAGTTACTTGGTGATCACTCTCTTGCTTGGTGATCACTCACAAACTTTCTTGGTATTACATCATGAAGTAACTAGCTAGTGAATATTACAAAGTGACCCCAAAATAATTATGTGGACAGCCACACAATAATAGAATTTACAACACTCCCCCTTGGATGTCCACCAATTAATTGTATTGGACGCGCATATTGTTGCCTCGTTAAAACCTTGCCAGGTAACAAAAACCCAGTGGGAAAAAATAACCCTGGTCGAAGGAAAAAGAGTACTACGCGCTTATGTCCTATTGAGAATGATTTTGAGTGCTCCCCCTGATTGGAATCTCTCCCTGATCACAGCATGCATCTCTTGGTAGCTTAGAAAGTCGACGCATTCCGATGCCTTTCACTAACTTTTGAAAGGTATATTTTGGTAGAGATTTGGTGAAGAGATCCGCCAGGTTGACATCTGATCGTATTTTTCTAACTTCAACTTCTTGATGCTTCTGAAGCTCATGAGTGTAAAAGAACTTCGGTGCGATGTGTTTTGTTCTATCTCCTTTGATGAATCCTCCTTGAATTTGAGTTATACACGCTGCATTATCTTCGTGTAAGATTGTAGGAGTGTCTGTTACTGATGATAGACTGCATGTGCTTCGAATATGGCTAATCATTGATCTCAACCAAACGCATTCTCGGCTAGCTTCGTGAAGTGCAAGAATTTCTGAGTGATTGGAGGAAGTAGCCACTAGTGATTGCTTTGTCGACCGCCATGAAATTGCCGTATCTCCACAAGTAAAAACGTAACCTGTTTGAGAACGACCTTTGTGTAGATCAGAGAGAAATCCAGCATCTGCATATCCAACAATGCTTGGACTATTGGTGGATTTACATGTATAAAATAATCCCATGTCCGTTGTACCACGAAGGTAGCGCAAAATATGTTTTACACCATTCCAATGGCGCAATGTTGGAGCAGAGCTGTATCTTGCCAATAAATTGACTGCAAATGCAATATCTGGTCTAGTGCACTGTGCTAAATAAAGCAGGGCACCTATAGCACTAAGATATGGTACTTCTGGACCACGGATAATTTCACCTTCTTGTCTTGGACGGAATGGATCTTTCTCAACGTCAAGACATCGAACGACCATTGGGGTGCTTAGTGGATAGGCTTTGTCCATGCCAAATCTTTTCAAAACTTTTTCAGCATAAGCTGATTGATGGACAAGAATCCCACTAGCAAAATGCTC
Source organism: Rosa lucieae (assembly GCA_024704745.1). NCBI lineage: Eukaryota > Viridiplantae > Streptophyta > Magnoliopsida > Rosales > Rosaceae > Rosa > Rosa lucieae. The sequence continues at coordinate 18,498,933 of CM045493.1, read as the reverse complement.
GATCTGCAGGCCGAGGCAAAATTTTGTTTTCCCAAGGTCTTTCATTTCAAATTCTTTCTTCAAATATTCTGCAGTGTTTGTGAGCTCTTCAGGGCTCCCAATTAAATTCATGTCATCGACATAGACTGCCACTATTGCGAAACCAGAATTTGATTTCTTGATGAACACACAAGGACATATTGGATCGTTAACATATCCCTCCTTAATCAAGTACTCACTGAGACGGTTGTACCACATTCGTCCGGATTGTTTCAATCCATATAATGACCGTCTTAATTTAATTGAGTACATATTGCGTGATTTTGTAGTTGCTTCAGGCAACTTAAGTCCTTCTGGGACTTTCATGTATATATCGGTATCTAACTCCCCGTATAGATATGCTGTAACAACATCCATAAGTCGCATATCAAGTTTCTCTGAAACTGCTAAACTTATTAGATACCGGAATGTAATAACATCCATAACGGGGGAATAAGTTTCATCATAATCAATCCCAGGCTTTTGTGAAAAACCTTGTGCAACAAGGCGTGCTTTATATCTTGCAATCTCATTTTTCTCATTGCGCTTTCTCGTAAATACCCATTTGTAACCGACAGGGTTCACATTGGGTGGTGTTTGGACTACCGGTCCAAAAACACTGCGCTTTTTCAGAGAATCTAGTTCTGCTTGGATTGCATCTTTCCATTTGAGCCAATCATATCTCTGTCTACATTCATCGACAGAGCGAGGTTCAAAGTCATCGCTTTTTACTATCTCAGTAGCTACTGCGAATGAAAATACATCGTCGACGATTATTTCTCTTCGATCCCACAATTCATTAGTGTGCACATAATTTATGGAAATTTCCTTATTATCAGGTACCTGAGCCTCTTCAGGGGCTTGTGTCTCATCATGGACACTTTGCTCTTCTGTAATTACAGAATCATGAATTGTGGATCGGACATCAACGTTTTGCCCAACAACGTTTTCGAAAGCGATGTCATTATGATTCGGATGTGCCTTTGATCTCCTTTTTCTAGGAACTGAATCTTTTGAACCTACAGGTCTGCCACGCTTCAGGCGTGCAACAGATGACTCATTGGCCGCCACATTATTTTGTCCAGTTGGGACATCAATCCTTGCAGGTGCATTAGCCGCTGGGATATGTGATCTTGTCACTTTTGCTATGTCGGTAAATGCATCAGGCATTATATTAGCAGCATCTTGAAGATGGAGGATCCTTCGCACTTCATTTTCACTTTGTGCAGTACGAGGATCAAGATGAGACATGGTGGATACATCCCACGATAATTCACGACGTTCTCCAAGAACAGTCTGTTCTCCCCCTAACGGCGGGAATAATGTCTCATCAAAGTGACAATCTGCAAATCGTGCAGTAAAGATATCACCTGTCAGAGGTTCTAGATATCTAATGATAGATGGTGAATTGAAACCAACATAGATTCCCAATCTTCGTTGAGGGCCCATTTTAGTACGTTGTGGCGGTGCAATAGGCACATAGACAGTACAACCAAAGATTCTTAGATGGGAGTTATTGGGCTGGTTCCCAAAAACAAGCTGTGATGGGGAATATTGATGGTTGGCTATGGGCCTCAACCGAATTAATGATGCCGCATGCAAAATGGCATGTCCCCATGCAGAAGTTGGCAATTTTGTTCTCATTAGTAAAGTGCGCGCGATTATCTGCAAGCGCTTAATAAGAGCTTCTGCTAAGCCATTTTGTGTATGAACATGAGGGACTGGATGCTCAACCTCAATTCCCAAAGAAGTGCAATAATCATCAAATGCTTGGGATGTAAATTCACCAGCATTATCTAATCGAATTGATTTGATAGAATAATCTGGGAATTGTGCTCTTAATTTAATTATCTGAGCCAAAAGCTTGGCAAATGCTATATTACGCGTTGACAAGAGACAAACATGTGACCATCTTGTAGAAGCATCAATCAAGACCATAAAATACCGAAATGGTCCACAAGATGGTTGTATAGGTCCACAAATGTCCCCTTGAATTCTTTGTAAGAATGATGGGGAATTAATATCAATCTTTGCAAAAGATGGCTTAATGATCAACTTTCCTTGTGAACATGCTTTACAAGGATTATTGCTTGGCAAAATAATATTCTTATTCAACAATGGGTGTCCATTGGAGTTTGCGATGATCCTACGCATCATGGTAGATCCGGGGTGACCCAAACGGTCATGCCAAAGCATAAATGTATGTTGATCAGTGAACTTCTGGTTCACGACATGGTATACCTCAATTGACTTAATGGTTGTATAATACAAACCAGATGAGAGGGCAACCAATCTTTCCAATATACGCCTTTGGCTGTAAGTATTGGAAGTAATGCAAAGATATTCCACATTGTTCTCATTTGTGGTTTCTATGTGGTACCCATTCAAGCGTATATCTTTAAAACTCAACAGATTCCTTCTAGATCTGGAGGAGTATAATGCCTCTTGAATAGATAATTGAGTACCACTTGGCAATCGAATATGAGCTCTTCCGGAGCCTTCAATTAGGTCTGAAGGACCTGAAATGGTTGTCACTTTAGCTCTTATCAATCTTAAATTAGAGAAATATCTTCAATCTCGAAGGATCGTGTGCGTGGTCGCACTGTCTGCAAGACATATATCTTCTCCATCCCTTTTGAGTTGAGAGCATCCATTTTCCATATTCATGCCTTTACATAAAATATGATAAATATAAGTTTATTTAATGAAGGAAAGGAAGTACAATACTTTTATTGAATTAAACATGAGAAAGGAAAGACAAGAACATAAATAGTAAATTAATTGGTGTCAAGATCTCCACCACCAATTATGTCATCGACATGGCTCCCATTGTTCACAAAGAAGACTGAAACATCAAGGGAAGATATATCTAATGGCCCAGACGATTCCCAAGGATAAGAATGATCAATGTGGTTTGTTTCCACATTTTTCCCTTCTAGGGAGGCTTGGTAAAGATCCACCAAATGCTTGGGTGTTCGACAAGTACGAACCCAATGATTGGATGAGCCACACCTATGACAACTGTTGTCATTGTTTCTTGGAATTCTGTTTGTCTGGCCATTCCCTTTGTTAATCTTAGCAATGTTTCTTGGTCCCAAATTTTGGTTATGACCTCCATGACCACGACCACTACGTCGTCCACGGCCACGTCTACGACCATGATTATAACCATTGCCATGCCTTCTTCCACGTCCATTTACATTCCCACTAGAATTTGTGGCATTTGCTTCTGGGAATGGTTGTGATCCAGTTGGACGAGATTGATGGTTTTTCATCAACAGCTCATTGTTCTGTTCAGCCACAAGAAGACAAGAAATTAAATCTGAATATTTCTTGAATCCACGCTCTCGATATTGCTGTTGCAGGAGCATGTTTGAAGCGTGGAAAGTGGAGAATGTTTTCTCTAGCAATATCTCTTCACTTATTTGCTCACCACACAATCTTAATAGGGAGCTAATTCTGAACAGAGCTGAATTGTACTCCTTCACTGTCTTGAAATCTTGAAGGCGCAAATGCGTCCATTCATAGCGAGCTCTAGGGAGTATCACATCCTTTTGATGAGCATATCGCTCGGCTAAGGCTTTCCAAAGATCGAGTGGATCTTTGACAGTGAGGTATTCGTCTTTCAATCCTTCATGGATATGATGACGAAGAAAGATCATGGCTTTAGCTCGATCCTGCTGGGATGCGGTATTGCCTTCTTTGATAGTATTTCCAAGATTTGAGGCCTGAAGGTGTATCTCAGCATCTAGGACCCAAGAAAGGTAATTCTTGCCGGAAATGTCGAGCGCGACAAATTCCAATTTTGCCAAGTTTGCCATCTCCTACACCAAGAAGATGAGATATGTCAGAATCCATGAATGTTAGAACTGCGGTTCTTAACATTGAAATAATTTAAACTTCGTGAAGGAAGTAATTCACTCGAAACTTTAGGTTCGAGGTTGACATATCTATTTGAACAATGGATCATGAATGAGTCATGTACTCGAAGCTTCGGGTTCGAGACTTATTATTAGAACATGAGGTTCTATATATTGGTGGTTTGAACTTGGGGTCCAAACGCTTAGCACTCGAAACTTCGGGTTCGAGATAGACCAATTAGGAACTTTCGGTTATAAATTTTGGCGGTTTGAACTTGAGGTTTAAACTCTTAGCACTCGAAACTTCGGGTTCGAGATAGACCAACCGGTTCCGTTTAGTGAATAGATTGCACAAAGATGGTAATAAATCAAGATGATAAATAATGTTACTTACCTCAACCGATTGAGAAGATAAGAGTGCAAAAGTTAGTTGCATAATGAAATTAATTTAGCAAGAGAGAATCACACATCATATAAATAAATTCATAGATGAAAAATAAGTAAAATATATTTGGGAACTCATAGATCATGAGCATTGGTTGAAGGCAACAATGTTGCACCATATGACTCTTTGATCATCATTGAGTTTATGAAAGTGGTAGAGACATTCGTGCTGATAACGTGTTATAATATAAGAGAAGGAACTTACTTGCTTGGTTTTGAGGAATGGACTTGCTTGCTAGAAAGTAAAGAGTATGAAGAGAGAAGAATAGATGGGGGAAAGTGGTATATGCATTCCATTCTTCACTAGTCCCCTTATATAGGGTTGAATGACTTGATGACCACTTATGTTGTAACTTGGTGATCACTCTCAAGTTACTTGATGGTCACTCTTAAGTTACTTGGTGATCACTCTCTTGCTTGGTGATCACTCACAAACTTTCTTGGTATTACTTCATGAAGTAACTAGCTAGTGAATATTACAAAGTGACCCCAAAATAATTATGTGGACAGCCACACAATAATAAAATTTACAACATTAGATGTATGTTGTTACCTTTCTTTCTTTTCTTTTTTTTTTCTTTTTTTTTTTTTCCTTCTCTTTTGCTCTTTGTTTTGTATCTACTACTGTGGTATATAAAACTTTTAAATCTTTTTTTTTTTCGTAGTTTAAAATCATTTTCGATCCCTATGTTGAGGTGAAATTTCAATTTAATTTGATATAATTGTTACCAAATTAGCTTCTTTTCGATCGGTCAATGTTCTTCCAATGTTTTCAATCTCAGTCATTTTGTATGAAATTTCGTTACAGTACAGTAAAATATCAAAAAGTGAGCGTTTTGTATGAGAATATATGTCACTATAAATGTTGTGTTTTAACAGAAGTATAAAAGATTAGCATCTTTGACAGGTTAAAAATTGACTGTATTCTAACTAACACATTGATAGACATGATTCCAAATCAATCCCTAATGTGCAATCCAAACTCTGATACTAGAATGGTTATAAATGAAAATTAAGTATGTAATTCCTATTTAACTTTTATACATATTTCTAATACATTCATGTTTCATGCATGTTTGCATCCACTTTTCCCATCATCTAAACTATTGAGGCAGTCATACAGATAAGATACAATTAAATATTCTATGGCACGTGGTAAGTGTGTTAGCATAAACATACATATAAATCTTCTAAGTTGAATCTAAACGAAAAAGTTTCTCTTATTTATCCCACGTCTGCTTATCAAGTGCAAAGGGAAAATGCAAGTTTCCAAAGTGGATCCGGATCCTCTCCTTGGCAAGGTTTGTCCTTGGCTGTCCTTGATTTTAATTATGGACAATTGATTACAAATCCAAAGCCCTTTAAAACAACACCTCAGCAAAATGACTTTAAAACCTCATTAAATAGATTGGCACTTATAAACGTTGTTAACCTAAGTAAAGGAATCACCAATTTTTTAACAAATTACATATAAGTTATTGACAAAAGATGACTTAACAAATATATTATGTAAAGATTGAATTAAACATATAAGGACTAAAACTTACAAATAAAGATAATGTGCTCTCCACTTGCCACATGTCATGAGTTAATTTTTTTTTTTTACCCTTAACTACTTCTTTTGACTTCTAATCCTTTTATAATGATCAAATATTACAAATAAGTGTTATAAAGTAGGGAGAAGATAGAGAGAGAATAGTTGAGAGGAAGTAGAAGCATATCATTCAGTCTCATTAGCCTCCTTTATATAGAGGTAGGGTTTACATCAAAGTACACAACTAATGAGTATTTACACGGACATCCACATAGATAATAATATTTACAACACTCCCCCTTGGATGTCCACCAATGAATGGTGGTATTAGACGCGCTTATTGTTGCCTCGTTAAAAACCTTGCCAGGTAACAAAAACCCAGTGGGACAAAAAATAACCCTGGTTGAAGGACAAAAAGAGCACAACGCGCATATGTCCTAGGTAGCATGCTTCTGGATGCTCCCCCTGATGAGAATCTCCCCCTGATTGTTGCAAGACTCATTTATGTATGCGATAAGCTACATGTACCATGTATAGTAGTTTGACGTGTCTATCACCGAAGTGAGATCACGTGTGCTTTGTATATAGGGGCTCATCACAAATTTTCATACCTGCAAAGTTTAAGCAATAGCAACAAAACTAGACGATTTTCAATAAACCTTACCTCATATGATAAGGTTAGAAACAATCTCATATGCTCAAATTCATACACAAAGTAATAGCTAAACAATATAAAGAAATTGACACATTTAACTTTGTATAGTTTAAAGCATTGAAAAATCATCATGGCATACCTAGCCATACACATCAATATCTTTGTGTATTGATATGTCTCATATAAGCTCTTTAAGAGCTCTAAGTAATTCATAACTTTGCGAAAGTTAGAATATGTTGCAACATTATATTCATAATTTGAATTCGATAGTAGTCTCGTCATAGTACTCATTAAGGCAATTTAGATCTCGTTGACTAGAACGAAATGAGTACATATGAGCTAGCTTTAGACTCTTTGATTCCATGAGTGAGCTTCAGTCTCTTTCAACCTTTCATGGACTTGCATTTGAATCATTCATGTATTTGAATCCCTTGAGGATTTGATAAGAAATACACTTATTATGACACTTTGCTTTTGAGATTTTGCTTTTAGTAATGTGTCTTCATAATATACGATGACAAAGTGCCATAAATCTCTCGTCAATATAACAGCTATATGTAACACTGTACTTATAGAAAATTGTCATTCGTATAAGGGAAGATATTCTTAATCTCATGTCTCGATAAATAGACATTGTGTCATAGTGATTTATCTTCACTTTTGATAAATACCCTTTTGTAACTTGTAGAGTTAAAAGGGCCAAGAATTCCATCACGTTTCAAATATTCAATTTCATTGGAATTGCCTCTTTCCAATTTGGCCAGTAATATACTTTGTCGACATTTATAATGAAACGTGGTATAGCATCCATACAGCCCTTAAAGATTTTTGGTAGCTACCAAATGTAAAGTATCATCGATGATCAACAATCATAGATCCCACACATTCTTATGTGCATGCATTAGCTATAATAAGCTTATTGATATTGGGTACCCATGCCATTTCTGGGGCATATATTGTCGCTTCTAGGACAATCATCTCTCATAGATAAATTATGTAGCGAATGTGGATCTTTTTACTTATAATCTCATATAGAGCATTATAGGGCTTGTATAATTTTCCCTGTTTTGGGAGTTTAAAACTTTAGACCTGGTGGATACAATCCACACAAATTCACGCCGTTATTCAAATGACAGTAGTATTTCCTCCCCCTAACGGCTGGAAGACTGTCTTATTATGACCATGCTCAAAAGATGCATTCAAAAATCTATCACTTTCTTTGGAGTGAAGATGTTTATTGGTTGGTGGCGAACCCAAACCAAGATTTAGGTCAAAAACGTTTTGTCCATTAGCATCAACCATATTGATTTATTATTGTATCACTAAGACATCATTTCATAATGGCGTACTTACACCCCTTATATGTGTAGCCATATTAGGAGTTGTGATATTGTTTAATGACATTCTCTTCAGGAGAACCATGTCAATTGGATACACTTGCATCCCACAAATCAAATGGAGTCTACATTGTTTGTATTAATACGGTCAGTCTCAAGGACTTTAACCCAAACAGATGCCTTTGCATTTTGCATATAATTTTGTCACTTTCTTTTATCAATTCACTAGTTTTGATATTTCTCAAAGTCAAAATGAGACAGTGGATAGATATCTCACACCAATTCATATCGTTCTTCAGGAACAATATTTCTCCCCCTCATTGCAGGAGGATTGTCTCATTAAAGTGACAACTCGCAAATATGTAAATAAACAATTTGCTTGTGAGTAAGATTAGCAATCATCAAACTTGTAAGTGATTCCATGCAACATGGTAGACAAAAGATGAAGTAACCGGTCATGCCAAAATAGTGTATTTGGTTCAAGGAACTTCAGGTTCATGACATCACATGCCTTAATTTACTGCAGAAAATTCGATACAGTATATATCCGATGGCATAAAGTCTTCTCCAACCATATAGTAAGCAAATAATGCAACATTTCAAATTCGGTAACAAGATAGTAGCTCATTTGGAGCCATAGATCAAGATCTACAACTCTTGATATGGTTGTTACCTTAGCTTCAGTAAACATTAATTGTGAAATACTGATAATTGGAATGGACCAACTTCATTTTGAACTACTGGCCAAAATGATATACTCGAAAATTTCGAGTTAAAGACTACAATCCATAATGAAAGAGTAACTTTATCACGTGGAGAACCTCAAGTTCACTGTCACGTATATATTTGTGTAGTCATAAAGAGGAGGGACTTCAAGCCCTCATATAATTGGAGATCCAAGAAACTTCAGGTTTCAATTTTTTCAATTTATAACAACCTCTTAAGGAATATCAGGTTCCTAGATAATCGGATTAAGAAACATTTAGTTTCAATGGGGACTTAGAGGTTACAATAAATATGAGGAATAACACAATAGTGCTTGCAACTTTGCTTATTGCAAGCAAAAGACATCAGGGATGTGTGATAATCTCAATGTTCTTATTAGTCAATGCAATTTAATTTGACTAGTGACATTTTGAAAATGGCTTGTAAACATCCACCATATAGTGCATCACAGGTCACACATGCCCAATTTTTAATTTCCTCACATATGTGGATGTTAGGGCAGTATTTACATTGTCTCCTGATTTCTTTTTTGCCATGATCCACTTCTGGTGGCATTTCATGGTATAGCGATATCAATCGGCTTTCTTACTATGTTGGAGGCACAAAATGCAACGAGACAATATATGTGTGCTCTTCTGGAGCCATCAATCAGATATGTAAGATCTGAGATGATTGTTATATTAACCTCATAAGCATGAGCCTTAATAATGTTTTCTGGACACCATGGATAAAATTGCATTGCCTGAAAGTGACTCAAAACATAAGTTTGAAGATGACACAAATCAATTGGTAAGAATTGAACAATAGATCTCATAGGATATACACGAAGCTTCTGGTCAGTGTTATACAGGTAAAACATGACGTTTAATTATTGTATTGTTGTCTGATGTAGATTAACATCAAATGCATTTTGAACTTCTGGCCAAAATAATATACTCGAAATATCGAGTTTAAACTTTATGATAAATTGTCTATATATTCACTCAAGACTTATGGCTAGAGTCTGCACAAGTAGAACTTCAGGTTCTAAGGTGGAATGCTTTAAGCAGGCATAAAGAAGAATATGTACGTCAATCGACATATGAAAATTTACTCGAAACTTCTAGTTCGAGTTGACATAAAGTCAGATAAACTATGAATGAATTATATGTGTAATCGAAGCTTCAGGTTCGAATATTTTTCTATGAACTGCAAGTTCTAAAATTTCATAATTTGAACTTCGGGTTCAAATAAATTTGGTGCTTGAAACTTCAGGCTCGAGGTGACTAAAGTGAAGCTTCAAGTTCACTTTTAACTAATTTATATTTTATACTCAAAGCTTCAGGTTTGAGTTTTACTGTTAGAACTTCAGGTTCTACTATGAAATTTTGAACTTCTTGTTCAAAAATATTACATTCGAAATTCATATGTTCGAGGTATAGGACTGCTGGTCCATATGAGTAACAAAAAAAAATTAATTTAAAAGATAAGTACTATAATGAAAGTACATAATAAAATAGAAAAATTGCAAGGAGGAAAAATAAATAGATAAACTATGCAATAAAATTAACTGTGGAAACTTCTGGTTCCATTAATGAAGAAATTACACAGAACTTCTGGTCTGCTTAACTTCTCAACATGATAATCTTTTTTCTCTCTCCTCTAATTACACAAGAACATAAATTTATCTTGTGGAGAACGTAGCTTCTAGCTTTAGCAAGTGTTTAGAATTGAACTTTAAATTCATATTGTCTTGCAGAGGAGGGAACCCCAATACCCAAACATTTTAAGGAACTTCCGGCCCTCTTATAATTATTGGGGATAAAAAAATAGTTGAGTTCATATACTCGATTATATAACTCTGAGGATCTTCTGGCCCTCGTAATTGTATAAATTTGAGAGACTTCATATCGCATTCTCTGAGGAACATCGATTGAGTCATGTTGTAATCAGATCAAGAGACTTCATGTCTCGATCCATGATTCTAAAATTTACAACTGGATGTAAACGTGTGTTTAATCTCAATTAATAAAATTGAAATATATCATGAAATTAATAAATTGAATCGAAATGGTCAAATAGACAGAAACATACTTGGATATATAGGTTATATGCTTACCAATTTATAAGTGAAAAGCCGTTGATGAGAACTTGAGATAGCGATGGAATAATACTGATGGAATCTGCTAACTCGTATATGTCGTATGATATTGATAAAACATAATTGACCAAGTATGCTACCCATGTTAAATGGAATGGAATCCTTTGCTCTGATGTTGTTACTATATACAAGAGTGCAGAACATTCTAACGAAAAACTAGAGTCACAATGCAATATTAATTAATTGATGCATGTTTCTATATGCTTAAGATGAAACCAAACATGAAACAGAGATGTTGGTTTTGGTTTAGAAGAAGCAAAACTACTAGGAAAGAGGCACAATCCAATGAAAAACATGGGGTCGAACACGTTTTCTTGAAGCAGATAACTACCAAGTATTTATCTCCACATATATAAAATAAGAACCAACAAACAATTCAAAGCAATTTAGCAAATCGAAAACACCCATTCCGTAACCGAAACCAAGATCACCACCAAGCATAAACAAATTGAAGTAGCGCAACTAACATGATGGGTCTTCTAACCATACTAATCGATCAATATAAGATTTACAGATAACATCGACCAAAAGATTATCAGAGATTATCGAAACTCATAGATCGAGAGTTATGGCCAAGCAACAATGTCACCCCATATGACTCATGGATCATCATAGAGTATAAAAATAAAGTAGAGCGAAGCGTGCTGATAACGTGTTATAAAGTAGGGAGAAGATAGAGAGAGAATAGTTGAGAAGAAGTAGAAGCATATCATTCAGTCTCATTAGCCTCCTTTATATAGAGGTAGGGTTTACATCAAAGTACACAACTAATGAGTATTTACACGGACATCCACATAGATAATAATATTTACAACAATAAGAACAATATGATCTCTACTTGCCACATGTCATGAGTTAATTTACTTTTTTACCTTTACCTACTTCTTTTGACTTCTAATCCCTTTATGTTACTTTTTTTTTTCTTTTTCTGAGAATAATTCTTTATATTACCTTTTTTTTTAGAATAATCCGTTTATGTTACTTTTTTATTTCTCTTGAGAATAATCTCTTTATGTTACTTCACAAAACTTCACTCTCCTACTACTCTAATCTCATCATCTAATCCTGCTACTACACTCGTCCAATCCTACTACTGCACTCATACTCATCCAGTTCTGCAACTGCACTCATACTTGTCAAATCCTGCTACTGCACTCATACTCGTCCAGTTCTGCTACTACACTCGTCATCGCCTAATCCAGCTACTGCACTCATACTCGTCCAGTTCTGCTACTGCACTCGTCATCGCCTAATCCTGCTACTGTGCTCATACTCGTCAAGTTCTGCTACTGCACTCATACTCTTCCTTTTACACGTTGCTAAGAGAGAGAATCTCAAATCTCTTTGTCAAACTTCTTTTTCTTCTTTGTTGCTAAATATGTTCTTGGTTCAGTAGCAGCTTCATTTGCACTAGCAGTAGCAAGAGCATGAGTAGGAGTAGTAGCAATAGCAGTAGCAGGAGCAATTAGATCTATCAATCCATGAATGAAATTAAAGCGTCCTGTTGAATCTCAGGTTACTAAAATTTCTTTTTGTATCACCAACTTGTTCACATACCGTCAAAACAGCCACCAAAATCCTGCAACTCAAGAAGAAAAGAAGATTAAAATATACATTAATTAGGAACCATCAAAGACTATTTCAGACAAAAGTAGCAGTTCATATAACTATACCAATACTGACACCAAAAACGAAGTTGTTCATTCTCTGGCTTGTTCTTTTCAACAGTTCTATAGCACTTATAGGCTGGATAAGCATAACAAGGATCATCCTGCAAATGTTTCAATATGGGGCATTAAATATCTGAAGATAGTCACATGTACGTTTCAAGCAATTAAATAGGGAGGGTCATTTGATGACATACACAAGTCCTCTGGTAAGAAATGATCTACTACTTCATGCTGTAGTTTGTTAACTATAACAGATTCCTATCCACTACTTCATGCTTTTGCCTCTTAGTTAATTAATTTTGCTATTAACTCAAGCCTTATATTTTAAGTGACGTTAACGTTAGTTGAGAAGGCCTATAAAGAGAGTTTTATTCCTATTCAAAAGATGTCCCCTGCTTCAGATATGCAGCTCCTTAAAGTAATGGTTCACTAAGTTCATGTTCTGACTATACAGATGTTCCTGCATCACAAGGTCTTGTGAACTCAATCAAAGCATCTTAACAACAAAATACACCAAAAATTGTATACATTACCTCAAGAACTGCCTTCAATATCCACAAAAACCCCAGCAGTAGCACCCCACTAACAGACAACCCCACCTGTATCAACAATTCAGCTATAGAAATCCACTCGAAAACTCATAGTTAATTAATGTTATAGAATCCACTCGAAAACTCAATAGTATACGGTAGTGTTCTTAGACCATTAAGTTTAATTAAGCTATTTTGATCTGAAATATTAGCCTATAATCCAGAAAGCCTTGAAATTTGATCAAATAAAATGCCCAAATTGAAATGAGACTCATAATTCAAACAGAGCAGTACATAAAGAATATTATTTGAATATATCAAACCAGTCGCGAGCAAAGCTAAGGCGAGCATCCCTCAACTGATTCACGTCAGTATAAACGCGGTCAGTCTCGCCATCCTCCGCAGCCGGCGACAGTTTGATGAAGTAGCCCTTGGTCTTCAACCCGTCGACAAAGGCCACCCACTCCAGTCATGCGTGGTGCAAAGGGGCTTCGGTGCTACTGGCAGTGACGGTATCAACGGAGGAGACTGCAGCGGCGGGTGAGCAGTAGCGGGAGAAGAGGAGAGACTGTGAGGTAACGAAGGGTTTGAGAGAGAGGAAGGAGGAGTTTGAGGGCGTGGATAATGGCGTGTTTTGGGGTGTTGGTATTGGGTCAGTGGCATACGTGTAAATATCTCATCAAACTGAGTATTTTGGTCATTTTTCATTAAAATTAGAAGTCAGGCTTTCATTATTTGGCTTTTGGGCCTGGGTTCATATCCATGTTTGTATAAATCTTTTTGAATGTGGGTTTTCTGTGTTTACATCTTTGGTCATGTGCTACTATGTAATTTTTTTTTTTTCCAGTTTTTCCCCTTCTTCCTTTGTCTATAAACTACCTCACAGTTCGTTAAAGTTGCTCTCTATTACTTCTTTGGATCCAGATCCTCTCCTTGGCTATCCTTGATTTTAATTATATTTGAACCATTAATTATGGACCATTGATTGCAAATACAAAGGCCTTTAAAACGACACCTCAACAAAATGACTTTAAAACCTCATTAAATAGATTAGCATTTATAAACGCTGTTAACCTAAGTAAAGGAATTGTCAATTTTTTTTTTCCAGTTTTTCCGCTTCTTCCTTTGTCTACAAAACGAGAAATTTTTTTGTGCTACTCTGACGTGGTATGACGTCCCTATAATAATATGACAGTTGGTTTCCAATAAATATAATACAAACTCAATTATGTCTATTTTTTCAGAAAAGACCTTTTTGGGTCTTCGTTCTATGGCCTCTGAGCTCTGAAGCATGTTCATCTTTTTGCATATTCATCAATTATGCTTCCTGCGAGTGGAACAATTCCTAGGATAATAAGTCTAATTTTGTTGTATCTTTGAGTAACTTTTCAAAAGATCCATCAATTCTGAAATTGGAAGTTGCCAAGCATTCCCTCCAATGCAGCTGCCGGAGGAGTCGCAGTGAAATCGGCCGCCTCCATTTTCCTTTCCTTGCTCATAGCTCCATTGTTCGTCATCAGGAGACCGAGCTCGTCCTCCAAAGCCTCCAGTAAGTAATTGAATCTCACAAATTCAATTTGGGTTCTTGGAAATTGAAATTTATAATCCTATTGATTGACTAAATTCATGAATTTTGGAATCAGGGAGTGAAACTTATTAATGAAAACCCAATCAATCGCAGTTGAAGTTGGACAAAGCTTCTCAAATTTATCTTTATTAATTTCTCCTATCATGGATGAATATGGAATTCTGGATAGACACCTTCAGGTTTCGCATCCTTGATCAAGGTTTCATGTCTACCAACCTTATTCAAGACATGTTGTTTATTTGGATGATCTATTGGAAGTAGGATAATATTTTTGGCCCAACGAATTAGGATAATTAGACTTTCGATTGTATTAAGGAAGAGTCTCATGGAGCCATGGAGGAAGAGCCTATGGCTATGAAGAAGGAAGAAAACTCAGAAATGTCTTTTCTCTTAGTGGGATTCTAAATTATTTTAAGAAGAAGACAGGTGTCAAAATAGGATAGGGACGTCACACCATGTCAGGTTACCACGTGGTTCTACGGTAGCACTGAAAAATTTCTCCTACAAAGGTGGCAAACGGGCCACTAAACACGAGCACGGCACGTTTAAAAGAGGCCCGGCACTGCCTAAGCCCGTTAGTGGCCCGACACGACCCGAGCACGTTAGAATAAAGGGCCGGGTTGGGCCTAGGAATATTGGCCCATTGGCCCAGCCAGGCCCGAGCCAGACATATTGTGGGCCGTCCCGTTACAAACACAAAATTTCATTTTGTTTTTAAAAATATTTGAAAACCACAATGATGAAATTTGAATATTAGACCTCTTTATTTAAAATCTTATGACAATTCCACCAATGCTATTTCTTTATATTGTCAAAATAGTGAAATAAAACATTATATCCTTGTTTTGACATAAAGTATTTTTTCTAATCTCATAATAATAAAACTATAGAATGAAGGAAAAAATAATATGATACAAAATCTTCATTATATTAATAAAGATTAATCTCACAATAATATACTACAAGCAATATATTTTGAATTATTTTTCTTTCTTTCTTTCTTGTAGTGGAATATAAAAAATATTAGAAAACTAATCTTAAAAAGCTAAGATTAAGAAAATATTGTAGATCTTAATTTATTTTAATTTTCTAAATAGTTAAATAAATTAATTTTTATTCATTCAAATTAAGATTTTAAAATAGTGCTTGATAGTGGGTAGGCACAAGCACGGCCCGTTTATTGACCCGGCACGATATGGGCTCGGGCTATGGGCCGGACCGGGCTTAATGTTTAAGTAAATAGGCCGGCACGAGCCCGGCAAAATAATAAATGGGCCGGCCTAAGCACGGCACGAAGCACGACTAGGCAAGCTTAAAATGGGCCGGGCCGGGCCGTTTGCCACCTCTACCTCACAGTTTGTTAAAGTTGTTCTCTATTACTTCTTTGGATCCGGATCCTCTCCTTGGCTATCCTTGATTTTAATTATATATGAACCATTGATTGCAAATACAAAGGCCTTTAAAACGACACCTCAGCAAAATGACTTTAAAACCTCATTAAATAGATTAGCATTTATAAACGCGGTTAACATTAGCATTTATAAACGCTGTTAACCTAAGTAAAGGAATTGTC
Source organism: Rosa lucieae (assembly GCA_024704745.1). Taxonomy (NCBI): domain Eukaryota; kingdom Viridiplantae; phylum Streptophyta; class Magnoliopsida; order Rosales; family Rosaceae; genus Rosa; species Rosa lucieae. Next base: position 18,482,858 of record CM045493.1, on the reverse strand, counting down.
AATTTTTTTTTCCAGTTTTTCCCCTTCTTCCTTTGTCTACAAAACTACCTCACAGTTTGTTAAAGTTGTTCTCTATTACTTCTTTGGATCCGGATCCTCTCCTTGGCTAATGTTTGTCCTTGGCTATCCTTGATTTTAATTATGGACCATTGATTGCAAATTCAAAGGCCTTTAAAACGACACCTCAGCAAAATGACTTTAAAACCACATTAAATAGAATAGCACTTATAAACACTGTTAACCTAAGTAAAGGAATTGTCATTTTTTTTTCCAGTTTTTCCTTTCTTCCTTTCTCTAAAAAACTACCTCACAGTTCATTAAAGTTGTTCTCTATTACTTTTTTGGACTTGGATCCTCTCCATAGCTAAGGTTTGTCCTTAGTTGTCCTTGATTTTAATTATGGACCATTGGTTGCAAATTCAAAGGCCTTTAAAATGACACCTCAACAAAATGACTTTAAAACCTCATTGAATAGAATAACACTTATAAACGCTGTTAACCTAAGTAAAGGAATCGTCAAATTTTTTTTTTCAGTTTTGCCCATTCTTCCTTCATCTACAAAACTACCTTACAGTTCGTTAAAGTTGTTCTCTATTACTTCTTTTCTTATTTGTTCCCTTCCTCTATGTCAATAGTATGTTGCTTTTCTTTATTTGGTTTACTAATTTGCAGTGTTGTGTAACACCCCAAAATTTCAGTATTTGCTGATTGGTTGTTCAAATTTTGTTGGTGTTACTTTTATTCAAATTTGTGTTTAAAAATAAATAATGTGGGTTTATTTAATTACAGTATTCCCTGAGTCTGAGTTGAGTTTTGACTTTTAAGCCTATTTGCTCCACAGCCCAAAGTCAAGTATAACCCCTCTTTGGAGTTGTCCAATGCCATTTATTTACATCAATCGTCTTCTGTTTCTTCATTTCTACGACACGAAGAGAAAACTCTATCAGCTCTCTTCTGCATCTCTTAATCCTTTGTCAAATTTGTTTTGTCCGTACCAACAATTACCTATTTACCGGTCATTTGACAGGTAAATAATTAAGAATCTTACTTTTTACCTTCGTTTTGATTGTTTAGGAAATCAAAAGTTGACTTTTTGTTTGGCTCAATTTTTTAGGAAACTCCCTTCACAAAAATTGTAGAGGACATGAAAGCGAGGTCGTTGACATGTGATACACTTAAATCGAAGTTCGCATGAAATAGTTATGGTATGTGTAATTTTAATACTACGTCGGAGTTTTTTGGGAATTTTAAAAGAGAAAATGTTACAAACAGTACCCTAATTAAGGCTCATTCTTAATTTCAGTACCCGACTATAACTATCACTTTGGTACCCCAAGTTTGAAGTCCGACCCAAGAATGGTACACGCCGTCCATCAAGGCGTTAACTAGCTAACCACGTGGCATATTTTGAGGGCTCTCATGGTTTGCCATGTAGCAAAGACTTAACTCTATGATAGACGGCGTGTACCATTCTTGGGTCGAGCTTCAAACTTGGGTACCAAAGTGATAGTTTTGCATAGTCGGGTACTGAAGTTAGGAGTCGGCCTTAATTCGGGTACTGTTGAAATATTTTCTCATTTTAAAAGGTTAAGATCGAATTTTCCATGTCTTCTAGTATTTAAAGGTAAACCTGGCCCCTCTCCCTCACATTTTTCTCCTCTCTCTCTCTCTCTCTCTCTGCACAACTGCACACACTACCACCGCCGGAAATCTCGGTCTCTGGCAATCAGATTTTGACACCGTGGGCACCAAATAGTGCGGCCTGGAATGGCGAACAAAACCCGAGCCCTAGCGTCTCATTCCACTGCCTCCAACCTCCACACGCTCCCTGCGAAGCTTCAACGCCACTATTCCTCCACGTTCACCAACCTCCGGCCCATTTCTTGGGTCACCGCCACCTTGGATCGAAGCGGAGGGATATGAGGAGCAAAACATAGAAGTTGCATCGCCCACCAATGCCGGACGAAGCCGTACTCGCCTTCGCTGGAATCTGGGTTTCAGCAAGGATTAATTTGTCGTCTCCGGCCACATCCGAGCTGCACGACCACCATAAATGAAATCAGAGCCTTATCATTCATCAAAACCCTTTGGTCCCGACCTTAGTTTCCGACCAGAGCCGCCGCATACGCTGCACGCGTCGCCGCCGGTTCGTGGACCACAGCAGCTCTGCCGCCGGCTTTCCATACCACATTATTAAATAAAATATCATCCCTTTCTTCTGTTTGGAGCTGCTAGTTGATGTGAAGTAAATCCCTAATCTCGATTATATATAATTTGGAATGTGTGAGGGTTTTGGGTTATGCGTTCTGGAGATTATGGAGAAAGGAATGGGCACTGGTTCAGTTCAATGTATATTGAAGGAAGGTAAGAATCAATCAGGAACTCTGTTTTTGGATATGAAATTGGTTGAGAAAATTGAGTATTGATCTTGTTTTGTCCGTTAAGGATCTGAAGTTGTTAAAAGTGATGGAGTGCAGCTATGTTAAATTGATTTCGTATTTAGTAACGAAGAATGGTAAGGTTCTAAGTTTTGGTTCTACTGGTGGTGAAATTGTTCTGATCGTATGGGTGTATTCTGTTGACTTAACATGTGCATGAAAGTAACCGATTGTTAGTACTTATTGTGTGAATCAAATGCGCCATGGTATTATAACTTATGACAAAAATTGTTGGATGATGTTGGATCGTGATGAGGTTATTCAACTTGCTTTTTAGCCAAGGTTATTTATTGGCCAACATAAGAGATCACCAAAGGTCTTGGTTACTTAAAGGTCTTGGTTCTCCTTGTATATTGAAGTAGACATTTCAATAGTTGTTTCAAAACTGATTTCTTGTCCATTGGTCTTAAAATGAATTTTTTGGTGAATTTTCTAATTTGACAATGCTTTTGGGATTGTTTTTGTAAAACCCTGAAATTTCAGCCAGTTTGTGTTCATCACTTGCCTTGATTCCCAAACTCTGAATTGCACGAAATTTTAGCACGTCTTGCTTTAACATGTTTACTTTTATTCTGGAAAATTTCAAGTACATCGCTATACAAATGAATTTTTATTAAATTTTTAAAGCTGAACTATTTCTGCCTATGATTGCAGTTTAATTTATATCAATTTTGGTCTTATTCTAAATTTCTCTTACTTGAGAACCGCTTAAGTCATACCCCAGCTTTGGGGTGTGACATGATGTTGTTCTAATCAAAAGCTTACATCATTTGCAAAAAATACAAATAATATCTTGAGATTGGTTGGTCAAAAGAGTTATGAATTTTTATTAAATTTTCAAACCTAGACCTATCTGGTCTTCTCTTTGAATTCCATCGGTCAGTTTCTTGCATATCATCTAGTTTCATTTTCTTGAATTTAACCCATTCATCATCTTATGGCACATTTACTTACTTGAATGTAAATAATCATGAATCGGAGACAAGTGGAATGAGAGAAGAAAGGAATCGGTATTGATTCCTAAATCCATCTCCTCCATTCGTAATCAAATTCCTGAATATTTAATAATCGATTCCTGATAAAGATGTGGGACCTACACATATTTCGATTCCTTCATGTGTTAGTAAACACAGAAATTCTTTTACTTGGAATCATTCTGATTCCTCTATGTGTTAGTAAACACATGAATGTTTTTATTCCGTAATCATTCCCTCCCATTCTAAGTAAGTAAACATGCCTTTAGCTTCAAATCGATCATTGAACCAAAATTCGGCTGGAATTTGTCGGTGAGCCGCGGCCTGTTGGTTGGCTAGCCTAACTAACACTGTGGAGGTCACGGGTTCAAATCTCATTAACATCAGGGATGGGGTGGGGTGGGTTCAAATCCCTAAACCCTAATCATGATCATAACCTACCTAATAATTATTTCTTATATGGGGGTTATCATATTTACCAATTTTGTAACCCCTCTATTATCATTCAATCTCTTTATGATTCATTGATTTGTATAATTATACAAGCTATCAACTCTTATGTAGGCCAAAACACCACTTGCTCTGTAGAGACACATATTCCATATCCTTCGATCATCATCTACTTTAAAAGAACTCTCTCTCTCTCTCTCTCTCTCTCTCTCTCTCTCTCTCTCTCTCTATATATATATATATATATATATTATTATTTGTTGCAAATTTTGAGAGTTTTACTATTTTATGTTCCGCCAAAGGAAAGAATCAAGTAGTTTTGGGATCCAAGTTTGTGAGTGTATGCTTACAAGAACTAACGGTTGTTGTACCCTGGAGGGTATGGCGCCACAAACCTGCTACACCGAGGCATTGTCTCCTAGGGGCGAAGTTTGCTCTTAAGAGCAGTGTTTACACATCTCAACCTTAAACTCTTTTTGAAGCAATGATTGGGTGGTAGCTTACAAATCTAAAAGATAAGTGTTGATCTTTTATTTTCAACTTATTAATATGATTATATTTTTTACTAATAAAATATTATATTTGTGATATTTTGTAGCAAACGAAATCTGATGGTGAAAATAACATTCATTGTCCCAAATTTTCCAACAAATTCAATTATGGATCATTGACCAAAAATGGGAGCTTTTGAAAGAATATTAGTTCAGTAGCTTGTTCTTACCTGAGGTTCAAAGCAGTCTAAAAATGAGTTCAGTCTAAAAATGAGTTCTCTAAATTTGTCAGAGACGACTACCCCACACGCATACAATCGCGAAATGAGACTAGTTTCTCTCATTATTTTATAATAGTTAAAAAGAGACGTCGGCTGAGTCCACAACGTATGAGTAATTTAGTCCGGGTTTCGACCAATTCAATCGATGAAGTGTGTTGCTCAGTCCATAAGCACGTACGTATGACTAATTAATCTGGGTTTCGACCAATCCAATCGATAACGTGTGTTGCTCGATCGCCTCATTACTCCATCTTCTCCCAGCTTGCCTTCAAATATCAGAATAATTAAAGTTGCTGTTTATTTAGCAAGCAAACTTCTTAGATTCTTTGCACCGAGATTTTATGAGCATACATGCGATGATGTCTCTAAGAAAGGTGGCAACTTTTCGTCTTAACCACTACTTGAATAATTGCTGTATTATTCACTTGATGATTTTGATCAATTTCCTCCTTATTCCCGTTTGCCATCCACTTTCCTTCAGTATCAATCGCTCTGATCAAACAACAAGTAATATACTCTACGACGGTGATGCAGCGCCGTCTTCCAAGAGTTCGGGAGCCATTGAACTCAACACAGCAGATTATTTCCGTGTTGGCCGGGCTACCTATGCAGAGCCGTTGCACTTGTGGGAGGGGTCGTCACTTGCTTCGGACTTCACTACTAACTTCTCCTTCGTTGTGGACACTCTTAACAAAAGCAGCTTTGCTGATGGGTTTGCCTTCTTCCTCGCTCCGGTCCACTATCCCATTCCACCTAACTCCGGTGGTTGTGATCTAGGCTTGTTCAACACCACCACTCGTTTTGCAGCCTCCCAAAACCAGCTTGTGGCGGTTGAGTTCGACACTTTGTCCAACCCCTGGGATCCACAGGGGCCGCACATTGGGATCAACGACAAGACCATCTCCTCAGATGTTCATGCCAGCTGGGATCCTGTCCTCCACAGTGGGAAAGAGTGTCATGCACGGATAACATACAATGCTACAACCAACAACCTCATTTTGTCTTGGACATACGAAAAAAGTTTAGCGTCGAATTATTCTTCCCTTTCCCTTACTATTGACCTCAGAAAGTCTCTCCCGGAGTGGGTTACAATTGGATTTTCATCTGCTACAGGCCTTGTTTTTGAGCGGCACGTTATAAGTTCATGGGAATTCAGTAGTTCAGAGTTGAACTCCGATGCGAGCCAAAGGAAGAATAAAAAGGAGAGGAGGATAGTCTTGAAGTTTGTGGTCGCTGCAGCAGCAGCAGTTCTTTTCTTGATTTTGATGCTTTATGTGGCCTACCGGTGGGTCGTACGGCAGCGGATAAAGAGGACTCGTGGAGATAGAATTGAATCGAATGAATCCTCCAGTGTTGCATTGTCCTCCATAAATCCAAGACAATTTACTTATCAAGAACTGGTTGCAGCCACCAATGGCTTCGCAAACGATAGAAGGCTAGGCCAGGGAGGATCAGGACAAGTTTATAAAGGGATCATTCAAGATCTAGGATGTGTAGCTGCTGTGAAGAGAATCTTTGCACAATCCGACAAGCACTATGAGAAGATCTTCATCAACGAAGTCAAAGTCATAAGCCGCATTATACATAAAAACTTGGTGCACTTCGTTGGATGGTGTCATGCGCAAGGCGAATGCATGCTTGTTTATGAATACATGCCTAACAGTAGCCTTGACACGCATCTATTTGGCTCTAGAGCAACCTTGCAATGGGAGTTTAGGTATAGAATAGCTTTAGGCTTGGCCTCAGCGCTTCATTATCTACACGAGGATGCAGAGCAGTGTGTCCTTCATAGGGATATCAAATCAGCTAATGTTCTGCTGGACAACGATTTCAACACTAAACTTGGTGATTTTGGGATTGCTAAGCTCGTGGATCCGAGGCTAAGGTCTCAGACTACAGGGGTAGTCGGGACTTTGGGATACATGGCTCCAGAGTATGTTATTCAAGGGAGGGCAAGCAAAGAATCAGACATGTTTAGCTTCGGAGTTGTGGCCTTGGAAATTGCTTGTGGAAGGAGGACTTACCATGATGGAGAATTTCACTTACCACTTTATAGATGGGTTTGGCATTTGTACCTAGCAGAAAATTTACTGGATGCAGCTGATGAGAGATTGGGTGTAGATTTTGGTCAAAATGAAATGGAGTGCTTGTTAATTGTTGGATTATGGTGCACTCACCCCAACAGCAAAGAAAGGCCAAAAGCAGGACAAGTGATTAAGGTTCTCCAGCTTGAGGCACCATTGCCAAATCTTCCACATATCATGCCTGATTACCCAATGCCTCAACCTCAGCAACAAGTTCAATCCGGTTCCTCTCAGCCTCAGTTGTCACTAACTTCTAGCTTCAACTCTGTAGGTCGTTAAATCATGTATAACAAGTTAACGACCACTAAGCTGCCATTGAAGTACTGCTTTAGATCACGCTACATGGTCCTATTTAGAAAATCAAACCCAATACTTGCAATGAAAATTTTATACTGCATGACTGAGTCTCTCTATTCTTTTTATTATTATTAAATTCAGTTTACACCCCTGAGGTTTGGGGGTAACTTCATGTTAGTCCTTGTCCTCTCAATTTAATCAGTTTACCCCTCGAGTTTTTCAATTTTCCTCAACCGTGTCTAATGTCTCATTTTCTGTCCAATTTGGATGTTAAGTCAGACAATGGGACCCACTTTAAAGGGTAAAAGAGTAATTTCAAGACAAAAAAAAGTATTAAATGCAGTTTACCTCCTGAGGTTTGGGGTAGCTTCATGTTAGTCTCTATCCTCTCAATTTAATCAGTTTACCTCTCGAGCTTTTCAATTTTCCTCAACCGTGTCCAATTTCTTCCCCAGTAACCCTAAATCAATATTTAAACAATAATTTCTTCATGGGGAGGAAGGAGAATGTGGTGTACCATTGAGAAGAGGTGGAGGACGGGGTGGTGGTGTGATTAGACGGCAAGCTTCCACCTTACTCTGACCAACATCATCGGGTGTGATTATATCATCTTTCTTTTTTCACCAATCGAATTCCAGTAAACACATGTTTACTGCTGATTGGATCCCAAACCCTCGAAAACCAAATATCTGATCTGATCCGGATCTCTATCCCTCATGGCTCGCAAATCCAACCAAGGCAAAAACTGAGAAAGCACTGATTGTAAGAGTATTGATAAGGTGGAAAGAGAGTGTAATCATATATGCGCTAGGATGGTGAAGATTGAGAACAAAAAGTGAGTTAGGAGAGAAGAAGAGAGGAGATGAGGGTAGTTTGGACATTTTATCCTAATTGAGAGTCAAAGTCTGAAAAGTGAGCCCCATGTCGGGGCCAACTCAGCATGTGACGTCATTTTTGGAGCAAATTTTAAAATTTGGACGTAGTTGATGAAAATTGGAAGTGCAGAGACGATAATGATTAAACTGATGTTTGTCCCAAAATTCGAGGGGGCAAATTGAATTTAATCTTATATACTTTGGAGCCAAACGTGCCGAAATGACCGATTTAGCCCTCTTTGGTCTGATTTAACGTCCAATTTAGACGGAAAATGAAACATTTGACACGGTTGAAGAAAATTGAAAAGCTCGAGGGGTAAACTAATTAAATTGATAAGACAGAGACTAACATGAAGTTACCCCCAAACCTAAGGGAGGTAAACTGAATTTAATCTTTTTTTTTCTTTTTTTTTTTACAGCAATTGAACAGAATTTAGTCACTTTACCATCAAACGACCTAAACTAAGTGATACACATGATTTCAAAGTTCAGACCAATCTCTGATCAACAACCTGTGATACTTCAAGTGGCTATAAATGAAAAAAAATTGTTGATCCTACTCTATACTCAATTCCGACACATTCACATTCGCATCTACTTTTTGCATGTATATAACCTATAAGATACATCAAACTTCTGTCACATAGTAGGTGTGTTGGCAGAAAGTTCATATAATGAATCTCAAAGTCGGAACCAAAATTGAAAATTTTCTCTTATTGATCCCTCATCTGCTTATCACATGCAAAGGGAAAATGCTAGTTTCCAAACTTCCATGAATTCCGAATTCCAATACTATGAAATTATGAATTTAGGCAGGCATCTGGGGAAGAAGGGAGATTAAGATCAAAATAACAACCCCAGAGTCTGCAATCAGAAATGATACAGGGAAAATTACACACATAAACCAATCAGCAATCAAGTTAGACCAGTGAATCCCACCACCAACAACCCATACATGAAAAATTTGTAATATTATAGCACACAGAAATCAAAGCCAAAGAGAAGAAGACACTCAGCTTTTTGATTTGGAATGCTTTACAAGCCAATCAATAACTGAGTCTATGTTGGTTGAGTTCTTGCATGAGATCATGAAGCAACATACTTCTCTATCAGTAATTGACTTGAGTCCCCTGCATAACACAATACAAATTTCAGTTCCAGAACAAGATGTCTAGTTTTCTTTCTGGGTGGGCAGATATTTTTTTGAACTGACGGATGGCAGGGGATTAATAATAAAGCAGAATAATTACTAAAACCATGATGTGTCTTACATTTCATCAGTCAAAGCTTGTTTACTCAGAGCTCCTGGTTTATCAATCTTGTTACCCAGGATCAGCAATGGGATACCATTAAGTGAGGATTTGCTAAGCAAATCATGAAGTTCCCCTCTTGAGGTGCTCAAGTTATCAGGATCAGCAGCATCAACAACATAGCTACAGGAAACAACAAGTTATGCAACTACGTAAGTCTCTACAATACATAAATTAATTGAACACACTTGAAGTATGCGCACAAGGTGGTAACATTTTTCTGGATTTATTGGTGGTCACATTTTGCACAGAAACAACTTGTTAATATTTACCAAATTACAACCAAAAGAATCCTAAAAAATTAACAACGCACACAATTAACACACTTGATTTGGCCACCACCTCTTAAATTTGGCAACTTTGTTAAAAAAATGAGAAAGTGGAAAAGGATTATTCACTTAAAAATTTAATAAGACGTGACCGTCTAGAAGATTTTCAAAGGTTATACTTCTTAGAGAGTTCTCCTAAAGTAAAGTCAATTGAGATGGGACATACACTATAGCAGAAACCGCACGACAGTATCGCTCCCACATGCTACGAAACCTGGGTTGACCTCCAAGATCCCACAACTTTATTGTAACATTCCCTTTGGTTACCTTCTTCATATTGAATCCTACCTGAAAATTGAATCATATGCCAACATTGTCATTAATTAGTTCTAATAATCATGAGAACGATAATGAGTCACAAACCTTAATAAGAGGTACAAGAATTTGGTCAAAGAATAATTGTTTACAAGAAAAGCAAAATCAATTACAGCCATTTAACTCACCGTAGGTATCATGTCCTCACTGTATCCTCCCGTCTAAAACAAAAAGAAAGTTTTTAATGCATCAGCCACAAGTAAACAAAAGGAACGTAACACTAATACATAGTCATTGTTTAATTTACTTACTGCAACAACATTTACAAGAGAAGTCTTTCCAGCATTCTGAAGTCCTATCAAAGATAGCTCCATTTCCTGCTTGAAAAAGAGGCTGTAATCACATGTACAATAAAGTCAGTACAGGCAATGTGAACAGCTAATACATTGAGGTCATATTAAACAAAACAAAAAATACAAACAGACATTGCCAGTAACTTTAGTCATCAAAGAAAAGAAAAATAGCTCTCTATGAAAGTTATTTCCATCTGCAAGCATATGTTCATTGGTTCAATGTTCATTTAGAACATTTTTTTGAATGCCTAAATCACTGATACAGAAGTCTTTCATTCGATAGATTTAAAACTGAAGTAAAAAAAGTTTGAAATTTTAAAAATCAATGCTAGACTAAAAATTATCAACATCATTTTTATCAAAATCAATACCTCTGTTCTTTGTGATCCTTCTACTTACTAATGCAAAAATGCATCACCATACACATAAATAGAACACCCCAACAGTTGGGGAAGAAATTCTGATTGGGTCCAAAAGTTCAAAAAAAAAAATGCATATCAAGCATGCCCTAATGATCTCACAGGCAAAAGAAAGAGCAAAATCTATAAGAGATGCGATATTGTTTGCAGACAGTAATAAGAAGGTCTGTCGTATGGCTATTTCCAATGTAGAATACATGCTGAAGACTGAAGATTTATTCATCCTAACTTCATATTGGATAATTACTTCATTTCTACAACTTCATCGAGTGTTAGCAGCTATAGATAGTACCTACTTAAAAAGCATTTGGGAAAATAGGCTATATCTAAAAGCATTGAACTATTATCATTCTGGGTAAGAAATCCATGCTGTCGTTGCCAACTTGCCATATACCAATCATTTGGCAGCTGAAGTCAAGCTTCTAATCGGATTTGACAACTACAATTGTCTCACAGGAAAAGCAGCTATACAGAACACTACAAAAAACATATAGGGCGGACTTCTCAACGCTTCAGGCATAGTTCTACAAAACTTGATACCTATTCAAGTTCACAAATTCAAACCAAGAAAAAGATGATCCAACCATTCCCATTCCCAACCAGAAGGGACTATCTCCACTACTCTTTCATCCACCCAACAATGCTAAACTCCGAGAAATAATAGCGAAAACTGAAGCAGACCCACACACAATAACTCTTCAAATAACAGTTTGATCATCTAACAATCTCAACTTTAATCAAAAGACTTCAAGCACCAAAACTACAAAGAACTGGTAACTAACTCAAGAGCAGCAAAAAAACAACCCAATTTCCAGCTTCTTTTCCAAAACCAAAAACAGCTTATGAATTCCACCCAAAATCAAAAGCAAAACCAAAACCAAATTCTACTCAAGACTGTTGCTTTCAATCCCAAAACAAAATCCAGCATTCATAACAAGATAAGAAAAAAAAAAAACAAAACAAACAAAATCCCCGAAACAAATGTGCCGATACTAGAGCACAATCCAATCCCCCAAAATCCCAAAACCCAGAACCAGAAACCTCCAAAATTGAATTAACAAAGAGAGCAAGATATTGATAGAGTCCAAGAGCTACACACACCTACGGAGCCAATTGAGAAAAGCCTCCCACAAACCCATTTGACGAATCTGCAGACTGGTGTAGTCGGGAGAGAAAGATCTCCTTCAACACTCTCAGTCTCCAAATCGAGCTTTTGGAGAAGAAAAGCTTCTTCCTTTCCCTCCCTCTACTCTCCTCCTCCTCCTCCTCCTACCAATAATGAATGAAACATTGAATCACATATAAATATGATTCACTGCAATTTCGCATTTTCCTTTTTGTCTTTAATCTCACTACTACTACATCCTCACCGTTGGACTTGCACTGGGGCACGTTTATATCGACGGTTGGAAATCGTTTTAACTAACTGCCCTATCGCTGACCGCTTGTTACGGTTACAGGGACCAATCATAGGAAGATTCCACGCTGTCGGATTGCGTGTGCGTTAGTACGGACCAATGATAGGGTGGCCTCGTTAAACGTGGCGGAGGCGTATTGGGCGGTGCTAATGGTCCATGTGACCAGGGTGTGAGGAAGCTTCGACTTTCGAGTGAGACGAGCCCGATGGGCCTTTCTGATGCGGTTTCAGGTCGGACACTCACAACTAGCGTCAAACTGTCTTTTTACAGATTGAAGGTCATGGACAGATTTCCGACGATTGAAACACCTTCCAAATGCACATCTTAGAAACGTTACTTTTAGATGGAATGCACAAATATGGAATTTGACTTGATTTGTGACAAACGTTGTTATAATACAACAATTTATATGAAAAGAATAATATTATTAATTTTATGAATAAGGCTAATTCTAATTAAGATCTATAACATTGTTTGAACTCATCCCATGTTGTAAATATTATATATATATGTGGTTATCCGCTGTAAATACTCCTTAGTTATGTCCTTATGATGTAAACACTACTCCTATATAAAGGGGTCTAATGAGAATGAAGCACACACTTCTACCTCCTCCCATATTCTGTTTCTCTCTTCTATCTCTCTCTTATTCTTTAGTTTATAACACGTTATCAGCACGCTTTGCTCTTATTTCTTCTTCTCCCTAAACTCCATAATGATCCGCAAGCCTATGGTGCAACATTGTTGGCTATGACTAAGGCTAATGATCTATGAGTTTTTATTTCATTCTCAATGAATTGCTTCATATATAACATAAATATCTTATATTATTGCATAACAGATATATGTGTTTCATGTTTATCATCTTTGTTCCAATTACATATGAATATCAAATTTTTTTATGCGATCATTTACATATTTTTGTATGTATGTTTTATATAATGTAATTGTTGAGATTTATATTTCATATTCGACTTTGAGAACTATTGTTCCAATAGTCAAGACTCGAGTCCACTGACTGAGTAGTCTTAGACCTATGGCTCTACAGACATCACACGAATGTTTTTCTTGTGTTTTCCTTATGGGATTCATTGTTCATATTTATGAACACTTCAAAACCTCTGTTTCGTATATGAATTTTCTATCACTGTTCATAGAACATATAGTTCTAATACTTATGGATCCTGATATATCTAATCTTTTCTCTTTGTAGAAAGATGATGCATCTGACAAAGTTGGACTTTGATCCTCTTGAAATTTCTGGCAATAACTATTTGAGCTGGGTTGTAGATGTCGAAATTCACTTTATGGCTAACAACCTTAGAGATGCCATCAAAGTTAACAATAAGTCATCTATACAAGATCGCGCCAAGGCTATGATTTTCTTGAGTCATCATCTTGACAAGAGTCTAAAAGATGAGTACCTTATTGTGAAAGATCCGCTTGAGCTTTGGCAAGCATTGGCTAATCGATTTGCTCACCAGAAAACTATTTTTCTACCTAGAGCACGATATTGATGGACGCATTTGCACCTTTAGAAATTCAACTCTATCACTGATTCAATTCCGCTATGTATCGGATTACCTCCCAACTAAAATTATGTGGAGAACCTGTCAGTGAAGATAGCAAGCTCAACTTCTCTGATTTTTTTTTTGTAGATAATGGATAACATGTTGACAACATGATTAGCGGTGGTGTTCTTGGCACCGATTAATTTTTAAGCCTATATTTAGGCATTTTTTCTATTTATCTTTGTTTTGTTTAATCATTTTTATTTGTATTTTCTTATTTAGTTTTTCTTTAATTATGCAATTATCTTAATTACGTTTCATTATGAATCATGCTGAACGTTTCATCATGAATTATGTTCATCTAATTATATTACATTTAAGTATGAGTTATCCTTTGATCAGTGGTGCTAGCTCAGTAATTAGAGCACCTACTACCTAAGATCGAGGTCATGGGTTCGAGTCACTATGAGAGTATGAGTGAAATCCTTTGATCCTCTTTAAATTGAAGAGAAAAAAAAATGAGTTATCCTTTATTAAGGTTAATTACATTAATTATCTTTATTACAATTTATTTGTTGAGATTATTTTGGCCTGACAAACATTTTTGTCATATCAGCTACATGAATACCTAATTTTTTTCTTAATTATGTCTACAATCAATGATTTATATCCAACCCATGCTATTTCATTTTTTTGTGAAAAAATATCAAAATTATTTTCCATCGCTGGGACTTGAACCCAGATCTTTTTGGATGAAAACCAAATATCCTAACCAACTAGACTACAACAAATTTATTACTATTTTGTTATAATGTTATATTAATACATGTATCAATTATTGACTTTGTATGAATATCTCTCTATTTTGGCATATGGTACTCACGAATTGGTATCAACAATATGAATTATGTTTCCAATATAATACAGGTATGTATGTTCATGAGTTTGACGACTTTAGTTTGGTTTCCTCTTATTATTTAATCTAATAATTTGATAGTAAATTGTCAATTTATAATGAGATCGAAACTACATGTTTCTTCATTCAATTTCATGGGGACTTAAAATTCCTCCACTGATTGTTATACAATCAAATAGATTGAAACCTCTTGTTTCTTGATCTCCAATTATGTCTAGATTTTTGTCCCTTCTCTTTATGAGTACATGTGAACCTCTGTTCACTCCACTTTTAAAACAAGCTTCTAATTGTGAAGACTTTAGCCCAATGCTTTGAGTACAATATAAAATTTGATGAGGCTGCGATCCTCTATTGTATTATTATTGAAGTATATGCTTATACCCATATGGACTACTGTCCTACACTCGAAATTTGAGTATATAATTTTAAGGGCAAATTACTATTCACACCCTGTACTTTGGGTGCGTCGACAGTTTAGTCCCTAACATTCCAATTTTAACAAATCATTCCCCAGACTTTCAAATTTCACACAATTTGGTCCAAAATGAATATTTTACCCCTCACTTTTTTTATAAAAAAAAAAAATTTCTATCATTTTTTTTTGTTATTTTCTCTGCTTCCCCCTCTCTCTCTCTCTCTCTCTCTCTCTCTCTCCTCTCTCTCTCTCTCTCTCCCACCAACATTTTCAAAACAACAAATCTAACATGTTCAACACCCTAATACTACTCCAGAAGTACATCTACTCTTTATTGGGTATTAGGCAGATCATTCACCTCGAAAGCTCGGGAAATCCCATGGACAACCAAGTTGTTCGAAGAATAGATGTCGAGCGCCATGATCCTCACTCCATTGAGGACCAATTCCGACATGAAACTCATAAACCCAGTGACCCCCAGAGGCTGATCACCATGAACCATAGTCCTGAGCAAAGTCCTCGCAGGCAAAGCTGAAAGCTCCCTGTGTGTAAATCTCTGAGGCACAATGTGAAACCTCACAATCTTCTCAAGCAAAGATTGAGGATGATGATGAGCTCCAAGCTCCAATCTTGGTGGCACAAAAATCGTCACAGAGCTC
This sequence comes from Rosa lucieae, assembly GCA_024704745.1. NCBI lineage: Eukaryota > Viridiplantae > Streptophyta > Magnoliopsida > Rosales > Rosaceae > Rosa > Rosa lucieae. Next base: position 18,467,383 of record CM045493.1, on the reverse strand, counting down.
ACATTTCTCTCATCTTCAAGAACGGGCCAAGAACATTGTGAAGGGGTCAAGAACACCTTGAATCGAAAAGGATCCTTCCACAAATAGATTCCAGTGTGAGACCCAAACTCGGTTAATCTAGATAGTTCGACTCTTCCGATCAATTCTTATGATCAAGAGGCACTTTTTCCTGTAAAGAGTTGGCAAGCAAGAACCTTGAGGCTTCTCCATCAGGTCTTCGATCGAAACCCTAACTGGAGAGGTGTAATATTTGAGGAGGTGAGGATGAAGAGAGGTGTTGGAGATATGGGAGTCGGCGATTGCGAAGATGGTGGAGTTCGGCAAGGGGATGAAGAGCTCCGGTGAGATTTGGAGGAATGCCCCCTTGATGGTGAAGCCGAAGGCCTGGAGAGTTCTTGAGGCGCTGAGAGAGATACATGGCTGATGGGTGTGGCGGATTTGGGGGTTTGGGAGTGGGGTCGGAGCGGAAGGTCATGGAGATTGTGATGGCGGAGAGGATAACGGCCATGGTGGAGTAGACCAACTGTCGACACCCACTGTCGACTCCCATTATTACAAGTCTAGAGAGAGAGGGTGAAAGGGAAGCAGAAAAAATAACCAAAAAAAAATGATAGAAGAATTAAAAAAAAAAAAAAAAAGGAAGTGAGGGGTAAAATGGTTATTTTGGACCAAATTGTGTGAAATTTGAAAGTCTGGGGAGTGATTTGTTAAAATTGGAATGTTATGGACTAAACTGTCGATGTTCCCAAAGTACATGGTGTGAACAGTAATTTGCCCTAATTTTAACATTTGTTTTCAGTGTCAAACAATAATGTGAACCATATGTTCATCAATATATTTAATTTGAACTATGACTGTTCATGATATACATAATGACAAACATATTTGTCTTGCATGTAATGCAATTATGGATATGATCCATTGCAATTGTTGATAATTTTTCACAATTAATGCTTCAGAAAGCTAAGGTAACAATCATTTCAAGAGCTGTAAGAGAATATTATACAAGCCCTATAACGATCTTCATGAGGTTATACAAAGATCCACATTCTTTAATTAATTTGTCCTTGAGAGACATCAAATGCCCTAAAAGAGGCATGGGTACCTGATATAAATAAGAGAAAATTAGGAAAAAAAAACCCAAAAACTGAAGCTCTTATTAAGAAAAACTCATTCCTATATTTTCTTTTAATCTACACCCATTTACATAATTAAACCTTCCTTATAGGTTTTAAGTCTATAATTAAGTTTTTTCACGTTTTTTTAGTTTGACTATTTTACCCTTCTGATTGAATAAGGAAAATATTCCTCAAATATAGTTTTTTTTTGAATTTAAATATGGCATCAGTTATAAACACAAATTAGAATTTAATACAATCAAGTTATTTTTCCCTTATTTAAAAATGATTAATTGCCTTAATTATTGTATATCTCTTCTTTTCTGATTTGATCTATATATTTGCCATTTTTTAGTAGATATGTTTGTGTAGATATTTCTATTATTAGATATCTGAACGTGATTAATCGCCTTAATTATAGTATATAACTGATGCCATATTTTAGAAGATATGTTTGTGTAGATATTCCTTATTTAAAAAGATTAATTGCCTTAATTATTGTATATCTCTTCCTTTCAGATCTATATATTTACTAATTTTTAGTAGATATGTTTGTGTAGATATTCCTATTAGATTTCGTAGATTTCTCAACGTGATTAAACATTTTTTTGTGGAGATATTCCTATTATTAGATAGCACCTAAACTCTAGGTGGGAGTATTCTTTAGCCATCAAGAACACTAAACTCTAGGTAGGAGTATTCTTTAGCCATCAAGAACTTGTAGAATCTATTGAGAAACAATAAGAAGAAAAAGAAACATGCAATCAAGAACTTGTAGAGTCTATTATACCTATTCAATAGCATAAACCTTGAAAAATCACAAAACAAATACCTCTTTGTCAGGAAGACACACATCTATTGAATAGGTAGCAAACACAATGCTCATCAACCGTGCCAATCGGATTAAAGGGATATGCAGTTGAACAAAGGAAACCCACCAACCTCTGATTGTGCGATCCATTTATATCACAATCATAATTTGAAATCAAAAACATAATCTCATGATTGTGGAGAAGGTCGCACCTAAACTTTAGGTGAGAGTATTCTTTAGCCATCAAGAACTTGTAGATTGAGAAACAATAAGAGGAAAAAGAAACATGTAATCAAGAACTTGTAGAATCTATTCTACCTATTCAATAGCATAAACCCTAAAAAATCACAAAACAAATACCTCTTCATCAGAAAGACACACACCTATTGAATTGGTAGCAAACACAATGCTCATCAACCGTGTCAATTGGATCAAAGGGATATGCAGTTGAACAAAGGCAACCCACCAACCTCTGATTGTGTGATCCATTTATATCACAATCACAATTTGAAATCAAAAACATAATCACATGATTGTGGAGATATTGATATCGGCTTTGAATGTAGAGATTAGACTTTTGAATGTAGAGATTACATAACCTCCAACCCAGAGGAGAGTTTTCAATTGTTAGAATCAAGGGTTGAGTAATTCCATCGGCAGCAAGACTGGATTTTAATATTAATATGGTGAATGGGAAATTTGATAGTGGCAGCTTTAGTAATTCTTAACAACATTGGGTTTTAATATTTAACCTATTTAATAGGTTTTTTTTATTTTGAATAAGCCTAATTAAATGGTTTAGGTGTATATTAAAACACTATTATGGATGGGTTTATTCTAAAAGGGGTGTGTGAATTTGGGTGTAGAATCAAATTCCCTTATAAATAAACTTATTATAGCTAGTGCATGCATATATTTTGAATGTGTGATAGATATCTAATTGATGATGATTGATGATATCTCATCTATAGTAGCGCTACTGAAAATCATCAAGGGTTGTATACTATACCACGTTTCGCTATGTCGACAAACTATAAAATTAGCCAAATTGGAATGAGGCAATTCCAATGAATTTATATATTGTAAACGTGATGATATACTTGGACTTTATCTACCCTAAAAATTACAAAGGGTGTACTAAAGTGAATTGAAATCACTATGACACAAGTCTCTTTATAGAGACATGGGATTATCATTCTTCTCCAAGTGACAACTTTTCTGTAAGTACAGTGTTACATATATCTGTTATATTGACGAGAGGCTTATAGCATGTTGTCATGGTTATTATGAAGATCTTAAAGGCAAATTATAAAAAGCAAATCCCCAAATGTGACATTATAAGGATATTGCTTAATCAAATCCTTGACCGATTCATATTGCCAAAGGCAAGTCCATGAATGAATGAGCTTAAAGTTCACTCATGGAATCAAAAGTATAAAGCTCATACATACTCGTTCAATTATGGTAAAAGTGACTTATTTCCTCAATGAATACTATGACAAGACTAAGAAATCGAACTCGAATCATGCTCACAATGTTGCAACATATTCTAACTTTCGCGAAGTTATGAATTTATCTAGAGCTCATATTGAGCCTATATGAAATTATCAATTACACAAATTGATATTTATGGCTAAGTATATCATACTTAAATTTCAATGCTCAGATAAAGGTAAATGTGTCAATTGTTGTTCCTTTATATTGTTATTTTTTAACTAATATCTTTATCTATAATTTGAGCATATGAAATTGGTTCTACTCTTATCATGTCAGGTAAGATTCATTAAGAATATCATAGTTTTATTGGTAACTCTGTAACTTTTGCAGGAATTGCAATTCATGATTAGTCCCCTTTATGCAAAGCACACATGGTCTCACCTATGTGATCGACACACCATATCTAATATACATGGTGCATGTATTTTATTACATACATGATTGAAGCGTGCAACAACCAGGGGGAGATTCTCATCAGGAAGAGCATTCAAAATTATGCTACTTAGGACATATGCGAGTTGCACTCTTTTTCTCTTTCGACCAGGGTTGTTTTTATCCCACTGGGTTTTTGTTAACTGGCAAGGTTTTTGATGAGACAATATTAAGCACGTCCAACACCATATCATTTAGTGGTGGACATCCAAGGGGGAGTATTGTAAATATTATATATATGTGGCTGTCCACTGTAAATACTCATTAGTTATTTCTTTATGATGTAAACACTACTCTTATATAAAGGGGTCTAATGAGAATGAAACACACACTTCGACCTACTCCTACATTTTGTTTCTCTATTCTCTAGTTTATAACATCCCACTATTTTTTGCACGGGTAATATATATAAATATATTTCTTTGTTTTAACTTTTGAAACTCATAAATTATGGATATGTGATTCCTAAAGTCAAGCCCAAAAAGCACTATGACCTAAGATTTGAGAGCCTAATATCAACGATCTTTTTCTTTTCTTTTTTGAAAGCATATTAACAATCTTTATTGCCCTAAAAGAAGTCATGTACTTTGCGAAACATTAGTTTGGCTAGAAAGTCATAATTAGGCCTTGCCATTTGGACCCCAAGGATCGAGGAACTGACCTGGACCGATGAAAAAAGCCTGAATCAGTTCAGACTTTGAAAAAAAATATTTTGGTTATCTGTCAAGGTCGAATCGATTGCTGGAGCCTTAGTTCGATCTCGGACTTAGCCTTTTTTTTTAATTGGTTAATGCGAACGGCTTGATTTTACTGGAGCTAGGAATGGGTCGGGACCTACTTATTTTGTGCTAATACCAAGCCCGATACCGAAAATATATTTCAATATGGGCCAGGACGGGATTTTGATTTTTCAAAGTTGGTACCGACAATACGGAAACCGAACGGGTTTTGTTCGGGCCCCGGCCCATTGCAGGATTTAAGCTTGTCCTCATGAGCAAGCATCTACCTAGACCATCTTGTTGACTCTAGCCATGAATTACAGCCAGCTAAACAAAACAAATTAGCAAGCAAAATGTTGGTGGCATCACGAGTGTGAAAATATGTGCAATTTGTGTGATGTTACCTACTCCCAAGATTAGGAGGTCAAGTTTTAGTAAAAGGGAAAAGTAAGAGTATCGTACCCAAGAGATTGAGTAACTCTGCTCTAAGCTAGATTACCGCAAAAATAAACCTAGAAAACACATGTGAGTCTATCTTTTACAAATTAATAGTCTCGGCCCTTTGGAAGCCAAAACTATCAATAATGATATTTACAATGATAAAGTGGTGAATCGGCTTTGTTGATTTTAATTATTAAGAAGTAAATTAAGTTGCACAAAAATAAAGTAAGCAAATAAAAATAGAGACTTTGATGTAAGAGAGAAATAGAGACTTAGGCATCACACCTAACCTTACTCACGCACATAATATAACCCCAAATTAATGTAACAACATGCTTTGATAAATTTCCCCTTAGTGCTTTGGTGAAGCTACCAAGAAATCAACTAGTCTTGCAATTTAACAATCTCTTTTGAAGCAAAGCTAAATTACACAACCTTTATACCATTCAAATCTTCCGGATCCTAAATGGCCTATGGTGCCGTAAGCCTAAATTCTTTCGGAACCTACACTTACAACATCATGCTTTAATTTCAAGGTAAGAAATTCAAGCAACTTAGTTCTTCCTGTAGGAATAAGCTAAGCCACCACCTATTTAGCTACACATGCTCACGGAATCAAGAGTTTATCAAGTTCATGTTTCCGATTCATTAATTTCCTAAAGCATGCTTCTAGGTGATAATAAACACACTTAGGATACATGAAAGTATAGTAGCCAAAAGATTCAAAACATGCATAAACATCAAAGAACATAAAGATTACATTGTTTTGTGCACAAGTTTGGCTAGGGCTAAGCCCTAACCCCAAATTCAACTACTCACAACTCATATTTATACAATTACAAGCCATAAACATCATAAATAACAAATAAAAGAGAGCAAAGAGTGGAGAACAAGTGATATACCCATGGGTTTGACTCTTTTTGGAGTCAACCCAAAAGCACAAGATGTCTCCCTTGCCTCCTAGATGCTATATGAGAAGAGAAATGCTTCAAAGTATAGAGATTTCGGTTTCTAGAACCCAAATCACTATACAAATCCACAAAATCTCAAGAACAAAGTAAGAACAAGACTTGAATGTGTGAAAAACAAGAGAAGTGATTGATCAAAGTGTGTAGAAACTTCGGTTTTGGTGAAATCCAAGTGGCTACACACCTTTCTCTTACACAAAACTCAAATAACTATGTACAAGGTATGAAAAGAGAGATTTTAATGCTCTAAAATGAGGGAGCCAAGGGGGAGCACGGTTTTGGGGAGAGAGGAAGGACTATTTAAAGGCCAAGGCAATTCAAATCATGGGTGGAGATCAAAAGGAATGAAGGGCTAGATGTGATTGACAAATGTGTAAGCACAAAATGTGGATCTAGTTTTTAACTCCACATAGAAATGACCTAGAAAGCCCCTAGATATTTTGGTGAAGAAGAAAAAGTAAGGGTAGAAGGGTCATTGTGTAGGGAAATAAGGTAATAAATGGGAGACAAAGGTGTAAGGTGTAAAAATTGGACCACTTGTCATCTTTCAACTTTTGAATTTCAAAATAAACTAGACCTAAAGTCTTCCCACCTAAAGTCTCTAATCCTAATCAGCTCTTTCCTGTTCTCCACACATGTTCTCGACCGGCCAACTCGGCCGGAAATGTTCGAAATCTGGCGTTGACAACCGTTGACCCATTTTTTTGTCCGTTTGCGCACTTTGTTCTCCTTTCTTCCTTCAATTGAATCTCCACCGAGAGTTCAGAATTGACCTTTGACTTCTTCATACAAAATGTTCCTTTATGAGTATATATCATCCTGATAAAATTTTAGAGCTTAATTCATTGTGGTTTGCCCGGAAGTGCTGCCGGAATCCGTACAGGTCCGGTTTTGTAGTTTTTGTCTTCTAGTGCAGAAAATTGCACTGATATTTTGAAGGTCTTCCACTCCGAACTAGCTCTTACACTCTTCATAAAAATGATCCTTAGGATGTCTAGAATGGATCTAAAAATTTTCAACTCATTCGGAGTTCATTTGGTTAATCTTCCGCTCCTCCTTCCTTGCCTAGCTTGGTTTCTCCTAGCCGGAGTAGGAAAATGTCCTAAGATTGACTTTTTAGTGCATTTCCAAGCTTCTCCATCATTTCCTAGCATGATAAGGAAAACATAATAAATAGATATAAATAAACACAAAGGTTAAGAAAAAGTGCAAGATTAGGGGAATAATTAATAGGTTATTGTAGACCTAACACAAACTACATAACCATCATCACCGATATAGAAAGGCATAGACTATCAAAATCTAAATACAACTCAAATATCAATTTTTACAAACATAGATCTCAAGAAAAGAAAAGAAAAATTACCCTGCAGATACCATTTCTTTCATAGAACATGTACAAATTAACAAAACCCAGATCTTAAAAAAGATAATTAAAATCGATAGGAACATATCTGGGAGGCGTTCCTTGCGGGTGGTGCAACGATTATGGTGCCACCGAGGTCGACTAAAGGTGGTGGTGGGCTGAGGATGCCGGAGGTGCAGTGGTGTGATAATGATGGCTAGAGTGCTGAGACTCTTTGAAAAAGAGAGGCTGAATAAGGGTGACAGAGAGAGAGAGCCAGGGAGGGATGAAGATAGAAGGGGAGGGAGAGAGATAACAAAGAAAAAAAATGGGAGCAATAAAGGGTGAGGGAGAGAGAGCCAGAGAGGGGTGAAGACGGGGGCAGAGAGAGAGATAAGAAAGAAAGAAAAAGTGGGAAGCGCACGAAGTCTCGTATTATTTATATTATATGTATATTTATATAAATCGGGATGGGCAGGGCCTAAACGGTACTTAAAAAATGAAAACCAAGTCTCATCCCGTTTGTTCGGTTCGGTACGGGCGGCGCCGAACAATTATTTTTACATGTTTAATACCGGCCTGTTTCAACTATTTTTGGTACGGACTCGGGTCGGATTAGGTACTTCGGTTTCATATGCCTAGCTCTAGATTTTACTAAAAGTAGCCACATGTCAGTATATTATTGGCTAAACATTAAAAAAAATATTTAAAAAAATAACAAAAATCCTAAACCCCTAAATTCATTTTCAATTTCTCATTTTCACGATCGAACTCACGTCTTGAGCTCTCATATGTTCTTCCCAAATATCCGAAAACCAAACTCATATTTCAATATTTCATCTCAGTCATCTGTTCTTCCCCAAATTCAGAAAATTAAACCTAAATTTTATGGCATCAACCCAAATTTTGTCCCAAAGTTCCGATTCCGATTCCAAGGAAGAACAAAATTCAAAATGCAATTATTTTTCCAACACCAACAAATGCTTCAAATGTTTAGACAATCTAAAAACATTCAAGGCTCAAAAGTAGAAGATCAAGGGAAAGAAAAAGCGACCAACAGAGGTGGATGCTACAAAAGGTCAAGAAGTAAAACCTGCAGGAAGATTTTGGGTATGGGAGCACTTCAAGAATATCGACAAGCCTATATTTGAGGTCAAGGATGATAAGAAAGTTCAGACTATGTTAAAGAGCGAGTCAAATGCAATTATTGTGGTACTGATCTTACTTGTGATAGTTAAGGGAATGGAACTAGTAGTCTTAGGAGACATATACAAGATATTTGCAAAAAATATTGGGGGAGGGTTGATTTAGAATGCGGGCAGCAGGTTTTAAGTACTGAGGGTACTAAGGAGTTAGTGATGATTAAATGGAGTCATGAAGCTTACATAAAAGCAGCCTGCAAAATGATAGTTATGGATGAACTGCCTTTCAGTTTTATGGAAAGGCTTGGTTTTAGGTATTTTTGTCGAGTGGTTGTGCCTAGTTAGGAAGTACCATCTAGGAGTGTTATTGTCAAATTATTTTTGTCAATATATGAGGTAAAAAGCCTAGAGCTTAAGAAAGTGTTAAGGCCTTAACGTGTTTGCTTAACCATTGATACATGGACATTGGTGCAAAATATTAATTACATGGTTTTGATTACCCATTTTGTTGATTCTGATTGGACATTGAATAAAAGAATTCTTTACTTTAGGGTGATTCCTAATCACCAGGGCATTAGCATAAGGAAGTTGTTGGACAGTACTGGATGCTGCAAAAGCAGCAAGTAAAAATGCAAAAAGCAAATAAAGGTAGCATACTTGCTGTTATTGGATATGTAATTATGTGTCTTTGATTTTGAAATTTATGTGTTATTGATTTTGGTTTTTGGATATGCCTTACTGTGTTATTAATTTTGATAGGTTAGTAACTTAGCAAGTTAGCATGTTACATCAATACAATGTTACTGATGTTAATGACTTGGTAGACTTGTTGTGTTATTGAATATTGATGTTGGAATTAGAGAAATTGGATATGTCATCTGTGTTTGGTGAATGCAGCTTGAAAGATTGATCAGCTAGTATCAAAGCATGTGGAGTTGTGGAGCAGCTGGAGCTTAGACATTTAGAGCCTAAATATGTTCAATTTTCTGAGTTTATGCTTTCATTTTTCAACTTTGGTGTTATGCAATGTTGTACTAAACATTAGACAATGATGATTTGGTGTTCTAGTTTAGGAATTTGCATTAAGGCATTGAATAAGCCAATAAAGCATTTAATTTTGTTGTTCACAGTGGACCATGCAAAACAGCAGTGCATTATGTATTTTTGTTCATGTGTTATAGCATTGAATTATTCTGTTGTAATAATGTCTATGATGTTGTTATGAACATTGATGAGTGATAACTATGATATATTGCTTGAGAAGCTCTCATTTGCATTGCATGTACTGAAAATACTAAAAATAGTTGTAGAACATGCCTGTGAAAAACATGGGAAAAAACTGGATTTTGGACCGAAAAGGCCAAAAAGCCGACACTAAATATATTGGTTCGGCCTTCTCTCGATTCTTACATTTTAAATAGCCCAAACCAGCCTGAACCAAATACTTCGGGCTCGGTCTCAGTCCATGCAAATTTTAGGACTGGCCCAACCCTAGCACAGGCCTAGTCATAATGGGTTTTCTTAAAAGTACGTACCATTATCATAAGAGATCATATCTTGTTAATAGATTTATTGAGTCATCTTCCAATCTTGTACACTAGTTGCATACCCGTGTGATGTAGATGTTATTGTTAAAAAAAGAACATGAGTTCTGTTCTCACCAACTTTTTCAATTTTATATTTATTTTTGTGTATTTTTAGTTTACCATAATAACTCTTTTAAATAATTTCATTACGAACTTTTGTCTTTATCCTAAAAAGTGTTTCGAACATTTCTAAATTCAGTGAAGCTTTTGACTCCAAACTTTAGCTTCCTTTATGGTAGTAGAGATGAATCTTATACAATTACGAACCTCATTCATAACAATAAAGAGTTTTAGTCTTTTAGCCTTAGCTTGAAACTTACCACGGTTTGTTTCAAAATATATTGTCATAATACAGAACTAAGTAGAGAATTCACTAAGTAGGTGAACAAGATTGATGTTGGATCATATTCACCTATTCAGTGAATTTCATGCTCAATTGTACTCAACTGTCATTAGACACAAATCACATGGTGGATAATAATTAAATATTTAGAGTTTATTTATTTTTCTCTCTATTCTCCACCCTTAGATTTAGATTCAATAGTATTTTAGTACAACAAAGCATGGAATTTAATGAGTTCGAGAACAAGATTGAAGTTGAGTCATGTTCACTTATTTAAATGAATTTCCTACTCAGATGTGCTCAACTGCTATTATATATAAATCACATGGTGGATAATAATAAGGTAATTAGAATTTATTTATTTTTCTCTCTATTAGTGAATATTGATGTTACATATATGTTAAATTGTTACTCAACGGACTAAACATATCTTATCTTTTTAAAAATAAATAAATTAAAGAGTACATACCAGTTGTATGCCCCTGTTTCATAGATAAGAATAGTACAAAATCGACTACTCTGTTTTAACAATCGTAGCTCTAAGTAGTCTATGTTAACAAAAGAATCTCGCCCTACATGCAATCTATTTTATGTAATCTCACACATCGAGCACGCAATTGTGGAACGGTGACACTAAGTACTTTCATATGGGTTCATAGATATGCTCTCACTCACATAGAAATTTATTCTAACGAATAGTAACAAAACTAGATAATTATGGGCTCCTTACCCTTGGAAGGGTGTGAGCCATCTGACCTCTTTAGCTCAGACCTCTTGACAGGCCCAAATAGCCCAAAACCTGAGACCAAGCCCAAGAGCCCAGTCTTAGGCCCAGGCCCACGGCAACCAAAGAAAGCAATAGCATAAGCTATTCTGCCTCAGCCATATGGACATAAAATAATGACTAGTTGGTAAAAATCCGATATTCTTTACAATAAATTTTTTTTTATATTAGTTTTTTTAACTTTTGGACTAAAAAATCATAAAAGAGTACCGTTAGGAATTTTGGTATTCCGTTAATTGAAACACATTGTAAAGATCATGCTTGCTAATGATGAGATTAATTAAGAAACATGAGAGTTTAAAAAAAAATTTTGAGGCTTTGCATGGTTTGACACATTGGGAGGTGCCTCATGTGGAATGCATGCAATGACATAGCAGAACATGTAAAGGTTTTATTAACATTATTTTTTCTTCAAATTCTCTTGTACCATAAACTCACTATTCATAGAACATTACTTTTAGAATGTGTTTCAATTAACGGACACCAATACTTCAAACAATTTTTCTATCTAAATTATATTGTTTTCTAACTTTCAAAAGTCAATGAAAAGATTTTGCATTGCTGTCCTGTTAATTTGAAAAGCATTTTTATATTATAATTATTTGAGCATGAAAAATTAAGAACATGAGATTTTGACAAAAAATCACGTGTTATAGTTCATAATTTTATTATTTTTATAATAGCGTTGTAAAACCTAAGTAACAACAATAAGGTAAGGTATAAAAAACTCAATTTATTTCTGATCGAGATGATACCATGAAAGAAGAAAACATAGCATTCCTCTTTTAACAAATGAAACATTGTAATAAGTTTTAAGACTAAAAAACAAGCGCTGCTTCTCTCTCACTTCTCTAGGGTTTCAACGCTCTAGGGTTAGGGTTTATTTGTGTGAGAGAGTTTCAGCGAGATTTCAAGCGTCTTCGTACCATGGAGGACATTGACACTATGGCAGCCCGACTGGCGTCATCTTTGGCACTGGCGGAGGGGAAAAGAGCAGTGGATCTGAGGCCATCCAAGGGCAAGGGTCTACGCCAACCGGAGGTGTATATGGTTGGCAAGTTACTCACGGCAAGGGAGTATAGGAAACGTTCTTTTTTAGGGATGTTTCAATCTGCATGGCATGTTGGTGGAGATCTTCGGGTGGAGCCGGCAGCAGGGGACCGATTTCTTTTCTCATTCTCAGATCCGGTGGACCGCGCTCGTGTGTGGCATGGCTGTCCGTGGAGTTTCAACCTAGCTCCTGTAGCACTAGCAGAATATGATGGGATCGAACCAGTCGAACAAGTGCTATTGCAACGTTCTTCCTATTGGGTTACGCTGTTGGATGTGCCGCCCGCGTTCCGATCTGAAAGAGTGATGCGCATGATTGGCAGCACCATTGGTGATCTGAATGAGTGGGACAGACCGGCTTTCCGGCGAGGTGTACTGCGGGTCAGGGTGGAGATCGAGTTTTCACAGCCCATACTTACTCAACGTCTCTTTCGGTTGGAGGATCGAGTGCAGGTGCTGGTGAGGTTCCGTTTCGACAAAATATTTGGCGGGTGCAACAGCTGTGGGTTTGTAACCCATGTGGGGTTACCGTGCTCTAGACCGGTATTGAAAGATGGGGTTGGACATGACAGGCCTCATCCGGTGGAGCAGCGTAGCTATGTGCTGCTGCAACAACATTGGCGGTTAGAGCATCGGAGGTTAGGGCAAACCTCAGTGGTCCTACTTTGGTCTTCAAGGCACAAGTTCCTTCTGGGATAGCTGAAACCTTGGCGTCTATGTCGGCAGGCTCTTTCCTTCCTCAGAGGACTCAACTGCAAGTCACCATACGAGAAATTGAAGAAAACAATGAGCATGCATCTCCAATTATGGGGAAGAGGCGGAAAAGAACAGGTGATGTTTCGGTGTCTCCGAAGAAGCCAAGGCTAAGTTTGGCAATTGGTAAGCACAATATTGATGCTGTCACTATGGGTTTAATTGCACCTGCTATGAGTAAGCCAAACAAGAAGAAGCGTGGTCGACCTGCTGGTAGTCTTAACAAGATGCCATATGGTACTGCTGGTAAGGACAAAAAAAACTCCGAGGCAAGTAGTGAGAAGAAGAAGGGCGCCAAGGCTCGAAAGAACTTAAATGGGGACTTGGCAAATGCTGGCGACTCCAACCCTAAGGGGAAGGAGTTGGTTCTATTTTAAGTTTTTCTTTGAATTTTTTCAAGTCTAGCGTATGTGATGGTAGCTTCTAGGAGCTTTCTAAGATGTTTCTATGTGTCGCTTGTACCACAATTGCGTGCCTGGCAAGCGAGGCGTAGATGATTGATTTTTCCTCAGGAGGCGAGGTTATTATAGCATGTACTAGACTTGCTTTAAGCGAGAGGAATGGTTTATAATGAGCTACGATACTTGGGTGAAGGTTTTGTTGTTTCCCCGCCAATATCGTTTACCTTTAAGTGTTGTTAGTCTTTAGTCTATTCATGACCGTTGATCTAATGAAATCAACTTCAATTTCAAAAAAAAAAAACAATAAGGTATAAAAATATTAGATTGACAAGGCTAAATGATGTTAAGTAACATATATTTTCGCTAAAAACATCATTCTATTAAAATGTTCAAGAAGTCTATTTTTTAATACAAACATAGTCGCTAAATTCTCTTGCTAAAAGAAAAACAACCAATTCCATTCTGCCACATCATATACAGTCAACGGCATACATGTTAAATTGATCGACCCAAATGAGTTTTGCATGCATGGAAAATCAACACGTACACAAATTCAAAGCAGAAAATGAAAAACAAAGACAATATATAAGTTCACCAGAGAGAGATAAAAGCCAACTCCCCAGTTCAAGTCAGTGCCTTTGCGGAAAGTTAGGCTTATGTAGAAAGATGATCAATCTCTCCACTTTAAGTAACCATAAATATCGCCCCCTTATTCGTTACTTCCCTTCTCAATCCAATCATGGCCACAAGCTATTCTTACCTTAGTCACCAAGTCAGACCAAGAATTTATCCTTTTCTCCTTCCTCTGAAAAGCTAGCCAAAAGAGAAGGTTGAGTTTCTTTCATTGCTCCCATCTTGCACCAAATCCGAAATACCATTTGAGTTCTGTCATGTCTATCCCAAATGGGGTTCTACTACACATCGTTTTCTTCTTGTTCTTGGCATCTTTACTTTCGCCAAAATGGGTTGTGCATGGGGAGAGCCACACGAAGAGACCGGATCCTTTCCGCCACCTAAAGAACTACAATGGAACTTTCAATATTCAAAGCAAGGATTACTGGGCTGTAAGTTCCAATCGATCATTCTTAATTCAATCTAGCTAGTCAATATACGTTGTGTGTTATTGTGAGCATTCATCACCACACACTCAAGTAGTCAAGTGCATAATAACATGTCAGACTCTGTCATGACACAAATATTTACGTATATAGGTGCATGTGTATGCGACTTTGATATATCGTGTGTTTTGTTCTCATATTTTCCAGTCTGCGGCATTTACAGGACTCTATGGGTACATTATCGCGGGAGTTTGGTTGCTATGTGGAATGGGATTTGCAATTTTCCTGACCTTCAAGCATCCAAACACTGGGAATTGGCGCATTAAACACTTTTTGGATCGTCACTCTATCCTAATGTTCTTGTTGGTTCTTCTCTTTACTCTGCTAGCCATGTAAGTCTGTATCAATTTGACTTTATATAATATTTATTGTACGCTCTGGTTGGTTTTAATCCTCTTGTATGTAATTGAACTTTCAGAGTTGCATCAAGTTCGGCGCTAGCAGTAAATCACAGCTCTATGAAAGGAGCGGAGAAATTGAAGAGGACCATATTCAGCCTAGCCGAAAGTGCTCGCCAAACCATCAGCAAAGTTACAAAAGTAATGAGAAAAATGGAATACATATTACTCCCTTATGATAAAGGCATTTCTATGAGCTTGAATAAGACATCCCATCAACTTGGAAAAGGATTGCGTTCGATTCAAACATTGGTTGACAACAATAGCCATACTCTTAACCAGGCAATTCAAGCCCCGTAAGTAATTTCTTTCGATCTCACATCATTGTAGGCCTTATCAATTTGCATTTTATACTTAGACATTTGAATTAGATCCTTACAATTTCAATACCTCACCAATTTCATCCCCCTAAAACTTTCTGGTTTATACTCTTAAATATAGAATCCGTGCATCGTTAAGTGTTGAACTCTGAAAAAAATAAGTTGTCTGCTTAGTTTATAAGGCATACTATAACGAAAGTTCAATAACCAATCACCCAATAATATGAAAAGCTTTCACTGGTTATGGATCACTAAATATTGCCCGAACTAATGAACAAATGAAGTTAAATTCTTAATGAACAATGGGACGTACTCTTGATCCGCTCAGAAATTTTCCTAGTTTGATATGTTAAGGTCCCAATAAGAAGTATTTCCAAATTTAAGAATTTAGTTAAAATTTTGAAGTTGAATTGCTTGTTTTGTAAGATTAAACATAAATTTTGCTTTTCATGTGTTGTAGATATATAGCTCATCTTGTGATTGTAACGGTCAACTTGGTGGTACTGGTTGTGGCAATAGGTAAATTTCCTTTGAATCCTAGTACAATATTTACTATTCTATTTTACTTTTGTTAATTTGAGGACCAAACCGATTTACTCATTTAGGCTTGAAAGAGCAGAAACCCTTTAGCCAAAAAGAAGGTTTGGATTGCGGTTTGGTCTGCAAATTCACAAAACTTTTGGGCATCAATATGTTCATACCACACCACCCAAATGAAAGTTTTAACTAGGGTTGTCACTCGGTCGGTTCGAATCGGTTATAGGTATTACCAACTTCAAAACCAAAGCTTTCGGTTTCAAAACTGAGCTACCAATTACCAACCAAAATTTTCGGTTTTTAATTATATCTACCAAATTCGGTATTTCGGTTTTCGGTATTACCAACTTTAGAATAACTAATTCTTTATAATATAAATTAGAATGAACAAAACTAGGTTTTTGAATTTTATAGTCATAAACTTTGTATCCATCTACTAATTATAGCTTTCTTTTGTATATATGACATCAAGTTCTAGCAATTTTCAATAAAACTAGGTTACTTAACCATCTTTGACTAGGTTACTTAAAATACATGTACTAATGTTCATACTATTATAAAAGCTTTTATGTTTATTTCTTAATATACATGTACGTGTATTGAAAATTGCAGTATATAAATCTAATATTTAAATAATCGGTATTTACTAAAACCAAACCAACTTTTTCGGTAATTTTCGATTTCGGTTTTATCGGTCTCGGTTACCAAAAAGTCGGTTTACCAAACCTAAAACATCGGTTGGTATTTGGTCGGTTTGGTAATTACCAAACCAAGTGGCAACCCTAGTTTTAACCATTTGAATGGTGTGGTAAATAGCAACAAAACATGTCATATTAGGGTTTAAGGTATTACGCTTGCATACAAAAATGTAACGAAAACTCTCTTTTTGGAAATGCTGCATAATTTGGTCAGTTCTTCTCTTGCTGCATTGGTACCCAGGATTCGTAACGTAAGTTATTTTTCACCTTCTTCACTCTCTTATTTATGTAGTAATTGGATTATGCTACTAATGGCTTTTTCATTTTTTTAGCATCTTATTTATGTAGTAATTGGATTATGCTACCAATGGCTCTTTCATTTTTTCAGTATAGTCATTCTGTGCTGGATATTAACGACTCTGGTGTGGGTCCTGGCTGGTTTAGATTTATTCCTTCACAAGTGAGTAATGATATTCTTACTTACTATTTCTCTGTGACAGAAAAACAAAAGAAAAAGGGCAACTCATATATAGCATGACCATTGTTAATTTCCTTGCAAAACTGATTTTTCAAAATTCAAAGTTATTTGAAACTTCCAATGGTGTTTCTGAAGTTCTATATGCTAACATAGTTTTGCAGATGATTCATGTTCAGCCCTAGAGGAATTCGAACGGAATGATAACAACAATACTCTAAGCTCAATCCTGCCATGCTTGGATCCGAAAAACTCAGATGCTCTGTTGGCTGAAATTGGCTCTACCATATATAATTTCATAGATAAGGTAAAAAAATCTATTATTCATCAACTTAATTAGCAACCAAGTATTAGATTTTCTTTTTATAACATACGAGTACAATTTTGCTTTGTGTTGCAGTTGAATTCTAAAGTAGTAGAATTTTCTAGGTTGCTTGGAATGAATGAACAAAATGCTGATTTTGCATTTCTACGTGTATGCAATCCTTTCTCTGGAGGACCTAAATTCAGCTACGAACCAGAACGTTGCCTAAATAGTCACATTACAATCGAAAAACTACCAGATGTAAGTAAATTACGAATTTCTATAAATAACTTATTTCGATACTAATTATTCGTGTCGAAAAACTTAACTTTTTTTTTTTTTAACCAACTTATGCTTATTTTAAATGGGTTACTTTGAGAAGAAAGAGAAGAGAAACCCTGATCCTTTTTCTTTATTATAATATAAAACCTTTGATTGGATTGTCGAATTAATATGAAGAAAATGCCAAAGCTTGATTACTACGTACTGTCGATGAAAATTCATGAGCAGGCCATTGCAGGAGTAACTTGTTACGATGACCAGGACAAGGAAGCATGCAAAAGAAGTGGAAGGCTCCTTCCCCATACCTATTACAACATGGCCAGTGCTTACAGCCAATCCATCCAAGAATTTCTGAAACTATATCCTACTCTGCAGAGCCTAGCCTACTGCACATTTGTCAAGGATGGGATTTCCGAGGTCGTCAGGTATCAATGCAGGCCAATTAAGCTTGCGTTTCGACTGCTATGGGCGTCCATCCTCTCCCTTGCCATTTTCATGGTGTTTTTAGTAGTACTTCTGGTGGCAAGAGCTTTACAAGAGAAAGGTAGAGACTTCACTATATTTACCATCACCCTTTCCCCATAAAACAATAGAAAAAACCAATTATAATTCATTTTGAAAAATGAACTTCATGACAGTCGTAAGACATTGGTTAATCGAAGGAGTTGTACATAGTTCTTAGAATAACTTTTTCCTTTCTTTTTTTCATCAATTGTATACAATTCTTCGTCACATGTTTGTCACATTGTATTACCACTCGAAATTCAATTTAATTATTAGTTGTGATATATCCTAACTACCATACAAAAATGGTCACACTATGCGGTGCAGTTAGTAAACATTCATATATTCTTTTAGGTAAAATGTTCTAATGTAGTCGTCATAAAAGCTTTCTCTAATCAATGGAATAATAATAATTAACTACTACCAAAAGTCAAAAAGGAGGAAATTGTTGTCGCCTACTTCAAACAAAGCTAATTTGGAATGATTATAATTTGCTGGCCACAAGGCAAAATAAGAAATTATTGCAATTCTTGCATAATTGCATGAAGAGTTTGTATTTTTTAACTAGAAGCTGAATTCATTAGATCAACCACTAAAAGTAAGAGTTTACAAGAACTTACATAAGAAATTTGGCAAGAAAATTTGAACTACCTACCTAAGCTACAGTAGAACACTAAGATCTCTGAGACGCTTAAGCCATCTCCAGCTGTGGGCTATGGGGTGGTTATAGTCCAAAAAATGAAGATTTCCATCTCCATTAGGGGGGGGCTAAGCTAAACCAAAAAAGCCATTTAGGGAGGCTATAGGGCCAAGTTGGGCTAAAGATGGCCCTTTATATAGCCCTCAAGCTATATTTTTGTGGGCTCCACATTGCTGCTCTAAATAAATTAAATGAGATAAAATATAGAAATCAACGGTTGAAATTGATTAAAATTTGTAGCTGGCTAATGTCAGCTATTTGTTTCAAAATGTATTTGTTGGATTTTTTTTTTTCCATTTTCAAAATATAGTGGCACTTTAAAAAAAAATATTCAAAAAATCATATAGAAAAAAATTAATAAGATTTTATCAGAAAAATAATTATATAAGAGTAGAAATCGTAGTATAATTATAAAATGCTATATATTTGAAGTATAATTATAAAATGCTATATATTTGAAAAACATAATGAAAAACAATAAAATAATATAACATTTAAACTTATAGCCCTAAGGGATGGAGATGGTCAAAATTATAGCCCTTACTATTTGCATAAATAGTGATTTTCGGGGGCTAATTTAGCCCCCCACAACTGGATATGGCCTTACATTCGCAAGCCTATCTAAGAATGAACAAATCTCGCCCTCTACGAAAAGTAAATCATTCAACTAGGCCTCCCTTTCCAATCACACAATTGTGGTACAAGCAAGAAACTAGAAATGTCATAAAATACTTATAGAAGTTAGTTTAAACTCACACAAGCTTAGACCCGATTGAAGAAAATTAAACAATAACTAACTCCTTCCCGTTCGAGTTGGAGCTTTTACCCATAGACTGCTTTGCCAAATTGGTTTTATTGGGAGACCTTTTTTCTCATTATCCTCCCCATGCTTGAAGTCTTCTGCTTGTCACCAGAAGGCAGTTTATTTTTGCTACCAGCAGGTCTACCCCTTTTCCTCTTCATATGGCTAGAATTGGCCCCCCCTACACAACCGGAACCAAGCCAAGATTCTCCGTTCCAAGTTAAGATTTCACTTACCCATAGCCAAACTCAACTTCAATTTCTTTGGAGACATAGTCAAACCATATTCCCTAACTCGACATTTGCCGATAATCCTCTCTGGAGTCATTTCTGTCTCCTGCAAGTTCCTCACCACCACATGACGTCGAGATTTTGGAAACATAGTGCTCAGAGGTGGTTCAGGAACCTAACTTGGTAGTGGAATCCAAAACACAAGAGTTGGGCCTTGGGTTGAAACCCTAGCCTTCATATGGCCGCATTAACAACCCTGCCACTAGAGGTACCAGAGCTCGACACCGTCGTGGTTTCGTTCAATGGCAGCACTCCAGTCTACGGCCGCCAGTACCATAGGCTGAGAACCTAGAATAGTTCGCTCAACCTCCTCACCATCCTCATTCAGTGTCGGTCCCGAACACGACAAGCCAACATGAGTCACCAGGCCGCAATTAGAACAATGACCTAAAAGTTTGTCGTACTTGAATCTGCACAAGAATTCAACCTCATCTTCTACCCAGTACCAGCGATTAAAAGGCAATGGCATGTTCAAAGGTATCTTGACTCGAATCCAAAGCTTCCCAACTTTCTTGCCATTCTTATCGATCTCCTGTTCAAAGGTACCTTGGAGAGTGATCCAGTACTACACCGTTACCATAAGAACTTTCTCTACTGGCATCAGTGGCGAATCTAGAATTTGAAAATAGGGAGGGCTACGTATTTATATGTTCCTTCGAGCGAAACCCAAAAAAAAAAAAAATTGGTACAATTATGCACAAGTGTGGGAATGTAAGAGTGGGGAGATGAGAACCTAAGAGTTCAAGTGTTCAAAGATTGAAGTTAGGCTTTTTAGGGAAGAAGAATGAGAATTTGTGATGGACGGAGAGAATGGGAGAGCCAGAGAGGAGTTTGACTTTGATAATTTGGGTGGGTTTCGTTAAACAAACATACATATAAACAAAAAATATACATCATATATATAGTTTTTTTTTTTTCAACCCAAAAGTTTGGGGAGGGCTTGAGTCCTCCCCACGCCATACCTAGCTCCGCCCTGACTGGCATGATGCCATCAAAACAGGTGAGATCCACCGGAGCATGGTTGTAGCTCTACGGTGAGTCGCGTCAGATCTGAACTCTTTTTGTAGGGTTCGACAACGTGAACTGAACCCTATCTTGCATGAAGGGGGGTTGTTAAGGATGCTCATTATTTTTTGTTACATTTGTTGAAAACATAGCTAAACATTATATTAGAAATCATATTTAGAAAATCATAAAAATGTTACTCTAACTATGCTTAAAACATATGCTTAAGAGCAGCTCCTTATAGTTTACCTACTCCAACTTTAGGCCAATCTGAATGAAAAGAGGAAAAGTTTTCTCTCTAGACCTAGGGTTTCCCCGTTAAAAAAACTTTTACTCGTCCTGCGGCGCACCCTCTTCGGCGCGGGCTTCTGGCCTCCTTGGCGCATGGCGCGTGCAGCCGGACAGGATCTGGCCTTCGTGGTGATGCTTCTCTCTGAGGGCAAGGATGGTGGTGGCCAAGATTGGGCCGCTGTTGAGATCGAACCACTCGCTCCCGAGCGGTTCAGATAGGAATTTAGGTCGTGTATGTGGGATGGCCGGTTAGGCAGTACTGCTTGGCAAGGGATGGACGGGGATAGGCGGTCTGGAGGGATGAGATGGAGGTTTAGCGTGGTTGCTGCTACGGCATCGATCTGCGGTTTTGGGGTTCCGTCCTCTTCATGGTGTAGCCTCGCCCCGGTGGTAGTGGCTCGAAACCTGTGGGGTCAGGGTTGGGGTTTGGGGATCATGTTGTCTTGGATTGAGGTTGTGGGTATTGCCCCTCGGATCTAGTTGGGATAGGGTGGTCTGAATAGCTGGGCTTTGGGACAATCGGGTTGGCGGGGCGCTGACAGAGGTGATCGTCGGCAGGAGGGAGATCGATGCAGGCGAGGGCGATCTGATGCAGGTTCGGGAGTTCAGATGCTGGCGGCGGTCTATTGCAGGCGGTGGTCTGCGACAGACGATGGCCTGATGTAGGAGAGGCTCTGATGCAGGCGGTGGTGTTTGGCGGTGGTGGTAGGTGTGGCGGCCTACTGAGAGTTTTTGGTGTTTGGTTTCTTTATTTGGTTTTCATCAATAAGTCTTTTGTAGTTTTTTTTGTTTTAGCTGTTGAGTCGCACTGCAATTTTTGGTATAGACAATCTTCTCTTCGCCAGTTAAGAGGTCGTTCCTGTTCTGGAGTTGGGTCA
Source organism: Rosa lucieae (assembly GCA_024704745.1). NCBI lineage: Eukaryota > Viridiplantae > Streptophyta > Magnoliopsida > Rosales > Rosaceae > Rosa > Rosa lucieae. The sequence goes on along the minus strand of CM045493.1, from coordinate 18,445,391 downwards.
GCAGTGATGGCGAAATTGTCTGGCTATAGACAATCATCCTTGGTCTTCTAGTGGGTCCTTCCTGTCTGAGATCGGGTCGAAGGCGATGGCGATTTGGAGCAGTGGTGGATGCATGGTGTTGACAAGAGGGTGGTGATGGTGTTGAGTTTTTTAGTCCCAGGTCTGATTGTCTGGCAACCTTTTTGGTTTGGTTTAGGTCACAATGAGTGTTGGCTTGGTCGATCAAACTCTGGTCAGGAGGACTCTGGTGGGTGAGTTTAGTGTCGACACAAGTAAGTTGTCTAGTTTAGAATTCTTACTGGCTGGACGAGAGGTGAGATGTCAAGGATTCACTGCTTCTGCGCTTTTGTCTGTCATACAGTTTTGTCTTTGCCTTTTGTTGTAGTGCAAGTTAAGTCTGTAGTTAAGTCGGGGCCTTGTTGGCTCCGTTAGTCAGCCATTTTGGAGTTCCAATGTGAAGTTCAGTGGCCATTTCTATGTATGAGATGATGCCAAAACTCATTGTATCCAGTTCATTATTAATTAAATTTCTTCTTGATAAAAAAAAAAAAGAGCAGCTCCTTATCATGCGCTAGAGTTCTTCTCCAACCTCGTTATGAACATAGTTCTCAATCCAAGACGACTTTCACACTCTTTGCTCATCTTGTGTGTAATAGAGAAAAACATAAACTAGCTAAGTCGGAGTCAAAAGTTTTCAATGGTCAACTCTCCAGAAATTTAACATTATTTTTTGAAAATTCATATATTCATTTGACAGTTTTTAGGCAATCAACATGCAACATCACAATAATAGTAATGCTCAACTGATGCCTTGACAATTTTCATATAAGATCTAATTCTTGCATGTTAAAAATCTTTGAACTATAATTTCTAGGCATTAAACAAAATTGCAATAATATTATTATGTGCTTCAAATAAAAGCATTGTTGACAAAGCTTCATTCAAAAGAACCCATAACCCTAAATTTAGATTATTGCTACTAATTGAAGCCTTTGATCAAAAAGTGATTCCAAAGTAGATGATAGATCTATTGAAGATTTAGTCTCAAATGACCCAATTCCCACATGAATTTAGATAGAATGAAGATGACCAAAGCACCGGCGTATAAAAATGAAAATTTTCAACGTGCTCAAATGACCCAATTCCCACATGAGTTTAGATCGAATGAAGATGGCCAAACCAGTGTGAAATTTTCAACATACAAATAGATATAAAATTTAGAGATAGCAGAAACTTTAAGGACATGGATGTATAAAAGATGTGATGATCGGGGGTACTCAAAACAGGCGCAAATTAAATAAATAATTTGTTATTCGCAAAAATAACCAAATATTAGGAAAGTGAGAAAGAGAAATGAGGAGGCGAAGGAGGAGAAGTAAAGGTTGCAACAACAAAAAAAGAATTGTTCTTCAATGTCTTTCTGTACTACTTTAAGTAGAAAAAAAAAATTGTTCTTCAATGTCTTTCTTTTCAAAAAAAAAAAAATTTAAGTCAAAAAAATTGACAAAATATCAATTGATTCAACCATATTTCTCTCTACAATTGTTAACAATATTTATTTTTGTCTAAAATTGCTCCTTTGTCTTTTTGGTCCAATTTAAAAAAAAAAAAAAAAAAAAATCTATATGATTGACAGATCATGGTGTAGTAGGTGTTAATTGTTAATGATTTTGGGCAGTGAGTATTTCTACCTATTACTCTTCGGTTGTTTCTATAGCAAGAGAGTAGGTTGTTTCTATAGCAAGAGAGTACAGTATTCCATTATCTTGAAGACTCTTACGAACCACGCGTGAACTTGGTGTCACGGAACCTGCCTTGCGAATGAGATCGCGCTTTTAATGGCGACCCTTTGAACTCAGCTGTCAGAATCTAACTGGATGATTCTCATCAAGTAAGCAATTCACCATATAATTCTAGCAAACATCAAATCAGCAAAGCAAAAAAAGGAAAAAAGATCAAGGTTATCGAAAGCTGCCAGATATATATTTCTGTATCTCGAAGACTCGAACAAGAAAAGACCTTTGGTCCCTAGTCAACATCATCAACCGTTCAAGCCCCAGATCCATTTGAAGCTAAAGTATAACCTACCCAACTTCTTCTGTGCTCCTGTGGACTGTCCTATGCTTTGGATTGATTGCTTGGTTTTCCCAGTTTGTTCAACTGTTGTTGGAGCAGCAACATCAGTAGCAGAACTCAAGTCTGGAAATTGAGCATAACTAATGCTTAAAAGGTTTTCAGGTAAGTCTTCTTTTGTTAACTCTGATTAGTGTTCTGCTTGTGGGTAATGAAAGTAGGGATCTTTGTTCTGTTTTTGGCAAACCCACGTCTTTTTTCCTGGATTGTTGAACTGTTTATGTGGATATGTCATGTGGGGTTTGGATTCTGATATACAAGTTTTGAGCTTTAGGTTGATTCAATCTGTTACTGAAACGGGTGTTTGTGTTTGATTTTATTTGTGAATTCCTGGATTTTTCATTTGCATTTTTGCTCTGTTTGTAGCTTATTGAATTGCATTGCAGTGAATACATCTTTTTTGTTTTGACAAATTCAATTTGATTTATTTACTTCATTTCTGACTTTTAAGGATAGTTTTGTGGTTGCTTAACAAACTTGTAGGGCGAGTAGCAATCAATATACGATTAAGTTTTTGTAAATTAACTACTTTTGAGACTGTCATAGTCCGAATTTGTGCTTCTTGTTCTAAACAATCGTAAAATTGAATACTTTTGAGCATTATAGGTTAGCCTAGCCTGGCTGTTACTTATGTTTGGTTGGGTTTTATTGGATATCCATAGGTTGCATTTTGTTAATTGCAGCATTATCTTGGAGAGTATAAAAAGGAAGAGAAAATGAGGATGAGGAACAAATACAGGAAACCAACCACTTTCCGTTGCCATGCAGGGAGCAGATGTTCAATATCTGCTGTGGTGTGGAGCTTAGTAGGATGTCTTCTTATGTTTCATTTCTACTCCCTGGTTCACCGGAAGGATGGGATGGGCAGAGAAATTCAATTTGGAGCAAGTCACCACCCACAGTTACGTGAACTGGAAAAGGTTGAAGAGGAAAGTATCCACATTCCTCCACCAAGAAAGCGATCCCCACGTGCTGCAAAAAGAAAACCTAAGCGACCCACCACAATAATCGATGAATTTCTTGATGAGAATTCTCAAATTCGGCATGTATTCTTTCCTGATCAGAAACTTGCTGTAGATCCGATGAAGGATGCGGGGAATGATAGCTATTACTATTACCCTGGAAGGATTTGGTTGGATACTGAAGGAAATCCTATTCAAGCCCATGGAGGTGGTATTCTATATGATGAAAAATCAGGAACATACTATTGGTATGGGGAGTATAAAGATGGGCCTACATACCATGCTCACAAAAAAGGAGCAGCCCGGGTAAGTGCTCTACTTTACCTGTGCGATCTTATTCTACTTAAGCTATCCACACATTATCTGTTTCCATTCGTTTAGACGCATTGTGTTTATGCAGCTGTTGCTACTTGTAGATCATCATTGAATATATGATTGTTTCTCTTTGCATATTTTAACCTTTTATACTAGTTTTGTCCTAGGCTAACCCCTGCACCTACTTCATTTCTTGATATGGAATTTAGTTTCTATCATCTACACGGGGTGCTGTTGTTAATTTTATCTGATTTGATTCCTCCTACATGCAATAAATACATTATGAGGTCAAAATCAACTCTGATAGTTTTTACTTCACATGTCAGTTCAATCTAGTCTGGCAGGATATTAGGAACTATAACCAATACATCATTAACAACTGTATATTATGCCTTCTTGGTATGATCTAGAGTGTTAGGTTGGAGATTTATTTTTCCTTCCTGGGCCTTGACATGCCAATACCAAGAGTTAAAGTTCCTCAGACACAATGTTGTGGACTATGATTATAGTAATGACGCATTGTAGTTTCTAAGACTAGAAGGAAGAAATTAGCACTACTTGGTGAAATAGGTTCTTTTAGAATCAATTTCAAACCATCCGCTAGAGGTTGTAACAATCCGAACGCTCCCACTACATCAGGACCCTTTCGACGTTGCACAAAAGCCATTACTTTACGTTCAGCTAGCACTAAAAAGGCTACTCGTAATTGCCATCTTGGTATAGTAATTATGGGAAACATGAAGATATACAAGGGAACTAGAAAGAATGTACCCCATTGTTGGTGACTTGGGATTGGATGTGCATCCTCTATTATTACTTTTTCTGGGCTGCTCACTAGGATGCTCTTCAGGGAAAATGAAGGTCTTTATTCAGAATTTATCTGTTCTCAGAGTTCTGTTCCAAAGTGTTTTGTTCTATTAGAATTTGAGATCCTACAAGTTTTGGTATTTCACGCAGGAATTTCATGTAGGTATATGGAAACACCTATTGCTAACCATTTACCCAAGTCATAGCCCTTCCCAGACCTTCACTAAATTGCAGAATTTTTTAAAGCCATGATAAAACTTATGCTACCACAGCTCTAATTTCAGATCGATGTTGTTGTGGTCAGTAAGATTATGCTCAGTAATGGAGCTGTCAATATTTCTCCTTTTATTTTTTAGGCAACCAGTCCAAACCATGAAAAACGTTTGCAGTTGAGTTGAAGACATCAGCCTTTTGTTTCTTGGCCAATAGAAATGAGTTCCTTTGATCAAAGGAAGTATCCCCATAGATAACTTCTACTCATGGAATCAAGGCTCATTCAAATTGGCCTTCTCCATTTGATGATGGATAAGTGCTCTTTTTGTACATGGTGAGGCCATTGCTGATAAGAACCCAGTAAAAGATCTATCGGTCAGATTTGTGGGGTAAGTAGTGGATCAACGTATCTAAAGACTAACGGAAACTATCCCACAGTCTGATCTGAAAACTCCATCTTGTTCAATTTGGAAACAATGGAGCTTTTTGGCTACAATTTACTATCTGTTTGTCAGAAATAGAAATGACATCTGGTTTTTAAGACTATAACGATAATGTTAGTTGTTAATAGGGATTTTGAGGGTTTGAAAAGAAATGCTTACTCAATGTGTGCTCACAAATTGTGTCTGAACTAGATGGTTCAGTCGTTTTAATGTGGGTTTCAGAGTTTTATTGTTTCATTTCTTGACTTAAGTGCTGTTACGATATATCCAGTAACCATGTGTTGCAGAGTTAATTCCTTTTAATAGAGTTCCTTTTAGTACAATTGTTGAGTTTCTGTCTTTTCTGCAGGTTGACATCTTAGGAGTCGGTTGTTATTCTTCCAAGGACTTATGGAAATGGAACAATGAAGGTATTGTACTAGCAGCAGAAAAAACAAACGAAACACATGATCTCCACGAGTTGAATGTTCTTGAGAGGCCAAAAGTGATTTACAATCACAAGACAGCGAAGTATGTAATGTGGATGCATATTGATGATGTCAACTACACCAAAGCTTCAGTTGGCATTGCCATCAGTGATTACCCAACTGGTCCTTTTGATTATCTCTATAGCAAACGGCCCCATGGATTTGAAAGTAGGGACATGACAATCTTCAAAGATGATGACGGTATTGCATATCTAATATACTCCTCTGAGGACAATAGTGAACTTCACATTGGACCTCTAACTGAAGATTATCTTGATGTGACCAACATCATGAGAAGAATTCTTGTGGGACAGCATCGAGAAGCCCCAGCTCTGTTCAAGCATGAGGGAACTTATTACATGATCACTTCAGGCTGCACAGGATGGGCACCAAATGAAGCACTGGCACATGCAGCAGAGTCAATCATGGGGCCATGGGAGACTATGGGAAACCCCTGCATAGGAGGGAACAAAATGGCTCGACTTACAACAGAGCACATTTGTGATACCTTTACCAGGATTTCCTGGTTCATTTATTTTCATGGCAGACAGATGGAACCCCGCAGACTTGAGAGACTCAAGATATGTATGGTTGCCCTTGATAGTAGGGGGGCCAGTTGATCGGCCCCTTGATTACAATTTTGGGTTCCCCTTGTGGTCAAGAGTGTCCATATATTGGCATAGGAAGTGGAAACTTCCTCAGGGGTGGAGTGGGTGGAAAAAAATATAGATTTTCTTTGTTTCATCTGTGTACCATATGTGAAGCATGGTTATTCTTTCACCGGCTCGCCATGATTGTTGCATTACTGTAAATTAACAGCGTTTGCTTTTAGTTCACTTCAGAGAGTAGAGGATATTCAGTCTCGCAACCACTGCAAGTTCGCTCATCTTTCTATTATATTATGTCATAGCTTTCAGCCTTTAGAGAAGAGTGTCATGACCACTAGTTTTTACTGGCTCTTTTTCACTGGACTGTTTACTCAGACTTGAGGGAAAATGTCCATTTACCCAAATTTGAGCAACACTCACCTCATTTTTTCCAAACATCTTATGAGATTGCCCACTTACCCAATAATTTACATGTCTTTTGCCTTAATACTCAATTAAGTTTTTTATTTTATTGTTTTTATATTTATTTTTAGGACAATTTTGCCATCTCCCTCTTTGTCACTTAGATAGTTATCGAAGACTTCCCCAGACTTCGGTGACCGGCCGCCGGATGGATTCAGGCAATTGGTCACAGGAATCCGGCGTTCTATTTTATTGCCCCCCCCCCCCCCCCCAAATCCCAATAATCGTTTTATTGTCTCCCAATAATCTTATTATTGCCCAAAACAAAACAATAACTACTAGCAAAATTTCCTTTCATTCACAGAGCGCACAGTTTACCAAAAAAAAAAAATTTGACCACCCAGAAAATGCTCTGGGCACCAAATCGGAGCAAACCATAAAGCTTTCTGCTCAGAAGAGGACCATCATGGCAGCTCGTCGTCTCCCACTCCCCCTTGACTACGACTTCCTCTCTACCAATCCTTCCAACTGCCACCTCCTCCTTGTCGCCGGTGACCGCTAGGGCCGCATCACCCTCCTCGACCTTCGCCACCAGTCCCCATCCTCTGGTTCGACGTTGACACCAACAACAACTCCCGCCTCGATGTCCAGGACCTCTGCTTGGTCCAGGCCCGATTCGAGTCCTACCTCCTCGCTGCCATCTCCGGATTCTCCTCCCTCTCCCTCTACGACCCCAACGCGTCGTCCAAATCCAATTACGAGATCGAGAAGTCGCCGAGTTTGTTGCACGAGACTAGAACAACAACGGCGATGAAGCCACAAATGATGGAGGCCTAGAGCTCGACGATGGAGTAGCCGGGGTGATGGCCGAGAAGCGGCCAAGGAGACTGTTGCCAGATTGACGACGGTGGTCTGGGTGAGGAGGAGGATTTGTGTGTGTGTGTGTGTGTGTGTGAGAGAGAGAGAGAGAGAGAGAGAGATGCTATGTAATTCCTTAATTTTCTAGGGTTAAAGTTGTCTTTTGGTTTTTAAATGGGTAAGTGAGAACAATAATCTCTTGATGGGGTAAATGGGTTCATGTTGGCCCAAATTTGGGCATTTGGTAAAGATCCCTTTGGAATAACGATATCACATGCTTGAAGTATTGATCAAAGTGGGAAATCGAGTACATGAACATTCATACGACAGTGAACAGCTTCATGATTGTGATTCTTTCCCATACTGATAAATTTTCTCACTTTTTAGTATTCGTTATCGGTTATCGGCTAGTCTAACTGTCAAGTTGTTAAAAATGTCCTGTTGTAACGCCTACAGCTGGCGTATGTTAGTTCAAGTGAAATAACCACCGACCAAGATATACCAACTTTGATGCTGTTTTTTTTTTTTTAAAGGAGTTTGAAACCCAGGTATGTCAGTTCAAGTGAAATAACCACCGACCAAGATATACCAACTTTGATGCTGTCTTTTAGCACAAAAGAAATGATTAAAACGAAATTAAGAAATAATAATGGCATCCGAAATAGAACATCTTTTGACTTTTTTTATATATAGAATATTCTGAAAAAACGTTGCAAGGCTCAAAGAAAACCAAAAAGCACATACTTGATTAGTTCAGTTTTCCCAAGAGCACATATCTCAGCTTAAAGAAGTGCATCTACAGAAAATGTTGGTCTCTGAAGCCACATCATGCAGTCTTATCACTAGTCACCGAGCGTAACCAACAGAACTTCATCCGGTAAAGCATATTACAGACTACGGTAATTGTTACTTCTCCAGTTCACTCAGATCCTCTTGATTTTTGAAAATGTTCCTGTTTCAGAGAAATAGGTGCTTTGAGTTCCACTGCCAAGCTGCTGTCCATGGGCCTGAGGATTTGAGAGCTCAATCCCCTGAAAGAAAATGGCAATTGGTAGTGAGAATGAGCTCCTAACAGTTTATGAATAAATTCTAATCACACTGTGGAAAGAATGCAATGTTAGTAAGAAAAAGAGTGAAGTCAACCTGCACAGGAGTAAATGCCAAACTTGAAGTCAGTCCAGATGTAGCACCACCAGTGCTTCCATAATTCTTATCCTTAAACCTGAAAGGAATATGCAGCTCATGATATCAGAAAGAGAAGAAACACCTCATACCAGATCAATGAACGCCGATTAAACAATATAATACAAAGCAGCAAGAAAAGGCTTACTTTTTAGCAACTTTAGCAGCAAGTTTGCTCTGACCCATCGACACACGCAGCTTGCCACTCCCAGCCTGACCAAGCATTCCATATCCTTCACCCAGTCCATCCCCTATTATCAAGGAAACAAGAAAAACTTGAATAAGATACAATTCACAATTTAGAAAAGTTACACATTCCAGCATTGCGCAGATCCCAACCATTCATGAAACTGGAACCCATGTGCCCATGCCACAATGTGAGGGCGGGTAACTGATAAATGGCCCAGTTCACACATGAATAAAACCTTCAAAGACTAAAACTTATCAATTTTTTTTTACTTACAAAAATTGTTGGATCATGCATCTGTAATTTATGTATATGTACACACACACAGGGATAGACCTACAGATTCACATCTGCATTATCATTTTTTTACATATCTTTCTTCCCGTAGAATTTCACAAAATAAAGTGAAAATGTAACGAGTCACTTTCTTTTTTTCTGTTGTGTGTTTAAAAATAATAAAAAAGAAGACGCATTCCCTCCCAAGGTCTACAGTATAAAAGTTGCTTTTTGTATCTGTGCATGTCCAAAGTTGTTCCCCACTCAATCCGTAACTTAATAACTATCATTGGACTAGGGCATAGAGTGACTTCCACAGTTATATAAAAGACAAATGCAACACATGTAATTACCTAAAGAAGACAGAAGACAGAAAATTACCTAAAGAACTCTCTTCAGGTATGCCAAACTGCATCCTGTTTGCGAGCTTCCTCATGTCTGTTATCGCATATCTGTAAAAGTAAACATTAGCATACGACTCATAAATCACTAAAAGTAAAGTACAGAGCAATAGAATTGCAGCATACCTTTCTTTCATCTTCCTGAGTCGACGTCCACCTCTCTTCTTTTTAGGTTCAGAATCAGGAACGGGAAGTGGTTTAGGTTGCTTTGCAGGGGGAGGCTCCTGCCATTTTTCAATTTTCTTACGGATCTCCTCTCGGAATGCCTTTCCAGTGTTCCCAGATGGATCTCCTCTCGTAGAATCCACCCGCGCTGCAAGGGTTGATTTTGCAGCCAAGAGCCGACCAGCACGCATCCTAAGAGCAGGGGGTGTAGTTTGAAATATCTCTGTCTCCTCAACATAACCAATACGATATTGTGATGTTGCAGTGGAAAACCCAGCAAGATTTTTTTTCTTAGCACCAAGAAGCTGAACATTACAAGCAGGCATTTTAGCTAAGGCAGCAAGACCACCAGCCATCCCCATAAGTTTCGCCGCAACAGCACTCCCAACAATAGCAGAAAGATTTGGTGCAATAAAACCCATTCTACTTTCTACAAAATCAAGAACTTTTTTCTTTGCTGAATCAAGAGCAAGGGCTCGATCACATGCATCAACTATTTTCTCCAGGACGTCCTCTGGAAGTGGCTTTCCACTTGTAGTTGAAGCTGTAACTGACACAACCATAATAGTTGCTGAAGGTAAAAGCCCCTCCAGATCAACAAGGGTTACATCCATTTCATTCCCAATTTTCTGAACAACTCGAGCATAATCAATTGGATGATGAACAAGTGACTCGAGCTCTGGAAATTTTGGCCGGTATTTGTCACGAATAAAATTGTGGATGATTACAAGTTCATTCTCAATGTCAACTGACAAAGCATTACAGTCCACAATCAGCTGATATTCTGGATCATCTTCCAAAACTAGTGCATGGTTTGACATATCAGAACCCTTCTCAAGTGCACCTTCCACTTTCTGCAAGTTAGACACCATACTCCCATTACCTACACGTCAATATGCACATTCCAGTAATAAAATAGAAAAAGAAGAAACAGCAGGGACAGCAAAGGAGGGATATGGAGAAGCAAATACATATAACTAAACCTATTCAAAGTTTAAATGGTTTTTTTTAGCTTATTTAATCTATTCTCGGTCTTTTGTGCTCACGACTACCATAAAAATATCTTTGAATCCTCCCCTGCTTCTCTCTTCTATGATTAAAACAAAAACATTTTCCTATTTTATGAAGTACAATTCAACTTGAGAAACATTCAGAGAAACATTCAAACAACTACATAGGATAAGAAACAAATGATGAATAAAGCAGTGAAAGGATAGATTTTAGGCATATGGAAGAGACGTATAAGTTTACGAGACCAAAACATTCGCTGAGAATAAGTAAAAGAGTCATTTTGAAAAATACCTGCATTATATCAGCAAATCTTTGTGATTTCTGCAATTTTGAAACACTATCCAGATCATCATAGTTAAGTGTCTCTAAGTCCGCCAAGTCCCCATCGACATCTTCCTCCATGTTTGCAACATCAGCATCATCTTCAACCTGAAAAATCAAAACAATAACTTAATGCAAAGATCGAGACAGATATGAACTTTCAACAGCTGACCAACTATCTCATGAAGGACAAAAGCATTATAAATTTCTCATAAAAAAAAAAAAGAGGCAGCAAAATACTCACAGGAACATCGGCTTCATTGTCCGATAGCTCATCAAGATCAGCAAGAAATGAATCGGCTAGAGTTGCCTGCAATTACGCAAGAAAAAGTGTCAACAATGTACATAACCTTTGTTACGGTGCCGATTGAATTGAATTCGGTACAACTCAGAAGCAAATAAAACTATGCAAGGAGTACGAAAATACATAATGACTAACCATTGTTTCAGGCTCAAGAAGCTTCCGGCGAGTAGTGCCTACAAATTGAAAAGTACAGTAAGAAAACTTGATCAAAATTAAACCCTAATTATCGACTGGAACGCAGAAATTAAATCCAGGACCAAGCCCCAATCAATAACTACTATATAGCCGAGAAGAAAGACAGATTTCTCACAAGCGAAAGTTAGCGATTTTCAACTAATCAGCAAAACAGGTTTGAAGATTTAGAAGAAATTAGGAACCAAATCGAAACCCTAAGAGAAAAACCAGAAAATTAAAACCAAAATAGGAAGTACCTGAAGGACGGGCGCCGATTGAAGAACAAAACGGAGATAAGAGAGGGTTGGGAGTGATTGGGTATCGTGGGTTTTGTTAGGAAGAAAGATGAAGAAGAAGAAGAAGAAGAGTAAAAAGAAGCGGGGGGGAGGGGACTATACCGGCAGAAGGGCGGGTTGGGCTGAGGTGGGCTTGGATCATTTTTGTTGTTTGGGTGGGGCATGGATTTACCGGGCCAAAAGTATCAGAGAAATTCATTTTCACTATTGTAATCTTGGATGGCTATTCACTTGATTTCTCATTCAATTGTGTAATTTTTTTATTTTTGGAAAAGTAAAACGTTAACCAATATATCTATACTATTATTAAGAGAAGAGACTTTGTTAGTCAAAATGCATATGAAATTACATATGGATCCTTACATCATATATTAATTTGAAATTATATTTAATAGCTAAGGGATAAGAAGGTAAATAACAAAATCAAAATTTTTTCAAAAACAATCATTTACTTATGTGCAGATAACTTCTCACTTACCCACTATGTGCATTTCGTCTAAGATAAAACTTCCCACTAATTGTAATAACTCCCCACTTATTTTGAAAAAAACTTTTCCATATCTATTTAATCTATACTATTATTAAGAGAAGAGGGTTTGTTAGCCAAAATCTAAAATTTTGACATAATTGACCCTAGAATATTAATAAACTTTGAGAATTAATTAAATCACAAGGATAATTAAGACATTTACAAAATGTATTTTTCTTTAAAAAATTTGAAAAAAATTATCCACAACCCACTTTTCTCTCTCCCACTTTCTTTTCTCTGCAATAACCAACTTTTTTCTTCTTCTTTTTTCTGAAAAAAAAAAAATTAATAGCTTGCACATGCAGAGCATGTGTGGAAAAATGCTAGTTAATAATTATTCACACCCATCGGGTGTGTTTTGTTCTAGTATTAAATAAAATGCCATGATGTGAAAATCTATACTATTATTAAGAGAAAAGAGCTTGCTGTTCAAAACTTTTTTTTTTTTTGGGCCGTGACCACTTACACAATTTTAGACTGAAAAATGCACACTTACTCCACTAAAAGTTTTTTCACCCTATTTACCCAATTCAGTGTAAAATGACAATTTCAACCTTCAACTAATTAACAAATTACATATTCAATCTCTCTCTCTCTCTCTCTCTCTCTCTCTCTCTCTCTTCTCTCCCTCCCTCCCCCCTCTGCTTCCCTAGCCTGTCGCCAGAGGCCTGCATACTCGCCACCGGTGCTGGTCCTCCTCACCGTCCCAGTCAGCGACGACTCTCCTCCTCCGCCGCAGTCCATGGCTCTGTTTCCTCGTGGTTCGATTGCATGAATTGAGGGTGAGCAAGGGCAGTCGTCGTGCTGGTGCCCCGAGAACGAGGATCTGGATCTGAAATTTCCGGTCGTCCAAAGAACGTGACCAGGTTCAGTTTGTTCAGATCGAGGGAGAGCCGGGGCAGGTCTTCGTGCTTGTGCCCCGAGGACGAGGACGAAAGCGAGAGGCGCGAGGAGATGGAGACAAACTCGAGCCGTCGCTTCTGTGAAGGAGGTGCTTCAGTGAATTGGGCGAGTGTTTGTGGAGGTGCTGGACGACGTCGTTTTCTGACCACTCTCAGCCTTCGTGCCGCCGTTATCGTGGTCTATAGCCCGATTCTGCACCTTCTTCTTTTTTGGATCTGAGTCCCAACTCCCAATTACCTACATTCTTCACTGCCACTCTCTCTCTCTCTCAGGCGGAGTTGATGACGACGTCACCTTTTTTTTTTCTTCTTTATTTAGTGAATTTGGCAGAAGACTTATACATGTCTAAGGAAAAAAGAAAGAAGAATGAAAGAAAAAAAAAAATTTTATTGAGGAGTTATACATGTCTACTGCGAGTCAATAATATGATTATTAGGGGCAATAATCTTATTATTGGGGCAATAATAAGATTATTACGAGACAATAATAAGATTATTTATATTAATAAACCTATAAAAACTTTCAAAATTATAAACATTTTCAGTTTTCATTAATATTGATCCCTAATAAACTTGTTACTGGGGGGCAATAATATGTTTATTAGCAGCAATAATATGATTACTGGGCATTATTGGGGGGCAATAATATGATTACTGGGGGGCAATAAATTCGGACGCCGGAATCCGATCACCAGTCAGTCCGGTAGCGGGATTCGGGATTCGGGATTCCGGTGACCGGTGGTCGGATTCTGGTCATCGGTTGTAGGAGTCCGGTCACCGGTCGCCGGAGTCCGCTGCTGGCTGGTCACCGGAGCACAGCAAGGTGGAGGATAACTTTTCTCTCTAAGTGAGAAAAAAGGCGAGGGCAAAAAAGTCCCAAAAAAATAAAATGAATAAAAAAGAATTAATTGAGTATTAGGGAAATATTAATTATTTAGAGTGTTTTGGGTAAATGGGGTTAAAAAAATGCTAGTGGAGCAAGTGGGCAATTTGGTGTCTAAAATTGGATAAATGATCATTTCCTTTTTTTTTTTGCCAATTTAACCTTTATATATTAAAATAAAAATACTTTGAAATATAATTAATCAATAGGGATAATATAGTAAATTGAAAAATAAAAACAAAAGAATAAAAATATTATTAAAAAAAAAACAGAAAATGTGGTAGTCGTACGAAAAGTTTTCTCACTACCTTTTAACTTCTTTCCACACACATAGTGGGTGGACCCTACTAGTATTAAATGAAAGAAAGAAAGAAAACATAACAAGATGCATAACCGCATCTAAAATAAGATGTAATACGAACTAGACCAGATGTCGAAAGACATTGAATAATGCATTGCGTGTGTTATTTGAGCGGTGTAAATTGTAAATGTAATCGTAACAGGTGATTTGACCACCTGGAAATAAGAACTAGACCAGATGTCGAAAGACATCGAATAATGCACTACGTGTGTTATTTGAGCGGTGTAAATTGTAAACGTAATCGTAACATGTGATTTGACCACCTGGAAAAGGTGATTCACCTACCGAGAAATCGAAAGCGACCGAAGGTGTCAAAAACTCAAATAATCAGAGACGAACTCTTAAGAATCAGATTGATGAACCTAGGTCCCAAATCCTAGAGCAACAATGGCCTGCAGCCCAAATTCAAATCCACAACCAAATTCGTCCCGGATCCGAGATCAGAATCTGAAAACAACCCAGATCTAAACCACAGTCCACGCTGGGTATTTTGCCACACCAACAGCTCAAGGAGAACACGCGTCTTATCATAATACTCGGCCTCGGACACATTCCTCCACCACGAGGGCTGCAGTGTCCGCACCAGATTGTAGCCACCCAATTGAACCAAACCTGTAGTAATCACCCAGTTGTGTTTGACTGTTCTTGAATATAATCTAATGGTTAAGAATAATTAGTCAAAATAAATTCATTTGAGCACAACTAAAACAAAAAATCAATCAAAGAGATGAAGACAACTTGTTACATTGTATTATTGATAAAGAATTGCATTTCAATATTAAGCACTTTCGTTACTCTTTTTGATTAATCAGTCTCGTGTCTTGGTTGTCATAAACTTCTCTGAATAAATATTGATTTACCTAAATTTTTTACAGGGAGGAAAAATGGTTTCGGCGCAAAGAAACCTGCTTATACAGTTATACATGTTTAGCATAGGTTTTCAGCATAAATTCAGTTCTCTATGTTTATCATTGAGTGTATTGAGTTAAGTTCTGGCACTATACATCATGTTTCAGCGATTTGTTTAGATTTTAAGTTGAGATATGCTTTTGAATTGAGAAATTTTTCTGTAAAGTTCGAAGCTATAGGTTCGTTAAACTTCCTTTACTTGATTCCATGAATCCGTCTCTCTCCACATGTGCCTTAAAAGAATGAAGGGAAGTCAGTTAATTCTTTCTAGTCATTGATCTTAATGGTTCGATACTGAATGTTCTGAAAAATGAAAGTACGTTGGTTTGAGTCTATAGGGGATATGAGACAGGTATGGCGACGAAGTGGCTGTGCTTTTTTGCATTCTGAAGTTGGAAGACCACTTCAGTGATTATGATGTTTTCCAGAGATATCAGTCTGGTTATCCAAGTGAAACTATTTGCATGAACTAGATCTGCTATATTTGATCGACAATGGTCTGTTATGGGATGTTTCTGTTAATTTCGGTTATTGAAATTATATTGATGTTCAGTCATGGATTTGGTTACGGACTTACGGATAATGAGTTCTTTCTTTTTTATGGTGTGGTCCACAGTATCCTATCCGGAGTAGGTGATGATGAATATTCAGTTTTCTTATATAAGGCTATTATTTGTTACTCTGAATAATTAGCATTTGCATGTAGTTTCAATTCAACATTGCACCTGTAATACTTGTTAGTTTAGATTTGAGGCAGTAGATGCTTGGTGAGAGTGTTTGATAATTAAGGAGTTTGATTCTCTAGGCTAAGCTGTTAGATCGCAGAAGGGTATTTAACTGTGTGTGAAGTGGCTTTGGATATGAGGGTTTTGGGTTCACAAGTTAATACTTTATAGTATGACAACGCAGCAAAATCGTGAGTGATCCAAAAGCTTCTCCTCCAAGAGCCACCATGGTTTCGGCAAACTCTAAAAAGGCAGTGAGGAATGTATACCTCCCCAAAGAGACCATACTCCAAATGATCATGTCAAAGCTGCCAGTTAAATCTTTGATGCGATTTACCTGTGTTTCTAAAGGCTAGGGTTCTATGATCTCTGACCCACAGTTCACCAAGTCACACTTTAAATTAGCTTCTTATATAGCAGCAAACCCTTACTCGAAAACGACTTCTCCTCTCCACCAGCTCTCAACTTGAATCCTTAGAAATGGAGACGTCGTCGTTTGGAGACAATTCTTTCGGTGGAAAGCTTACCTTCCCATTCAAGCAACCGGGTTGTAGCATTCAGCTCCTGGGCTCCTGCAATGGTTTGGTATGTGTAGGTGTTTATCCTAGTCCTTCACAAATCTCATTTGGAGCTCTATATATGGAACTACCCCTTAAATGGATTCGTCCAGAAGTTACTGGCTCCATCTTTTAGTTCAAAACTGTTCATGATAAGCAACTGTTGTTTTGGTTATGTCTCTGCTACTGCTGACTACAAAGTCATGCTTTGTCCTGTTGTCAAAGAAGAACATAACGCCATGGCTGTATTCGACATCTTCTCAGCCAACTCTTGGAAAACGGTGGTGTACTGGTGTTGACTTGTGAGTCATGTTGTGTAGAACAAGTTTGCTTGTATATAAAGTAAATTTGTAGGAGAAGGATCTTGTAGAAGAAGGAAACTTGGAGAACAAGTTTACCTGGAGAACAAGATGTGTAATGTAGTAGTGTAGGGCTTGTATATATACCCTCATTTACACCATTGAATCAACATCAGAAAATTCATCACTCACAAATATTTCTTTCTTTCCATTTCATATTTTGACTTGGTATCAGAGCAAAAATCCAAGAGGACTTTGTCTCTTTGTTTTTCCTTCATTCTTCTTTCCTCACACTCTGGGGTAAGATTGTTCCTTCCTCTAATTCAAAGGTTAGGATTGTTCTCTGTCTTTTAGAAGGTGAATTTTATCTTAGTAACGTCGAGTTTACTCGCCCAACACCACTAGGTCCATCCAATTAATGCGATGTCTAGGCCAATGATTGAATAAGAGAAAGGAAACCGAAAAGTTGAAAAGTGAGCATTGCTCCACCAAAATCTTAATCCACCTTATCTGGTCGCATTAAAAGGAGTTACAGAAAGGTTGCGCGATAGGCAACACCCAAGTATCAGATTTCTTTTCTCTTTACTTAGGAAGTACTGTTGCTTCTTGACTAGTCGATTAATCCCTCTCGACTTATCAAACTTACCTTCTGTCTCAATTCCACTGCATAATCAAGTTTTTTCGTCATGGCATTCTCTCAATTGTTCTGCAACTACTACAAAAACTTTGGACACACCAAAGTAACATGTTACAAATTTGTTGGCTACCCACCTGGCTACTTTAACAATTCGAAATCTGATGGTAAGATCTCTACATTGGTTGTTCACATAAATCGAGGTAAGGTTGGTGTTGGTTTACAAATTTCTGACTTTATTGGTGGAGATACTTGGATAATTGATTCAGGTGCCTCAAATCATATGACTTAGGACAAATCCCGTATTTCCAGTTTGTCACCCCCGCTTGTGTCTAGTGTTATAAATGTTAATGGTGAGTCTTTCCCTGTAATGGGGATAGGTAGAACTCAAGTCACTCCTGCTTTAGAACTTCATAATGTTTTATATGTTCCAGCTTTATCTCATCATTTAATATCCGTACCACAATTAAATGCTCAGTCTAAGTGCTCGGTAACATTCTTCCCTATGTATGCCATTTTTCAAGATCTTCTCACTAGGGAAATACTTGGTCGTGGATATTTGAGGGGGAAAATGTTCCATCTTGATTGCACATATGGTGGAGAGAAGCCAACAAAGACAACCCGAGCTGCTTTAACACCAAGTTCTGGTCAAATTAGTGGGGTATGGTTGTGGCATCGCAGTCTTGGGCATCCTTCTTTTAGCAATATGAAAAAAAAAAATCATGCCTTCTTTGTTTATTGGGATAAATGAGTCTACTTTACATTGTGAAACATGTGTTCTTGCTAAGAGTTATCGAGCTAGTTATCCTTCAAGTGTTTTCAATAAAAGTACTACCCCTTTTGAGATTATTCACTCTGATGTGTGGGGACCTTCCAGAGAACCCACGGTTCTGGAATGCGTTATTTTGTCTTGTTTATTAATGATTGCACTCAATTATCATGGGTAGCATTGCTTAATCTAAGGATGCTGTGTTTTTTGCTTTTTAAGCCTTTCAAAAAATGATTCAAACACAGTTCAATGGTCATATCAAAGTTTTTCGTTCTGATAATGAGAGAGAGTTTGTTAATCATGATTTTCAGAAACATTTCCAAGAACAAGGTATAATCCATCAAACCACTTGTCCCCAAACACTTGAACAAAATAGTGTGTTTGAATGCAAAAACTGTCATCTTTTAGACATAGCATGAGCATCGTTATTTGGTGCTCATATGCCCAAGTATCTGTGGGGTGAAGCAGTTCAAACTGCTTCACATCTTATTAATTGTCTTCCTTCCAGTGTTCTTCAGGGGAGTATTCCCATTGAAGTCCTGTCAACCCATGTCTCTATTTCTTCCTTCCATAATCTTCCTGCCCGCGTCTTTGGTTGTGTTGCCTTTGTCCACATACCCAAAAATCAGAGGTCAAAGTTGGATGTCCAAGCTCTCAAATGTGTATTTGTGGGTTACAAGTGCTATCATCCACCTACTCGGAAGTTCTAAGTTACAATGTGTCACGCCCTTGATTTTTAACACAAATAAAAATCGATATATAATCCCATAATTATACATGGGTGACCGTTCAACCATTAATAAGAAATACCTGAAAACTTTTTCCCTTTAAACCAAGTACATCCTGATGCCTTAAACCCTCAAGTTAATATACACTCGCTCTCCACAGAGTTATATATTACACAAGCTTACGAATTAAATTGTTAACAACAAAATAAAACGTAAATGCTCCTTAGAGTTCACTACAAGCGGAAGTCTTAATAACGGTAAAGTCACAAAAATGGCTTCCTACCGTAAAGCTGCAAATGACGCTACCTCAGCATCAGCCACGATTATCCTGAACTGCAGAATTAACCCCTACACCATTTGAATGGTGCACCGGGTTGCCACACAACAAACCCGGTAAGCTTTTACAAGCCCGTATGAGTAACTCAAACAACACATGCACAACTCACCCACCGAGGAAACCCATCAACTCGTAAAAAGGAACACACACCATGTTTTCCCAAAACAACACATTCTTTTCCCAAAAGAAACAACTCAAATCACCCCGTGACAGAAACCATGTTAATTGAAACTCTGACAATTCAATATGATACACAAGTCCTCCCTGGACATTTAAAAGAAAGAATCCTTGAAACTCCCTTTTAAAACACATTCTCAAATCAACACAAGTCACCCTATGACAAAATCATATAAATAGTTAACCTAACAATTCAAATATGATAAATCGATCCAACCTAGATAATAAAAGTCAACTCACAAAAAACATATCATTTGTTAACCTAACAAATAGAATATGAAACTTCGGTCCAACCGGGACAAAACATCAACACACATCAATCATATCTATCGTTAACTTAACAAATAGAATATGATACTTCGGTCCAACATGGATAAAACATTAACACACATCAATCATATCTATTGTTAACCTAACAAATAGAATATGATATTTCGGTCTAACCTGGAGAAAATATGTACCCAGAAGTCATAAGTAACCTACTTAGATCCATGAGGTACGATGGCAGACAGACTAGAGCTCTAACTAAATCGTAACATGTCACCCGACCAAGGTTCAACCTTACGATATAACATATGCAACCTGCAACCCCGGATCCTTAGGCCAACCTCACCCTCAGATCAAAACATTAAACCAGTCGCACTGGACCCAAAATGTTAAATCAATCAAACGGATAAATCACAACTTGTGACTCCCTAAATCCTCAGACCACCAGTCGTCAGATTAAAACATTTAAAATGGTCATACCTGACCTGAAAATATTACCCAACCCAAAAGGAGAAGCACAACCTGTAACTCCCCAAATCCTCAAACACTTTTCAAAACAATAGGAAAAACCATTTCCCACTATAATTGTTTCCCGAAAAGTCATATCACAAAATGAGAATGAACTCACCCACACATATATATATTTCACGTTATATATATATATATATATATATATACCTGGTCATTCACTCAGGAACGTCACTAATACCAACTATAGTTTGTAGTTAACTAAATAACTCTCAAAACAATAAAGGTAACTTCATTCGTAAATGAACATTGTGAGATTACTCACCTCGAAAATCCCATTGCGTCTTCAATACATAACCGAACTAACAATCACACCAACAACTCATCCAAATCACCTTTAGAAGCTCCTAATCATCAATGATCTCAAACCAGTGAATCACCAAGTGATTAAAGTTTTAATCCCCTAGTCGAACAACAACCCTGAAAGTAACGCCAATCGAGGCAAAACCTCATCCGAGACCACCCAAAGTCTCCGGAATACTTCTACGATAGATATGCCAAAACCACAAGTCGATCGAACGCTCGAATCCTTACGGATAGAATAAATCAAATGGTCTGAAACCGTAAAAATCATAACAAATTCATACGAACTCCAAAAATTGCGTATTATATATCGAAACGCTCGTATCGATGAGTAGAAGATATATAATACCAGAAACAGTCCTTTAAACGGCCAGAACGCTGCCACAGGCTATGGCGCACCGTAGCCGGCCAAAACTCACCATTTCACAAAACTCTCAACATCAAAGATCTTCATCTCATCATGCTTATCAACTTTCATAACTAGCCTCAAGTCAGAATCTAAGCAAAAATGGTCAAAAACTACCTCACAAACGGTGAATCACTGTTCAATCTGAGTTGAACTAATTTCCATGTAAGTCGATCCAAACAACTACCACAGATCGATCAGGGAGGCTCCTACGAACTCACAACAGGAAGCATGAAGCCACGATGTCGCCGGAACTGCGTTTTCCGAAGGGGTCCGAATACACCAAATTTCGCTGCCTTGCTGCACCGTTGCTGCTGAGAATCGAGGCTAGAGGATGCCACAAGGAGGAGTGCACGGAGGAGATGAATTGATCTGGAAAGTTTCACCGCCGGAAAAGTCGGGTCAGAACACCGGGTCCAGGTTGGGTCTGACGCAAAGAAGAGGGAGAACAGAGGTTATGGTTTCCGGAAATGGAAGCCCAAATGAGAATAGTAAATTTACCGAAAGGGAAACTTCTATTTATAGCGGTTTCCAAAAATATCCAAAACTTCCGCAGACCATAACTTCCACATACAAACTCTGATTTTCGTGTTCCACATGTCCACGAACTCGTATCGACACGCTCTACAACTTTCATGAATGAAGTTTTAGGAGATTCTCAAAGAATAAAAAGTCAACCCTCGCGCCCCCTAAAATGACGCTTCCTGAATAATTATTCGCCCGAAACACTTCGACTCCATCCACGAGCTACGAAATCGTCTAATAACCACTAATTAAATTCCAAAAAATCTTCTGAAAATAAATACGAATTTTCGGGGCATCACACACAATGGATGTAACATTCTATGAGGACATGTGTTATTTTACCCCCAACAACATTTCTCTTCAGGGGGAGAATGAGTTTTTTGACGAGATGTTTGTTGGTGGAGCATTGAAGAAAAATCATGAGGATGAAGAAGAATGTACTGATGACTGTAATTCGACTGGTCAAAGTATCCAAATCAACCAGTCAATGAAAGATCCGAAGGAACAAAGAAGCTTGATTGACCAGTCAAACTTATCTATCGACTAGTCGAATCCTGAGGAGTATAGTCTTGACCAGTCAAATTCTGTGGCAGAAGAACACATAACTTTTTCGACCAATCAGAAATCAAGCCGAAAAAACTTTGACAGTGACTCCCCCTTCTCAATTATCCCTCATTGACCAAGATTTCCCAAGTTCTGAAGATCATCTAGAGGTACACTCTAAACCCATATATGAGTCTAATAATAATGTTGAACCTACTCTTGTTGAGGCTGGCCCAACCAAATATTCCTTACCTAACCGGTCAACTCATGGTCAACCTACCAAGAAGTATGAGCCCACTCTTCATGCTAAATCTAAATATCCAGTTGCAAACTTTGTGTCAACTCATAGATTGTTAAAGTCATATTAATCTTTTGTGCGTCAAATATCCTCTATTTCTGTGCCCAATAAAGTGTAGGAGGCTTTGAGAGATTGGAAGTGGACCAAGGCAATGGTAGAAGAAGTGGACCAAGGCAATGTTATAAAAGAATCACACATTGGAACTTGTACCACTTCCTCGTGGCAAAAGGACTGTTGGGCGTAGATGGATTTTTGCTGTGAAACATAATGCATATGGCACAGCAAGCAGGTATAAGGCGAGGTTGGTTCACTCAGACATATGGGATTGACTATGATGAGACTGTTGCTCCAGTAGCCAAGATGAATATTGTTCGAGTGTTATTGTCACTGGTAGCTAATCTGAACTGGCCACTCCATCAGTTCCATATCAAAAATGCATTCCTTCATGGGGAGTTAAATGAAGAAGTGTACATGAATCGTCCTCCTAGTGATGCACCAGATACACCTGGTGATGTTGTGTGCAAATTGAAGAAGTCTCTTTATGGACTTAAACAGTCACCCCGAGCATGGTTTGGCAGATTCACTCAGTGCATGAGACACTTTGGATACAAGCAAAGCAATTCAGACCACAGCTTGTTCCTAAAGCACTAAAAGGGAAAGGTAACTATGCTTATTATATATGTGGATGATATGGTGATAACAGGGGATGACTTGGTAGAAATTGGAAGTCTTTAGAACAAGTTGGCATCTGAGTTTGAGATGAAGAATCTAGGAGACTTGAAGTATTTCTTGGGGATTGAGATAGCCAGGGGGAGAGATGGCATCTTCTTATGTCAATGCAAGTATGTGTTGGACCTTTTGGCAGAGACAGACATGTTGGATTGTTGCATGATTGACACTCCAATCGAGCAAAATCACAAACTAGCAGAATATCATGATTAGGTTCCAATTGACAAACCAAGATACCAGATGTTAGTAGGACATCTGATTTATTTGTCACACACTAGACCTAATGTTGCTTATGCAGCTAGTGTTGTGAGTCAGTTTATGCATAATCCAAGTGAACAGCATATGGAGGCAGTGGTAAGAATCTTGAGGTACTTAAAGTCAGCACCAGGAAAAGGTTTAATGTTTTCTAAGTATCAGCACCTCGATATTAGTGGATATACAGATGCAGATTGGGCCGGTTCTATCACAGACAAGAAGTCAACATCTGGGTACTTCACCTTTGTGGGAGGAAACCTTGTTACCTAGAGAAGTAAGAAGCAAAAAGTTGTTGCAAGGTCAAGTGCTGAAGCTGAATATAGAGGTATGGTACATGGAGTGTGTCAACTTCTATGGCTACGAAATTTACTTCGAGATTTGGATTTTAAGCCTAAGTCAGCAATGCAATTGTACTGTGATAACAAATCAGCTATTGACATATCACATAATCCTGTACAACTTGACCAAACGAAACATGTGGAAGTTGATCGACACTTCATTAAGGAAAAGCTGGATGCAAAGTTAATTTCCTTTCCTTTTGTTCCAACCGAGGAGCAATTAGCGGATATACTTACCAAAGCTGTATCTAGCAAGTTGTTCCATGACTCACTAGGCAAGTTTGGTCTTCGTGACGTTTATGCCCCAACTTGAGGGGGAGTGTTGACTTGTGAGTCATGTTGTGTAGAACAAGTTTGCTTACATATAAAGTAAACTTGTAGGAGAAGGATCTTGTAGAAGAAGGAAACTTGGAGCACAAGTACACTTGGAAAACAAGATGTGTAATGTAGTAGTGTAGGGCTTGTATATATACCCCTATTTACACCATTGAATCAACATCAGAAAATTCATCACTCACAAATATTTCTTCCTTTCCATTTCATATTTTAATTGATGGAAGCCCTATTCTTCAATTTCTAACTTCCAATTTGGAAGTGGACTCTTTCAAATGAGACACTTCATTGGATCCAGGCATTGTTTACGTAAACCAGACAACTGAGACAAGTTGTGCTTGCTTTTGATTTGGTGAAAGTGGAGTTTCGTGAACTTGAGTAGCCGAGTTTAAACCAAGATGAGATTAGCACTAGTGCTAGTGTTCTTTCTGGAGGATGTCTGGCAGTAACAAGCAGTAAGCGGCCTTATGATGAGTTTGTTCAATTACAGGTCATGAGAGAGTATGATGTGCTAGAGTCTTGGACCAAGCTCTTTAAGTTCTCTATTGGCAATCGGCCTGAGCAGGAATACTTGAGGATGAGAGTCTTCTATTCAGAGAGTTGTATAGTTATGCTGCAAGGGACTTTTTTGGACAAATACTTGAAAAGGTTTGCTCATCAAAAGGGTTGATAGGAAAGACTACGGCCTAGTTTGGGATTGATTTTGGAGCTGCTTTTGGGACCAAAAATGCTTTTACAATTTAGTTGGGTTGTTTGGTAAAACCTCTACAATCAGCTTCCGGATGGAAGCGCTTCCTTCAACTGCTGAAATCAAGAAGCTCAATTTTGTAGCTTTGGAAATCTGCTTCTGCGGGAATCAAGTTGAAGACGCGGAAGAGTTAATGAAATTTCCAATATTGGCGAAATTGTCCTCCTGGCTTTCATGTTTATCCTTCACTCTCTCACTGCTTCTTCTTCTCTGACTGGCAAGAAGTCAACCCATATCATCAAAGGTATGCCCCTCATCCTCCAGATCCAGGTGCAAAATTAAAAGCCAGATGAATCATTCTTCTTCAAGAGAGCAACATCCCACAATTTTGAAGAGGTAAAACATCTGACCCATAATCTCAAACGCTCAAAATCAATCCCATCTCCATATCTCAAGAGCTCATCAACATCGAATTTACACCCAGAAAAAGCATCTCAAAATTCCCAGAAAAGAAACTCAGATGTATAATTGAATTATAGAAACCTTCAGGTACAAACCCCAATTTATCTAGCGTCTCATTTCCATGGGAATTGAAAATTCTGGAGTCTTTCTTACGAAGCTATTGATGAAAGAAATATTAGCATCAAAAATACCTGAGAGCTGAGTCTAGTCAGATTCCGGAGGAGGCAGGGGCGGTCCCGATTTGGCGGCGAGGCAACAACTGGGATTGTGAGGAAGATAACCCGATGACCGGCGGCGATGAAGCGGGAAGGGATTGGTGGAAGTAGGAAGAGGAAGAGGAGGAGGGGTGAAGTGATGACGGGTGAAGGAGAGTTTGAGGAAGAGAGTAGATAATGGTCTTCTCATTCTTTTTTTTACTATTCGTGTCTTGTTTTTAAGCTTATTTGTTGTGGGTTTTTTTCTTTTGGTAATTCATTCGTTGTTTCTTTGGGCTGGTCCCTTAATGAGATATCCACTCCAAAAAAACAAAAGGAAAAATCAATAGAAAAATGCACTCCAAACAAAAAAAAGGAAAAATCAATATCTGATTTTAAAAAAAAAAAGGAAAAATCAATAGAAAATATAAAAAGAATTAGATGAACATAATTTTTTTTAATTTTTTTTTCAACATTTATGTCCTTTTTAGTAATTATAAACTGTCACAGCACTTTTTATTCACAATTTACCAAACACTCCGAAATTGCTTTTTGTTCTTACAGCACTTTCAAAAACAATTTACCAAACACTCAACTGCTTCCTGTCACAACAAAATCAGAAGTGCTTCCTCTCACAGCAAATTTAAAAGTGCTTCTGCTCACAGTACAGCAATCTCAAACTAAGCCTACTATTCGGTGGATCAATATAATTGTGTGATTCAATATGATGGGAGTGTAATTCGGCTTGATGATTTTCAATGCCTAAAAGGAAGCGCAACTAAAGAGGAGTGATTGCTCATGCCATTGCTGGTATGTTGCTCCTCATTTACTCTGCTCAATCATATGCATTTGCAAATGATGTGCCATTAATTAGTCCACTGAAACTATTAGGGCTTGTCCGGTAACGTTTTTAAAAATGATTTTTCAAAAAACGATTTTGAAAATAAAAACGAGAAAACAAGATTAGATTTTTGAGATCTGAAAATGTGTCCGGTAGCTTATTCCGAAAACAATTTTCAAAAATGAGAGAAGATGGCAACTAGAGATGAGAGAGAGACCTGAGAAGAAGATAGTGACGTGAGAATATGGAAGAAGAGAGCACGTTCCTTTTTTTTCTTTGTTTTGGAAAATATATCTCCGTGTTTTCTAAAATATGAGAATGAAAAGGTGAAAACGTCTATTTGTCATTTTCCTGTTTTACGAGTAAAATAAAAAAATATTTTCAAAAATTATTTCTGCATTTTTGAAAACAGACCAATGAACGCATTTTCAAGCCATTTTCATTTTATAAAATGAAAAAGATGACTTGAAAACGTTACCGAACGCCACCTTATTGATCACTCTCGAGTGCATCTAAAATTCAAACATAGGTGTAAAGTGGTCCATCCTCTTTCCACAATGCTAGTTTCTTTTCCAGCTTTTTGTTGTTTGCTCTTCATGATGGCGCTTTTTTGAAATTTTGCAGAAGTTATCAGTGTTTATGGATGCATTTGATGCCTTGGGTTAATGTAAGGTTCACTTGGAATAAGTTTATATATGTACAATGAAGATGATATGACTAAGATTAGACTTCGTAGAACTATCGTTTATATCCACCAGTATCATTTTTTATGGTTCTAACCTTTGAGATTATGAAGCAGTTGGAAATCTTCATTTTGTTTTATTTTGGTTTTTTCATGTCACATAGTATGTATATAAGGAGTATCTTCAGGGTTAGATAGTTTAGTATGTCTTAGTATGGAAGGGCACTCACAAGGTTAGTTTCAAATGCTAGACCAATTGCCATATCTTTTAATGTCATTTTACTCAAACCAAAAGGCATATACTTTGATTTGCTCATGCCTATTTGTCTAAGGCCCTATCTTTTAATGTCATTTTACTCAAAGCAAAAAGCATATACTTTGATTTGCTCATGCCTATTTGTTTGAACTTTAGTTCTTATTGCTTACTTATTTGACTGCACTATAGTTGCCCAACAAGTCTAGTTTAGGACTTTAGGATTCCATTTTTCTTTGTTATTGTTTCTTTGCTTACTATTACTCTACTGAAAATTAAATTGAAAATCTGAACATATGTATGTCTTTGAAACTCAACTATGGAGAATGCTTGGTGTTGTCACCTTTGATAAAACCTTGCTTCATTTGTTCAATGCAAGCGATATCATCCTCATAAATGCATGTAGTTTATCTGTGGTAGACTTCAGACCATATATACTTCGAATATGCCTAATTGTCAACCTCTAAGTCATATACATTCACGAACAGCTTCGTGAAGAGCAATAATCTCTTCATGATTTGAAGAAGTAGCGACGAAGGTGTATTTAGTAGACTTCCAAGATATCCCGATGTTTCCCACGATAGACACATAATCAGTTTGAGAACATCCTTTGTACGGGTTAGAGAGATACCCGACATCAGCAAAGCCCATCAAAACATCATTTGAATATTGATGGAGGGGGGATGTTCACCTACCGGCTGTGGCTGCTGCGGCTTGATGATATGTGGAGTCTGATTCCATCATATCAGATTTAGTTTTATCTATGTAGGGATAGAATAAGCTCATATCTATCATGCCCTTTAGGTATTGAAAGATATTCTTTACACTAATCCAAAAACGTCACGTTGGCGTAGAGCTATATCTAGCTAACAAGTTCACAGCGAATGAAATATCTAGTCTTGTGCATTGTGCTAAGTACAATAATGGGCCTATTACATTTAGATAGGGCACTTCAGCCTCTAACACGTCTATGTCATCATCCTTGGGACGAAACAAATCATTTTTAGGGTCAAGACTACGGACCACTATGGGAGTGCTAACAGGCTTAACTTTATCTTCATTAAAGTGCCTAAGCATCTTTTATGTGTAAGCCAATTGATGAATTATAATTCTATCAATACGGTGCTCAAGTTATAAAGCGACACAAAACCGTGTTTTCCCAAGATCTTTCATCTCAAATTCGGATTTTAGGTGCTCTGAGGTTTCCTTTAATTCATCTATAGTTCCAATTATGTTCATGTCATACCAAAAACCAGGATCTTGTCTTCTTAATGAAAACGCATGGGCATAATTCATTATTGACATATCCCTTCCTAATCAAGTAATTCATTAGACGGTTATACCACATCCGTCCAGATTGTTTTAATTAGTAAAGCAAGTTTTTTTAATCAAATCGAAAACATGCTCTGTGATCGCGAGCTACTTGATTCAGGTAATTGAAATCCATCAAGGACTTTCTTTTATTATATATATATATATATATATCTGTATCTAGATCCTCATAGAGATTTGTTGTGATCACATTCACAAGTTGCATGTCAGTTTATAAGAAACTACCAAACTGATAAGGTAGTGGAACGTTATAACGTCTATTACAGAAGAGTATGCCTCCTCATAGACAATTTCAAAATGGTTATGTGTTTACCATGGAAAATATCGTGATAGGTTAAAGGTTTACAAAACATACCATTGTCGCTACTTTTTCAAACCATTTAGAGATTATAGCTCTTCACGAAACTGTTCATGAGTGCATATGGTTAAGATCCATAACTGGCATATTTGGAGCACTTGTGGTTTGAAGTCTACCACAGATGAACCTACAAACATTTATGAGGATAATGCTGCTTGCATTGAGTAAATGAAGCATGGTTACATCAAGGGGCGACAACACCAAATATATATCGCCTAAATTCTTTTACAATCAGCAACAGCAAACTCTCCTCAAGATTAAAGTCAACCAGGTTCAATATGAGGATAATATGACATTATTTACTAAGACATTGCTTGAACCCACATTTGAGAAACATGTGCAAAGTATCAGTCAAAGGAGATTATCCGAAGTCCCAAGATCACGGTCATCAGGGGGGAGACGTTGACATTAGGGAGGAGGCTAGATGTCTACATATTTTGATCTCGAAATGTGAAGGGTGTGTTATACTCTTTTTCCCCTTCGACTGAGGTTATTTTTGTCGCACTGGATTTTTTTTACTCGGCTAAGGTCTTGAAGGAGGCAACAACAGGAGCATTAATGTTTGGACAGCACAAGGGAGAGTGTTGAAGGAAACCCAATGTACCTGTCCCAAACATAATTACTTATTCTAGTTGTAATATGGTAGAATGTTCTAGATCTTCTCATCCATATTTGGTTAGAATTACATATACAATGATACCTTGTACAACAAGGAATTATACATATAATCTTCTATATAAAGAGGCTCCTATTATTAATGAAAGTACCTCAAGATTCTCCAAAATTCTCTTATTCTAAACAAAATGCATATTGTTTGTTATAATTACTTTTTTTTAGTAGAATTGAGGAATTTGAAATTCAAAATTTATTAAACTGAAAACAAAATTTTCAATTAAATTATGAGATCTTGATTTGTTTTTTTATTTACGTACCTTCAGAGGCAAAATGGACAAAGAAAAAAATGACCGAACCACAATTAACAATAAAAAAGCGACTGGACTACAATCAAAATTGATATAGCAAATTGGACCTTGATTAATAATTTTTATTAAGAGAGGGTAAAACAAGAAGAATAGTTATTGACCATAGAAGGTACTAAAAAAATTCCTTTTTTTTTTTTCCTTTTTATTAGAAAATCTATTTTTCTTTTTGCTGTAATTCATTTATCATTTACGATTTTACATTTCTTTAAGAAAAAAGAAAAAAGATCAAAAATCAATTGACATGTGTGGAGAAAAGTATATTACACTACTACAAAAATTGAATCAGACGACACCTCTCAGACGACGCATTATAGTTTTCCGTCGTCTGATTGATTTTTATTTTTTTGGACGTTGTTTTTAAAAAATCCGTCATCTGATATGGAATTATGAATTAGTTCAGAAGACGTATAAGGACAGAACCGTTGTATGACTCTAAAAAAATTGAGCGCCAAGTTTTCCACCATGTCATGTGGTGCCGAACCGCATCTCAAACCCCAAATTTTCCCCAACATGTATTAATCATACGACGATAAACAATAAAACTGTGGTCTAATTAAAATTTTCGACAGAAAGGAGGGAGATTTCCCTCCACAATTTTTCTCCAACTCCCCATGGAGGGAAGTCCAATTAATAGGAGACAACCCCTAAATTTAAATGGCTACATTCAGACCGCGTTCTTACACAAATCTGTTGTGTGAGTCCTTGTCCAAATTGATAGGGCCTCACAAATCTGGTCGAAACCCTAACACTTAGAGAAAAAAACATAACAAAAATAACAAAATCTCTCGACAGCTAGTGCCTCACTTTATTTTGACTCGTCTCACTATCGATAGATCCCCAGAAACAAAACCCTCTCTTGGTCGCCTCACTCTCGAACGACCCAAACCAAAACCAGAATCCTCACTTTCCGAAACCCTTATTCTTCTCTCTATCTCGACAGACCCAAACCAAAACGAAAATCCTCACTCTCTAGCCAAAACCTCACTCTCCCAAACCCTCATTCTTCTCTCTAACCATTCTCATCTCTCTGCGAATGGGATTGAGCCGATTCCCTTGGAGCGAAGCATTGTTGGCCAGTTTAGCCTCTCCGACTGGTTCCCGTCGCACCCAGCTGCAGGCCGAGACTGAGTTGTTTCTTTTTCCTGTCGCACCCAGCTGGGAGACCGAATTGCAGGTATCAAAATCGTTTCTTTCTGTTGATTCTCTTCTATTCTGTAACTGGGTTCCGATTATTGCGTCTTGTTTTCACTTGGGTCCTCTCAAGTTTTGATCTTTTTGTTGTAATTATGATGGGGTTTTATGGAATGGAGAAGGTAAAGTCAACCCAAGACAGAAATTGGTATCTGGAATACCCGGCCAATTGATGAAAATAGAATAGAATAGATTCTTCCTACTGTTTGATTGTGGGTCTATTGTGTGCTTGATTTTAATTAGTTAGATATGATGGATGCTGTTGTTCTTGATTCTTTCTGTTAATGTTTATATAATTATTAATATTTCTGTTGATCATATTCAGTTTGGATTGATGTTTGGAAGCTCATTCCTTTGTTCATCTTTTGTATTTGATATCAGATATGCCTGCAAATGACTGGTTTAGCTGCAATAGTAGTAGTTGGAGCATCTATGGGTAAGTTGGTTTACATCCTGATGAATATTCCTCATTGCCTATTTGATTGTGAGCCTTTCAATTTTGATCCTCTAGGGTATTCAACAGTTGTTCTTGTGCTATACTGCTCACGTATTTGTTTATATGTTGGGCAACCTGAAATTAAACACTAAGTTTCCATTAGTAAGATGTAGAGGGGGTCTATTATTGGATATTGAATATCTTTTATGATATTTTTGCTGGGTTTGTGTCTATTTTGGTTATGGATTTTGTTGGGATTGTTGCTGTTTTCATTAATTTCAAGTGTTTGTTCTGTTTCCAAAGGTGAATGTCAATCTGCTCTTTGGAACCAATCTCATGATACATATGAATGTGAATCTGCTCTTGAAGCCCGGTATCAAATAGGGTCATGTAAGTAAGCATTACTTGGTGTACTCTTTAAAAACGGATTATTTGGTGTGGAAAAAATTTACTTGCTCCTTAAGAACTCAATACTTATAGCTGTTGTTTCTGGATGCTCTTACCAATGCAAGGAGCACAACTGCTACTGTCAAGCTCACCACCAACTGCAAGACTTGTTATCTATTCTGCCTTTGATAGTCAGGGACATGGCAGACAACTAGTTAGTGCTTTAGTATCTGTTTCAGCAAAAGAAAGTTTGGAGCCACAAGCTTTAGGGATTCAGTTCTAGGGATTCAGTTCTATGACTCTCCCAACAGGTTTCTGTTCTTGAAAATGTGTATTGGAAGCAACTTGGAATTCTTGCTATTGAGTGGCTCATAATACTCAGGTAGCTTAATTAATAACTTTCTTATTTTCAACATTTTATGTGATGATAAGCTGGATTCAATTCTATTCAAATTCAAAGTTGAATTAGTTTGGAAGACACATTCAATCAATCTTACTTGATCTTTCTGTTGAGAATACCTATTGAAGATATATTTTTTGGTAATTAAGAACTATTACATATGTAGGTGTCAAGTGCCACAGCCACCATCATCATGACATTCTCTTCATCCATGTTAGTGGTAGAATACTACCTCCTGAAACGATTTCCGATACCCTATGGTAACTATCCTGGCCTTTTGACCATGTTTCTGTTAATGCATTGATGAATAATATAATGTTTTGAATACAACTTTATGTTCTCAATATAATATATATATATATAAGAGCATTTATAAAGTTCAAGACTTGGAAAATGATGTCTGATGACATTTCTAAAACAATTATTTTTTTGCTGAGTGCGCTCCAACTTTTTTGATCTTTGTGCAATGATTTGGTTTACAATTATCTTAGTGGTACAATACCAGCAAAATGGGGTTCAATGCAGTTAACTTCAATTTGAGCTCTCTCAGTTTTGTTGATCATATACTTTGAGTTGATTGTTCTTGTTCTACCCATTAATTAGAAGGCCTGTGCAGCTCTCTTCTTGTAAATCACTTATTAGGGGAGATTCCAATGGAGCTGGAAAATATTACCACTCTCACATACCTGTGAGTTTTATGATTTTTCTCAGTTATTGATCTTGTAGATTGGGTCGTCTACTGTCATAATCTGTTTCTAATATCAACAATGTTTCTTTTGTTTTGAAATAATCAGGAGTCTTGAAGCAAATCAAATCTCTGGAGTTGTTCCTCCTCAGCTTGGGAGTTTAATCGACTTGGAAGGTTTGCAAGGAACATTTTTCTTTCTGGGGGACTTTGAGTCTTGACTTTTCAATACTTCGTTACCATTGTGGAATGATGAATGATAATTAAAAGTTGTTGCTTTTGTATTGTAATTTCAGGTTATTGTCCTCCAATTATTTGACTGGAAACATACCAGAGACATTCCCTGGGCTAAGAAATCTAATAGACTTGTAAGTTTTTTCTGCATTCGAATTGCTTTTCTTATAATGTGCAAAAGTGGTTTACATGCCAAAATAAGTAGGCTCACATCAAGGAGCTTGAGGAAGAAGTGAAGCCTTTAAAGAATCTGTCTCATCCATACATTGTTGTGAGTATAGGACCACCTTGTATCTATTTCAGCTCTTGAGTTTATCACTTTTCTGACTTTGTACTTCCTTTGGTTCTCTTAAAGATATCTGCGTACAGTGAGGGAGGAGGAAACATTGTTACGTAGGTTTTGCACTCTCCTCTAGCTAAATCTATCTGCTCAGGTACTTTAACTGATGGCTGGTTATACATTACTTAATTTGAATCTTCTTTCAGCATGAGTCTTAATGTTATTTGGTTAGATGGTTGTGGAAGGAAAGAGATATGACATTGATTATGATTTTTTGTATATATTGCCAGACTAGAATGAGATTTTTGGGGACTGTTTTCGCAAAGTGAAATTATTTCACCACTGCTCAGGTACAATTTTAATCGACCAATCATGTCTTTCATTTACTCACATATATTGTTAGACAATTCATTTTAGTACTTGTGATTCATATGAGTTAGTAGAGGACAGAAGTTTACATAGTCGCTGATGGAGTGCTTTTCTGGAAATGCATAATTTACATTAAAGTCTCTGCATTGTTTGCAGGACAAATGGGAAACTTTGGTTCCCACAGCACAAATCTCTTCTCGGCAAAGAAGGGAAGAGCATGTTCCCCAAGTGCTTTTGGATAGAGTATTGGCTGCCCATTCTAACTGGTGCCAACACCAGGCTAAGCAAGATGGCAAGCACCAAGCTTGTGTTCCAAGGATCACAGAGAGTGCCTCGACTTGTAGACATCGAGCTGCAAGGTACTCGTCATTGTATGATGTAGAAAATAGCAAAAGTTGACAGATACAGAGAAAGAAGACAAATGTACAAATGACCCTCCTAAATTTGTGATATTTGGGAATACTCCCTATTTGATATCAATTTACTCAATTCATTTTACATATGGTGGAATTTGAATTTAATTTAATTGTTATATATTTTGTAACTATTAGACAACAAGAATAAATGAAAAGCATTGTCCAACATGTTATAGCATAAAGACAAAAGCTCAATGTGTCTCTTCATACCACATTTTTTGTCAAAAGAACTCTCGAATGTATACAATAGTCACGATGGCTACAAAATAAAAACTGTCGTCTGAATAAAAGTCACACAACGGTTATAAAATAAATCGACGTTTTAATTGCAATCACACAACGGTTGTGAAAGCTGCCCGTTGTCTGAATAACAGTCACACAAAGTTAATGCTGTCGACAGGCTGCCAGCATACTGTCAATATGCTGCCAAGCCCTTCACACGACGGATCCCTACAATCGACCTTCATCAGACGGCGCCTCGATATACGACGGTTTGCCTTTATATCAGACGACGGTTTTTAGCCGTCGTCTGATTCAATTTTTGTAGTAGTGTTAAGCCAATTTTTCATTACAATGGTTAATTTTTGAACTTTCTATTATGCCCTTAGTTTATTAATATGCAGGAGAAAAGTATTTTAAGGACTCGCCCATAGTCTGACCTAGCTGCTCTGCTAGGGTTTCTCGTTGGCCTCTTGTCTTCGATAAAATTCCCAAATCTATAGTTGTTGCCTCAATTTTCCTCTTCTTCAGTGCGTCGTAAGTTGATGTGGGGCACACTGCCGGTCATGTTTTTCTGCTTTTCCTTCTATTTTGTGGTTTCGGTGGAGGTTTGATGGATTCGGGTCTGGATCTGAATTTAGGTCTTGATGTTTTGGGTGATGGAGGTACTGAGGATTTTCGAATCGATCCTTGGAGGTGGAGGGGGTTTCTGCCCTCTGATATTCACATTGTCGGCGACGACGATATCAATCTCGGGAGGCGACCATGGTTTCTGTCTTCTGATGCTTGCGTCGAAGACGACGACGCTCTAGTTGGCTGCTGGGTTGCCGGCAGGAGTGGGCGATGCAAGATCGATAGCAGGAGTGAGTAAGTCAAGGGAAATGGTCTCGACGGCGGTAGCTACGGGGATCTAGCAGCCTCCATTGCTACACAGTTTGGATTTGGATTCAACTGGGTCTTTTGGGCCTGCTGGGTTTTGGGCTTCACTTGGTTTGGTTGGGTCCTAAAGAATATTAGGGCTCTGATGTTTACTATGTTTGCGATCGCAGGAACCATTTATTCTGTGGAGTTGAGTAGGGGAGACTCTGATTCTAAGCATATGGAGGAGTCTTCGAAAACTGGAGGAGGAGCAAAGGGTGCTATGCCGTCCTCCTCTACTAGTATTATTTAATTTTAGTTTTGGGTCGCAAAATCTACTGCTCGGTTGAAACATTTTTTTTAAACATTTTCTGAGTAGTTAGGTTTTGTTAGAATAATGGTGCGTGGATTTCCTAAAATGTGGGTGTACTCTATATTGTAAAGTTTTCTATTTATTTAGGATAGGTTCTCTGTAAGTCCTAAAGGACGACTCTTTACTGTCGACTCCATTGGGGTATGTGTTTTGGTACTACTTGCTGAATTATAAAATCGGGTTGACCTCTTTCAATTCAAAAAAAAAAAAAAAAAGAGAAAAGTATTTTTATCAAGAGAGAATAAAACAGGAAGAACAAACATTGCCCACATAAGGTACAGAATAAACTTCCTTTTTTTCTTTTCTTTTTATCAGAAAATTTATTTTTTCTCCTTAAAAAAAATCCATTTTTTGTTTTTGCTGTAATTTATTTATCATTTACTATTGAGAAAATATTTCAAACAGTACCCGAACTAAGGCCGACTCCTAACTTCAGTACCCTACTATGCAAAACTATCACTTTGGTACCCCAAGTTTGAAGATCGACCCAAGAATGGTACACGCTGTCCATCACACTGTTAAGTCTTTGCTATGTGGCAAACCATGAGGGCCCTCAAAATATGCCACATGGTTAGCTAGTTAACGCCGTGATAGACGGCGTGTACCATTCTTGGGTCGGACTTCAAACTTGGGGTACCAAAGTGATAGTTTTGCATAGTCAGGTATTGAAGTTAAGAATAAGCCTTAGTTTGGGTACTGTTTGTAACATTTTCTCTTTACTATTTTACATTTCTTTAAGAGAAAGAAAAACTATCAAAAGCCAATTGACATCTGCTCCGCATATGTTAAGGGTCTAGTTTTACCATAATGACATTTTAGATCTTTTTTATATGAATTAAGTTTATTATATTCAAATGCTATATATGTCAATTTAAATTTTGGTGAAGCCTTTGATAGGAAAATAATGAATTCCATTTATAATAGTAGAGATGCCGCCATTGCCCGTTCCTCTGGGCTCGCAAACGACATAGGAGAGCCACGTGGTGCATAACATGCTAGCTCTTGGAGAGTAGCACACCTTTTTTAGTCTACGACAGAGGTTAAATTGTCAAAAAAGTCATTCTCACAGCAGTTTAACCACAAAAACGAAAACAATATACTTGTAAGATTTGGTAGTTTGGAGAGAATAAGGGATGCAATATAATTACAACATTGTTTCAAACATGATCCTCTACAACAGCCTCCTCTCACTAGAACCGTACATACCCTGACTAATTCACACAAAACTCACTCTCTTTATAGGGGGGGTTATATGTACAGGATTTCATTGATCAGTTCTAGTAAGTATGGGAAAAAAATACAAACAGTACCCAACCTAAGGCCCACTCCGAATTTCTGTACCCAAGGTTTCGAAACTATCACAATGGTACCCCAAATACCTTGCCCGACCCAACTTTAGTACCTAAAACACTGTTGGCCGTTACAGCATTAGTCAAGGGCGCTAGGCGATGCGCTGGGCGAGGCTTCGAATTGTTCAGGTTTAGGGTGGGGCTTCAAATTGTTCAGCTTTGATTCAAAAACCCCATTTTTGAGGTGGGTGAAGCTTCATGGGGTCGAACCCATCTCAATCTCTTTCTTCATCAATCCAATGGTCCATTTCGTTCACTTCGTTCCACATCACCACTGGTTCGATCAATGGATCATCATCATCACTGTCTATAATGCAATAGAGAAAGCTCGCAGCTCTGTGAAGAGAGAGAGAGAAGAGAAAGGGACTCAATTGAGATTTGAGGATGGCTTCGTTCATCGAAGCCTCGTCGACGTCGTAGAGTTCAAGTCCTTGAACAATTCGAATAGAGGAGGAGGCTGGCTGTGGTGCTTCAAGGCAGGGCTGCTGCAAGGCGGGTGGGGCTTCAATGCAGGGGCTGCTGCAAGGTCGTTGATAATGGTTAAGGGAAGAGAGAGGAGAGAGAGAGAGAACAAAGGTAAAATATATATATATATATAGGATATATATAAAAAATAATGAATTAAATATAAAAGGACGAAATTGTCCTTCAATATATGTCACCTGTCAAACACCGTTACTGAGATAACGGCTCCAGGTACTAAAGTTGGGTCAGGGTCCGAACTTCAGGCACCAAAGTGATAGTTTCGAAACCGTAGGTATAGAAATTCGGAGTGGGCCTTAGGTTGGGTACTGTTTGTATTTTTTTCCCAGTAAGTATTTGGTGTAGGCCTGGCAACGTGCAGGTATAGTGCGGGTTCTTAATTGGCCGATCCGGTAAGAACCCGTTATCTTAACGGGTTTCGTGGGCTAAACCCGGCGGGTTTGCGGGTTATCCGTTGGAACCCGTTAAGAACCGTAAACATTTTTTTTTTTTTTAACTTTTTATCAAAGCAACTAGAGCTAGTTAAGATTTATGTATATAATTTTTTTGACAACAACATTACCATATCACAAAGGCCCTGCAAGTAGCTTTTTTGACATTGAAAGGCAATCAAGTTGCCTATAAGAACGAAACAAGAATATACAATTAATTACCATTCAAACAGAAAAGGGAGATTCCAACATTCAAAAGGTAACTACTGGCTCTGCAATAACTATTTGTCATAGTCAAAGTAGTAATAGATCTGAAGCCATAGTCATAAGGTGATGTATATAAAGCAGTCCTCCAAGAAGATTACTAATTCAAAGTTGAAGATCTACATACATACACACGCGGGAGTAGACCATAGAATCACATATTTTTACAATTAATGCCTCGTTCGGTAATGCTTCCTAGAATAAGATAAAGTTTGAGAGTAAATCAAATTTAAAAAAAAAAATTAAAAATCCTAAAAGTTTGCTAGAAATGGGTTTTTGGAAAGGGTTTTGAGTTAACGGGTTCCAACGGGTTTAGCACACAAAACCTATTAATTTGCGGATTTTTTGCGTGTAGGCTTTTTTTAGCCCGGATTAATAAACCAGGCAGGTTTGTGCGGGTTTTTAGTGTGCGCTTGTGCGGGTTTGTGGGTTACGAGTTTAAATGTCAGGCCTAATTTGGTGAAAGTATATATGAAACCCCAATTAGTCTGAGGATTTGTACGTTTGGACTACCGTGCCAAGTCGGGTTTCCTCTTTATTTACTTTTCATTGATAGCCAGCCATGGTCAAACACTCAAGCTAGCTTGCTCTAAGTTCAGAAATGTTGGCCTATTTCTGAGTATGAGGCATTGGCATCAGCTGTAGCCTATGAACCTAAGCACTCGCATTATTTGGATCTAATAAAAATATAGCCCAGTATAGTTATGCAGGTCAGTAAGGAGTAAGGACGAGCCTCTTCTAAATCCATGTTATGTCTCAGAGTTTAGTGACTCTAGTCCTCATTTACTTGTAGTGTAAACAAACACAATCACATGCAATCCTAGAGAAAATGAATGATGGATCCCAATACTAGACCTATACGGAGGAATTCATAATGAAAAGCTATGTTGTCGCTTTCCTTATATTTGTCTCGCTGATATTGTATTTCTCACACTCTGAAACTCAGTTTTGGTTCTGGTATTTTCGTTAAATCTCGATCAAGTGGCCTTTGAAAAATGGAATGCGAACGCTAAGTGCCAACATCATTTAACTAGTTACGCTTGTTTAAGTGATCTCTTTAAGAGCATTTTTCCAACGTCAATGGACATTGGACAATATGGGGCAAATTCTTCTCTCAGCCCAGCTGCCCAGGTCATGAGCTCCAGTTTCCTTACCGTAATTATCAAGAAAACAATAAATCCAGTAATCAAATTAATTGAATTTTGGCACAGAAAACTAAACTTGAAATAAACCAAATATGAGTTCAACACATTATTTAGAATGTGTTTTATGTGTTTAATCAAGTGTAATGTACGTCCTTGATTCACACATTTCTTCACTTTCTAGTTTCTATATTTTATCCATTTCATCTTACATTAGTCACCACGTATTTCTCTTTTCTTTTTTCTTGTTATAACTTTCGTCATATTACATTACATATACATTGCAAATGTGTGTGCAAATATGTGACTATGCAAATACACGCCAACTACCATAGTCCATAGACCCTATACAGTCTAAACCCTAACAAGATCACCATTTATCACACCTGCAGAATCAATACCTTCCACCCCAAATCTGCGAAGCACCTCTCTTTAACATAAACTCAAAGGACATAAACTCACATGTATCAACTCTATCTTTAATACAATTGTACCAATCCCTTAATTTGTTGATATGCAAGAATTGCCTCCATCCAATAAAATAGCTAAGCTAGGCTCCTATCTTGAGAGCTTGATTCAGCCTAGCTAACCATATGGGTGTACTAACTGATCTTCCCCAGCTTGCAGTCTTGCATCAAAGTTTTTTTTTTTTTTTTAATTTTCTTTTTTCTCGCACAAGCACACACGTACATACACACATGATCTTTATCCATAAACTCTTGGCCGAGAGAGCTTTGACGGATTTTTGCGCTTATGGTCTCTGCAAGTTGAACCTGGTCCAACTGAAGTAGAAAAAAGCAAACAGCTGGCCATTGGCTATGTGATAAAAAGCAAAGAGAAGATGGAAACCAAATAAACACGCATAGTTTAAACCCTTTAACTAAAAGAAGAGCATGGGCCATCAACCGTGGCAAAGCACCTCTCTTTAAAAATACCCCAACTGAGAAAAACACACATTCTCAATAATTTTTCTATATTTCCAGAGTGAAAAAAAGTGTAAGGGGGGGCAAGTCTTATCAAAAGGATTAAGATAGGAGGCAAAGCTCTTAAAAAGAAGTACCCACTTTATTTCTTTAATAATTTTCACATTATTATTGTTTTGTTTTTCCTTTTTACCACAAAGTGTTTGATTTTGATGGAGCTGGTGGTGGTGGCTTTGGTGGGTGGGGGGCACACACAGAAGAAATTGTAAGTGTTCGATAAGCCTTTTTAGAAAGGAAAATTTGAATAGGACCATATCAAACTAGGTATCAAAAACGCAGAGCATGCTGGCCACTAAAACCCTATTTACAATGTGTGTATATGCCACTAGTGACCAAACACCTTTTGATTGAGAGATTCCCAAAACACAAATCGAACTCCATTGCCGTCCTAAGATTCTATGGCACCAAATTTAGATAACGACCTTCTTCTAGTTTAAGGGTTTAAGCCATTTATTTAATTTAATTTTTTTTTTTAAAGGGGCCATTTATTTAATTTAACACGCTTGAAATTAAGTATAATCATGTCCATTTTTTTATTAGCTCTTAATAATTTGTAGTTTTAGACTTTTAGCTGATATCACCCTAATTTGAACGCGCCAAATACCAAATCAGCACATCTCAATTTTTGGTCCCACGCATCAAAAAAAAATGATTGATCCCATTTTAACAATATACATTAGCAAAGTGCATATGTCTTGTTTTTCAGCCTTAATTAACTAATTGTGGGTTAGGCATAGAGACAATGACGCCAGCCGACTCTTGGTCAACATTTGACCTGAAACACGGGATTGGTAACCATGGATAGACTTAAAATGAAAAATTTTATTTTTTTGAGTTTCCATTTTATCTCAAGTAGAAAAATATATATATAAATGAGAATTTTTTTTTAAGAGAAAAAACATACATATTTGCCTATAGAATGATCAAAATTCAAAACAATAACCTATTTAAATTTTATAAAAATAGCAAAATCAATCACAAATAATTACTAACAAATGACAAGGTAATGATGACAATTCCCAATTAAAATTAAAATTAATTTACTTAAAATTCTATTCAAACCAAAGCAATATTCCGTACTCTCCCTCCTTTCCTCTTTCAAACACCCAAGTACACCTCGCAACCACCGCAAACACCACTTTTATGCCCGTGCCAACAAAAACCTATCGCACGCATGAATTGCCCTATGTGAAAATATGACGGACCGTCGTCAAGGCCTCCAAGCGCTGGCCCAAACCACTGGCTGGTCCTTCCACGACAAGAATATTCCGGCGACGGAGTCACCACACTGCGTCATTGACCAACCTTCCTTGTACCTCCGCAACAAGGCCCGTACGTCATCGCACACCTCATCACTAAATGAAGTTGGACTGAACCCGGCCCCATGCATACGCCTCGACCAGCGCGTGGCCGACTCGCGCCGCTCGACGGAGTCCGGCGGCGCACAAGCCACCAAGTCAACGATGGCTCGGCCGGCCGCCCGCTCGAGCATCAACCTCTCGTTACTCGTCCGGGCGAAGCTCTCGTCCAGAGCCTCAAAGTAAACCCTAAACCACCTCAAGCATTCCTGAAACCCTTGGACGAAGTCAAACCCGTCAACTCCAACGTCTAGGTCAGCTTCTTCCTCCACAACAGTAATGATCCTCGGCTTTAAGCTCCGAAAAGCCGATATCAAATAATCACGGCGGTTTCCAACGGCCACGATTGAATGTAACGATCCAACACAGTTGATGGCCAAGGCCTCATCGTCCCTGACATCCAAATCAGCCAAGTTCAGCTCCGCGAGGTCGCCGGAATGCTGGATCGCATTGAATTTGAACGGCACGCCCATTAAGCGCGCGAATTTCTCCATTCTGGCGCCGATTTCCTTCATTACTTTTTGCGTGGCGCCAACGCCAGCAGAGCCATCTCCAGCTCTGCTGACGACTATACTGGTGAGACGCAGATGTGGCGTCTCATCAGTTCGGGTGGCAAGAGCCTCCAGCAGAGTCGGCCACTGCGTGCAGTAAGTGTTGCTGATGTCAACTATGTGAAGCTTGGCCTCACCATCAAAGGCTTCCATAATTGCACCGTTACAAGCGACGTGACCGAATGTAGTCCACGGACTCACCTCCTGAAATTTCAAGACCATTTTCCTGGTGGATTCGAAAGAGCAGGTTTTCTCAGAGGCCGAGACTAGGGTCCGGTAGCAGCGGTCGCCGGAGTCGGTCATGCGGCTGAAGAGGGCCTGGAGGAAGTAGGAGGTGAGTTTTTGATCTGTGTCGCCGTAGGGAGAGCCGAGCTCGTTGAGCATCCACATGAGCTGTTGAACTCTTGCGCTGTTCTTGTCAGCAATGGCCCGGGCGGTTTCTAAGAGGAGGTCAGGGGCCCACTTGGGGGACGAGAATTCGAAGTTGAGGAGGTCGTGGGCGGGGGAGAAGGAGAAATCGGCGGAGGCGGGAGTGGTCGTCGTGGTGGTGAGCGGCGGAGGCGGGGTAGGGGTTGGTGGGGTGGGATAGTAGTGAGCCTTAGAAGAAGAAGAGGAGAAGTCTTCTTCATCCATGAAAAAGTTGAAGCATTCTTCAACGTCGTTTTGTTGGGGGTAGTGTTGGTGGTGTTGTGGGTGGTGAGTGAAGGATCTGGAGCTGCTGGAAGTGGTGGTGGTGGTTCTGGTGGATGAATTGAAAGATTGATCAGATTGTTGTTGCTGTTGTTGTTGTTGAAGAGTGACTAGCCTAAACAAGGTATCCATTTAACCTATACAAAGACCCACATCAATAAGCTTTGAGAGAGAGAGAAGTTTAGTCTTTGCTTGGTTGTTTGTTTGGACAGGTGAGATGGGTCTTTGTGTTTTTAACTGTGAGGAATAGGAGATAGAAAATGATTAGAAGGGGAGAGAGGATCTTGGGGTTGGATTTTAGCTGGGTTAATTTCAAAAACAGGTATAAAAGCAGGAGGAATTGTGTTGGGTAAGTAAAAGGAACATTTCTTTGGTGAGAAATAAAAGAATATTGAGTCTAGACTAACATTAAACTAATATGCATATAGAGTCTACAAAATTATCCCTAATTGTCATAGACTACTTATTATATTTCGGTTTGATTAGATGAAAACTCAGAATGATTTTAAAGTTTTTTGAGTTTTTATGCCAATAATATTTTAGACTATGATTGCTTAGATTTTCGACTACAATACCAAAAACGTAGAGAATATTAGTTAATAACTAAATTAGTAAATTATTTTAACTCAACCTAAAAAATCTAAAATTCTGGATTATTTAGAAATCAAACTAACATGAACCTTGAAAATTCAATGGATTAGGGAAGTGGGGGACCCAAATGTGCTTAACATTTACCTTCTTTTGAGGTAATCGATGAGAAATATGAGATGAGTGGAGTTGGTTACTTTAATTCTCTAGCTCATATTCTTTACCCATAAACTTTCATGTTAGACCAAGACTGACTAAAAAGTCAGGTTTCTCTGTTAAAATTTTAACATAGAATGTTGAATAGACTAGCTCGTGTTTTAGAAAATAGAACGAGAATTTTCTTCTGACAAAAGATGGAGAAAATAAAAACAAGGTCTGAGAAAAAGTTAAACAAGGTCTAGATCACCAAATGGGTGAGTGGATTAGCTTTTTCGTTCTTTTACTCTCTCTCTCTCTCTCTCTCTCTCTCTATCTATCTCTTTCAAATTCTATTTCTATTTCTTTGTGTTGTGTTGTGTTGTGAGTGAGAGAGAAACAAAGAGAGAGAGAGAGAGTCAAATAGGGTTTGGAATATGTTGTTGATGAGTGGGAGCAGGCGTGCCAATTGGGTTTTGGGAGATGAGGAGAGATCTAGACACAAGTAAAGCTGCTGCCGGCGTGCCTCATCATCATCATCATCAAAGCCACCACCATCATATCTGATCGAAAATACTAGTATACTTGCTTAACCCACTCACCATTTCTTGCCTCCTAAGCCTCTCATTCGAACCCTGCCAAAGTTTCACCACTTTTTCCCTTTCTTAGCTGTTACATTATAAACCCCCATACACCAATGTCATAGAGCCCCCATCATATACCTATAGATAATACCAAAGTATATGTACCCTCTTCATCAAAATCCAGGGCATGCCTTTCACTCTTTTCCCAATTCCCACTTAACATATATGTATGTATTTCCTCCTAGTTTATAAAAACCCACATGCGCTCTAATCTCACCACTCCATAACACACACAACCCTAGTTAGCTAGCTAGCCTTAAGCCTTCTAGTCCCTCTGTCTAGATTCAGTCCA
Organism: Rosa lucieae; assembly: GCA_024704745.1. NCBI lineage: Eukaryota > Viridiplantae > Streptophyta > Magnoliopsida > Rosales > Rosaceae > Rosa > Rosa lucieae. The sequence goes on along the minus strand of CM045493.1, from coordinate 18,400,980 downwards.
AACATGGTTCATAGTGATTACTCTATGCCTCTCTGGTGGTCATCATTATGGGTACTGTCCCAAAGATCTAAGACCTCACCCACTACTTAAAGACTAAGTCTTGATGAATTGTCATAGCTATAGCCAATCTGGTTCTTTATTTATATGATTGTAACCCAAGTCCCCAGCTTGATTGTTCATTGTCTTAGCCTTGTTGTCTTTATGCTCAAACATTAATTCCTTCCCTTCTAGAGAGAAAATCTTGGTCTCCTTGGCCCAGAATAGCCTTAGCTCTATCATCAAGCTCAACTACATATATATATATATATTAAGATCAGGAAATAATACAGTGGCTCTAGTTTTTTTTTTTTTTTTAGTTTTAATGTTCTATCCATGTCAATTGTCAAGGACCCTATGTGGGAAGTTTCATTGTTTCTTCTGGTTTTTCTTGGTTTTTTCATGGATGAATCATTAGGAAAACTCCATGCTTGGAATCTTTGTTCCTTTTCTATAAAGAAGTACTGGGTTAAATAAGGAAGTGTTTTCTTGGGAGCCATTATTATTGTAAATATAAGAATCTTGGCATCGCCAACAGTCGAGCATTTTCCTTGGGAAAGCAACTCAATTCCCCAGAATTAACTCAAGAAATATTCCCCCTCACTGCCAAAACTGTATGGTAAAAATTATTATAAAAGTATCTATATCAACCTTTTTAATTAGTTCACTTAAAAATTGAAGGATGGTTTTGTTTTAATTTCTGATTTTCTGATGCATTAGCCATCTTTGGTTTTAGCTAGAAACTATAATAACATAAATTATGCAAGAAACTATAATAACATAAATTATGCAGATGAAATGTCACTGCCTCAACAATAATACAAAATTAAATTCTGGTGGGTTAGGACCAGTAGTTATGTTCTTAGTGTGGTTGGTTTAGTTTAGTCATGAAATAAAGAACCATTATCTTTTCTAGTTTAAAAAGGAATCCAGATTAAGATGTGAGAAATGATTAATTAAATTTTGAGTTTAGACCAACAAACTTAACATCAATCATGTTAATCAAGACTTATCTACTTAACTTGTACAATTATACAAGTCCTTTGGGTTGTAGTCATGGTCCTGCATGTCTTCTTGCCTTTTTCCTAATCCTCATTAGGAACTAATCATTCAATAAAAATTCTACTAGTTGATGATGTTGCGAGGCCCTACTCTGGGGTTAATTAAGAATTGTTAAACCAAATTATTCGATTATTGTTATGGAGTCATTTTGGAACTAGCTATTTAAACTGATCTAAAATTAGAGCTCTGCAGTCTACATCATACGTATAACTCAACAATCACATATTGAGTATTTTACCTTGTTATCAATGGACGGTTGCTCGAGGGCATCAAACAAAGTGCTCATTTATTCATCAGTCTTTTTAAATTTTTCAAAAAATTTATGCTTGAAACATTATTCAATATCGAAGGGACTAGAGAAAAATCAAAAGAATGATTTAAATTTGGTTTAAATTTTTAAGAAAATTCAGGGCTGATGAGTTTGAATTGTACTTCATTCTTTCTCGGGTTATACTTATAACATTTTCAAGTGCAACTTTGTCATCCATATTATGAATTTGCATGCTTGAAGTGCAACTTTGTCATCAATATTATGGATTTGCATTCCTGAAAAGGAGATATTATTTCAAGTCCTTGTAGTGATTCAGAGATATGTTCTACGTACGCCCATGCTTTTCTGCACATTGTCATCAGTAGAGAAGCAAAGCAGCATGCATGTGCTTAGACCATCCTTCTGAACCAAAGTTTTAATCCCTTAAAATTCAACCCTAACTCAAATCCAATGTGGTCAAATTCCAAAAGTCCTAATTTCTCACCCAATCCTCCCCAGTTCAACCTTGAACCATTCTAGTTCTAATTCTCTTCCCCACACTAGTCGCCTATCTCTTTCAACGAGACCAAATAGATCGAATAATATTTTTCTCTATAATTATTGATGAGGTCTCAAATTTGAATCTCTTATTCACGTGTTAATCCTTCAGGGTAAAAGAGTGGGATTTGGGAACCTATTCAAACCTACTTGGGTTGAGCTGTACTGGACCTATATGAAGCATGGCACATAAATATGTACTAACTAAAACATTTGAGAAAGGTCCACCATCAATGGTGATAATATGGTAGCAACATGAGGACAGTCATAGGGGGTGTACAATAGGGGGAGAGTAGCACATAATAGCGAGAGACTGAGGGTAGAGCTCTTTAAACAAAATCTGGTGCTTACTCTGACACTCACAGAAAACTTTAAAGTCATGGTTCCATCTTCTAAGCCCAGCAAGTTGATGGAAAATATCACATACTCAGCACTTTCTATCTATTTTTTTCCTTTTCTGTTTTTATTTATCCTAGCTCAAAAACAGGTTACAATGCTGCCTAATCACTTCTCTGGAACATTATCTACAATTGGTATAATACAACATTTGGGAAAATGGCGATTACCATGCAGAAAAATCTTTGAATTCTCCAGCAGAAGCCAATTTCCTTTTCTTTGGCACAGCAGACTCTGTCAAACCAGCGTCAACAATAGCAGATTCTGGTAGAGCAGTCCTTGCTTTCAAGTACTTCCCAACACCACCACCACCAACACCACCGGATCCTGCCGTTCCAGTACCAGGATTGCTATACCAAGACCCAACTTTATCCTGAAAGTAACAGAAAATTAGTTCCAGATTTATTGTAAAAGAAGTTAAAGAATATGAAAAGCACAAGGTCTAAGTGACAAACATTATCTTCATCCTCCACTTCCTTCTCTTTAGTCTCTTCTTCCTCTTCATCAGGTTCTGTATATGGATTAACAAAAACTGTGACACTCATTATCTTAATTTCCTCCTGTGCCATAGAAACAAATAGAAGTGAGGCCTGGAAATTCCCTAGCTTTGATCATAGTTCAAAAAAAATCTTGCGATTCAGCAAGTTATTGTTGCAGTGAGCCAACAAAATCGAAGCCCCTGATCACAAACTTTAGACATCTATCCATCTCTGTGTGTGGACAGGTGCACACACACAAACCTAAACGCACATACACAAACACATCAACGAGCTTGAACTAGATTTATCCTATATGTTTATAAAATGATCAACAGAACCAACAGTATACACACTAGTCACCATGATCTAGGTAGACTTTGACAATGTAAGGCAATACTGAACATTAAAGATGCATGCGAGCGGAGAGGTTCTGATGCTCATATGATAAAATGCTGACAATCAGTTGGGGAATTAGTAGAACTCAAGCTCAGAAACAAACTAAAAAGGAAAATTTTAAAAACAAAAGAATATATATATCAGTATTAATTAAGCAAATAATAGTTAAGGTTAAATTTGTAATAACCCCTATTTGTCCTTTACTTTATTAAACTCTAAAAATGAATGATCTAATATACCAAGGGTAGATTGGTAAATTAAAAATAGTGAACTAACAAACCGCATATTGTTTCTCATATCTTATCTAAAAAAGTAATTATTAATTGGCCAGGAAAAAAAAAAACAAAAATAGTATATAAAAATATGCTAATCGACACCCATGTGAGCATGTTAAGAGGCTAGTCTAGAACTGAAATAAATAACATAATAAACATACCAAAGGTCGGTCATCATCATCAACAGGGACCTTCTCCATTGCTGCCAGTGTGGTCAGGCCACCAACTACTCCACCAAAAACTGTGTGCTTAAAGTTCAAATGATTTGCAGATTTGTAAAGGATAAAAAACTGGGAACCATTAGTGTGAGGCCCACTATTAGCCATACTAACAACACCCCTTCCAGAGTGAACTAACTTGGAGTTCAATTCATCATTAAAAGGCTTTCCCCATATAGATTCACCTCCTTTCCCAGTACCAGTAGGATCACCACCTTGGATCATAAAATTCCTATACATAAAAGATAATGATAAATCTAACATTAGCCACCATACTAAAGAGAGTAAATTTAGAGAGTTATTACAGAACTAAAACTTCACCATACCTAATGCTTCTATGAAAAGCTACTCCATTATAATAGCCACGATCACAGAGTGTGATGAAGTTCTCACAAGCCCTGGGGGTTATATCACAGTGTAGCTCAATGTTCAAATCACCATGTGTTGTATGAAGCTGTACATATCCTTTCTTTTTTGGATTCTTCTCAACTTTGACATACTCGAATTCATTTTCCGTGACAGGATCAAAGGCAGTAGAAGTGAAGGATCTAGAAGCAGCACCAGTGGTGTATTTGCTCTTTACCTACATTTCATATGTGTGTCAAATCAACATACAGCAAAAATGCCCGATGCTGGAAAGATAGTAATCTTGACACTAAATTTAATCTTTTTGAAAAGACCCAAGTTATTTTAATAATCATAAGGAGACTATTAACCTGTAGTATCATGTAAAGAATTGGAAATAAAATTCACTAACCATCTTTGCATTCACTGGTGCCCTTTCACCAGCCTTGTGCATAGCTATTCGAGCAGCAGTTTTATCACTAGATGTGGCTCTTGCAGCAGCAGCACTTCTTCCATGTACTGAAGCAGAAGCAGCATCTACAATACTGTACGCCTGAGGTGACTCCCCATTTGACCTTGATTTTGGATCCTCTTTAATACGAGACCTTGCAGCTAAAATGGCTTCAAGTGCAGCAGCCCGTTCATTTTGGGCCTTTGAGCCACCACCTCCATGCAATGCAGTTTGCTTTCCTTTCTCAGTTCCAAGCTCTTTGAGCATCTGCTTGACATCTCCAGTTATATTTATGTTATAGGTTGGATCAGAAGTCATTCGGTCCAACTCTGCAAAATAGAAGTGTGTATAAATAACACAAATTAGAAAGGAAAGAAGAGTACAGCTGACCCATGATGATAAAGAAGCCTATAGCTCACCTTCATCATCAATTTTCAAACCATTTTTAACATGGTCAAATTCCACAAGAACCTTGCTGTCAAGTGCATTTGGATTCTGCAAAGTGTGTCCATATAAAATTGTGAATATTCAAGCAAGGTAGAACACGTAAACTTTTGACAAGAAAAAACAGGATTTTTCATGAAAAAAGTATGTTTACCTGAATGGTTATCAGGTCTTCCCTAGAAAATGGTTCATCTGTGAGGAGTTCTTTCCAGTTCTTGGTCTTGATGTTCAGTTCTTTAATTGCCTAAAAAGCAAAAGACTTGGAGTATAGATAAGAGGATTACAGTATAGAAAAGAGGTACTAAAAATATAGACTCTTTATTTTAGGAGAAACTATAATAAACGCTACTAGCAAACTTCAAGATAACCAACTCTAAATAAGAGCAGGATAGCCAACCTCATAGCAAAAGACATTTCCTGTTGTCTTCACAGCAACTATGTGGGTATATTCAGTGAAGACTTTGTTTAAAACAGGGCACTGAAACTCTCCTACACAAAAAGCAAGAGAAGGATTTCAATCACCAAAGACAAAATAACAAAGCAAAAGACTGAACTACCAAAACAGGATCGTAGAACTAGTAAACTAAACAAAAAGATCGTAGTGCTGACAGACTCACATGCCTATACAGAAACAAGAAAACAGTAAGCAAATTATGCTGACGTTATCACCCAAAAAGGTTAGAAAACAAAACAATATTTGTTCATCAAAAATATCCACCCATTCACTTTGATTGGCCTAAGAAATTGCACATAGAAACTTGTTCCAACTAGGTTTGTGCCAACTAACAAGTATGGCCTCCAGCACTCCAAGTCCAGTTAAAATTAGTCTAGAGGGAACAATGGTGATAATTATGACTTCAAAGTTCTAACACCACAGATAAACTTCAACAAAGTCTTAAAGGCCACTTTAAGAAAACTTATGAAGTCATATTGACTGTCCAGAAATTAATACAATTCCCCAAGTGCAGTCAATGTTGGTTTGAACTAAGGAATATTGGTGATAAGTTCTAAACAGATATCAGATAACTTCACAATTCACTTTTAAGACTTTCAGCTGTCCACCTTAGCACTTGTCTTGCTCTAATAGCATGAAAAACAAAGTCATGAAGGGTGCATTAAGAATACTGATATAGTCATGTTGGCTCTAAATCTGGGAACACAATTAGTACTTCACCGCATGAAAGGACTTTCTCAATCAGTATCTTAAAGATCATTTTGCGATGAACTACTAAAACTATTGTCTGAAGAATGACTCATTGCAATTTATTCTCCAATTGACAGGTTCATGCTTTCATACATGTAAAATACATACCTCAACTGAACTCACAGGTATTTGACACCTAAGTTTAGGTTAAAGTTTGTTTCTTTATCAAGAAAGTCCATCTTTCTCAAACAAGTTCATAAAGGCATAAGCAGACTTTCTCAATCAGTATCTCGAACATCAATTTCCGATGAACTACTAAAAGTACGGTACGAAAAATGACTCACTGCGACTAAATAATTCATTCTCCAATCAAAACGCTCATGCTTTCCATATGTCATAATCACATAACTCAATGAACTACTAAAAGTATGATATGAAAAAGGACTCATTGCAACTAAATAATTTCTTCTCCAATTAACAGGTCCGTGCTTTCATACGCGTAAACGTTACACAACTCAACTGAACTATTCTTTACAAGGCCACAGGTATTTGAAACCTAAGTTTAAGCTAAAGCTTGTTTCTTTATCAACACAAGTTTGTAACGAGATAAGCAAAACTCAATCTACAGTCGTAGTTCTAGTTTTACTTGAGTTGCAGCACTAAACCCTAAGAGACCTCATGACTCCTATTCCTCATTTTCGGCTATAAATTCCATCTCCATCTATATCCAATCAATGCAAATTCGTAAACATAAGTAATGCCAACAAACACAAACCATCGCTGTTCTTGTGGAACGTTAGTGGAATGAGGTCCTCCTGCTTCAACGGAGCTCCGGTCACCGGATGCTTCCCAAACTTGCGGATATAAGGAACTATACTCCTGCACCAAAACCAAAATCAACACATAAATCTCAAATGATTTGAGACCCCGCGAAATCCAAATGTGCTTTTGAAATCATAGACTCAAACAAAACGCACAATATTTCAAAAACGCTTCCGTCTGCGGTGCAAACTGGGTCCTCAAACGGCACAAACGTCAGTCTGAAACAAAGCACGAAAATTTTCAATTAGGGTAAACAAGCAAAGTTGAAATCTTTACGGAAACAAAATGAGAGAGAGTACGAGCAGCAATAGAAGGGGAGGCGTTTGAAGGGAGTGGAGGTGGACTTGGCTTTGGCGCCGCCCCATTCGGTGGCCCACTCCGTTTTGGTGAGGTACATTCGGTCCTTGCTGTGCTGTTTCTTCCCCATTGTTTCCGGCGGGTTAGGGTTTAGTTAATTGCTCTTCTTTTCCAATTGGGTCTCTCTGCTTTCCGATACAGTCTGAGACGGCGAGAACGATTATGTGAGAGACGATGACCACCGCCTCGGTCTCTGTTGGTTATTACTTATTAAGGCCCGAAATAGACTTGTGGATTGGATCCGGACCCGAATCTGAATCCGAATTTACAGCCTTTACAGTTTAATAGATTAATGATTTATGAGGTTTTTTATTATTATTATTATTTATTTAATTTAATCTATATCTATATCTATATCTATCTATCTATCTATTAAGAGAAGAGGCTTTGTTAGCCAAAATCAAAAATTTTGACAGATTTAACCTTGAAAGATTAAAAAACTTTGAAAATAAATTAAATCACAAGGGTAAATATGACAATTACTATATTATTAAGAGAAGAGGCTTTGTTAGCCAAAATCAAAAATTTTGACAGATTTAACCTTGAAAGATTAAAAAACTTTGAAAATAAATTAAATCACAAGGGTAAATATGACAATTACAAAATAAATTTTTATTAAAAAAAATAAAAAATAAATTTTCCCATCTCCACTTTTCTCTCCCACTATTTTCTCTCTACAATAACTGTTTTATTTTACTTATTTTTTTAATTTTCTTTTAAAAAAAAAATCTATTACACATGCAGAGCATGTATGAAGAACACTAGTTATTATTAAGAGAAGAGGTGTTGTTAGCCTAAGTGAGGGTGAAAAGACAATAAAACCCTTATACCTTATATTAATTTTAAATAATTTTTATAATTGAGTGGTAGTATGGTAAATAGCAAAATTAAAAATCATATAAAAAATAAAATAAATAATTTTCAAATAGTTAACTACCCATGTCTGCAATAACCACCCACAATTCAGATAACTTCCCACTTTCTTTTTTCTCAAATAACTTTTATTTTTTTCTCAATATAATAATTATAAAAATTTTGCACATACTGAGCATGTGAGCAAAAAACTAGTTTAATTTATGAGAATGAAATTTATTTGATATAAAAGAATTATAAAAAAAAGAAAAGGTAATGATAAATTAAAATGTCTGAACTCAATAGCTCTTTACTTTCTAAATAGCCTAAAGTCTTCAATCTTAGGGTCATCATTTCTTCTATTCCTTCATTCGTAAATGGTTTCGATTTTCGTTTAGCACATGACTCTAGGGTTAGTATTTTTTCTTTTCCCTCATTCCGTTTAGTGTCTGTCGCACCACTTACATTTAGCACGTAAAGTTGGAGGACTCATGAATTGTTTTAGTCCAAAGTAGGTTATTTGAGCCTAAAGTAGGCCACTGGATCTGATCTAACCGTACTCTCTACATAATTCATAGAAGAATCATATTAAACTTGTACTTCGTATCTTAATTATCATAAATCTCCTTTCTTTCTAGACAAAATTGAAATTGATAATGTACGTCTCACACCAACAAACCGATGATGGTTTCATTGCCTTAGGGAGAACAAAAAAATGCTAGTAGCCATTAAGCCAAGGAACTTTAGCTTCTTAAGAGGAGCTTCTACATGCTTTGGAATTTGAACTTGAAAATTAAAAGATTCTTTTTGGAGAAGATGAAAACCCAAAAGATTAGTGTTTTACACCAGTATTACTTTTTTTTTAATAAATTAAAAACACAAATCAATAGTTAACTTGGGTGAGTCTAAGGCTTTAGTCAAAGTCTTAATACAACTCGAACTTTTTTTCCTGAACGCGCCTTCCCCAAAACCTTTTGCCGTTACCTAACTCGTAAACCGTCTGGCCCATTGACTTCACCTTCTCCGACTCAAATTCTGGCTCCTTGAAGGTACTGGTGGCGACACCGGCTTTTGTGTTCTCCGCCCTTCCACAGGGAAGCGGCAGAGGCAACATTTCTCTGATGATGCAAAGCAAACGAACTAATAAGGGCGGTGATATCTCCTCTGATCTTGAAGCTCTTCGCATGGAAGATCTTGATTCTTCTACTCAGTCCATTCCGATTCAGCAATCTGATTCGAGCTATGCTAGTAAGTTGAAAAACCCGGCTAATCGATATAGGCAGACGATGATGGAAGAGTTCGAATTCACTGATGAGGATTGCAGCTACACTCAAGGCAAGCATGGTCAAAATGTTTCTTTCTTGGGGAAGGTACACAATAAGCTTGACTTTGATTGGCGTTGTGCTGTAGTTGTTAAAATTATTGGTAGAACGAATTCTACAAACACCTTTGATTTCATGTTGAAAGGGTTAAGAAGAAAATGGCAAGTCAAAGGGGGCTGGATCCTCATTGACCTTCCCAATGACTTTTTCGTTGTTAAGTTTAATCTAGAAGAAGATATGAATAGTGTGTTGTGTGGAGGACCTTGGATTCTAGTTGGTCAGACTTTGATTGTTAGGAAATGGAGGCCTGATTTTGACCCCTTGAATTAATTTATTGGAAAAATGGCTTTATGGGTTAGAATTTGTGGTTTGCCTGTTAAATATTTCAAGGATTACACTGTTGCTAAAATTGGCAAAATTCTTGGAGTTGTTGTTAAGGTTGATCAGGTTACTATTGGCCAATCTAGGGGCAAATTTGCTCGAGTTTGTATTGAAGTTGATCTCAGTAAGCCCATGCGCCCTTATGTTGAAGTGGAATATGTTGCCTACCATATTGTTTATGAAGGAATTTCCATGATATGCTTTGAATGTGATTGCTTTGGCCACTCTAAGGATAAATGCCCAACCATACATGCCGTGCCAAATGCTAATCCTCAAGATAGTGAACCTGATAGCAACACTATTGACCAGGTTATGGTCTCCAAGGGAAATTCCGAATCACAACAGGATATGGACACTTCTCAAGCTCAACCTTCAATTATTAAGGAGGGCATGGGACCATGGATGCTGATGAATTACAAGAATAAAAAGAAGACCATTGATGGTGGGGGAGCAAAGAAAAATACTAATAAGGGTTCAAGGTTTACTGTTTTACAGGATGAGGATGATATGCCTTCTACTTAACCTAAGACCATTACTAAGAATACCACTAAGCCATCAACTCCTCCAATTGTGAAACTGTGGACTAGTTTCCAAGATAAGAAGAAGAATTTCACCAAGCCAAGTTCCGCTAAGGCGGGATTCAATTTAGCAACCAATGATTCCGATACTGGTGCCTCTACTTCAGGATACATAAAAACTATATCAAGGCTTCCAATGAAAGATGTGTCCAATAATGTTGACAATAGCAATGGTTCAAAGGATGCAATACAATACCAAAAGTACTATCTCTTCTGCTACTAAACACCTCACATCTTTAAAAAGCTCTCTTTTGAAAATGCTGATGCTAATGTGCTTGGTAATGGTATTTCTGCTATCTTTGGTCATTGTCCTCCAGAAGAGACTCGGATAGACACTGAACGAGTTTCCAATAACAAAGTTTTTGATTGTTTTGTTAACAAGACATTTGCTGAGAATAGCAGTTTGAATAGTGATGATAACCAACCTTCCCAAGTTGGGGAAGTTATGGCTGATGCTTGAATTGGGTTTCCACCCTCCTCCTGACTACTTGGTCTTATGGATCACATTCTTTTTTAGAATGCTTGTGGAGCAGGGAGTGAGGAATTTAGAACAGCTGTTATAGATTTAGTTCAAATAAATAAGATTGATTTTCTAATAATCTGTGAACCTAGAGTGCAATTCTCTAAAGAAAAAAAGACTTTGTTAAAATTGGGTTTCAATGAGTTTGAAGTCAGGGAGACTAATGGTTTTTCTGGTGGAATTTGGATGTTGTGGAATAACACTAAAGTTCAAATTACTGTGGTTGATACTTCTTTTCAGTCCATTTCAGTAAAGGTTTGCTGCACAGGTGTCCAAGATTGGTTATTATCAGGAATTTATGCTAGTCCTTGTAATGTCTCTCGTAGTGGTTTATGGTCCTATTTGGATAATGTTGCTGCTAGGTTTTGCCTTCCTTGGATGCTTGTGGGAGACTTTAATGAATTGTTATCTTTTTCTGACAAGATTGGAGGGGCTAGATGTAGATTTGGTGGTATGCAAGATTGGGTTTCTAGAAATGGCCTGATTGATATGGGTTATCAAGATGTTGCCTACACATGGATAAATAATTGGGTTAAGGAACGTATTGATAGAGGATTTTGTCATTGTAACTGGAGACTTCTTTTCCCTAATGCTTGTGTTAAGCACTTAGCTAGAATGCAATCTGACCACTATCCCATCCTTATAAAAATGCACCCTGATGCGAGGAATTATAAAGTTGACACTCATTTCAGATTTCAGCTCATGTGGATGCAACATGAAAATTATGATGATTTTATTACTGACAATTGGAATAATAGCCATGGCACCATTTTGAATAAAATTGCTACTCTTGCTACTTCCTTATCTTCTTGGAATAAAGATGTTTTCGGGAATATATTTAAACAGAAGAGAAGACTGGTTGCTCAGATATGTGGCATACAAAGAAGCTTAGGAAGATATGATAATCCATTTTCAGCTGATTAATTTGGAGAAGGCTTTCATTGCTCAGTATGAAAGACTTAGAGATTCGGAGGCTTTATATTGGAAGCAAAAGTCTAGGGACAAATGGCTAAAGGATGGAGACAGGAATACTAAATTTTTCCACCTAACTACAATGGTTAGAAGAAGACGAAGTAAGATTGATGGTTTATTTGATGCAAATGGTGTTTGGTCTGATGACCCTACAACTATGAAGCAAACGGCTATGGTTTTTTTTGTAGTTTGTTTTCTACAGTAGATCTACCTGATATAAGATTTCACATACCTTGGCTCTTTCTAGCAATTGCTAGCACTGAGTATCAAAGACTGACTAGAGTTGTATCTGCTAGAGATATTTATAATGCCCTCTTCAATATCGGTGGAATGAAAATTTCAGGATGGGATGGGTTTCATGCTTTATTTTATCAACATCATTGGAATCTGCTCTCTTCAGCTATCATTCAACTAATTAGCAATGCTTTCTCATCTGGCACGATCCCCGATGGACTAAATCGTACTCTGGTTACTCTTGTACCCAAAACTCAAAGCCCTGAGCATATGGAATTGTTCAGACCAATTAGCTTATGTTGTACCCTATACAAGATCATTTCCAAGATTATTGTCACAAGAATCAGACCTTTGCTCTGTAGCTGGATCAGCCCCAATCAGGTTAGCTTTGTACCTAGCAGACATATCTCTGATAATATTATGATTGCACAAGAAATTCTGCATAAATGCAAAAATACTAAGGGAACTAAGGGTTTCATGGCATGGAAAATAGATCTGTCCAAGGCATATGATAAGCTTAGCTGACAGTTTATTGAACAAGTATTATTTGAACTCCAACTTCCTCCATTACTAATCAAGCTGATCATGAGTTGCATTACATCTATAAGTTATTAGATAATTGTGAATGGTAAACTATCGACTTCTTTCAATGGTGGTAGAGGCATTAGACAAGGGGATCTGTTGTCCCCCTATATTTTTGTTCTTTGCATGGAAAAGTTGTCACATTTAATCAATTCTACAGTTGAAGTGGATCAATGGAAACCTATTCCTTCCTCCCAGTCTGGCCCTTGTGTTTCCTATTTGTTCTTTGCAGATGATCTTATTTTATTCTCTGAAGCTGGTGTGCATCATGCTAGGACTCTAAAGAAATGCATGGATATTTTTTTGTGCTTTGTCGGGACAAACTATCAATTTTGAGAAATCCCTTGTGTATTGTTCTCCCAATATTCCTAGATATGTTGCTAGTGAGATAAGTATTGTTTGTGGATCTCCTTTAGCTGATAATCTTGGAAAATATCTTGGTATGCCCTTACTTCATGGTAGAGTTAACAAAGATACTTACTCAGGGATTGTCGATAAGGTTCAAGCTAGGCTTGCTAGCTGGAAAAGAAAGACCTTGAATATGACGGGACAGATAACTCTTATCCAAGCAGTTAGCTCTTCTATTCCTATTTACTCAATGCAAACTGCAAAATTACCTATTCATATTTGTGATAAGTTGGACAAACTGAATAGAGATTTTTTATGGGGTGATACGGAACAAAAAAGGAAAGTCCATCTCCTTAATTGGGAAGTTGTGTGTAAACCTAAGAGTGATGGTGGTCTAGGGATTAAAAAGACTGCAAGCATGAATCAAGCTATGCTTGCTAAAGCCAGCTGGAGGATTTTACAGGGTGATAAAGGATTATGGTGCAAAATTTACAAGGACAAGTACTTGCGTAATGCATCGTTGTTGTCTCCTACATATGAAAAGCCTAAGAATTGCTCTAGTACTTGGTCTAGTGTAGTCTTTGGTGCTAATTTGTTGAAGCTTGGTCTTCGCTGGAGAGTGGGAAGTGGAACTCAAATCAACTTTTGGAATGACAGTTGGTCTACAGCTGGAGCTCTTAGACATTTCGTTACGGACACTAACCTTATTAATGATAGTGCTACTGTTGATGATTTTTTGCAGGATGATAATTGGAATATTGATTTGCTCAAAACTTGTTTACCATCTCAAATAATTAATACCATCACTTGTATTCCTGTGTTCATGGAGTACTCAAATAATAAACTCATATGGGGTGGTACTACCAATGGTATTTTCTCAGTCAAGTCAGCCTATTATCAATTATGCAGAGATCAAAATGCTCATAACTTCAGGTGGAATGAAATTTGGTCTCTTGCTATCCCTCCAAAATTAAAGGTCTTTTTATGGATCTTAGTGCAGGGGAATCTACTCATGAATGAACAAAGATTCAGACGGCATATTGCTTAGTCCCCTTCTTGTAGCTTGTGTTCCGGAAATACTGAGAATATGGTCCATCTCTTACGTGGTTGTATGTCCTAATGCTCAACAGGTTTGGTCAACTCTTCCCATTCCTAATACAATGCAGATTACCTTTACTTTGGGATGGAGAGATTGGATTATTGCCAATTTGATGCAAAAATGTGCTTTTTTAGTAATATTCAATGGAATGTGTTCTTTATATTCAGTTGTTGGTTCATATGGAAATGGAGGTGTAAAAGAATCTTTGAGCCATCTTTTCATGTCCCTTATAATATCCCTGATGTTGTCCTAAGCTATGCTATAGATTGGAAAAATGCAACTTGTAAAACTGAAACTCAGAAAACTAAACAGATAGAGATGATCTCTTGGTGTAAACCTGGCTTAGGTTTCTTTAAGCTAAGCCAGGTTTACACCAAGAGATCATCTCTATCTGTTTAGTTTTCTGAGTTTCAGTTTTACAAGTTGCATTTTTCCAATCTATAGCATAGCTTAGGACAAATGGTATGATTGGTTCAGGAGGAGTGATCAGAGATGCTAGTGGTGAATGGATAAGTGGATTTATGGTGAACATTGATGCTGGTTCAGTCATTCAAGCTGAGACTTGGGGGCTCTATCATGGTCTTCAAATTGCCTCTTCTATGCATATTAATCATTTGGAGGTTGAATCTGACTCTGCTTGTTTTGTTCAGCTGCTCCAATCTGATGCTATTGATTTGCATCCTCTTAGTACTATCCTCATGAATTGTAAGCAGTTAATGAACCAATTTGATACCTGCCAGATTAGGCATATCCACAGAGAATGTAATATGGTTGCTGATATCCTTGCTAAAGAAAATACTCATCACTCTGCTAGTATTTGTACTTTCACTTCTCCTCCCGCTCTAGTTGTTGAAGCTGTCCTTGATGATATCCTGGGTGTTGCTAGACCTAGGGAAGTTGTTAATAATGGCTGAATAGCCTCTTCTTTTCTTTTCTTTTTTTTGGGCTTGGTGCCTCCATTTTACCAAAAAAAAAGAAGTCTTAATACCTTCTTGGTTGTTAAAGAAATCTATCTATATATAGGAGTTTTTTTATTTCTTTATTTTTTTTGGCCTAAATACTGTTTAGTCCTTGAGTTTTTGACCATAAAACACTTCAGTTCCTGACATTCTAATTTCACACTTTTAGTCCCCGTACTTCAAAATTTCAAACCAATAGGTCCTTGCCGTCTAAAAGTCGCGGTGAAATGTCTATTATGCCCTCAGTTCTTTTTTTTTAAATAAATTTATTCCTTTCTTTTTTTTTTATTTATTCTATATTCTTTTTTTTCAAATAGAAAGAAAGAAAGGGAAAAAAACAGAAAAAAATAAACAGAAAGAAAGAAAGGGAAAAAAAATTAATTTTCCAAAAAAATTAAATTAATTAATTATTTTTAAAAAAAAAACTGAGGGCATAATAGACATTTCTCCGCAACTTTTAGAACGCAATGACCTATTGGTCTGAAATTTTGAAGTATAGGGACTAAACGTGTGAAATTAGAAGGTCAGGGACTGAAATGTTTTATGGTTAAAAGCTCAAGGACTAAACAGTATTTAATCTTTTTTTTATTATCTGTATATATGTATACTATTATTAAGAGAATAGAGCTTGTCAACCAAAACATAAATATTTTACCAAATTAGCGCTCAAATATTAAAAAACCTTTGAACTGAAATATTCGAGAATGACAAAAAGGCTAATTCAAAAAATAAAAGAAAAAATAAAGAAATTTAACAAAAAATAAAAATAAAAACAAAAAAAGTGGAGCAGTTTTCTCCACATTTTATGAAATAACTGCCTACGTAGTTATCCATCGTTTGGTATATAAGGAGTTATATCTTCAAAACATATAAAAAAAATTTCATTTATTTATGTTATGAAGAGAAGCAAATGGTAATTGGTCGGGTCGTTCGGGTCAGTGAAACGAATACCCTTTTGATCCACGGGTTACCCTCAACAGAGAGTCAGAGACCTTCAATCCCCAAGTAACGGATCCCCTTTGTCTAAAACCCTGCAGATTTGGAGTAATCTAAAACCCCAAATTGGTAATGAGCAGCAGCAGCAGCGAGGAAGATGGAGATGCGGCGTGGAAAGCCGCCATTAGCTCAGCCGCGGCAGGTGCCTCCTCTTACATCAACGGCCTCTCCTCCAAACCAAACCAGCTGCCTCCTCAAGACTCCAACCACACCAAACTCCCCAAGCACTACCAAATCAAGGTCTTCCACTTTCTTTTCATCCAGGGACTAATGGGTATATAATTTCAAGTTGAAGTATCGAGCATATGTTTTTATGTGTCAATTTGTGAATTTGGTTGTTGCAGGCACAAAAGCTTTTGGATGACATCATAGGGAAGTCTTTGGAGATAGTGCACAACTCTATTCCTGAACCAGATGTGACTAATGAGGAGGAAGTTGGTATTCGCTTGTTCAAAAATGCTCCCCCAGGAATAGTTTTTGATCATGTGGGTAAGTGATTCCCTTCAATTCTTTTCCAAGATTATAATGCTATGTCAGTTGCTGCTCTGCTGTGATTGTCATAATGGGGAAGTGAAAAATGTTGGTAATATGACTATAAATAAGGATCCGAAAATTTTCAAGAACTAGATTTCAGTAATTAGCACTCTTTGGAACGGAATTTGAGTAGCTGGGACATGTTGATGTATTGTGTGAATGCTGGCAGATGAACAACCACCTAGAAGGAGACCGAGAATTCTTCCGGGAAAAGAAATTAATGAGAAATCAAAGAAGGTCTGTTTGTTTATCGATAAACTCCTGATTGCATCCTATTGGTTTGTTGTTTAAAGACTGGCTTCACTTTCGTTTTTATTTATTAATGGTTGGTACTGTCTAAGTGATAACAGTTTAAACAACAAATCCAATCTGTTGCTGTTGATGGGAATGAGATAGTGTCTGAAGCAAGAGATAGATGTCAGAGAGCATTGTCTAGGCTAGAAGCTAAAGAGGCAGCAGCAAAAGAAGCAGCCAAAAGAGAAGAGGAAAGAGTTGCACAACTCAAAAAAATTAGGGGAGAAAGATGGCTACCTTCTATTGCCAGAGAAAGGAAATTCAAAGCCATTAGCAAAAAATGATACGCTTGTTTTGATTTGTCACATACTCTTGTATTGTCTTCCTTCACTCTTCTTTTGTTCGTGTCAGTAGCGTAGAGAATCCCAGACAAACAAATGTAGACAAACATTCACTGACAATTTCCCATGGTGTTTGCTCGCATGATAATTGAGATCGAATTGGCAATTTTTGGTTGGCAGCCATTTAGTTGGACCATTTCATTTACTTTTCTTGTTACAGTTATTGTTACTTGTCATCTATTTAACCTTCTAGCTCAAATCACGTTGTTCATTCACTTAGGAGTGCCGCGCTCTATAGTGCACAAAAGCCAGTCTGTCAAGTGAGGTTGAGTATGAGGAACTTTCTGTGTCCGGATGGATGTCAATCCATGAGAATTGAGGATCATAAGATAACCTGAAAGTCACTACACCAGTAACTCTTTAACATTTATCGGAATTTCTTGAAAATCTCCATTCTTTGTTGTTTCACAGGGATTTGTTGTCATCTGTTAGCTGCTGTAAGATTAATTTGTTTCACGAGGATTATTTGACTGCTCTCTCTTCCAGTTTGCTGCAACAATAGCTTAGATTCACTCCTCTTGTCGTCTCGTACTTGAATATAACTTTACAATATACACCTGCTTACGATAATAGTAAGCAGTCCTTTATAACAAGGCCAAACCGGTGCCAATAATGGACCCGAAACGACAAAGACAAGGCCCTTATATATAAAGGGTCGGTTTTTTGCCGACTTCTCCCTCTCCCCATGCTGCTGATCTGCCTATGCACCACCACTCCTTGCAAAGAAATAGGAAGCAACGTGGAAGCAACGGTCTCTTTATCTCAAAGTAGCTGCCCCATCACGCAATCTTTTTTATGAAAAACAAACAAAGAGGTCTCAGTGTCTCAATCGAACCCATCTTTCCCTATCTTCGATCTTGTGCTGAAACAGAAAGGGATAAGCTTCAAAGAGAGTTATAAGCTGTAAAGGGTACTTGACCACTTGGTCTGTTTTGCAGAATCTCAGGCGGGTTCGAAATCTGAAGATATGGCGCATGTGGTGGCAATGGTGGTGGAAGGCTTGAGAGGGTTTGTAAGGACTCTTTGGGGATTGCAGGAGCGACGGTTCTCCGCCATTTTCAATGTTGTGAGCTCTACCGCTTTGTTCATGACAGTGTCGCTTGCGTTCTGCTTCTTGTCACTTCAAAGATATAGAGGTGCAGAAATGGGTCTTGCTTTCTTTTGATATTGCTTCTTGAACATTGCTAGCTATTTCTAATAGCTTTTTCTCCCTCGCTGATTTATGTGGTTTTTATTCTGTAGTTTTTTTTTTTATGTACTACTACTTAATTACATGCTTTCTTGTATGATCTATTCAGTAGCTTTAATAAAACAACTAGTGCATATGGTTTTTAATTTTGAGGTGAATGAGATCGATCTTTATTAAATGAAGAAAATTTAAGAAGCGAGTTCAGCTGCTTCTAGAAGGGAAGGAAGAAAAAATAATGAAGGGACTGGCTGGAGGAGGAGGATTGAGCAGCCATCAAATGTTGAGACATTGCACTTCTTGCAAACGAATAATTCGACCACTAGGTAGGGAAGCCAACCGCACAACCATATCATCATAGATGCGCCCCAAAGGAGAGGAATTTGCACTTACAGAATGCATTAGCTGATGTTGAAGAAGCAACTAATCAGTTTCAGTATGATCGAAGTGGGAAATGCTAATCAAGTTTGAGATAGTTTACGAAGAATTATATGCTTATATGAGGCAGCTTTTTGCATCGTTATACTTTGTCTGCGACAAACATTTCAAGTGCAGATGCGTGCAATCTAACAACGCACTGAGCAACTTTACAGTAAATATTTTGTATGTGTCAAGTATATCCATACAAATTGACAACCAATACATGAACCTCCTATTCCACTTTGACAAAAAATAAAACAAAAACTCTCCTTCGCCAGGTTCCACTAACTTATTGCATTTTGGATCAAAAGCCACACTTCAGAAGGTAGCTTTCGAACGAATTATATTCATTAGTCGATTGATTAACTAAATTGCTGGAACCAGAACAGGCAGGAAACGAGCAATTTCCTAGTCGGGAAAGGAGAGAAATTCTATTTTGCAATTACTTTTTTCTTTTTAGCTGGGAAAAACTAATGCTTTGCAGCATATTACGTTACAAGTAAGAGCATCTCTGGCACTCGGGAAGCGGAAGCTTTTCTCAGCTATCAGGCCTGCAGATACCCTTTCTCCTCTAAGTAAGATACCACCGTTTCAGCCATACTACTTGGGGAGACGCAGTCCCTTCCCTTCTGCTGCAACACTATCTGCAAAATTAGCGGTATGAGATTAGACATATAACATCAGAAGTGCCAAAATGACCAAGGTAGAGCAGAAAACTAAAGGCTTGATGTCATACTAATGTTGCACTGTTCTAATATGTTACACTGAGATTGTCTAGTGAAATGGTGCAAATCAATATCACACACACACACACACTGCCAAATTTCATTCTAATCAGTCCACTACACAGAAAAAGAAAATATTCATTTTCATTGCCGCGTGTTCCAGCAATGTTCTGATTCAAATTCCAACATTCTTACGAGATGCTGTGTCTGGTGAACGGGTGGCAGTCAAGATGACACTACCACCTCATTATATCCATCTGAATCATTCCACCATTCTATACTGAAAATGAAATGCCCGTTTTCACCCCAAACGTTGGCTCACACTTTTGTTAAGATGGTAATGTGAGCTGATCTTTACTTGTGTGTGTGCATATCACACACAACCAAGCCAGTCAATCAAGAAGACGATCTTTTTCTTCTGATAAGAACAAATTATGGAGAAAAATACCAATACAGTAGTGCTACCCTTCACAGAAGCATGATGCCATGATCTTCCTTTACACACATACCTCGCAGTTTAGTGGTGGCTCATATGGATCATCAACCCCAGTAAAACCTGTGGAGTGCCAAAAAAGATCTCAGTACTTATTATTGAGAACTAATTTGCAGTGAGCAAGACACACAATATGATAGATTAAAACATCACACCCATCAAGCATCATATAAATACTTGATTAAAAAAAGTTGAATATCATACTGAAAATTTGTATTTGCCCATTACCCAAAACAGAATTGTAATAGTTCACATTGACAGGAATAATGAATTCTTTATGCCCCAAAATAGAAAATGATAGTGACATCACAAGATAGCACCAGATGATAAGATAAAATTGATTCCTCAAATTTCTAAGTGAAATGTCTTTATCTTTATGTAATAGGTGTTGAACACCTTAATTTGAAATCTTTCATTAACTTTATACTTGACAGGTAGAAATCGGAAACCAAGATGACAAAACAAAAACAAACAAAAAAATGAAAACAAGCTATGGGAATGAAGCACAACTATACCTTTGATTTTTCCAGCTCGTGCAAGCTTGTAGAGGCCCTTCGGATCCCTATTCTCACATATGTTGAGTGGCACATCCATGAACACCTGAGAAATATTAGTTTTGTCAGCTCATCACTGGCTACCTTTGTCTTTTCTTTCATTATTAATAACAGACCAAACCTATTCCTCCTATTATAAGCACTGGTTACCTCAATAAAATCTCCTTCCGGAAATAGTGCACGGCAGGCATCTCGGTCCTTTCGGTAAGGAGATATTAAACTAGCAATACAAATGATGCCAGCATCCGCAAACAGCTTAGCGACCTCAGCTTTTTTAAGCATAATATCAGTAAAAGTAATATAAAAAAAGAAAGAGCAAATCTATAAATGTAACAACAAAATACCCACCAATTCTTCGTATGTTTTCTGCACGATCCTCTGCGTTGAAACCAAGATCACGATTTAGACCATGCCGAACATTGTCACCATCAAGAATGTAGGTCAGCTTTCCCCTCAAGTGCAAGCCTTGACTCAAAGCACACGCCACAGTGCTTTTTCCTAAAATAGAAACCAATATAAGAGTGTGATTATGATTGGTGTGCGGTTGTGCACTAAAGAGTAACAACTTGGAATGAAATTTCTCAATGGGAGCACCAAAAGTTCTAAGCAATACAGAAATGTTATGGTTTGGAACTTTTCAAATTGTTAAAGTGTAATGCAGTTTCTGTCTTCTTTCATAGCTCTTCCTTAACAGTGTATCAGTGAAATACACAAATCAAGATGAGTTTGGGCGGGGTAAAACCTTGGGCAAGAATTAAGGTTAATATTAATTAATGAATACAAGCTTGAGGTTTACTATTACAGGGTACTCTGATGTCTTACAATGTCAATGTAATCAAACAAATGTACAATAAGTTAATAATATATTACAGCTCAAGCAGCAGAGAAGAGCACAAAAGGAAACCCGCACAGAATGGGATCTGTAGTAAAAAAGAGATACTTTTTTAGTCCACTCTATGTGCATGCATGTAAGAGATATACAGAGAAGTCTGCACACTTATGCCATGTGAATTCATTTTTCTTTATCCTCTTTTGACATATTTGTTGAAAAGGAAGGCTACTAATTGTCGTCAACTTTCCTTTCTCGTTATTGAGACGTATATGGCCAGAAATTATCAGCATGACTATTTCTATGCAAGTAAAACTACTAATTGCAAGTCCCAATAAGACAGCTCGTGCCTTAAAATCTCCCATAACTATGGAAAAGACCTTAAATTGATTTTACCATGTAAGAACTTTTGGTGTAGTTGATGCGCATATAAATTTAACACTACTTACAACCATAACAAAGATTACTTTACAAGGCTGCTAACATAAACACTGCTTGGCATTTCATATAGCATAACTTAAAAGGATTAACAAACCTGAACCACTAAGACCAGTAATCCATATGACACAGCCTTTCTGCTGAAGTAAACGCTGCCTATCCAGTTTCTCCACCGCACATTTATGCCACACGATGTTCGTTGAATTCCCCTCGGTTGACATCTGGCGGAGATTTTTACCTAGTTAGATGGTTAGTTTAGATTAGAACAATACCTTCATACATATTTGACCAGAGATCAGTTACAAACAGAAAAGTCATTCTACGTTGATAAGTTTTCTTAAGCTGGGAGTTTAACACCCGTGAATTTCATCAAAACGTTTACATATAAAGCATGAATTCCTACAACAGAAAATAAAATCAAAATCCCAGTATCTCCCAGATCTGTCATCTAACAATCAAATTGCGAAAACAAATACGAATAATGAACAGCATGAACCTTTTCGGAGAACAGCTTCGAAAAGCTTTGATTTGCGCTCAAAACGAACAGAGCTGCGGCGCTGATGACAATAGCAGAATGAATGTGGTTGTATATTGAAGAAAATGCAAAGAGGAGTTGACAAAAGCAAAGAGATATAGGATGAATATGAAGTAAGCAGAAGCCTTAACAACCATCCAATGAGACGTATGACTCAGCTATAACTAATTATTATACCAAGTACTAACTAAAGCCCCATTCGCCATCAAATTTGTTTCACCAGCCCATTTTTCATACGGTGAATTTACCAAAGTACACAGAATATACTATCTATCCACAACAAATTTGAAAAAAAAAAAAAAAAATCAAATTCTAGAAAAAAAGCATAGAAATTTATGAGAAAATAATACCATTAATGGCGGAGCGATCAGTTTTCACAGAGACGGTTTGGTCCTCCATGGCCTTGATCGGCCTCAAACCCCTGGATCCTACATCAACTCCGCAACTCAAACCCAAGCTCTTAATCGCATTGCTCTCATTCACCTTCGCGAACCCCAACTTCGCCGCCGCCGGCCCAGATTCAACGTCGCGCGGTTTAAAGCCACAAATCGACGGTGGAGCTGCTTTCACCACATTCATGCTAAGATTCAAAAGCAAAGTCTGGACTTGGATGGCGTCGAATGAATGGAGGCGTGGGAAAGTGGTTGACGGCTCACACAGATTCCGCAACGATATATATATTTTTTTTTTGTTGGAAGTAAAAATTAGAGAGGCATGGGAAGCTAATTAAGAAGGAGAGAGGAAGTGGTTGGGTGAAGAAGAAATGGGAATGGGGACGAACGGCTGCGCTTCCATTTCTGAGGTTGCGCCGCTCTGCTCTAAAGTTCTCTCTACTTGTACTAGTTTCGAACCGAAATGAAGAGGCGCGGGGCCGTTTACACGGACGGTGAGTGGTGGCGGGTGTGGTTAGCTTTCATGAGAGAGACTTACGTACGGCACCGGCACCACGTGGCAGTGGAGCTGCTCAATCAGTGCCCAAGTATAGAGTATTTTGGGTATTTCACATTAAAATAAGGGACAGTTTCGGAAAAGGCAGACAAATTTCTTTGCTTTGATTGGAAGGCCGCACCAAGTGGCTCTATGCAAGAATTTCTCTAGCTCTCATTGCATAGTGTGTGTCTACTTCTCGATGGGGAGAGGGGGGACACGTGGCGGACAGGCACGTGTTTTTGCTGCCAATTTTTTTAAAATCATTGTATTTGTGGTGTGGTCGCTTGGGAAGGTCCACTAGGACTAGTACGGGGTCTTTGGAAAGGTGGTTCTACGGTTCTACCATTAGGTTTGTAGGTCCGGTCGAGTATTAGGTCGGTCTGATGATGCAATCAATCTCGGACAGAAAAAAAAAATGATTCAATCGATTATTGAATTTTTGCTTTGAAGAACGGTGTTTTGGGAATGTCATTTTTGAAAATGTGATTGGGACATGACACGTGAAAGATTCGGAGTCTGTCTTTAATAAAGTGGTTACACCGCTAGAGTTGTCTTGTCATCCCGCGACATATGTAAGTTTAGACAAAATAAAGACGTTTTCAAGTGGTAAACAAAGTTTGTTTTGAATATTGTATTTTAAGAGTTAGAATGTATTTGGTCGAACATACTTGCCACATTGCAAGACCAGATCATAGAAGAGTCATCCATAGTATGTCTTAAGTAAGGCGATCAAACAACTAAGTTTTTTCAACCATCCAATCAAGTCTCTCACATGTTTTGAGTTAAAAGAAAAATATTTTTCGGTGAGAAACATGAGGTGTTTTGAGTATAGTGTTTTATTTTTAAGTGCGATTGATGACATTCATATGACAAAGCGACTCTACAAAAGACCTTCTCATATGAAGTAAGTAAGTATTTATTTAGGCATCCAGAGAACACTAGATTTTGTTGAGTGTCTCATTAGACTTCATCATGTGCTTAATTTGAAAAAGTAAGAACATTTTCAAGTGAAATACAAATAGTGTTTTAGACTTTAGATATGGTTTTGTTTTAGGGAATCAAAAATTGTGCTGAATTGAGTCGTGTTTTCATTGATAATAGGGGCCTCTTTATATAGAGGATTACAAGCATAGAAATAGAGTTGTATATGAAAACATAATCGTACAATGATTGGATATGTACGAATATCTCTAACATAAACTCAATTACAACTAGAGCAAGTAAGCTAGACTTTGGGTCAGACACATATTCTAGATTTACTTGAACAAGTTTTATATTTTATATTTTTGAATGACATCCGGATTCAACGATAAGTGAGAAAGGGATCTTGACTTTTGATCACCATATGTCAACAATGTTATTCCTTAGGTATATGATTCGGTGTTTAAACATTGAGTTGATTATGAGTGTGATATAATAAACCCTATTACAACTAGAGTAAGTAATCTAAAGTTTGGGCCAGACACATATTCTGGATTTACTTGAACAAGTTTTATATTTTA
Source organism: Rosa lucieae (assembly GCA_024704745.1). Lineage (NCBI taxonomy): Eukaryota > Viridiplantae > Streptophyta > Magnoliopsida > Rosales > Rosaceae > Rosa > Rosa lucieae. The sequence goes on along the minus strand of CM045493.1, from coordinate 18,376,123 downwards.
TATTTTTGAATGACATCCGAATTCAACTATAAGTGAGAAAGGGATCTTGACTTTTGATCACCATATGTCAACAGTGTTTTTTTTTTTTACTTTATCAAGGGGAACCCAAAGGCTCCCTAGGCCCAAGATAAACCGCTTCGGCGCATGTGAAATGCTCCAACTGTGCATTGCAGCACAGTACCTGGCCACTTTGACAGCTTCGGGGTTCGAACATGGGTTGAGGAGCACACCCAACTAGGTAAGAACCACTAGGCCACTTGTAGTGGTTACATGTCAACAATGTTATTCCTTGAGTATATGATTCGGTGTTTAAACATCGAGTTGATTATGAGTGTGATATTTTGTGATGTGGATGGTCTCTCTTCAATAATCTCTAAATTGCCTCGTTTTCTTCTTTTTATCTTTTTCCATAATTCATCCTCACAAGTCATCCTAGATAGTTGGTATTTTTGAAAAAAAAAAAAAAATCATTATGACCTTAGCTAACTGATAAATTTAATTCGGAATTTGAAAAATCTCATACACCAAGAGATTTAGTACGCGGACGGTTACGCTAAAACATTGATGACTTACAATATTTCAGCCAACTTTTGAGAGTACGTACGGTTGGTCGAATTTTGGTTTTCTCCAATATCATATCCGAGGAATTTGTTATGTTTGTTCTTGAATAGCTTGATTCTTATATCTCCACCAATTAAGTTAGAGCTCTGATTTATAAACATACTAATTATTCGGGCATACGACAATTGGATTCGTTCATGATAATAAAGCCAATTTGTCTAGTGTAGTTTTCTTTGGTTTAAGACGGTATAGGTGGATGATATATACTTAATTAGATGCATCTATATAAAGTCTTAAATTTCTGACTTCGTCATCCAATTTGTGCACATCTTTCAGTCTTTTCATGCCTATATTTTAGTCGGTAGCCTTTTCATGACAAAAAATAATGAAGGCTCGCATCTACCTGTTGCGCACTTTTGCTCTCTCTAGCTACCTGCTTTGGCTATGTAATGCGAAAGCAAAACCAATAATGTTGTGAGATATTGCTTCCCATCACCCAAGAGTGTCCTTCTCACCTGGCTCGTTGTGGCATCCTAATCACAGCCGGACAGGAACGACACGTCCACCAATCTTGTACCCATGTTGGAGTTGCACGAAATATTAATTTGGGAGCTATTGTACCTAAAAGAATTGCAAGTGGTGGTACTAGCTAATATCGACGTTTTTGTTGTTTGTGATCTTAGTGGTAATTGACACTGAGAGCACTAATGGGTGGCTTCCTTCTGCTAATAGACATGTATATGTGTTATGATTATCCAAAGTTAACTGATGAAGCTAATACTCTTATCCTGTTCATCGATGTTTCGTTTTCGTATGCTAACCAATAATTAGGTCCAGGTGATCTTCAAGAACAGTTTCAATAGTTTGGCAATTACTAGATTCTTTCTATATATTTCGTTTTCGTGAGTATTTGCATTGGTTTCATATCCATGGAACGTAGTGTTTTGTCAAATGCAATAAGGAATCCAACACTCGGAATCTACATGGAGAGATTAACTTTAATTTGTTGTGTCACTTCTCCCCGCCGTGATTCTTTGTAACGAATCAGTTCATGTTTGCTATTGTACATATCAAATAAATCAACGATTTTGATTACTATTAGATGACTAATAATTTCTAGTGATTATTTTTTGTTAGATGTGATCTATGAATGGTGATGTAAAATTCGAACAGTTATCAATAAAGAAACTAAATTCTAGGGGATGAGAATTGAGAAGGAAAATTGTTGAGAAAAGTTGAGAGGATAAGGCCAGAGATTGCTAGTACGTACAAAGGTCCAAAACCAGCTACATGAATAGGTTTGCAGAGTTTGTTTAGTAGTTCTTATGTTTCATAAAAGGCTCTTATTATAGTCATGCATTTCTGTTATTTAGTAAGCTAATCTTCTTGGCAATTTCTTCAATGATTCACAATTTACGCTATGATCTATCAATAACCTTCTTATCTACAATGAACAATATAATTCATGAAATCAAAATTGAAAACCTAAAATAATCAATCAAAATCTCTAACAGGCAAAGTGGTTTGATCATCTTGCAAAAAATTACAGCAGAATCGATCCTTAAATGATCCTATTCAATCACAATGATATCCTTATTATTGCCACCATCGCCATAGCTCACGATTTTTTCCTGCGAGACATCCTTTGATCCTGAAACCCGAAATGCTTTCTTCAATCCACTAATCAGCCTCTGACTAATACTCTTCGTCAACCCCGGCGTTCCATTACAAGATGACCAATTAGTCCCCTCAGTTTTCTCCTTGCGTCTAAAATTAATGAGCCGAAAACTAGACGAAGAAGCAGACTTTGTTATCAACTTACTGTGATTATTCTCATCACTACTCCCATAATGAAAGCTGGCAGACTTGCGGTCACCACCAGCCCCCGCCATTATACTCCTATCATTCTTCTCATTATGACACTCTTCCAGCAACTTCTTCATCCCATTCAGCTCTTCTTCTAGGGTTTCGATTCTCGAGCTCGTCGCGGCCATGGTGGCCTTCAGCTGCGCCGATTGGCGGAGCACATTGTCACGTTGGAGGATGGAACCTAATGTAGTGACTGGGGCAGGGTCGGATTTGCTGACGTCATAATGATGCTGGAGGAGAGGAAGTTGGGAGTGGTGATGATCAGTAGCTGCAGTGAGAATGGTGCGGCGAGTGTTGAGCTGCTCGATGAGCATGGCTCGGACAACGAAACGTAACGGCATTATCGGGTTTTGCACCGCTTCTAGAAGGACTTGTGGTGAGAGCTTGCTGCAGTCTATGGAACTGCATATCTGTGCTTTCTGCTCCTCTGTAATTTTGCCATTATATCTCTGCAGAGCAAAAACCGAAAATTCTATCATACTCAGGAACATTTTGAAATATTTTCGTGTCATAAAGGCACATTTTTCGCAACCTATCAAGTTATCAACTAACAAACTAATAGCTTTAAAAGCTACATTAAAGACATACGTACGTACGTACCATGATATAAAGATCAACAAGCTTATAAACGACGTCGTGGCTTCCGTAACGACGCTGAATGACCTCGGCGACTATCTGAAAGTCCTCGGGACACACCGTTATAACCTCATGTAGCCAATCCACACGGCTGTCGCCGTCATCCGATAGAGCCAACGCCTCAATGCACCTGCTCACGAGAAACGCCACCGTTTCGGCTTCGGGAAGTAACGGCATGCAAGACCTAAACACTACGGACGCGTAGTCTCTGTTGACGGCGACCACTTGGCTGAAGTAGGTATCCGTTGAGTGGAGTAAGTTGTTGTCATCGTCGTCGTTAGTCTCCGTCATCTCGAGTAGCTCCGCGGCGGTTCTTAGAGCGGCGACGTTGAACAGCGTTATGACGAGGCGGGCGCCGTAGCAGAAATCGGCGACGAGGGTGAAGGTTTCGGCGGAGATGTTTAAAGGCAACGTGAAGTCCGAGACGAAGGCGGTTAGTTGGCGCTTTAAATATGTGCTTCTTGATGTCAGTGGATCCTATGAAAAAAATGAATAACGGAAAATGAGAAATATTATAATGGCTCGTATTTTTTCCAATTATTAATTTGACATTGATAATTCCAAATGCGACGTTTTGTTTTTTGCTAAGAGAAAGAAAGTAAATACAAAAATGTAAACTCCATTAACAGCATTAATTCCATATTAAACCTTACTAACCATTTAAGTGATTTGACTAATCACTAATCATCTTTCGTATGAAGGTTTTAGCCAATTTTACAACAAACAAAAGATTTCGTACTCTTTTTGCAACAATGTGCTTGAACAAAATTGAATCTAGAAACCCAGAATGTTTAGACTTCTACTTCACTCATCAACCAGATTAACAAGATGATTTTTCTTTTGTTTAGAGAAAATTGTTAAATGATTGAGATTTGGAATCACAAAAAACCCCGGAATGCTTAATACTGGAGACAAATTTTCAATGCTTACGTTAAGAGTTCGATTCTTATGCCTAAAACTTGACTGAATGAACAAAAGAAACCGAAAATTTCCAGTAAGCTGTCCGGTAAGATGCATGAATTCCACCCAAAATCGACCCATCAATATCAACAAAATGCAAATCTAAAGGCCCTAAACTGAGAAGCGAGAGAAGATGACAAGCAGAAAAACTTAACAATTGAGGAACCGACAAACCTTGTGCAGTTGGAAACATTTTCCCTGAACTCGAATCAGAACTTCTGTACTGTGCCCAGTTGCCCGAGACCTAGAACAAATATTTAAATCTCATCAAAGTTAGTTCAGAAACAAATATCTGATTTAAAAAAAATACAAAACCCAAAATAAATATATAAAAAATGAAGGAAAAGAAGGATAAATAATTACTGCACTCTTACCATGATTCTACTCTGGAATGGAGAGGTGTAGAAGGTGAAGAGATGGCTGGGGAGAGAGAAGGAGAGGCAGAAGAGAATTCACAGTCATCTTCTTCTTCATAGATAGTCTCAACAAACCCTAGATTTTTCCAATTCCTCATTTCACTCTAGCTACCACCACTCCTGACCCTATAGCTACTCTTCTTCTTCTTCCTTGGGAAACACAGTTTTTTGGGGAGAGTTTTTATTATTATTATTACCTGCTGCTTTTATTGCCATTAGGGTTTTTGTTCTGAATCTGGTGAGCCATCCCCCGGGTGCTTTCAAATTTGGGACATTAAATTGATTGGGTGCATGTGATGACTCATAAATGCATTCAACTCAGCATTTACTCTCTTTACCTTGGATGCACAGTTTTGGTCTCTTAATAATCGATTCTGACAAAAATTCTCTTTTTGGGTCAATAATTCGTCGATTTGAAGTTTTGAAATTTGATTCTCTATGATTTTGAGTGTTGACAATGGGATTAGATCTAAACGGATGGTATATATCAAAACAAAATAGATCAGCTTTGGATCCTCTGTTCAATCTGTTGGTGTTGACTTTGTGTTCATGTCAGAACCGGAAAAAAACAATCATACTATACTTATACATGAATCGGATTAGCCTAAATTCGTATACAGTTTTTTAAATTAATGGATATCAAATTTATTTAATTGAATACCAAATTCATCTAACTCCCAAATAATGAATTTGAATCATAATCAGCTAAATAACTGACAAATTGACAAGTCTGATTCAATATTCTAAATGTGTTGGCTTAAGAAAATGAAATGTGATGAACTAACTTCTTTTTGTAGAAGAAATGGACCTAGAAACTTCATTCAGTAATTAAACTTTAGTACAGGAAAAAGAACAGTCACCGGTGGTCGCATTCAAACCCCTACCATTCCTAGTACTTGTGTTTATAATTGTTCCATTTGAGAAATGAATGGGTATACCAACACCACGCAAGTAATGTTAAAAGAAACGATTGAATACAAAGAAAATATATTAAATTACATATCAAGCAACAACCCATAAATATATCAATTTAAGATTCTTGCATCATGTATTGATACAAAATAAATAAAAATATATCAACGTGAAAATTGTTGCAGATTACTCCATTCGTTTTGTTAGCTATATCCGAAATCAATACGTACCTCTATGACTATGACAGTTGATATCGTATGTGACCTGCGACAGGGGGTATTGCTATACATGACAAAGTTTGCACAGTGTCTCGTCTGTGACTAGTGAATTCATTTTCTTTCCCAGGAAAAAGAGCAAATAAGGAAGAATATATGATGATATGATGACAAATTCATGTGAATCAATTGAAAGAGAGGAAAATTGACATTATAGCCATGGAAATGTTTTAGCTTTTGCACCAGATGCATTTGCAAAATTTAACTTTGTACTATATAACAACTCATAAACGATTCATATGACAAAATCAACCATTTCGTGTTCAACATTTTGTCTAAAACAAAAAAATAAAAATAAAAATAAAAATAAAAAATTAATTAATTCATATAGTCTCGAAATCACCCGACAAAACATTTCGATACAGAGATGGTTTGAGCTCTAGAGCATCTCCAACAGTAGAATTTATTTTTTTGTTAAATTTAGCTAAACTTGTGAAATATAACTATTGATTTAACAATGTTGCTCCATCAATGATAGCTATTTGTAAGTGATATATTATGTTTCATCAAATCGTAAACTGACATGTGGACAAAAGAGGAGAGAGAAATATAACTTTTGCTTTAGCTATGTAGGATTTTCTAGTTAAATATAGCTAACCAATTTAGCTAAAGTTAAATATAGCTAAGCTATAGCTAGTCTGTTGGAGTTGAATTTTGCTTTAAAAATAGTTAAATATAGCTAAAAATTAAATTTAGCTACTCTGTTGGAGATGCTCTAACCCAAGTAATATGTGCAGCCCTTTGTGGTTCGGAATGTAACTCCTATTCGTCGGGCCTTTATTACTCTAACCGGTTATATAGCGATGGATTAAAAGCCCACAGTCACTGCCTGCCCCATATTCAAGGGCCCAGAAAAAGAAAACCCTAATCCCCGTGCGACGTCGTTTTGTTGTTTAGGTTTATAGCTTTCTTCTCCTAGTTAAACCTCACACTCTCATTTGCCGTCACAGAGCGAGCGAGCGAGAGAGAGAGGCACCAGAGCAGAGAGCAAACCCTAAGAGAGAGAGAGAGAGAGAGAGAGAGAGAGAGATGAAGAGGAACCCACGCGTCTCGAGCTCCAGGCGCAAGAGCCGCAAGGCCCACTTCACGGCGCCGTCGAGCGTCCGCCGCGTGCTGATGAGCGCGCCGCTCTCCTCGGACCTCCGGTCGAAGTACAACGTCCGGTCCATGCCGGTGCGCAAGGACGACGAGGTCCAGGTGGTGCGTGGGACCTACAAGGGCCGGGAGGGCAAGGTGGTCCAGGTCTACCGCCGCAAGTGGGTCATCCACATCGAGCGGATCACCCGCGAGAAGGTCAACGGATCCACGGTCAACGTCGGAATCAACCCCTCCAAGGTCCTCATCACCAAGCTCAGGTTGGACAAGGACCGCAAGTCGCTGCTGGACCGCAAGGCCAAGGGAAGAGCCGCCGCCGATAAGGACAAAGGCACCAAGTTCACGGCCGAGGACATCATGCAGAACGTGGATTGAGGTCTCTCTTGATTTTGGTAGTGGAAATTAGTCACTGGTGAAATGAGGTTTTTTTTTTTATGTTTAGTGGTTTTATTTTTAAGCAAGAATCGACGGATTTCGGACCGTTTTTATGTTTTAATGCTTTATGGAGGTTTATGTGTTGGATCTTCGATATGGATTTTGTGATGGTTTTAATGCTATATATTTTGGTACTCCATAATTTGTTTTTGTGTATTTGTGCTGTTCTGTGATTTCTGTTTCGATGGATAGTTAAGAGTGGGTGATGTATATCTGTTATGCCAAATTGAATCTGCAATGTGTTTTATGCCTTGTTAATTTAGGGTTCCTGTGCACTGGTTCGTTTTAGTGTCAATTGCGATAGATGAAGTTCCGATGTTGGGTCACCAATGTATGGTGTTTTAGTTCATTTAAAGTGTGAGATTGAGCTTTCTGGATCAGGTTCCTACTCCTTGGCTGCTGGCTTTGAAGTATGATGCTGATCCGATGAGATACCAATAACAGTGTGGGAAAGGATTTTGGCTTTTTGTAGTTCAAGTTTTTCATGGTCTACTAGGTGGATGTTGTTTGGGGTTGGGATACATGACACTTGATTTGTTTGATCTTCTGTTCTGGCATTTTAGTGAGTTGGGAGGCTGCAGGCCCTCGATGAAAGGATTGGTAGAAGAAAGTATCAGAAGGTCTTCTTTATGCTGTTGTTTTCCTCCCTCTAATCTTTTGATTTTTAGGGATGAAGGTACAATCATCTTCATTTATTTTATATGCTGTTGGATGCAATGTTGCATGAGTTTTTACCTTATTCTTTCTTAGGCTCTCATGCTTGATGAGTTTCAAATCCCAAGCATTGTGGCATTAATGTGCCTTTCAAAAATGTAGTTTTGTGGGTGAAGAGTTGCCATATATTAGATCTTATCATCAATTGGATTGTATATATGTAGTAACAGCCTCACAATCTTTCTAGCTACTAAACTCCATCTGCCAGCTAGGTTGCTAGTCCGGCTGATCCCACTTTATATACCTTGGCAACGACATATTATGAAAAAGCGAGTTGCAAGTAGAATTCAAGTAGAAGTTTCCTCTCTTCCACTCCATAGTATATTTGAGTTGTGGCAAAGCTGCTTGCAACTAGGCTATTGTTTGTTCCGGTTTTCTTGTTCCATCATAATACTGTTTCATCATTGGATTGGTAAATATTTTCGGCTCGGAAGTTGCAATTCCATCAAGTTGTCTAGCTGTGGTTACGCACCCTGATGAACCCTCAACATTGTGTTATGAATTCCATCAATCCATTGCTTGTTTCACAACTTTTGATCAGTTTACAATACCCGACTGATGGAAGAGATTGAGTGCTCTTGCTTCGGTCCACGGAAGAGTGGGAAATATGAAAATCGAGTCTAGTAATACAGTGCCAGCGTGCAAGATAAGATAGTCCACAGATGAGCATCATTCCACTTCCACCGATGGCTCCAAAGCCTACAATTTATTGAATCCTTGGGGATGATGCATCTGCCAACCACGATTGTGCATTAACCAAAATCACAGCGAAACCACCTCGAGTACATTGATGTTTGTGTTCTTTTTTCGGCCTTAACAAACCACAAACCACTTGGAAATGTAACCAAAGACTATCGGGTCATGCCTATGCCCCCGGTGGATCTTATATTGAATCCCTCTAGATTCACCAAGTGCTTCAATCCTAATTGTATATCTCGGGATCCCTTTGACACTATTAGGCAGGAGCTGTGAAAGAAAGCAAACACATTAAACATCTCCAACAATTGGAGAATCTTCCACATTATACAACATTTCTATATGAGAAATTATCACAAATGACCATTGAGTTATGACTTATTCGATACAACTAATTGACTTTTCAAAAATATCACTTAACTCACTTACTTTAATATCCGTCTTTCACATATAAATATGAGTCAAGTGAAAAATATTTATAATATCACTTCAGGCGAACTTCCAGTTATATATTTATAATATCACTGCCCAGTCATATATTCATAATATCACTTGTGTCGCTATATGAACCTGGCCAAAAGTCGGGGGTTGAAAACTCAGATCCGGGGATTCAACATGGAAAAAGCTAATGGCAGTAATAACAAACTGGACGCACAGTGCAAAGCAATGCATCAATGTTGCATTTATAAACACCATTGCAGTCCCTCATGGAGGGTGCAGTCATTCAAAACAGCAGTAGCATATCACTTGACACATGTAAACAAATTCTCTATCAATCAGATTCTAAGGTTTTCTCCATTCAAGGATACTAGAATGTGAATATTGAATGCCTTAAAGACCTACAGTTAAAAACCAAAAGAATATAGGAAAAAGAAAACGCGGTCGAGCCCAAGCATCAAACAATCCATCCACAGTCATTGACAACTAGCAAACATATATCTGTGGAACTACTTATTAAGTGCTCCTCTCAAGAGCCAGCCAAAAAATTGAACCAGGTACTGGGTTCCAACGGGAAAAACATCAAGGCTTGAGGGCAATGGCCAGCCCGAATTTGGGATGTTTGTCCAAGGACTTGGTGTCAATCTCACCAGATACTGTCAGCAGAGACTTTGGTATCACTTCATGCTGCAGGAGGGCTCCCAGCTTGCCGTGATTGTTGAGCTTTGCTTTCACTACAGTCAAGGGATCAATAGCATATTGGCCTCCCACTGTGAAAGTGTTCTCGTTCGTGGAAAACTTTCTAGTGATTTCTCCAACAGCAGCACTCCTCTTCAACAGATCCACATAATGCACATAAGATGCTTTTATACTGTCTCCCTTGTCGCCCCTGAGAAAGAGAGAAAGATGACTTATTTAAGAATATACAGTTGATATAAGTTCCTAGAATTCTAATTAAAAATGGCAACCGTAGCTCAATTATTGTCATACACAATGGCTATAGTACAAATGCTTACAGAATTATTGAAGCATTGGAAACCGATTGTGTCACGCTAATTCCAGCAGTGTACTTTGTAAAATTTCCAGAAGTGGTGTCATAACCAGCTTCTGCACCAAATGCAATGGTTGAGGTACCAATGGTAGCTGAAAAATCAATGGCTGGGGATTGATTCAAAGCAACAGCTGTAGTTAAGGTTGCATGGTCATGAAAGTACTGAACCTCCAACTACAAAACAAATAGAAAATTAAAAATATAGTTAATCACACACACATACATCTCATAACGTAAGAATGTAAGATTCAAGATCTTATACCTTGCCACCGTTATAGTCTGGCACTTTGAATGAAGCAATAGTCTTTGTGGATGGAACAATATCTGTGATTGTGAAGGTAGTTGAGATCTGCCAAACAAGATAAAAGTAGACATTGTAAATAGAGCAACAGAATAGCTTTGTATACTATTCTGAGAAGGATGCAACCCACATTTGATTCTGTGTCAACTTTGACATCAACGACTGCATTCTTGTACTTGTACTGTGTAGCAATGTCCCCGGTGGACAGTCCTCCTTTTTTCACTGCTGTTGATGTGAGAGCCTAAAGAATTAAAAAAAAAAAGGTATTGGAACTTATTGATATAAACTAACCGCTCTAACAATAAGGAATAAACCCACATGTAGAATTCCAGAAGTGGAATATAAAAACCAACAACAGTATGAGAAATTTCAAAGTTCAATCTGATCTTGAAATTGATGATGTTTCTATATCAATCAACCAGAAAATACTATGCAGCCAAGTGCCCACAGATATTCTAAGCTCAAATGTTCAATATTTGAAGCTTCATTGAACATTAATAGAAAAATATATTAACAAGCCATCTTTCCCATGTCTCTACATGATCATATAAACATAAAAGTTTAACCCTTGAATAAAATGAGACAAAGAAAGAGCTGCACAGGAAAGGACAACAGCCAGAATAACATCTCGAAACTGTGTAATCCCCCGTATGAAAACACACACATGCACACAAGCAGAGGAAGGTGGTTCCAGTATGAGGTAAACAACAAATGAAATTGCGATGAGAACAGAGCCTAAAATAATTCATCCTTTCCCATCTCAGAACAAACACAACGATACACATCACTGTTTAAGCAGAAATGAGCAATTACACCACCATTCACTTCTCCAACCTCAGAAAAAATTCTCAAAAAAAAAAAAAAAATTCAAATCTTCTTCAATTTCTGAGGCGAATAGCATGCCATTGCGACCGAGACAACATGAACTCAACACTCATTACTTAAAATGACTCAATTATCGAACACTAAGGCCTCCATTTCAAACACACATCAAAATAGCATGCGATTCATCACAAAATCATTAATTAAAAGAACAAAAGCAGCAGATTAACGCAACGAAACCCTAATTTTCGATTCAAATCAACAAAACTCACCGAATGCGAGTACAAATGTCAAATTGGAGAGGTAAGAGAGCGTACCACACCGGCATCGCTGTAGGAGGAGACACTGAATTTCTGATCGGAGTTGTAGTCCCTGGTCAGAAGATCTGCAGCCAAAGCCAAAACGAAGCGTTTCAGATGCAAATTCTACACAATCAAATCAGCTCAAAACAGTATATAGATCAAAGAAAACAGTAGCGATCGGCCTCCGAAACGAAGCGTTTTACCTTTGGCCTTTTTGCCGATGTCGGAGAAGAGTCCCGGTCCCTTGCTCATCTTCGCTCACAGAGACTGACTTAGAGAGAGAGAGAATCTGAGATTGTGAGAGAGAGAGAGAGAGGAAATGAGAACGAAAGTGGGAGGGGGTTTGTTATTTTCGTGGTGGCGAGTCTGTGCGAGGATCGACGGCTGTCGTGTCGTCTGCGGAATAGGCTCTTTGAAGGCCGTTGATTTGAATAATTTTTCTTATTCTCTTCATCTTTTTATATGTCGAATTTTTTCTTAGCAGCCAGTGTGGAATTATTCATCTTAATTACCTATTTAACTGCATCATATATTTAACAGTTTAACCGATCAATGATGATTTACATCTTTACTATTAGAAAATAGAAATGGAAGCGCCTGTTTTGGTGTCAACAGGTTCACCAAAAAGTGTACTCCCCATACTACCCATCATATATGAGAACAATTCAACTTAAATGAAAAATATGATGGAAGGCTAACAATGTAAAATACAAAAAAAACAATTGAGAAAAAATAAATATGGAATGATTAGACGAAAACAGAAATTTCCAACGGTTACCACGATCTCCTCGAAGAACGACTACATTGGAGACTGAAGACGGACGTGGGAGATGATCGGAGTAGAGATGGCTTCATCACCCCACTCTCCATTTACGGTTCATATAAAAGGAGAAAAGGGAAAAAGGAGCAGAGCAAAAGTAAACCCAGAGAAAAAGTTTGAAATGAGGTATCATAGGATGTGAAATAGTGCTTATGACATTGTTTGATATTGGGTTTTTTTTTTCCTTTTTTTTTTTTCACCCTTTCAATTTTTCTACCTAATTTAGTGAAATTTGCTCAGATATGCTATTTTATATGTGGGAAGATGGTATGCCAAGCAGTAGGAATATTATACAATGATATATATAGAAACACACCCGTCTACCAAACTCTCTCAAACCATTTTGCAGATAGGAAACTGTTTCTCTTTTCTTTTTTGGATTACTGTATGGTGTTGCAATTGATGTGTGATATCTGGTGTTGCAATGTACCATTTGAAGGTTGTTTATTCATTTACTCTTGAGTGGAATGGCTATATTAAAACTGGAAACTAATGGATGCCCTGTAGATTTGCGTCTCTAATTACTTACTCTCATTGTATGCCTTGATTTTGAAAGTCACATTTCCAGAATTTTCTACTTTTTCTTCCTCATTGGTTGTGCTTTTTGATTGTTAAAGGGTCATGTTCTGTTTCTTTAATGTATGTTTTTTGGTTTGGCGGCTATGATCTAAACACACTGTCGGGTGTTATCCTTCATCTTGAACACTTGCTATTTTTTTTTTTGGGCAGTGAGGACCGGGATTATTTTGGTAACCCGTGATTGAAAAGTAAGAGAAAAAGAAGATAAGTGAAGGAGAAGGAGACTGTTAAAGTTTAGAGCTAAGAGTTTTGATGGGAATGGGATTCAGATTCCTGTGTTCTTATGGAAATTAGTCCAATCATAGACCTATAATAACTCAGCCAGCGCTTCAGGTATTTATGCAAGTAATTCCCCACATTCATTTTTGTTTGCTGTCTGAAAGTAAAATATGATTACCATATCAGGATTGCTTTATTAAGGCAAATGTACTATATTTGGACATTGTTTTATGTGAATGTGACACCAAGTAAGTGAATCCAAAAAAACTTCCACTGCTTTTTACATTTGTCCTTTTGTGTTTTTAAAATTGGATTAACACAAGTTTGAATCTGTACTAAGGCAACCCATGGAGGAAAAAAAAATTAGTTATACATATGTCTGTTAGTTAAAACTGATGACTATTTTGTTAAGTTAAAAGAGTATGCAGAACTACAAGGAAGAGTATCTTTGAGGTTTATTCTTTCAATGCTGATTAGAATTAGGTTTATTTTTACAATGGTCATTATAACTAGGTACAATCGTTTCGATTCTTTTTGGTTTATTACTATTTAGTCTCTTTTCTTACCAATAAGAAATAGAGATTTTTTTTCCCGTCGCGTACTTACTTAGAATGATAAGTAACATAAAATGAAATAAAAATATAAATGAATAGCAACTCTTAAATACAAACTGTTATAGAATGGAAAAATTTATACCAAAAAGATTTGAAGAAAAATGCTAAAGAAATGTATTATTTTTTATAGCAACAAGTCCTAACGACTCATTGACCAAATGGAGCATGTACGTGCTCGGCATGGTAGGAAAGTGCGACTGTCAATGAGTTTTTCACAACGCCGAGCATATTTGGCCTGACGATGTGCAATAGCTCAAGGAAAACGACCAATGGTGGAAACTAGATCAAGCAATAGAACTGAACAAGCTCTAGGTACTTCTTTGTTCAAACGATAAATAAGATTATAAACTTACATATTTGATTGCACTTTTTTTTATATTACTGTTTGGCTCCAGTTTTGTTGCAGCTAGTCAACAGTCTCTTTTCTGCGCGGGCGTGCCAGCACCGTTCGGGTACGGTCGTCGGGGGTGTTCCTTGACCTGACTTCTTTTGAGCGATTATGGACGAGGAGAGCACCAACCTTGTCGGGGGATTCTTTGTGCCTCGTGGTGAGGACTTTTGCTAAGGTTCTTCAAAATTACACAATCGATACTTGACGTCGTAGATCGAGCAGAGCGAAAATCACTGGGAAGTGGGGAGAACTTGCTAAAGCGTGACTTTAGCTTGGCTGGTTTGCGAGGGCGTTACCCTTGCTTAGCTGGTTCCGTAACCGTTGTGGTCGCGGAACTACAGTCGGCTCCTGAGGAGACTAGGACCGAAGCACGTTGACAGAGGATTTGGTGGCACTGACAGTCGGCTCCTGAGGATTCTGGGACTGGAGTGTGGTCACTGATAAGAGAAGGAAATGGGTTGCTCTAGAGAGGCTTGGATAATCGTAGGATTAGTTGATGAATTGTGTCTTGTTACTTCGTCGTAGCCTCTATATATAGGCTACCAAGCCGTAGTGGTTGTCATTAAACAAATCATGATGGTTTAAGTACTTAAACACTAATGGAATTGTTAGGTTTAAGCACTTAAACACTAATGAAATTGTTAGGTTTAAGCACTTAAACACTAATGGAATTGTGATAGGTTTTCCAATTAAGCCACCATAAAATGTAGTTGAATGCTTCTCCACGTGCATGCCATATTCCTTAATTGAATGAAGTATGAATATTCGCATTCTTGCAGCTTGCATAATCTTCCATAATTCTGCAGGTAGACTTTATTTGGCCTCTAAATAATATATTTTAAACTTGTCGACAATATATAGCTTGAGCCACTGACATTGACTCAATTTCTCCAAGACACGCCTTGTCAGGTCAAAATGCTCATTTTGGATTCAAACAATTACAATCTTTGATTTTGTGTAATTTTTTCTATTTGTAGGAAATGAACGAGCTAGGCACCCTCAACAAAATAAAAAGTTTCAAAGAAATGAGGGCTTTAGGAGACGTGTTTCCGTGTTCTCATCTGGTTGGCGGATGGGATAATCAGTAAAAATGAACACCGCTTATCTTAGTGAGCTGATTTTGAAAGAGTGGAAGAAAAAAAAAGCATGCACAGTATGTACACTGTTAGTTTGTTTCTTTTCTTCCAAATGTAGATTGTCACATTTTTTTAATCCTTACAGTTGGCGCTACAAAAACGCACGTAGAGAGTTAATGACACACGATATTTGTCACATTAAACGAACTTGGAGAAAGGTTTTACGCATTAGGTATTCATTATGATGTATAATTTGTTCATTTTATTGCATGCATCTTCAATAGTCACAACAGTTTTTGTACTTTTTTTCATATAAAAATTTGAATATGGATGAGCAGGAGGAAAAAGCATCGTGAACAAAACAGCTTTTTGGTCAAGGTATATTTCAATTGTGATACCTAAGAGCAAGTATACATGACATTGAACTATAATGAAGTCTTCTAACAATAATGGTTTGTTTCTCCTAACAGTTCTACATCAAACGTTTTGAGGATTTGAAACATGATATTGAGGTGATTATATAATGAATTCATTCATATATATGCTATACTAGGTCAAATCATACAATTAAGAATTTAATATTTTTTGTCACTACAGAACTCTTCTGATAATTGGAGTAAAGGTGTTGTAGTAATAAAATTAGCTAACTTCATGGCATGTACTTCACTTAATAGATCGATTTCACCTTAAAGTAAAAAACCGAGACACTATCTTATGTTTTTTTAAAAAAAAAAAAATTATGTTTTGTTCTTTTTTGTACTTTAATTTGTAGTTTGAGCAACGACTATTGACAAATGGATGGCTGAGATGGAGTTGATTGGAGCATGAGGATTTTATTGAACAAATATGTATATGGGCATGTATATAAGTTCCTTTTTTTTAAAAAGTATGTTTTTATTGCAAACATTTGTATATATCAGTGCATATTTTTGTATGAAGTTTAATGTTTTTTACTAATGAATTTCTAAAACCAAGTACCACTGTAGTATAATGCTTGCAATTAAGAGAGTTAGGTAATGTGTAAGGCAGAAATTGTATTGCACTTCCCAGCAAAATCTAACACACATTGTAATAGAGGATCAAAAATGTGCATATGAGAAATGTATAGTCCAAAAACAAAACTCGCACGTGCGTGCAGGAAGGCTATTATATATAAATAAATGATTCCGAATAGGTGATGAATTCATCTACCAATTAGGATTTTCGAGCATAGGTGTGTGCTCGGATTTTTAGGTGTAATTGTTCGGAGAGGTTCGTTGTAATTTCTTTTTAATAACTTTTTTACTTTGCTATTGGTTGCAATGGTTAGATGTAGTAGAGAGACGTACTTGGACAAGAATGTGGTAAGCTAAGGTTGTGGTCATGTGAATATGTGATGGTTTTGACGTCTCGCCATCACTGAATGGTTGGGAATCAGAGTTTTTGAGGAGCATAGTTGGAGAGGCTTTTGACCGCAATACTCTGGCGGTCCACGACGGAGCAGAGGGCTATGATATAAGAGAAAATGTAATAATGAAGGGTTGCTGGTCTTGGTAAAGGGGAAAATTATAATATGGTCTCGGACCATGGTACACGTAGTGGTTCGGAATGATGTCATTGGTCCATATGACTTGTACTTATTATTGATTAGTCTCTTAATTTTTAACTCCTTGCAAGATTGAAGATCCCCACCAAATTTGAGTGCGAGCGACCACCACATGACAATGTTACGTGGTAGTGTAGGTACCTGGTACTACCCTCATAAAGGTCGCTATGGTTTCCCTTAGTTGGTGACTTGGTGTAGGTCGGCCGGTCCAGCAATTACTTGGATGCGGATTTAAAACCCGGAGAATTTTATTTAAAAGTTTGGAAGCCCGAGTAAATGACAAGATTACAATCCATATGGGCTTTTACAAAATGAGACAAATGGGCTACAGTCACTACTATTCTAATGAAACAAATGGGCTAATTCTAATGAAACAAATGGGCTAGGACCAACATCAATAATAAAAGGTAAATATGGCAAACACCTAATAACAAATGCAAATAACAAATACAGTTACAACTACGTACAAATGCAATCTGAAGTTCATATGAAACTTCCTGGCATATCTGGTATGGCCTGGTGGCTGGTGCCCTTCCCGAAGAGGACGTTTGTTAAATTCTGGGTACTTTCTTCTTGAAATTAGAAACCTATGTATCTAAACGTAAACATGAAAAATGTAAAACAGTGCATACTTTCTCCCCAAGTTCGTGTTACGTGTTTCGGAAATTGAATGGAACAAGCTTTTAGCTAGAAACATATGCCCATAAGCTCTTATGAATTAGTATCAGAATAGGTTTCAATAAGCAAGCAAAGGTTCAAAAGAGTTGACGGTACAAATCTGAAATATCAGAGCAAACAGAGGTAGAACTTTATTTCAACAATCAATAATAGAATAATGAAGCTTTGCTTCTAAGGCTCTTGATTGATTGATCTGATGAAGTTTTGGAACCGCGCGCGTGTAAGAAAAAGGTGATGAGTAGGCATGTTGAGCATATTCAACATTATGCAAATGAGTAGGCATGCGGGCGTAAGCTTCTAAGAGTTAGTTCTCGTCTTTAAAACTTAATAGATAAGCTCCGAAGTGAGTATGTGACTCAATACGTTCTTACAATCTTAATGTTAGAAATTAATGATGCGACATATGATATATCGAGTCACGTCATTTGTTATTTTGAGTATTAAAAATTAATAAATAAGATAATATTTTAAATATTATTTGTATATAACTCGATCTGTTGCATGCTGATCGTTCTTTAATAGTGATGATATAAGGATTGTCAAGAAAATGTCTACATCATTCAATCAAATTAATTGCTAGTCTTTTAGAATGACAATAAGTCGCCACTTTAGTCCATCTATATAATCTTTTGGTGAATCTTTTAAAACTGACCAATTGTTTCTATTCAACCCATATGAAATTCAATCAAATAAGCTAGCGTGTTAGTGTGTTGCATCAATATCGTTTTCAATTTAAATACCCTGTCAAAAAGTAAATTTAACTTTAAATACTGTTTTCAAACTCAATAATAGACAATCACTTATCCAATACGTCCCGACTCTGCTTAACCCACACAATTCTAAATGCATTACACATGCCAACTTTGTCTCACATCATGTGAAGAGTGATGGGGAGTGAACAACACTCTCTCCCCTAAAGAAACACTCTTCCTTAAAGAAACAAAAACATTTATCACGGCATCTACAATTCTGCATAGGGTCACCACACAAGTATCGTATAAAACAACGACTTGCAAGTCTTCCTCTCTTTTAAAAGCTCTTTTTATTCTCTACGCGTTGCGTTACGCGGATGAAACGCGCAGCACCATTAATCAATACGCGTAGTAGTAGTAGTTTAACTGCTAAAATCATCTATTTAACTCCCTCATAACCGCACACCAATAATTAAGTACAACCAGAGAGTGTTGACCCCGCTGCTTCTACTTCCCCAAAATACCAGGAAAGAACATAAAGCCAAGAAATAAGATTTTTTGTTTTTGTTTTTGTTTTTTTGGTTTTTGACACCCTCCTTTCGGATTGATCGTGGTATCCGAAAACCTTCTTTGGCCCAAGAATTAAGCTTGTAGATGAAGAAACCGTGATTAGCTCCCAAACCGCGCAATACCCACCAAATTTCGGATCCTCATTACTTTTTCTTCTTCTTCTTCCTTCCACACACTCTTTCCTATTTTGGGTGCAGAACTTGAGCTACACGGACCAAGAAAGTACAGACCATTTTTATTTTTGTGGGGTTCAGACCTCAATCTCCATGTTCTTTCCTAACGGGCACCACCATGTCAGAATGTTGCGGAAACTTCCTCTACGTGATTTTCCTACGTGCTTCCTTCTACTAACTTTTTTTTGGTCTGACTCCTTCTACTAACTTATATATGATCTGTGATCTGTTGGGGGTTTGTAATTGCTACTACGTACGAAGTGTTTGGTAAGAAGAAACGTAGAAGATTATGGAGAGTTATTTGCAAGAGAACTTTGGGGAAGTGAAGGCTAAGGGCTCGTCTGAAGAAACGTTGCAGAAATGGAGGAAGCTCTGTGGAGTTGTGAAGAACCCGAAAAGAAGGTTTCGGTTCACTGCTAATCTTTCCAAGCGTACAGAGGCTGCGGCTATGCGCCGTACCAATCAGGCATGCCTTAACCTCCCTAATATTGTGCATTGTTCTTGATCAAGCGATTCAAATGGATTTGCTACATAATTATAATATCCTAATTAGTATTACCAAAAGTTCTCAAATGTTGAACTTTGACTCTTAAATTGGAGAATGGTTTTGGTTTACTTTGTATGTGGTCATGGTACTAAATACCTTCTCATAGAATGTAAGAGTCTTAGTCAACTTAATGGCCCAAAAAATAAAACAGAGGAAGAAGAGAAATGTCTCTATATATTTTGTCTCAACTCATTAGTCAATAACAAATGTTCTGAAATGATGGTTTTAACTGACAGTTATTGGTTGTAGACATGTTGACAAATTTCTCTGAAAATTGTAAAGAATGCAAAGTTTATGTGCAACCTTGTCCAATATCTTGGATTTGTTAAAACTTAAAACTCTGTAATAATTTAAAGATTGTGATTAAAAATTATGCCACTGGAGTTTCTTGCTGTAGTGGGTATGAGTGCTGTCAGTTCAAATTCCATAATTTCACAAACGGAGGGGAAGTATTTGTCAATAGTTTCCAAATTGTCTCGAGTTTCAAAAATTCTATTTTCTCTTGTCGTCGATATGGTGCTGGACTTACAAATGGAGTAATAAACCTGGTGCAAGGAGAATGAATTGTAAGTTCTGCCATCCAACTACTCTACTTATTTACAGAGTACCTTGTCACTTACATTTTGCAGGAGAAATTGAGGATTGCAGTTTTGGTTTCTAAAGCTGCATTTCAATTTATTCAAGGTGAGTCTCTTCAGCGTTAAGCAAACCAAACATTATCATCACCTTACATGGCGGAGGGGGGGGGGTTCATAATTTCATGCTTAATCAAAATTTCTGGTGTGGTGCAGGTGTACAGCCAAGTGACTATGTTCTACCTCAGGAAGTTAAAGCGGCAGGTTTTGGTATCTGTGCTGATGAATTGGGATCCATTGTGGAAGGCCATGATGTAAAGAAGCTAAAATTTCATGGAGGGGTAACTGGCCTTTCAGAAAAGCTCTCCACATCTATAAATGATGGGCTCAATACCGAAACTGATTTGCACACGCGAAGACAAGAGATTTATGGCATTAATAAGTTTACAGAGAGCGAACAGCGTGGTTTCTTTGTATTTGTTTGGGAAGCCCTTCAGGACATGACTCTTATGATCCTCGGAGTGTGTGCTTTTGTGTCATTGATCGTTGGACTAGCAATGGAAGGGTGGCCAGCAGGAGCTCATGATGGGCTTGGAATTGTTGCGAGTATTATGCTGGTTGTGTTTGTCACGGCAACAAGTGATTATCGGCAATCACTACAGTTCAGGGACTTGGACAAGGAGAAGAAGAAGATTGCTATGCAAGTAACAAGAAATGGATATAGGCAGAAAATGTCTATTTATGAATTACTACCTGGTGATATTGTACACCTTTCTATTGGGGACCAAGTACCTGCAGATGGTCTATTTGTTTCTGGTTTTTCTGTCTTAATTGATGAATCCAGTTTAACTGGTGAGAGTGAGCCTATTATGGTAACTCTTGAAAATCCCTTTCTTCTTTCTGGAACTAAGGTTCAAGATGGATCATGCAAGATGATGGTTACCACAGTCGGGATGAGAACTCAATGGGGAAAATTGATGGCTACACTAAGTGAAGGTGGAGATGATGAAACCCCATTGCAGGTCAAGTTGAATGGAGTGGCAACCATTATTGGTAAGATAGGACTTTTCTTTGCTGTTGTGACTTTTGCTGTTATGGTGCAAGGACTGTTTAGTCGAAAACTGCAAGAAGGGACACACTGGAGCTGGAATGGAGATGATGCAATGCAATTGTTAGAGTTCTTTGCTGTTGCAGTTACGATTGTTGTTGTTGCTGTCCCTGAGGGGCTGCCACTGGCTGTGACATTGAGTCTTGCATTTGCCATGAAGAAAATGATGAATGATAAGGCGCTTGTTCGCCATCTGGCAGCTTGCGAAACTATGGGATCAGCCACGAACATTTGCAGTGACAAAACTGGGACACTGACAACCAACAAAATGACTGTTGTGAAGTCATGCATTTGCATGAATGTCAAAGATGTGAGCAACCTCAGTGATTCTTCAAGCCTGTTCTCTGATCTTCCGGAATCTGTTAAGAAGGTTTTGCTGCAATCAATATTTAACAACACTGGTGGAGAAGTTGTGGTTAGCAAAGGTGGTAAGAATGAGATGTTGGGAACACCTACCGACACTGCTTTGTTGGCGTTTGGCTTGGCACTTGGTGGAGATTTTCAAGCAGAAAGAAAAGCTTCTAAACTTGTGAAAGTTGAGCCTTTCAACTCAACGAAGAAAAGAATGGGGGTCGTGTTGGAGCTTCCTGAAGGAGGAGGTTTCAGAGCACATACTAAAGGTGCTTCAGAAATCATTTTGGCCAACTGTGACAAGGTGATCAATTCAAAGGGTGAAACTGTTCCTCTCGATGAAGCATCCATTAAGCATCTCCAAGCTACTATCAATGATTTTGCTTGTGAGGCTCTTCGAACTATCTGCCTTGGCTATATGGAATTAGAAAAAAGATTCTCTGCTGAGGATCCCATTCCAACTTCTGGATATACTTGCATAGGAATTGTTGGCATTAAAGATCCTGTTCGTCCTGGTGTCAAGGAGTCTGTTGCAGTTTGCCGTTCAGCTGGTATCACAGTAAGAATGGTTACAGGAGACAATATTAACACTGCAAAGGCCATAGCAAGGGAATGTGGGATTCTCACTGACGATGGATTAGCCATTGAAGGTCCGGAGTTCAGGGAGAAGAATCAAGAAGAATTGCTTTCACTGATACCTAAAATTCAGGTGAACTTTATTTTCTTTTTGAGGAATGTCCTAACGTTCCTAAACTTATACAGTTTACTCTTAACTGAGTATGGTTTGACACTAAAATTTGAGTTCCTGCTGTAGGTTATGGCGCGATCATCGCCTCTAGACAAGCATACCCTGGTAAAGCACTTGAGGACCACATTTGATGAAGTCGTTGCTGTAACTGGTGATGGAACAAATGATGCCCCAGCACTTCATGAGGCAGATATTGGACTAGCCATGGGCATTGCCGGAACTGAGGTGAGAATGATATGGAAGTGAAAAACTATATAATGCTGTTTAAGTCCTTAAAGCTTAGCTAATCATATTTCCTATCTGCAGGTGGCTAAGGAGAGTGCTGATGTTCTAATTCTGGATGATAATTTCTCCACAATTGTGACAGTGGCAAAATGGGGACGTTCGGTTTACATCAATATCCAAAAATTTGTGCAGTTCCAGCTGACTGTTAATATTGTTGCATTGATTGTTAACTTCTCCTCGGCCTGTCTGACAGGTTGACATGCTCAAATTTGTTGTCCATTTCTGTTATGGCCTTCACCTTCATTTTCTTTTCATCATTGAAATCGTTGTTCACATCTGCTTGCTTTTTCTTGTATTATTGTTCAGGGAGTGCTCCCCTCACTGCTGTTCAGCTATTGTGGGTGAACATGATTATGGACACACTGGGAGCACTTGCACTTGCAACTGAGCCTCCAAATAATGACTTAATGAAGCGTCCGCCAGTTGGAAAGAGGCAAAATTTCATCAGTAATGTAATGTGGAGGAATATTTTAGGGCAGTCTTTCTATCAATTTACAGTGTTATGGCTTCTTCAGGCTAAAGGAGAATCAATATTTCGTCTTAATGGACCAGATTCTAACTTGGTCCTGAACACACTCATTTTCAATACATTCGTCTTCTGTCAGGTAAGTGAAGATCTCATACCATGTCTCTTCAAACTAGTTCATGACATTACAATCTTCAAAGGTAACATGATTCTGTTTTCAGGTGTTTAACGAAATAAGCTCGCGTGAGATGGAAGAAATAGATGTTTTCAAGGGCATATTGGATAATTACGTTTTCGTTGCAGTCCTCAGTGCCACAGTTGTGTTCCAAATCATTATTATCGAGTTTCTGGGGAAGTTTGCTAGCACAGCACCTCTCACCTTTGTTCAATGGTTTGTTACAGTATTCATTGGCTTTTTAGGGATGCCAATTGCTGCTGGTTTGAAGAAGATTCCAGTTTGAACCCCACAGAATTAGATGCTAGATTCTATTTTTCTTTAAAAAGAACAACTAGGCAGTTCAGGAACCGATATCGGAAAGCAGATCTCTTATATACATTCGCCATCCTGCAATGGGAATTGCATGAGATGATATTGCGAAGCCTATATTGGTCTGGTTGATTGTCTATTAGCTGATGAGTAAAATAGCCAAGCGTCTCTTGTTTAACGCAGAATTGATTCCAACTTCGTAGGTGCTTTTAAGAAAATTTGAGTTCAAGTTTTACAAGGTGAACAAAAGGTAAGGTGGCTCTCCTGTATATCTGCAAGTCTTGTAATTCCCTGTCATCTTTATGTAATTACTTGTGTTCTTTTGGTAATAATTCCTTGAACCATCTGTAATTGTCTATGTTCCTGTCTGAATCCAAACAAGGAATTTGTTCTCTGGATTGCCTACTTTTGTACTTGCGAATCATTTGCTCATAATACCAAATAGATAGCAATGGCACCAGCACCAGCACCAGCACATACCTCTAACGTACATTCAGAAATTCAGTACATGAACTGAAACTAAAGATCAGATTAAACCAGTTAAAATGTTAGGCTTGATTTGAAAGAGTAAAAAAAGTTTACAGATTCATCCCTATTCATCCCTACACAAGGAGAAACCACAAAACAAATTCCCAAGATCTAGCACGTTAACAGGATAACATACAAGCATACTAACACCATTTCCCCTAAGCAAAGTTCAATGATGCATACAATCACTAAAGCAACATACACAAATAACCACAAAGTTTTTCTAGTCCAAAAGGGATATCTCAAGATTGCATGGCATTGTAATCATCTTCATCAGCATCATTGAACATGTACTGACTCTGATACTCCATCAAGTATTGTGTTGATCGCTTCACGTCCAAGAAAAGATGGTAAACTCGGTTAATATCCTCCATTTCAACAATCTTTCCCTTCCGCTTTTGGCATGCCAATGCAGCAGCTGTTATGAGATGGATGGCATATCTTAAGGATGCATCTACACCAATCTTGGTCAACAAATGCTTTGCCTCTTCAGACATCTCAACTTCTTCTTCTTGGGATCTTATGTCAAGAATCTTGCGAATTTCACCCTCTGTGTAAGGCTGAGTGGTGATGATAAGCAGGCGATCAAGGAGATCAATTGGAATCCCATGGGGAGATTTATAGTTTGTGCCTCTGATTGTAGTAATCCCTCTGTTCGTAGCAACAACTAAAATTGGAGCCATCTCATTCTCCAAAGCACGATTCAGAAATGAAAAGCACTCAATGTCAAGCATATGGACCTCATCGATAAAGAGAACACCTGGCACAATTTCTGCCTTCCCTTCCTCCCTCCACTCTGCTACCTTTGTGTCAATCTGTTCTCTCACTTCTGAACGAATTTCACCAGTATCTCCTGTAAAGAGTGCCAGAAATCCTTGTGTTCTGGAAGAAAGATAAAATATAATCAGAAATAAAAATATTACATTAATCCAGAGGTAACACTAAGTCTAAAGTAGAGTGCAAAACTCAAAGCGAGCAACTTGCAAGCCTACATTATTTGATTTTGTTTTTTTTGGTGATGTGTGTGTGTGTGTTTGTTAAAAGGGAGAGCTGAACTGCCCACATTTTAACATTTGTTTGAACTGTAAGTAACAACAATGAAAACAAGCATAATCACAATACAAATGATAAGTTGATAACCAGTAATCCAAAACTAAAACAAGAATACAGAATGATAAACATCTTGAAATTCCTAAACACCTTGTCCATGTTTATATTTATGTTCACGTGTGTTCAATGAAAGAAGACATTCTAGATATATCACATCAAACCTTAACAACCTCAAAGTGAAGTTTAATACAATTGAATGGAACGGTTGACATCTAACACAATCTTTTACGTGCCCATGGGTAATCTGTAACACAAATTAAGAAGACCATCTTATATGGAGAGAAACACTGGAATCAGTGTCGAGCAAAGTAGAATGTCCTCTCTTTTACCAACTGATACCCAGCTGTAATTAACAGGTTTTGCTGGAGTTCACTTTCCATCAACCTTTTCTATCATATGTTTCTATTTCTACTTTATATTTTCTCTTATCAGTTGGCTGAAAGGTATGCTGTGAAGCTTTTCCTGGAAGGTACGGCATATTACCACCAATAAAAAGAAAAGAAAAAAGATGTAAGCAACTAGGCACTGATAGAAGCAAACAGCTGGGGAGTCAAAGCAAATTTGCATGGACGGTGACTCAGTTAACAAATTGATGTTAGAAAAGGGCCTCTTGAAAAGGCTATATCTTATGCCAGTTCCCTCTTCTCCCCTTCTCATAAGACCCACTCAATACAACAAACAAAAAAACTGAAGAGAAATTATGAGAAGCTCGGTAAGCAGATCCATTGATAGAGACTTTGGGAAATCTCACAATGGCGGGCCAGTAAACTTCTCAACCATTTGATTTGGCTACAACCAATTTGGCAATTCAAGATCAAGGGTATTGCTTTTGTTCAATCCCTTCTCTTGGTACATGTAGCTCCTGAAAATCAACTCTTTTCAAAAGCACACAAACATATAAATAGTTGAACGTTAAAAGAAATGTGAGAAGCTCGGTAAGCAGATCCATCGACAAAGATTTACAGAAATCTCACAATGGCCGGCCAGTAAACTTCTCAACTATTTGATTTGGCTACAGCCATTCTGGCAATTCAAGATCAAAGGTACTGATTTTTGGTTCAAACCCTTCTCTTGGTACATGAAGCCTTGTAAAGAACTCTACTTTTTCAAAATAAACACCCATAAAAAGCATACATACAGTTGAATAGGAAGAAAAGCTTCTTCCTTCTAATAATTCTACTGATTTCTCAACTCTGATTCCAGTTCTCTTTCAATTCAGGAGGGCTAGTTTTATGTGGGTGGCTTTACATTATTTCATCAGTACAGATATTGGTAAAATACCTTTCATTTTATTGCACAGCTGCAGACAAAATTTATTTGCATTTAGAACACGCAATGGAGAAAAACTGAATTTTAATATCCATAAATATGTATGTTAGTGTGACTGCAATTGTGCATGCAAGAATAATTTGAAGAGATGTCATACATGCCATAAACTTTTGAATTATGACCAAACAAAAATAAAACAATAGTTTATATTCTGAATTGAAAAGATAAAATCTAAGACTTTGTGAGAAACTAATGATGTCATTACAACACTAATGACTTCAAAGGAAAGCTTCCATAACCCATTCTGTAAGACAAGCTCTGCCTATTGATTGAAAAGACTAAATCTACGACTTACTCACAGCAGCATGCTCGCAATGCAAGATATTTGATTGTACCTAACTTGCAGGATTAAACACTTTAACATATATCATTCAAATGCCCCTTCTTTCACTTAAAATCACTCACAGCAGATACTAGTAACATGTTTGGAATGTCAACCAATAAGCAGAACAAACACATTATTCAACTTCTACAGGATAAAAACCAATTCTAAGGCTCAATCTGGAAAATAGTCAGAAGTATAGATGACCACAAACAAGAGGAAGGTGGAGATTTTGATTACCTGCTGTTGATGACATCTATCTCATGAAGTGTGACGCAATGCACAACCTCCTTGCGCTTCTGCAACTCCCCATCAGGGCACTGCACTAACTTCACACTCGGGCCCATGGCATCATAGTCCCTCGACCTGGAAAATGACCTACCGACCTTGGTAATCTTCCCGGACGCTTTGTCAATGGCAACCACATCCCCGCTCTGCACCTTCTCCTTCCCCAATGCTTCGATCATCTTGGCACCCAAGTCATACACCGTCTCCATCTCCGTCGTCTTCAACGTCAATTTCCCAGTCTTCGAAGCTGCTCCAGCCACGGCAGGCCGGTCAATCTGGACCTCCACCACCTCACCTTCAATAATTTCCGTCTCTTCCTTGATTCTCACCCCAATAGCCTTCCTAAAAGCTTGCATCAGGGCCTCGGTCTTGCCCATCTCAAGCGAAAATAGCTCACTCCCAGCTAACATCGCAAATGGCGTTTCAAGCCCCAGTGACTTGGCCATCCCCATCGCAATGGCCGTCTTGCCGGTGCCAGGCTGTCCGGCCAACAACACAGCCCGTCCAGCTATCTTCCCTTCCTTGATCATCTGCAGTATCACACCGGCAGCCTTCCGCGCCGCCGTCTGGCCCACCATCCCCTCCGAAACATCACGAGCTTCTAGGGCAGAGTCAAGACCAAGTCCCCGGATGTGGGAGTGTGCGCCTATGCGCTCTATTCGGGTTAAGTCTCGACTCTCCGAGAGCTTTAGCTCCGCCATAGCTATACACTAGATTAAAAAAACTTAATCAAGCTTCTCGAAAATAACTACAAAAACAACAGTTACGGTAGAACAAGATTGTAACTTTGAGTTGAAAATACTGAAGGTAATGAATAAAGTTCATAAATCTCTTATTCTTCACTAAAAATTCACGGCAAAAGCAAAGAGTTATATCAATTTTGATAGTAATCAAAGCCATTTTCAATAACTCATGAACCCAGAAAGGAAAAGCTTAGAGGAAGAGGAGCGGACAAACCTGTTTTGGCGGCAAAGATTGGGAGGAATGTGGGCGGACTAGTGTCACTGGTTAGGGTTTTTTGTACGAGAGAGAGAGAGAGAAGAGGGGGCAGAGCTGCAAAAAGAGGAGGCTACAACAATTTACAGTTTTACACTCCTCGTTCAGTAGTGGGTTTTGTCAAAGCCGATGGGAGTGGGTCTTAGCAGTTCTGGGCCTTCAATTACACTCATGGACCTATAATTTTTCTATAACAAAACAGAATCGGCCTAGTATGAAAGGAGAGAGTAGTACACTGTTGTGGCGAGGTGAACTTGGAATCGCAATGGGAACCAGTTGATATGGATTGGTCATAAACGAGCTTTTTTGTGTGCAGAATCTTACCATTGTTCAAGTAAATCTAGAATATGTGTATGGCCGAAATTCTAGGTTACTTGATGATTATACGCAGGGACGTAGCCAGGAATCCTCGGAGGGTTGGGCTAATTTTAGCCATACAAAAATTTTGCACTGAACTCTTTTCATAGTGCTCTCATCCAAAGGGCCTTTGGCAAAGGCTGATGAGTTTTGACAGTTTCTGGCTTGGCATTGCCTCCTTGGTGATGTTGAGACTAGTGTGTAGTAGAAGAATCTTGGAGAGCTTCAATGGCGGCCTTGGCCTTGTGAATGAGCTAGTCAACGGCCTTGCTTGGTCTGTCAAAGCCAAGACGGTCTTGAACATCATATAACTCTATGGCAGATTGAGCTGAAAGCCGGACCTCCTGTCTCTTGGGCCCTTGGACGTGTAGATCTTGCTGTGCCTGTCTTTTCTCGCAATTGATCTAATAACGTGGCCTCCTTGAACCTTCACAATCCTCATGACACCACCAATCTTGGGATCAATCACATTCAGCAGAAGAATAGTTTCATGTCATCCTGTACGTCCTATATTAGCAGCAAATGGATACACCGGCCTCTGACTTTCCTTGGCAGCAAGCCTCGGTGCCTAAAATATGACTAGTATGACAAGAATTAACAACACATAAACTAAAAGACCTAATCTTTATATACCATTTCTAGTTCTAAACTTAAAAACTATTTCTTGAAACTCATCAAACGCAATGTTTCTCCAAAATGGACATAATGAACAAAACCCATCAAAATAAACAGAACTTTCATCTCAAATCAGACAAAGGCAAGCCAATTACAATTGCATAAAGGTCATCAATTATCACGGACAATCAATTATCATTTATCAAACATGATGAACATCATCAACAATGCTTGCCAAAAAAAAAAAACCATCATGAGGTTTCGAGTTTCGACCTCACGGGCAAACACCAAAGTGTCCAAACCAGGACCAAACAACACAATTTGGACAACCCATTCCCAACCCATTCCTAATTATCAAACAAACATCATCACTTCATCAACAATTCAGTAAATTACGACCTCACCTACTCACATTAAACACCAAACATCACGAATTTACGATTCAAAGTTTCAATTTTCAAACATCATCAGCATGGTAGTGGAGGTACCTGAGAATCTGAGATTCAGGGATTGGAGGTGGCTCGGTGGACTGAAACTCTGAGAATCTGAGATGCTCTGTCGCAGACTCGAAGAGATGCAGACCATGGCGGAGGAGGTAGCTCAGGCAGGCGGACTGAAACTCTAAAAGGGGAGGTGGCTCGGTGGCTGGAGCCTGGAACTCTAGAAGGCGGAACCGATCTGAAGTTCTGAACGGGGAGACGGCCGACGGGTTTGGTGTTTGAGAATCGGGACAAACTCGGGACGGACAACAGCAACCCAGCAACTCTTCGAAGCATTAGTATTTTATTTATTTATTTAGGATATACCCCTACTTGACACATTTTGGGCCAAATTTTCCCTTGGGCTACAGCCCAAGTAGCCTTGTGCGTGGCTACGTCCCTGATTATATGCATTTATATACGTGTAATTATCTCTAAAACACTAGAATTAAGCTAATCCTCATGTCAATTATTACGTAACTAATCCACTTTTATTTATTTTGTAGGAAATAAGCGGAATTGCGGAAACCGAGAAAAATTGGTGTAAAAGCGGAGCAAACTGGAGTTTTCGACAAAAAAAAATCTCAACGTGGTCAACGTCAAGGAAGAAATGAAAAGACGATAATGAAAATGGTGGTAGAATTGCATTGGCTTAATTAACCTAACCTTAGGTTAATTGAAGAAAACGGGGACATGCATGCTTTGACACATGGCATGCAGCTGATTTCTTAATTAAACCAATGTTTAATTAAATGAATGCTAGTGGTCCATGAGACGGAGACGTGATCCATTCCTTTTGGGCTCTCACAATAGCTGGCCAATCACTCTTTCTCTCTCGACCATGAAGCCCACAGTCACACGCAGGGCCCAACATCATTCCTATCTCTCTCACTTGCAGCAGTTGCCATATATAATCATCAATTCATTCTCTACGGAGAGAACCACACAGCTACAGCGTCGCACCCATCCCCTTTTCTCTCTAACGCTAAAGTCTAAACCAACCACTCCATATTCATCTCTTCTTCTTCCCACCGAAACTCACCACCACCAACCCATTTTCTATAATTTCTTCACTACTCCACCACTAATTATCATCAATTTCACAAGATTCAAAGGGAAACCCAAGCATCAAAATCTTCATCAAATCAAATTTGGGTAAAAGTGGAGAGCTATAATTCAAGGCTAGCAATTTGTGGCTTGTTCTTGTTACTCATACTTTTCTTCACTTTGTTTCTCTTTAAATTATGTATATTGATGTTTGTTTAATGATGGGTAGTAAGTAGATTTGTTGTTGGGGGCTAGGGTTGTGTGCCCTAGTCCAAATCTTGTGTAAAAGATGCTTATTTTAATGTAATGATGCAATTTTCATATGATGGATGCTTATATATATTTTTGTTGGGTTAAAATGCATGTCTAGGAGCCTAGTCAACTCTAGGGTGTGTATTTTGAGCATGTCTAGGATGGAGTTAGAGTCTTGACCCCCTCTAATTCCTAAGCTAGAAACCTTCAATTTCGTATTCGAGGGGTTATAAGCATGGTGATTTACACCCGTTGCGTGAATGCGCGGGCGGGTCGTTTAGTAGTCTAATTCCTCGATCTTTAGGCCTCTTGATTAGAGACCCTTGAACCGGCTCTAATTCATGCCAAGTGAGTTCCTACGACCCTTGAACCGGAGTAGGAATACCATAAAAGGGAATTCGGTCCTTGAGACTTGAACCGCCTTGGATACGATTACCGCCAAAGTAGGAAATTTGCATCTACATTAGATTAGCTTCCGACACATGAGATTTGGGTGAAGGAACCTCCCTAGCACCCGACATTCCCATTATATTGTTCACACTCTTCATCGAAGCCCTTGTTATTGGTGACTTTTTTGAAGGTGTCCATATGGACAAAGGGGTCAGTCATACCGTTGTAATGTGACATCTTTGGTGTTTTTGAGTGTGCCGGGCGGATGACATGCAGGATTCTGGCTGTGAGTGGTCCTGGTTTGGACGCAAAGAGTGGATTTGGTATTGGCGCTGGGGTGCCTGCCTCGGCCCTGATTAGCCTTTGCTCTAATTGTTGCATCCGCTCTAGTATTAAGGCGGTTGTGTCTCCATCGGGTCCTGCCTGGATGTTCCGCTGAATCAGCTCTTGCCTGGGGACAAGTATATTACCCTCGGTTCTGGCCCTGATTGTTAAGCGGCTGGTGTGTGGCTGTGACTCAGCCACTTGCTCCAACAATAGTCGGGGTTCCGGCAGTGGTCCCATTCCTCGTAGCTCTGGTGGGTTCAACGGTACCTGCATCTGTATGATTGGTTCGGGTACCGATCCGCCGATGTTGGGCTGACTGCGCCTGTTGCTCCACGATAGCTCGCTTTGAGCTGGGTTGGCGTTTGCTTCCAGTGCCTTCTTCAGCTCGTCAAATCTTGATATCATCGTGGCCACCTGCTTTTGTGCCTCGACCTTTTCTCTGCGCTCCTGTTCGCGCTCTCGATTTTCCTTGTGAAGGTCCGCTAGTGCCAGCTCATACATAGCGGCGAGGTCCTGCACAGGAGGGCGGCTGCCGCTCGGCTGAGCCTCCGCTGTAGTTTGAGTTGGGATCTGGTAACTATCCTGGGGTTCCCCGCTGGGGTTGACCATCGTGTTGAATAGTGCACGGTTGACGTTAACCGCTGGATTAACGTTGATCGTGGGGTTGGTGGGGTGGGGATTGGCGGACTAATCCGCTTGCCCCTCAGCGTTTCCTCCGCTACCGTTAGTCATGGTGGATGTGGTGGGATGGCCTTTGTTCAAGGGTTCCCACAGACGGCGCCAATGTTAATGTTTAAAGTTCAGCGGTAGCTAAACCTTTACTAACGCTGGTCCGATGGGCGGACCGCTATCAATGATACTCAGAGTTCCCGCTACCTGTCAAGTAAAATACAGAGGGCGTCAAAGGGAGACCGCGTTGGGCGGTCTTCTCTTTTCCGATGCCTAAGTTAGTCAATGTATTTATGTTGACAAAGTAACAGTAGGTAAGTATTAAATGCGTAATTAATGAGGAGAGAGGTGAGAACCTTTTATAGGTGAAGAATGAGCTGATCTTCTTCATGTTTTTGATGTGGGACTGATATGCTTCAGTCCCCAGCTCTTGGAGATTCTGATGCTGTCTTAGCGCGGCGCGTGGCAGCGCGTCAGCGGTGATCTGGGGGCAAGCCAGGGCTCAGGTGGTAGCCTGCTTGGCTGTGTTCCCGTAGGTCACTCCTTTGGCGGGAGTTGGTACCACTAGCGGTAGCATGAGCGTGGCTCATTATAGCTAATTATGCTTGTGAATGCCTATGTAAGTACAGTATAGGAATGTGAAAGGGGGAGATTGTAGGTATAAGGTTTACACTTGATGTGTTGGCATCCCTATACAATGTAATGAAGAAGCCTATAAAGTTCATCAAAATTGATCTCGGAGAATTTCAGGTAATTACAACTCATGCATAAGCACGGGATTGCAACATGTGTTGCAATCCGCCAGTCAGCCTGAGTCAATCCTAGTCAACCCTACGTTTTTGGGAGTCCAATTTTGGTAAGTATATTTTGGATTTTAGATTTTATTTTACAAAGATATTTTCCAACTGATAAAATCGTGCTTTTGAAGTCCTGGGTGATTTAGGATTTGTTTATTTTAATTGGATATCTTTTATTAAAAGATCTTTCCTAATATGAGTCCAATTAGGGTTAAGTCTTAATTGTTGAGAATTTATTTTCTCCTTAATATATTCAGAAAAGCAGCGTTGATTGTGCAAGGATTTTTGATGCAAGAATTATTGTGTGTCTTGCTTGCTTAGAAAGAGTTCCAAAGGAGTCCATGAAACACTTGTTCCGTGTCTAAGTGTTTCATTGTTCATTCATATACATGCATTGATTCTCTCGAGATCAGTAGAGAAGATTGGTGGTGCAAGTGGAGCGATATTTGCAGATCGTTCAAGTGAAGAAGAAGGTCAAGATTCAAGGCAAGCACCTCTCTAGTGAGTCTAGAGATTGTAGCCGCATAGAGAGCTATATGTGTTTGTAAAAAACCATATCCTTCATCAATAAGTTGATTGATTTTATTTGGGTTCTCAAGAGTAAGAGCCCCGTAGTGTTTTTAATCTCAAAATTGAGATTTTCACTGCGTAACAAAAATTGTGCTTTCTGTGTGAATTTTTTGATTTCTGTCCAGTAAAGATTGCAACGTGTCTATCAATCACCGAAACCTAGAAAAACGTTTCATCCAAGTATTTTCAAAATGACTGTCACCTAGGTAAGCTATGTTGAATATTTGGGTTTTGTTTATCCCTCTGTTACGTGCAGAGGCAAATCCCTCCGTTAATCCTTCATTTTTTTATTTTTCAATTTTTATTAATTTTTCGCAAATTTCCAAACAAACATTTGGCGTCTGTTTTTTTGGGTAAGCTAATATGGTGACCGAGTGAGTTACCACTCCAGGACCGAGAACAACTTTGGTATGGCTCTTCCCCAAGTGATGTTTTTCACAAGCTGGGATTCGAACCTGAGACTCCTATTACCAGGAGAAGCTCTGCACTGTCCATCTCACTTGTAACCTAGCATGCTTCCACTAAACCAACCTCATTGGATAAATTTCTAAACGGACATTTGGTCTTCTTTTTTTTGTTTGTTTTTGTTTGTGTTAAGCTAAAATGGTGACATTTGGCCTCTTGTTTTTAAGAGGCGAATATTATACGAAGCAAAAAAGTGAAAATAGAAAAAGATAAACTGAAGTAAAAGGATCATTAATCATTTTATGCCAGAATAAGACTTATCAAAAAAAAAAAAAAAAAAATGAAGAAGATAAGATTTATTAACCGGAGTCAGCATAGGGTTTCCGTTTTGGCTCTTGCTCAGTGCTTCAGCTCTCATCGCCTCCTTCCTTCTCCTTTGTCATCTTCGTTTTGGTGCAATGGCGGAAACAGTAAACCTACCGGAAGAGATTATAGTGAATATCCTTACTTGGTTGCCCCTCAAGTCCTTAATCCGATTCACCTCCGTTTCGAAACATATGCGTTTCCTTATTTTGTCCGATCCCAAATTCGCCCTATCCCAACTTAAAGCAGCTCGTCAGCAGAAAACCCTCAGCCGCAGACTCCTCGTCTTCACCGACGCCCCTCCACTCGAACTCGAATCCATACACTTGGATGATACGCCGTCGTTTGGAGAGCCTTCGTCCATTAGAAAGCCCAGCTTCCCTTTCCAGCCGGAACCGCGCGGTTATGTCACGATACTGGGCACCTGCAATGGTCTGGTATTTGTAGCTGTTGATGATAAATTGTTTTATATCTGGAACCCATGCATTGGATTCTTCAATCAATTACCTGATCCAGGTTTTCCCTTAGATGATAATGCGCTACACTATTATGGTGTTGGCTATTTGTCCGCCACCGATGACTACAAAGTTTTGGTAGCCCCCTATCGCATTCGTGAAGGGGAGAAAGAGGTCGAGATGTTCTCATCGACAACTCACATATGGCAGAGGATTGAATCCCCTCGCCTGCGCATAACTGAAGAACTCGATCCTCAGGGTGCTCTTTCGAATGATGCACTTCATTGGCTAAAATACGATGAGGAGGAGGAGCATGAAATAGTTTCTTTTGACTTGGAAGAGGAGGTGTTCCGGAGAATGCCACTGCCTAATTTCGATCATGATGGTAAGACTTTCTGCAAGCTTGGGGTTTATGGAGGGTGCCTGTGTGTATCGCGTTATCCGGTTGGTGTTTGGGACCCTATTGATTTCTGGGTCATGAGAGAATATGGCGTCAGTGGCTCATGGATTATGCTCTTTACCTTAAAGCTCTCCCATCCGCCTGAGTTTCCCTTGGCTTCCAGAGAATTCTTGGTTGTGGAAAGTTGTACAATTGCCGCGAATTGGACCGGCGAGGGGTTCGAGTTGATAAGGATTGATCATAAAGAAGACGAGAAGCCTGGGCGGTATATGCATAAGGGGGTTTACATGTGTATGGTTGAATATGAAGAGAGTCTACTTTGGATTAGTGGTTATCATTCAGGAAAAGAGATAGAGCAGGGCAAGATACTCGAAACCCATCAGAAGGCCTCAGGAAGCTGAGATGGAAGTAATGTTTGCTCATTGTATTC
This sequence comes from Rosa lucieae, assembly GCA_024704745.1. Classification (NCBI taxonomy): domain Eukaryota; kingdom Viridiplantae; phylum Streptophyta; class Magnoliopsida; order Rosales; family Rosaceae; genus Rosa; species Rosa lucieae. The sequence continues at coordinate 18,340,547 of CM045493.1, read as the reverse complement.
AAATGATGGATGGTTAGTCTCCTCATTTTGACTCTGTTTTCATGCATTTGGAAGTCAAAAGTGGTTGTAAACCAGTTGAGTTCCTTGTATCCGTCTCTTGTGCCATGCATGCTTGATTCTTGTCTGGCTTTGTTTGGCCAGTTTGTTCATCGTAAATTTTGCTTCTCACTAAGGATTAATTGGAGGTCTTGGTTTATGTGTAGTTGCTAGAGATCAGAGAGTTAGCTCTTTAATAGGTCCATGTATAATTGTTAGTTGACACTTAGAAGGCATATAAGGTACTAGCATATCTCTCAGTCAGCATTAGAACACATGTCTGGAAATGCATGAGAGTGGTTTCATACAAGTGCCAATGATCTTTTGTTAAGATTTCTGCAATAGCTACCGGAATTGTTTCAGTTCATATTAGTGAGTAGTCTGAGTCACTCATAAACTTTTTTCATAAAATCATTTTCTAGAGTATCATTTTGTCACTTCAAACGGCCAATCATCTACACAAACTCTACTTTGTACCAAAGGCTGACCGAAAGGAATTTTGGTACTGTTTTGAAATGCTTTGAACCAAATAGAGGAGCAGCACTCTAGAGTAATAGTGTAATATCGACGACATTGCAAAGCTGTTTGAGTTCTTATTTCTAATTTGTGTAATTTTGATGTCTTGGAACTGAAACAGAGCATGTGATTTCTGAATTAGTATTTTGTATTCTGCATTATTGTATATTGAATCAGTATCAAACAGAGCATATCAAATCTGATTTGCTACTGTTAGCTACTTGGGTTCGAGATGTTCCGAGGCAAGAGAAATTTATGTCTATGGTGACAGGAAGGGCCAATTTTGTGAAGTTATATTTCAACTTTTTTACTTGCTCTGTTATGCATCCAAGTGCTGATTATTAACTCCTCCTTGTCACTCAGCTCTTATGCCTTTAAGGGTTATATATTTGTTTAGATTCTGCTTCAGGCTTGACTTATTGTTTTGGAACATGCATGACCAGTTTGTTCTTGGAAGGTTTTCTAAATTTAGGGTTTTGATGGCGTAATTTGATGCCTTGGTTGATGAGATAACTTGCTAGACCGTAGATAGTTGATGTATGTAAGATGCTATAGGCCATTTACAAAAGATAAAATATAATTTTAACCTCTCCAAATTTAGTTGGTAGTAGAAGAATATGTCTTAACAAGCGAAAAATAGTTTTTGTTGCTCAGCTAAGGGACAGTTTTAAGGGATTGTGAGGGACAAATGCATCTAAACCACATGTATTAAATATAAAAGCAGAAATTATAACAACTTAAAACTGTACATTTATTTTCAGCCGTCAGATTCACTTGTCCCTCATAGTCCCTTAAAAACTGTCCCTTAGGTGAGCAGGCCTTTTGTTTTGAGATCCTGAAGAGAGTTTCAATATTTGCTTTCTTCTTTTTTTTCTTGTTGATTTTGGTTCTCCTTGTGGGCTTAATGCAGCATTACCTTTCTTGATATGTAAAGGAATATGTGTTACCAAATTATAGTCAACTTGCAACGTGGTTAATACAATTAAGTTCTTTAAATATTTGTTAGTTGTATTATATCTCAGTTGTGCTGCTCTCAAAGCAGAATAAAGGTGTGATTATCTTCCGTGATGATCATTGACGCATTTCTTTTCATGGATTTTTTAACAGATGACTGAATGTGTTGTTTCATTGATTTTGTAGGGGTTTTCAGATGCAAGATTGCAAGAGCAAGCTTAAAGTGCCCTCAGTGATGATGAAGATTCTCATAGTTTCACCACTTCAAGCTACCTATATGTATATATGTTCTGTAAAACTGTTAGGATTATTATAATTACTATTATGCAAGGAGACCTAAAAATCAAACTGTAAGCAATCTATTTGGAATAGTCTGAGACTGTAGTGTCTGGCTAATTTAAAGTGTGAACTTGCTTGAGCTTAACTTCTTACCGATAAGTGGCTCATCCATGTTTCAAGATTGGAGCCTCAATCTTGGGCTATAATGTATGCCTTGCCCTTTCAATATTTCTCATTTTGTGAAGAAACAAAAGACACTAGAACTCGAGCTAAATGTCTTAAAGGATCAAATCTAGGCTATTCTTGTCTCTTTTTTTCTTTCACTTCTTAAATCTACATTATTTGCCCGGTAGTAGAAAGGCGTTTTCTTTTTGTAGATCAGTGGATGATTGTGGTGGATTCAATACATTTTGGTAGATGTCAATCCAATTTTAGACCTGTAAATGGATCGGATTTTGATCCGGACCCTCTCCAGATCCGTATCTATTAAACGGGTTTGGATCGAATATTTTGATCCGTTGATCCGTTAATGATCTGAATCCGTTAACCCGTTTAATAAACGGATCGGATTTGGATTTAGGTCGATCCGATCCATTAATGATCCGACCCGTTTTAGTAATAAAAAAATATTATTTTTTATTAATATATTATTATTTTTTTAAAATATAAAATATTAAAGATTTCTAATAATATTTTTTTGCAGAAATCTAAGAGGCAGTCTTCGTAATTTTATTTTTGATAATGTAATTTTATTTTTGGTGATACTCTTCATGTAGATCATGTTATTTTAATATTTTATTAATATCTTATGAGATATTATGATATAAATTTAATATTACTATTTAAAATTTAAAAATATTTGAAATTATAAACGGATCGGATTAGCGGATCGGGTATCCGTTAATCCGACGGATACGGATTTGGATCGAGGTATCAATGATCTGCCGGGTTAACGGAGCGGGTTTGGATCGAATTTTTTTTTTAGTAAACGGATTTTGATTTAGGTCGATCCGATCCAAACCCGGTCCATTTACAGGCCTATCCAATTTTGGGTTTCTTTCTTGGACAACCTAGGTAAAGCAAGCAACAAAGGTCTTTATTGTGTCATTATCGGAGGATCCATTAATCATTAATCAAATAACATAAGACAAATCGCCAACTCTTTTGACTGGATTCGATTTAGATACATTCTTCGTTTTGGTTCTTATCGTAATTGGGGCTTTGTGATTAAGGATTAATTTTCCTTGGTGTGAAACCCAACTTTATCCGCATTGTGCGTACTCCATCATAGTTTGTAGAAGTTTTTGTATGTATATTGTGGTCTGGTAGGTGGTCTTAGGTGTGGAGGATTGGTAATAAACAACAAAATCGATATGAATACTGTTTAGAGCAATCTGTTTGACATGATTGAATAAAGACTCTAGCTTGGCTTCGTGATTATCAAGGGGTGGATAAGAATGTTCAAAGATCAAAACCCAACACAAGGCAGAAGAATAGTCACTGTTGAGCATCCAAGTGCTGGTTTTTAAATTTTCATTTTCACTCTGCTCTCATGCCTTCTGAAGATTATTTATCTGTTGAATTTTCACATTCAGGGTGGACTGATATTTTGGAAGATGCATGACCAGTTTGTTCTTGGAGAGTATCTGAATTCTTCACGTTTATCTCAAAACAAAAATAAAATAAAATTCAGTTCTAGTGGATAAATTTGATGCCTTTGTTAATGAGGCTACTTGGTACTTGGTAGAGTCTCTTGTTTGTCTTTGTGTGTGTGTGTGTGATCAGGGCCGGCCCTGAGTTTTCAGGGGCTCTAGGCGGAAAAAAAAAATGGGGCTCCCCACCTTCAAATATATTCACAATTTTTTTCCCCACTTTAAAATTAAGTAAGTTACTAAGTTAACAGCTTTTTAATAGGCTTACAGGTTTTTATAAGAATACAATTTAGTAGTATAGTCACTTGCAACTAAACTACTAAAGTCCTCACTAATACACTCTGCCTTCATAATCCATTAAACCAACTCCACCACTAAGATTCCTCTACTTTTATAAAAGTTTGTCAGTTTGATCGACCCTTCATGTCTTGGTTTTACTTTCTGAATATATATTGTCAGTATTTCAGGAGCAAAAGGTAGCAAAGGCAACAAAACTTGCTATCTTTTGCACTTGGATTTTTTTCGCATCTCTGCATAATAGAGTATAGCTCAGTGGTTTATGTATCAAAAAAAAAAAAAATTCTAGCTTGCATCCTGATACCACTATGGCACTAGTACCAGTCTACCATTATTCCATTAACAAATAACAAAGATGCACTTAATTCATTATTAGTTATAATCACTATTAGTTCAGAGTTCAGACGAATCGAATAAGAAGAAAAATAAAGAAAACAGACCCTAAAATCTTAATCATTGATTCATTGAAAAATATTTGAATTTGCAAAGAATACTTAAAGGCTTGCCTAAAGAAATTGCTGTGTTAATTAGTATCAAAAGGTTAAAATCACTCGCTATTTCCTTCTTCTCAATTCTCAAATTTGCCAGAAATTCAGAAAAATTAATAAAACATTACAAAGAACAAGAAAATAAAAGAATAATTGCAGATGATGATGATTATTGGCGACGATGAATCAATGATCTGATGATGAATTAGCTGCTAGGTTTTGAGAATTGAGAATTTGGATTATGGAGGTGAGGTAAGAACAAGAGAAGAAGTATAAAACGACAAGACATCGATATGGGCATATATTACATTTTTTTTTACATATATAAATATATATAAAACTTGGTTTTATTTCGGGGGCCCATGAAATTTGGGGGCTATAGGCACAGGCCTGCTGGGCCTATACCCAGGGCCGGCCCTATGTGTGATGATGAAGAGGTTGGGAGATTTCATTTTTTGCTTTCTTCTTAGTTTTCTTGATTTCTGTTCTCGCTATGGTCTTCATGCAGCATCAGTCGTGCTTGATATACCCTCTTTTTTTTTTTAATTTTATTATTATTATTTTTTATTTTCAAGTCAATCTTTTACTTGTTAAATGAAGTTATGTTCTTTTGTATTTCATCTCACATGCACTGCTCCTAAAGCAGAATTCTTCTTGGATGGTCATGGACTAATTGGTTTTCATGGACATTCAGCATCAGATTGATTTGGTGCCTAGAGCTAGTTTGCCAAATTTGGCCCATTACGAGTCGTAAGGAGAATGAGATTTTGAGGAAGCAGATTGAAGACTTGCTGAAGAAATGGTTCATTCGTGAAAGTATAAGTCCTTGTGCAGTTCCAGTCCTCCTTGTTCCTAAGAAGGGCAATCAATGGCAGATGTGTGTTGATAGCAGGGCCATAAATAAGATAACTGTGAAGTACATATTTCCTATTCTTCATTTGGAGGACATGCTTGATGAGCTGGAGGGTTCCAAGGTGTTTACAAAGATAGATCTTAGAAGTGGTTACCACCAGATTCAAATCAAACCAAGGGATGAGTGGAAGACAGCCTTTAAGAGCAAGTATGGGTTCTATGAGTGGATGGTGATGGCATTTAGGTTGTCTAATGCACCCAGCACCTTCATGAGGCTTATGAACCAGGTTCTTCATCCTTTTATTGGTTCTTTTGTTGTGGTGTATTTTGATAATATATTGATATATAGCAGGACCAAAGAAGAACATCTGGTACATTTGAGGCAGGTTTTGGGAGCTTTACATGAAAATAAACTGTACATTAACCTAAAGAAGTGTACTTTCTGTACTAACAAGCTGTTATTTCTGGGTTTTGTGGTTGGAGAAGAAGGCATTCAGGTTGATGAAGAGAAGGTACGAGCTATTAGAGAATGGTCAGCTCCAAAAACAGTTTTTAAGGTGCGGAGTTTTCATGGCTTGGCTACTTTTTATAGGAGGTTTGTGAGAAATTTCAGTACCATTACTGCTCCTATTACTGAGTGTTTGAAGAAAGGCAAATTCCAGTAGGGAGAAGAACAAGAGAAGAGCTTTGCTTTAATCAAGGAGAAACTTTGTACTGCACCAGTTATTGCTCTTCCCAATTTTGACAAAGTGTTCGAGGTTGAATGTGATGCTAGTGGCGTGGGAGTAGGTGCAGTGTTATCACAAGAGAAGAGGCCAGTAGCATTCTTTAGTGAAAAGTTGAGTGAAGCTAGCCAAAAGTGGAATACTTATGATCAGGAATTTTACGCAGTGTTCAGGGCATTGAAGCAATGGGAGCACTACCTAATTCAGAGAGAGTTTGTATTATTCATTGATCATCAGGCCTTGAAGTACCTTAACAGTAAAAAAATTGTGAACAAGATGCATGCAAGGTGGGTGAGTTTTCTGCAGAAATTTCCTTTTGTGATTCAGCATAAATATGGTACTCTTAATAGGGTGACAGATGCTTTGAGTAGGAGGGCTTCCTTGCTGGTCACTTTAGCTCAGGAAATTGTGGGTTTTGATCTCTTGAAAGAATTGTATAAGGAAGACGTTGATTTTAAGGAGATTTGGGCCAAGTGCAGTTGCAATCATGCAGTTGCAGATTTCTATGTGAATGATGGATATTTATTCAAGGGCAATCTGCTATGTATTCCTAGTTCATCATTGAGGGAGAAACTGATTCGAGATTTGCATGGAGGGGGTTTGAGTGGACACTTGGGCCAAGACAAAACTATTACTAGCCTTGAGGAGAGATATTTCTGGCCATAGCTGAAGAAGGATGTATAAGCTATCGTGAGGAAGTGCTACACCTGCCAGGTTTCTAAGGGTCAGTCCCAAAATATTGGTTTTTATTTACCTTTACCTATTCCTGAAGATATTTGGTAGGATCTTGCTATGGACTTTGTGTTGGGATTACTCCGTACCCAAAGGGATGTGGATTCTGTGTTTATGGTAGTTGACAGGTTCTCCAAGATGGCTCACTTTATAGCTTGTAAAAAGACTGCTGATGCTTCCAATATAGCCAAACTGTTTTTCAGGGAGGTGGTTCGTTTGCATGGAGTGCCCAAGTCCATTACTTGTGATAAAGATACGAAGTTCCTTAGTCACTTCTAGATTATATTGTGGAGAATGTTTGGAACAACTTTGAATCGTAGCAGCACAACTCATCCTCAAACTGATGGGCAAACAAAGGTTACTAACAGAACTTTGGGTAACATGGTCAAGAGTGTTTGTGGATATAGGCCCAAACAGTGGGATTATGCCTTGCCACAGGTGGAGTTTGCTTATAACAGTGTCGTGCATAGTGCCCACAGGGAAGTCACCATTCTCATTAGTTTATACTGCTGTTCCTTGACATGTGGTTGATTTAGTGAAGCTTCCTAAAGCTCCTGGCTAGGGTATGGCTAGGGATGTGCAGTCTGTTAAAGAAGAAGTTAAGGCCAAGTTGGAAGAAACTAATGCCAAATATAAAGCTGCAGCTGACAAGCATCGAAGAGTTAAGGTGTTCCAAGAGGGTGATGACGTGATGGTGATTCTAAGGAATGAGAGGTTTCCTGTTGGTACCTACAACAAGCTGAAGCCAAGAAAATATGGACCTTTTAAGGTGTTGAAGAAGATCAACGACAATGCTTATGTTGTTGCACTTCCTGATTCCATGGGCATTTCTAACACCTTTAATGTTGCTGATTTGCATGAGTTTCCCATGAAGTTGATGTTCTTTATCATGAAGAGAACTTGGGGTTGAGTTCTTCAGAGGTGGAGGAGACTGATGTAGAGCGAATGACGATAAGATTTGAAGAACAGTTCGATCGTGGAAAAGGAGAAAAATCCGGTTTGCTGCAACTTTGGTAGTGTCCGAATCTTAATTGCTATAGTTTTCCGAAAAGGGAACGACGCCAGGAACAAAACTCGTTGTTATGCCACAATATGTGGGTTTTTTCGGGCTTTCAGGGTCGTTTAGGGCCACAAAACTGCAATTTACTATTTTTCAGAATTTTTGGTTTTCTAGTTTGTTTTGGATTTGTTTTTTTTTTACCCGTGGGCTTTAGGGTTTCATTGTTAGTCGCCCTAGAGTTTTTTTTCTCTCATATATAAGCAACCTTAAATGGTTGCATAACCTATCTTTTATCCTATTATCAATCAAATTGAGAGTTTTCTCTTTTATCTCTGGTGGACTCCAGAATCTTTGTTTTAGATTTATTGCTTGTAAACCTAGGGTTACTTTCCGACTACGTCATTTTGAATCTGTTAGCTGAAGCAAACAAATGTCAGTTCTGACATTCAACTAAACTATTGTTGGGTTTACTCCTTAGTTTTGCTATGTTAAGGAGAATCACAAGATTAGCTAATGTAACAGCCGATCATTGTCTGAGAACTGACTCAATTGAAAAGAAGAGCATTCGCTTGGAGAATGAAAGTCTTCCCAAATGACTGAATTCAGAGAGTGACAAGCATCGGCTACAAAATTTTATTCCCTTAAGATGTGTTTGAAAGAAACATGGGCCAAATAATTCATCAATTATATATTTTGAACCAGAATTTGATTCTCTGAGAAACTTATATTGCACCCTCAACACTGTGATTAGTGTTTTCAGATGCAGGATTGCAAGAGCAAGCTTAATGTGTCCTTGGTGATGATGACGATTCTAAGAATTTCACCACTTCAAGCTAACTATATGCATTTATGTTCTGTAACTCTGTTAGGTTTACTTCATATGTTTTGTTTTCTTGCAGTATTAGCATAAATAGTAGTATGCAAGGAGACTCACAAAGCGAACTGTAAATGCAATCTATATGGAATCGTCTGAGATCGTACTACTGACCAACTAACTTGAACTAGTACGTAGTAGAAGAAATATTTTTTCTTTTTGTTGATCAGTGGAATGATTTTGGTAGATAAAATACATTTTGGTGGAATTCAATCTAGTCGGTTAATATACGGTACTGTATCTAGAAGACAAAGAGCTAAACTAGTCGGTCTCATATCTGTGTGATGCATGTGTTATTACTTATTATTGAAATGAGGATGACGTGTTATTACAAAAAGAGAAAATAAAAAGGATAAACGGAAGTGAAAGGATCATTTTACCCCTGAATAAGATGTATTAAGGGGGACGACATCTTTTCTATGCCTCCGCTCAGTGCTTCAGCTCTCATCGCCTCCTTCCTTCTCCTTTGTCATTCTTCGTTTTGGTGCAATGGCAGAAACAGAAGAGCTACCGGAAGAGATTATAGTGAATATCCTTACCTGGTTGCCCGTCAAGTCCTTAATCCGATTCACCTCCGTTTCCAAACGCCTGCATTCCATTATATTGTCCGATCCCAAATTCGCCCAATCCCAACTCAAAGCAGCTCGGCAGCAGAAAACCCTCAGCCACAGACTCCTCGTCTCCACCGACGCCCCTCAACTCGAATCCCTACAGTTGGATGATACGCCGTCGTTTGGAGAGCCTTCCTCCGTTAGAAAGCTCAGCTTCCCACCGGGCGGTTATGTCAAGTCACTGGGCTCCCGCAATGGTCTGGTATTTGTAGCTGTTGATAAGAAATTCTTTTATATCTGGAACCCATCGATTGGGTTCTTCAAGCAATTACCTGACCCAGGTTTTCCCTTATATGAAAATGTGCTAGCCTATTATGGTGTTGCCTATTTATCCGCCACCGATGACTACAAAGTTTTGGTAGCCACCTTTGGCTTTGGTGGAACCAAGTTAGAGGTCGAGATATTCTCAGTGAGAACTCATCTTTGGGAGAGGCTTGAATCCCTCAGCGATGTTCAACTCCGTAGTCAGGGGACTTTTTCGAATAATGCACTTCATTGGCTAAATCACCATAACCAGCATGAGATGGTCTCTTTTGACTTGGCTGTGCAGGAGTTCCGGAGAATGCCAGTGCCTAATTTCGACCATGATGGTAAGAGTTTAAGCTATCTTGGGGTTTGTGGAGGGTGCCTCTGTGTGTCGCGTATTCCGAAGGGTGCTTGTGACTCTATTGATCTCTGGGTCATGAAAGAATATGACGTGTGTGACTCGTGGTCTATGCTCTTTAGCTTAAAGCTCTCCCATCCGCCTGAGTTGCGCTTGCATTCCAGAGAATTCTTGGTTGTGGAAACTAGTACAGTTGTCGCGAATTGGACAGGCAAGGGGTTCGAGTTGATAAGGATTGATCATACAGAAGACGAGAAGCTTGGGCGGTATATGCTTCAGGGGGTTCGCATTTGTATGATTGAATATGAAGAGAGTCTACTTTGGATTAGTGGTTTTCATTCAGGAAAAAGAGATGGAGGGCAGGTCAAGATACTCGAAACCCATCAGAAGGCCTCAGGAAGCTGAAATGGAAGTGATGTTTGGTCTTGGTTTATGTGTGGTTGCTAGAGGTGAGAGAGATAGCTCTTTAATAGATCTATGTATATTAAAGAGTGGAAATGCATAAGAGTGGTGTCATACAAGTGCCAATGATCTTTTGTTAAGATTTCTGCAATAGCTACCGGAATTGTTTCAGTTCATATTAGTGTGTAGTCTGAGTCACTCATAAACTTTTTTCATAAAATCATTTTCTAGAGTATCATTTTGTCACTTCAAGTGGCCAATCATCTACATAAACTCTACTTTGTACCAAAGGCTGACCGAAAGGAATTTTGGTACTGTTTTGAAATGCTTTGAACCAAATAGAGGAGCAGCACTCTAGAGTGATAATGTAATATCGACGACGTTGCAAAGCTGTTTTGAGTTCTTATTCTAATTTGTGTAATTTTGATGTTCTTGGAACTGAAACAGAGCATGTGATTTCTGAATTAGTATTTTGTATTCTGCATTACAGTATATTGAATCAGTATCAAACAAAGCATATCAAATCTGATTTGCTACTGTTAGCTACTTGAGTTCAGAGATGTTCTGAGGCAAGAGAAAATTATGTCTGTGGTGACAGGAAAACCGTGACTTTTCTTTTACAAGAAAAACTATTTGTATATCCACAAGTGGAAAATATATATCCAAGTCCAGGGAGGTCTTCATGCCATATCCATGTTAAGAAACTTGGAATCTCCTGGAACCTAGAACTTAACCACATGCACAAACAAAATGTCAACTGTGCGGTAACAGCTATCCTAACCTAGCTTAATTTTTTCGATTTTCTATATATAGTACGCTTACATAGATATTTAGAGCATTCACCTCTCAGCTAGTAAGAAAGTGATCAATAGAAAAGGATGACCCAGATTCCAGTGGTAGATTTCTCAGATCCCAAGTGCTTGAAGCCAGGGACAAGTTCATGGCTCTCGGCACGCAATCAAGTTTGCAATGCACTCGAGGATCAGTTTGGCTGTTTTACAGCGATACTGTCCAACAAAGTTACCTTGGAACTTCACAACACCGTCTTTGGTGCCATGAACGAGTTGTTTGAATCCCCAGACGGCATCAAAGATCAGAACAAGTACGAAAAATGGCCTTTCTGTGGCCATTTCAAGTCGAATTCTGTCCTTGAACGCTTGGGGATTTATGATCCTACAAACCCCGAAGAAATTCACAACTTTTCACGTCTTTTTTGGCCTACTGGAAATGATCAATTTTGGTACATAAAATTTTGAATTATTTCCAGTTCATAATTTCTTTCATTCTCTTCTATTTTATATTGATTTGTCAAAGCAGGCATGAAATACCAATTGATTTTTTACAGTAGAAAGTAAGGATTGTTGTAGGAGAATAGAATTGTGTTTATTATTGATAATAGGAGCCATTTATATAGGGAGTTTACAGAGTACACAAAAGGTAACAGAATCGGAATACAATTAGTATACCTAGGGTACTTTCCTATTACAACTCTAAACCCTAGTTTGTAGAGACACACATTATGTCGATATCCTTCAACACTCCCCCTTGTGCCGCTCAAACTTGGTGATGACGCTTTGATTGTTGCCTCGTTAAAAACCTTGCCAGGTAACAAAAACCATGTGGGACAAAAATAACCCTGGTCGAAGGACAAAAAGAGCACAACACGTCCTTCACTCTTCGAGATCGAACATGTAGACATCATGCCTCCCCCTGATGTCAATATCTCCCCCTGATTGCTACAATCATGGGAGTTCGGATAACTTTCTCAATCCGATGCTCTTCACATGTTTCTCGAAGGTGGATTTTGGTAACGACTTAGTAAATAAGTCCGCTACATTATCCTCTGATCGGATTTGGTTCACTTCAATATTTAGAAGTGCCTGTTGTTGCTGATTGTAAAAGAACTTTGGCGATATATGCTTGGTGTTGTCACCCTTGATGAAACCTAACTTCATTTGCTCAATACAGGCTGCATTATCTTCATAAATGCATGTAGGTTCATCTGTGGTAGACTTCAAACCACAAGTTCCTCGAATGTGTCTAACTACAGACCTTAGCCATATGCATTCTCGCACAGCTTCATGTAGAGCAATAATCTCTGCATGATTTGAGGAAGTGGCAACAAGGGTCTGCTTTGTAGACCTCCAAGATATCGCAGTGCTTCCCATGGTAAAGACATAACCCGTTTGGGAGCGACCTTTGTGAGGGTCAGAGAGATACCCTGCATCAGCAAAACCCATCAAAACATCGTTGTCATTTTGATGGAGGGGAGGAGGAGCACGGAAGGTGGCATTTTGCCTTGTGGAGTCCGATCCTACACTTCCGTTGTTTCTCTTCTCTCTGTAGGGATAAAACAAGCCCATATCAATCGTACCTCTCAGGTATCGAAAGATTGTCTTTATGCCAATCCAATGGCGGCGTGTTGGCGCAGAACTATGTCGAGCTAACAAGTTCACTGCGAATGAGATATCCGGTCTTGTGCATTGAGCTAAGTACAATAATGCGCCTATTGCACTTAGATAGGGCACTTCTGCCTCTAATAGGTCTTCGTCCTCATCCCTTGGACGAAACGGATCTTTTTCTGGCTCAAGACTACGACCGATCATGGGAGTACTCACAGGCTTTGCTTTATCTTCATTAAAGCGCCTTAATAACTTTTGAGTATATGCTGACTGATGGATCATAATCCCATCACTACGGTGCTCGAGTTCTAATGCGAGGCAAAACCGTGTTTTCCCAAGATCTTTCATCTCAAATTCGGATTTCAAGTACTTAGCAGTTTCCTTTAACTCATCTAGAGTTCCAATTAGATTCATGTCATCGACATAAGCTGCTACAATTGCAAATCCGGAACTTGTCCTTTTTATAAACACGCATGGGCATATTTCATCATTGACATATCCCTTCCCAATCAAGTAGTCACTTAGACGGTTATACCACATCCGTCCGGATTGTTTCAATCCATATAGTGAGCGTCTCAATCTTATTGAAAACGCGCTCCGTGGTTTAGAGCCACTTGACTTGGGTAATTGAAGTCCATCTGGAACCTTCATATATATCTCTGAATCTAGATCCCCATAGAGATATGCTGTAACCACATCCATAAGCTACATGTCAAGTTTTTCGGAAACTACCAAACTGACAAGGTAGCGGAACGTTATAACGTCCATTACGGGAGAGTATGTCTCCTCGTAGTCGATTCCAAGGCGTTGTGAGAAACCTTGCGCCACAAGGCGGGCTTTGTATCTAACAACCTCATTTTTCTCATTACGCTTTCTAACAAAGACCCATTTATGGCCAACAGGCTTTATACTTGGGGGTGTCAGCGTTATAGGCCCGAATACCTGTCTCTTTGTTAGTGAATCCAATTCAACCTGGATCGCATTTTTCCATTTAGGCCAGTCTGCTCTACGTTGACATTCTTCAACCGAGCGAGGTTCGATATCATCATGTTCTTTAATTCCTTGAGCGATAGAATATGCAAACACATCATCAAGGATAATAGAGTCTCGACTCAACGTCTCATGTACACTAGTGTAATTCATGGAGATCTCTCTATTCTCTGGAATTGGTGCTGACATTGGAGCGTCCCCCAATGATATCTCTTGGACATAACCATAATCCGGAATATCTTCATGAGACGGGTTATTTATGTCGATGATTAATGGATCTTTTTGTGCCAAACTCGCTTTCTTTCTCGGGCGAGAATCCATCGAACCTTTGGGCCTCCCACGTTTCCTTGCTGGGAGCCCAGCCTGAGCCACATTGCCATCATCATTAGTGATGGTGGCGCCATGCTCAATACCTCTAGAGGTGGTGCCATGTCCATTATTTTTAGGGACATCAATCCTTGCAGGCACGTTTGCAGCAGGTATATGTGATCTTGTCACTTTAGCGATATCAGAAAACGCGTCAGGCATAGAGTCTGCTACGTTCTGAAGATCGAGAATTCTCCGCACTTCAATTTCGGACTGTGCGGTTCGGGGATCAAGATGAGACAAAGTGGGGACAGACCACGACAATTCCTGTCGTTCCTGTTGAACATTATTGTTCTTATCTCCCCCTAACGACGGGAAGACTGTCTCATCAAAGTGACAATCCACAAATCTTGCGGTAAATTGATCTCCTGTCAAGGGTTCCAGATAGCGGATAATGGTTGGAGAGTCATATCCAACATAAATGCCCAATCGTCTTTGAGGACCCATTTTGGTGCGCTATGGCGGCGCAATTGGCACATAAACTGCACACCCAAATATGCGTAAGTGTGAGACATTAGGCTCATACCCAGTAACCATCTGGGATGCAGAGAAGGGTTGAGTGACAGTAGGCCTCAGACGAATAAGCACAGGTGCATGCAATATTGCATAGCCCCAGGCAGAAACAGGGAGATTGGTGCGCATAACCACTGCTCGAGCAACCATTTGAAGTCTTTTAATGGTGGCTTCCGCGAGACCATTTTGGGTGTGAATGTGAGGAACATGGTGTTCAACCTCAATCCCAATGGACATACAATAGTCATCAAAAGTTTTTGACGTAAACTCTCCAGCATTGTCAAGACGAATTGACTTAATGGGATGATCAGGGTGGTGAGCCCTTAACTTAATGATTTGTGCTAGGAGTTTAGCAAATGCAGCATTTCTGGAGGACAAAAGCATGACATGTGACCAACGTGTCGATGCATCAACCAACACCATAAAATATCTAAATGGTCCGTAAGTTGGTTGGATAGGTCCACAAATATCACCTTGGATTCGTTGCAAGAAAGGAATATTTTGTTTAGTGTCCTTTGCATAGGATGGTCTCGATCCTAATTTTGCTAAAGAGCAGGCTTTGCAAAACGAAAGATGGGCTTTAGGAGCAACCATGGAAGAATCTGGTTGAGCCATGAAGTCACAATTGACTTTAGAAGTAGAGAAAGGAACCAAGGAGGCGTTAGTGGTGTCAATACCACTGTTGGGCCGCAGGGGGTAGGCGGCTCTCGCCCTACCTTGGACCGAATTTTCGTTCTGACTTCTTTTCGTTTTGAAAAATGGATGTCCGTGTGAAGTCTTTAGTATACGGATCATCATATCACGACCTGGGTGTCCCAGACGATCGTGCCAAAGCCTATATGTGTCAGAATCCCATAAGTCATCTCTCATGATATGGTTGGATTCAATGACTCGAATAGTGGTTGCATACAACCCACTAGAGCGACACATAAGTTTCTCTAATACTCGTTTATGTCCGTAGTCATTAGAGGTGATGCAAAGGAATTCTTGTCCATTCTCACAATGTGTTTCCACATGAAAACCATTGGCTCTTATATCTTTAAAACTCAATAGGGTCCTTCCAGCCCTAGGAGCATATAGAGCTTCGGTGACATTAATATTTGTGCCATTTGGCAACATAAATTGAGCTGGTCCTCGACCATGAATCAATTGTGATGGTCCAGCCATCGTAGTCACAGAAGATCGACTAGGCGTCATGCATAGAAATAGTTGCCTATGTCGCAATATAGTATGTGTGGTGCCACTATCAACAAGGCATTCCAACTCTCCAGGAAACATACTGAGAAAAAATAAAGTTCGAAATTAAAAACATGTCCATGACATTGAATAATACAATACTTTATTAATAAATGTAGCCAATGATTACATCAAATAGTCCAAAAAGGTCTAATCCAAAATAAAGAAAATCAAACTGAGACACATTGTAGTCACTCTATTCGTTTGGCAACTCCAATCGAATATGACCAGGAAAGTAGAGAGAGGTTGGTGGAGCGAGGCTCGCTTAAGTACCAATTATCTCAATGACCTTCCTAGACATCATATTGTATTGGGTATGCCACATAAGAAAGAGTTAACACAATTGTCATTTATTGACTATTACATGATTCTTGAAAAATAAAGAGGACTATTTCTAATCAAAGTCTGCAGCATCCTTGTGCACTTCATCTTCAGCTTTGAAGTCCTCCATGGTGAGATTAACGTCTCCACCATTTTCTTCTTCTTCTGCAAGGTACACTTCTTGCTCCCTCAGGTCCCTGTATGCCCTGTATCTTGAAGCTAGTTGCTCGCTTGCCTTGCATCGCTTGAACCAATGCTCACTAGATCCACATCGATGACACATATCATTGTGGTTGCCTCCCTTCAATTGAGGTGCACGTTGTGCACGTTGTGGGGGTTCCCTAGGAGGATTTGCGCCTCCACCACTACCCATGGCGCCACCACCACGAGCCATGGCTCCATTACCACGGATAGGGTTGCCACGACCTCCTCTCCCACGTGTGGCATTGCCACCACGTGTATCCTCTCCAAACTTGCGGTTTCCTTCCTGATTAGGGCGGTTATATGGACCCATACGTCCCTCATGTCCCTTATTCCTAGGGTTCCGCTCCTTGCGCCCTCTTTTGGGTGCATTATAATTCGCCTCATGAACGCTCTTAGTTCCAATGGGCCTTGAATTATAATTCCTCACGAGAATGTTATCATGTTTCTCAGCTACAGATATGATATTGATAAGCTGATGAAACCTCGTGATCCGTCCAGCATTGACTTCAGTACGGTATTGCTTTGATACCACAATGGCTGAAACGGGGAAGGTGGAGAGAGTCTTCTCAATTAGCTCTTGCTCTGTGACAGGTTGTCCACAGAATCTCAACATGGATTGTAAGCGAAGAGCCTCTGAATTATATTCAGTAACAGACTTGAAGTTAGCAAAGCGCAGATTGTTCCATTGAACCTTCAAGTCAGGGAGGAGGGAATCTTGGACATTGCCAAAACGCTCTTCTAGCGCTACCCATAGCTCTCTTGCATCCTTGATCGACATATACTCCAATCTGAGTGCCTTGTCCATATGGCGTCGCATCAAGATAACTGCTTGAGTATGCTTTGTGGATGTTCGGTTGAACAAAAGATCCGGGTTAGGTGCCTGGATTATGGGTAATATTCCCTTGGAAGTGAGATGATTCTCAACATCGGTTACCCAACTGTGGTAATCCGAGCCTGTTGAGTCAAGCATGGGAAAGTCGAGTCTAGGTTCATTCGACATCCTGAAAATAAGAAGAGAAAATATATTAGTTTCGGAGTTAAACTTCCACGAAAACTAAAATAATAAGATTTCCGAGCTATGCTACCAAGAAATCAATTTCCAAGAATCTCTTTTGGATTAGACCAAACAATAATGTTTTAATATGGTCACAATTTGATGCTTACGGACGCTCTTAGTCCAAGCATTGTGAACGCTCTTAGTTCACACGAACACTCTTAGTTCACACGAACACTCTTAGTTCGTTTAATTATGAACACTCTTAGTTCGTTAAGCGTGAATCCCCACAATTCCGCTTTGTTAAATATCAAAATCATTTGGCAACATATATTCCAATATTTGCAGAAAATAAAAGGAATTTAAATACAAGAAAGCAACAACCTTAATTATAAAAACTTACGTGATTTTGCTTGAGGACACGCGCGTGTTGGAGCAGGCGTGTTTTTTTTTTTTTCCTCCCTTTTTTTTCTGGCCGGCCGGGTCCCTCTCTTTTTTTTTTTTTTTTTTTTTTTTTTTTTTCTGCCTGGTCCCTTCTCTTTTTTTTTCTTTCTTTCTCTTCTCTTTTTTTTTTCTCGGCCTGGTCCCTTCTCTTTTTTCTTTCGGTCTTCCTCCCCCTTCTTTTTCGCGACTTTTTCTTCCTCTGGTTCTTCTGCAGTTCGCCGGTGTGCAGAGGAGGCTGGTGCGCTGGTTGTGCGGAGGAAGGCTGATCGGAGGCTTGGGCTGCTGCAGGTCGGAGGCCGGGGCTGCTGCAGATCGGAGGCCGGGGCTGCTGCTGCAGTTCGAAGGCCGGGGTTGTTGCTGCCGGAGTTTGGTGGCCTGGGCTGGTATCGCTCGGCGGGTTGCAGGGACGCAAAGGCAGGTGGGCTGGTACGCGGGGGAGCGTTGTCGGCCGGGCTGGGCTGCTGGGTTTGCAGGTTCGGCCGGTGAGATGAGATGGGTTTGCAGTTTTTTTTTTTTTTGTTTTGTTTTGGGTTGGCGGCAGAGAAGAAGTTCTAGGGTTTTTTTTTTTCTGAAGCTAGGGTTAGAGCTCGTGCTGATAACGTGTTGTAGGAGAATAGAATTGTGTTTATTATTGATAATAGGAGCCCTTTATATAGGGAGTTTACAGAGTACACAAAAGGTAATAGAATCGGAATACAATTAGTATACCTAGGGTACTTTCCTATTACAACTCTAAACCCTAGTTTGTAGAGGCACACATTATGTCGATATCCTTCAACAAGGATCCAAATTTCTTTCATTCTCTTCTATTTTTATATTGATTTGTCAAAGCAGGCAGGAAATACCAGTTGATTTTTACAGTAGAAAATCAGGATCCAAGAACCTCATAAAAGCTTCTTTTCTTATCCCAACTCGCAATCCTTTGAGCTTTTGTAGTAGTATTCAAACATGCATTATTGGATGCACTTTGATTTATATTAACATATTCTTCTCTTTGGCATGCAGTGATGGTGTCCATTTGTACGCAAAAGTGATGAAAGAACTAGATCAAGCTGTGACGAGAATGGTATTTGAAAACTATGGTGTAGAGAAGCACCATGATGACCACATTGAATCCAGTTTTTACTGCTTTCAATTTTCAAAATACGCGGAGCCTAAAATATCTGGAAGTAATGTGGGTATAGTGAGTCATACAGATAAGAACTTCACCTCCATACTCCATCAAAACCAGATCAATGGCCTCGAGATTTATACAAAGGATGGCGAGTGGATAGGTTTCGATCCTCATCCTCTACCTTCATCCTTCATATTCATAGCAAGTGATGTATTTCAGGTAACCGTTTTTTTTTTTTTAATCGCAATATTAGCCTATATTCCTCGTATACACATTTAAAGAAGTTTATTTATGACATGGCTAGGTTTGGAGCAATGACAGAATAAGAGCTTGTAAACACAGGGTCAACCTGATTCACTCAGATCAGATAAGATACTCATTCGGGCTCTTCTCACTCAAAAGAGGAGTAACAACCGTACCGGAGGAGCTGGTGGACGAGGATCACCCTTTAAAGTATAAGCCGTTGAATCAGGTTGAGTATATTCAAGCACAGGGTTACAAAGATGGTGAAGGACGTGAGTGTAAGCTCAAGGCATTCTGTGGTATTTGAATATTTGATTTCCTTTTAGTCACATGGGTACTGTAACCGGAGGAGCTGATGGACAAGGATCACCCTATGAAGACTGATATAATTACCGTTGTTTAAATAAACGTTTGGCCACATTGCATGCAAAACGCATGTAGAGAGTGGTAATAGTAATGTGGTGAATAAAGTGTTGATTGGTACAATATATATAGGGCTAATTACTGTTTAGTACCCTGTAGTTTGGGTCGAACATCAATTCAGTCCCTCGACTTTCAATTTCATCAAAAACACCCCCACACTATCATTTTCTCGTCCAATAGGTTCATCCGTTATAATTCCGTTAATTTATGTCGTTAGTTGCTGACGTGGCGATCCAACTCAGCACAGGTGAGCCCCACATGGAAGTGAAATTCCTAAAATGACCCTGGCCAATCTGAAATGAAAAAATCCAAAATAAATCAACATTTTGCTTTTGGGGAGACTCAAACCCACGCAAGTGGGTGTGAAATTGAAAGCCCCAACCACCGGACCACATGCATGATTATAATATGCTCCAACAACATTAATATATATTTATATACCCAACCGGATATGGATTAAATCCAAAATAAATCAACACTTTGCTTTTGGGGAGACTCGAACCCACGCATATGGGTGTGAAAGTGAAAGCCCCAACCATTAGACAACATGCATGGTTCTATTATATTCCCACAAAATTAATATATATTTGTATACCCAACCAGATATGGATTAAATCCAAAATAAATCAACACTTTGCGTTTGGGGAGACTCGAACCCACGCATGTGGGTGTGAAAGTGCAAGCCCCAACCACCAGACCACATATATGGTCCTAATATATTTCCACAAAATTAATATATATTTGTATACCCAACCGGATATGGATTAAATCCAAAATAGAGATATATATTAATTTTTGTTGGAGCATGTCAACAATATGCATGTGGTCCGGTGGTTGGGGCTTTCACTTTCACACCCACTTGCGTGGGTTCGAGTCTCCTCAAAAGCAAAGTGTTGATTTATTTTGGATTTAATCCATATCCGGTTGGATATATAAATATATATTAATGTTGTTGGAGCATATTAGAATCATGCATGTGGTCCGGTGGTTGGGGCTTTCACTTTCACACCCACTTGCGTGGGTTCGAGTCTCCCTAAAAGCAAAGTGTTGATTTATTTTGGATTTTTTCATTTCAGATTTGGCCAGGGTCATTTTAGGAATTTCACTTCCATGTGGGGCCCACCTGTGCTGAGTTGGATCTCCACGTCAGCAACTAACGACATAAATTAACGGAATCATAACGGATGAACCTATTGGACGAGAAAATGATAGTGTGGGGGTGTTTTTGATGAAATTGAAAGTCGAGGGACTGAATTGATGTTCGACCCAAACTACAGGGTACTAAACAGTAATTAGCCCTTTTTTTAATGTTTTATTAGCTATAGGGATACGAACTATTTTTTTTCCTCATAAGGTCACGTATTAAAAATTGTGTTAAATTTTGGATATAAAAACTAACATATTTATGTAAATGTAGAGTAAAAAGTCAACAATCATTCTCTCGCCCCCATTCGGCGAGGTCTCTGGCACCTCCATCTCCTGCAAGTACAAAATCTACTATCATTAACAACAAAAGCTACTCTGGTGAGATTTCCGGCGACCTCCGTCCCTTAAACAACTCTCACCAACAACAAAAACTACTATCACCAACACCAGAAAGCTACTCTCACAAGAAATGATAGCTACCGTCACCACAAACAATAGCTACTGTCCCCAACAACAAAATGTACTCTCATCAACACCAAAAGCCACTCTGACCAATACCAAAAACTACTCATACCAACACTAAAAGCTACTCTTACTAACAACAAAATCTACTCACCAACACTAAAAGGTACCACCAGATTAAAGCCAAAAGTTACTCTCACCAACATCAAAAGCTAATTTCACGAATCTGTCCTCTTCGCACATATTCATTTTTCGTTGTAAGTTTATTAATCTTAATTGTTTGATTGACTTTTTATAGTGTGCGAAGAGGATTGTACATTATTGTATTATGTGTTGTTTATATATTTCACGTCGTTTAGGTTTGTTGAAAAAAAAAAAAAAAAATATCTGGAACTCTCTTGACTTGCCTCTCTAGTAAGCTTTATGACTGATCAATGTGTTTGATCCATTTTATTATGTACGTTAATCCACTGTGTTTGACAATATTGATCCATGATTCAATATTTCGATATGAAGAGAGTAGTACTCCATCCACAACACGATGCGAGCGACCAACCTGAAATCAATGGTTGGTCTATGCATTCAAGTTCTAATTGCTTGTTTCATATTTTTTTGAATCTGTTAGCTGAAGCAAAGGAATGTCAGTTCTAACATTCAACTAAACTATCGTTAGGTTTACTCCATAATTTTGCTATATATGTTAAGGATAATCACAAGATTAGCTAATGTAACAGCCGATTCTTGTTTGAGAACTGACTTGATTAAAAAGAAGAGCATTCACATGGAGAATAAAAGTCTTCCCAAATGACTGAGATGTGTTTAGGGTTTAGGGCAGCAGCCACAAAATTTGATTCCCTTGAGATGTGTTCGAAAGAAACATGGGCAAAATAATTCATCAGCTAAATATTTTGAACCAGAATTTGATTCTTTTTGAGAAACTTATATTGCACCCTCAACACTGTGATTAGTGAATTGGGGTTTTCAGGATTGCAAGAGCAAGGTTAATGTGTCCTTAGTGACGATGAGGATTCTCAGTATATCACCACTTCAAGCTACCTATATGTATTTATGTTTAGTAACTCTGTTAGGTTTACTTCATATGTTTTGTCTTCTTGCAGCATTAGCATAATTAGTAGTATGCAAGTAGACTCACAATTCACAAATTGAACTGCATGTAAAAGCAATCTATTTGGAATCGTCTGAGATCGTACTAGTGACCGGCTAACTTGAACCGTAGTAGAAGAAATATATTTTCTTTTTGTATATCAGTGGAATGATTTTGGTTGATAAAATACATTTTGGTGGAATTCAATCTAGTCGGTTAATATATGGTACTATATCTAGAAGACAAAGAGCTAAGCTATTCGGTTAATATAAATTATAGGGTCCTTGACCCAAAGCACCAAAATTTGACATAATTATCCCACTTACCCCAACAACAGATTTTTATTCCCACTAACCCAAATCAAATGAAAATGACAAATATGCCCTCAGCCTAATTAAGAAACTACAAGTACTGCCACCCCTCATCTCTCTCTCCCATACCGATCTTTCTCTTCAGCGCTCTCTCTCTTCTCCGGCACTGTCTCTCTCTCCTCCGGCGTTGTCTTTCTCTTCTCCGGTTATGGATAGCGAATCGGTTTAGTAGCAACAGAGGGAGTTGGATCGGGTTAAGGGGCCGTGGAGCCCCGAAGACTGCGTCGGCGTCGGCGGAGGCATTTCGATCGAGGAACAGCATCACCACCACCTCAGGCCGGAGAAGAAATCGGTCTGTTTCGGTGTCGGGCCTCAGATACAGTCCAACGAGCCCGTTCAGATCCTACTTCAGTGACTCCGGCGCGGTGCCTGCAGTCTCGTCGGGGCAAGTGTTCAGGCCGGTAGCGAGAGCAGTGTTGAGCAGTGTTAAGGAGGGAGTCGCCGCCGAGCTAGAACGACATGATCTACAATGAACCGGAGCCGTCAAATCTGCTGACTCTGGAGGCTACTCGACCGAGTTGGGGACTCGCCGAGAAGAAAGAACGACGTCGTTGCAGCAGCAGGACGAGGCTGAGAATGAGAACAAAACGATGTCGTTTGGGCCAGAGTTCATGTCTTTTATGCAGGAGTCCTAATCATGGTTAGACATGGATGACATGAACGGTCAGCACTTTAGTATACCAAGCTTTCAGAACTCAACAATACATTAGCGGGAATAAAAGTTGCTGGGGTTGGGTCTTTTTGATATTGACATATGAGTAGGGTAAATTAATTTCTTGTGATGCCTCTTTTCATGATGAATTCAAAGCTGCAATATATATTATTGGGGGGCAATAGACGTCTATTGGAGGGCAATAGACATTTTGAATTGATGTAATCTCTTTGTTTTTTTTCTGTAATCAAAATTTTATTTGTCTAAATTTAGAGAGATTAATTCTCATTCTAGCGACTGAAAGTCCTATTGGGGGGCAATAAGCGTCTATTGGGGGGCAATACATGGCTGATAGTCATCTATTGGGAGGGCAATACATGGTTAATGGAGGCAATACATGGTTGATATTCGTCTAATGCCCCTTTATTGGGGGGTAATAGACGTCTATTGGGGGGCAATACATGACTGATAGTCGTCTATTGGGGGGCAATACATGGCTGATAGTCGTCTATTGGGGGGCAATAGACGTCTATTAGGGGGCAATAGACGTCTATTGGGGGCAAAAAAACTTTCCGGTGGGTGGTAGCCGGTGATCGGAATCCGGCGGCCGGTGACCGGATTCCGGCGAAAATTGGCCGGATTCCGGCGAAGTTGGCCGGAATCCGGCGGCCGGTGATCGGATTCCGGCTGCCGGTGATCGGACTCCGGCGAAGTCCCCTATGGTTTCTCTCTCTTCCATTCTCTCTCTCTCTCTAAGTAACAAAGGTGAGGGTAAAATGGTATTAAAAAAATAATAAAAACAAAAAAAAAATCTTAATGGGGTATTAGGGAAGACCTCCTTAGAGTGTTTGGGGTAAGAGGGAATTAAAAAAACTTAGTGGGGTAAGTGGGAAAAAAATCTCTAAAAATGGTGTAAATGGACAAAAACCCTAAATTATATTAGCCTCATATCTATGCGATGTAAATGTTATTGTTAAAATGAGGAGAACATGAAAGTTTTATTCTCACTCATTTTATTTTTGTGTTTTTGTAAATTACCATAATAATAATTTGAATTTGACACACTAAATTTTTGCTTCCCTTTGTAGTGGAGATGAGTTGCTAATTACTTATATATAGTGCCCATGGCCTCGTGTTTCAAAAACAACAAGTTTTACTTGTCAATAGCTTCCCCTGTCGGTCGGAATTGAGGATCATTATTTTCAATAATATTACAAAAAGAGAAAATAAAAACGATAAAGGGAAGTGACGACGTCGTTTCCATGTTTGTTTCTCACTTACACTTCCGCCGCTCAGTGCTTAAGCCCTCATCGCGTGTTCCTCTTCGTTTTCCTTGTCACCGTGCAATGGCTGTAGCAGAAGATCTACCCGAAGATATTATAGTTAACATCCTTACTTGGTTGCCCGTGAAGTCCTTAATCCGATTCACCTCCGTTTCGAAACGCCTGCATTCCATTATATTGTCCGATCCCAAATTCGCCCAATCCCAATTGAAAGCAGCTCGTCAGCAGAAAACCCCCCTCAGCCGCAGACTCCTCGTCTCCACCGACGCCCGTCAACTCGAATGCCTACACTTGGATCATACGCCGTCGTTTGGAGAGCCTTCGTCCGTTAGAAAGCTCAGTTTCCCTTTCCAGCCAGAGTGGTCTGGTATGTCAAGTTATGTCAAGTTACTAGGCTCCTGCAATGGTCTGGTGTTTGTAGCTGTTGATGAGACATTGTTTTATATCTGGAACCCATCCATTGGATTCTTGAAGCAATTACCTGACCCAGGTTTTTTCTTGAATAAAAATCTGCTGGCCTATTATGGTGTTGGCTATTTGTCCGCTACTGATGACTACAAAGTTTTGGTAGCCTCCTATCGCTTTCATGAAAGGGATGTAGAGGTCCAGGTGTTCTCATTGAGAACTCATCTTTGGGAGAGGATTGAACCCCCTGGAGGCTCCGAAATTGAACTCGATCTTCAGGGGATTCTTTCGAATGAGGCACTTCATTGGACAAACTACTCCATCGTCGAGGATGAAATTGTTTCTTTTGACTTGGCTGTGCAGCAGTTCCGGAGAATGCGACTGCCTAATTTCGACCATGATGGTAGGAGTTTCAGCTATCTTGGGGTTTGTGGAGGCTGCCTGTGTGCGTCGCGTTATCTGGACGGTGCTTGTGACTCTATTGATTTCTGGGTCATGAAGGAATATGACGTGAGTGACTCGTGGACTATGCTCTTTAGCTTAAAGCTCTCCGATCCACCTGAGTTAAACTCGTGTTCCACAGAATTCTTGGTTGTGGAAAGTAGTACAGTTGCCGCGAATTGGACTGCCGAGGGGTTCGAGTTGATAAGGATTGACCATAAAGAAGATGAGAAACTTGGGCAGTATATGCTTAAGGGGAATAAGATATGTATGATTGAGTATGAAGAGAGTCTACTTTGGATTAGTAGTTATTATCCAGAACAAGAGAAAGAGCAAGTCAAGATACTCGAAACCCATCAGAAGGCCTCACAAAGCTGAAATGAAAGGAATGTTTGCTCTTTGTATTCAAATGATGGATGGTTAGTCACTTACTCCTCATGTTGACTCTGTGTTCATGCATTTGAAAAATGTTTGTTTATTTTCTCCTTCTCTTAAACCATGCATTTGGAAGTCAAAAGGTTGTGAACCGGTTGAGTTCCTTGTACCCTTCTCTTATGCCATGCATGCTTAATGCTTGATTGGTTTTGCGTGGCCAGTTTCTTCATCGAAATTCTTTCTTATCAGTATCTAAACAGTCAATCAGATGGATTAATTTGAGGTATTGGTTTATGTATGGTTCTTAGAGATGAGAGACTGAGCTCTTTAATAGGTCTATTTACAATTGTTAGTTGAAACTTAGAAGGCATAAAAGGTACTATTATTTATTTTGGTCAGCATGGGATTGGTGTTCCCATTTCTCTTAGAGTATTGGAAATATGTACATCTGTTTGTTATATTGAAGGGGTTGCAATTAACTTTTTTGTTTGCGTTTTATTTTCATTAGTTATGATCCTTCTACTGTTTTTATACAGCATTAGAATGCCAGGAAGTGCACATGAGTGGTATCATACAAGTACCAATGATCTTTAAGAGTTATCATCAGTGACTAATCTGAGTCCTTCAGTAACTTTTTTCAATAAATCATTTTCTAGAGTTTCATTTTGTCACTTCAAGTGGTCAAAACTCCAGATAGACTCTGCTTTGTACCAAAGGTTGACTGAAGGCAATTTATGTAGTATTTCAAAATGCTGTAAACAAAATAGAAGAGCATCAGTCTAGAGTAATATCAACGATTTTGCAAAGCTGTTTGAGGCTATATCAATACAGAGAGAAACTGAATGAATAATTGGAGTGAATTGCTAAATTCTTCATTTCTTATTTGTGTACTTTTGATGTTCTTGGAACTGAAACAGGACTTGTGATTCTGAATTAGGATTTCATATTCTGCATTGCAGTATATTGAATCAGTATTAAACAGAGCATGTCAATTCTGAATCAATATTTTAGTTTTTGCATTGAAGTATGGGCATTTTAATCTCCATAAAAAAATGGTTGTATAGGTTCACTAATACACGTCAAATCTGATTTGCTACTGTTAGCTACTCGAGTTCTTGATGTTCTGAGGCAAGAAAAAATTATGTCTATGGTGACAGGGAAGGTTAAATTTGTTGCGAAGTTATATTTCAACTTTTTTACTTGCTGTGATATATTTCAACATCAGAGACGGTGACTCTAAAAGTGCTTTTGGTAATTGGAACTTCAGTGATGAATCGAACTTTTTTTTTTTAAGAGAATGGGTCTTAGATCTAAAGTTGGAGACTGGGCTTAGTGTTTAAGTGTTGATTCGATTCAGAGTTAATGGGGTTATCTGAACCAGGGGGAGGGAGAGAGAACAAGAGTACCCTCTGAAAAATGAATAATTGCATAAGGCTAACGGTGTCATTGACGAGAGAGAGAGAGAGAGAGAGAGAGAGTTCTGAATCAATATTTCATTTTCTGCATTTAGGGTTTAGGGGAGAGTTCTGAATCAATATTTCATTTTCTGCATTGAAGTATGTGGCCATTTTACTCTCCATGTAAATGTAGTTGTATAGGTACAATAATACATATCAAATCTGATTTGCTACTGGTAGCTACTCGAGATTGAGATGTTTTGAGGCAAGAAGAAATTGTCCTTGGTGACAGAGAAGGGCCAATTTTGCGAACTTATATTTCAACTTTTTTACTTCCTCTTTTATGCATCCAAGTGCTGGTTATTAACTCACCGTTGTCACTCTGCTCTTATGCCTTTAAAGGTTATATATTTGTATAGTTTCTGCTTCGGGCTTGACTTATTGTTTTGGAACATGCATGACCAGTTTGTTCTTGGAAGGTTTTCTAAACTTAGGGTTTTGAGGGTGTGATTTGATGCTTTGATGAGCTAACTTGCTAGAGCTTAGATAGTTCATATATGTAAGATGGTATAGGCCATTTGGAAAAGATACAATTTAATTTTAACCTCTCCAAATGTAGTTGGTAGTAGAAGTGTATGTCTTAACAAGCAAAAAATAGTTTTTGTTTCGTGATCCTGAAGAGAATTTCCATTTTCGCTTTCTTCATTTTTTCTTCTTGATTTTGGTTCTCCCTGTGATCTTAATGCAGTTTCACCTTTATCGATATGTAAGGGAATATGTGTTACCATATTATAGTCAACTTGCAACGTAGTTACTACAATTAAATTCTGTAATATTTGTTAGTTTGTATTATATCTCTCAGTTGCGCTGCTCCTAAAGCAGAATAAAGGTGTGATTATCTTCCGTGATGATCATTGATGCATTTCTTTTCATGGATTTTTTGACAGATGATTGAATGTGTTGTTTCATTGATTTTGTAGGGGTTTTCAAATGCAAGATTGCAAGAGCAAGCTTAATGTGTCCTCAGTGGTGATGAAGATCCTCATAATTTCACCACTTCAAGCTACCTATATGTATTTATGTACTGTAACTCTGTTAGGTTTACTTCATATGTTTTGTTTTCTTGCAGCATTAGCGTAATTAGTAGGATGCAGGGAGACTCATAAAGAGAACTGCAAAATGCAATCTATTTGGAATCAATCTGAGATAGCGACCGGCTAACTTGAACCGGTCATTCTTTGCCCAGTAGTAGAATTACTTTTTCTTTTTGTCGATCAGTAGAATGATTTTGGTAGATAAAATACATATTGGTGGAATTCAGTAGTGACTCTAGTCGGTTAATATATGGTACTGTATTTGGAAGACAAAGAGCTAAGTTAGTCGGTTAATATAAGTAATACTTGTCTTTCTCCACACATGTTTTGTTTATTGCATAGAGAAGCTAGTAGGAGAGAAAAACGGGTTATGGTTTTTTTTTTTTTTTGAATGAATATCATGTCGATATATTAATAAACCAGAAAATGTCATTATATATCTTCTCTCTACCGACGTGGGGTGGATAAAGGGTTTGTGGCAGCACCATAGTGATGCATAGATTATGTTTAATCATTTGACAGTTCCATACTCACTTATAAAAGGGAGTTTAGTCCATAGACTATGAAATACTACATAGTGAATAGGTAAAGTAAACGAGACTTAATGACGTTCACTAAAAAAATCTAGAAGCATAGCTCCCTAACAAACTATGAATTATTGTAATAAAAAATGACTAAACTAAAAATGCAACCCAAACTATGACCCAATGGAGAACCCCTGACCAAGGTTAGAGCCCAAGAAGACCAACTCGGCCCAACCCCAACATCATCCCCTACAACATGGACGCCCGAGCACTAGCCACGACCTATCACTACCATTCCAAGACTGCCGCCTTCCAACGCCTTCACGGTCCAAGCAACAGGCCACGGTACCAGGCCCTAACCCATTTCAGATTTGGGTCAACAAACCCCGCTAACACTCAGATTCCAACGTCGCCTTTCCTAGAACTTGTGTCACAAACACCAACATTGTCAATGAGGATTGGAAAGAGCTAGACGAAGGCTGATCAGTGTCACTCTCCCTTTTGTCCAGGATCCCAAGAGAAATGAGGACCACCACCCGTCCGGCAACACCACAACATTAGCGCGACACATGCCGGTACTCGCGCTAGCCGCCGCCAGACATGCGTAGCTTGAAGCGTGTGGAGAAAGCGGCTATGCACAGCTAGATAGAGAGACTCTTAGAGCTTATGATTTTTTGTTCTGGTTTTTAGTTTTTATAAATGCTATAATTGTTCTTATGATTTAATTAATTCTCAAAGTTTTTTAATATTTCAGAGACATTTGTGTCAAAATTTTTGATTTTGGCTAACAAACCCTAATCTCTTAATAATAGTATAGATGAGCATTTCAAAAATAATAGCTGGCCTGGGTCAGACACTGTTTTCATTGTATTTTTATGTTTATTTCCACTCATTGGGTTTAGGTCACTAGTCAAACTGACTTAGATCACTCAGAGTATATTTGATATCTTGAATATTTTTCTCAACTTTATAAATTCTTTTCTGGACTATTAGATAATATCCCAATAATCGAGAGTTTCTCTTTTGAGTCTAGCTCTATAATCTTTTAATTTTCTGAATGTTTCTCTTTCTTCTTCTAATTCTTTCTTAGTTCTACTGCAAATAGCAAGTAAATCTAATCTTGAAATGATTGAAATTCTAAATGGTAAAAATTAGCTGTTTACTTTCAAATATAGAGGATGAATTTTAATTGCAATAAGTATTACCCCAATTCCCACTTCCAAGAGGCCACAGGGGGAACACCCTCATATGCGTGGAGAAGCATTGTGATAGGATTGGAGGTGCTGAAGAGGGGGTTATGTTTTCAAGTGGGTAATGTTGAGAATATAAATGTCAAATGTCAAATGTCCGGAATGACACGTGGATTCCGAGGCCATGCTCAATTTTTTATTTTTTTTTATGACAAAATAACCTTACAACGAAAAAGAAAAACCACGAGAGACACCCCTTCCCAGCTGATTC
The DNA here is from genome assembly GCA_024704745.1 of Rosa lucieae. Lineage (NCBI taxonomy): Eukaryota > Viridiplantae > Streptophyta > Magnoliopsida > Rosales > Rosaceae > Rosa > Rosa lucieae. The sequence continues at coordinate 18,310,559 of CM045493.1, read as the reverse complement.
AAATGGAACGCTGGGCACACCGAAAGGGGTAGGCAGTAGAACCAAACTTTAGGACATTGAAAGTTATAAGCTAAGGATGCTAAATGATTGGCTACAAAATTGGCCTCTCTAAACGTATGTCTAAAAATAATATCGTGAAACTGAAGTGCCAATTCTTTAATGTCTCTGATTAAAGTCTTCATACTCCAAGGAATTGTTGCAGAACCCTTAATGCAATCAATGAGGAGCTTGGAATCTCCTTCCACTATGATTTTAGTTAGGCCCTGTAGATAAGCTGTATACGAACCTTGTCTTAAAGCAGTAGCTTCTGCAACCAAAGTACTTGTAGAACCCAAAACCCTGCAAGTAGCAACTAATGGATTTCCATCAGAATTTCTGATAATAAAACCAATAGAGGCTTTGCCATTCTTAACAGAACCATCAAAGTTCATTTTAACAAACTGATTATCCGGAGGAATCCATTTAATATGTCTATGCAACATACGTTGATGGATGTGAGTAGTACGATTGACCTGTTGATAAACAGTACCCATATTAAAAGCTTCATACCAGCTAGCAGCAAGATTAGTACATCTTTGTTGAAAAACAACCTTATTTCTAGCATTTCAAATGGACCATAATATAAGTAAAGCATTACTTAATATCTCCTTACTCTGTTTATTCTTCTTACTCAGATAATCTAACCAAGAAATTATAGAACCATTCCAATTACTAGGCTTACAATGATGAGAATAAGACCAAACCTACCTAGCAAAGTTGTAGCTTTTAAACAAATGATTTGCAGATTCAACTTCAATATTACAAAGAGGACATATGTGAGATATATTATGGTTATAAATTGCAAGTTTATCTCTTGTACGAAGCCTATTCCTAATAAAGATCCAAGCAAAATTTTTAATTTTAGGTGGAATATTTAGCTTCCAAACTTTATTCTATTGAAGGAAGGGATCCCAACTGATTATGTAATTATCTTGTATTGAGTAGATAATCTTTTGTAGTTATTATCTTTGTTTTGCTTACCTAGAATAGTTCCTAGATGTGAGGATATCAGAATAACAGTAGTTGTATATATATGCCTTGTAATCTTGTTTGAGTCATATACAGAAGTATTCAACACCACAATTCTGTTTATGGTATCAGAGCACTGCTCTTGAGACCTTAGAACATAATACAACCATTACCTCATGGCCGGTGACGAAGATCATTCGATCATCAAACAAGACAAGGGTCCAACACTTCCAGGACCACAAAACCATGGGAGAAATCCAATCACCCGCTCTTTCTCCATCATTCGGATCAACCAGGGGCAGTTCTCGTCTCACAACCATTGATAAAAGATAACTACACAACGTGGGCACAATCAATGAACATGGCACTCACTATCAAGAACAAGAAGTTTTTATTGATGGAACCCTGAAACGACCGGCGCACAACGCCGATGAACAAAACCAATGGGATCGATGTAACACTCTAGTCAAAACTTGGCTTCTGGCAGCCATGTCAAAGGAGAATCAAAGTAGCGTTGTTCACCGCAAGGATGCTCGAGGTATGTGGCTAGAATTGCAAGAGAGATTCTCTTAGACTAATACAGTTTTGTTGTTCAATATAGAGAATGTTATACATAGATGTGAACAAGGATCAAGCTCAGTCAATTCGTTTTACACAAAACTCAAAGGTCTTTGGGATGAAAAGGACGCTCTTTGTTCCTTTCCTCCTTGTACCTGTGAGGCTGCAACGGAGGTCAAGAATTTCATTGAAACTCAAAAGACCATGAAATTTCTTATGGGGCTAAATGAGAGTTTCGCACAAACCCGAAGCACCATAATAGGAATGGATCCTCTTCCCAATCTCAACAAAGCTTATGCAATGGTGTTACGCCAAGAAAAGCAGGCTAAAACTGCCGCTAAAAAATCCACACTTCCATCATAATCTTCTGCCTTTGCAGTCAAGCGAGTGAACAGAGCCTACAATCCTAAAGAAGGAGAGAATCGCAACTTCAATCCTAGTGCGGGAACATCAAGATTTTGTGAGAAGTGTGGGATGGATAATCACATTGCGCGGTATTGTAGGGCACATACTACGAGGGCAAAGGGCACACCTATGCATACTGTCGCAGAAGGAAGAATGATAATGTTGCTGCTGAAGGTGGACAAATTCGATCCAAGGCAAATCATGTTGAAGCACATAAGGATGACAAGGAAGCTGCTTCTGTCACTTTTCCATTCACAAAGAGGAGTGTCAACGTCTCCTCATCCAACTCATAACTCAAACAAAGCTTGCATCTGCCAATTTGGTTGGTAACATCTCAAACTATGAGGAACTTTCAGGTAAAATCTACCATCTTGCACAAAATAGTAAAGAGCCAATTTGGATCCTAGATAGTGGGGCTAGTGATCATATTGTTTGCAGTCCTAGTTTGCTTACCTCATTTAAATCAGTACCTAATCGAAAAGTTAAACTCCCTGATGGAACCACAACGCATGTCACTCATATTGGTACCGTTGTTTTCTCTCCCCATTTTGTTCTTCATAACGTTCTTTGTGTTCCGCTATTTTATCTTAATCTAATTTCAGTGAGCAAGCTAGCATTCGACTCTTTCTATATTACCATTTTTCTCAGACACCTCTGTTTCATATAGGACCTACGATCAAGGAGGATGATTGGGACGGGAACTGAGAAGGAGGGACTCTATCACCTCAATCTGCAATGGGAAGGAACATGCAATGTGGTTCATGCGAGCTCGGATGCCTTGTGGCACCAACGACTTGGCCATCCTTCGAATAAAGTTTCATCATTATTTTCTTTTCTTACAAATAAAACTTGTGATTCAAACTCTTGTTCTATTTGTCCTTTAGCCAAACTTACTAGGTAACCCTTTCCTTTGAGTGTCAATCGTAGTGCATCTTGTTTTGATTTAATTCATGTTGATATTTGGGGTGGTTATCGTGTTCCAACTTATTCAGGTGCAAAGTATTTTTTGACAATTGTTGATGATCATTCACGTAGCACTTGGGTGTATTTGATGGCACAAAAATCAGAAGCACACACTTTGCTCATCCATTTCATCCATTTAGCTGAAACTCAGTTTGGTAAAATTGTTAAGGTCATCAGAAGTAATAATGGTCCCGAATTCAACATCCCTGATTTTTATTCTTCTAAGGGGATCATTCACCAAACTAGTTGCGTCAACACACCTCAACAAAATGGTGTGGCTGAGCGCAAACATCGACATCTGTTAAACGTTGCTAGGGCTCTTCTTTTCCAAGCACATTTGCCAAAATCTTTTTGGGGGGATGCAATCCTCACTGCGACTTACTTGATCAATAGGACACCAACTCCAAATCTTCAAGGTAAGACACCATTTGAAATGTTTTTTAACAAGGAGCCTAATTATTCTCATTTAAAAGTTTTTGGTTGTAAATGTTTTGTGTCCACCCATCCTACACGTCCTTCCAAATTTGATCCAAGGTCAACTGAATGTGTTTTTGTTGGCTATCCAAATGGGAAAAAGGGATACAAGGTGTATGATTTCACAACCAAGCAATCCCTAGTTTCAAGGGATGTGGTTTTCGTTGAACAAGAGTTTCCTTTCCAAACAAATTATGTTTCTTCTTCACCTCAAAATAATTTGTTTCCTTCTTTGACTTATTCCCCTCATTATGATGTTTTTCACACTCCACCTCCTACAATCTCTCCAACTCTTCCAATCTCTCCTTCGAATCCCACACAAGAGTCTCTGACGTCAGTTTCTCCTCCAAGTTCTCCCAGTTTTGCCGAACATAATTCTCTTTCTCCAAATTCCCAAACTTCCGCTGCAACTGATCTCCTCTCTTCTCATTCTACCACCGCCACAGATTATGCTTCTCCCATTCTCTCGGAACAACATTCCTCACCTTCTCCTCTAACTTTAGCTTCAACACATCTCCGCAAGTCCACTCGTGCCACCAAAATCCCCACTACATTGCAGGACTTCCACATTGAAGTGACCCTTCCCTCACGACCCGCTCTGTCAACTTCTTCTGATGAGGTTCACTCTCCTAGTACAGCTCATAGTATATCTCAGGTTCTTTATTATGCCAACCTTTTTTCTTCGCACAGAACCTTTGCTACTAATCTTTCTCTGCAAAGAGAACCCACTTTCTTTTCTCAGGCACTTAAAGATCCTAAATGGAGAGAAGCTATGCAACTTGAGATTCAAGCGCTACAAGCCAATCATAAGTGGAGTCTAGTTCCTCCTCCAGCCCACAAACAACCAATTGGCTGTAAATGGGTGTACAAGATCAAGTATAATCCTGATGGCACCATTGAACCGTATAAAGTGCGGTTAGTTGCAAAAGGATATAGCCAAGTCGAAGGTCTTGATTATAGGGAAACATTTGCGCCGGTTGCCAAACTCACCACAGTCCGGTTATTACTCAGCCTTGCAGCTCAACAGAATTGGCATCTCCACCAATTAGACGTGAACAATGCCTTTCTTAATGGGGACCTTCATGAAGATGTGTACATGCAACTTCCACCTGGTTTCGAACGAAAGGGGGAGTACAGAGTCTGTAAATTACACAAGTCGTTATACGGCTTGAAGCAAGCCTCCAGACAATGGTTCTTGAAGCTCTCCTCAACCCTCAAGTCTGGTTTTTTCCAATCATGGTCTGACTATTCTTTGTTCGTCCGAAACCATGAAGGTATCTTTACAACTTTGTTGGTTTGTGTAGATGATGTGGTTCTAGCAGGTAATAGTCTAGATGACATCACCAGAACCAAGAATTTTTTATCAAGTCATTTTAAGTTAAAAGATATGGGGCAGCTGAAGTACTTCCTCGAATTGGAAGTAGCAAGGTCTAAACGAGGCATTATGTTGAGTCAAAGAAAATATGCATTGGAGATACTTGAAGACATAGGTTTTCTTGGCTCGAAACCCTCAAAGTTTCCAGTTGATTAGAATACCGTTCTCACGAAGGCAGAAGGGAAATTGATAGAAGATGCATCTCAGTATAGGAGGCTTGTTGGACGCCTCATTTATCTAACCATCACACGACCAGACCTTGTGTATGCAGTCCATATTCTCAGTCAGTTCATAGACAAACCAAGACAGCCTCATTTGGACGCAGCATACAAAGTGCTGCGATATCTCAAGCAAACCCCGAGTCAGGGGATTTTTCTACCTTCTACAAGACCATTGGAATTAAAGGCATATTGCAATGAGGATTGGGAGCGTTGCAAGGACACAAGGAGGTCGACAACAGGCTATTGCATCTTTCTTGGAGATGCGCCCATTTCATGGAAGACTAAGAAGCAAACAACGGTTTCGGGTTCGAGTGCGAAAGCCGAGTATCGGTCTATGGCCACCACTTGTTGTGAGATTACTTGGTTGTTATATCTCTTGAATGATCTGAATGTTAAACAGGTGCAACCGGTCACTTTGTTTTGTGACAACAAGGCAGCCATACACATAGCATCTAATCCCGTGTTTCATGAAAGGACCAAACACATTGAGATCGATTGCCATGTTGTACGAGAGAAGCTGCAAAGGGGATTGGTTCGAATAATGCATGTCAAGACGAAGGAGCAACCAACGGATATCTTCACCAAGCCCCTCAATTCGAATTAGTTCACTGTGTTGTTACGCAAGTTAGGAGTGATCAACATCTACACTCCTAACTTGAGGGGGAGTATTGAAGGAAGGGATCCCAACTGATTTTGTAATTACCTTGTATTGAATAGATAATCTTTTGTAATCTTTTGTAGTTATTATCTTTGTTTTGCTTACCTAGAATAGCTGCTAGATGTGAGGATATCAGAATAACAGTAGTTGTATATATATGCCTTGTAATCTTGTTTGAGTCATATACAGAAGTATTCAACACCACAATTCTGTTTATATTCAGAAGATTGGTCTTGGAATGAGGATGAAATTGAGCGAACTGTAAAGAAGAAGCACTTTTGATTGAGAAAGTACCAGAAGGGGAAGGACCCCAAATAAACTCATCCGCTGTAGGCCTGATAGGTAGAGGAATTGCAATAATTTTATCAACAATATCTTCAGGTAAAAGTTCTAAAAGTGCCTGCTTATTCCAAGTTGAATTGGAAATGAAATGGCCAACCTTAAGAGATAAGTCTAACTGATCTCTGTTTTGTTCTAGGATCAAATTATAAGAGGAAAAGGGTATACCCAGTTAAACGTCCAAAATAAAATGGACATTCCATCTCCAACAATCCAACGAATACCTCTAAATAAGATATCTCTTACATCAAGAATTCCTTTCCAAGCGATAGAATGCAGAGACTTCTTTTGTGTAGTTAAAAAATGCGAGTTCTGAAGATATTTCTTAGTTACTAATTTAACCCACCAGTTATCAGGCCGTGTTAAAATCTTCCATCCTAATTTAGCTAAAGTAGCCTTGTTGAAATAAGTAGCAGATCTTACACCCAAACCTCCTTTAGACTTAGGTAAAGTTATCTGAGACCAAGAAACTTTAGGAACCGAATTAACCCAAAAGAAAGATCTACAAGTTTTATCAATATCCTTATTTAATTTAGCAGGGCACTTAAAACAGGAAAGAACATGATTAGGCATACCTGTGGTATTAGCCTTTATTAAGGTAAGCTTACTGGCTCTAGAAAGAGTATTTGATTTCCAGCCCGAAATTTTTTTCTGCATTCTAAGTAGAAGTTCATTTATGTTAACAGGATTTCTCCAGAAAACAATATTGTGACTACCCAAATACTTACCGATGGATGCCTTAAGTTGAATACCAATGCAATCTGAAATGTCACTTTTAATGGAAGATGGAACATTGGACGAAAAATAAATAGTAGAGTTATGATAGTTAACCTATTGACAAGAAGCTTCTGAAATTTTTTGAAGAGTATGAAGTATAGTTTTAGTAGCAGAGTGATTAGCTTTAACAAAAATTAAACAGTCATCAGCAAACATGAGATTTGATGCTTTAAATCCACGAGGTAAAGTAAGTAGACCAACCTGAGTTTTAGTGAATTGAAAAGACGGATAAAAGGTTCCATAGCTAGAATAAAAAAATAAGGAGAAAGAGGGTCACCTTGTCTAATTCCTCTAGAAGGAGAAAAAGCTCCATGCGGAACACCGTTGAGGATAATAGAAAAAGAAACTATTTTTAAGCAAGACAAGATTAATTGATTCCATATGTTATCAAAACCGAAAGCTTCTAAACAACTCAGAAGGTAATCCTAATTTAAGAAATCATAAGCTTTCTCAAGGTCTAACTTAATTGCCATATTCCCTACTCTTTTCTTCTTCTTATGAAAAGTAGAAAACATCTCATGAGCAATGAGGATATTATCATAAATGGATTTACCAGGTGCAAAAGCACCTTTGAAATGGTTCTTTTTGGTGATGGAAGGTGTTAGGACAAGCCCATTTACATCTCCCCTAATCCCTTTTGTAACAGCCCAACTGGCCCAATAGCTTAGCTTAGCTCAGCTATCTTGGAAGGATGTTGTGGTGGTGCTGTACCAAACATCCCCTTCTCATTTTGTCACTGATGGTACACCATCTATATCTTGTAGTGAGCTTGGCCAACATTGGCATTGTGAAATGATGATTAAACTTTAAACCTATTTTTCCTTTATTTACTTGCCTGTATCCAACATCTGGTATCAGCGCATGGCGCCGATGAGGGCCTTGCAAATTTCTGAACCCTCCTCCACCCCCACTTCCTCCGCCCATGTTCCTCCACTACCCAACCCAACCCTTCCCCAACAGCTTCCCTCTTCTTCCCACAACCTGGAAGACTGTGCACCCCTGCAACGAGCCGAATTCCACCAATCGTTGGACTTGCTTCAAGACGAGCTACACCTATCTATCGAATCCATCAACCAAAACCACTCTTCTTTTCAAAACCACATCACTTCTCAATTAGCCTCCTTGCAAAGCACAATGGTACACGCACTCACCCATCGACCACAGCCTATCCACTCCGCCGCACCTACATCGGTTACACCCCCAACACCCTTAGCATCGACCATTACCTTTCGCTCAATCTCCTCGCCTATACCACCCTTATCCAGCATTGCCTTTCCCTCCTACCCACACCGTTTACAACTCCCATCACCACACTGTCAGCCTCCTCACCCCATACACCACCCCCATACTCCTCTGCTGCTCCCCAATACTCTACTATTGCTTTAATTTCCCAGCAGCAAGCCTTCACCTTTACCCCAACACCACCCACCACCACCACACTGCCGGCATTCAGCATTCCACAGCCCACGACTCATATCCCTTTCCCTAATCAGCACCACAATCACTACCATAACCCTGACAATCACCCAAAGTTGATCTGCCTTGATTTTATGGCGAAGATGAGCTCGGTTGGTTCATTATGGAGGAACACCACCTCCGAGCCCAAAATATCCCTCCGGCAGCCCACATAGCCACCATTGCTTCGCACGTTGGGGCCGACGCTTGTATGTGGATGAATGCCTTTGAGCAAAGGCATCCGGTAGCCTCTTGGGCTCAGTTTGCAACGGCCTTCTTGGAGTACTTCGGCGTCGGTAATGACGCCTATTTTCAAACAACTCTTTCCCACTTACAGCAGACCACCACTGTGGACGACTTCATCACCACCTTTACCAAGCTCTCTTGCCGAGCTCCTAGTTGGTCCGACTCCTAACTCCTGCGGATTTTTCTCGGTGGGCTTAAACCGAATATCCAGCATGACGTCATCGCTATGGAGCCTCGATCTCTAGCCTCTGCTCAACGCTTGACACGTCGCTATGAATTGAAACTGAACCATATCAGATCCTATCGATCCAATCGTCCTTCCTCTTGGCAGTATTCCACAAAACCTTCCACACATCCCCACACACCTTCTGTTGCCACTGCAAGCCAAATACAACCCCTTACCACCCAGTTCCCAACCAACCCCTACACAACCAAAAGCCTAGAACAGAAGGTGTGTCTAGAAAGTAGACCCCCAATGACCACAGAGAGCGCCACGCCCAAGGCCTCTGCTTTAGTTATGATGAACCATGGTCAAAGACCCATGTGTGTAAGAAACCGGTGTGGCCATCCTGGAAGCCTATCCTACCTTGGAGATCCAGCCTACCGATGATACCCAATCCGAGGAAACACACTCTGATAGCAACCCGACCCTTCCACTTTATGCCACCACCAACACAACTGTCAGCGAGATGATGCGATTCCGCGGACACATCAATGGTTGTCCAATCGAAATTTTTGTCGATTGCGGTTCGGCCAAAAACTTTTTGAACCCAACGGTCGCCTCGAAACTGGGCCTCCCAATTGGTGCCGCACCACCGCTACAGTTCACCGCTGCCACGGGTGAAGTGGTGATCACCTCTCAACAAGCGTTGGACGTATCAGTGACCATCCAAGAGTACCACTTCACTTCTTCTTTTCTCCTTCTAGCAGTTCCCGGTTGCGACCTCCTTTTAGGTGCGAAATGGCTCGACACCTTAGGCTTCGTAGGTTGGCATTTTCTGGAAAAAGTGATGGTGTTTATGGACAAAGGCAAATATCAAGTTTTACAGGGTATCACCACCAGGACTTCCCCACCGGATCCCAGCTCTCTGATGGCTTTAATCTCCCCAGATCAATTGGACTCTGGCCCCCAAACAGTAAGTCCAAAGGTGTTACCGATCGAGGCCCATCCCACTGAAATTCGGATCATTCTCTCCACTTATGCCTGATTTTTTGAGTCCCGAAACGGCCTCCCACCTACTTGGCCCATTGATCACCGAATCCCTCTACTTCCTTCTGCAGGCCCAGTGAATGTAAGGCCTTATCGCTACCCACATTCCCAAAAGGCGGAATTGGAAGCCCAAGTCAAAGAGATGCTCACCAATGGTCTCATCCGCCCTAGCCGTAGTCCATTTTCCTCTCCGGTACTCTTGGTCATTAAGAAGGAAGGCTCTTGGAGGTTTTGCATTGACTACCGCAATCTCAATGCTGTCATCATCAAGGACCGTTTTCCCATTCCGGTCGTCGATAAGCTTTTGGACGAACTCCATGGTGCTAAATACTTTACAAAACTCGACTTGCGAGCTGGCTATCATCAAATCCGGATGTGTGAAGATGACATCCACAAAACCGCATTTCGAACCCATGAGGGGTCACTACGAATTCGTGGTAATGCCATTTGGTCTCTCTAACGCTCCTTCTATCTTTCAAGCTTTAATGAATCATGTGTTTAAGCATCTCTTACACAAATTCATTTTAGTTTTCTTTGATGATATTTTGATTTATAGTTCGGATTACACTTCTCACATTCAACATCGTGAGGAAGTGTTCCAATTATTACAAACTCATCAATTGAAAGTGAAACTGTCGAAATGTGAATTTGCTCAACCAACTGTCAACTATTTGGGCCATGTTATCACATGTGAAGGAGTTTCGGTGGACCCCACCAAAGTCCAATGTCTCATTGATTGGCCTAAGCCCAAAATGGTTAAATGCTTGAGGGCTTTTTTGGGCCTGGCTAGGTACTACAGAAGGTTTGTCAAGCACTTTGGGCTCATAGCCCAACCACTTACTCTCATGTTGAAGGCCGACAGCTTCCACTGGACACCGGTGGCTGAAGAAGCCTTCACCACACTCAAGCTGGCAGTCACCACAGCGCCGGTCTTAGCCATGCCGAATTTCACCAAACCATTCACCATCGAGATGGATGCTTCCAGCGTCGGCATAGGGGCTGTCCTCACTCAACAACACCATCCAATAGCTTTTCTAAGTAAGGCTGTCTCACCCAAGAACCAGGCGTTATCCATATACAATAAAGAGATGCTGGCCGTTTTGTATGCAATAGACAAATGGCGTCCATACCTTCTAGGGAGCCAATTCACCATCCTGACAGATCACCAGACTTTAAAACACCTATTGGACTAGCGCATTTTCACACTGTCACAACACAAATGGCTAGCCAAACTCCTCGGTTATGACTACAAGATCGAGTATAGCGCCGATCGCCTAAACACAGTTCCGGACATATTCTCTCGACGCCATGAGTTATGCGCTCTCCATGTCGTTTCTTCTCCTATTTTTTACAGCCTGTCACATATTCAACAAGCCTGCCTTAGAGACCCTTTAGCCCAGCTCATCACCTAAGCACTCCAACAAGGTTCTCTCATGAAGAAACACTTCTCACTGACCGACAACAAGCTGTATTACAAAGGGAAAGTTTTCGTACCTCTAACATCAGAATGGCGTGCCAAAATTGTTCAAGAATTTCACTCCTCCCTTGAGGCCGGTCATTCCGACTACCTTTGAACCTTTGTCGTCTCTCTCAAAACTTCGCTTAGCCCGGTGTTCGTAAGGATGTGAAAACCTTCATTGCCACCTGTGATCAATGTCAAAGCCCAAACTATGAAGCTATCCACCCACCCGGTTTACTGTAACCTCTCCCGATCCCTGAGGAAGTGTTTTGTGACATCTCCATAGATTTCGTGGATGGTCTTCCTTCCTCCCAAGGTATGAATGCCATTTTGGTCGTGGTTGACAGACTATCAAAGTTTGGTCACTTCATCCCAATCAAACACCCCTACACGGCTTCTCAAATTGTCGAAGTATTCCTCAAGGAGGTGTTTTGGCTCCATGGGATGCCTCGCTCTATCATTTCCGATAGTGATCCCATCTTCCTCAGCCACTTCTGGAAGTCCTTTTTCAAGCTCCAAGGCACCAAACTATGTAAGAGCTATCTACGGTACCACCCCCAATTGGATGGTCAGACTGAGGTCGTCAATCGCTCCCTCGAGCACTATCTACGGTGTATTGTGGCCTACAAACCTTCCTCTTGGCATGGCCTCCTTCACTGGGCTGAGTGGTGGTATAATATCTCCTACCACTCCACCATTAAAATGGCCCCTGATAGGTTCATAATTTCATACATTTTTATACCCTTAAATGTAGGATTCTAGGCTTAGAACTTGTCATCTTTGAGTCATTTACTTTGTCTTTGTGTTTTGTAGGTTAAATCGGAGAAAAGAAGGATTTGGAGCTTAAAGTCAAACGCAAGATTGAAATGGTGCTTGCTATCCTGAGCGTCCAGAATTGGCTCTGTTGTGCGTCAACTTCACGGATTAAACTGTACCTTCTCACAAGGAATTAGCAGGAGAGACATATACCATTGGAAAGATACGGATGTTAGCTTTCTGAGGAACTTTACGGAAGTGGATTCGCATTCTTCTGTAGGAAGTTATGATGATTTAAGTGAACCTAGTTCGGGAAGGCAGATTCTGACGGATTTTGCATATATTTTCGGAATCAGACTTGTGAGGCCCAAGTCCGTTGTTCTTAGCATTCGAATGGAACAAAACTGAACGTATCTGACATATTTGGAGTAATTTCTTGCGTTGACTATAATAACCTTGTGTTTCTTTGGAGAGAAGAAATTTATTCCAAGTGGGACTAGAAGACTTAAGAAGCCCAAGTCAAGTAGGAATTAAAAAGAGACATACAAGGCAGAAAAAGAGGACATCTAGAGGCAAGAGGAGGCCGGGAGAGCAGATTGACGACCATGAGAACTCACTGCAATTTCTCCATTGCAAACTTTGAGTGTTGAACCATGTGAACTCACTGCAATTTCTCCATTGCAAATTGTAGGAATACAGTTCTTCTTGTGGCCATGAAGGTACATCCCATGAGCATGGATTATCACCAAGCCTTGAATAGGTGTTGTTATATGCTTGCTCGGAATAGTAAGCTGGAAAGGCGATGAATAGAAATTGTTTAGTAAAACAAATAGAAAAAATTGCAAATCTAAAACAAAACACTACTATGAATGAATTGGTAACTAAATTAAAATCAAATTAAATTTCGATCCCAGTCGACGGTGCCAAAAACTTGTTGTGTTTTAAATGATTACTCGCAAGCGCACGAATATATTGTAGTATAGTTAGTCCAAGCACGAGGTCGTTCCAACAAGGATTGAAACTCGAATTGATTCTAACTCAAATAACCAATTGAACACAAAAATAAACAAACATTTGGGAAGATTGTGATGATTGAAATTATAACTAAACAACTAAGAATAGAAACAAAAGAATTGAGAGATGAATATGAGAGTTGAATGCTAAGACTTTGAATCCACCACCTAGTACTTCTACTCTATTGCTAGCTGACAAGCATTGAATTCCCTAGATTTCATGCTAATGATTCCCGTACATAAGCCTTATTGATCCCGGACATATGCCAAAGTTCTTCTAACTTATAAATTCCAACTTATTGATCCTGTATAGAACTCAAGTAGCCAAACTATAATTTACTTCACTTAATGATCAGGTTCAAGCAAACATGTTCAACTCCATTAAGCACAAAAGAACTAGGAAATCATGCAAACAAGAATATAGACTATGATCAAGCACTTGTATTCTCAATTCACAACTCTTTAATCATAAGATTGAATTATCTTTTGGCACCCTAGAAAACATCTACTCATTGATCAAGCATCATGTTCTCTAACCAAATAACTCATAAACAAAACCTAGGTCTTATTGATCCAGAGCAAAGATTTTGAATAAAAGTTCTATTGAAACGGTGATTAAGAGTTTAACATAGCAATCAAAAATTCAATAGCAAACCAACTAAACAAATAGAATAGTCATTCTAGGGGCTTCATCTCAGCCCTAGCTTAGAAGTTTAGCAAAAAGAAACGATAAAAATAACTAAGAAAAATATAGTGAAGGAGGAATGAAGATGGAGGTAACTCCTCTTGCTCTTGTTGCGTCTCAATCTGCTCTCCCGGCCTCCTCTTGCCTCTAGACATCCTCTTTTTCTGCCTTGTATGTCTCTTTTTAATTCCTACTTGACTTGGGCTTCTTAAGTCTTCTAATCCCACTTGGAATAGATTTCTTCTCTCCAAAGAAACACAAGGTTATTATAGTCAACACAAGAAATTACTCCAAATATGTCAAATACGTTCAGTCTTGTTCCATTCGAATGCTAAGAACAATGGACTTGGGCCTCACAAGTCTGATTCCGAAAAATATATGCAAAATCCGTCAGAATCTGCCTTCCCGAACTAGGTTCACTTAAATCATCATAACTTCCTCCAGAAGAATACGAATCCACTTCCGTAAAATTCCTCAGAAAGCTAACATCCGTATCTTTCCAATGGTTTATGGCTCGCCTGCTAATTCCTTGTGAGAAGGTACAGTTTAATCCGTGAAGTTGACGCACAGCAGAGCCAATTCTGGACGCTCAGGATAGCAAGCACCCTTTCAATCCCGTGTTTGACTTTAAGCTCCAAATCCTTCTTTTCTCCGATTTAACCTACAAAACACAAAGACAAAGTAAATGACTCAAAGATGACAAGTTTTAAGCCTAGAATCCTACATTTAAGGGTATAAAAATGTATGAAATTATGAACCTATCAGCCCCCTTTCAAGAACTTTACGACATTCCACCACCATCGATTACTCGGTACTTACCCGGGTCTACGGCGGGTAAGTTTTAAGCCTAGAATCCTACATTTAAGGGTATAAAAATGTATGAAATTATGAACCTATCAGCCCCCTTTCAAGAACTTTACGACATTCCACCACCATCGATTACTCGGTACTTACCCGGGTCTACGGCGGTACATGCAGTGGACTCCGCCCTCTGGAGCTGCGATGAACTTCTGCAATCCCTGAAACACCACATGTCCATGGTGCAAAACCGAATGAAGCAGCAGGCCGACAAGTTTCACACGGAACGGGAATTCGCAATTGGCTACTGGGTTTTTTTGAAGCTTCATCCCTATCGCCAGCGCTCCTTGATCAAACGCCCCTCCCACAAATTATCACCCAGATTCTACGGCCTCTTCCAGATCGTGGACCGCATAGGTTCAGTCGCCTACAAGCTCAATCCGCCAGCTTCCTCCAAAATCCATCCAGTCTTCCACGTTTCTCTATTGAAACGGCGAATCGGTGACTCGATCCCGAGCTCTCAAACCCTCCCTCAGTTTGATGATAAGGGAGAAATCACGTGGATACTAGCCAAGGTACTCGATATGATGGTCGTTGACAAGAAAGGCATGCCTATTACGCAGTGGTTGGTGCAGTGGACAAGGATGCCTACAGATGATGGCACCTGGAGGAGGCCCAATCCATTATGGCCCGTTTTCTCACTTTCGGCAGCCGTGGTCGGCTTGCCTCTTAAGGGGGTGGGACTTGTTAGGACAAGCCCATTTACATCTCCCCTAATCCCTTTTGTAACAGCCCAACCGGCCTAGTAGCCTAGCTTAGCTCAGCTATCTTGGAAGGATGTTGTGGTGGTCCTGTACCAAACATCCCCTCCTAACTTTGTCATTGATGGTACACCATCTATATCTTGTATTGAGCTTGGCCAACATTGGCATTGTGAAATGATGATTAAACTTTAAGCCTATTTTTCCTTTATTTACTTACCTGTACTCAACAGAAGGCTTAGAGGAATTGAGGGTTTGTGATCTAATTGATGCTGGCACGGGACCACGGGTAGTTGGAATGAGGAGTTTTTTTTTTTTTGATACAAAGGAATGAGCAGTTCATGTCTCATATTTTCACCCTATTCGAGGTTGAATTGATTGCGCAAATTCCTTTATCCAAGTGTCCAGTGGGCGTGGCATTTCACAAAGAAGGAAGATTATACCAGCCAGGGAGATGTTGTGCATGTAGGAAAAACTGAAGCGTCATCTTCTGTAGGAAGAATTGCCCTTGTTGACTTGTGGATCAAGGTTTGGAAAGCCATGTTATCGCCTAATGTTAAAGTTTTTATGTGGAAATTGCTCAAGAATTTCCTATATATACGTAGCAATTTGGCAAAAAAGTTCCAGCTAGGAGAAATGGGTTGTGTGTTATGTGGTGCACCAGAGGAGTCTTCTGTAAGTTCTATCCACAGATCCACCTGTTCAAAGACTGCACTATGACAACTCTAATGTGGCTTACCGGACCATTGAGGCTACGGGGTAAAAAGTAAAAACATAGAGACAAGATTCGTAATAGATTGGCTGGGTACTTTCTTCACTAAACTCTAAGTTGGGTGTGTGTGTTCATGACGAAACTTTGGCCAATTTGGGGAGGATGAATTGGTTTTTTTACGGGAGGGAAGGGCCTATAATCATCTACTTGTGACTTGTGGGTGATGTTTAATCCTCCACGGATGATACATCATCGGTTGGACGGATTATAAATGATATTAGAATCTATATAGATCAAATTGAAGAGACTCATATTGTTGATGTGTTTCAAGAAGCAAATGGCGTAACATATAAATTAGCGCAACATGTGGTTGAGGCTCCAAGCTTTATTGGGTTTCAAAACCCACTTACACTATTTTTTTTTTTAATTGGGGGGGGGGGGGTGTTAGCGTTAGTAAGTTAACGACACACACATCCATGTAGGGTATCCCAGCCGAAGCCAGACTAATCCACTGCACGTCTATGAGAAAAATTCCACCACTAATTGGCTATTAGATATAGGAGAGGGGGCTTGAACCAGAGTGTGGAGGTTCCACACCTGGAGGCTCTACCATCTCATCATAACTTGGTGGTTAAAACCCACTTTATACTTAAAAAATTCTGACACCGTTTTTTTTAAAATTATTATTATTATTTAAAAAAACGAAAAAAAAATAAAAAGGACATCGTCTCACTCTCCTGGGGTCAATGCTTTTTAGCTCTTGTCACCGTGCAATGGCGGAAACAGGAGAGCTACCGGAAGAGATTATAGTGAATATCTTTACTTGGTTGCCCGTCAAGTCCTTAATCCGATTCACCTCCGTTTCCAAACGCCTGCATTCCATTATATTGTCCGATCCCAAATTCGCCCAATCCCAACTCAAAGCAGCTCGTCAGCAGAAAACCCTCAGCCGCAGACTTCTCGTCTCCACCGACTACTTTCCCTACAACCGTGGACCTCAATTCGAATCCCTACACTTAGATCATACGTCGTCGTTTGGAGACCCTTCCTCCGTTACAAAGCTCATTCTCCCTTTGCCACCACCACGGTTCGGTCATATCAAGCTACTGGGTTCCTGCAATGGTCTGGTATTTCTTGTAATTTTTTCTTTTGGTGAGAAACTGTATTACATCTGGAACCCAGCCATTGGATTGTTCAAGCAATTACCTGACCCAGGTTTTCCATGTACTGGAAGTTTGCCACCGGTGACCGCAAGTTTTTATGGTGTGGGCTACTTGTCGGCCAGTGATGACTACAAAGTTTTGGCAGCCTGCAGGGATGGCTTTCATGAAACGGAGAAAGAGGTCCGGATGTTCTCAGTGAGAACTCATCTTTGGGAGAGCATTGAATCCCTCAGCGATGTTAGATTCGAATAATGCACTTCATTGGCTAAATCACCAGAACGAGCATGAGATGGTCTCTTTTGACTTGGCTGTGCAGGAGTTCCGGAGAATGCCAGTGCCTAATTTCGACCATGATGGTAAGAGTTTAAGCTATCTTGGGGTTTGTGGAGGGTGCCTGTGTGTGTCGCGTGTTCCGGAGGGTGCTTGTGACTCTATTGATCTCTGGGTCATGAAAGAATATGACGTGTGTGACTCGTGGTCTATGCTCTTTAGCTTAAAGCTCTCCCATCCGCCTGAGTTGCACTGTTATCACTCATATATTGCAGAGTTCTTGATTGTGGAGAGTAGTACAGTTGCCGCGAGTGTATCTGGCCTCGGGATCACGTTGATAAATCTTGATCATAATGAAGACGATAAGCTTGGCCAGTATATGGTTGAGGGTCATGTGATTTCTATGATTGAATATGAAGAGAGTCTACTTTGGATTGGTGGTTATCATCCAGTTGAAGAGAAAGAGCAGGTCCAGATACTCGAAACCCATCAGAAGGCCTCACAAAGCTGAAGTCTTTGTATTCAAACGATAGACGGTTAGTCACTTTGACTCTGGTTCTGGTTCTGGTTCATGCGTTTGGAAACTGTTTGTTTATTTTCTGCTTATCTTATACGATGCATTCGGAAGTCAAAAGTAACTAGTTGAGTACCTTGTACCCTTCTCTAATGCCATGGTTGCTTAATGCTTGACTGGCTACACAATTTTACTCGTTTCTTTGCATTGATCTAAACCGTCAATCTTATGGATTAATTGGAGGTATTGGTTTATGTGCGGTTGCTAGAGATGAGAGTCGGCTCTTTAATAGATCTATGTACAGTTGTTCGTTGAACCTTAGAAGGCATAAAAGGTTCAAGTATCTCTCTTGGTCAGCATAGGATTTGTGTTCCCATTTCTCTTGCAGTATTAGATATGTATATAACTGAATATTCGTTATGGTTTTACCTCTGTTTCTTATACCAAAGAGGCTGCAATTAACGTTTTTGTTTCTGTTTTATTTTCCTTCATTCTGTTCTTCCTATTGATTTTATATAGCATTAGAACGCATGTCTGGAAACGCATTGAGTGGTTTCATACAAGTGTCAATGATCTTTTGTTAGGGCTCTACTGAAATTGTTTCAGTTCACATTAGTCAGCAGTGAGTCACTCATAAACTTTTTTCAACAGATCATTTTCTAGAGTATCATTTTGTCACTTCATGTGTCCAACAATGAACTCTGCTTTGTACCAATGGCTGACTCAAAGGAATTTAGGTAGTATCTCAAATGCTTTAGACCAAATAGAGGAGCTGCACTCTAGAGCAATATCAACGGCTTTGCAAAGCTGTTTGAGTTCTTATTTCTTATTTGTGTACTTTTGTTGTTCTTGGAACTGAAACAGAGCATGTGAGTTCTGAATTAGTATTTCATATTCTGCATTGCAGTATATTGAATCAGTTTCAAACAGAGCATGTCAGTTATATTCCAACTTTTTGACTTGGTCCCATAGGTTATATCTCATCTTGCTCTTGCTTGACAAATCTCATTATGAGAATGACTTGACTGTTTTAGTTCTGATCATATAGAGAGTTTGTGCTTAAGCTATTAATTTTCTGTAGAAAACAACAGAAACTTGGGATGTATATTGTTGATAGGAAATTGGTTTTTGACACGAATGAATATAAAGAGACTCTAGTTTGGCTTTTTCAGTATCAGGGGGTGGAAAATGTCGTAGAAGTGATAGAACTCAAAATGCAACTAACTCCTCATTGTCACTCTGCTCTTATGCCTTTAAAGGTTATTTATTTCTTTAGTTTCTGCTTCATTGTCAAAAATGCAGGATGATTTTGCAACTGTCAGTTCATATGAGTGACTAAAACTGCAGGTTGTTTACTCCTCACTATGACTTTGCTTTCATGCATCTGAAAATTATATTTTTGTTTGCTTTTCAGTCACATCCTGTTCTTGATCAATGAAACTTTTCAATTCCTTTGAAACTGAAACACCATTGTAACCCAGTTGAGTTTGTTGTACCTTTTTCTTGTGACATGCTTGACTGGTTTTGTGTGGCCAGTGTATTCTTCAGAAATTTTTCTAATTACTCTGTTTTATAGGGTGCAACAGTCAGTCTTCTGTTTATGAGGCCTTGGTTTTATGAGAGGTTGCTAGAGACTAAAGAGCTGGCTTCTTAATAGATGTATTTACAATAGTTAGTGGCAACTCAGAAGGCATAAAAGACGTAGACTTCACGAGCTGTTTGATGCTATATCAAATATAGATAGAAACTAAATGATTAATTGGTGAATAGTTGCTCTGTTGGGCATCCAAGTGCTGGTTTTTAACTTCATTTTCATGCTGTCTCATGCCTCTAAACTTCAAATTTGTTTCATTTTCAGCTTTGGGCTTGACTTATTTTTTGGAAGATGCATAATCAGTTGGTTCTTGGGAAGTACTATAAATTCTTCACTAGTCTTAAAAAAAAATCAGTTTTAGGGATAAATTTGATGCCTTTGTTGATGAGGTTACTTGGGATAGTCTAGACTCTAGATAGTTGATGTATGCAAGTCACTCGAGATATGATGCAATTTTATGTTAGCTTCTCACTCTTCCTGCATGGTGATTGACTAATTGGTTTTCATAGATTCTTTAACAGTGGATTGAATGTGTTCTTTCTTGGATTTTGTAGGGGTGATGTACGATTGCAAGAACAAGCTGAATGGTGGTTTCTTGATCTAGTAATGATGTGGATCTGATGGAGTGGATGCGCTTCTATTGATATTTGATAATGACGTTAAATTTCAGTTTTTGAAGAATCAGTATGTATGTTTTCAACCAACTTATACTTAAAAAAAAAAAAAAAATACCTAGTTTGAGATTGCTTCGCTTTTACAAAAATCAGCTTTTTCCTATACTTTTGGGTTTTAAGATATTTGGTAAAAAAAAAAAAAGGCTTTGAATTAAAAATATAGCCTATATAGGTAATTGACAGCAGCTTTTAAAAGAGTTTTTTTTTTTTTTTTTTTCAAAAATCACAGCAATCCTAGAGGACCTAAACTAGTCCTAATATTTGTTGGAAGTTCCATACTTTTCACTTCCTATAGATATTTGGACGATCATATTATGTATGTGTTTTTGAAACTATAGGTATGTATATCAAGTCGTTAAGTTTTTTTTTTTTTTTGATACGAGTCGTTAAGTTGGTTGTGTTTGACAATATTGATATGATTCAATACTGAGTAGTCTCTGTTAAGTTGGTTGTGTTTGACAATATTGATATTATTCAATGGTGAGTACTCTCTTCAACCACAGCACGATGCCAGCAGCCAACCTGATGAAATGGTTGGTCTGTGCATTGGAGTGTTGGTTACTCATTTTTGTGATGTAGCAACGACCTAATAGTCATGTAAGATTAGTACTCCCTGGTCCATTATAAACAAATAGATTCGAGAAGCAAATGTAAGGAGTAAGTGGTGAAACTTCTTACATTTATTAAACTTCCACGATGAATCTTTATTCTTCAATTTACATGATGGACCAAGAAGTACGAATCTTACATGATGAAACTTCCTCATTATAAATATACAAAAGTAAAATGGATTGTCACTGTTCAACGAACAGTGATAAACAGTACATACAGTGATTTCCGGATTTGCCCTTATTTTTTGTCATCTTTGACGCTTTTGTTCCTCAGTTTTTTTTTTTTTTTTTTTTTTAAGAAAAAACACAAAATATTAGCTCAATGAAATTATTACAAATAGAAATAATAATTTTAAAATTAATTTGTTCTTGAATCCATGGTTTTAGCTTAGTAGGATCATATAGACTTTTTATCCGTCTTTATATATGGGTTAGGTTTGTCAAATGTGAAATAACATGAGCCTAGAACATAAGCCTTGATTTAAGTTGATTTTAAAATAGAAATAGAAAAAGTCAGCAAACATGGTATTTTATAGATGAGTGTCTTGAGTAATTCTTAAATTTAAATTTAGAACTTTATATCACATATCACTAAATTGTTATAAAGATTTTTAAAAGCTTCACTATTAAGTTTCATAAGCGGCTCCTTATATTATATCATTTGTATCCAAAAACAAATGAAGGGTCTTCAACACCATATGAACCAATAAGTGATACATCAGAGGATGATTAGTTCCAACTTGAAATGTATGATATTTTGGTGAGATTTAACCACTTTCTTAATTTGTATGTAAAGAATATATTTTGTTAGACTATTCCTTTGTTTTGAAAAATGTAAATACAGAAGTTTGGTTAAAATATCAGCTCTTACTCAACACTTCCATTTAAAGCTAGGTTAAAATACCTGCTTTCATAATATGCAAAACGATAATATATTTAGTTAACATTTTTTATATTGTCATTTCTACCCTACTGCGTATAAAATTTAGGACAAAAAATAAAAATCCGCAGCATCGCGCGGGCGAGCTGCCTAGTTAAACTTTATTCTTCAATTTACATGATGGACCAAGAAGTACGAATCTTACATGATGAAACTTCCTCATTAAACTTTATTCTTCAATTTACTCTGGCCAATTTACTTTTTTATGGGCTTCAAGCCTTCAACTTCAACCTCTCTGTCTCTCTTAAACTCTTCGTTCATCTTCATTTTTCGTGCAATGGCGTAACCGCGTAACCATCCAGGCGATGTCGTTTCATTCTCTTTCCAACGGTAAAATATTTTTGGTAGATCAGTTGAATGATTTTGGTAGATAAAATACATTAATTCAATCATGGAGCCGGATCCACTCTTTGGCTGGACTTGATACTTGGTTATCCTCGACTTTAATTATTGTCCATTGATTTCAAATCTAAAGGTCATTAACTTGTCCACGTCAGCTTCAAATTCTTAAACTTTTCAAGACTATTTCGTTTTCTTCGTTTTCACTTCATCGTTCTCATCACCCCTCTTCATTATCAGTCCTCTTCTTCTACGTTCGGTTTGCTTTCTCTTTCTTTCCTCTAAAAATTTCGCTATTGCATAATCGATGTTAAATACCGGATTTTTTTCTTCATTGTTTTCTTTTGCATCTTGTTACATCTGGTTATGACTGTGAAGCATCATGTTTGATTAACTTTTCAACACCATCATGATCTTCAAAGTCTCTATGGTTCAATCGTGCTCAAGAAGGTGAAGGTAGAGTTCATGTCATTATCGGAGGAGATACCAACTAATCATTAATTCCAAGACATCAAACTAATCGCCAGCTCTTTTGACTCGACTCGATTTGTGCACATTTGTATGATTACTGAGTCAGTACTCAGTCTCTCACTTTCTTTAGCTCTCATCGTTGCGATGGCGGAAACTGACCTACCTGAAGATCTTATAGTGAATATTTTGTCTTGGCTGCCCATCAAATCCTTGTTCCGATTCACCTCCGTTTCAAACGGTGCGGCGTTTCATCATATTATCAGCTTCGCCAGATCCTCATTTATTGCAGCTTGTCAGCAGAAAACCCTAGGTCGCAGACTCCTATTCTCCACCGACGCCCCTCAACTCGAATTCCTGGACTTGTCAGCTTGACAGAAATGAACGGACAGAAGAGATGGAGATATTCTCCTTGAGAGCTCACGTTTGGAAAACAATCCCACACCCTGGCCATAACAGTCCGGCTTTATTCATCAGGGGACTCTTTTGAATGAGGCACTTCATTGGTTACACTCACATCCCGGTGAAATCCTTGCCTTTGATTTGGCACAGGAGGAGTTCAGGACAATGCGTCTGCCATATAATGGTGTGAACTTCCACTATGTTGGGGTTTCTGAGGGATGCCTTTGTGTATGCAGTCATCTGAGGAATGCTTGTGGCTCTGTCGGTTTCTGGGTCATGAGAGAATATGGCGTCCGTGTATGACTCGTGGACTACGCTCTTTAACTTTTTCGATTCGCCTGATAACCTATCCATAGATTTCTTGGTTATGGAAAGTAGTACAATTGCCACGACATGGACCTACGACGAGAACTGGTTGGTAAAGATTGATCATAGAGCAGAACTGAAACTAGGCATGTATATGACTCAAGGCAACTCCCTTAGCATGATTCCATTGAAGAGAGTCTACTTAGGATTACTGATTAGTCCTGATTTGCTCTGCGTGCTGTTTAATTACTCCTCAGTTTGACTATCCTTTCATGCATTTGAAAATTATTTTTTGATTGTTTATCTACTTGTTAGTTACACCCTGTTACTGATTTATCAAAATTTTTGATTCCTCGAAAGCTCAAACACCCCTGTAACCCAATATCTTTCGAAGCTATCTATGTGTCATCTCTTTAGAGCAAGTCCACCAGTAGTCAAGAAATGTTAAGGTCGAAAAGTCAAGGCGTCGACCAGTCAAGAAACTGTTCACTGTCACTGAACATAGGTTATTTCCACCCGTTATGTTTCTTGACCAGTCAGTTTTATTGTTCATTGAATTTTGTTTTGTAATTGGAAAATTGAAATAGATTTGATGTAAAAAGATGGTAATAATGGAGATTTATGGATAATTAATGTCATAATTGTGATTGTTATAACTTTTCGAATCAATTTTATTTTCAAAACGAACGTTATTTAGGGGGGTCTCAAAAATTGACTTTTTATACATACATAATTTAGGAAAACTTCATTCATGAAAGTTATAGAGATCTTCGATATGAGTTCGTGCATATGTGGAACTTAAAAATCGGAGTGCGTATGAATTAGTTATGAATTTTTGAAAATTTTCTATAAATTGCAAAAATTTCTGGTCATTTTTCATAAGGACAGATTTTTCCTCTTTTCTTCACTTTCACCCCTGAAACTCTCTCTTCTCTCTCCTCCGCGCCTCCTCAGACCTGCCGGGTCCCAACCGACTCGACCCTAGTTTTCCGGCGCCGTCGTGCGTCCTCCGGCTGCGGACCCGGGCCATACGGGCTCACCTCGGCTCGCTCGTCCTCCCCACGGTGGTGCCTCACCTCACCACGCAGTCCAGAAGGAGATCAAAGGCCTCCTACAGCCGTACGACATGACCCGACTGGAATTCCAGTTTTCCGGCATCCTCTCGGGGACTGGGGCAAACGCGGTCTGCTCGCTGGCGCTTCCTCATTAATTCGTCCGTGTCCTCCACGCTTCCTCTCCTCCTGATCTTCTCTCTCTGCGTGTCCAAGGCTGACGTCAGCCACATTTTCTTTTGGGCCGAGCTGGCAGCCGGCGAGCCTGGCCAGGAAATATGTCAAGGCTTTGCCTTTTTCCTTGGCCTCAGTCAAGGAAAGCCAAACCTTGGCTGGGCAAGATTGGGCCGGTGGAGGGATGATTTTCCCCTTACCCGGTCAACACATCATCAATCCTTGCTGGTGCCCGATCAAAACTACACCGGTGAACTTGGCCTTACTATTATATGTCATCTTGCTCTTCATTAATACATGTCAACCCACATTTTACCCGCATTCTACTTCCGTACTCCATCATAGTTTTTAGGGTTTTCATTTGTAGAATATTGTGGTCTGGTAGGTGATATGAATATTGTTTGGAGCAATCGGTTTGACATGATTGAATAAAAGGAGTCTAGTTTGGCTTCATGCATGATTATCTGGGATTGGAAAAGAATGTTCAAGGATTGATTTGATGCCTTTAAATTGTTAATAATGAGGTTAGTTTTTATATCCTATGAGTTGGATCTTATCAGGCAAGAAATAGCTAGCATTGTTTATGTTTCTGAAGAGATTGAACCTCTTCATTCTTGCAGCTTTCTACTCTATTTTCTTGTTCACATTAGACTAGTTCTAGGTAATCCTAAAGTAGAAGAGAGGGAAGACCATGGGCTTTCATATGCATGGTTTGATAGGTCATTAATGTGTTCTTGCTTAGAGTTGCCGTATGAATGCAAGAGCAAGTGGATGTAGCAACCTTTAGTGATACGGAGATTTCTCAAAATTTCAGTTTCATTTCGAAGCTAGCTATCTATCTCTAATTTCTCTAACTCAGTTTATGTTGGCCTTCTTCTTACAATGATAAGCTATGCCGATGTTGGATCTATCTTCTTTGGTTTTCATAATTTTACATAGGTCCTGTATAAAATATTGGATCTCAGTTTTGAACTTTAATTTTGATTATGCGTGAATGAAATTCGTTAACTTGGTTTTCAATTGGATACACTCACTTGTCTAGAAACTTTCATGTGTACGATAATTTTGAGACTAGTAAATATATAAGAATCGAATATAAAATTTTCACAACAGATGATGCAGTCGGAAAGTAACCCTATGTTTACAAGTCAAGAAAGTAATCTTAGGTTTACAAGTAATAAACCTAAAACAAGAATTATAGAGTTCACCAGAGATAGGTGAGAAAACTCTCAATTTGATTGATAATATGATAAAAGATAGGTTCTGCAACCGTTTAAAGTTGCTTATATATGGAAAAGAAACCAGGGAGCTTTTATTCATACTTCTAAAGTTGGCATTTGGACCTCCAGCTTACTTATTTAATTTGCTAGCTAAACCTCCCTAATTTTCCCACAATGCCCATCGTCTAATAAAATCAATAAAAACTTCTTTTTTTATGTTCTATTCATACCTCCAAAATCGGTAGTTGAATCTCATTCAATTTTTGAAGATTTCACAATCCTATTTTACCATTAATACAATTAAGCTGCACACCAAAAAAAAAAATTAAAAAAATTCTCCAGTTGGTAGTCAATACAGTTTTTTCTTCTTCATTAAATCAATTGAATATAGATGCACGTTGGTATACTGCTATCTGATGTTTAGATATTACTCCCAATTCTCAAAATTTTTAATTAACTGAGTTTTTGGATACAAAGTTTTCATCACTTAATTATGATTTATGTACTGCAGGTACCCATATTGAAAGTGGTCATGGTGTTCCAAAGTCGGTCTAACATAATACTCCTTAGCTTGGAGAGAGACACATATTTACTAATTGCTTCGAGTTGGGTAAAAAGCGCAAGCAGCAATATAATAGGCAATGCACAGCTTACAATTTTGCGAATTGCTATTTGTAAAGGTAAGAAGAGATTTTTTTTTTTTAATGTTAGTGAGCTGTGGCCTGTTAGTTATCTAGGATAACCGATATCGTGGAAGTCACGGATTCAAACCTCACTGACATCATGGAATGAGAGGATGGGGTAGGGTTAAAAAAAAAAAAAAAATTAAAAGAGAGATTTTTTTCCCCCTCTTTTGTATCCTTATTGGTAATTTGACATGAGTTGACAAAGTCAACTATAACTTGGAGGTATGAATAGAAACTCCTTCAAGAAACCACACGGCAACTAACAATGAAACCGTGAATCCCACCGATCCAAATAGAACTAGAAGACCTAAAATGTGGAAAAATAATAAATTGCAGTTTTCAGGCCCGAAATGATCTTGAAAGCCCCAAAAGGCCACACATTGTGGCAAAGCGACAAGTTTTGTTCTTGGCATCGTTCCCTTTGCGAAAAGGTATAGTATTCACAATTCTGACACCAAACGACAGATTTGCAGCAAATCGGGTTTTCCCTTTTCACGATCAAGTTGTTCTTCAATCTTTATTGTCATCCATTCTACATCAAATGCTATGTTTTGAGATCCAAAAAAGGCTTGAGCTTGCATTTTTCCATTTGTAAATAGGCAAACACATGAAGGTGGTTCTTACACCTTGCTTTTTTTTATTTTATGAAAATTTCTAATTCTCCAAAGGGTACAATCAATTTTAAATTTTTTTTTTTAAAGGGGTTTGAAACTCAGTTTAACTGGGAGGCTGTTGATGTCGAAAAATTCCGTTGAGGAGTTTGACTCACCAATTAATGCTGACTGGAGCGGGAGCTGACCGGGAACAATCGAGAAGCTTCCCTTGAGCGTTGACCTGGAGTTTGACCGTCAGCTTTAGGAGGAGGGGGGTACCTGCAGAAAACCCTCCGATGCCTAAGTCAGTATGTTTCTTAGTAGTGTAGTAAGAAGAGTCAGAATCTGATGTCCTACCTGGTCAGTATGCCCCCTATTTATAGATGAGGGAGAGTTTGCACCACAAGTCGTGTTTAATATCGATAACTGTACTCATTATTGTCATAACTCCGCAGTATTGAATAACGCCATCACCGTTATTCTATAATGCCATCAATAACGTAATCACTGCACGTTGTACCATTACTCCGTGTCACTAATAACGCCATTGCTTCACGTTTATGGAATAATGCCATTGCTCCGCGTTATGGCGAATAACGCCATCGCTCCGCGTTATAGCGTTATCAAATAACGCCATCGCTCCGCGTTATGGCGTTATCGAATAACGCCATTACTCCGCGTTATGGCATTATCGAATAACGCCATTATCATTACTCCGCGTTATGGATTAACGCCGTCGCTCCGCGTTATGGCGTTAATCAACAACGTCATTACTCCGCGTTATGGAATAACGCCATCGCTCCGCATTATGGCATTTATCCAATAACACCATCATGTCATGTCATTACGACCGCGCCTCCTTAACGCCATATTCATTGTGTCGTTAATAACGATGATTGCCACCGCATCTACGATTGTCATTGTCCGCGTATTTATGGCGAGGGTCAATTGTCATAATGGTGGGTCAAATTCGTTGATTACCCCCACAGAGGCTCAATCATTTTAATTCTTAAAACTTAGAGAGTCTGTCAAAATTGACGATAATTTTTTTCTATAATCTTATATAATTAAACTAATTCTCAAGCACAGTGATTAAATTTTTGAACTGATATTAACCATAAAACTAAAAATAACTACCCACTATTCATTTTGTTTTTTCACACATTTCTAGACTGACATTTGGCCTTTTTTTTTTTTGGTAGCCTAAAATGGTGAGCGAGTGAGTTACACGGTTACACCGCTGAATAAGACATACTACCAGATCAAAAAAAAAAGAAAAAAAGAAAAAAAGATAAATAAAAAAAAAAAGATAAAAAGATAAAAAGATAAAAGATTTGTTAACCAGACGACATCGTTCTATTATCATAAGGTTTCCATTTTGGCTGTCGCTCAGCGCTTTAGGTTTCATCGCCTCCTTCTGATAGGATCAACTACTGTTCATTCCTGACTTCCTCTGTTTTGGTCCATTATTTTAGATTAACTTTAGCTCATGAGCGGGACACGTTTTGGGTCTAGCTTGAAGGGTTGACAGCTGGTTCAGATTATAACATTTTTGTAAAGACTATATATGTTATGATGGGAACCCTGTTTTGGGTAGGAATGAAAAATGTTGTTTCTTTAATTTTCCTCTGTTTCTTCTTGCTTTTGGTAAACTGTCTCTACCAACTGGTATCAGAGCATGGCTCGGACTGTGCAAGCTTCCGCTCCCTCCTCCACCCCAGTCACAACCGCCTTTGTTCCACCACCACCCCCTCCACCATTTACCCACCTAGCTTCTTCATCTTATCAAACAAATGATGAGTCAGAACCTTTACACAGGGCTGAATTTCACAATTCCTTAGCTCTTCTTCAAGAAGAATTTCACCAAGCTATTGATGCAGTCAACCATAACCATTCCTCATTTCAAAATCACATTACTGCCCAACTTGCAGCTTTGCAAAGCACTATGGTGCAAGGTTTTACTCAACAACACCAACCCATCTATTCTGCACCTCCCTCCACTCCAGCTTCCACACCATCATTTTCCATATTTCCTCCACCTCATACACCGGCCAACATCCCATCTATCACTTTTGGTTCCATTTCAACACCTACCACTGCCTGGCAAGGTTTGGACTCTTCTACTCCATTTCCACCCATCATCTCCGAGCTATCTGCGATCCCACAATCCTCTCCGCATACACCTCCTCCATTGCAGTCTGCACCACCACAATACTCCACCATCACATCATTCCCACAACCCTCATGGCCACCCCACACAACCAACATACCATTCTCCACTACCCTGACCATTCCCCGAAACCAAGTCAACACCACATACCCATTTGACCCTCAATTCTACAGACCCCCAAAAGTTGATTTACCTCGATTTACAGGAGATGATGCTGTGGGCTGGATTTTGATGGCAGAGAGGTACTTGAGAACCCAGCGAATACCACCGTCAGAAAAAGTGGCCATCGCTGCTTCCCATTTCGAAGCAGACGCGTGTTATTGGATGACTTCGTTGGAACAACGACATCCTCTAATCACTTGGGAGCAGTTTGTGCCAGCCTTCTTGGCCCATTTCGGCGCTGGTGCAAACCATGACTTCAAAATAGCTTTGTCACACTTGCAGCAGACCTCCACGGTAGAACTGTTCATCACAGCCTTCACCAAATTGTCCTGCAGAGCACCGGATTGGAGCAATGATCATCTCCTTCCCATGTTTTTGGGCTGCCTGAAACTGGCACTCCTGCACGACGTCATGGCTTTCAACCCACTCACATTGGCGGAGCACAACGCTTAGCATGGTGCTGCGAGGCTAAAATGTCAGATTATCAAACGGTCTCCGACCTCCGTACAACCCGAGCTCCAAAGCCCACTCATTGGTCCCATTTCTCACGTTACAATAGCACCACACCATATTCAACCACTCCCTCCATCCATCACCGTCCACACAATCCATTATCACCAACCACTTCTAACCAAAACCTCTACAATACACCATCCACCAATCAACAAACCCACAACCACTCGCCATCATCGTATCCTATCGACCTCAGAACAACGTGAGAGAAGAGCAAAAGGACTATGCTTTAACTGCGATGAACAGTACACACCCACCCACTCCTGCAAACAGCCATTCCTAGCCATATTGGAAGCACCTACCCCTATACCCACTGAGGATCTTTCTGACACACCAGATTTCCAAGATTGTCCACCCACTCTTGAGGAACCCATACCCGAAACTGAGGAAGCTTACCCACTTTTGGCTATTACCCATACCGCAATTGGCGAAATGATGCGACTGATTGGATCAATTGATAATCAACCCATCAAAGTATTCATCGATTGCGGGTCCGCGAGCAACTTCATCCATCCTAAGATTGCTCAACAACTCCAATTGAAGATATCCAAGGGAGCTGGCATCCGATTCCACTCAGCTTCTGGGGAACCTCTGCACCCGTCGGGCATGGTTCACGATGTGAGTGTTTCAATCCAACAGTATTCCTTCACGAGCTCTTTCCTTCTCTTACCTGTTACAGGATGTGATTTGGTATTGGGAGCTCAATGGCTCAACACGTTGGGATTAATAGCATGGCACTTCCAAGAAAAGATCATGGGTTTTTTTAAGGAGGGGCAGTTCCATGTGCTTAAAGGCCTTACCACAACTCATCAGTCAACCCACACTCACGACCTCTTTGCCCTAATTCCATCTACTCAGTGGGACTCAAAGGCTTAAACTCTGATCCCAACCAACCCACCTCAATCCGAGCCCCACACCCCTCAAATTCAGGCCTTACTTGACTCCTTCCAAGATATATTTTCCCAACCCATAAATTTACCACCAACCCGGCCCATTGATCATCGCATTTCCCTCCTTCCTAATACCAATCCAATCAATGTCCGCCCTTACCGTTACCCACATTCTCAAAAGGCCGAGCTTGAGAAACAAGTAGCCGAAATGTTGTCTAGTGGGTTGATCCGGCCTAGCTCTAGCCCATTTTCTTCACCGGTGCTTTTGGTCAAAAAGAAGGAGGGCACATGGAGGTTTTGTGTCGACTATCGCTCTTTAAATGCAGCAACGGTCAAGGATCGCTTCCCCATCCCGGTCGTCGATGAATTATTGGATGAGTTACATGGTGCCACTTATTTTACAAAACTCGACCTAAGATCCGGCTACCACCAAGTGAGGATGGCAGAAGAAGACATTCCTAAAACTGCTTTTAGAACTCATGAAGGTCACTTTGAGTTTGTTGTGATGCCATTCGGCCTTACAAATGCTCCATCCACTTTCCAAGCCCTAATGAATCAAATCTTCACGCCATTCTTACGCAAGAGTGTGTTGGTTTTTTTCGACGACATCTTGGTATATAGCAAAAACTTGCAATCTCATGTGATGCACCTTAAAGAAGTTTTTGCCTTACTTCGGTCCAATCTGCTAAAGCTCAAAATGTCCAAGTGGCGAATTGCTACTGCCCAAGTGGATTATTTGGGGTATGTGATTTCATCTTTGGGTGTTGCTGTTGACCCAACAAAAGTCCAAGCCATACAGGCCTGGCCCAAACCCACAACCCTAAAAGGATTGCACGGCTTCCTCGGAATCACAGGCTACTATCGCCGATTCATTCACCATTACGACATCACAGCCAAACCTCTTACAGAGATGCTCAAGACCGACAAGTTCATATGGACACCGGCTTCGCACTCGGTATTCGATGAATTGAAGCATGCTCTTATGACAGCTCCGGTATTAGCTTTGCCGGATTTCTCTATCCCATTCACTGTCGAAACAGATGCTTGCGGTTTGGGTATAGGTGCTGTCCTCTCTCAACGCAAACATCCGATTGCATTCTTGAGTAAGCCTCTATCTCCTCGCAATCAGGTTCTATCTGTATATGATAAAGAAATGTTTGCAGTCATGCATGCCATCGAGAAATGGCGCCCTTACCTCTTGGGCAATCAGTTCACCATCATCACCGATCACTGCACACTCAAGCATCTCTTGGACCAGCGAATTTCAACCCCTTCCCAACACAAATGGCTTGCCAAACTAATGGGCTATCAGTACACAATTGAATATCGACCGGGAAAATTGAATACGGTACCCGATTTACTATCTCGACGCCATGAAATGTGTTCAATTCAAACCATCTCAGCCCTACTGTTTGAAGGTTTAGCTCACATCACTCAAGCATGTCTTCGAGATAAAGATGCGTTGACCATCATCTCTCAATTACAACAAGGCCTTCCCAGCAAAAAGGGGTTTACTTTGCACAACACACAGCTGCTATACAAAGGCAAATTCTTTGTTCCTTCATCCTCGGATTGGCGTACCAAGTTGTTGTATGAGTTTCATTCATCTCTCCAAGCTGGTCATTCGGGTTTTTTACGCACGTACCGTCGTCTCTCTCGCAACTTTGCATGGCCAGGTATGGGCAAAGAAATCAAGCTGTTCATAGCAAAATGTGATCAATGTCAAAGGCAAAAGTACGAGACTATCAATCCTCCAGGTATGTTGCAGCCTCTGCCCATTCCTGATAATACTTGGTTAGACATTTCAATGGATTTCGTGGACGGATTACCACTGTCTCAAGGCCACAATGCAGTGCTGGTTGTTGTCGACCGGTTATCCAAATATGGTCACTTTATTTCGGTGTCTCATCCCTATACAGCCACTCACATTGCAGAAGCTTTCATGAAAGAAGTGTTTAGACTTCATGGAATGCCAAAGTCAATCGTAAGTGATCGAGACCCCATATTCATCAGCCATTTTTGGGAGGCATTCTTTAAATTGCACGACAGCACATTATGCCGAAGCTCAGCCTATCATCCCCAAACGGATGGCCAAACGGAGGTAGTAAACCGGTCTCTCGAACACTACCTAAGATGTTTCGCAACCGATAAGCCGGCTTCCTGGAGCTCCTTGTTACATTGGGTAGAGTGGTGGTATAACTCCACCTACCACTCCACTATAAAGATGACCCCATTTCAGGCTGTGTACGGCACACCACCACCAGCAATTTCATCCTATCTTCCCGGTTCTACCTCCGTCAACGCTGTGGACTGTGCTCTAAAGAATCGGGATGCTCTGCTCCAATTGCAGAAAATCCACATGAATCAAGCTCAGAACCGTATGAAGCAGCAAGCGGACCGCCAACGTACTGAAAGAGAATTTGCTGCAGGGGATTGGGTATTCTTGAAGCTCCATCCTTATAGACAGCGTTCCTTGCTCAAGCATCCTTCCCATAAACTCTCTCCTAGATTTTATGGTCCTTTTATCATCCAAGCAAAAGTCGGTAAAGTTGCTTATCGCCTGTCACTTCCTACCTCTTGCCGCCTTCATCCGGTTTTTCATGTTTCCTTTCTCAAGAAGAGAATTGGAGAAGGAACTCCTCTCACAGCCACACTGCCAGAATTTGATGATCAAGGGGAGTTGCTATGGCGTCCGGAGCGTGTGTTAGACATGGCTGTGATTAAGAAAAAGAAACGCAACACTACGCAATGGCTCATTCAATGGCACGGCCTCCCTGCTGCGGACGCTACTTGGGAGGACGCCCACACCATTAAGGCACGCTTCCCCACCTTTGGTGCCTGAGGTCAGGCCCCTTCTCAAGGGGGGAGGAATTGATAAGATCAACTACTGTTCATTCCTGACTTCCCCTGTTTTGGTCCATTATTTTAGATTAACTTTAGCTCATGAGCGGGACACGTTTTGGGTCTAGCTTGAAGGGTTGACAGCTGGTTCAGATTATAACATTTTTGTAAAGACTATATATGTTATGATGGGAACCCTGTTCTGGGTAGGAATGAAAAATGCTGTTTCTTTAATTTTCCTCTGTTTCTTCTTGCTTTTGGTAAACTGTCTCTACCACCTTCCTTCGTCTTGGACTTGGTGCAATGGCAGAAACAGAAGAGCTACCGGAAGAGATTATAGTGAATATCTTTACTTGGTTACCCCTGAAGTCCTTGATCCGATTCACCTCCGTTTCGAAACGTCTGCGTTCCATTATACTGTCCGATCCCAAATTCGCCCAATCCCAACTTAAAGCAGCTCGTCAGCGGAAAACCCTCAACCGCAGACTCCTCGTCTCCACCAACGCCTCTCGACTCGAGCTCGACTCCCTAGACTTGGATACGCCGTCGTTTGGAGAGCCCTCCTCCGTTAGAAAGCTCAGCTTCCCTTTCCCGCCACGACCGGGCGGTTATGTCACGCTACTGGGCTCCTGCAATGGTCTGGTATTTGTTGCTGTTGGTGAGAAATTGTTTTATATCTGGAACCCATTCATTGGATTCTTGAAGCAATTACCCGATCCAGGTTTTCCCTTGGATGAAAATGCGCTAGCCTATTATGGTGTTGGCTATTTATCGGCCACCGATGACTACAAGGTTTTGGTAGCCTCCTATCGCATTGGTGAATGGGAGATAGAGGTCGAGATGTTCTCATCGTCAACTCACATATGGCAGAGGATTGAATCCCCTCGCCTGCGCATCACTGTTGAACTCGATCTTCAGGGTACTCTTTCGAATGATGCACTTCATTGGCTAAAATACGATGAGGAGGAGGAGCATGAAATAGTTTCTTTTGACTTGGAAGAGGAGGTGTTCCGGAGAATGCCACTGCCTAATTTCGAGCATGATGGTAAGACTTTCGGCAAGCTTGGGGTTTGTGGAGGGTGCCTGTGTGTATCGCGTTATTCGGATGATACTTTTGACTCTATTGATTTCTGGGTCATGAGAGAATATGGCGTCAGTGGCTCATGGATTATGCTCTTTACCTTAAAGCCGCCTGAGTTGCCCTTGTATTCCAGAGAATTCTTGGTTGTGGAAAGTTGTACAGTTGCCGCGAATTGGACTGCCGAGGGGTTCGAGTTGATAAGGATTGATCATAAAGAAGACGAGAAGCTTGGGCGGTATGTGGTTAAGGAGGTTCGCATTTGTATGGTTGAATATGAAGATAGTCTACTTTGGATTAGTGGTTATCATTCAGGAAAAAGAGATAGAGCAGGTCAAGATACTCGAAACCCATCAGAAGGCCTCAGGAAGCTGAAATGGAAGTAATGTTTGCTCTTTGTATTCAAATGATGGATGGTTAGTCTCTTCCTCCTCATTTTGACTCCGTTTTCATGCATTTGGAAGTCAAAAGTGCTTGTAAACCAGTTGAGTTCCTTGTATCTGTCTCTTGTGCCATGCATGCTTGATTCTTGTCTGGCCAGTTTGTTCGTCATAAATTTTGCTTCTCACTAAGGTTTAATTGGAGGTCTTGGTTTATGTGTAGTTGCTAGAGATGAGAGAGTTAGCTCTTTAATAGATCTATGTATAGTCGTTAGTTGACACTTAGAAGACATATATGGTACTAGTATCTCTCTCGGTCAGCATTAGAACTCATGTCTGGAAATGCATAAGAGTGGTTTCATACAAGTGCCAATGATCTTTTGTTAAGATTTCTGCAATAGCTACTGGAATTGTTTCAGTTCATAGTAGTGAGTAGTCTGAGTCACTCATAAACTTTTTCCATAAAATCATTTTCTAGAGTATCATTTTGTCACTTCAAGTGGTCAATCATCTACACAAACTCTACTTTGTACCAAAGGCTGACTGAAAGGAATTTTGGTACTGTTTTGAAATGCTTTGAACCAAATAGAGGAGCAGCACTCTAGAGTAATAGTGTAATATCGACAACGTTGCAAAGCTGTTTGAGTTCTTCTTTCTAATTTGTGTAATTTTGATGTTCTTGGAACTGAAACAGAGCATGTGATTTCTGAATTAGTATTTTGTATTCTGCATTACAGTATATTGAATCAGTATCAAACAGAGCATATCAAATCTGATTTGCTACTGTTAGCTGCTCGAGTTCGAGATGTTCCGAGGCAAGAGAAAATTATGTCTATGGTGACAGGAAGGGCCAATTTTGTGAAGTTATATTTCAACTTTTTTACTTGCTCTGTTATGCGTCCAAGTGCTGATTATTTACTCCTCATTGTCACTCTGCGCTTATGCCTTTAAGGTTATATATTTGGTTCTCCTTCCGGCTTGACTTATTGTTTTGGAACATGCATGACCAGTTTGTTCTTGGAAGGTTTTCTAAATTTAGGGTTTTGATGGCGTAATTTGATGCCTTGGTTGATGAGATAACTTGCTAGACCGTAGATAGTTGATGTATGTAAGATGCTATAGGCCATTTACAAAAGATAAAATATAATTTTAACCTCTCCAAATGTAGTTGGTAGTAGAAGTATATGTCTTAACAAGCGAAAAATAGTTTTTGTTTTGTGATCCTGAAGAGAGTTTCAATTTTTGCTTTCTTCTTTTTTTCTTGTTGATTTTGGTTCTCCTTGTGGTCTTAATGCAGCATTACCTTTCTTGATATGTAAAGGAATATGTGTTACCAAATTATAGTCAACTTCCAACGTGGTTAATACAATTAAGTTCTGTAAATATTTGTTAGTTGTATTATATCTCAGTTGTGCTGCTCCTAAAGCAGAATAAAGGTGTGATTATCTTCTGTGATGATCATTGACGCATTTCTTTTCATGGATTTTTTAACAGATGATTGAATGTGTTGTTTCATTGATTTTGTAGGGGTTTTCAGATGTAAGATTGCAAGAGCAAGCTTAAAGTGTCCTCAGTGATGATGAAGATTCTCATAATTTCACCACTTCAAGCTACCTATATGTATATATGTTCTGTAAAACTGTTAGGATTATTATAATTATTATTAAGCAAGGAGACCTAAAAATCGAACCGTAAGCAATCTATTTGGAATAGTCTGAGACTGTAGTGACTGGCTAATTTAAACTGTGAACTTGCTTGAGCTTAACTTCTTACCGATAAGTGGCTCATCCATGTTTCAAGATTGGAGCCTCAATCTTGGGCTATAATGTATGCTTTGACCTTTCAATATTTCTCATTTTGTGAAGAAACAAAAGACTCTAGAACTCGAGCTAAATGTCTTAAGAGGATCAAATCTAGGCTTTTCTTCTCTCTTTTTTTCTTTCACTTCTTAAATCTACATTATTTGCCCGGTTGTAGAAAGGCGTTTTGTTTTTGTAAATCAGTGGATGATTTTGGTAGATTCAATACATTTTGGTAGATTTCAATCCTATTTTGAGTTTCTTTCTTGGACGACCTAGGTAAAGCTAGCAACAAAGGTCTTTATTGTGACATTATCGGAGGATCCATTAATCATTCATCAAATAACATAGGACAAATCGCCAACTCTTTTGACTGGATTCGATTTATACACATTCTTCGTTTTGGTTCTTATCGTAATAGGGGCTTTGTGCTTAAGGATTGATTTTCCTTGGTGTGAAATCCAACTTTATCCGCATTGTGCGTACTCCATCATAGTTTGTAGAAGTTTTTGTATGTATATTGTGGTCTGGTAGGTGGACTTTGGTGTGGAGGATTGGTAATGAACAACAAAATCGATATGAATACTGTTTAGAGCAATCTGTTTGACATGATTGACTAAGGACTCTAGCTTGGCTTCGTGATTATCAAGGGGTGGATAAGAATGTTCAAAGATCAAAACCCAGCACAAGGCAGAAGAATAGTCACTGTTGAGCATCCAAGTGCTGGTTTTTAGATTTTCATTTTCACTCTGCTCTCATGCCTTCTGAAGATTATTTATCTGTTGAACTTTCACATTCAGGGTGGACTGATATTTTGGAAGATGCATGACCAGTTTGTTCTTGGAGAGTATCTGAATTCTTCACGTTTATCTCAAAACAAAAATAAAATAAAATTCAGTTCTAGTGGATAAATTTGATGCCTTTGTTAATGAGGCTACTTGGTACTTGGTAGAGTCTAGATAATTGATCTAATATAAGCCAATTTATTTTGGCCTCTCCAAACATTGTATAGAAGCAAAAGGGTTTTTCTTGTTTGTCTTTGTGTGTGTGTGTGATGGACTGATGGTGAAGAGGTTGAGAGATTTCATTTTTTGCTTTCTTCTGAGTTTTCTTGATTTCTGTTCTCGCTATGGTCTTCATGCAGCATCAGTCGTGCTTGATACAAAAAGAGTGAGGGTATTTTTTTTTTTAAGTCAATCTTCCATTTGTTAAATGAAGTTATGTTCTTTTGTATTTCATCTCACATGCACTGCTCCTAAAGCAGAATTCTTCCTGGATGGTCATGGACTAATTGGTTTTCATGGATTCTTTGTCCGATAATTGAATGTGTTATTTCTTGGATTTTGTAATTGATGGCTTCATTCTCGTAGTGGTGTGGACCTGATGAAAAGGATGCACTTTTAGTGATTATGAGATTTCTCAAAATTTCAGTTATAGGATCCTTAATTAGCAGCTAGCTAATATATCTATGTTCAATGGCTGAGACTCTCTGACAGTTCGTTACTTCGTTTAATTGTTTTTCTTTCTAAGTTTCAACAATGATAAGCTGTGCCAATGTTATATTTATCTTGTTTGATTGACGTTTTATACTTTGCGAAGACGAATGTAGATTACTGTATTACGTGTTGGTGCAACACTGCAACTATAATTTATATATTTCATATCGTTAAACTTTGTTTAGATCTGGAACTCTTTTGCCTTGCTAGTCTAGTAAGCTTTATGATTGATCAATGTGTTTGATCCATTTTATTTTGTTAATCCGCTGTGTTTGTTGACATGATTCAATATTTCGATATGAAGAGAGTACTCAATCCACGACACGATGCCAGTTTCATATTGTTTGAATCTGTTAGCTGAAGCAAACGAATGTCAGTTCTGCTATGTTAGGTTTACTCCATAGTTTTGCTATGTTAAGGAGAATCACAAGATTAGCTAATGTAACAGCCGATCATTGTCTGAGAACTGACTTGATTAAAAAGAAGAGCATTCGCTTGGAGAATGAAAGTCTTCCCAAATGACTGAATTCAGAGAGTGACAAGCATCGGCTACAAAATTTTATTCCCTTAAGACGTGTTCGAAACATGGGCCAAATAATTCATCAACTATATATTTTGAACCAGAATTTGATTCTCTGAGAAACTTATATTGCACTCTCAACACTGTGATTTGTGAATTAGGGTTTTCAGATGCAGGATTGCAGGAGCAAGCTTAATGTGTCCTTGGTGATGATGAGGATTCTCAGAATTTCACCACTTCAAGCTACTTATATGTATTTATGTTCTGTAACTC
Source organism: Rosa lucieae (assembly GCA_024704745.1). NCBI lineage: Eukaryota > Viridiplantae > Streptophyta > Magnoliopsida > Rosales > Rosaceae > Rosa > Rosa lucieae. Next base: position 18,271,558 of record CM045493.1, on the reverse strand, counting down.
TGTTAGGTTTACTTCATATGTTTTGTTTTCTTGCAGTATTAGCATAAATAGTAGTATGCTAGGAGAGTAGGAGACTCACAAAGCGAACTGTAAATGCAATCTATTTGGAATCGTCTGAGATCGTACTACTGACCGACTAACTTGAACCTACCATATATATATATATTTTAAAAAGATGATTAAAGGGTTTCACTCATGCCTTCATGGTAACTCGAACCCATGATTTCGTACATAGATAGTGTGTGCTCTAACCACTGAGCTAAAATATTTTTTCTTTTTGTCGATCAGTGGAATGATTTTGGTAGATAAAATACATTTTGGTGGAATTCGATCTAGTCGGTTAATATATGGTACTGTATCTAGAAGACAAAGAGCTAAGTTAGTCGGTTAATATAAATTATACTAGCCTCATATCTGTGTGATGCATGTGTTATTATTGAAAGAAGGAAAACGTGAAAGTTTTATTCTCACACGCTTCCTTAATTTTACATTTTTTTTTGTGTTTTTGTAGATCATCATAATAACTCTTTGAGAATTGATAAGAGCATATTTATGCGATGTTAATAGCGTTAATCTCCATACTTTCTTTGTTAGTTTAGTGTATTTTCTGGTTATTTACTTTGTTTATTTGTTTTATAGGTATCTTGGAGTAAAGAAGAAGAAAAGAAGAAAAGAAGCAAAAGAAGGATTGAAGCGCAAAATCAGCAAATCTGCCTGTGCAGATCAGTCAAGTTCGACAGAGCACTGAGACCAGCTCAGAATGATCCAGATGATGATCTTTATATTGATGGAAAGCCTTGGATCAATATCATTTTTCTAGAAGAAGTTATGGTCGATTTAGTACAAGAAGGTCAGGCTGCGCGTGAATCTGAGGTTGGACGGGAATTTATGTTTCGAGCCCCAAATCACACCAAGAAGCCCGAGGACGAGTTTGTGCTTCATATTCCGACTCATGATGGACAAATGGCACTATGTGAATGGTTAGAATAAGTCATCAAGTTCAAGAGCCAATAGGAAAACTCCACCTAAGCACGTGAACCCTAATTCTTTTAGGTTTTGGATTTCCTAACCTCTGAGCATATAAAAGGAGATCAATCTGCAGCAGCTCTCTTCTTCTTCCTCCCTTTTTCATTATTTTGTGTTTTTGATTCCAATTATGTGTAGCTAAATTTCCAGTAGTTAGGGGGCAGTTGAAACCCCTAGACATGATCCATAACATGCTTTGACATTCAATTTGTTTTCTAATTAATAAAGTTGAGGTTTTGTTTACCGATTTCTCATTGATGAATTCTATGTTTGTATGCTTTGGAGGCCTACTTAGTATGCATGCTAGGGTTCTAATACTTTGATTGTTTGATGCCTGGATCAATAGTTGGATTCCTCAAATTGTCTAGAGAAGTAATTGGTAGTTTTCACTAGCAAGTAAACAAAACCCTAGGTTTAGCAAGGCTCTAAGTTATTTGCGATGCCTAGTGATTGCTCAAACTCTTTTCAAACTTAATGATCTCTGCATGTTTAATCTAATAAGCGTACCTTTAGGTTGCATTGCTTGGGAATAGTCTAGGTGTAGAGCACTTCATGCCTAGCGTGCAAAGTAAGCGTACCGAGCCAATCTGAGCGTCTTCAACTAAGTTAATTGGAAGTAAATTGGACAAAGTGTGTTGTGTGTGATTGTTGGAGGTGGATACTTCCTTCCTAGCTAGTTTCATTATATTGATATCAACCAATCTCAAATCTGTTCTAGTTTCGTTTTTCCTTCTGTCCTTTGTTTTCACGTATTTTATTCTCATAGTAAACGAACTCCAAAAATTCCCAAATTTTGTGTGCTGGACGCCTTGTGTGTCTAGTACGTCTCTGTAAATTTTCATATTTTTCTGGGTTGTTTTGGTTAGGATTTTAGTTTGTTTTTCGACTGCTGTTCAGTAGGAACTGCAGTCACGTTTTGTGATTTTTGTTGAAGCTTTTAGTTTAACTTAATCCTCTGCGGGAGACCCTTATTTCCCTATATTACAATTGACATATTTGCAGGAGAATAAGGAAAATCAATAGCTTTAAATTTAGCTATCAAGAATCGAGATTATTTAATTATGAGTTTTTATTTTTATTGTAAAGGACATTTATGACAAATTACACCTTTACCAAATTTTTGCTTCCCTCTATCGTAGTAGATATGAGTTGCTGATTACTTATATGGCCTCTTATAGTGCTTCAAAACAAAAAGTTTTACTTTGTGAATAGCTTCCCCAGTCGGTCGAAATTGATGATCACTATTTTCAATAATATTACAAAAAGAGAAAATAAAAAGGATAAACGGAAGTGAAGGGATCATTTTACCCCTGAATAAGATGTATTATTGTATTAAGGGGACGACATCGTTTCTATGTTTGTTTCTCTCACTCTCCTCCGCTCAGTGCTTCAGCTCTCATCGCCTCCTTCCTCCTTCTCCTTTGTCATTCTTCGTTTTGGTGCAATGGCGGAAAAGAAGAGATCATAGTGAATATCCTTACTTCGTTGCCCGTCAAGTCCTTAATCCGATTCACCTCCGTTTCGAAACGCCTGCATTCCATTATATTGTCCGCTCCCAAATTCGCCCAATCCCAACTTAAAAGCAGTTCGTCAGCAGAAAACCCTCAACCGCAGACTCCTCGTCTCCACCGACGCCCCTCAACTCGAATCCATACAGTTGGATGATACGCCGTCGTTTGGAGAGCCTTCCTCCGTTAGAAAGCTCAGCTTCCCGCCGGGCGGTTATGTCTAGTTACTGGGCTCCTGCAATGGTCTGGTATTTGTAGCTGTTGATAAGAAATTCTTTTATATCTGGAACCCATAGATTGGGTTCTTCAAGCAATTACCTGACCCAGGTTTTCCCTTATATGAAAATGTGCTAGCCTATTATGGTGTTGCCTATTTATCCGCCACCGATGACTACAAAGTTTTGGTAGCCACCTTTGGCTTTGGTGGAACCAAGTTAGAGGTCGAGATATTCTCAGTGAGAACTCATATTTGGGAGAGGATTGAATCCCTCAGCGATGTTCAACTCCGTAGTCAGGGGACTTTTTCGAATAATGCACTTCATTGGCTAAATCACCATAACCAGCATGAGACGGTCTCTTTTGACTTGGCTGTGCAGGAGTTTCGGAGAATGCCAGTGCCTAATTTCGACCATGATGGTAAGAGTTTAAGCTATCTTGGGGTTTGTGGAGGGTGCCTCTGTGTGTCGCGTATTCCCAAGGGTGCTTGTGACTCTATTGATCTCTGGGTCGTGAAAGAATATGACGTGTGTGACTCGTGGTTTATGCTCTTTACCTTAAAGCTCTCACATCCGCCTGAGTTGCGCTTGCATTCCAGAGAATTCTTGGTTGTGGAAACTCGTACAGTTGTCGCGAATTGGACTGGCAAGGGGTTCGAGTTGATAAGGATTGATTATACAGCAGACGAGAAGCTTGGGCGGTATATGCTTAAGGGGGTTCGCATTTGTATGATTGAATATGAAGAGAGTCTACTTTGGATTAGTGGTTATCATTCAGGAAAAAGAGATAGAGCAGGTCAAGATGCTCGAAACCCATCAGAAGGCCTCAGGAAGCTGAAATGGAAGTAATGTTTGCTCTTTGTAATCAAATGATGGATGGTTAGTCAATTTCTCCTCATTTTGACTCTGTGTTCATGCATTTGGAAGTCAAAAGTGGTTGTAAACCAGTTGAGTTCCTTGTATCCTTCTCTTATGCCATGCATGCTTAAGGCTTGACTGTCTTTGACTTGTGAGGCCAGTTTGTTCATCGTAATTTTGCTTCTCACTATGGATTAATTGGAGGTCTTGGTTTATGTGGGGTTGCTAAAGATGAGAGAGTTACCTCTTTAATAGATCTATGTACAATCATTAGTTGACACTTAGAAGGCATAAAAGGTACTAGTATCTCTCTCGGTCAGCATAGGATCGGTGTTCCCGTTTCTCTTAAGAGTATTAGATTTGTATACCTCTATTTGGATTTACCTCTGTTTGTCATACTGAAAAGGCATATACTGAATATTCGCTATGTATTTACCTCTGTTTGTTATACTGAAGAGGCTGCAATTAACTTGTTTCTTTGCGTTTTATTTTCCTTAGTCCTATTCTTCCAATTGTTTTAATATCGCATTAGAACGCATGTCTGGAAATGCATAAGAGTGGTTTCATACAAGTGCCAATGATCTTTTGTTAAGATTTCTACAATAGCTACTGGAATTGTTTCAGTTCATATTAGTGAGTAGCCTGAGTCACTTTTCAAAAAATCATTTTCTAGAGTATCATTTTGTCACTTCAAGTGGCCAGTCATCTACATAAACTCTACTTTGTACCAAAGGCTGACCGAAAGGAATTTCAGTACTGTTTTGGAATGCTTTGAACCAAATAGAGGAGCAGCACGCTAGAGTAATAATGTAATATCAACGACGTTGCAAAGCTGTTTGAGTTCTTATTTCTAATTTGTATAATTTTGATGTTCTCAAAACTGAAACCGAGCATGTGATTTCTGAATTAGTATTTCGCATTCTGCATTACAGTATATTGAATCAGTATCAAACAGAGCATATCAAATCTGATTTGCTACTGTTAGCTACTCGAGTTCGAGATATTCTGAGGCAAGAGAAAATTATGTCTCTGGTGATAGGAAGGGCCAATTTTGCAAAGTTATATTTCAACTTTTTTACTTGCTCTGTTATGCATCGTAGTGCTGGTTATAAACTCCTCATTGTCACTCTGCTCTCATGCCTTTAAGGGTTATATATTTGTTTAGTTTCTGCCTCGGGCTTGACTTATTGTTTTGGTCCTTTTGGACCATGCATGACCAGTTTCTTCTTGGAAGGTTTTCTAAAATTAGGGTTTTGATGGTCTGATTTGATGCCTTGGTTGATGAGATAACTTGCTAGAGCTTAGATTGTTGATGTATGTAAGATGCTATAGGCCATTTACAAAAGATAAAATATAATTTAACCTCTCCAAATTTAGTTGGTAGTAGAAGTATATGTCTTAACAAGCAAAAAATAGTTTTTGTTTTGTGATCCTGAAGAGAGTTTCCATTTTTGCTTTCTTCTTGATTTTGGTTCTCCTTGTGTCTTAATGCAGCATTACGTTTCCTTATACGTAAGGGAATATGTTTTCCCAAATTATAGTCAACTCGCAATGTAGTTAATACAATTAAGTTCTGTAAATATTTGTTAGTTGTATTATATCTCAGTTGCGCTGCTCCTAAAGCAGAATAAAGGTCTGATTATCTTCCTTGATGATCATTGACCCATTTCTTTTCATGGATTTTTTGACAGATGATTGAATGTGTTGTTTCATTGATTTTGTGGGGGTTTTCAGATGCAAGATTGCAAGAGCAAGCATAATGCGTCCTCGGTGGTGATGAAGATCCTCATAATTTCACCACTTCAAGCTACCTATATGTATTTATGTTCTGTAACACTGTTAGGATTATTATATTTATTAGTATGCAAGGAGACCCAAAAATGGAACTGTAAATGCAATCTTTTTGGAATAGTTTGAGACTGTAGTGACTGGCTGACTTAAACTGTGAACGTGCTTGAGCTTAACTTCTTGACTACTTATCGATATGGCTCATCCATCCTTCAAGATTGGAGCCTCGATCTTGGGCTATTATGTATGCTTTGACTTTACAATCAATTTCTCATTTTGTGAAGAAACAAAAGACTCTAGACTCGGGCTAAATGTCTTAAAAGGATCAAATATAGGCTATTCTACTCTCTTTTTCTTCTCTCACTTCTTAAATCTACATTATTTGCCGATAGTAGAAAGGCGTTTTCTTTTTGTAAATCAGTGGAATGATTTTGGTAGATTCAATACATTTTGGTAGAATTCAATCCTATTACTTACTGTCCTCTGGTTATCAAATTTTGAGTTTCTTTCTGGGACAATTTAGGTAAGGGAAAAATCCTCATATGGTATATGGACTATCGTCTATTGTATTTTTTTGTACTTTAACTTTTGAAACTACCCTGATGGTACCTAAACTAAAGTACCGTTTTCCAATATGGTACTTCCATCCATTCTGCCGTTAAGTTTGCTTACGTGGTGCCAAAGTGTCCATATTACAAGTTAGGGAAAAATCCTCATATGGTACATTGACTATCGTCTATTGCATTTTTTGGTACCTTAACTTTTAAAACTATTCTGATGGTACCTGAACTAAAGCACAGTTTCCCTATATGGTACTTCCATCCATTCTGCCGTAACAAATTCAAAAATAATTTCACGTAGCTGAAATATAATTGATAATTCACAACCAAGGATTAAAATATCTGTATCTACATATCTATCGGAACATTGAAAAAATGGAGATATCGGAAATATCGGGGATATATCAAGGATATAGGAGAAAATATATCATCCGCCAAAATACATACATTTTCTCTCTAAATTTTAGTAAGCCTAAAAATCTGACCTTGCTCTGTTCTAATTGATAGGGGAAGACAATCAATTCTATACTGCCATTTTTCTACGTCCTTTTTTTTTTTTTTTTTTTGAGATGAATGTCCTCCCTATTAAAAAAATTCAAAAATGGTTTCATGTAGCTGAAATATAATTGATAATTCACAACCAAGGATTAAAATATCTATATCTACATATCTATCGGAACTTAAAAAAAAGTGAGATATCGGAAATGTCAAGGATATATTAGGGATATAGGAGAAAATATATCGTTTTAAAAAAATAGAGAAACTGTGCTTTAGTTCAGGTACCATTACGGTAGTTTTAAAAGTTAAGGTACCAAAAAATGCAATAGACGTAGTCCAGGTACCATATGTGTAAGACCCCGGAAATTTGTTATTAATTCCTAAATGTTTCCTGGAATTAATAAAGTGTTCGTTTGTACAAGTTTGTGATTTGAGGGTGGAGTGGAAGTGTTTCAGACGAATTTTTATTCGGAAAGAATGACTTTAGGGGGGTGCGCAAAGGTTGAATTTTTATATGTTGGGTTTCTCTAAAAACTTCTTTGACGAAAGTTGTAGAGCGCATCAATACAAGTTCGTGGACATGTGGAACGGGAGAATCGGAGTTCATATGAGAAAGTTATGAGCGATTGAAATTTGGGGAAATTTCTATAAATAGCGAAAATTCCGGATTTTTCATTAAATCCCAAAATTTCCAGTTTTTGCGTTTTGGCCCCCGGCTTTTCTCTCTTCTCTCTCCTCCGCGCCTCCTCAGAACCGTCGGGTCTCCGTCGACCCGACCCGTGTTTTCCGGCTCCGTCGCGCTTCCTCCGGTCGTGGACCCGGACCAGACCGACTCGGCTCGGCCTGATTGTCCTCTCTGCGGTGTCAGCTCCCCCCGCCGTCGCCCCCAGATTGAGATCGAAGACCACAGTTGAGCCGATCGGACCCGGCCGGAAAACCCTTTTTCCGGCATCCCCTCAGCTATTGGTTGACATTTGGAATTGTCTCTTCCTCCTGATCATCCTCATACCTACCTTGCAGGACAATTTTGAGTGTAGAGTGGTAGATCAAGGTTTGAAGTTTTCGATGTCCCTGATTCAATCTAGGATCTGATCAGACGCACGAGAGTGATCCAACTTCCAGGCTTGATCTAGGACGATCTAGACCGAATCTCACTTAGCTCCAGGTGTTTGATGGAATTGTTTTGGGCGAATAATTGTTGATTTTGTGATCGCGGCTGTAAGTGAAGACGCAACAGGATTTGGAGGTGAGTAAATCTCACGTGGTTCATTTACGAAAGGATTTATTTATTACTTGAAATTACTTGTTATTTGTTAAATCATTTTCGAAACAAATTATTTGTTTTAAAATATATGAACTTGATCGACAACGGTTCATGGGTAAGTTAAAACAATGTTTTGATATAAAATGATTTTCTAGAGGAATAATTTATAAATCTATAGTTGGTATTATTGGTCATTCCTGCGTGAATGACTACGTATATATATATTTACATGATTATACATATATGGAATGGTGTGACATTGAGGAGTGTGGAATTGTGATGATTTTAGATATATTATGGATTGAAATGTATTGTACCATAATTATATATGATATTGTTAGACCAAAGTGGTGATATTGTTAGACCAAAGTGGTGATATTTGTTAGACCAAAGTGGTGATATTTGTTAGACCAAAGTGGTGATAATTGTTAGACCAAAGTGGTGTTAATTTATATAGTAGTACCAAAGTGGTGACCAAAGTGGCGATAATCTATATAGTAGTGCCAAAGTGGTGACCAAAGTGGCGATAATTGATGTGTTGATTGTTATGAAAAGGTTAAGGTTTATTGTTGAGTGATTGATGTAATTGTATGAGTGTATTAGCGGCATACAATTCATCATGTGAGTGATTGATGTAATTGTATTAAAAAAGTATTTGGAGTTGATGGGTGATCATCTACTTTAGTCAAAGTCGATGGGTGAACATCGACTATCGACTTAGTTGGAGTTGATGGGTGATCATCTACTTTAGTCAAAGTCGATGGGTGAACATCGACTATCGACTTAGTTTGGAGTTGATGGGTGATCATTGAGTTTAGTGTGAGTTGTTTGACTTCTTCATTTATTTTTCATTTTCCTTCTAATTGTTGAATTTTATGAAATTTCCTGAACTAAACTATATGCAGGGATTTCTATGATTTCTTTTGTTTGTTTTACCCTGAACTAAGTTTCTATGCAGGGATTACTGATTGGACTTAATGATTGTTGTGAGTACAGTGGTATTGTGGGATTTAGAGTGAGGTGAACTGAGTTGTGATGCCCTAAGGTTGGCAGTTGGTTGTTATTGTGAGACAATGAGTATGATTTCGTGGTTGTGCCGTTGAGGCAAAGGAATGGTGATTTGTTAGATTGTGGGGACGTAAAATGAATTGAGAGACAGAGCATGTGAGTTTTTAGTTGGGTTGAAATTGTTGAGCATGTTATTGATTAATTTGAACTTGACGTTTTGTTGTGATAATTGCATATTGTTTTTGTTAAGCTAAGATGGTGAAAGCATGTTTTTTGTGGAATTAAATGTTGTTGCTTTAATTATCTCATGAGCTGAGAAATTATAAGCATGAGTGACGTGAGTCACTTTAATTGAGTTTACTCATACGGGCTGAAAAGCTTACCGGGTTTGTTTTGTTCATTCCCGGTGCACTATTCTATGGTGTAGGGGTTTTTGTGCAGGTTTGATTATCGAGTGATTATTATCAAAGCTGAGGTGTATGTTCGATGGCGTGGACGTGGAAGGGTGCTCTTAGTTTTAAGTCTTTCGCTGGGTAGTGAGTTGTGGTGGGTGTGTTTACTTATTGAATTGTCATTCAGTTTGATTTGTAAACTATCTGTAGTGTAATATGTGACTCTAAAGAACAAGTCGGTATTGACATTGTGAGTTCAGTTTGTTTGTTGCTTAGTTTAAATGAAAAATTTTCTATATGTGTTTTCTTGTGTTTGTTCTCGCGTTTCGGATTTGAATTTTCTTTATTCAAAATTCGGGGCGTGACAATATGAGGATTTTTCCCTAACGGCAATATGGACACGTTGGCACCACATAAGCAAACTTAATGGCAGAATGGATGGAAGTACCATATAGGAAACTGTGCTTTAGTTCAGGTACCATCAGAGTAGTTTTAAAAGTTAAGGTACCAAAAAATGCAATAGACAATAGTTCAGGTACCATATGAAGTTTCTTCCCTTTAGGTATTGTGTCATTATTGGAGAAGTTCATTAATCATTAATCAAAAAACATAAGACAAATTGCCAACTCTTTTGACTGGATTCAATTTATGCACATTCTTCGGAAGGCAAATTATACTACTATAAATAGTAGCCATTTGAATTTAGAGAAACTTTGGGAACTCCCTCTCAATGTCCTTGATCCTTTTAACTTCAATCATTTTTGGGATCAGGTTTTTTTGATAATCGAGCCAGTAGGGCGAATATATATTCATCAAAAGCAAGAATAGGCCGTTGCATACCATTCCGCTGCCATTTATACAAACAAGAAGATAGTGATAGTACCCACAATGGTACATAGAAAATAGACCCACTCATTGTACAATCAATATGCCGGAGGCTCTAGAAAGATCCGGCCCTCCCAACCTAACACGTAACCAATAAACCTAGTTGCCTAGAGACCTCAATTGGTGTACAACCAGATCCATTGATAATTAAGTCGACAAGACCAGACCAAATGCAAAAACTAGAAGCACAAAGGTGCCTAGAATGTCTCTGAAAACGGAACCTTATTATAAATAGACAAACTAAAGACATAGAAAAAGGCTCAGGGCTAAAACAACCCTAACCTAAATAAAAGGCCCAATAGGGCAGCCCCAAAGAGAAGAGCCCAAACTCAAGGTCCAGCAAGCCAGGGTTGACCCAAGCCCAGTCCACCCTTCCACCACGCTTGCAGCCGCCTGTGCAGCTCCTCCCAAGAGTCCCGTCACCACTAGCCCGCGCTGTCCAAGCCCCGCCACGAAGCCAACCGCACCATGAGCCACTCCGTCGATCTCCTCTGAGCCAGCACCTCCCCGAGCCCCTCCGAACCACAGTCGTCGCCTCAAAGGTTATTGTATTTAATTTCTAATTGTAAGGCTTTTTATTTAAAAATATTAATAATATATCTATTGCATGATAAATCAGTTTCTTTTAGCGGTACACTAACCCTTTTTGTACTTTTCCGATGCCTTTGAAATTCAAAAACAGTTGTAAATCAGTTGAGTTCTCTTACCCTTTTTGTATGCCTTGGATGCCAGTGGATTATTGGAAATTGTGCTAATTACTCTGCATCGATATAAACAGTTGGTCTTATGGGACTAATTTGAGGCCTGTTGCTGGAGACCGACTGTCAGCTTCTTATTCACAATATACAGTTGGTTTGAATTATATATACTTGATAAATCAGTTTCTTGTAGCGGTTCACTAACCCTTTTTGAATTTTTCCGATGCCTTTGAAATTCAAAAACAGTTGTAAATCAGTTGTGTTCTCTTACCCTTTTTGTATGCCTTGGATGCCAGTGGATTATTGGAAATTGTGCTAATTACTTTGCATCGATCTAAACAGTCAGTCTTATGGGACTAAGGGCTAGTTTGAGATTGTTGTGACTTTAAAAAAAAAATTGTTGTTGCTGTGTTGTTAGAATAATCAGCTGTGAATTAAAACAGTTTCGTGTTTGGTAAATAATATTTTTAAAAGTGCTGTCAGTACAAAATACAACCTCAGAGCGTGTTTTGATCTACAACAGCTTCTAAAAACAACGTCTGGTCTGCTTCTAAAATTTGCTGCCAGTGACCTTTAACTTTCAATTAAAGCTGTTTTTATTTATTTACCAAACACAATAAAATCTAAAATTTTAAACAAAAGCTAATTTTTTTTTAAAGCGAAGCAATCCCAAACGAGGCCTAATGTGAGGCCTATTGCTGGAGACCGGTTGTCAGCTTCTTATTCACAATATATAGTTGGTTTGAATTATAAAATGTACTTTCTGTTAGCATAGGATTAGTGTTCCAACTTTTTTTTTTTTTTTTTTTGAGAAAAAGGGCAGTGCGGCAACCCTCAAGCCTTGATTAAAGAAACTGTCGAATACAATGGAAGGACAATGAGCCTAAACCCCTATTACAATAAGCAGCTAGAGAACATCCTGAAATACTATCATGAGTCTCTACTAAATGTTTGTACTCAACAAAGCACCAACTAGCAAAGAGCGCTCTACTGGCGACTCTATTTGCTTTAACTGCTTTAACGCAGTAGTGACACAACGAAAAGATAACTTAGTCTACAACTCGATTACAGCAAAGCATAACTACCCTACGCACAGCTTTCCCATCCTGATGCGACTGGAAACAACATCCAGTGACACTTAGTTTCACTCTGCTACTAGGAGGCAGCGACCATTTGCAAGTGCAAGGAACTCGCCGCCTACCTAGAGCAAAACAGGCACACAAGGTGCAATGACTGGCACACAGGCCACTGCCTCAACCAGAACACGATTGAAGCTTATTACCAACAAAGAAACAACAGAAAAAAAAAAACAACCAAACAAGCAATAATCAGCTACAAACAACCACCAACAAGGCCCAAATGCAAAAGCCCGGCCCAACCACCACTGCATCCAAGGATCCAGCGCCACCAGCCAAACTCGCTGCCAACACACTCCAGCATCACCACGCCTCCGCCCAGAACCGCCAGGCAGCGGCGCCGCATCCCTACGCCGCTGCATCGTCGCGCCTTGTTGAAGACTGCTCCTAAGTCCGGCCGAAGTCCAAGGTCGGATCCCCAAGCGAAGCGGAATCCCTCTAGGCGCATCTCCACCATGAGAACGCAGCTCCAGCCACTTCCCAGATCCTAACAGTAGAGGCAATGTTTGAACCCACCACCGGCCGGCACCCCAGAGCTGCTCCTTGCCTGTTCTCGCCCATGACACAAGAACAGATCTAGATCGATCTGCCCTCCCCGAGTTCGAACACCCTTTCCCTATTCCTGGACCGTAACTCTACCAATGGACCACGCTGCTAGCCTGAACCACCATCCTCTCATGGACCGGAACGCAGCGGCAGGAGCGCCGGCAGCGTTCGGCCGGGAGAGGGCTCACTATGAAATTCCTTTTTCTCTCAGCGCATAGGGCACGTTTCTATAACTCACAGGTGCTGTGTTCCAACTTCTCTTAGACTTTTGAGAAATATGAATGAAAAGGAGTATTCATTATGGTTTTACCTTTGTTTCTGATACTGAAGAGGTTCCTATTGTTTTGTCACTTAAAGTGACCAAAAATCCATACAAAGTCTGGCTTCCACCAAGGCCGCTTGAAGGTGATTTAATTTTCTGCACTATTTCATTATGGAGGACACATGATAGTTTATCAAAATTCCAATTTTCATTCAAAATGTAATCTGAGACCAATTCATTAGTGTTAATACTGTGTTGATCATTAACTGGAATAATCTTCAAAAGAGGAAAAGAAAAGCCAGTGAAAAAGCTAGAAATTTGTATACTTATCATCACCAACTAGCCATCTCTTCCTTCTTGTAAGATAAGTCTTGAATCGAGGATACCCTTCCAAGCAAGGGAAGACTTTGATGATTTCATTTTGATATTCCAAAAGGAGAAGTCTCTAGCATATTGCTTATGTTAGAATCATAATTAAGCAATATGTTAGAAACTGAGGCAATTATGATTGAGTGTCCTTATGTTATTGATTATTTTGAATCATAACTGATAAATTGGAAAATTAATTAGTGCTCTCCAGCCTGCTAGTGTTTGGGAGAAAATGCTTCTTTTGACTATTTTCTGATAGAGGGTTTGTGAATTGTTTCTTAAGTTATTGATTTTTCTTTTACAAGAAATTAAAACTATTTGTATATCCACAAGTGGAAAATATATATATCCAAGTCCAGGGAGGTCTTCATGCCATATCCATGTTAAGAAACTTGGATTCTCAGGGAAACTAGAACTTAACCACACGCATAAACAAAATATCAACTGTGCGCTAACAGCTATCCTACCATAGCTGTTTTCTTTTCTATAGGGTCCTTGACCCATAGCACAAATTCTACCTAAACCATTCTCACTTACCCCATCAACAAATTAAGATTCCCACCAACCCATTAAATAATAAAATGTCAATTTTAACCTTAAAAAAATGAGAGAATTACAGATCATCTACAATCATTAGAAAACATTATCTCCTCTCTCTCTCTCTCTCTCTCTCTCTCTCTCTCTCTCCCCCCCCCCCCCACTCCCAGATATATTCTCCGGCGAGGAAAGACGGTCGAACTCTGCCAACCGGCGGCAGAGGCGTGGCGGTGACGGAGGAGATCATCGGCAACGAAAGGGAGATGAAGGCGGAGATCGTGGCCGTGTGGGAAGAGACATGGGTGCCCAGATCAATTCTCTCTCTCGCTCTCTCTGACGGACCGGTGGTGGTGCAGCTTAGCCGCTCGAGTCCCAGCCACCGCTTGAAGACGAGAGCAGGAGTCGTGGCTGGGCTTGGAGTCGAGTCGCCGGTAAAATTTTCGGCATTCCTTCCACTAAACGCCTCTCTCTTCTCTCTCTCTCTCTCTGCAGAAGCCTGTTCCCAGAAAATCTCGATCTGTTGTTCTTCCACCTCCGGGTACTGGATTAGAAACATGAAGAACCGGTCCGGGTCTGGTACTATTGCGGCAGGACTTTCTTCATCTCGGTGGCTCCTGTGGCGTTCTCGTCGTCGCTGCTGTGGAGCTCAACCGGAGCAGCAAGAGCTCACTTCGGTTTCTGGGTCGACATTTCAAAATGTCTTAAACTTCTTCTAATCATATTTGGTGTTAACATGGATCTAGGTAAAAACGTAAACACTGCCAAATGGAAGAAGAAAATAGTTTTTTTTTTCTTTGGCAAAATACATAAATTCTCCAATTTGGCTTCACTTCTTTCTTTTGACAATTGAATAATATGGAACATATATGGTATACATCTTTATCAGGGTCAATTGAATAATATGCACTCAATTTGTAGGGTAATTAAATTTTAATTGGGGCAATAGACATCTATTGGGGGGTAATAATTTTTTTGAATTGATGTAATGTCCTTGTTTTTTTCATTAATCAAAGTTTTATTTGTCTAATTTTATGGAGATCAGTTCCTATTCTGGCAACGGAAAGTTCTATTGGGGGGCAATAGACCTTTCCGGTGAGGTTTTCAGAAAAGTCCGGTGGGCAGCGTCCGGTCATCGGATTCCAGTAAAAGTTGGCTGGAATCCTGCTACTGGTGGTTGGATTCCGACGACCGGTGATCGGAATCCAGCGACTAGTGACCGTCTCTGGTGAAGTCTCCTATGGTTTCTCTCTCTTCCATTTTCACTCTCTCTCTCTAAGTAACAAATGAGTGCCTTATGCTTATTGTAATTTGGGGTTCAGGTATCATGTTCCCCCCATGTATTCTACGGTTTCATTAATGGTAAAGGCGTAAGGACAGCCGTTCTGGCCCTCTTTCAACAAAAAAAAGTAACAAATGAGTGAGGGTAAAATGATATTAAAAAAAAAATAAAAATAAAAAAAATCCTTGGGGTATTAGGGAAGACTCTCTTAGAGTGTTTTGGATAAGAGGGAATTAAAAAAACTTAATGGGGTAGAACTTAACCACATGCACAAACAAAATGTCAACTGTGCGGTAACAGCTATCCTAACCTAGCTTAATTTTTTCGATTTTCTATATATAGTACGCTTACATAGATATTTAGAGCATTCACCTCTCAGCTAGTAAGAAAGTGATCAATAGAAAAGGATGACCCAGATTCCAGTGGTAGATTTCTCAGATCCCGAGTGCTTGAAGCCAGGGACAAGTTCATGGCTCTCGGCACGCAATCAAGTTTGCAATGCACTCGAGGATCAGTTTGGCTGTTTTATAGCGATACTGTCCAACAAAGTTACCTTGGAACTTCACAACACCGTCTTTGGTGCCATGAACGAGTTGTTTGAATCCCCAGACGGCATCAAAGATCAGAACAAGTACGAAAAATGGCCTTTCTGTGGCCATTTCAAGTCGAATTCTGTCCTTGAACGCTTGGGGATTTATGATCCTACAAACCCAGAAGAAATTCACAACTTTTCACGTCTTTTTTGGCCTACTGGAAATGATCAATTTTGGTACATAAAATTTTGAATTATTTCCAGTTCATAATTTCTTTCATTCTCTTCTATTTTATATTGATTTGTCAAAGCAGGCATGAAATACCAATTGATTTTTACAGTAGAAAATAAGGATCCAAATTTCTTTCATTCTCTTCTATTTTTATATTGATTTGTCAAAGCAGGCAGGAAATACCAGTTGATTTTTACAGTAGAAAATCAGGATCCAAGAACCTCATAAAAGCTTCTTTTCTTATCCCAACTCGCAATCCTTTGAGCTTTTGTAGTAGTATTCAAACATGCATTATTGGATGCACTTTGATTTATATTAACATATTCTTCTCCTTGCCATGCAGTGATGGTGTCCATTTGTACGCAAAAGTGATGAAAGAACTAGATCAAGCTGTGACGAGAATGGTATTCGAAAACTATGGTGTAGAGAAGCACCATGATGACCACATTGAATCCAGTTTTTACTGCTTTCAATTTTCAAAATACGCGGAGCCTAAAATATCTGGAAGTAATGTGGGTATAGTGAGTCATACAGATAAGAACTTCACCTCCATACTCCATCAAAACCAGATCAATGGCCTCGAGATTTATACAAAGGATGGCGAGTGGATAGGTTTCGATCCTCATATATCCTCTACCTTCATCCTTCATATTCATAGCAAGTGATGTATTTCAGGTAACAGTTTTTTTATTTATTTTTAATCGCAATATTAGCCTTTACTCCTCGTATACACATTTAAAGAAGTTTATTTATGACATGGCTAGGTTTGGAGCAATGACAGAATAAGAGCTTGTAAACACAGGGTCAACCTGATTCACTCAGATAAGATAAGATACTCGTTTGGGCTCTTCTCACTCAAACGAGGAGTAACAACCGTACCGGAGGAGCTGGTGGACAAGGATCACCCTTTAAAGTATAAGCCGTTGAATCAGGTTGAGTATATTCAAGCGCAGGGCTACAAAGATGGTGAAGGACATGAGTGTAAGCTCAAGGCATTCTGTGGTATTTGAATATTTGATTTCCATTTAGCCACATGAGTACTGTGGTATTTAAGCCCAGGAGTAACAACCGAACCCGAGGAGCTGGTGGACAAGGATCACCCTATGAAGACTAATATACTTACCATTGTTTAAATAAACGTTGGCCACATTGCATGCAAAACGCATGTAGAGAGTGGTAATAGTAATCTGGTGAATAAAGTGTTGATTGGTACTATATATATAATACCATCAGTGTAATCAATCTTTGTATTTTATTTTGATTTAGTGTAGGGTCCAAACGATGGGTCTGGTGTAGAGTTTGTGAGTTTGGCTAGTGGGCTGTTGTGAGTCCATTTATTTTGTTTTCGTTTTTCAATTTATTTTACCTTTTTAGTTAATTGTAGCTTTTTGCCCATAATAAGTTACTATCGTTATTAGGATGATGTGGGGTTAGTCCTGGTTTGTGTCCTTTGTCTGCCTTGGGCCAGTTAGATGATGAGTTCCTTGCTTCTTTAAATGGTCGTAACTTCTTAGTGGTAAAATGAAATATGGTGTCACCAGATTTGTTTTCCGGTGACAACATGGTGGAAAAGCTGTTCTTATTAGAATTCTATGGGTTCTAATAAGCATTTACTTTTCGGTATGTCACCACAATTGTAAAGCAACTAGAGTAGCCAATAAAGCTAACCACGTGGTGTGGTGTGTTGGTCGAGCTGCCTAGTCTGGAACCCCCAGGTCTAGAGTTCGAATCCCAGCTCCATCCCGTGGCCAGCAGATTTGAGGGACTTGGGTTAGTTAAAACACCCAATGGTTCGTGCGTCTGCGGTGCAGTGATTAGTCTGGCTATGCTGGGATACACTGCATGGGTGTGTGTGTTGGTTCTATTGACGTCTTCCACTCAAAAAAAAAAAAAAAAAGAGTAGCCAATAAAGCACTTCTCGCTAATTGGTGCAACTTAGGGCATTTACTTTCTGGTATGTCACCACAATAAACATTTCTTCTATCATAAAACTGACAACTAGGATTTAGATAGAGAAAGACAAGAAGAGGGAGACTGGTCAAGAACCAAGCTTGAGCTTTGAAAATGGTTGAACAGAGGATTCTTCAAAAATCCAGTACTGGAAACGTTATGGTTGTTCAGTTCCTTTTGAAGTAGTTTAGTTCTGAAGAAAAAAATTACCACGAATGTGAGAGTAGACTTACGGAGAAGAACGATAGAACTATATATATTTTTTTATTTGTTGTGTTTTTTTCTTATATTATTTATAAAATAGGGATTAACAGGGTTAATGGGATGTCAAGTTCATATACAGATGTCAAAACAGTAATGAAGGGACAGGTTTGGTATAGGTGTTTTGTGGACAGCTGATTTCCTTCCATACAAACTCAGCCTTGATTTTTTAGATTTATTACAAATAAATTAAAAATTCAAACTGCTTCTAAGGGTAATCAAATTCAGATGTTGATGATTCCAGCAATAAACCGCTTAATTCCCATTCAACTGGATTTCTCCAACTTTGTTTACAGTCATCTGAACGTGTTATTTTCTGTCATAAAGTTGACAACTAGCTTTTGTAGATCTTCAATATGCCATTGCTAAATGTCCTGGTCATTTATTACATTATCTTCTATCATAAAGTTGACGGCTAGTTTTTGTATATCTTCAATATGCCATGGTCATTTAACCGCAATTATTTATTATGCCACCGCTAGTCAACCGTGCTCATTCATTATGCAACAGCCATTCAACCACAGTCTTTCATTATGCTGCGGCCATTCAACTGTGATCGTTTAATATACTTTGTGGACTCGGCCCACCTATCTGTCACTAGAGTAAAAAGTCAACGATCATTCTCTCTCCCATCTTCAGTGAGGTCTCCGGCAACCTCCGGTAAGGGTCTCCGACGAGGTCTCCAACAAGCACAAAATCTACTGTCACTATCAACAAAATCTACCTGGTAAGATTTCCAGCGATCTCGGATGAGGTCACAAAAGTTATTGTCACCAACATAAAAACTACTATAATCAACACCAGAAAGCTATTCTTACCAACAATGAAAGATACTGTCACCACAAACAATAGCTACTGTTACCAACAATAAAATCTACTCTCGTCAACGCCAAAATCCACTCTGACTAATACCAAAAACTACTGTACCAACACCAAAAGCCACTCTTATTAACAACAAAATCTACTCACCAACACCAAAAGTTACCACCAAAAGCTACTCTCACCAACACCAAAAGCTATTTTTACGAATCTGTCATTTTCGCACAGATTCGTTTTTCGTTGTAAGTTTCAACAATGATAAGCTATGCCAATGTTATATTTATCTTGTTTGAGAGGATTGTAGATTATTGTATTATGTGTTGTTTATATATTTCATGTCGTTTAGGTTTGTTTGAAACACAAAAAAAAAAAAAAAATTGGAACTCTCTTGACTTGCCTGTTTAGTATACTTTATGACTGATCAATGTATTTGATCCATTTGTTAATCCACTGTGTTTGACAATATTAACATGATTCAGTATTTCAATATGAAGAGAGTACTCCATCCACAACACGATGCGAACGACCAATTTCTCACCCACTTCGTTAATTTTAATTTTTTTGTGTTTTTATAGATTACCATAATAACTCTTTATTTTTATTATAAAAGGTATTTATGGTAAATTAAAATTTGGTGAAGCCTTTAACATCTTTACCAAATTTTTGCTTTCCTTTATAGTAGAGAGATGAGTTGCTAAGGGGGGTGTATTGTATATGGAATTAGTGGAACTTTTAAAGAAATCTAGGGAATTTAAAAGTCAGGGTGTATTCAATATAGACTTTTAACAGTCCATGAAAGTTTTGAGGTATTCAATTAGGATTTTTAAAGACTTCATGAATTCCACCAAAATCTAGAGGTATTCAATTAGGACTTTTAAAAATGAATAAAAGTACAGAGGTATTCAAAATATCATTCATACTTATGGAATTAGAAAATCATGGATAATCATGGACTTTGTAGTGTTAACTATACATACCAAACTCCAATAATTTTCCAGCCTCCAGACCAAAGATTTCAAAAAGTCTATCAAAGTTTCCTCTTCAATAAAAAAAAATCTATCAAATTTCTTCTCTCTTCGCACGAAGAAGTTTGTCCTTCATCATATCTCTTTCTTAATTTTTTGTCTTTTCTCTAATTTTTTATGATATCAACTTTTTTTGATACCCAACATGTTCATTGTAGTTGTTGAATGTGATTTTTTTTTTTTTTTTTTTTCAATTGTGATACTTCGAGCCCTAATAGCAATAAAAATTATTTATGAAACCCTAAAACTCAAATATTGTGGTTTAACCCTAAGACCTTGAACCATACTAAATTTTATCTTATTAATGAATTATTCTCATTAATTTGAATTTGGTTCAAAAAAAGGTTGAGTAATTGAATTTCAATTGATTGATTATAGATCAAGACATTGACCAATATTGCTACAATATACGTTAATCGGCGAAAACAAAATTGATGAGAATAATTAACCATAAACATCAAGTGATCTATATTGTATATTTATGTTGTTACTAAACAGACTAACAATCATTTATTTGAGTATATTTCTATTAGAAGATACTGGAGCATTGAAGAGACAACAAGTTATTATTTTGTTTTGTGTTTGGGCTACATTTGTTTTTATTTTATTATTATTTTATATATATAGATATATTTTGTACATCCTAGGAAATCTGTAGAAGTCATTCATAATAAAGTATATAGATTTTCATGAATCAATAAAAGTCTGTTGCTAAAATCAATGGTTTTAAGAAATCCATAACAGTCTATCAATTTTTTAAAGAATCTGTGGACTTTTCAAAAAGTTTGTCATTTAAAAAAAGTATGCACAAATCCAAATACAATACGCCCCCCTAAATACCTATATATAGTGCCCATGGCCTCTGCATAGTGTTTCAAAACAAAAAGTTTTACCTGTTTCGGTTGC
This sequence comes from Rosa lucieae, assembly GCA_024704745.1. Taxonomy (NCBI): domain Eukaryota; kingdom Viridiplantae; phylum Streptophyta; class Magnoliopsida; order Rosales; family Rosaceae; genus Rosa; species Rosa lucieae. Next base: position 18,251,004 of record CM045493.1, on the reverse strand, counting down.
GTCTCTAGTCAGTCGGGATTGACGATCATTGTTGAGAATAATGATTACAAAAAGAAAGGATAAAAAGGATAAACGGAAGTGAAAGGATCATTTTACCCTTGAATAAGATGTATTAAAGGGACAACATCGTTTCCATGTTTCCTTCTCTCTCTCACTCTCTTCCGCTCAGTGCTTTAACATATGGACACAAGATGTACTATCACTCCCTGAAACTTGAATCTATTAGTTATAACTTGGAAGAGAATCGCAATTATACTTCACTTCACTTCAAAACTTGATGCATCCAGTAATTTCTATTCTATTAATGGTTCAAGAACAATGTTGATTATGTTCACAAGGAAAACTCGTAACACCACTCAGTAATGGCTAAAACACAGAAAGTCGGAACTCATACCCCACGAGAATGTCTAATACTGTTGATCTAACTAACAAAACATGGAATCAAGCCAATTTTTTTTGATAATATTGACCCGATCAAGGGCGCGCCAAACATGGAATCAAGCCAATTTTAGTATTCTAAATGTGAATAGATGAAGGAAGTAGTGGAATCTGTACTGGGTGCAACTGATATATATTATATATATACACATCAAGCAAACAAAATAGGCACAATCCACCTGCACAAACTCGGGAAGTTTCATCCTATCAAAGTATCAAACCACAAGACCACAACAGAACAACAATCATAACCAAAAGCCATTGAAAAGCAGAGCCTGAACAACATCTATGCATTCAGTCAACACATCTGGGCAAGGAGTCAATTGAAATCTGGGCAGCAAATTTGAACAATACCAATCAACATCTATGCATTTAGACAATGATCAAAGCAATTCCGAATCGGTTGTAACAATCAACAATCTTATATTCACAAAGCCATTGAAAAGCATCGCATCAATTAACATCCAAAGTGTGAAAATCAATTGGAAACATACATTCAAATCTTTTGCTGCAAATCGAACTCCAAGTCTCCAACTCGAACTCAAAGTGCGAAAATAGTCTCCTTTAAAGCCAAATCCTTGAGAAAACTAATGGATTCTAACAGAATTGCATCAGCTTGCAGCCTTTTGGAAGTGCAAAGGCTGGAAAGGAAAGCCGAACGAAAAGGAAGTGCAAAGGATGAAAAGGAGATCAACACCAATCAACACAAATGAAAAGTGTCCAAAAAATTCACCAAATTAAACAAAATCGAACTCAACCCACTGATATCAAATGATACAAGGACACTGGCAGTACTCAAATCATAGGCCTTCATCAAAATCATAGAAATTTGAAACTAAAATAGATAAAAAACTAACCTGAATCAAATTGCCAAGCAGCCTTGATTGAGTGAGGCTTCGATTTCCAACCCAAAATCGTGATGAAAGGCTAGATGAATCAGCGTAAGAGGGAGAGAGATTGATGGGGCATTAGTGATCAGAGATTGATGCGGCATCATCTATCAAGAAGGGTTTCATGGCAACCAAGTAATTGCCTCAACCAATGGAGGATAGAGACCGGTATTATCAAAATTTCATTAATCAACAGTAACCAGCGCCGTAGTGATTTCCTAGCTTCTGGCTTTTAAAAGCAAAGGGGAGGCAGCTTCTGCTTTTCGATGGAAGCCACAGCAGCTTTTGGAGAAAGCTGATGAGAAGTTGGCTTACCAAACACTTATGGGTCTTATGCTTATAAGCAGAGGAGCTAAAAAGCCCCCCCCCCCCCCCCCCCCCAACATAGCCTTAGCCCTAATCGCTTGTTTGTTCCTCTTCGTTTTCCTTGTCACCGTGCAATGGCGGTAGCAGAAGATCTACCCGAAGATATTATAGTTAACATCCTTACTTGGTTGCCTGTGAAGTCCTTAATCCGATTCACCTCCCTTTCGAAACACCTGCATTCCATTATATTATCAGATCCCAAATTCGCCCAATCCCAATTGAAAGCAGCTCGTCAGCAGAAAACCCTTAGCCGCAGACTCCTCGTCTCCACCGACGCCTGTCAACTCGAATCCCTACACTTGGATCATACGTCGTTGTTTGGAGAGCCTTCGTCCGTTAGAAAGTTCAGTTTCCCTTTCTAGCCACAATGGTCTGGTATGTCAAGCTATGTCAAGTTACTAGGCTCCTGCAATGGTCTGGTATTTGTAGCTGTTGATGAGACATTGTTTTATATCTGGAACCCATCCATTGGATTCTTGAAGCAATTACCTGACCCAGGTTTTTCCTTGAATAAAAATGTGCTAGCATATTATGGTGTGGGCTATTTGTCCGCTACTGATGACTACAAAGTTTTGGTAGCCTCCTATAGCTTTCGTGAAGGGGAGTTACAGGTCTAGGTGTTCTCATTGACAACTCATCTTTGGCAGAGGATTGAACCCCCTGGCGGCTCCTATATTGAACTCGATCTTCAGGGGACTCTTTCGAATGATGCACTTCATTGGCTAAACTACTCCATCGACGAGGATGAAATTGTTTCTTTTGACTTGGCAGTGCAGGAGTTCCGGGGAATGCGATTGCCTAATTTCGACCATGATGGTAAGAGTTTCAACTATCTTGGGGTTTGTGGAGGCTGCCTGTCTTAAATTTTGAATCAATGAATAGATGTCTATATTGATTGAATAAGATATTACAAATATATAGGAGAGACAGATTGCTCTCCAAGCAAGGATATCTCATTCTAGATTATTCTATGCTAGAGGACTAAACATGGTAAAATACTATTACATGATTCCTTTCCTTTTACGCCTCAATACTCCCCCTCAAGTTGGAGAGTGGATATTGTGAACTCCCAACTTGTTAACTAGAAATTCAAAGGATGCCTTGCCTAATGGTTTTGTAAAAACATCTGCAATTTGTTGAGATGTGGGTGTGTAGGCCGTTTCAATCTTTCCAGACTTTATGTATTGTCGCACCACATGGCAATCCAAGTCAATGTGTTTAGTCCTCTCATGGAATACCGGATTTGCTGCAATGTACAGGGCTGACTGATTATCACAATGCAGCTTTGCTGGGTTTGAGTTGATAATACCAAGATCTTTCAAAATAAATTGCAGCCAAACTAGTTCACAACTAGCCTCTGCCATGGATCGATACTCAGCTTCTGCAGTTGATCGCGCAATTGTGTCTTGCTTTTTGGTTTTCCAAGAGATCAAAGAATTCCCAAAGAATGTACAATAACCAGTGACTGACCTTCTTGTAATTGGACAACTAGCCCAGTCTGAATCACAGTATGCTTTTAGCTCAAGAGAACTATCCACAGGAAAAAAGAGTCCTTGCCCTGGTGTTCCTTTCAAATAACGTAAGACACGAAGTGCAGCTTCCATATGTGGTTTTTGTGGTTGATGCATGAAACGACTTAATACATGAACTGAAAACACAATATCAGGCCGTGTCACTATAAGATAAATAAGACGTCCTACTAACCTTCTATAGCATGAAGGATCATGTAGCAAATCCCCATTAGTGGGAGAAAGTTTCAAGTGCTGCTCTATAGGAAAAGCAGCTGAACTTGTTCCAAGAAGTCCTGCATCATCAATTATCTCTAAGGCATACTTTCTTTGAGAAATAAAAATCCCTTTCTTGGAACGTGCCACTTCTATGCCCAAAAAGTACTTCAAATTTCCAAGGTCTTTGATGCGAAAGCGTTGATGTAGGAAATTTTTAAGAGACTGAATGGCTGTGGGATCATTTCCTGTAATCACAATGTCATCCACATAGATTAAGATAGCAGTAAAGGAAGAATCTGTGGACCTGGTGAATAATGAATAATTTGGCACAGATTGCATGAAACCGGTATCTTGGAGAGCGGTGGTGAACTTCTCAAACCAATTCCTAGAAGCTTGTTTTAAGCCATATAATGATTTATTTAGGCGACACACCAAATTCTCCCCCTGTCGGCTAAATCCAGGAGGTGGGAGCATGTAAACTTCTTCATCCAAATCACCATGTAAAAAGGCATTTGAACATCAAGCTGGTGGAGAGGCCAGTGACGCACAGCTGCAATGGCAAGCAAGCACCGGAAGGTGACTAACTTGGCAGTAGGGGAAAAGGTCTCAAGATAATCCAAGCCTTCCTTTTGTGTATAGCCTTTTGCGACAAGTCGTACCTTGTACCGCTCAATGGAACCATCTGAATTATATTTGATTTTATAGACCCACTTGCAGCCAATGAGTTTCTTTCCTGCAGGCAAAGGGGTTAGTGTCCAAGTATGATTTTGCTCAAGAGCTTGTATTTCCGTGTTCATTGCCTCTTGCCATCTATGATCTGTCTCAGCTTGAGAAAAGGAAGTAGGTTCTTCATGTTGAGAGATACTGGCTACAAAAGAGTGGTGAACGGAAGACAATTTATGATAACTAAGAAAATTAGAGAGGGGATAGCGAGTGCCTTTACCTTGGGTGGAAGAAGGAGCCGAAGAAGAGGATGGATGAGATGTGGCTTGGTAGCAATGAAAATCCTTAAGAAGCACATATGTTTGACGCTCTCTTTGAAAATGACGAGTGGTTAGTGGTGGTGGTTGGGAATTTGGAGGTGAAGTGGAGTGCGTAGGTGGGATGGAAGTGGTTGTTTCAATCCCTGTGGATGGCTGAGGGCTAGACACTGCTGTATGTGGGATTGAAGGGCTTATGTCGATCCTAGAGTATGCCTTCTTAACAGTTGGAAGAGGGTTCATAAGGAGGATTTGTCCTCTTGTGGCTGCTTATGATTCATTTAAACCCATCAAAAATTGCATCAATTTTTCTCGTTCTTCTTTCTCACCCAAGAACTTCTTTGTTGAGCAAATACATGCTTCTTCAATGGTGTTGTAGGGGGCTAATTCATCCCATAATCCTTTCAATTTTGTGTAGTAAGCAAATAAAGACAGCTGTTCTTGCGTGTGAAAGGCTATATCTCTCTTGATCTGAAAAATTCTAGGGGCATTACTTTGTGAAAAACTTTCATTGAGATCAGTCCATACCTCATGTGCGGTTTCAGCATAGATGACACTGTTGGCAAGGTCGAGTGAGTTTACGATCCATGATAGGATCATATCATTGCACCTCTTCCACTGTTGATATTCGTTGGGTTGCGTAACTGATGACGACTTCTGAATTGTTGCATCAATGAATCCTGTTTTATTTTTTGCGCTTAAGGCTATGCTCGTAGAGCGGTGCCATGTGCCATAATTTTCTCCAACCAAAGGTTTTGATACCAAAACCATGCCTGGGTGATCTGAATGATGAATAAAATAGGGATTGGCGGTATCACTGCTGTCTTGAGCATCCTTTCCCTTGGTATTCTTCTTATCATTGTTCGAGGCATTGCTGTCTTCTCCCATTGTGAGATAAGTGTTTGCCTGCTAGGGTTTATTTTGGTGGCTAGGGTTTATCTCGGCTGCTATTGTTGATTAGGGTTGTATGATAAGAGCCGTGATGGCTCTGATACCATCTTAAATTTTGTATCAATGAATAGATGTCTATATTGATTGAATAAGATATTACAAATATATAGGAGAGACAGATTGCTCTCCAAGCAAGGATATCTCATTCTAGATTATTCTATGCTAGAGGACTAAACATGGTAAAATACTATTACATGATTCCTTTCCTTGTACGCCCGTTATCTGGACGGTTCTTGTGACTCTATTGATTTCTGGGTCATGAAAGAATATGACGTGAGTGACTCGTGGACTATGCTCTTTAGCTTAAAGCTCTCCGATCCACCTGAGTTAAACTCGTGTTCCACAGAATTCTTGGTTGTGGAAAGTAGTATAGTTGCCGCGAATTGGACTGTCGAGGGGTTCGAGTTGATAAGGATTGACCATAAAGAAGATGAGAAGCTTGGGCAGTATATGCTTAAGGAGAATCATATTTGTATGATTGAATATGAAGAGAGTCTACTTTGGATTAGTAGTTGTTAGAGCAAAAAATGTTTTGTAATTGGCATTTCCTAGCTCATTATCTAAAGCAACTCTTGTATCTAGTTTTAGCCTATGTCACTTTGATCTTCAGAAGAATGTTGTGCTTCAAGTTCTATGGATCTTTCCTCCTCAACATCATCAGGTATAAATTGCATTCATATTGCTTGCTATTTTTAGGATTGAAGGTCCATATCTATCCTAGATTAGGATGAGACTTGCATTTCAATCCTGTGTGTCTGAGCTGAGCTGGCAGCTTGTTTTATTTAATGTGTCTGATCTGATCTTAATCAAGTGAGTTATCCTTCTTACACATGTCCAGTCAGCCCTAGCTCGGGTCTTTCCATATAAATAGATTCTCACACTCAGCTAGCCACATACTTGCATCTAGAGAGCACTGTTCCTTATCGGGTTCTCTTATCCTCAGAACTCTCCAGAGATGTACTGAGCCAAAATCTTCTTTGATAACATCTGGGTAAGCTGTTCCATGTCTAGCTTCCAAAGTATTGTCAAACCCAGAAAACCATATCTTTAAAACACCATCTGTGTATGTCTTCTTGTGTGTTGCATACATGTCTTTGTGCCTTGAGATGATTGACGACGTTGTGGGAGTTGTGCCATCTGAAGATTGACGAAGGAATTACAAGTTCAGCTGGTGAAGTCAGTAGCAAAGCAAAGACAGAGCTGCCTTCTAGATTGGGTCTAGGTAGATCGAGCGTCTGTAAGTGTTTATGTACTGATTTCTTATAGTGGATTTGTTACCGGCATAGTGCCCGCAGTTGTTTCCCTTCTCTAAGGGTTTTACTGCGTCAACAGTCTTGGTGTTTGTGTGTGATGCTTTTGGCTTCTGTTGATGGTTTGGAAAATTGAGAAAGTCTTAACCTTGTTGCGATTTGATTAGTGGTTTTGATTAGGATCAAAGTTATTCTGTAATCATAATTTAGGATTGAAACCACTCTGGAATCCTAAACCATAAGTTAAAGTTGTTGGCCAGATTTCTTATCACTTTAAATAGTGGCATAAGTACCCGTTCTGTAATTATAGTAGTTATTATCCAGAACAAGAGAAAGAGCAGGTCAAGATACTCGAAACCCATCAGAAGGCCTCACAAAGCTGAAATGAAAGGAATGTTTGCTCTTTGTATTCAAATGATGGATGGTTAGTCTCTTTCTCCTCATTTTGACTCTGTGTTCATGCATTTGAAAACTGTTTGTTTATTTTATGCTTCTCTTAAACCGTGCATTTGGAAGTTAAAAGTGGTTGTGAACCGGTTGAGTTCCTTGTACCCTTCTCTTATGCCATGCATGCTTAATGCTTGATTGGCTTTCTGTGGCCAGTTTCTTCATCGGAATTCTTTCTCATCAGTATCTAAACAGTCAATCAGATGGATTAATTTGAGGTATTGGTTTATGTATGATTCTTAGAGATGAGAGACTGAGCTCTTTAATAGATCTATTTACAATTGTTAGTTGAAACTTAGAAGGCATAAAAGGTACTATTATTTATTTTGGTCAGCATGGGATTGGTGTTCTCATTTCTCTTAGAGTATTGGAAATATGTACATCGATCTGTTTGTTATATTGAAGGGGTTGCAATTAACTTTTTTGTTTGTGTTTTATTTTCCTTAGTTATGATCTTCATACTGTTTTTATACAGCATTAGAATGCCAGGAAATGCACATGAGTGGTATCATGCAGGTACCAATGATCTTTTGTTAAGATTTCCGCTATAGTTATCGGAATTGTTTCAGTTCGTATCAGTGACTAATCTGAGTCATTCATTAACTTTTTTCAATAAATCATTTTCTAGAGTTTCATTTTGTCACTTCAAGTGGTCAAAACTCCACAGACTCTCCTTTGTACCAAAGGCTGACTGAAGGCAACTTATGTAGTTGTTTGAGCCCAAAAGCATTTTTGGCAAGATCCTTTGGTGGGTTCAAGCCAGTGGGCCGATACCTGCGGCCCAAAAATAAAACTACACGAGTCTGGGTTATAGCTTCGCCCATTCCGTGACTCATAAGGAGACGAAACCTTCTTGAATTTGAGTAGTAGAGATGAAATAAGAAACTACAATTAAGAATCCTTCCAAGGGAAGGAGCAGTCGAAACCCTAGGGTATAAGTACAGGGTTAAGCGGCGAAATCAAGGACCTCTCTCTAATCAACTAATCCCAGCGATTACAAAGCCTCCCCGGAGCAAACCTTCAACCTCTTTGAAACCCGGTGATCGCCCGCCAGTCCTAGTCTCCTCGCGAGCCTACTGTCAGAATCACCAGATCAACCCGGCGACCGTGCTTCCAGTCCTAGTCTCCTCGCGAGCCGACTGCCAGTACTACTGCCACCGATACACCCAACGAAGCAAGGGTAACGCCCTCGCAATCCAGCGAAGCTAAAGATACGCTTTAGCAAACCCCGTGCTTTCTCAGAACTTCCCAATGATTGCTCTGCTCAACCTACAACGTTGAGTATCGATTTTGGTGACCGAAGAGATCACAACCAAAGTCCTTACCCGTAAGGCAAAAGTCCTTTCCCAAAAGGCAAGAGAAGAACCCTGTGACGAGGTTGGTGCTCTCCTCGTCCACAATGCTTGAAGAAGAAGTCAGGTCAAGGGACTACCCCAACGACTGCACCCCGCGGTGCTGGCACGCCTACGCAATCACACTCTCAAAAGAGACTGTTTGCACACCAGCTGGTTTTGGAGCCAAACATTTTGGCACACCCAGTGGGACCACAGTAGTGTTTCTTTGTGAACGCAACCATTGAGAAGTCTAGCGATAACCCTTATCAAAAAGGCTACGCTAACTGCTCAAAACATAAGACCTCCAGTTACAGACCGCATCCTCGCGCGGACTGTCGTGGTCTTTCTGAAGAACAAGTGACGCAACGATTCTCTCATCAGCCCCAATCACTCGATATGTCAACTGGACAAGATGAGAATCGCTCGACCGCTACTGAGGGTCAGAGCGTCAATGTTAATCAGGCCAGCGAGCCTGTTATCCCCACCACTGTCAACACTGCAGCGGGAGGTGGAGAAGGAGAGGCTTTCGTTGCAAAGCCTATTTCGGAAGGAGCGACCTTCGAGGAAAGGTGCGCGATTATCATGGAAAATATCGAGAACCATCGCAAGAAGATGGACGCCGATTTTGTCAGGGAAACCGCAAAGGCAGATAAGCTCTTACGCGAACTGGATCAGCGTATGACTCGACATACAAAGGATACCTGACAGCAGATCGCACAATCAGAAAGTGCTGTGAAGGCACACGCCGCAGGTATCGCTAGCGAGCAAGATCAGCGTCAAAAGGCAATTTTGGAGGCTATAGCTGGTCATACCAAGCAGACCGCGTCAGATATGGCAGGTCTTCGCAAGGATGGGGCCAACCTAGCAACCGAGGTGGCTATGCAAAGAGCAGAATTGAATTAAGCAAGAGAAGTATTGAACAAAGCTTTAGGGGATCCTAATGCTATCCTTGGCTCTCTTGGCCAACCATCCGGTTCAGGCAAGTACGTGCCTCCAAATCAGCTCGAGAAGACTAACAACCATGCTGTTTCTTCCTCAGCTACTATTGCTGCTACACCGTCGAAGAATAAAGAACAAGCACTAGTTATCAGTGGCAGCCAGGAAAAGACTGCTTCATCAAGCGGACACACCACCAGACAAAGGCACCAAGCCTCAAAGGGCGCGGGGACTTCGTCCGAACCTGTTACGTTCGTTCAGTACGACAGCGACAGGGCAGAGATGATGTATCAAGAACTGCCGGGAAGTTATTATGGGCTCGACCAGACCGGCACCCTGATCAAGATAACAGCTCTGTCAAAGGAAGAGATTACGCCAGCGGTAACTCTCCAGCAACAGGCTACTACCCGCGTTGTGCATGTCGGGGAAGGGTCGGCAATGGTGAACCAGGCAATACCTGTGTAAGCAACCCACCGGACTGCGGCGACACCTCCTCCTCCGGGCCCAGATTATGTAAGACGTGATGAAGTAGAGGAGATGATCAGATTGGCCAACCCTAGGGCCCAGCCAGATGGGGTCTATGAAGGACCTTTCCCGCCACACATCATGCTCGCACCTTTCCCCTGGGGTTATAAGAATATCATTTTTTCTACTTTTTCAGGGGAGGACACTGAAGATGCGGCAACACATCTGGCCAGGTTTAGGGTACAGTGTGGCCAATACCAGAATGATGATGTCCTCAAATGCAGGATCTTTGGTACTTCTCTGTCGGGCGCCGCCTTCAGATGATTTTCTAAGCTTAGGCCAGGAACAGTGGCGGATTGGCCGGCAATGGAACTGCTCTTCCGTGAGACGTTTGGGACTATTGAGCCAGAAGTAGACCTAGCCTCTCTCACTCAGATGGCCCAGCAGCCTACAGAATTAGTAGTCGCCTATCTTCAGCGCTTTCAAATCCAGAAAGCCAAGCTGAATGTCATCCTGCCCGAGAAGGAGTTAGTCAAGTTGGCGGTCAAGGGTTTGGAGCCCCGTCAACGAAAGAAGCAGCATGGCAGCATGATTCAGTCGATGGGAGAACTCATCACAGAGGTGGGCAGTTTCGAGCATCTCCTTAGAGAAACAGATGCAAGGAAGAATGCCTCCAGAGGAACGTACGTGCCAGGTAAACATCATACTATAGCAGCCCTGAGCTACCAACCGGCCACCTACGACCCTTATTACCATCATAACGCTGAAAAAATGGTCCAGGATGATGAAGAGGACGAGGATATAGCGGCCTATGAGTTAACCGAGAAAAAGAATTCGTCCTTGAAACAGTTGAAAATTTCCAAGGAGCCCGTTAAACTCAAATCGATGGCCTTTACCAAACCGGAGTTTGCGACATATACTTATGATGCCAATAAGGCTCACGAGATCCTTGACGAGATGATCGCTGCGAAGATGGTGAAGACTGATTTTGGACCTTTTCCTGGGCCAGAACAGTTGAAGGGGAAGAAATATTGCAAGTTCCATAATCTATGGAATCACAATACCGCGGACTGTGTAAAGTTCAAAGACCAGATTCAGGTATGGCTTGATAACGGTAGTTTACAGGTAGAGGCTCCAGTCACAGCGGCGGCACTAGTGGACGTAGATCCCTTTCCAGACACTGAGATCAACATGGTCAATGTAGACTGGACCAAACAGCAGCGACGGAAACCAACTCTGGATTTGGGTCCGAACGAGCAGAGTGAGAAGTCCATCGCGGATGAGACGCCCGCCAAGGGTAAAGTCGGATCAAACAATCAGGCCTCACCCGTGATCTTGTGCTCGCGATGTAAAGAAGAATGCAGTATCCAAGTGTCGCACGAAGAGGTCGAGCAGACATTTCACTTTGGCTCCCTACCACCAATCAAGTGGGCTTCGTCGTCGCGGAACTATCAGCCTTCCAGTCCAAGAGAAAGGGAGAAGACGGAATCACCACCATCCCCCAGAGACTCCAACTTATTCATGAAACTGAAAGCAGCCGCAGGCGGTCCGAAACAAGAGAAGACCAGGAGCGAATGCAAGAATATTCTGACCAAGCCCTACATACCACCTGCTTCAGCTAACCCTATCAAAGAGGGCAAATAGTACACCAGGGAAAAGGGCAAGGTGGTGGAGATTAGCCCGTCCAGAAAAAGGAAGCTACAGCGAAGGTTTGGTGAAGCCAAGCGTACTCTAGAGGCTCTAGATCAGGGCCTGATCAAGCCTTCACAGCTAGTCAAGTCGCCCGAGCAATACCAAAGAGAGATGGAGGCCCTGGCTGCTAAACCGTTGAGACCTCCCCGTGGTGTTAACAAACAAACAGATTCACCAACAGGGGCCTCAAAGCCCAGTGTGTTTTGCAGGATTACTGAGGAGCGCTCACCTTTTCTTGCACGAAAGGAGAACTCGCCATTTTAGTCGCTTGGTATAACATGCGGTAGAGAGCTCCTAGTACTGGTTGTCTAAGCCCGACATTGCGGCCGTTGTAGAGGGCCGTCGCTAAGGAAGTCCAAGTGCCAGTAGGCTTACAGGAAGAGGTGCAGAATATGAACTTACAGAGCCAATATTCAAGAAAAGCAATTCCGCCGGTTGCGTTGTGTTCCCGGCTGTAATACGCCAACCATCGCGGGTAGGAGCCACTGTGAGCGCTACGACCGTGCTGGGCCATGGTCGAGGTGAAGTTGACAGAATCAAACTGACCATGCACATAAGGTTCGCCATCGATGGGCAGGCCAGTGATGGCGAGGATATCCAACAGAGTGATGCTCATTTGACGAAATCTGAAGTCAAATGTGTTGGTGGCGGTGTTCCAGAAACAAAGGAAAGCAGCGAGTGGTGAGCGGTTGCCACCGCGAGGAAGATGGAAACACAGGTCAATAGTATGTGTGATTCATGCCGCGTTCCAGCGAGCCAGATCCCGTGCCCGCGTCTCGCGATACCAGGAAGTCTCCGGTACACTAATGGAGGACGGCCAATTGCCTATTTTGGCTCGATGGTTTTGGGCACCCCAGCCACTAAAATCTCCGGGAGTCCTTCGGAGGACTGGAATGGGCCGACGGACGAGTAGGCCGTATAGAGCGATAGCGTCATCTGGGATAACGCCTTGCGGCGCTAGGCCCAGTCCGATTTGATGGTCGGAAAAGCAAAGGAGCAGGGGTCGATGAATAGAGGTTTGAAGACGAATACGAACACCGATGTTGATGCCCCAAGTTTGAGCAGCCTTTTCGTTTAACTCTTCCTCTTGGTCGATGATGATTTTCTTTGGGGGAGCCATTTCTGGGTGCTTGCAGAAGAGATATTGGTAGAAATGGGTTTTTCTGGGTTTAAGAGACTGGAAGGGTTTCTGATGTGACAGGTTTTGCGGCTGTGGGTTTAAATAAAGGATTTTGTGAGGGAAACGATGCGAAAGAAAGCGTTTCTCAAACGGAAGGACGCGACCTTCATTAATGGCATCGTTTCAAGAGACCGGCGCGTCGTTCTAGTCCCCTTCAATCAATTACGTCTTCGCGGGCCTAATTTCAGGGCCTGGGGGGCAATGTTTGAGCCCAAAAGCATTTTTGGCAAGATCCTTTGGTGGGTTCAAGCCAGTGGGCCGATACCTGCGGCCCAAAAATAAAACTACTCGGGTCTGGGTTATAGCTTCGCCCATTCCGTGACTCATAAGGAGACGAAACCTTCTTGAATTTGAGTAGTAGAGATGAAATAGGAAACTACAATTAAGAATCCTTCCCAGGCAAGGAACAGTCGAAACCCTAGGGTATAAGTACAGGGTTAAGCGGCGAAATCAAGGACCTCTCTCTAATCAACTAATCCCAGCGATTACAAAGCCTCCCCGGAGCAAACCTTCAACCTCGTTGAAACCCGGTGACCGTCCGCCAGTCCTAGTCTCCTCGCGAGCCAACTGTCAGCATCACCAGATCAACCCGGCGACCGTGCTTCCAGTCCTAGTCTCCTCGCGAGCCGACTACCAGTACTACTGCCATCGATACACCCAGCGAAGCAAGGGTAACACCCTCGCAATCCTGCGAAGCTAAAGATACGCTTTAGCAAACCCCTTGTTTTCTCAGAACTTCCCAGTGATTGCTCTGCTCAACCTACAACGTTGAGTATCGATTTTGGTGACCGAAGAGATCATAACCAAAGTCCTTACCTGTAAGGCAAAAGTCCTTTCCCAAAAGGTAAGAGAAGAACTCTGTGACGAGGTTGGTGCTCTCCTCGTCCACAGCGCTTGAAGAAGAAGTCAGGTCAAGGGACTACCCCAACGACTGCACCCCGCGGTGCTGGCACGCCTGCGCAATCATACGCTTAAAAGATACTGTTTGCACACCAGCTGGTTTTGGAGCCAAACAGTAGTATTTCAAAATGCTGTAAACCAAATAGAGGAGCAGCAGTCTAGAGTAATATCAACGACTTTGCAAAGCTGTGTGAGGCTATATCAATACAGAGAGAAACTGAATGAATAATTGGAGTGAATTACTAAATTCTTCATTTCTTATTTGTGTACTTTTTATGTTCTTGGAACTGAAACAGAACATGTGATTCTGTTAGGATTTCATATTCTGCATCGCAGTATATTGAATCAGTATTAAACAGAGCATGTCAGTTTTGAATCAAAATTTTAGTTTTTGCATTGAAGTATGTGCATTTTAATCTCCATAAAAAAGTGGTTGTATATGTTCACTAATAGACATCAAATCTGATTTGCTATTGTTAGCTACTCGAGTTGATGTTCTGAGGCAAGAAAAAATTATGTCTATGGTGACAGGGAAGGCTAAATTTGTTGCCTAGTTATATTTCAACTTTTTTACTTGGTCTGTTATGCATCCAAGTTTTTTTTTTTTTTTTTTTTTTTTTTACTCATTGTTACTCTGCTCTTATGCCTTTAAAGGTTATATTTATTTGGTTTAGCTTCTGCTTTAGGCTTGACTTATTGTTTTGGAACATGCACGACAAGTTTGCTCTTAGAAAATCAGTTTTAAGGGTGTGATTTATTGCCTTGGTTGATGAGATCACTTGCTGGAGCAGGATAGTTGATGCCTTGGCCTGAAGAGGCGTCTCATTCTTTGCTTTTATTTTTTTATATACTGTTCTCTATGTGGTTTTAATGCAGCATTACCTTCTTTGATATGTAAGGGAATATGTGTTACCAAATTATAGTCAACTTGAAACGTGGTTGATAAAATTAACTTTGTTATTTGTATTAAATCTCACTTGAGCTGCTCCTAAAGTAGAATAAAGGGTTGATTGTCTAACGGGATGATCATTGACGCATTTCTTTTCATGGGTTTTGACAGATGATTGAACGTGTTGCTTTTGTACACTACAATCATGTTCACACACTCGGTGATTTTGTGCCCAGTTGTACTAAACTATTGTGGTCCGGTAGGTGATATGAATATTGTTTAGAGCAATTGGTTTGACATGATTGAATAAAAGGAGTCTAGTTTGGCTTCATGCATGATTATCAGGGGGTGGAAAAGAATTTTCAAAGATCAAAACCAAACACTTGAAGTTACCTGTATATGGTTCTGTAACTCTGTAAGGTTTTCTTCATGGTTTAGTTTTGTTGCAACATTAGTATAATTATTAGTACGTAAGGAGACTCACAAAGCGAACTGTAGATGCAGTCTCTTTGGAGGAGACTGTACTAGTAGCGGTGCTGGCTAACTTGAACTGTGAACGTGCTTGAGCATAACTTGTTGACTACATATCGATATGGCTCATCCATGTTTCAAGATTCGAGCCTCAGTCTTATGCTAAGTCACAAAAATATTCCTGAAACTCACCAGATTTTCTACACCAATAACAACAACCACGATTTGCTCTACCTGAGCTCGATCATCTAGCTTGTTTACCAATGTCATTTATGCCACTATGCCAGGTTATGAAAGTAGTGTAGTTGTGCTGAAAGCTACTTGTTTTGAGGTGATCAGGTTTGGTCATGAAGAACAGGAACCCGGAAAGTGCATAGTTGACAGGATTGGGTTTGACATGTTGGAATGTGAAGAGAGTCGAGTCTGACTCAATGGGTGGAAGAGAAGAAGAATAATTGGATTAATTCCTCCTTTTGCCCATCCAAGAGCTGCTTTGTTGCTGCTCATTCTCACTCTACTCTCATGCCTTTGAAGATTATTTATTGTTCATTTTCGGAAACGATAAACGTGAAAAAACAGTAAATCGCAGTTTTGAGGCTCGAAACAATCTCAAAAGTCTGAAAAAGCTCACATATCATGGCAAAGCAACGAGTTTTATTCCTGGCGTCGTTTCCTTTTCGAAAATGTATAGCAATCACAATTCTGACACCGAACGCCAAATTTGCAGCAAATCGGGTTTTCCCTTTTCACAATCAACCTACTCTTTGATCTTTATTATCATCCGCTCTACATCAACTAATATTCGATATCAGTAATTCTAAACTCAAATGCTATGTTTTGAGATCCAAAAGAGGCCTGAGCTTTCATTTTCCATTTGCTCTTTTTTTGATTTTATGAAGTTCCAAATTCTCCAAAGGATACAATCAATTTTAATTCTTAAAACTTAGAGAGTCAGTCAAAATTGACGATTATTCTTTTCTATAATCTTGTATAATTAAGTTAAGGATTAATTTCAGTTTACCCCCTGAGGTTTGGGGGTGTCATCATTTCACCCCCTCTACTTTCAATTTTGAATTTTTACCCCCTAAACTTTCCAATTTCAATCAACGTGTCTAATTTCTCTTATTCCGTCCAAAGTCAACGTTAACTTTGACTTTTGAGGGGTAAAATGGTCTTTTCAAGATAAAAAATATAAAAAAATAAAATAAAATATTTTTTTTCATTTTTTTTTTTCTGTTTCTTTTTTTTTTTTTTTTTTTTTCTATTTCTTCATTTTTTTTGTCTTCAACCTATACACCAAAGTTATAATAGGTTTATAAAAACAAAAATAATATTCTAGGTGGTTGAAAGCCTCTTGCTGGTCTACGATATTTGTGATATATCTCCGATAAAGTGAAGAATTTTAGGATATATCCCCAATAAAGTGAAGAAATATCTGTAAAAATAATTTTACACTTTATCTAGAAATAAATATCTGTAAAAAAATAATTTTACACACTCGCTGGTCTACGATATTTGTGATATATCTCTGATAAAGTGAAGATTTTAGGATTCCCTAATAAAGTGAAGAAATATCTGTAAAAAATTATTTTACACTTTATCTGTAAATAAATATCAGTATATTCCCAATAAAGTGAAGAAATATCTGTGTAAAATCATTTTTGGTCTACGATATTTGTGATATATCTCCAATAAAGTGAAAAAATTTAGGATATCTCCCCAATAAAGTGAACCAATATCTGTAAAAATGATTTTACAATTTATCTGAAATATCTGTATATCCCCAATAAAGTGAAGAAATATCTGTAAAATCATTTTTTACAGATATTTATTTACAGATAGTGTAAAATTATTTTTTACAGATATTTCTTCACTTTATCAGAGATATTCACAAATATCGTAGACCAGCGAGTGTGTGTTTAATCATTTTTTACAGATATTTATTTCTAGATAAAGTGTAAAATTATTTTTTACAGAATTTCTTCACTTTATTGGGGATAATCATAAAATTCTCACTTTATCGGAGATATATCACAAATATCGTAGACCAGCAAGCGGCTTTCAACCACCTAGAGTATTTTTTTTGTTTTTATAAACCTTTAACTTTTGGTGTAAGGTGAAGACAAAAAAAAATGAAGAAATAGAAAAAAAAAAAAAAAAACGAAGAAAAAGAAGAAGAAAAAAGAAAAGAAAAAAAAAAAAAAACAGAATTTTTTTTTAATTTTTTTTATATATATTTTATCTTGAAAAGACCATTTTACCCTCAAAAGTCAAAGTTAACGTTGACTTTGGACGAAATAGGAGAAATTGGACCCGGTTGATTGAAATTGGAAAGTTTAGGGGGTAAAATTCAAAATTAAAAAGTAGAGGTGGTGAAATGATGACCACCCCCAAACCTCAGGGGGGTAAACTGNCTAAGGATTAATTGGAGGTCTTGGTTTATGTGTAGTTGCTAGTGATGAGAGAGTTAGCTCTTTAATAGATCTATGTATAGTCGTTAGTTGACACTTAGAAGGCATATATGGTACAAGTATCTCTCTCGGTCAGCATTAGAACTCATGTCTGGAAATGCATAAGAGTGGTTTCATACAAGTGCCAATGATCTTTTGTTAAAATTTCTGCAATAGCTACTGTAAATGTAGGGTTTTGATGGCGTGATTTGATGCCTTGGTTGATGAGATAACTGGCTAGAGTTTGATGTATGTAAGATGCTATAGGCCATTTACAAAAGATAAAATATAATTTTAACCTCTCCAAATTTAGTTGGTAGTAGAAGTATGTCTTAACAAGCAAAAATAGTTTTTGTTTTGTGATCCTGAAGAGAGTTTCAATTTTTGATTTTGGTTCTCCTTGTGCTCTTAATGCAGCATTTCCTTTCTTGATATGTAAAGGAATGTGTGTTACCCAATTATAGTCAACTTGCAAACGTAGTTAATACAATTAAGGTCTGTAAATATTTGTTAGTTGTATTATATCTCAGTTGCGTTGCTCCTAAAGCAGAATAAAGGTGTGATTATCCTTCGTGATGATCATTGACGCATTTCTTTTCATGGGATTTTTTGACAGATGATTGAATGTGTTGTTTCATTGATTTTGTAGAGGTTTTTAGATGCAAGATTGCAAGAGCAAGCTTCATGTGTCCTCGGTGGTGATGAAGATTCTCATAATTTCACCACTTCAAGCTACCTATATGTATTTATTTCTGTAATTATTAGTATGCAAGGAGACCTAAAAATCGAACTGTAAATGCAATCTATTTGGAATAGTCTGAGACTGTAGTGACTGGCTAACTTAAACTGTGAACTTGCCTGAGCTTAACTTATTGAGTACTTATCGATATGGTTCATCCATGTTTCAAGATTGGAGCCTCAATCTTGGGCTATAATGTATGCTCTGACTTTACAATCAATTTCTCATTTTGTGAAGAAACTAACGACTCTAGAACTCGGGCTAAATGTCTTAAGAGTGTGTTTGGATAAAGTAATTTAAATTTCCACAGAAATTCTAAAATCAGGGGAATTATAATTTCATGAATTTAAATTCTATTAATTGAGAATTCCATTGTTTGGATTTCATAATGTAGAATTTTTAAAATGACAATAATTATGAATTCTAGTGTTTGGACTAATTTTTGTCAATGGAATTTAAATCAAAACAAATAAATAAACGATCATGATTGAAGAGATACCATACGCAATGAAAAATGTAAAATCCAAATTTAAGCTAGACCAATACATATACCAGAAAAATCCAAATTTACTTGCTAGGAAAATCCAAATTTATGTTCTGAAATACTAAATGACCAAAAGCATAAATCTAAAAAAAGAATAAGTACCAGCTGTTTTCATGTTAACAAGAGATCCTATGCAATGAAAGATTGTTGGAGAAAGTAAGAAGATAAAAAAGAGAATGAGAGGGCCTCCGGTTTCTGCGGAGCTACCCGGAAGAGCGAAACCTAGGTTTCGTGATGGCGGCGGACAGCGCTGTGGTTTCCAACCAGGCAGAGGCGAGTGAATGGCGGCGTGGGCTTGGAGAGGCTGTGGTCTCGTCTGCAACGGCGTCGCGATCTCGACCAAGCTTTTCCAGGGCTCCGGTTGAGTCCATGCTCGACTGAGGGTGGTTATGAGGAAGGGGGTTGCTGGATCGAGCCGGAGCCGAGGTGTTGCAGTCGACGCCGTCGGCTTTCGGGGCGACTGGGATCTGCATCATTGTGGCGGCCTCCACTGACCAAGGCTGGATTTAAGTCGAGGTTGCCGGAGATACTGGAGACGATGGATTCGGTGGTACTGGGCTATGGGGCTATGTCGTGCTTCCTACAGGCGGCAGGAGGGTCGGCGATGACTGAGACGATGGCTTGGATTGGTATGCCGGAAATCACTGCGGCCGCTGGTCACGGGCAAGAAGACGGGCTGGAAAAATCCCTGAGAGACCGAGACCCTAGTTTGGAACTAGAGTTGACTGTTTGGTTGAATGGGCTGTTTTCTGGGCCTATGATGAATAGGCCTTGGGCACAAACTGGGCTGCAGACAGGGACTGGGCCTATTGGGCTCCAATCTGAAAATGGGGGCTATATGCTGCAAACTCTCAAGATGAGCCCGAGGAGCAACCTGATGCCAAGGTTGTCGGCTATGGAGGAGGCTGCATATGGTGCTGGTTCCAACCCTACGGGGAAGGGACTCGCGCTTTCTTAAGTCCTCGAAGCTTTTAGACATTCTGGACTCAAGCCTTTTGACGTAGGGGTGATTTCTATATGCTTTTCTAGGACGTTTCTAGTTTATATTTGTACCACAATTGAGTGCTTGGCAGATTAGACTAGATGAATATTTTTCCTTAGAGAGCGAGATTATTCTTGCATAGATTAGGCTTGCTGTTCAGCGAGCGTCCCTTTAGACTTTAATGAGTTTAGTTGTAGCTTAGATAGGTTACCTGGATTATCCCAAGATTTCTTATGTAAGTTCTGTTAGACTCTGACCTGTTTTTATGGCTTGATTACTAATGCAATCATTCCTTTTCAAAAAAAAAAAGAGATCCTATGCAGATCCATATGAAATAAACATCAACACCATGTCTTTTTTCATTTCCACTAGGACTTCCTTCAACATGAGAAATTGTTTGTCGTTCTCTATAAACCAAGTGCATGCTTTTATCTGTTCTTCTCTAGAAAGATCTTGTATTACCATTATTTATGTCCATACATCTTTCGGGGCAAGACTTTTTGCAGTAGCACGAATGAGTTCTTCAAAAGATGAAGCCATTCTATCCACGGAAGTACCTAAGACATCTTTAGTTGTAACTCTTCTCTTTGGAAGAGGTGCACTAGAAGAGACTGTTGCTTCATTTCTCTTTTTCTGAGAACTTGCTTGGTTCGGTGAAATGTCTTCAATAATGTGAATATCTTCTGATGTTTGGTCATCACCTTCCAAATCGACATGATTATCTTCATTAGCAGGAGGAGTCATAACCTCAGTGGCTTCGAAACCTGTTTCAGCACCCTCTCCAGTGGCTCTATCTTTGCCACACAAATCAACTATATCATCCCAATTTGGGATTTTTTAAGGATTAATTTCAGTTTAGTACCCTGTGGTTTGGGGGTAACATCATGTCAGTCCCTGCTCTTTCAATTTGATCAGCAACACCCATGTGCTTTCAATTTCAATTAGCCGTGCCCAAATTTTATTGTTTCGTCCAAATTTTACTTTGTCAATCCAGTCAAAGTTAACGTTCAAATTGGACGGAACAGTAAAATTTGGGCACGGCTGATTGAAAATGAAAGCACAGTGGTGTTGCTGATCAAATTGAAAAAGCAGGGACTGACATGATGTTACCCCCAAACCACAGGATACTAAACTGAAATTTATCCTTCTTTTAAACCGAAAGCTTGCAGCTTCATCATGAGACTGCAAACAAATAATAAAAGTTGCATAAGCATAGGTTAGTAAAATAGACAAATGATATTATGAAAAAAAAAATTAATAAAAATTACATACCTTCACATATTCTTCCCAAACACTGTTTTCATCAACGCTTATCATTTGTATTGAGGATACCCAGCTAAATCCACTTTCGCTCAAGATATCACTAACAATTCCATAGAACTTTTTCCATGATTTCACACAGTTTTTTATATTGTCAGCACTTATTTAAATATCAAACTGTGCAGATAAAATATCAGCAGCTGTATTATAAGCTACAGCTTTCCAACCATTATCTCCTTTATGGCCCAGACCTCGTTCCTCACAAAGTATATCAGCCAAAGCATGCTCCATATTTAAATTTCACTGCAAATAGTTCTTGCCTTCGGCCTTTCCTTTGCTCTTTCCTTCATTCTTCCATTTGGTTTTCGGTTTTTGATCTCATTTCCTCTAAGTCTACTCATTTCTAAACACAATTAGACACCATGAACAAAAATGATTAGATTTGAGTATATCAACACAACAATCACATAAGAAATAATAGGAAATAAGATAAATCATACACACGATAAGAATGTAGAAATAAATTACAACCATACTAAAATTTAACTTCAAGAACAAAGTTTCATTACAAATAGTAAACCGCACTAGGAGAACAAAAAAAAAAATTAATGTTTCTTATTGTTTATGTGGCATGTCGCGCTTGATAATCCTAGAACATCTTCAATGCAAATGTATCACAAAAACTTGTCCACTGCTCAAATTTACTAACCTCTTGTGGCCATTGAAGCTCTTCTTCTCTTGCAATCTCCTTGGATACTCTCGTAATGTGGTTAGAAAAATTCTACGTCCTAAACCTGTAAGGAAAACCATAGTCATGTACTTTAGTCCTGTCTTCCTGATGTTGTGTACCCACAGAATCTTCACATATCAATTTGTAAACATCAGCATACAGAAGCTCCTAATACATTCGATATTTTCATGAAGTTCAATTATCTCTTCTCAACTTGGTTAGTCATGTCTATTTTGGATTCTCAGCAATTAAATTTATGAGAATGAAAACAATAGAAAGCAAACACTTCTTTATGTGTCTATTTTTCAACAACTACATATACACAGATTTAGATAGGCCAAGTAATGCTATTAAGGCTATATCATTGTCTCAGCAAAAAATTTTGTTTTTTTGCTTTTGGTGTTCTATTCCAGCCGTTGCTTTTGTTTTTGTTGTCATTATGTGTATACATCACTCGCAAGTTACAAACCACATACATACATGGACCGTTTGCTCCTTTTTCATTTTGGAAGCAATATCACTAATATGTAAAACAGGTTGCTATCAATTTCTCATGCTTGTTCTAATCATTTAGTGCCCAGTCTTTGTATTTTCAAAAGGCTAAGTCTTTAACACCACCCCATTTTTTTCAAAAGCCATTTTTTACTACTTTATACCAAATGGGTGAGTTTTTTTTCATCACCATTGTAAAGAAAAGAATCTCGAAGAGACAAATTAAAAGAAGAAAATAGCAGAGCATAATAACATAGCCCAAAAGCCAAAATCCAACATATATATGTAGCACAATATAAACAATTCAACTTCAATACATAAAACAATTATATAGAACGAATCAAGACTGGAAACTAACCTTTTTAGCAGCAGAAGAAAATCCAGAGATCAGAGCAATTGCAAATAACCTAGCCATAATCAAAGTACCATTGAAAAATTAAATTTCAATACACAAAATAGTTATATAGAAGAAAATAGAGGTTGGAACCTAACCGATATAGCAGTAGAAGGAAATCCAAAGACCAGAACAATTGCAAACGGCGTCGAAGTCTGGCAAGTTTTATTGCTTTATATAGAGTCGATTTGATCAAAATTTTCCGCGCCATGTTTTTATTTTGGCGCTCTGGAAATTGTGATTTCCCGCTGCGATGGAATGGAAAAATAACTCCTATTTTGAGAGGAATTCAAGTCGGGAATACGCACCCCCAAATTCTACGATTTTTTTCCCATGGAAATTGCTGATTTCACGGGATAAGAAGCCAAACGATGGAAACAGTCCTAAGATCCACACTTTTAATTAAATTCCCTCACTTTTTCCCTCATCCAAACACACTGTAAAGGATCAAATCTTGGCTATTCTACTCTTTTTTTTTCTTTCACTTCATAAATCTACATTATTTGCCCGATAGGAGAAAGGCGTTTTCTTCTTGTAAATCAGTGGAATGATTTGGTTGATTCAATACATTTTGGTAGAATTCAATCCTATTTCTTATTGTCCTCTGGTTATCAAATTTTGAGTTTCTTTCTGGGACAACCTAGGTAAAGCTAGCAACAATGGTCTTTATTGTGTCATTATTAGAGGACTGGATTCGATTTATACACATTCTTCGGGAGGCATACTATACTACCATAAATAGTGGCCATTCCTTAACCACCACTACCATCATCCCTTCTTCCCCATCGTCTCCCTCTTCTGCTCCTTCCATGTTCTGATCCGTAACTACCATCGTCATCTTCCCTTCCTCTTCCCCTTCCCCATCCACTCCTTTCATGTTCCATTTTGTAATCCATGTCTTCATCTTCCCATCCTCTCCCCCTTCCTCTTCCTCTCCCTCTCCCTCTCCTCTCATTTCCCATTCCACTACCCTCATCGTCATTCTTCTCATATTTAAACATGCTCGATTTAATATCCTTTGCCTCCACATTTTGAGGACCCGTTTGTGCTTGAAATCACCTCATAATGACATCAAAAGTTCAAAACCTTGGAAGACAACAAGAAGAACAATACAAGCCAGAATCAAGGAGTACCCAGGTGAGGTCGAACTTTCTAGTTCTGGCAGAGGTCGAAGAAGAAGTTGTCAGAAGCATTATCAGCGTTTACCATTTTGGATGGACAAAGATTCTCATACGACAATATCACTTTGATCATGAGCCTCTTCATGGCTTTTTCTCTCTGTTATCTTTACATTTTGCAAATTTTGATTTCATATTATTTTTCCTTTGATTGATCAGATTCTCTTTATCTTTGTGGCTCAGGAACTATGGTCTCATTGATTCTGTCAGGAAGCAGATGCAGGAAACCAAAAGGAAAACTTCATCAAATTGATAAATCCAGAAGATGCATGGATCTATTCTTTAGTGCGTGTACAAGCAGTAAAATGTGTCAGTTGGACACATTCCAGAACTTCTCCCCCTTCCCCATGTTCTCTCCCAATATACGGGAGATAGTGTCTTCCCAGACAGTGCAGTTTCGGTGTTATGTGTTTTGTGTTCTTTACAGTACTACAACGATGATATGGTTCAATTTGGTGTAACTTTATCCCACGTGATTGTGATAAGGTGGCGCACCTTTTAATAAGGAATGCACTTATGTTCCTAACTTTCATATTTGAGTATATGATTTATTTTTATTTTTTTTTGTCAAAGGGAACCCAAAGGCGTTTATGGTTCAGTTTGGTGTTTACTACAACGATGATATGGTTCAGTTTGGTGTAACTTTATCCCACGTGATTGTGATCAGGCGGCTCACCTTTTAATAAGGAATGCGCTTATGTTCCTAACTTTCATATTTGAGTATATGATTTTTTTGTTTTTTTTTTATTTTGTCAAAGGGAACCCAAAGGCTTCCTAGGCCCAAGATAAATCCCTTCGGCGTATGTGAAATGTTCAAACTGTGCATTGCAGCACAGTGCCTGGCCATTTTGACAGCTTCAGGGTTCAAACCTAGGTTGGAGAGCACACCCATCTAGGCAAGAAGCACTAAGCCACTTGCAGTGGTTATATGTTTGAGTATATGATAGTCTCTTTGGCTATCTTGTTTGTACACTCTTATATTTGTTCAATGGTATTTCCACATTCTCAAAAAAAAAAAAAAATATAATAATAATAATAGTAGTCATTCCCTCTCAATGACTCAATGTATTTAATTCCTAATTGTAAGGTTTTTTTAAAAAATTATTTTATTTAAAAGTTAAAAATATCTTTTTTTTTAAGGACCCAAAGTCTTAAAATGAGGGAAAATTATTCCACTTACCCCATCAAGAGATTTTTGTTCCCACCTACACAAATTAACAGAAAATGACCATTTTGCCCTCAAACTAATTAAAGAATTACAATGACGTCATCAACATCAACCCCTAGCCCTCTCTCTCTCTCTCTCCTCTCTCTCTCTCTCTACAGTAGGATGCCCACGACACCGGCTTTCTCTCTCTCCCCGCCGCCACCTGGCTTTGCACCAACTGTAGAAGTAGCTTCCGGTTAATGTCACTCACCTCTATCCAACATCTCCTGGCCCTGGCTCCACCATGCCTTCACCTCTCCAGTCAACGCCGAATCCCAATCCCAAGAATTCGTATAGCTAAGCCGGCGATGAGGATTGGGGAAATAGTGTAGAAGAGGAAGTAGTTGATGAGGAGAAAGAAGAGCAGGCCCTTGCCACCGAGCTCTGGCGGCGTTGACATTGGCTGGAGGTAGGCGAGAGCGGCATGCTTGACGAGCGTTTCTTTGGAATTTCATACCACTGCGCTGCTTCTGCAACAAATCCCGGATTCCCGGGTCTGCAATCGGCGAAAGGAGAAAGAGGGAGAAGACATGGTTGCCCATATCATTTTTCTGGGTGCCCAGATTTTTTTTTTCTAAGTAATGGGACAGAAGGAAAAAAAAAAGTTTTGAATGTCTATTGGGGGGCAATAGACGTTTTTAAATTTATATAATCTCTTTTTTTTTTCTTTAATCAAAGTTTTATTTGTCTAATCTTAGAAATATTAGTTCCCATTCCAGTTACCGAAAGTTCTATTAGGGGGCAATGGACATCTATTGCCACTTTATTGGGGGTCAATAGAAGTCTATTGGGGGCAATAGACCTCTATTGCCCTTTATTGGAGGGCAATAGAGGTTTTTAGAAAAATCCGGTGTGATCGGAATCCAGCTGCCAGTGATTGGAATCAGGCGACCGGTGACCGAAATCCGGTGAAAGTTGGCCGAAATCCGGCGAAGTCTCCTATGGTTTCTGTCTCTCGTCCATTCTCTCTGTCTCTCTCTCTAAGTAACAAAGGGGTTAGGGGTAAAATGGTATTAAAAAAAAGTAAAAAAAAAAAAAAATCTTAATGGGGTATTAGGGAAGACTCTCTTAGAGTGTATTGGGTAAGAGGGAATTAAAAAAAACTTAATGGGGTTAGTGGGAAAAAAATCCCTAGAAATGGGGTAAATGGACAAAAACCTTTTTTTTAATTCTAGTAGCGGTACACCAAGTCACTAACCCCTCCCTAATCTACCACAAAACCCTAATCAGTTTTTCCCGACCATTCAACCCGACCCTAACACTGACCTAGCGGGTTGTCCGTTGTCCAGCCTCCCATTTTCCTCCGCATTGGTGCAGTTCGAAACGAGCCTGCTTCCTTTTCCTCTTGTGGTACTGGTGTTGGACGATTGGGAGTGTAGAAGACGCAGCAAGCTAAAAACCATAACGGCAGACCCCTTTTGATGACCAGGTCGAAACTCGCAATTTCGGCCACCCTTCCTGAAGAAATCACCTGGTGACGTCTAGCAATTGTTCCAAACAACGTTGGTCAAATTACAGTGAGGAGAGAAAATCGAAGCTTAGACGATTTCGGCCCTAAATTACCATTATTTTATTGGCATAGAAAAGATAGACTTGTGTGAAATGATAATTACACACCTGAATAAGATGTAATACCCTACGACATCGTTTATACTTAAACATCTGAATAAGAGTGTTGGGAAGTTCGGTCTCTCATTCTCTTTCGCTCAATTCTTTAGCTTGCATCGTCTCGTTCCTCTTCGTTTTCGTTCCACTATGCAAATGGCGGAAACTGACCTACCTAAAGATGTTATCGTCAATATCTTGTCTTAGCTGCTCGTCAAATCCTTGATCCGATTCACCTTCATCTCCGTTTCAAAACGCTTCCGATCCATGATCTTGTCCGACCCCAAATTCACCAGTTCTCAATTTAAAGCTAGAAGTTTGTCAGCGCAAAATCCTCAGTCGCAGACTCCTCTTCTCCACTAGCGTCGCTCAACTCGAATGCGTAGACTTGGATACGCTTCCTCCTTCGTCAGAAAGCTCAGTTTCCCTTTCGAGCAACCGGGCTTTGATGTCAGCCTACTGGGCTCGTGCAACTGTTTGGTGTTTGTAGCGATTGTAGCCTTTACTGATATGAAGCTTCATATCTGGAACCCATCAGTTTAATTCTTCATGGAGTTGCCTGAGCCAGGAGTAAAGAGCTTGGTGATTATGGTACTGGCTATTTGTCTGCCATCGACAACTACATAGTTTTGGCAGCCTCCTATGACATGGAAAAACAGAGAGAAGAGATCAAGATGTTCTCCTTGAGAGCTCACGCTTGGACAACAATCTAACACTCTGGCCATTACAGTCCCTTCAATTTTCAATGAGGCACTTCATTGGGTAAACTCATACCCCGGTGAAATCCTTGCTTTTGATTTCACACAAGAGGAGTTCAGGACAATGCATGGCCTGGTGTAAACTTCGACTATGTTGGGGTTTCTGAGGAATGCCTTGGTGTGTGCAGTCTTCTGAGTAATGAAAAAGGTGAGTGGGTGGAAGGAAAAGATCCTCAACGGTGCAATGAAAGAGCTTCTGATCAAAGTAGTGGCATATGCAGTTCTAAATTAATGTGATATGTTGCTTTGAGCTTCACAACACCTATGTGAGGATATGCAACAATGCCTAGCTCATTTTGGTGGGAGCAAAAAGTAGAGGAGATGAAGATACATTAGGTTTCACGGGAGAAGCTTTATGTATCTAAATCTAAGGGTGGTTTGGGCTTCCATCATAAGCATAGCTTTAGCTTGGCATTGTTAGTTAAACAAAAAGGGAGACTTGTACAAAATCTAGACTCTCTCACGGCTCGCATGAGGAGTGAAAAACAGAATTATTGTTTTTTATTTAGGTGTATTTTATTTTCTTCAAGTCTAAGGTAATTCTTTGAAGAGTGTCGATGAAATAAAGTTAAAGGAATGAAATCCACATTTTCTTTTTCATTTTTTTTTGGATTATAAATACTTGTTACTCCTCAAACTTTTCCCTGAAAAACAGTTTAGTCCCTCACATTTTAAATTAAACTAGATAGTCCTTATTCTCTCTAATTCTCGCACAATATGTCCACAACAGGTCCAAAATGACTATTATACCCCCAACTTCCATTTTTTTAATTATTTTTTCTCTTTTTTAATCCTTTTTTATTTATCTCTCTCTCTCTCTCTCTCCCTGCCACTGAGTCAACTCATCGAGCCACATCGATTCCCAATTAGCAATCGGAAACACTAGCCATTTCTCCAGATCCAGCTCACTAAGTCCGTCCCGCCACTACCCCCACTCGTAGGCACCCCGGGAATGGCTTCTTATTTCTCCAGCCCTAGAGAAGATCACCAAGAACGCCTCCCGGGTTGACTCTCGCTAATCTCTGGGGAGAGGTCGTCATGTCTTTTTGACATGGAAGGAAGAGAAGAAGAAGGAACAAACTCGAAGGAGGGTGAAGAGAGCGATTCCGGTGAAATCCTCAGCGGCGAGGCATTTGTGATGAGACGAGGAATCGAAGCGACTTCGGTGATGTAAAGTTGTATAATCTCATTTGTGCTCGATGACAGCTCGTTGTCCTTGAGTAAGACCCTCAGGTCGTCATCCCGTTGTTTGAGCAGGGCTTTGTAGTGATCCAGTATCAGAGTCTTTGGTGGAAGCTTCTGAGCTAGGTCGGGCATGGGATGGGTGTTCGGAAAAGCTAGGATTCTGAAAATCTCCATGAGTGAATGAGGTGAGAAGTAGAGTTAGGATTGCCCTCGATCAAGGCGTGATCGAATGTCTTGTCTACCGGTGACGACGTTGTCGAGGATGATCGACAGACACCATGGATCTGGGCTCAGAGAGAGAGAGGTAGGGAAAAAAAAAAAGGATTCAAAAAAAGAGAGAAAAAAAAGGATGGAGAAATTAGAAAAAGAGAGAGGAAAAAGAAAAAGAAAAAAAAAGTAAGGGGTATAATAGTATTTTTGGACCTGTTGTGTGAGAATTCAAGAGAATAAAGACTAACTTGTTTAATTTAGAAGGTGAGAGACTGAACTGTTTTCTGGAGCAAAGTACAGGGAGTAACAAGTATTTAATCTTTTTTTTTTAATCAAAATTTTCGTAAAAATACAAAATTTGTTGTGAATGATAATGACTATTCATGCAATAGGTATTGTTTAATGTATGCGATTGACAGACTCGTAATGTATGAGATTGACAGATTCGTAATGTATGCGATTGACATACTTGTAATGTGCGATTGATTAGTATAGCTATAATGTATTGCCTTTTGTATACATGATGTAACCCTATATAAACCTCATGGTGAGATGAATACAATACAATACAATTTTTCCAATTCTCTAACACATTATCAGCACGATACTCTAACTCAAGCATTAGCTAGGAAAAAACCCTAACACCCGAAATTTCTTTCACCAAAAACTGCCGCAAGCTCCTAGCCCTTTCTAGCCATACCGTGCGCTGCTCCTACAGTCCTTGAGAACCTGTGTGCCTCTTACTGCCCTTGCAGCATCGTCGCACGCCTGCTGCCCCTGTAGCACAACAGCACGCTCGTTCTTGTGCAGATAAGCTTGTTTGTAAGCCCTAAAAAATCTTGATCGAGACCTCAGATCAAAATCCTTCCTTCATCAAAGTTGTTCGTCTCTGCCACTTCTATCTGACCTCCAAATTTTAGCCCTATTGGAGTCTTTTTGAGATCTATACACTATTTCTAAGTGGGAGCTGTTTAGAAGCGAATCTGCTCCGAATTTCAACAAGTAAGTTTTAAAGATTAAAGTTCCTACTTTCTTGTCTTTTAAATTCTTTATTTTCTGCAGGATTTTCAATATACGAACATTGGTTCAATTATTTAAAAAAGCGAAATTGTGAGGATTCACGCTTAACAAACTAAGAGTGTTCGTATAAACTAAGAGTGTTCATAATGCTCGGACTAAGAGTGTCCGTAAGCATCAAATTGTGACCATATTAAAACATTATTGTTTGGTCTAATCCAAAAGAGATTCTTGGAAAAAATTTTCTTGGAAGCATAGCTCAGGAATCTTATTATTTTAGTTTTCGTGGAAGTTTAGCTCTGAAATTAATATATCTTCTCTTCTTATTTTCAGGATATCGAATGAACCTAGACTCGACTTTCCCATGCTTGACTCAACAGGCTCGGATTACCACAGTTTGGTAACCGATGTTGAGAACCACCTCACTTCAAAGGGAATATTACCCATAATCCAGGCACCTAACCCGGATCATGTGTTCTTGTGAACACCTGCAAAGCATGCTCAAGCAGCTATCTTGATGCGACGCCATATGGACAAGGCACTCAAATTGAGTATATGTCGATCAAGGATGCAAGAGAGCTATGGGTAGCGCTAGAAGAGCGCTTTGGCAATGTTCAAGATTCATTCCTCCCTGACTTGAAGGTTCAATGAAACAATTTGCGCTTTGCTGATTTCAAGTCTATTGCTGAATATAATTCAGAAGCTCTTCGCCTATAGTCCATGTTGAGGTTTTGTGGACAACCAGTCACAGAGCAAGAGCTAATTGAGAAAACTCTCTCCACCTTCCCTGTTTCAGCCATTGTGGTATCAAAGAAATACCGCACTGAAGTAAATGTTGGACGGATCACGAGGTTTCATCAGCTTATCAATCTCATATCTGTAGCTGAGAAACATGATAACATACTTGTGCGGAATTATAATTCAAGGCCCATTGGAACTAAGAGCATTCATGAGGTGAATTATAATGCACCCAAAAGAGGGCGCAAGGAGTGGAACCCTAAGAATAAGGGATTTGAGGGATGTATGGGTCCATATAACCGCCTTAACAAGGAAGGAAACCGCAGGTTTGGTGCGAATACACGTGGTGGTAATGCCACACGTGGGGGAGGTGGTCGTGGTGGTGGCGTCGTGGCTCGTGGTGAAGGCACTATGGGTCTTGGTGGTGGCGCCAACCCTCTTAGGGAACGCCCACAAGGTGCACCTCAATTAAAGGGAGGCAGCCACAATGACATGTGTCATCGATGTGGATCAAGTGAGCATTGGTTCAAGCAATGCAAGGTAAGCGAGCAACTAGCTTCAAGATACAGGGCATACAGAGACCTGAGGGAGCAAGAAGTGTACCTTGCAGAAGAAGAAGAAGAAGAAGATGGTGGAGATGTCAATCTCACCATAGAGGACTTCAAAGCTGAAGATGAAGTGCACAAGGATGCTGCAGACTTTGATTAGAATAGTCCTTTTATTTTCCAAGAATTTTTGTAATGGCAATATGCCGTAGTCAATAAATGACAATTGTATTAAACTCTTTCTTATGTGGTGCACCCAATGAAATATGATGTCTAGGAAAGTCATTGGGATTAATGGTACTTAAGAGAGCTTCGCTCCACCAAGAGCTTCGCTCCACCAACATATCTCTCTACTTTCCTGGTCATATTTGATTGGAGTTACCAAACGGATAGAATGACTACAATGTGTCTTAGTTTGATTTTATTTGGATTAGACTTTTTGAGACATTTGATGTAATCATTTGCTATCTTTATTAATAAAGTATCGTATTATTATTCGATGTCGTGGACATGTTTTAATTCCGAACTTTATTATTTTTCAGTATGTTTCCTAGAGAGTTGGAATGCCTTGTTGATAGTGGCACCACACATACTATATTACGACATAGGCAACTATTTCTATGGATGACGCCTAGTCGATCTTCTGTGACTACGATGGCTGGACCATCACAATTGATTCATGGTCGAGGACCAGCTTAATTTATGTTGCCAAATGGCACAAGTATTAATGTCACTGAAGCTCTATATGCTCCTAGGGCTGGAAGAACCCTATTGAGTTTTAAAGATATAAGAGCCAATGGTTTTCATGTGGAAACACATTGTGAGAATGGATAAGAGTTCATTTGCATCACCTCTAATGACTATGGACATAAACGAGTATTAGAAAAACTTATGTGTTGCTCTAGTGGGTTATATACAACCACTATTTGAATTATTGAATCCAACCATGTCATGAGAGATGGCTTATGGGATTTTGACACATAGAGGCTTTGACATGACCGTTTGGGACACCCAGGTCGTGATATGATGATCCGTATATTAAAAACTTCACACAGACATCCATTTTTCAAAACGAAAAGAAGTCAGAACCAAAATTCGATCCAAGATAGGGCTGGCGCCGCCTACCCCTTGCGGCCCAAAAGTGGTATTAACGCCACCAATACCTCCTTGGTTCCTTTTTCTACTTCTAAAGTCAATTGTGACTTCGTGGCTCAACCAGATACTTCCCTGGTTGCTTCTAAAGCTCATCTTTCATTTTGCAAAGCCTGCTCTTTAGCAAAATTAGGATCGAGACCATCCTATGCAAAGAACACTAAGGAAAATATTTCATTCTTACAAAGAATCCAAGGTGATATTTGTGGACCTATTCAACCAACTTGCGGACCATTTAGATATTTTTTGGTGTTGGTTGATACATCGACACGATGGTCATATGTCATACACTTGTCCACAAGAAATGTTGCATTTGCTAAACTCCTAGCACAAATCATTAAATTAAGGCCTCACCGCCCTGATCTTCTCATTAAGTCAATTCGTCTTGACAATGCTGGAGAGTTTACATAAAAAACGTTTGATGACTATTGCATGTCCATTGGGATTGAGGTTGAACACCCTATTACTCATATTTACACCCAAAATGGTCTCGCAGAAGTTGTCATTAAAAGACTTCAAATGGTCGCTAGAGCATTGGTTATGCGCACCAATCTCCCTGTTTCTGCTTGGGGCTATGCAATATTGCATGTAGCTGTGCTCATTCGTCTGAGGCCTATTGCCACTCAACCATTTTCTGCGTCCCAGATGGTTACTGGATATGAGCCTGATGTCTCACACTTACGCATATTTGAGTATACAGTTTATGTGCCAATTGCGCCATCACAGTACACCAAAATGGGTCCTCAAAGACGATTAGGCATTTATGTTGGATATGACTCTCCAACCATTATCCGCTACTTAGAACCCTTGACAGGCGCTCTATTTACCGCTAGATTTGCGGATTGTCACTTTGAAGAGACAGTCTTCCCATCGTTAGGGGGAGATAGGAACAAGTCTATCCCCACTTTGTCTCATTTTGATCCCCGAACAGCACAGTCCGAAATTGAAGTGCAGAGAATTCTCAATCTTTAGAACGTAGTAGACTCTATGCCTGATGCGTTTTTTGATATCGCTAAAGTGACAAGATCACACATACCTACTGCAAACGTGCTTGCAAGGATTGATGTCCCTAAAAATCATGGACATGGCCCCACCCCTAGGGGTATTGGGCATGGCGCAGCCACCATTAATAGTGATGGCAATGTGGCTCAGGCCGGGCTCCCAACAAGGAAACGTGGGAGGCCCAGAGGTTCGATAGATTCTCGCCCGAGAAAGAAAACGAGTTTGGCACATAAAGATCCATTAATTATCAACATAAATAACCTGTCTCATGAAGATATTCCGGATTATGGTTATGTCCAAGAGACATCATTGAGGGATGCTCCAATGTTAGAACCAATTCCAGGGAATAGGGAGATCTCCATGAATTACACTAGTGTACATGAGACGTTGAATCAAGATTCTGTTATCCTTGATGATGTGTTTGCATATTCTATTGCTCACGGAATTATAGAACACGATGATATCGAACATCGCTCCGTTGAAGAATGTCAATGAAGAGCAGATTAGCCTAAATGGAAAGATGCGATCCAGGTTGAATTGGATTCACTAACAAAAAGACAGGTGTTTGGGCCTATAACGCTGACACCCCTAAGTATAAAGCCTGTTGGCCATAAATGCGTCTTTGTTAAAAAGCGTAATGAGAAAAATGAGGTTGTTAGATACAAAGCCCGCCTTGTGGCGCAAGGTTTCTCACAACGCCTTGGAATCGACTACGAGGAGCCATATTCTCCCGTAATGGATCTTATAACGTTCCGCTACCTTGTCAGTTTGGTAGTTTCTGAAAAACTTGACATGCAACTTATGGATGTGGTTACAGCATATCTCTATGGGGATCTAGATTCATATATATATATATATATATATATATATATATGAAGGTTTCAGATGGACTTCAATTACCCAAGTCAAGTGGCTCTAAACCACGGAGCGCGTTTTCAATAAGATTGAAACGCTCACTATATGGATTGAAACAATCCGGACGGATATGGTATAACCGTCTAAGTGACTACTTGATTAAGAAGGGATATGTCAACAATGAAATATGCCCACGTGTGTTTATAAAGAGGACAAGTTCCGGATTTGCAATTGTAGCAGTTTATGTCGATGACATGAACCTAATTGGAACTCTACATGAGTTAAAGGAAACTGTTAAGTACTTGAAATCCAAATTTGAGATGAAAGATCTTGGGAAAACACGGTTTTGCCTCGGACTAGAACTCGAGCACCGTAGTGATGGGATTATGATCCATCAGTCAGCATATACTCAAAAATTATTATGGCACTTTAATGAAGGTAAAGCAAAGCTTGTGAGTACTCTCATGATCGGTCGTAGTCTTGAGCCTGAAAAAGATTCGTTTCATCTAAAGGATGAGGACGAAGACTTATTAGAGGCTGAAGTACCCTATCTAAGTGCAATAGGCGCATTATTGTACTTAGCTCAATGCACAAGACCAGATATCTCATTCGCAGTGAACTTGTTAGCTCGACACAGTTCTGCGCCAATATGCCCCCATTGGATTGACATAAAGACAATCTTTCGATACTTGAGAGGTATGATTGATATGGGCTTGTTTTATCCCTACATAGAGAAAAGAAATAACGGAAGTGTGGGATCAAACTCCACAAGGCAAAATGCCACCTTCCGTGCTCCTCCTCCCTTCCATTAAAATGACAACGATGTCTTGATGGGTTTTGCTGATACAGGGTATCTCTCTGACCCTCACAAAGGTCGCTCCCAAACGGGTTATGTCTTTACCATGGGAAGCACTGCGATATGTTGGAGGTCTACAAAGCAGACCATTGTTGCTACTTCCTCAAATCATGCAGAGATTATCGCTCTACATGAAGCCGTGCGAGAATGCATATGGCTAAGGTCTGTAGTTAGACACATTCGAGGAACTTGTGGTTTGAAGTGTACCACAGATGAACCTACATGCATTTATAAAGATAATGCAGCTTGTATTGAGCAAATGAAGTTAGGTTTCATCAAGGGCGACAACACCAAGCATATATCGCTTAAGTTCTTTTACAATCAACAACAACAAACACTTCTAAATATTGAAGTGAATCAAATCCGTTCAAAGAAATATGTGAAGAGTATCGGATTAAGAAAGTTATCCGAACTCCCATAATTATAGAAATCAGGGGGATGTATGATGTCTACATGTTCGATCTCGAAGAGTGAAGGACGTGTTGTGCTCTTTTTTCCCTTCGACCAGGGTTATTTTTGTCCCACAGAGTTTTTGTTACCTGGTAAGGTTTTTAGTGAGGCAACGATCAAAGCGTCATCACCGACTTTGAGCGTCACAATGGAGAGTGTTGAAGGATGTCGACTACTTCACATTCACGCGCGTTGTGCTCTTTTTCTCCTTCGACCAAGGTTGTTTTTTCCCACAGAGTTTTTATTACTTGACAAGGTTTTTGACGAGACAACTTAGAAGCGCATAGCAGAGGCAACACTATTGACATGAAATATCCAACGGGGAGTGTTGTGAATGATAATGACTATTCATGCAATATGTATTGCTTAATGTATGCGATTGACAGACTCGTAATGTATGCGATTGACAGACTCGTAATGTATGCGATTGACATACTTGTAATGTGTGATTGATTAGTATAGCTATTATGTATTGCCTTTTGTATACATGATGTAACCCTATATAAACCTCATGGTAAGATGAATACAATACAATTTCCCAATTCTCTACAACAAAATTTAAGATTTATTAACAAGACGACATCGTTCTATTATCAGAGGGTTTCAGACTTTCAGTTTGGGGTTTAGCTCTCATCGCCTCATTTTCCTGTGTCATCTTCGTTTTGGTGCAATGGCAGAAACAGAAGACCTACCTGAAGATATTATAGTGAACATCTTCTCTAGATTGCCGGTGAAGTCTTTAATCCGATTCACCTCCGTTTCAAAACGTCTGCGTTTCATTATATTGTCCGATCCCAAATTCGCCCAATCCCAATTAAAAGCAGCTCGTCAGCAGAAAACCCTCAGCCGCAGACTCCTCGTCTCCACCGACACTTGTCAACTCGAATCCCTACACTTGGGTGATACGCCGTCGTTTGGAGAGCCTTCATCCGTTAGAAAGCTCAGCTTCCCTTTCCAGCCACAACCGGGCGGTTATGTCAAGCTGCTGGGCTCCTGCAATGGTCTGGTATTTCTAGCTGTTGATAATAAATTATTTTTTATCTGGAACCCATCCATTGGGTTCTTGAAGCAATTACCTGATCCAGGTTTTCCCTTAGATGATAATGTGCTACCCTATTATGGTGTTGCCTATTTATCCGCCACCGATGACTACAAAGTTTTGGTAGCCTCCTATTGCATTCGTGAACAGGAGTTAGAGGTCGAGATGTTCTCATCGTCAACTCACATTTGGCAGAGGATTGAATCCCCTTGCCGCTCAGATGATGATGTTCTACTCTTTCATTGTCAGGGGACTCTCTTGAATGATGCATTTCATTGGGTAAACTACCACGACTACAACGAGGAAGAGGAGCATGAAATAGTTTCTTTTGACTTGGAAGGCGAGGTGTTCCGGAGAATGCCACTGCCTAATTTCGACCATGATGGTAAGACTTCCACCAGTCTTGGGGTTTGTGGAGGGTGCCTGTGTGTGTCGCGTTATCCCCATGGTGTTTGGTACTCTATTGATTTCTGGGTCATGAGAGAATATGGCGTCAGTGGCTCATGGATTATGCTTTTTAGCTTAAACCTCTCTGATCCACCTCATTTGCCTCGTTTATTTAGACAATTATTGGTTGTGGAAAGTAGTACAGTTTCCGCGCGTTGGACTGCCGAGGGGTTCGAGTTGATAAGGATTGATCATAAAGAAGACAACAAGCTTGGGCGGTATATGCTTAAGGGGCATCGGATTTCTATGATTGAATATGAAGAAAGTCTACTTTGGATTAGTGGTTATCATCCAGTAGAAGAGAAAGAGCAGGTCCCGATACTCGAAACCCATCAGAAGGCATCAGGAAGCTGAAATATATGGAAGGAATCCTTGCTCTTTGTATTCAAATGATAGATGGTTAGTCACTTACTCCTCATTTTGACTCTGGTTCATGCTTTTGAAAACTGTTTGTTTATTTTCTGCTTATCTTATACCATGCATTTGGAAGTCAAAAGTGGTTGTGAACCAGTTGAGTTCCTTGTACCCTTCTCTTATGCCATAATTGCTTAATGCTTGACTGGCTTTGTGTGGCCAGTTTATTTTGCTCATTTCTCTGCATTGATCTAAACAGTCAGTCTTATGGATTAATTGAAGGTCTTGGTTTATGTGTGGATGCTAGAGATGAGAGAGTCCGCTATTTAATAGATCTATGTACAATCGTTAGTTGACCCTTAGAAGGCATAAAAGGTTCAAGTATCTCTCTTGGTCAGCATAGGATTGGTGATCCCATTTCTCTTGGAGTATTATATATGTATATAACTGAATGTTCATTATGGTTTCTACCTTTGTTTGTTATACCGAAGGGGCTGCAATTAACTTTTTTGTTTCTGATTTATTGTCCTTAGTTCTGTTCTTCCTATTGATTTTATATAGCATTAGAACACATGTCTGGAAATGCATTAGAGCGGTTTCGTACGAGTGTCAATGATCTTTTAGGACTTCCACAATACCTACCGAAATTGTTTCAGGTCATATTAGTCAGCAGTTCAATAAATCATTTTCTAGAGTATCATTTTGTCACTTCATCTGGCCAACAATCCACATAAACTCTGCTTTGTACCACCGGCTGACTCAAAAGAATTTAGGCAGTGTTTTAAAATGCTTTAAACCAGATAGAGGAGCAGCATTCTAGAGTAATATCAACGACTTTGCAAAGCTGTTTGAGTTCTTATTTCTAATTTGTGTACTTTTGATGTTCTTGGAACTGAAACAGAGCATGTGAGTTCTGAATTATTATTTCATATTCTGCATTGCAGTATATTGTATCAGTATCAAACAGAGCATGTCAGTTCTGGATCAATATTTCATTTTCTGCATTGAAGTATGTGCCATTTTACTCTCCATAAAAATGTGGGTGTATAGGTTCAATAATACAGATCAAATCTGATTTGCTACTGTTAGCTATTTGAGTTCTTGATGTCCTGAGGCAAGAAAAAAAATTATGTCTGGTGACAAGAAGGTTAAGTTTGTTACGAAGTTATATTTCAACTTTTTTACTTGCTCTGTTATGCATCCAAGTACTTGTTATTAACTCTTCATTGTCACTCTTCTCTTATGCCTTTAAAGGTTATATATTTGTTTAGTTTCTGCTTCAGGCTTCACTTATTGTCTTGGGACATGCATGACCAGTTTGTTCTTGGAAGGTTTTCTAAATTTAGGGTTTTGAGGGCGTGATTTGATGCCTTGCTTGATGAGATAACGCTTAGATGGTTGATGTATCTAAGATGCTATAGGCCATTTGTAAAGGATAAAATTTAATTTTAACCTCTCCAAATGTAGTTCGTAGTAGAAGTATATGTCTTAACAAGCAAAAGATAGTTTTTGTTTCGTGATCCTGAAGAGATTTTCCATTTTTGCTTTCTTCTGTTCTTCTTAATTTTGGTTCTCCCTGTGGTCTTAATGCAGCATTACCTTTCTTGATATGTAAGAAATATATGTGTTACCAAATAATGGTCAACTTGCAACGTAGTTGATACAATTAAGTTCTCTAAATATTTGTTTTTTGTATTATATCTCACTTGCACTGCTCCTAAAGCAGAATAAAGATCTTCCAGGATGATCGATGCATCTCTTTTCATGGATTTTTTTTTACTGATGATTGAATGTGTTGTTTCATTGATTTTGTAGGGTTTTCAGATGCAGGATTGGTAGAGCAAGCTTAATGTGTCCTTAGTGATGATGAGAATTCTCAGAAGTTCACCACTTCAAGCTACCTGTATGTATTTATGTTCTGTAACTCTGTTAGGATTAGTGGAGACCCACAAACCGAACTGTAAATGCAATCTATTTGGAATCGTCTGAGATTGTAGTGACTGGCTAACTTAAACTGTGAACTTGCTTGAGCTTAACTTCTTGATTACTTATCGATATGGCTCATCCATGATTGGATCCTAATGTTGGGCTATAATGTATACTTTGACCTTAGAATCAATTTCGTATTTTGTGAAGAAACAAAAGACTCTAGAACTCGGACTATATGTCTTAAAGGATGAAATCTACATAACTTGCCCAACAGTAGAAAGGCGTTTTCTTTTTGTAAATCAATGGAATGATTTTGGTAGATTCAATTCATTTTGGTATAATTCAATCCTATTATTTACTGTTCCTCTGGTTATCAAATTTCGAGTTTTTTTGGTTATTTTCTGGGACAATCTGGGTAAAGCTAGCAATAAAGGTCTTTACTGTGTCATTAAACTAATCGCCAACTCTTTTGACTGGATTCGATTTATACACATTCTTCGGCAGGCAAACTTTACTGCTACAAATAGTAGCCATTCGTATTTGGAGCAAGTATGGGAACTCCCTCTCAGTGTCCTTGATCCGTTTTAACTTCAACAGTTTTTGGAATCATGTTACCTGAGAGGTTGTTGTGTGTTTAATTTCTAATTGTAAGTCCTTATTTTTTCATTTAAAAATTTTAAATATATCTATTGCGTGATAAGTCATTTTCTTGTAGCGAGCAACCGGGCTTAAAAGTAGGGCTGGGTTCGGATTGGTTCAGTCCGAAAAAGATGGAAACCGAGTCCGAAACCAATACTATCGGTTCGGTCCGGATCGGTTTTTTTTGCATGTAAGAACCGATTAGAAACCGACCCGAACACTATCGGTTCGGTCTATCGGTTCTCCTGGCCAAGAAACCTGTTTTTCCATATTCATTGATTTACAGACTGCAAACTACAAATTGAAGCAAAAGCAAATCCTTGTAAACTGAAGCTATCCAAATTACAAACTACAATCTTCTCATAGTGCTTCCATACCATTGAACGCTCCCTCGACCCTGTGGATGTACTCTCTCCCTCTCTTTTTGGGTTTTGGTGGTCGTGACGATGTCATCGTAGATGGAGTTCCAGCAGTTGCATGGACGACATCATTCTCGGCAACTTAGGTGTAGGGATCAGACTTGGAATTGGAGTTTGTTGGACTCGAATTGGAATTTGAATTGGGTTCGGAATGGCTTTGAGATTGGGATTGGGTTTGTTCTGTGTTTCCAGTGGAGGAATCCATGGGTGAATGGGTGATTGATCGAGACACAATAGCCTAGCCCTAATCGATGGGTGAAGAAGTGAAGAACAGAAAGAAATAAGGGCTGGGGTTTTGAGGTTTTCTTGAACTAAAGAGGACGACTTGGACTGGTATTTAGGTGATTAGGTCGAACTGTCGAAGACTCGAAATGAAATTGGGATTATTGGGTGATTGCCTGCAAGGGCCGGGCACGGTCCCAGACCGGCACTGCTTTTACAGGGACCGGGACCGGGACCGGCAAAGGAATTTCGGGCCAGGCTTCGACTTGCTAAAAACAGGGACCGGCGTAAACCCGAACCGAGACTAAACGGTCCGGTTTGTCTGGGTTTTCGGTTCTATATTGCTGATTCGAAAATTTCTCGTTACAAAACTAATCCATAATCTTTGTTTTACAACAATACAAAAATCAATACATATAGATCAACCCAAAAACTATAGAACATCACAGATCTATCATTCTCGAAAAAGTCAAAAACAGAAGCAGAAGAGGTATGGTGATCAGAGACCACATCACAGAACACAGATCGATCCCACCTTGTTGGTCATCGAAGATTCGAAGAAGTTCAAAATCTGGATCACACTTACTACCTAGACATTGATGCGAAACGCTATCAGATACATTCATGTCCCGATTTCTTGGAATTCTAGCTCCGGATGCCGAAAATTCTGGTGCCTCTTCAATAGAGAACTTAACGGACAGTTCATATATCTTTCCCCTTTAGTAGAGAAGAAGAAAGAAGAAAGGAAAAAGAAGTTGCAGATAGAAGAAAGAAAACAAAGAAGAAAGAAGACGCAGAGAGATGAAATAAGAGAAAGAAGAAAAAAGAAGACGCAGACAGAGGAAAGAAGAGAGAGAAGAGAAGGTAGAAGACTGATGGGAGAAGACAGAAGAGTCAGAAATGTCAAAAAGAAGAGAAGATAAGTACAAAAGTTTTATAAAAATATGTTAAAATTAGTAATATTCGGGCCCAGGACGTGTGGTCATGTCTATACTAATAGTATAGACTTCAAATATTAACCTATAAATTGAGGACACATACACATGTTCAGGTTTTCCGGTCCACGAAGTCAGCGAAATTCAAGGACCGGGACCGGACCGGCATTCTGAGGACTGAGACCGAACCGGACCGAAATCAGTCATTTTCAGTGTAAAACCCGGACCGAACCGGCCGGTCCGGATCGGTTCTTTACGGTTTTTCGGTCTTTCGGTCATTTGTGCCCACCCCTATTGCCTGCAAGTGAGTTTATGGTATGCTCCATAGGCTTATATGAGAACCAATTAACATTTGACACGTAGACATGTACAAATAAACGGTCCGGATCGGTCCTGGAAATATGGAAACCGAGACTAACCCGAGAAACCTTGTAATTGGTTCGGTTTAGTCTGAACCGAGGTAATCTACTTTCAAAACCGACCCGAATTATAGGTTTCGGTCCGGATCGACCCGGTTTCTCGGTCTCTAGGGTGAAAACGCCCAGCCCTACTTAAAAGTCAAGCTACTCGGCTCGTCCAATGGTTTGGTGTTTGTAGCGTTTGATGATATCTTCTTCAAGGAACTGCCCGTTCCCGATTTTTCCGCAGATCATAATTCATAAACAGCTGATCTATCATGGTGCTGGCTATTTGTCTGCCACCGACGACTACAAAGTAGGGCTGGGCTCGGTTCGGTACCAGAGCCGCAGGCCCAAAACCATGTACCGTACCGACCTCGTTTGGTACATAAAATGGAGAACCACTACCAGCCACCTAAGTCGGTATACCAACTTTTCAGTATACCGAGAGACTTGGTTGGTATCGGTTGGTTGGGCCTCCAACCGAGTTTATGATTGGGCCAAAATTCCAATGTGACCCATCTGTAATTTAGAAAGCCCAGACCAATAAGTAAATGAAAAAAATCAGAAAAATAATTATATAACGTACTCTCATTCATGATACATCAACTTCATTGCATCATTTCATCACTTAATTGTTCATACTTCATACTTTATACAAATTCAGAAATTCCAATTCATAGTTCACAAAATCACTTCACTGAAAAAGTTCATAAAAATGTACAATAATCTGAATAACTAAACTGAAAGTTCATGTGAAGAAACAAGGGAATTAAACAAAACAGCAAATAGACAGTAGCAGTTGAACCAAAAATCTGCAATCTGTAATCTGCAATCTGCAATCTGCCAAACTGCAATGCTGCCAAACACATGAAATTTGGTGTCAATGAAGCTCAACAATGAACCAAAAATCTGATAACACTTAAGAGAAGACTGCATGCATCACTTATAAGTTATAAGTTATAATCTCGAATAGGTTTGAAGCAAGTCAAACAACTATTTTAACTTCACAAACATACAATAATTAAAACAAGCTAGTTAGAGATGGAATTAGACAGCTGCATTCCTTACAAGCACCTGTAGGCTGCTAGAGTGCTAGACATCAGTTTGAACAGAAGTGGTACTGTTAATTGATGCATCAATTCCTTGATTAAAAGCATTATCTGCAAAAGAACAAAAAAGAGGTTAATAACAATATCATGCTTGCTTAGTTATGAATAAGAAAATCCACTACCTCAGTGGCTTACCCCTCTCAAGTTCCTCCAAACTGTGGTACATCTCAAGATCATCTTCAGTGGGATCTTTATAGAAGTTTGGGGGATCAGATTTTAACCAATCTGAAGTGCAAACAATGGCTTCCACCATTTTTGGAGTCAATGAAGCTCTAAAAGGATCCACCACTCTTGATCCTAAACTGAATGCATTCTCCGAAGCCACTGTTGAGCATGGAATAGCAAAAATATCCTTTGCTAGCTTTGATAGGACTGGATAGGTTAGCTCATTGGCCTTCCACCACTTGTGAATTTCAAAATTTTTTGCGAAGAGGCTCACATACCTATCCGATAAATATTGATCAACTTCATTTCTTATGCATTGGGATTGCTCAGCCATCCTCTCCCTTGCTATTTGCCTGCTCACTTCATCAAGGTTCTCTAAGTCATCCACATCCAATCCAAAATCTTCTGCCATGCTTTGTTCAGTTTGGTTGCTGCCTTCACTGCCCTTATATTCATCATACATGTTCAGCAATATTTTCTTCAAGTCCCCTTGTATTGAGTTAATTGTTTCATAGCTTGCATTGACCTTTTCCATAGCTACTTTTGCCCACTGTAGCTTGTATCTTGGGTCAAGAACATTAGCTATCATGATTATCTTGTTCACCGATTCGAAGCTTCCCCAATATTTGTTGAACTTGGTCTTCATTGAAGTGGCAACCCTCTTTAAAACTTCATCTTCTGCATTCATGGCCTTGTCAATCTCAGTTTGCAAAGTTATCATTTCAACAAATAATATATTTGCTGTGATTTTTTTCCAAGCACTAAGCCGAACTGTAGCTTCATAAAACTTCTTCAAGAACAAGCAAAAGGCTTGTGCATTCCTCCAGTCCTCATTAGATGGGGGTCCAGCCCTACTTCTACCATTTTTGTCAGTTTCATCGAAATATGCTTTAAACTGACCATCTTCTTCAGCCATTCTTCCAAACACAGTCTCATACTTGAGTGCAGCTTCAAGCATGAGATATGTGCTATTCCATCTTGTGATTACATCTAATGGAACATTGGCATTTGCCCTGCATTGTTCCAAAACAGCAAACTCCCTAAACTTGTCAAGTCTTTGCGA
This sequence comes from Rosa lucieae, assembly GCA_024704745.1. Classification (NCBI taxonomy): domain Eukaryota; kingdom Viridiplantae; phylum Streptophyta; class Magnoliopsida; order Rosales; family Rosaceae; genus Rosa; species Rosa lucieae. The sequence continues at coordinate 18,207,017 of CM045493.1, read as the reverse complement.
TGAACTCCTAACATACTTAGCACAGTTCCATATAGCAGCAATCCCAGCTTCTAACTCCTTCAAACCATCCCTAACTATTAAATTTATGATGTGGCATGCACATCTTAAATGTAAAAACTGCCCCCCAAACATCAAAGTCTTGTAACCCCTCAACCTTCTCATCATGTATGCCACAGCTACATCATTAGCGCTAGCATTGTCTACCGTGATGGTAAACACTTTAGTGATCTCCCACTGCCTCAAACACTGCTCTACTACCCTTCCAATCTCCTCTCCCTTATGACTAGTAATTGTACAAAAGTTTATGATCCTTTTGTGCAATTTCCAGTCACTGTCCATAAAATGGGCAGTTAACACCAAGTAATTTATATTCTGGATCGATGTCCAAGTATCGGTGGTAATTGAGATCCTTGTCTCATTTGCCCTTAATTGACTCAACAATACAGCCTTTTCAAAATTAAACCTATCTAAGACACCCTTAGCAACCTGCTTTCTGTTCATTCCTGGCCAAGATGGCTCCAATTCTTTACAGAAAGCTTTAAATCCTTCTTTCTCTACATGCCTAAAAGGAAGTTCATCCTTGATAATCATATCTATGCACTTATCATCACACCTCTTCCGGCTATACTTATGGTATGTTGGAGCTCCACTCACATTATCCTTATTCAACTTAGCCTGCTTGGGATCAGATTCTCCGTATAATGGATGACTGCCACATTTCCTAGTATGTGACCACATTGAGCTTGTCCCATTCTTTTTACTATCACACAAGACTTTCTCATTACAATAGTTACAAGTGCACCAACATGTATCTATTTGGTCTGAGTTTGGGAGTTTACATCTAGTAAAATGTGCCCAAAGAGGACTTTTGTTAGCAGGTTCTTTTCTTTTCTGCCCAATTACAGCAGGGGGTTGTATGTTGTCACTGCCAGGTTCAGATTCAACACCAGAACCTGAACCTACAGCTGAAGGTGGGCGTGTTTGAGTGGGTGGCCCTAAAGGGGACTGACCTAAAGCTGCAGTAGACTCTATATGCATGGCAGAACTAATAGAAGGGCTTGAGCTACTGGTTTGACTCAGATTTCCACTTTGTGTACCCATAGCTACAGAAAAAGAAAGAAAACAAAAACCATAAATTAACAAAACCAACAACAGTTCACACATCACAAGTTCACATAGCATCAAAGCTTCACAAATTTGTTCACTAATTGGTCTAATTCAACAAAAATTCCATAGTTTGGTACATAAACTGACCTCTTGCTCCAAACGTTTGCTCCAATGCTCCTATTCTGCTCGAGCTTGAAGCCTTCAATGCTTGAGATTGGAAAAAAAAAAAAATAGAGTAAGAGACACATTAAAAAAAAAAAAAACATATTGGAACAAACAATAACACAAAAGACTTGTCATTGACTGATTTCTGATTACAGAATGTCAGAATTCCCTCAATTTAGTCAATTCACATCAACAAGATGCAAAGATAAAAAGAACCAAAACTAAGGAAGTATCCTTAGTTTGACTAACCTTCGATCAATGATGATGGAAGCATGAACTGTTAAGTTTGAAAATGCCTGATTAATAGTACGAAACATTACAAATTAAAACTAGACCACATAATCATTACATTACAACCTAATCAAACATTACATTAAAACTGGACCACAAAAATGCAACCTAATCAAACATTCAAACAAAAATAACATCTCCATAGACTAGCAAGAATGAACTGCTTTGAGGTGAAACAGAAACAATCAATTATCAAACAATGTTACAAAGTCACAGACTGAACCTAGCCATCTTGTATCTCAAGATCTCCATAAACAAAGTCATAGACTATCAGTATATCTACATTCAATCTCTATAATGACAGAAACAATCAATTATCAAACAAAGTTACAAAGTCACAGACTGAACCTCACCTCTATAATAATTATGAGCTTTTAGCTTTCCAAATCTCTAAAAGCAATGCCAATCGGGACCTGATATCCAAAAGCAAAGACCCAAACAAAAAACAAAGCCCAGAATTAGTTAATCACCAAAACGTGAAAACCTAGAACATCACATAATGGAGAGACCCTGCAGAGATCGATTCAGACAAAAAAAAAAAAAGTAACAGAGATCAGAACTCACAGCAACAGAGATCGATCCACTTGAAAGAGACCGATTCGATTTCACTTGAGATTAGTGGCAACAGAGATCGAATCCACTTCAGATTCAACATCAGCATGCAAGATGCAAAACAGCAAAAACATTAGAAATCGAGGCTGTGAGGGACTGAATGATCCAAGAGCTTCTAACAAAAATTAACGAAAAGAGAAGGCTCACCGGCCGTAGACACGATTTGAATGAACAGATTAACACTTTCTGTGTTTGATTTTTCGATAGTTTGGGCTTCGAAGGAGAGATCGAGTCAACGAGACTCGAGAGGGTTTGAGTCTGAGAGAGACTCGAGAGTGAGGCTGTGAGGGACTGAATGATCCTTTCTGAATCCACCCTTAGGGTTAGCTCAGGTTTTAGTTTAATCCAACGGTTATAATTTAATATGTAATAAAACTATTAATAATCAACGGTTCAGATCAATAGATATAAAATATATAAATAAATAAATAATATATATTATATACGGTTCGGTACGGTATACCGTATTTTTCTAAAAATAAATACCAATACCGTACCGTCATCTGTATCTCGGCTCGGTAATACCGTACCGATAGTTCGGCTACCGAAAATGTCGGCTACCGAATTCTTTGGCTCGGCTCGAACACGGCTGGCTGGTTTGACTCGGCTGAAAATGCCACCCCTACTACAAAGTTTTCGCAGTCTCATTTGACAGGAATGAACGGACAGAAGAGATGGAGATATTCTCCTTGAGAGCTCACGTTTGGAAAACCATCCCACACCCTGGCCATAACAGTCCCTTCTTTATTCATCGGGGGACTCTTTTGAATGAGGCACTTCATTGGTTACACTCACATCCCAGTGAAATCCTTGCTTTTGATTTAGCACAGGAGGAGTTCAGGACAATGCGTCTGCCATGTAATGTACATGGTGTAATCTTCGACTATATTGGGGTTTCTGAGGGATGCCTCTGTGTGTGCGGTCATTGGGGGGGGGGGGGGGGGGGGGGGTGGTTGCGGTGTTTATGGCTCTGTTGATTTCAGGGTCATGAGAGAATATGACGTCTATGACTCATGGAGTAAGCTCTTTAACTTTTTCGATTCGCCTGATAACCTATCCACAGGTTTCTTGGTTATGGAAGATAATACAATTGCCAAGAAATGGATTGACGACGAGACCTGGTTGGTAAAGATTGATCATAAAGCAGAACCGGAACTTGGCATGTATATGACTCAAGGCAACTCGCTTAGCATGTTTCCATATGAAGAGAGTCTACTTGGGATTACTGATTAGTCCTGATTTGCTCTGCGTGCTGGCTAATTACTCCTAAGTTTGACTATCCTTTCATGCATTTGAAAATTATTTGTTTAATTGTTCATCTACTTCTTAGTTACATCCTGTTACTGATTGATCAAACTTTTTTATTCCTTTGGAACTCAAAACACCGTTATATATGTGTCATCTCTTTACTCCATCATAGTTTGTAGGGTTTTCATATGTATAATATATTGTGGTCTGGTAGGTGATATGAATATTGTTTAGAGCAATCGGTTTGACATGATTGAATAAAAGGAGTCTTGTTTGGCTTCATGCATGATTATCAGGGGGTGGACAAGAATGTTCAAAGATCAAAACCAAACACTTGAAGCTACCTGTATATGGTTCTGTAACTCTGTTAGGTTTTCTTCATTAGTATGCAAGGAGACTCACAAAGCTAACTGTAAATGCAGTCTATTTGGAATCGTCTGAGGCTGTACTAGTGGTGGTACTGGCTAACTTCAACTGTGAACGTGCTTGAGCATAACTTGTTGACTACTTAGTGATATGGCTCATCCTGTTTCAAGATTCGAGCCTCAGTCTTATGCTAAGTCACTAAAAGATTCCTGAAACTTACCAGATTTTCTACACCAATCACCACAACGACGATTTGATCTACCTGAGCTCGGTCATCTAGCTTGTTTACTTTCCATAACCTAGCATATAAGCCACTATGCTAGGTTATAGAAAGTAGTGTAGTTGTGCTGAAAGCTAATTATTTTGAGGTGATCAGGGTTGGTCATGAAGAACAGAAATCCGGACAGTACATAGTTGGCAGGATTGGGTTTGACTTGTTGGAATATGAAGAGTGTCGACTCTGACTCAATGATGATCAATTGATCATGACGGGGTGGAAGAGAAGGTCAAAAAACAAGAAGAATAATTGGATTAATTCCTCCGTTTGCCCATCCAAGAACTGGTTTATTGCTGCTCATTCTCACTCTACTCTCATGCCTTTGAAGATTATTTATTTGTTCATTTTTTGCTTCAGGCTTGACTCAATTTCGGACAGCATGACCAGTGTGTTCCTGGAATATTTTTCTAAATAGTTCACCTTAATCTTGCAGCTTTATTGTTCACATTAGACTAGTTCTAATCCTAAAGCAGAAGATAGGGAAGACCATGGCCTTTCATATGCATGGTTTGATAGGTCATTAATGTGTTCTTGCTTAGATTTGCCGTATTAATGCAAGAGTAAGCGGATATATTGCCGTATTAGATTTGTCACGTTTGGTTCGCAAAAAGTAGGCATCAGGAAAGGAAACTTGATAATTTCTTGCGTTTGGGCAAAATACTTTCCTGAATAAAGGAAAAATAAGGGAGAAAGTTGTTTTTTCCACACACGGCCTCATTTGGTTCTCGGAAAGGAAAGTAGTTCCTTTGTCTTTCCCATGGGAAGAGAAATGAAATTTCTGGAGAACTTTCCATTCCGATGTTTGATAACGTAAGGAAAGTTATCCGGAAAGTTATTAAAAAGTATGTAATTAATTTAATAAAATAAAATAATGTGCTGTGAGTAGTAAATGCAAGGAAAAAAGGGGGAAAGTGATTCATTTGGAGTATGAAATGAACCATTTCCCCCCTATTTTCCTTTGCTTCAGGAAAGTATTTCATTTCTTTTTGCATCCCAATCGCAGGAAAGGAACAACTTTCCTTTTTCCTTTCCTGATGCTTACCTTTTGCGAACCAAACAAGGCCTAAGGAAATCAATTTCCCTCTTTTTTTCCTTGCATTTATTATTCACAACAATTATTTTATTTAATTAATTACAAACTTTTAACAACTTTCCTGATAACTTATTGTTACCAAATCTCGGAATGTAAAATTCTTGAGAAAATTTCAGGGAACTGGAAAGACAAAGGAGTTATTTTCTTTTCCATAAACCAAACGAGACCTTAGTAATAATGAGATTTCTCAAACTTTCAGTTTCATTTCGAAGCTAGCTATCTATGTCTAATGTCTCTAACTTAGTTTATGTTAGTCTTCTTCTTACAATTTGAAGCTATGACAATGTTCGATCTATCTTCTTTGATTTTCATAATTTCCAAAATTTTATATAGGTTTGAATAAAATATTGGATCTCAGTTTTGATTATGCGAGAATGAAATTCGTTAACTTGGTTTTCAATTTGATACCCTCACTTGTCTAGAAACTTTCATGTACGTGTACAATAGTTTTGAGACTAGTAAATATATAAGAATCTAATATATAATTTTTCACAACTAATATTTAATTTTGGTTATTCCAAACTCAAATGCTATGTTTTGAGATCCAAAGTCTTCCATTTTTCCATTTCTAAATAGGAAAAAATCGTACGCATGAAGGATTTTCTTACACCTTCCTCTTTTTTGATTTCATGAAAGTTTCTAATTCTCCAAAGGGTATAATCAATTTTAGGGAGAATATCACAAATGGTCACTCAACTTTTACCTGTTCGACACATTGGTCACTCACTTTTTAAATATATCACTTTGGCCGCTCAACTTTAACTCTGTTATTTACTTTAGTTACTTCGTTAATTTTTTTCATTGAAAAAAAAAATATTTGCCACAATATCAAGGATATTTTCGACCAACCAATTGTGAACAATAGGGATGAATGGAAGAGGTGATTAAAGTGAGATTTTTTTTTTTTTTGAAAAATAACATGTCGATATATCATTAACTCAAGCCAGAAAGGGTCATAAAAAGTTTGTGGTAGTACCACAGCGATACACATATTAGGTCCAATCATTTGATGGTTCTCATGCTCAGTTATTAAAAAAAACCTATTAAATTATGGACTAGTAATGCATAGTAATAGGCTAGCAAATTCAAAAATGGAAACTAACTAAATAATGGGTACAAAAACCCATTAGTTATTTTGGACCCAAGAGAAAGCAGGCCCAAGATCAATTGCAAATCCCTGGGCCCAACCATCAGCCCACAAAGTCCATCAAGAAGAAAACCTAGCTGCCCCCAAGTTGTTCTTACCGCCATAAGCAATAACGGCGCCGGCCGGCCAACCTCCCATACCGACCAATTCGAAGGTAGCCACACGTCCATCTCCTTTGTTGACCTCTCCGAGATTAGGGTTGGGATTTGAGCCCAAAGACAACCCAACCACATGCTCATCCACTTTGATCTGAACACCCAAAGTCGTTTGGTGATTAAAGGGAGATAAAATGCTCATTTGGTGACTAAAGTAATTGACAGAGTAATAGTTGAGTGACCAAAATGATATATTTGAATATTGAGTGACCAAAGTGTCAAATGAGTTATAGTTGAGTGATCATTTGTGTAATTCTCCCTCAATTTTATTTCTTATAGCTTAAAATGTTAGTCAAAATTGACCATAATTATTTTCTACAATCTTATATAATTAGGTCAATTCTTAAGTAGAAAGAGTTAATTTTTTAACCATAATTTGTAAATATTGAGAAGAACAACATTTTTATCAAGAAAGGTTGAAAGGATAAAACTAATATTAACCATAAAACTGAAATGAACTATCCATTTCTTTTCCTTTTATTTTCCAGTTTTTATTTATTTATAAGAAATTTCTAAAAACAAAGGCAAAATGTTTAAGAGGCTATGATTATAGAAAGCAAAAAAGTGAAAATAGAAAAAGATAAACGGAAGTGAAAGGAAGATTTATTAACAAGACGACATCGTTCCATTGTCATAGGGTTTCAGTTTTGGCTTAGCTCTCATTGCCTCCTTCCTGCTCCTTTGTCATCTTTCGTTTTGGTGCAATGGCAGAAACAGAAGACCTACCGGAAGAGATTATAGTGAATATCTTTACTTGGTTGCCCGTCAAGTCCTTGATCCGATTCACCTCCGTTTCGAAACGCTTGCACTCCATTATATTGTCCGATCCCAAATTCGCCCAATCCCAATTCAATGCAGCTCGTCAGCAGAAGACCCTCAATCGCAGACTCCTCGTCTCCACCGACGCCCCTCGACTCGAGCTCGACTCCCTAGACTTGGATACGCCGTCGTTTGGAGAGCCTTCCTCCGTTAGAAAGCTCAGCTTCCCTTTCCCGCCACGACCGGGCGGTTGTGTCAAGCTGCTGGGCTCCTGCAATGGTCTGGTATTTGTGGCTGTTGATGAGAAATTGTTTTATATCTGGAACCCATCAATTGGATTCTTGAAGCAATTACCTGATCCAGGTTTTCCCTTAGCTGAAAATGTGATACTCTTTTATGGTGTTGGCTATTTGTCCGCCACCCATGATTACAAAGTTTTGGTTGCCTCCTATGACTTTCGTGAAGAGGAGATAGAGGTCGAGATGTTCTCATTGAGAACTCACATTTGGCTGAAGATTGAAACCCCTTGCCTAAACATCCCTTTTCTACTCGATCTTCGGGGAACTCTTTCGAATGATGCACTTCATTGGCTAAACTACGTCGATGACAACAAGGATGAAATAGTTTCTTTTGACTTGGAAGACGGGGTGTTCCGGAGAATGCCACTGCCTAATTTCGACCATGATGGTAAGACTTTCAGCAAGCTCGGGGTTTGTGGAGGGTGCCTGTGTGTATCGCGTTATCCGGTTGAGGCTTTTGACTCTATTGATTTCTGGGTCATGAGAGAATATGCCGTCAGTGGCTCATGGATTATGCTCTTTAACTTAAAGCTCTCCCATCCGCCTGAGTTGCCCTCGCGTTTCGGCCAAATCTTGGTTCTGGAAAGTAGTACAGTTGCCGCGAGATGGACTGACGGGGGATCCAAGTTGATAAAGATTGATCATAAAGAAGACGAGAAGCTTGGGCGGTATATGCTTAAGGGGGTTCGCGTGTGCATGATCGAATATGAAGAGAGTCTACTTTGGATTGGTAGTTATCATCCAGTTGAAAAGAAAGAGCAGGTCCAGATATTCGAAACCCATCAGAAGGCCTCAGGAAGCTGAAATGGAAGGAATCTTTGCTCTTTGTTCAAATGAGAGATGGTTAGTCACTGACTCCTCATTTTGACTCTGGTTCATGCAGTTGAAAACTGTTTGTTTATTTTCTACTCATCTTAAACCATGCATTTGGAAGTCAAAAGTGGTTCTGAATCTGTTGAGTTCCTTGTACCCTTCTCTGATGCCATGGATGTTTAATGCTTGACTGGCTTTGTTTGGCCTGTTTATTCATGGTTAATTTGCTTATCACTCTGCATTAATCTAAACAGTCAATCTTATGGATTAATTGGAGGTCTTGGTTACACATACTAGAGATGAGAGAGTCCGCCATTTAATATATCTTTGTACAATCCTTAGTTGACATTTTCCCATTTCTCTTAGAGTATTAGATATGTATGTAACTGAGTATTCATTATGGTTTTACCTCTGTTTGTTATACTGAGGAGGCTGCATTCATTATGGTTTTACCTTTTGAAGATTATTTATCTGTTGAATTTTTGCATTCAGGGTGGACTGATATTTTGGAAGATGCATGACTGGTTTGTTTTTGGAGAATTTCTGAATTCTTCACATTTATCTCAAAAGATGAAAAAGAAATAATTCTAGGGGATAAATTTGATGCCTTTGTCATGAGGTTACTTGGTAGAGCCTAGATAGTTGATGGAATATAAGGATGCCGATTTAGTTTAGCCCCTCCTTTAATTTTTTTAATTTTTGGTGATTGTCAAGAGGTTGGACGATTTCATTTTCTTGATTTCTGTTCAACCTTCCATGTTGTTAAATAAAGTTAAGTTCTTTAAATGTTTGCTCTTTTGTATTTTATCTCAGTTGAACTGCTCCTAAAGCAAAATTCTTCCTTGGTGGTCATGGACTAATTGGTTTTTTGGGATTCTTTGACTGTTAATTGAATGTGTTATTTCTTGGATTTTGTAGGGGTTTCTGGATGTACGAATTGATGGCTTCATTCTAGTAGTGGTGTGGACCTGTGAAAAGGATGCACTTTTAGTGATTTATGAGATTTCTCAAAATTTCAGTTTTAGGATCCTTAGCAGCTACCTAATATATCTATGTTCAGTGGCTGAGACTCTGATTGATTCGTTCTTTGTTTTAAGTTTCGACAATGGTAAGCTCTGCCAATGTTATATTTCTCTTGTTTGATTGACTTTTATATTGTCCGAAGAGGAATGTAGATTATTGTATTATGTGTTGGCCCAACTATAATTTATATATTTCATGTCATTGAATTCTGTTTAAATCTGGAATCCTCTTGATTTGCTTGTCTAGTAAGCTTTATGATTGTGATCCATTTTGTTCTGTTAATCTACAGTGTTTACCAATATTGACATGGTTCAATATTTCGATATGGAGGAGTACTCGAGCCATAACACGATGCCACAGACCAACCTGAAATCAATGGTTGCTCTGTACAGTCAAGTTCTAGTTGCTTGTTTCATACGTTTTGAATCTGCTTGCTGAAGGAAAGATGAAACTGACATTCAATTACACTATTGTTAGGTTTACTATAGCTTTGAATGTTAAGGAGAATCACAAGATCGTCAACGACTGAGGACCAACTTGATAAAAAAGAAGAGCATTCGCTGCGGAGAATGGAAGAGTCTTCCCAAATGATAGAATTTAGAGTTAGAAAGAAACATGGGCAAAATAATTCATCTGCTATATATCTTGAAACATAAACTTGACTCTCTTAAATTGCACCCACAATGTCCATCACTTGGAATGATTAAAATAATCTAAAGTTGAGGACTTAGAGGCTAAATATCCTGAGGGATCAAATCTAGGCTGTTTATTTAGTTAATCATATTTCACTTCCTAAAACCTACACAGTTATCGACCTAAACTACAGCGATAACCATCTTGGCTTGCCGAGGATGGTCAGCTACTCCAAAGCAGAAAGCTTTAAGTTTGTCAAGGAAAAGGTGTGCATAAAGTTGAGTGGGTGGAAGGAAAGAAACTAAGTGGCGCAAGGAAAGAGCTTCTGATCAAAGTAGGGGAATAGGCGGTTCCAAGTTATTTGATGAGTTGCTTTGAGCTTCCGCAACACCTGTGTGAAGAGATGCAAGAGTGCATAGCTCATTTTGGTGGGGGAAAAGAGGAGAAGAAGATACATTGTGTTTCATGGGAGAAGCTATCTGTACTTAAATCGGAGGGCGGCTTGGGCTTCCAACATATGTATTGCTTCAGCTTCCCATTTTTGGCGAAACAAGGATGGAGACTTGTACAAAATTCAACCTCTCTCATTGCTCGCATGTACAAGGCTAAGTGCCTAAGTATTACCCCAACTCCCACTTCCAAGAGGCCGTGTTTGGAAAGACACCCTCATATGCGGGAAAATTAGCATCGTGGCAGGAAGGGAGATGTTAAAGAGGGAATTGCGTTTTCAGGTGTGACGATTAGAATATAAATGTCTGGAATGTCACGTGATTTCGAGGCCATACTCTTTCAACGAATCTCTTTGGTGAATGGTGATGGAAGGCTTAGAGGAATTGAAGGGTTTGTGATCTAATTGATGTTGGCACGAGTAGTTGGAATGAGGAGTTCATGTCTCATATTTTTACCCTATTCGATGTTGAATTGATCATGCAAATTTCTTTATCAACTAGACATCCAAGTGACCGGTGGGTAGGAGATTATACTAGTTAGAAGTGGATATCAATGCAGCTAGGGAGATGTTGTGCAGGAGGAACTGAAGCGGCATCTTCTATAGCAAGAATTGCTCTTGTTGACTTGTGCAGCAAAGTATGGAAAGCCATGGTACCGCCTAAAGTTAAAAGTTTTTATGTGGAAATTGCTCAAGAATTTCCCACCTATATGTAGCAATGTGGCAAGAAAGTTTCAGCTAGGAGAAATGGGTTGAGTGTTATTTGGTGCACTGGAAGAGTCTCATATTCACTTATTTAAAGACTGCACAAGGGCAGCTTCTGTGTGGCTGGCTGGACCATTGATGCTACGGGCTAAGAACACACAGGCAGGGTCCGTAACAGACTGGCTTGGACATGTACTTTCTTCACTAACTCCAAGTACGGGTGTGTGTTCATTATGACACTTTTGGTCAATCTTGGGAGAATCAAATGATTTTTTATGGGAAGGAAGGGCCTACGATCCTCTGTGAGCTACTTGTGGGAGTTCACAACTGTTGGCTGAATTCAAGAGTCTACATCAGGGAGACAGAGAAGGTAAGGAGAGTAACTGTATAGTGGCAGCTCCCACCTCCTGGGCGTCTAAAGTTTAATGTAGATGCAGCATTTCTATCGGGCAAATCGGGAGATATCAGAAGTGAGAATGCTGACATGAGTAACGATAAATCCTGTGAAAAACACGATCGCCTGCCAGTGGAAGGCTTTCTGCGTTCAGTCAATCTACGCAGAGTGAATCGGTCCCTAAGGAACCCCCGAAAGGGCTGCCGTCCGATGGGTACACGAAAGTGACGAAGTTGCTTTGACTACAGAACCATGCCTGTCTGTTGGAGCGAATTTGAGATATGAAACAGGTCGCTGCTTGGGAACTTTTAGCAAGCATGTAAAGGGTGTAATCTATGTGGCTCATGTGGAGCACTGAGAACTGCCATGTTGCTTGCTTTGGAAAAAAGGGATGGAAATCGAATTGATTTTAATTGTGATAATGTGTCCCTTGTGGCAGTTGTTAAATCCTCCACAGAAGGTACATCATCAATTGGACGGATTATAGATGATATAACCTGTGAAGGTTTTACTTGAAGACACTCATGTTGTTTATGTGTTTAGAGAATCAAATGGTGTAGCGCATAAATTAGTACAGCTTGCTAGAGATTATGATAAAGAGTATGTGTGGTTAGACGAAGCCCCTGATATCATTTAGGAACTGTAGTACTTAATCTCGTTGTTTAGGTATCATGGGGTAGTGGGAAGTTATCTGCATAATAAGGTGGTAGGAAGTTATCCACATATAGAATGGGTTAGTGGGAACATATGTTTTTTTTTCTTTGGGCATTGATATGGGACCTCAATGAGGCCTAAAAATTTGTGCCCTCAAATCCTACGTGTCATGCCATGTAAGTAAATGCAAATTTTATTTTCAATTCTACATAATATATCTTGCCATATCATTTTATTGCAATACCAACTTTGTCCCTTTACATTTCCTTTTCGATGTTAGGGGGTGAATCAATTACATTAATGAATTTAAATCGGCGACGAAAAAAAATATTAGCTGTTAATTATGTATTAATTTAAGAGATATGTCTACAAATTCTTTGACTAATATTTTTCTTCATTTAATTAAACTCTTTCCATTAATTTTTATTTCCAAATGGCATTAATATATTGAATTATGTGTTAAGAAATAGTCGTTAACTTTTCTTTCCAAATATTGATCAATTTCATAAAAAAATAGCATTAATAAATTGATCGAATTTGGGAAATACTTATGTCTAAATTAAGAGGTAAGAAAAAAATCTCACGTTAGCAGCTATTAATTAACATCTACAATCTAAATATAAGGGGAAAACAAACAAAAATTAATAAATTTAGATATAACGTTTAAACCCTAGTTACATAAAGAGAAAACAGTGAACAAAAGAATATATACAATCATATGAATATATATTTTTCACATTATATTTTAAAATTATTCAGGAACCCAACAGAGGTTGAATTCATATACATGTGTTTTGCAAAACATGAAATTTTTTCTACTCTTGATTGAAGAAAAAAAATTGTTGTTTAAATCTAAGCATGAATGTAATGAAAAGAAAAAAAATCCAATTTTTTTTTTTAAATTTTGAGAAGAAAACCAAAATAATTTAGAGTCATTAGATTTTAAAATAATAAGATGGACTTTTTCTCAAGAATTACATGGCATGATTTGACAAATAGGTGATGTGTGTAGATGATATGACATGAAACCTAAAATTGAGGCCACAAATCATTTTCTTTTTTCTTTTAACTGTCTAGCAGTATTTTGTTATTTACTATAATACCCTTCAAATGTCAAAAGTTATTTAAAAATATTATATGGTATGAGGTCTTCGTATTTTTTCACGTGCACTTTAAGTAACAAAGTGAGTTCTGTTAATAATAGAAGAGAGAGAATAGATACGAACTTAAGGTCGAGCATCTAAGTTTGACTAGGTTAAGCTCCCTATTAAGATAAAGGGGTGTAGATATCTCTCACTAGCATGACTAATTTGCTATCTCATCAAGCATAAGTAACACCTTCTTAGGGGGCCCACAAGCCATGGTGGGGCCCAACCGCCACTTGCATCTTGTAGCTCGATGTCCAAGCTACGCCACAGTAGTCGGAAGCGACCAATACCTCGCTGGGAAGCCACCTTTTCGGTCTTGCCAAGTTGCCTCATGTAGATACCTCTCACTAACATGACTAATTTGCTATCTCACCAAGCATAAGTAACACCTTCTTAGGGGCCCACAAGCCATGGTGGAGCCCAACCGCTACTTGCATCTTGTAGCCAGATGTCCAAGCTACGCCACGGTAGTTGGAAGTGTCAATACCTCGCCGGGAAGCCACCTTCCCGGCCTTGCCAAGTTGCCTTCATAATATGTCTTTCTACACTAGAATAGTGGGTTTGCATCTCACATTGAAGAACATGTAAATGAGAAGGGTTCCCTCACCTATAAAAGGGACCCCTCCTCACACTTAGAATCCATTCCATTACATCTCATGTAATCCTCTTGGGCAGCAAGGCCCAACACATATAGTTAAGCTTTCAAGTGGACGTAGTCTCCCGCTAAGGCGGGAGTTAGCAGGAGACGAACCACTATACTTCTTGTGTGTGTGTGTCTCTCTCTCTCTCTTTATTTATCGTTAATTAGACCTCTTGGTCACATACATTAACATTGGCGCCGTCTGTGGGAAGCCAACACAAAGGCTTCGTTACGTACCATGAACTTCAGTCAACGCCAACTCAAGGTTGGTCAATGCTACACCACTGGCCATCCTTCTCTGGCCACCTTCTGCTAGCCATCCACCGCTGGACATCCACGGCTAAACAGCCTTCGCTGCCCACCTTCCACTAGCCATCCACTGTTGGACAGTTACCACTGGCCACCTTCCGCTAGCCATCCACCGTTGGACATCCAAGGCTAGACAGCTTTAGCTGACCACCTTCCTCTGGTCATCCATCGCTGGCCAGTAGACCTGTAAATGGACCGGATTTTGATCCGGACCCGCTCCAGATCCGTAGCTATTAAACGGGTTTGGATTGAACATTTTGATCCGTTGATCCGTTAATGATCCGAATCCGTTAACCCGTTTAATAAACGGATCGGATTTGGATTTAGGTCGATCCGATCCGTTAATGATCCGACCCGTTTTAGTAATAAATTTTTTTTTATTTTTTATTAATATATTATTATTTTTTTAAAATATAAAATATAAAATATAAAATATAAAATATTAAAGATTTCTAATATTACTTTTTTTGCAGAAATCTAAGAGGCAGTTTTCGTAATTTTATTTTTGATAATGTAATTTTATTTTTGGTGATACTCTTCATGTCGATCATGTTATTTTAATATTTTATTAATATCTTATGAGATATTATGATATAAATTTAATATTACTATTTAAAATTTAAAAATATTTGAAATTATAAACGGATCGGATTAGCGGATCGGGTATCCGTTAATCCGACGGATACGGATTTGGATTGAGGTATCAATGATCCGCCGGGTTAACGGAGCGGGTTTGGATCGAATTTTTTTTTTAGTAAACGGATTTGGATTTAGGTCGATCCGATCCGAACCCGCTCCATTTACAGGCCTACTGGCCAGCCTCCGCTGGTAACCTTCCGCTAGCCATCCACCTCTGGACATCCATGACTAGACAGCCCTCGCTGGCCACCTTCAGCTAGCCATCCACGGTTGGACATCCATGGTTAGACAGCTTCCGTTGGCTACCTTTCGCTGGTCATCCATTGCTGGCCAGCCTCCGTTGGTCATCCTCCACTACTCATCCATCGTTTGACATCCTCCGCTAGCCGTCCTGACAGGACCCGCCCCGGATTTCACCCTGAAATCCGAAGAGGCCCTGCTGGGCCCACCTTAGAAGAAATTCTACCAAAAATTTGACAGAACTTTCCCTAAAAATGGACAACCCAAAACCTATAGAAAAATAATTACACTTCTAAATCATCCATCCTTATACTCCTGGAGCCACCCTGCTCCCTATATCACAACATCTCTCATATCACAAAACAATTCTGAAACTTAAGAATACTAATCTCAAGAGTTATCAGAGCAATCTATTTCTCAGGCGTACAAGAAGGTAGAATACAAGATAAACGACCAATACTTTTATAATGCGGAAGCTATGACAGCTATGCCTCAACCCCAAGTACGCTCGACCTCAAGCTAAACTGGCCTGCAAACTGGGCATTTAAAACCGAAGAGCCCAGGGAAAAACATTTAAAATCCGTTAGAGTGAGTGGACGAAAAATAAGTACTTTCAAATGTATAAGTAAAACTTAATGCTTTCCCAAGTTATTCTCTAAAATCTCGCATGCAGTAACAATCTTGAAAACACTCTTAATCATCCTCTTTACTGCAGGGAAAAACATTTAAAATCCGTTAGAGTGAGTGGACGAAAAATAAGTACTTTCAAATGTATAAGTAAAACTTAATGCTTTCCCAAGTTATTCTCTAAAATCTCGCATGCAGTAACAATCTTGAAAACACTCTTAATCATCCTCTTTACTGAAATCTCAATCACGTAACAAGAACATCTTGAAATCTCTTAAAATCTCATCCTCAATCCTTATAAAAACATCCTTTTCATGAGGCTCGTTTGATGACTAGAAAGGACTGCTGTCTAGTCACCTCATGCCATCTAGGAGGGACTGCCACCCAGATGACGCATCGGAAGGGACTGCCAACCGGAATAGGAGGCGGTGGATAGAAGGGACTGCCAACTAGCCACAAGTAGTAGACGGGACTGCCGACTAACCACAGGTAGTAGACGGGACTGCCGACTAACTACCTCATGTCATCTGGAAGGGACTGCCAACCAGGTGATGCATCGGATAGGACTGCCAACCGAGCTGTAGTCTGGAAGGGACTGCCAACCAGACTATTACCTAGAAGGGACTGCCAACTAGGTAAGATACGCATGCGCCAAAACTGGTCTCCTTAATAAACTGAATAGCCTCCTCAAGAAACTGAAAATAATCTCAAAATCTCAATAAATCCTCAAAAGCATCCTCGAAAGCATAAAATCAAATACTCTGTAAATCAATAAATGCTTTCGGAAAGAAAACTCAATCTAACTTCAAAGCTGATAAGTACGGAGTTCAAAGCTTAATAAATCTCGATAAATCAATCATGCTCAAATATTCGATGAAACATTCGTACTCGTGAATCCTTATAAAAACCGATATTCGAAATCCAAATTTCTCATAATATTTTCTGAATCAGTCACTTCCCGAAAATCATTCCTCAACTCAATAACTCATGAATGACTATCTCAAAAATCTACTAAAAGCCCTCGGGAAGGAATTTCAATACTAATCTCGTAATTCGTAAATAAATCTCGATAAACTAAATCTCATAAAACCATAAAACTCAATAATTCAAATTATAAATTAAATCTCAATCGGAAAATGCTAATATACTGCATGCACAATTAATTTAAAATAAATGTCCACTCACAGTTCCTTCGTCGAGCAATAGCTCGGTACGTCGCCCAGTATACAATTATTTTCCGTGAATAACTATTCAACAATTAAATACGATTCTCAAAATCAAATCCTCATAATTACATCTCCACTTCTCCTCGGATGCAACCCAAATTATACCACTAATACCATTTCGTTAATTTAAAGGTTCCAAGGCAGAACCGAGAGATATCCGACGGCCGGATTCTCGTAATTCAATAATCGAAACCCTAAACTTCAAAAATTCATAATTAATTCCAAGCTTCTCCAAAATTCACCAAATTTCATATACAAGCTCTACAATATTTATAGGATTTAATGGACAAAAAACTGAAATTAAAACACTGTCCTACACGCCTCCACGCGCCACCAACAGTGGCAGCGCGTGGGCCCCACGCGCCGGCGGCAACCACCTCCGATGGCCACCAAAATTTGGCAGCACCATCTACTCAACAAACCCAACCTCTTTCTCAACTACAACAAGTTTCAATTTTACCTGGAAGAGCTCCAATTAGGCCGGTGAAATTTTTCCAGAAAACTCCAAGAACCCTAGAAATTGAAATTGTTAATTCGACCTCTACACTGCAAATTGAAATGAAAGACCTTAGGGGAAATGATCTATGTCAAAAACCAAACCTTCGACGCCAATTTGGTGGGCGGAGACTGCCGGAATCGGAAAATATCGACGCTGCCTCAAATCTGCTACAGTGACCGTCATCTTCTTCTCGTTGCTGCACCTTCCACAGTTCATATTAAGCTACTAAACGAACCCAGAAATGAAGAGAAGGAAGAGAGCTTTCCAACGACATCTTATACGTCAAAATCCGTCGCCGTATGGAGGAGTTATGGCCGGAAGAAGGTGACGAGGTCGGAGAGGAAGAGAGAATCGGGGAGAGAGAAAGGAGAGGGCTCGGTAAGTTTCCGAAAATGGAAACTTACCACAGTAACTCGGCTATTTATAGGAAATTATCATGAACAGTAATTTTAGTATTTTGGCCATAACTTTCGCATATGAACTCCGATTTTTACGTACCACATATGCACGCGCTCGGTTTAACGTCCTCTACAACTTTTATGAAGGAAATTTTCTCAAATTTTGATCCGAACAAAAAGTCAACTTTTATGGCCCCCTAAAATGTCAAAACGGAGCCAAAAATTAAATGTAATTGTCGTTTACCCATCGAAAGACTCGTAAACTGGTAACTTTAGGTTCGGGACGTTACACATCCACCGCTAAACAACCTCCGCTGGTCATCCTCTGCAAGCCATCCACCGCTAAACAGCCTCCGCTGGTCATCCTCTGCAAGCCATCCACCGCTAGCCATCCACAGCTGGACATCCACGGCTAGACAACTGCCGCTAGCCATCCACCGCTGGACATCCTCCCTAAGCATCCTCCGCCAGGCAGCCTCCACTAGACAGCACCGCTAGCTGTCGACGACAATAGGCTCCGCTAGGCATCCTCCACTGGAAGGCCTCCGCTAGCAAGCCCAACGCACCAGCAGCCTCTGCTACATAGCTCCGCTAGGGCGCCACTTCGCTGGTCATCCACAACTTGCCATCCACCGCTGGCCATCCATTACTGGCCACCCTCCACTAGCCAATCCACCGCTTGCCATCCATCACTGGCCACCCTCCGCAGGACATCCTCCGCTGGCCAACCAAAGCAATGGAGAGTCATGTAGACCTGTAAATGGACCAGATTTTGATCCGGACCCGCTCTAGTCCGAGACGGGTTTGGATCGAAAATTTTGATCCGTTGATCCGAATCCGTTAACCCGTTTATTTAACGGATCAAATACGGATCTAGGTCGATCCGATCAGTTAATGATCCGGCCCATTTTTGTAATAATAAAATATTATTATTTTTATTAATATATTATTTTAAAAAAATATATAAAATATAAAATATGAAGAATTTCTAATACAAATTTTTTGTATAAATCTAAGGGACAGTCTATCACCCAAGATTCCAAAAAGCATTAAGAATGTTGATAATGTAATTCTAGTTTTGGTGATACTTTTCATGTTGTTTTAATATTTTATTAATATCTTATGAGGTATCATGATATAAATTTAATATTACTATTTAAAATTTTAAAATATTTGAAATTATAACGGGTCGGATTAGCGGATCGGGTATCCGTTAACCCGAGCGGATACGGATTTGGATCGACCTATCAACGATCCGCCGGGTTAACGGAGCGGGTTTGGATCAAATTTTTTTTTAAGTAAACAGATTTAGATTTAGGTCGATCCGATCCAAATCCGGTCCATTTACAGGTCTAGCGTTGTGCTTGGACAACTCCATCATAATTTGGGCACTTACATCAATTCCAACTCCAAATTACTCCAAATCGGCATAAGATAAGTAACTATATCTTCCCTTATGCTCTTTCAATTTGAGCTAGTGCCATGCCAATGCCATGCTTTTACTACTTCTAAGCATGCCGACAATATATCACGCTTGATATGCATTTACATGTCTTCATGATCCTTAAGCATGTTCACAACAATGCAAAAATGTTATTAGCAACTTTACTACAAATACATGCTATACAAATATACCATGCTTCTATTTAATTGCAACTCAATTAAATAAACATGTGACACTTGCTTAAACAAACTTTTCTATGCTTATTTGTTGTTCATACAATTAGCAAAATTTACATGTACACTATGTAAATATTTTGTCTGGCCTCTTGGCCACCATATTTTGTCATACCCTTCCCACGGGAAAGAGACCTAAACGGGTCTAAAGACTCCACGAGTCTATGGTCCACGACCAACAGCCAAGAGGTAAGGCAACGCCTCATAATGATGATGACTTTACACGGCATTACAGTCAAGCTTTTCTCCTCCGGGAAAGAGTAAAGGGACCGATTAACATAGCCCACGACAGCCATTGATCCGGCGGTTAACCCTCAACGCTTGGGTATCGAAGATTCGGTTCGCTACCTAACGCCCACCTCCTTCGCGGCACCCCTGAGCTTCGCGCTCACGAGCTCTAACGCTCACGAGCTCTAATGCTCACGCCTTCGTGGCACCCCCGAGCTTCCAGCTCACGAGCTCTAACGCTCATGCCTTCGTGGCAACCCCGAGTTTCCGCTCACACCTTAGGGGCACCCCCGAGCTTCTCACTCATGAGCTCTAACGCTCATGCCTTTGCGGCAACCCGAACTTCCGCTCACTCCTTCACTGCACCCCCGAGCTTCCGCTCATGCCTCCCCAGCAACCCCGAGGTTTCCTCTCACGAGCTTTAACGCTCACGCCTTCATGGCACCCACGAGCTTCCCGCTCAAGCCTTCCAGGCACCCTCGAGCTTCCCGCTCACGAGCTCTAACACTCACGGCTTCATGGCACCCTCGAGCTTCCCGCTCAATAGCTCTAATGCTTAAGCCTACCCGACACCCTAGAGCTTCCCGCTCACGCCTACCCGGTACCCCCGAGCTTCCCGCTCACCCCTTCCCAGCACCCTCGAGCTTCCCCCTCACTAGCTCTAACGCTCACGCCTACCCGACACCCCCGAGCTTCCCTCTCACGCCTTCACGGCACCCCGAGCTTCCTGGTCACGCCTTCCTGGAACTTCTGAGCTTTCACGCTCACGCCTTCCTGGCACTTCCGAGCTTTCACGCTCACGCCTTCCCGACACCCCCGAGTTTTCACGCTCTTGCTTTCCGGCATTCCCAAGTCTTACACTCACCTACCCTCGACATAATACACGTTAATGGAACATTGAATTCTTCTACCATTTGTCCTTTGCAGCAAATTGAATTCTTTTCGCGTTCCATTAATACGAGCGAAAACCAAACAAACACAAGCGTTCGCATATTCATCATTCACGAATTACAAACGCTTGGCTTCTGGGCACTCATGCAACTTACACCTAGCGTAACCTCGTCAACTCGACCACATTCGTTCTCTTGCAAGCACCACGCGCATCATATGCAATCCGTATACTCATTCTTGGTATGCTCAAACAACCGTATGCGTTCTCGAGCCTATACGTCATATATGATCATACTCGACGACATTCTCATATATACATCAATATGTATCATGCATTTCGTACATTCACATATGCCAATACATATCAATGTAACTCACATACGTTGCCCAATACAACAATCATTCTACATATGCGCGTTTTTTTGTCTTTACAGGTTAACGAGTCCCTTCTTGCTTACGGAGTTCGGGGACTTGTAGGGGCTAGACGACTCTCGAGTGTTACTTATGCTTGATGACATCATGTTTATAACTCCCAAACCAAGAAGTTCCTCTTACTTAGGGGCTTGTAGATACCTCTCATTAGCATGACTAATTTGCTATCTCATCTTAGGGGGCCCACAAGCCATGGTGGGGCCAAACCGCTACTTGCATCTTGTAGCCCGATGTCTAAGTCCAAACACAATAAAATCTAAAATTTTGAACAAAAGCTGATTTTTTAAAAGCGAAGCAATTTCAAACGGAGGCTAAATCAATAATGGAAACTGTGTTCTCATAGTTCCGTCAGTCTCTCACTCTCTTCCGCTCACTGCTTCAGCACTCACCGTGCAATGGCGGAAACAGAGGACCTACCGGAAGAGATTATAGTGAATATCCTTACTTGGTTGCCCGTCAAGTCCTTAATCCGATTCGCCTCCGTTTCAAAACGTCTGCGTTTCATTATACTGTCCGATCCCAAATTCGCCGAATCCCAACTTAAAGCGGCTCGTCAGCAGAAAACCCTCAGCCGCAGACTCCTCGTCTCCACCGACGCCCCTCCACTCGAACTCGAATCCATACACTTGGATGATACGCCGTCGTTTGGAGAGCCTTCCTCCGGTAGAAAGCTCAGTCTCCCTTTCCACCAGCAACCCGTTCGTTTTGTCAAGCTGCTGGGCTCCTGCAATGGTCTGGTATCTGTAGCTTTTGATGAGAAATTGTTTTATATCTGGAACCCATCGGTTAGATTCTTCAAGCAATTACCTGACCCCCCTGGATTTTCCTCATTTTTTTCTATTACCTTTTCTGGTGTCGGCTGTGTGTCGGCCACCGATGACTACAAAGTTTTGGTGGCCTCCGTTTGGAAGACAGAGGTCTGGATGTTTTCATCGAGAGCTCGCGTTTGGAAGAGTATTCAAGTCGCTGGCTATTCCCCTGCCTTATATGCCACTGGTCACGGAATTCTTCTGCATGAGGCGCTTCATTGGGTGGAGGATGAATTCGATCATGAAATCCTTGTCTTTGATTTGTTACAGGACGAGTTCAGGAAAATGCGTTTGCCTAATTATTTTCAGCAACGTCTTGGGTTCTTACCTGCGCTGCTCGGGGTTTCTTTTGGAGGATGCCTGTGTGTATGCCGTCGTCCCATCACTGCTTGTGACTCTGCCGATTTCTGGGTCATGAGACAATATGACGTGCGTGGTGGTGACTCGTGGACTAAGCTTCTTAACTTAAAGCTGTCCGATCCTCCTCAGGGACCTATTATGGTTATGGAAAGCAGTATTATTGCCCAGAGATGGACTTCCGACGGGAGCTGTTTGGTAAATATTGATCAGAAAAAAGAAGAGAAGCTTGGCGTGATTCTGGGTAATTCGCTCAAGATGATACCATATGAGGAGAGTTTACTTCGGATTACTGTTTAGTCCCTTCACTTGCTCTTTACATGTAACTGCTGGTTAGTTACTCCTCATTTTGACTCTGCGTCCATGCATATGAAATTGTTTGTTAACTTACTTGTTAGTTTAATGCATTACTGTGTATGTTTAATGCTTGATGTTTGATCAGCATAGAATTAAGTGTTTTTGCAATTGTCAATGCAGGTTGTTTACTCCTCACTATGACTCTGCTTTCATGCATCTGAAAATTATATTTTTGTTTGCTTTTAGTCACATCCTGTTCTTGATCAATGAAACTTTTCAGTTCCTTTGAAACTGAAACACCATTGTAACCTAGCTGAGTTTGTTTTACCTTTTTCTTATGACATGCATACTTGATGCTTGACTGGTTTTGTGTGGCCAGTGTATTGTTCGGAAATTTTTCTAATTACTCTGTTTTATAGGGTGCAACAGTCAGTCTTCTGTTTATGAGGCCTTGGTTTTATGCGTGGTTGCTAGAGACTAGAGAGCCAGCTTCTTAATAGATGTATTTACAATAGTTAGTTGCAACTCAGAAGACATAAAAGACGTAGACTTCACGAGCTGTTTGATGCTATATCAAATATAGATAGAAACTGATGATTAATTGGTGAATAGTTGCTCTGTTGAGCATCCAAGTGCTGGTTTTTAACTTCATTTTCACTCTGCTCTCGTGCATTTAAACTTCAAATTTGTTTCATTTTCAGCTTTGGGCTTGAAATGTTTTTTGGAAGATGCATAACCAGTTTGTTCTTGGGAAGTAATATAGATTATTCGCTTAAAAAAATCACTTTTAGGGGGATAAATTTGATGCCTTTGTTGATGAGGTTACTTGGGATAATCTAGATAGTTGATGTATGCAAGTCACTCGAGATATGATGCAAGTTTATTTTAGCTTCTCAACTGACCACTCTTCCTGCATGATGATTGACTTGTTGGTTTTCATGGATTCTTTGACAGAGGATTGAATGTGTTCTTTCTTGGATTTTGTAGGGGGATGTACAATTGCAAGATTAAGCTTAATGTAATGGTGTGGATCTGATGGAGTGGATGCACTTTTATTGATATTTGATAATGACATATGTTAAATTTCAGTTTTTGAAGCTACCTGTAAGTATGTATGTTTTCAACCGACTTATATTAAAAATAAAAAAATAAAAAAAAAGAATGACTAATATTTGTTGCAAGTTCCATACATTCCACTTCCGATAGATATTTGGATGATTCCATACATCCTATAAGATATATGGACGATATATTTTGTACTTAAAGTGTTGGTGAAACTATAGGTATGCATATCAAGTCGTTAAGTTGGTTGTGTTTGACAATATAGTCAAATAGAACAAGATTGAGAATGAGTTTTTCTAATATGTTATTCATCTTACAGTGGAGGTAGTATATAAACAGACTACAATCGTACTACAACTATTGTGTACTACTGTACTACACAACATATACAAGTAGTTACAACAATATATTCCCTTGTAGTCTATTCCTAATAGGGAACGATGACTCACACTAACACTCCCCCTCAAGTTGGTGCATATACATCAACCATGCCCAACTTGCTTAGTGAGTCATAAAATGCCTTCCTAGAAACTCCTTTGGTAAGTACATCTGCAAGTTGCTCTTTAGTTGGAACAAAAGGAAAGCTAATAATTTTGGCATCTAGATTCTCTTTTATAAAGTGACGATCAACCTCCACATGCTTAGTACGATCATGCTGTACTGGATTCTGTGATATGCCAATAGCTGCCTTGTTGTCACAATACAACTGTATGGTATTTTTGAGTTTGAAACGCAAATCACGTAACAGATGTCTCAGTCACAACAACTCACACACTCCGTGAGCCATACCTCTATACTCGGCCTCAGCACTAGAACGAGCCACAACTTTCTGTTTCTTACTCTTCCATGTAACCAAATTACCTCCCACTTTATAACCTGATGTTGACCTCTTGTCTGTGATATTTCCAGCTCAATCTACATCTGTGAAGCCACAAACAACCGTCAAGAATGTTGTTGTGTTTAGAAAACAGTACTCCCCTTCCTGGAGCTGACTTCAAGTACTTCAGAATTAGCATAACAGCATCCATGTGACTCTCACTCGGATTATGCATGAACTGACTCACCACACTCAATGCATATGTAACATCTGGTCTAGTATGAGCCAAATAAATCAAGCACCTAACTAACCTCTGATAGCGAGCTCGATCATTAGGTACCTGATCTGGATACTCAGCTAAACAATGGTTCTGCTCAATAGGGGTATCAATAGGTCTGCAATCCGACAAACCTGTCTCTGTCAGCAAGTCAAGAACATACTTCCTTTGGCACACATAGATTCCTTCTCTCCCCTGGCTACCTCAATTCCTAAGAAGTACTTAACCTCACCCAATTCCTTCATCTCAAACTCAGAAGCTGGCTATCTCTGCAGTCTATCCATCTTAACAATATCATTACCAGTGATTACCATATCATCCACATAAATAATTAGAGATGTTACCTTCCCTTGTTGATGCTTAAGGAACAAGGTATGGTCTGAATTGCTCTGCCGATAACCAACCTTCCTCATGAACTTTGAAAATCTTCCAAACTAAGCACAAGGTGACTGTTTGAGACCATACAGAGATTTTCTCAATTTGCATACAAAATTTCCAGGAGAAGCAACTACATACCCCACTAGAAGGCTCATGTACACTTCCTCGGCTAACTCTCCATGAAGAAATGCATTCTTGACCATTAAACTGACTGAGTGGCCAGTTTAAACTAGCAGCGAATGAGAGCAGAACCCGAATATTATTCATCTTGGCAACATGAGCAAAAGTTTCATCATAGTCTATACCATACGTCTGAGTAAACCCCTTTGCTACAAGGCGTGCTTTGTACAGATTCACTGATCCATCTGCATTATGCTTCACGGTAAACACCCAACGACAACCTACAGCCTTCTTGCCTTGTGGTGGAGGCACAAGTTGCCAAGTATTATTCTTCTGCAATGCCTCCATCTCTTCATCCATTGCCTTCCTCCACTTTGGATCTCCCAATGCATCCTGCACTTTGTTAGGTACTGATACAGCAGATATTTGATTCACAAATGATTCATATGACTTAGAAAACCTCCTAGTTGACATATAGTTGGCTACTGAGTATTTTGATTTGGCAGTAAGAGTAGGTTCATATCTTTTGGCTGATTGACCTTAGGTGGTCCTATGTGGTAACACATATTGCTCAAATTAGACTCACTACTACTAGTATCAGTGGATGGGCATACCTCAAATGGGTGATCTTCAGTACCAGGAAGCTGTGGGTCAGGTGTAGAAGAGATGGCAGGAGGGACAGATGTGTCTTCAACCTCATTCTGAGTGATGGAGACTGGTGCTTGGATGCCTGGAGCTTCTGCTACTGGAGGCTACATCAAAATGCCTCCTGACTGTGTGACTTCTTCTCCTACTTCTGATTCCTCCCCCTCTCCATGATATGATTCAATAGTGATATTACATTTCACTTCCAATAGATATTTGGATGATTCCATACATCCTTTTGGCCTTGTGACGTATGCGCAAGCGTGCCAACTCGCTACCAGGAGGCCAAGCGAGGTTTTGTTCTAGTTTGTTGATCTTGCGCTTATCTAACTTCTAATAAGCCGATTGTGGACTGAGGAAGGATTGATCTCGGCCACGAGGTTCTCTTTGCCTTGAATGCAAGGACTTTGACACAGATTGGGTTACTAACTGGAATTTTAGTGTTGTGTAACTCGGTGACTAATGTGAAAATGAGGTGAAGATGATTCTTTTTATGATTTTCTTAATATTTGCACAAAGCAAAAAACATAAAGTAAACGCCATCAAATAAATAACATAAAAGTAGATGCAGGTAAAAAATAGTGCAAGCAAAGTAAAGAACAAGAATGTAAAAGTGCAGGAAATAATAAGAAGGAAGATATAAATAGCATAATTGTGAAGAATAATATTGTAAAGTGCAGGAAAGAAAAATATCAGTAAAGTAAAGCGATAGAACAAAGCACGTAAAGACTGATAATTGTGTTTGAAATGTTGATAATGTATTAAGATAAAAACAAAAAATAAAAAAATAATAAAAAAAAGTGTAATCGCATTGAGCGTTTGATAGGGAACCGTCATTTTTATAGTAAATAATAACACTACTGAATAAAGAAAAAGACACAATCTCAGCCTTGATTTTTTAGATTTATTATAAATAAATTAAAAATTCAAATTGCTTTTAAGGGTAATCAAATTCAGAAACAGATGATTCCAGCAATAAATAGCTTAATTCTCATTCAAGTGGATTTCTCTAAATTTGTTAACAGTCATCTGAACGCGTTATCTTCTGTCATAAAGTTGACAACTAGCTTTTGTAGATCTTCAATATGTCGCCACTAAATGCTCGTGGTCATTTATTATGTTATCTTCTATCATAAAGTTGACAGCTAGTTTTTGTAGATCTTTAATATGCCGTGGTCATTTAACCGTAATTATTTATTAAGCCATGGCTAGTCAACCTTGCTCATTCATTATGCAGCGGCCATTCAACCGCCGTCATTCATTACACCGCAGTCATTTAACTGTGATCGTTTAATATATTTTCTGGACTCAGACCTATCTGTCTGCCACATGGCCCTTGTCAAATTTAGGTTCAAACACCTACCCTAGCTCTTTTTTTGATTTTCTATATACGCTCATGTAGATATTTAGAGCATTCACCTCTCAGCTAGTGAGAAGTGATCAATAGAAAAGGATGACCCAGATTCCAGTGGTAGATTTCTCAGATCCCGAGTGCTTGAAGCCATGGACAAGTTCATGGCTCTCGGCACGCAATCAAGTTTGCAATGCACTCGAGGATCAGTTCGGCTGTTTTACAGCGATACTGTCCAACAAAGTTACCTTGGAACTTCACAACACCGTCTTTGGTGCATTTCAGGTAACCGCGTGTTTTTTTTTTCCCATCACAATTAGCCTGTACTCCTCATGCACATATGTAAAAGAAGTTTATTTATGAAATGGCTAGGCTTGGAGTAATGACAAAATAAGAGCTTGTAAACACAGAGTCAACCTGATTCACTCAGATTAGATAAGATACTCGTTTGGGCTGCTCCCACTCAAAAAAGGAGTAATAACTGTACCGGAGGAGTTGGTGGATAAGGATCACCCTTTAAAGTATAAACCGTTGAATCAAGTTGAGTATATTCTATTAAACAACGACAAGCGTGGCCAGTGGTCCACCATTTTACCGATATTGTCCCAATTTAACCACCTGTTAGGTGTTGGGTTTTAATCATAAAAGACCTTGATACAATTGGAGAGGGATCCACTCTGATATCATGTTAAACAGCGATAAGAGTGGCCCGTAGTCCACAATTATACATATATTGTCCCCACTTAAGCACCCGTTAGGTGTTGGATTTTAATCACAAAATGCCTCGATACAATTGGGTGTGATCCACCCAGTTATAAATTATATTTTATTTGTCACTATTCCAATGTGAGATATTTCCCCTCCAACATATTCAAGCAATAGGTTACAAAGATGGCGAAGGACATGAGTGTGAGCTCAAGACATTCTGTGGTATTTGAATATTTGATTTCCTTTTAGTCACATGGGTACTGTGGTATTCAAGCCCAGAAGTAACAACTGAACCGGAGGAGGTGGTGGGCAAGGATCACCCTATGAAGACTAATATAATTACCATTGTTTAAAAAAACGTTGGCCACATTGCATGCAAAACGCATGTAGAGAGTGGTAATAGTAATCTGGTGAATAAAGTGTTGATTGGTGCTATATATATGGAATTAGTGGAACTTTTAAACATTTTTATTAAAAGTCCTAATTGAATACCCCTAGATTTTGGTGAAATTCATGAAGTCTTTAAAAATCATAATTGAATACCTCAAGACTTTTATGGATTACTAAAAGTCTATATTGAACACGAGAAAATTTTCTATGCTACAGTCAAACCAAGTGTCAATTACACGTGGTTTGACGCTTTAATTAGATTTCTCCATCTGTACAATCATTACACATCAGTCATTAATCGTCATCCACAAGTTTCTGCCGGTAGCATAAGAGGTTAGCAAAACTTCGCCGTTAGTATCATCAGTGGCTAGAAGAAAAATAATTTATAATTATCTTGAAAATTTTTGTCAATAAGATCTTACATCTATAGTTTTCTTTTCTTCTTCCCATGTTCTTTAAGAGAACTTAAGTTCTCAAGTGAGAGAGCAAGAAGGAGAACCACAAACTGTAATTGAAATGTTCTGAATGAAAACAAGGATTCAAAGTAACAGGGAAGGAGTTTAGGTGGACGTATCAAAGACAATACGAATGGAATGGATTTGAATCCAAAATCCAGATCTTCAATTTAAACCCCTCTCCTTGAGATTCAACCCAGAAACCAAAATAGGGATTCGATATGGGTTTTCTTATTGATTTGAGATAATTATACAGTTTGCACTGAAGATCTTTAATCATATCTCAATTAGCAGAGCAAAATTCAAGCGCCTAATAAATCCTTAGCGTCCTTGTCGGCGATCGCAATACTATCGAGTTTCACTCACTGAATCATTAAACATCAATTTGGGATTTTCTTTTCATCAAGTTCGTAGCAGCAAAACAACGTTAGAAGTCTAAGTTTGCGGTCAATTGATGATGTGTAATAGTTGGACAGATGTTGAAATCTTATTAAAGCGTCAAACCACTTGTCAATGCTGATGTGGTTTGACCGTAGCACAGAACAATTTCTCATTGAACACACCTAGACTTTTAAATTCCATACATTTTCTTTAAAAACTCTACTAATTCCATATACAATACACCCCATTTAGAGCAACTCCAACAACTTCCCTATAATTTCTGTATAATAGGGAAGCAAAAGTCAAACCTTTAGCATCTTTTTATTCTCCAACTCCAACAGATTCCCTATTTTACAGCAATCTCTAAAATCTCCATATTCTTCCTTAAAATTTTAGAGATTGCTGTAAATATAGGGAATTTGGTTTTCTCTTTTCTCACTTTCTCTAAAATAGGGATAGTTATCGGGTATTTGTTGGAGTAAAAGAGGCTCATTCTTCCCTAAAGTAGAGAAAAATCAAAATATGGGAAATCTGTTGGAGTTGCTCTTAGGAACTTCAAAATGAGACCAAACCTGAATAGCATAAAAGCAATGCCTAAACAAATGCTCAACAGATTCTGTATCACTGTTACATAGAGACAAACATGAGAAATAGAATGATTATGCCTAGCTAATTTATCTCTGGTTCTAAGCCCATTCTGATTAGTATCCAAACAAAAATCTTGATTTTAGGCGGAATATTTAGTTTCCAAACTTTATTCAAAAGATTAGTTCTTGAGTGAGGGACAAATTGACTATATTGAATCTCTTTTTTTTGGTCTGTGACTATATTGGATCCAAGATGCAGTTTTAACTGTAAGATTAGTTCTTGAGTGGAGTGCCTTCAGTTGGGTTTATTTGATCTCTTCTTCCGCATAAAATTGGTTTTTAGCTTTGACATTTTAGTTTACTTAAGCAATGGGCTTGTAATAAGCAAAGAGCGTTAGGGCTGGGATCACTACCCATTGGGCTTCTTAATTTGGACTGAGATTTGTTTTCGATAACATTGGAGAATGGTTTCTAATAGTTAAGAACTTCTTTTCTATTTTTAGATAAATCTACTGTAGTTTCGTCTTGGTAAATGGATAAGTATAGTTAACAACCTTCCTTGACAACATATTTGATGAAAAAGAAGTATAGTTGATTCTCACTTTGTTCTTTGGCGTTTACGTGTTGGTTGGAGCAATTGCTTGCACCTTATCTTATAGATGCATTTTCGGTCTTCTCATATTTTTAGGGATGACAATCAAGTTGCTGATGCTTTTGCTAATATTGATTTGTCCTTGACTGGCATCATGACATGGTGGGATGATCCTCCTCCTTCCATCCTTCAGTATTGTCGGCCAGATGAACTTGGTCTCCCAAATTTTGGAATATGTTTAGTTGTTTGTGTTGTTTCTATTGTTTATCTGATTGTTTGTGAGGGAGGCCTTACTCTTCTCCTATGATTGTAATTTTTTTCTATTTCTTTCAATAAATTGGGGTTGGATAGCATTCTCTTTCCAGTCCCTGTTTTAACCAAAAAAAAAAAGGATGAAAAAAGAAGTGGGAGTTGGTACATTCTAATTATCCCTCCTAGGTTAAATCAATAAAAAATTTAAAAAATTAACTAAAGGCAATTATGATGATTGTCGATTGTCCAACCCCTTCAGTGTTAAGTGAAATGAGATAAATAACTCATTTGTTATAAGAAGCGAAAAATAGTTTATATATGCGCGCAATCTCAAATATTGTGGTCGAGAAAAAGTTGGACCTCAAGTGTAATAGAAACTCCCTATTCTTTTTTACTTATAATTGACATATTTCTGTTATTTTTGATCTCGGAACAGTCAAAACTCATTGGGAGCCTTTTGCTAGTAAAGTTTTGTGCATCAGTGATTGATAACTAGCTGATGGTGACCAACTGACCATCAGATCGAAAGAGCTGTAGAGTTACAACTCATGCTACAATGCTTTATGAGGCACTATCAATCCCTGGGGTCAAGGAGCTTGTATGTACCCTTGAATGGGGCAATAGGGTGATGGAACACTAATGGGGTTCAGCTGGTTTGCTATGGGTTGCATCAATTAACATTAGGGATCATGGACTTGAGCCTCAAAAGGAAATTTCTTAAAGACAATCTTATATAACATTTCATACAGAACAATGGTCAATGACATGCCATCATAGTATCCTAGCTAGGTGAAAGTAATTTTTGGTCTTCTCTGGACATAGGAAGATAGATTCAGGTTCGATAGTCTGTCATTATATTATGAATAGGTGCATTAGTAACTGTAACTCTTGATTATATTATTCATTCTACTTGTAACATTTTCTTCCGTACAAATAAATTCATTTCATACGATAAAAAAAAATACTTTTGGTCCTCTCTAACTACCATGCTCTCAAAACAGTTACGTCCAACATTTTTCTTTCTTTCTTTTTTCACCCACCCTTTAGGTCATTTTCCCTTAAAAGGAGTGAAATGTTGTTTTATTGCATAAACCAACATCACCTATCTGTATGATGTAGATGTAAAGTGTGGTCCTCGTAGATTTCAGAGCATCCTAGACTGCATTTCTGCAAAGATGGAATGTATTTTTACATATTCATAACATGTATCATCAACCATCTTAATGAAAGAAGAGCCTGAATATTAAGGTTAGGTTAATCCATATAGACACAGATTATGCTTTAGACTAAAACTGAAAGCTTTTAATTACAGGGTGAAGCTGAAATCTGTTCAACATAAGATTAGATGGAAGTACTAAAAATGAAAACAATAACAGACAAAACCAGTACTAGCCATCTACTTTGAATGATCATGTTGGTTCTCTTCTTCTACCTGAGACTTGACGAGTCTGTGACTCTGTCCCAGTGCATCATTCACCAGCCTTTCTATGTACAATAATTTTTATAGCTTTAGACCTGGGAGCAGTTAAGAGTGGGTCTTTTGCCTCCTGAAAAAAAAAAAAAAAAAAACCTCTTACATGTACAACAGTATAATATATTCAGAATTTCATGTTCACTGATATTCTGGAACAAGTAGAGTGGTTACTAGTTCAGGGTAGAATACAATGCAATGGGACTATCTTATGAACCCTAAGAAGGCATGTGGATGAGTGGAGCCTTCTGACACCCATTTGCCATGAATCTCATGGCCCAATCCCACCGCCCCACCCCAAAAATTAAGGGTCACTATGTTCATGATGACGGTTCATTTGGGACCTACAGACATCAGTGAAATGGTACCCAGAAATATCAGCAGATGCATTTGCATTTGCTTGATGAAAGCAATGGCCCTTGTGTGTGTGTTTAGGAAATTGCTCCTAGTCCCACTTAATTAATCTGCAAATGCAATCCCTCATTCATAATGGAGCAACTCATAACCTACAAGCCTAGCCCTTTATTCAAATTTTATTGGAGCATTGTGGGAGCTTTTGGTTTTGGTGGTGAAGTACTTGTCCTCGTATCTGTGACAAGAATTCAATTTTTTTATGGGCAGGTAATATAGTCCATGCACTAACTTGATTTTCGTTTCTAAATCTTATATATCTTTGAAGTATCCGACAATCCATCAAACACCTTACTTATTTAATTACAAAAAAAAAAAAAAAAAAAAAAATTTAATGCACTAATAAACATATCAAGTGAGGCTAGACTCCCTCTGATAAAGAAAATGTGAATCGAGCACACTCTGGCTAAACTATTTGTTTATGATCACGAAAGGGATACACCTCTTTGGTTTGTCAATGTTCATCTGAACACATTCAAGACTCCTCACCAAAGTGCAACCTTAATAGTGAAAGGGAAGTGTTTCCTATTCATGAAAGAAGTTTCCCACTCATCAAAAGGGAAAACACAACATTCCCAGCAAATATAATCACACTCACCTTTACATACTTTCCAATATGGCCCCAAATGCAACACAGATATATCAAATCAAACAAAAACGATTCTTCATTCCCTCATGGCTTTCAGCCTTTTGAAAGACAGATAGGAAGCATCCCAAGCTTCCCATAAAAAGTAGGGTTGCAAGTGATGAATAAATACATCAGTAATTGTTCTCTTTCATGTAACATAGACATAATTAAATAATAACAACAAGGAGAAAAATACACCAAATTGAAAAAGAAGTGGGCAAGCAATAGTAGCATTTATGTGAAAGCAAATACTACTAAAAATCACTTATAGACAAAGTGTCATCAATGGCCTTGTAGCAAACTCTCTTGGCCTTCAAACTCATCCCCCTTCTCAATGGCTTTGGACTTCAGTCAGCTTCTTACTTCTTCCTATAGGCTAAAGTAGTTCTCGTCCTCTTTTATTTATTTACTTTCCCTTTTCTCTATCCTCTTGGTTGTCACCACTCACCAGCTGAAAACTTTAGTTTGGTATTGGAAATTGGAACCCCAATCATCAAAATGCAAATCATATATACCAGAAATTGGTAGATATAGCACTCTCATTAGACCTATAAACCCACCTAATATAAAGAATTATTTTTCATTTGTAAAGAACTCTATA
This sequence comes from Rosa lucieae, assembly GCA_024704745.1. Classification (NCBI taxonomy): domain Eukaryota; kingdom Viridiplantae; phylum Streptophyta; class Magnoliopsida; order Rosales; family Rosaceae; genus Rosa; species Rosa lucieae. The sequence continues at coordinate 18,173,285 of CM045493.1, read as the reverse complement.
ATCTAATCAATGAACACAAATCAATCTTTTTTCTGCAGAAAAACAAACCCTGCTAACTATGGCATGTGAAGTTTCTTTGTTGGGCAACTGAGGTCATCAGAGTCACTGAAGGTAAGCCTTCTCTTTGTGCCCACTGAGATTTCAAGCACATCGATTGAGCTTGATTGTGTTGGTAACACATTAGGGGAAGAGAGTGAAAACTTGGGTGGTGTCTTATCTTTTCTTTCCATAATTTCCTGCATAAGATTATAACACGAATATATATGCTCCTGTTGCAAGGCCAATGTAAGATGAATATCAGTTTAAATGAATTATCAATTCATTATCAATTTTAAGTTCTCAAATAATAATCTCAATGAACAAATACAAGTCGCTAGCAGACTCACATAATCTTGGGAATGCCAGAATGAGATCGAGCTTATCTTAAGCTCCAGAAGTTTTCTAGTTAACTGACCATCAACTAGTGCCAATATTGCAGCTGCTGCAATAACAGATGGCCGAGTATCTATTAAATCAATCTCTGCAAATAAAGAAAGAAGATTGATTAGGAAACAAAACAAATGCACATTCATTAGATTAGATTAGGACTATCATTACCATCAATGTTTTAACATCATTGATTACCTTTTGTCATTGCCACGATGAGTCTTATAGCACCAGAGACTAGTCCTTTTGGTCTGGATTCACATTCACAGCAGAACTTATAAACGAAGTTATGCAGATAAGAAAAAGGAGTGATTGAACCCAACTTCCATTCCAATGTACTTAACACCATTAGCTCCATTCTCTGAATCGTTCTGCCTTCAAAATCATAATCTTGAACCTGAAATTCTGACAAAGATGGTACTTTGATTTCTTCCATCTTGGCCGCCAAGGATAAACATGCCACGGATAATAGTCTAAACGCCCACAGTTTCCCATCCTAAACAAAATCAATGGCACCCAAACATAAACATAAAATAGATAAAGATCAAGTACCCTTTGTTCAATACATCAGAACAATGGCTTACATCAATGGATCGCTTTGAAAGAAACAGATCATAGTATGTGATAGATAAATATGCTGTTTGCAACCGGAAACCAAATTCTGCCCTTGCCTGGATCAAAATAGTAAATCAACGTGACTTTCAGAATCTGAATTGAACAAGAACGATCAGAAAAAACCAACAGCAACAAATGAATCGAAAACTAAAAAGAGATTTAGAAGAGGAACATGCATTGAAAATCCAATCAATAGAATCCAAGCGAGCAGCTTTGAACCAGCTTGTGGCAGAGCAATGAGTAAAGGGTACAAAGCCTTTGGATCCAAAGCAATAACTTTCCTTCTGAACCAAATTCTCAATATACTCGTCTTCATTCTCAGAAACAAAAAACGGGTAGAAACTTTCTAATTCTTCATCATCATCTTCCACTTGATTCATCAAGCAAGTCTCATCTTCTCGGCACAGAAGGGTAGAGAACTCAGAGTCCTCCATTATTCTTCTGACTCTCTTTGAACATCTATCAAGGATACGGAAAGAAATCAACACCAAAATGTCAAAACAACGACGAGAGCTGGATATTCATTGACAGCATTAAACAACTGCTAAATCCACGGTGCTAAGATTGTGTGAAATCTTAAGAGAGAGGGGGGTAAGAGAGTGAATGTGGGGAGTGTGTGTGAAGGTAAGTGGCGGTTTTGGTGCCGCCAAAATGAGCGGATGAGTTGAGGAGATATAGATGCGGGGAGTTGAAATAGTAGTTGAGGAGAAGTGTCTCTGTAGACTTAGGAGTGACGAGTACGTCCGCGTACTGCCGTACTGGTTTGTATATACAAACATTTCGGAAACTAATCCTAAAATCTAAATTTGGAGATTCACAAATTTTTGGAAACTACTAGCAAAATGATCTCGTAAATCATACAGAATTTGATATTAACATTTAGCACATGTTAATTTTTTTTGTGTATATCTTATAAACATATATAATCTTATCTATATTTATTTCAAAGGGGCATAACTAATACTTATTTTTATTATTAACTAGCATTTTAGAGCATTTTTTGACTTGTGTCGAATTTAAATTTGACATATAACGATATGATAAAATTGACTTGTTAATATTTGATTAATCTTAGGTGGTGCAATATGTCAAAATTAAGTATTATTTAAATATATATCACTCAAAAAATTTTCTCTTTTCTTATTGAACGATGAATTGGAAAGAGAATTATTAGAATTGACATTTTTTTTTCTTTTTAAAAAAAAGAGTGGTTAGAATTGACATAAGAGTTAGAGCAAGCTAATCTGTAAAAAGTCATTGCTGGACACTCCATATGACAAAAAAACATCTCCATTGGAGATACTCTGAGTATGTACTCTACACGCTTGCAAATGAAGAGAAATTTGCAGAAGCAGCTACTAATTGCTATATGTGGGATTGCCCGAGAATCGCTGACACTATTCACCTTTGATTAGATACCACTATTCACGAACTGCAAGTACAACGACAACACACAAACACTAGAAGTCTACCACAAACTTGAACAACAACGTACCAATGAACCAAGGCCGATGGGGTACCAACCAAGAGAAAACAAGATTAGAGCACAATACCACCTCCGCAAGTTAGAGAAGTTAAGGAATACATAGTGCACAATACATATAATGTGTATGATATACATACAGGTAAATAAATGTATATCTCAAACTCAAAAGTCAATCTTATCTAGATTACTTTCACATTTAACATATGTTATTTTTATTGTACGTGTATATCTTGTGTCTAAAAATATGTATTGTGTATCATGATAATAATTTCATTAACAATTTGCATTGCGATTAATTATTATTTTTATTATCAATTAGTTTTTTATCGGAAAAGAAAATTAAGTTAAATTTGTAATGCGGTATCATATACTCATATATATTGTAATAAAAACATGATAATTTTACTATATAACGGTGGTCTTACATGTTATTAGCTTTTTCACATTTTATACCACGTGATCGTGTGTGTGTGTGTGTATATATGAAAGAATCCTTACATACAAAATGACAAACGTACTATGATTACGATACTTCATTGGGGTACCCTTTAATTTTGAACAGCTGTAGGATAGAAAGTTTTGTCCCATCTAATTAAAAGGATCTCATTGGGTCTTTTGGTCCTATGGCTCATCATCATCAACAACTCTTCTCGATCTATATTATTTTCTTTGAGGGGGAGGGTCCAAAGGGGTGGAAAATGACAGAATGCATGTTGGTGTACGTTTAGGAATGAAGTTAAGCTTGTAGAACCCAAAGTCCCAAATAATGAAAATCAAATAAAGCATGTAAAATTTTTCATTTTCATTTATTGGAAGTTAAAGGATTTTAGTAGGACTGTCAATGGGTCGTGTCAGGCTGAGTTCATGTCCGGTCAATGTATGTATAGTGTCGCAAGAGACAAACTCAAACCCAACCCATTTAATAATCATGTCAAAAATTTAAACTCAAACTCAACCTATTTATTAAACGGGTTACATGTTTCCATTTAATAAATAGGTCGTGTAATGTTAGACAAAATAACTCATTTAAAGGTTAACAATTCAATTAAATGAGTCATGGCAGGTTGACCCACAGCCGACCCGCTTTTTAATCGTGCAGGTTCTACCCGCTTTATTTCGAGTCGTGTTATCGGGTCGTGTCGTAATTGACAGCTCTAGATTTTAGATATGGTTAATGGAAGCTTGCTCTTTTATTTATTTTTTTTTCCTTTTATTTACTTAATCCTTGTACTTTTTACCCATTTTTTGCCCTTTCCTTGTACCTTAATTATTGTCTACCTTTTTTGTGCAATGTCATACCAAATTATTATTGTTGCATGTACAACACATATTCTCAATTCATTCAAAGGAAAAGGAAAAAAATAATAACTTTCGTACTTTATGTATGTAGTACTAGAGTGAATACTAAGTCGTAAACACATTCAACGTTTGTTTTCTTTCTACATAAAATCATTATTGTCTTTGTAGTAAGAGCTAATTTTTACCATGATCCTAAAAGGTTTGTACATGTCTAAACTTATCTACTCAATTCGATCTATAAAAGCACATATTTATACTTGTATTCATATAAGCACCCGAAGAATGATGGTGAAACATGATGAAAGCAATTTTTAATAAACTTTCATCTTTTCCTTACTTTTTGTTCATTTTTGTTAAGGATAGTCTTAATTGATCACCACACCTAGGATATTAATAAATGCATATTTCTCTGCAAACATATCTGACTTTAAACAAATGGGTTTTGTTTATCTTTAAGCTTCTGACCTTAATTAATTTTTGATGTGCCAGAAATCTAAAGGTTTTGGACAATTGGGTTTGTGATGTGCCATTGAGATTGAAAGTCGAGTAATGTCAAACCTACACCAAACAGAGAATTCATATATTTTTGTCATGTAACCCAGCCTAATTGAATTTATTAGTTAGGCAACAATGGGAGTAGGACCAAAAGATAAAGTGAATTATTCTTTTACAAGTATAGGAGGTTAATGCTAGTCATGTATTCTTCGTAGGGAAAATAAAAAAGGTAAGATCCAAATTAAAAATGACAAAGGACGCAAGATCCAAAATCTGGTCTCTGTGAATAAAATTGGGTTAATGCCATCTTATACAACTCAGAGTTGGAGAAGAATATTACCCTAGAAAAGATGGCAATGTTGCTAATCTCACTGCCTAATTAATGACAGAGATTATAAATATGACTTTGTGTGTCTTGACCTTTCATTCTTTCGGATTCATAAGAGTCGATCTGAGATGTGGAATATGGTGTGTAGCTATACAAATACACTAATTACAATACGCACACATGCATGGTGTCATCGGGTGTCAATTTTGAACTAAAATCCATTAATTATTTGGTGTAGAAATTCTTCTAGCCGAGTATTAGGTGAAGAAGTTGGATACTATAGATTTGGCATGGGAAGAGTTTATGCTTAATCCCATCAGGATTGAAGGCTAGGGTAATCATTTTCTTGTCCTATAATTGTTAGAGTAGAATCGAGATTGATTCACAGTTTCACAACATGACATATTTAATTGTCTCTTTAAAATGAATTCTCTTTAGGAATGATAATATTTAGGATATGTGCAAAAGCTTTGTGATAAGAACTAGGGTTCAATAATAATTAAAAGATATAATAAATTGCAAAGGAACTCTTGTTTTATTATTATTATTTTATTTATTTATTATGACACTTGAATTATTGCCTATACAAGTGAAGATCAAACAAAATTCAAAAGGTTTGTCAGATTAGTTAATCAAATGTCAAGTGTTCGGCCAAGTTATATTCATCGGCTGATCCAAGTATGTTAGTGAAGATAATTGTTTGTTTCGATCTTTCTTGTTCTTTCTTATAAGAGTGTCGAAGTAAAATGCTTTTCAAAACTCCAAACAGGCTTGGCATGGAGAAGAGTTGCCAATCAAGTAAATGACATACAAAGATGGAGTAACTAGCAAGTTAGTTTACAAACTTCTTCAATTCAATCCACCCATAACAAACAAGTTCCATCACAGATTCACAATTGAAACACATAGCAAACATGTTGCAGTCCCACCGCTGTTTGTAACTAGCAAGTGATTTGGAAGAGAGTGATCGAAGGTAGGGTTTTAGTTCGGGCCACAACGAGAAACTATGCAAAAGAAAAAAATAAATATTAATTTGATGAAGGTATGATAACACACGTGAATATAGATTATAATTGTAGTAGGGGAGGGAAGGGGAAGGAGGAGGAGCGTCTTCACGTGCCAAAAGGCTGGACCACGACTCCCACTAATTAAACAACCCAGTCTGGCCAGTGTTCGAGAGCATGAGGAAGATGATCGAAGAAGAAGACGCTCCTCTTCTGTATGTATCTATATTCAAAGTTGCCATCCACTCATTCACAATAGTCTAGTCGATGAGATATTCTATAATATCAATCAGAGCCAAGATAAGGAATGAATGGAGTTAAATATGTACATATAATATTGCCAGTTTCTGCAGAAAACTTGGGTCCTGGTGCGAGGACAGTGAGGACTATTACTGGGAATAGGGAACCTTTGACTCTGCAAAATAAACTGCATGCGAAGCCCTAGATGGTCAGCAACTGGAGCTTTGACCGTTCTAAGCCCTCATGATCATGGTGTTGAGTTTCATTTACTTACAGAGGCAGAGACTGAGGTGGGGAAAATCATGGTTCCAAGACCAGGGTTTTTTACGATCAAATTGCGAGCGAGTTTTGCTTGTCTTTTAATCGTTGTTATTGTTTTGTCTTCTATTTCATTTTATTTGTTTTTGCAATTATCGGTATAAAATTCTCTGTTAGGATCTTATTAATATTCTACTTTGGATAGAGAAATATTTGGGGTTCGTAGCTAGGCTCTGTTAAACAGCGACAAGTGTGGCTCGTGGCCTACCATTGTACAGATATTGTCTCAACTTAACCACCCGATAGGTATTGGGTTTTAATCACAAAAATTCTCAGTACAATTGGGTAAGAGTCACCCATTTATAAGTTATATTTTATTTGTCACTTTTCCAATGTGGGATCTTTCCTCTCCAACACCCCCCGTCACGTGCAACCTAACTCTAAGTATGCACGTGGAATTAATTGACAAACCCGATTCCACATTGGAAATCGGGTCACAAGTCCCACATTGGTCAAGTCTCTAATCACATAACAATCCAAGGCCCACATCGGACACTTGGCAATAATCCAATCGGAAACTTCCGATGACCAATTTAATGAACCCAAATTAGGTCCATGATTGGAGAGGAGATTGGTGAATCAATTAATGAATGGACCCGGATAAGCGACCCGCTCTGATACCATGTTAAACAGCGACTAGTGTGGCTTGCGGCCTACCATTGTACCTATATTGTCCCAATTTAACCACCCGATAGGTGTTGGGTTTTAATTACAAAAGGTCTCGGTACAATTGGGTAAGAGCCACCCATTTATAAGATATATTTTATTTGTCACTTTTCCAATGTGGGATGTTTCATCTCCAACAGGCTCAGTTACAACCAAACCAATGCCTTTAAAGGGACCATAACCCTTGTTCTTTTAGCTAGAGGGAAGCAGTTCTTCTTCATCTAAATTGACCATCACGTACCTTTACCTACATTAGTCGCATATTGCAACCTGATTTTATGCATGAGTGAAATAGAAAGGAACGAATTGGAACAGTTTTTCAAAAATAAAAATTCCATTGTGTGAACCAAACAAATAGGACCATTCCTATTTCATTCCATACTGTATAAAAGGTGCATGGTATGCTCATTCCATCTTTACATCTTGTCCTTAATTCCAACATTAACCCAACCCAAACCTGAGACTTGCCCCGACCTTTTTATTCCGACTCTAACTCTAGCCATTTGGATCGCGACTCTAGTCTCAAAGTACGTTATATCAATATAATTCTGTTTTTGGTTACCTTATTTTTGATTATGTTACATTTTCACTACTAGTTGTAACTAGACTACTAGACTAGAGTCTAGAGTCCTTGAAGAGACACCAAGCAACCATTTTCTTTTCCTCTTCAGAAAGTGAGCAACCTAGAGGCTAGCTAACTAGTTAGCAAAAGAGAAAAATACACCAACAGTCCCTCAACTCTTGTGCACAAGCCAGTTTGATACTCAGACTCACAAAGCTATCAATGTGATACCTAGAGTCTTATATTACTATCAACGGCGTACCTCCGTCAAATTTCAGTGATGTCTCAGTTAACATGCTGACGTGGCAAGCACGTGGAGGATAAAAAAAGGGCAAACATGTCTTTTTACCCAAATGGCTGAATTAATCAATTTTTTTATTTTTTATTGACAGAAATATCAATAAAAGATAAAAAAAGAAATAAATAGTTGAAGTCGTTGAAATTCTTGGACGTTGCTGATCCTGTTGAAGCTGGCACCCAGACCAAGAGGAGACGGAGACGAAGCCGGTGACGTCTTTGTCGAGGATCTTGAAGGATTTGAGTTAGGCCTGGGTCAGATTGCCGCCCAGGGACCTCATTAGGATTCCCAATTCAGACGGGGTGATCTTATCGTTGTTGTCGGTGTCAGTGTCGGTGTCGAAGAGGGTGAAGACCTCCTTCATCGATCTAGTTGACTTGATCGTCGCTCAGATCCTTGCCTATTTTCCCCAGGTTTTCGGGTTCTGATCATCATGTAATTCGATTTCTATTGATGTTTTCCCCAATTTCAATCCTTAATCCAAATTCGTAGACCATCCCAATTCCATGATTACCTATGCGGCTGTGCGTTTTCTTGCTTTAGTGTAGCACATCAAGTTTGGTTTGCTGCGAATTGGACATGCCGTAACAGATTGTCTTGAATTCTTCTCTCTACTGGGTCGCTCTGCTTCTGCGATATCCTTCTCTCTATTGCGTTCCTCTGCTCCTGCGATTAATTAAGCTTTAGTATTTTCTTGATTCTTCTTTCTTGGTTTCAATTGTTGAATCTGGGGTTGATGAATAGGAGTTCATCCTTCTTGTTGATCAATTGTTGAATCTGGGTTCATCCTTCTTGAAAACGAAAAGTGATAGAAAAAGGATTAGCTAGAAAAGTCCCCCCACTGAGTTACTCATTCCACATCACATGGTTAGCGGCAAGTTGGTTAGCGGCAAGTGTGATACTCCCTGCTTGTTGATCAATTGTTGAATCTGGTAGGCCTCATCAAAAAGCCCGCGGATCAAGTGGGCCGATGGAGGCCCGCCAGCCCGGAGGGCTTTTAGCCCGGCCCGGCCCGTCAAAAAACCCGCAAAAGCCCGCCTTGGTGGGCCGAGGCCCGGCCCGCCTAAAGCCCACAAAAACCCGGCCCGGCCCGCTAGGCCCTACCCGTAAAAGCCCGTAAAATATTTTTTATATATATATATATATATATATATTTGTAGTTATGTGTGTGTGTGTTTATAAATATATATATACACACACATAGATATATATATTTGTGTGGTTTTATATATATATATGTGTGTGTGTGTGTGTGTGTGTGTGTTTATATATATGTATATATATTTATATATGTGTGTGTGTGTTTATATATAATATATATATAGAGATATATATATGTGTGTGTGTGTGTGTTTATATATGTATATATATATTATATATGTGTGTGTGTTTATATATATATATATATATAGAGATATATATGTGTGTGTTGTTTATATATTATATCTATATATAGAGATCTATATATGTGTGTGTGTGTGTGTTTTTGATATATATATCTATATATGTGTGTGTGTGTGTGTGTGTTTGTTTATATATATAATATATATAGAGATATATATATGTGTGTGTGTGTGTGTTTATATATATGTATTATATTTATATATGTGTGTGTTTTCTATTTATATAATCTATATAGAATATATCTATATCTATGTGTGTGTGTGTGTGTGTGTGTGGAAGTTCTTATACTTCTATTATTCTATATAGAATATGTGCATATATATATATTTTACATATCGGTAATCGGTTGACCAATTAGATCGGGTTCAAAACTATGATGAAATTGACTAAATTTTTAACCACACGTATAATTTATTGTAATAAACTCATCCAACGGTCGGTTTTTCCATTTTATTTGAATTGATATGGGTTGCTCTTTGGAGTGTATGATATATAAATATAGGTTTATAAGAGTAACTAAGTTTGACCTAGTTGATCGAATTCTAAACGATAACCAAATTAGCTGAATTTTCTACAACCACCATAAAACATTACAATCTCTCAATCGAGCGGTTGGTTTTTCTGAATTTATTTTCCACTTCATGGTTGCTTTAGAATGAACCTAAACAATTTAAATGCAATGTATATGTCATACAACTTTAGGAGTAAAATTGGTATATGCCAATATGTTTGTAATTAAAATTAATTTTTTGTATCTTATGTCCAAGCACATCCATAGATGGGATATATACAAAGGTGATGTGAAAAAATAAGCACGTTTCGAGGTTGTCACGCCATTGGTCAACCAAGAAAACATATAAGTGACTACGGTTGACCAATTAGATCGGGTTCAAAACTATGGTGAAATTGACTAAATTTTTAACCACACGCATAATTTATTGTAATAAACTCATCCAACGGTCGGTTTTTCCATTTTCTTTGAATTGATAGGGGTTGCTCTTTGAAGTGTATGATATATAAATATAGGTTTATAAGAGTAACTACGTTTGACCTAGTTGATCGAATTTGAAACAATAACGAAATTGGCTAGATTTTCTACAATCACCATAAAACATTACAATCTCTCCATCGAGCGGTTGGTTTCTCCGAATTCATTTTCTACTTCATGGTTGCTTTAGAATGAACCTAAACAATTTAAATGTAATGTATAAGTCATACAACTAAAGGAATAAAATTAGTATGCACCAATGTGTTTGTACTTAAAATTAATTTTTTTTATCTTATGTCCACGCACATCCATCGATGGAATATATACAAACGTGATGTGAAAAAATAAGCACGTTTCGCGGTTGCCACACCATCGGTCAACCAATAAAACATATAAGTGACTACGGTTGACCAATCCGATCGGATTCTAAAATATGGTGAAATTGGCTAAATTTTTTACCACACTCATAATTTATTGTAATAAACTCATCAAACGGTCGGTTTTTCCATTTTCTTTGAATTGATAGGGGTTGCTCTTTGGAGTGTATGATATATAAATATAGGTTTATAAGAGTAACTACGTTTGACCTAGTTGATCGAATTCGAAACAATAACGAAATTGGCTAGATTTTCTACAATCACCATAAAACATTACAATCTCTCCATCGAGCGGTTGGTTTCTCCGAATTCATTTTCTACTTCATGGTTGCTTTAGAATGAACCTAAACAATTTAAATGCAATGTATAAGTCATATAACTAAAGGAATAAAATTGGTATACACCAATGTGTTTGTAATTAAAATTAATTTTTTTTATCTTATGTCAACGCACATCCATCGATGGAATATATACAAACGTGATGTGAAAAAATAAGCACGTTTCGCGGTTGCCACACCATCGGTCAACCAATAAAACATATAAGTGACTACGGTTGACCAATCCGATCGGATTCTAAAATATGGTGAAATTGGATAAATTTTTTACCATACTCATAATTTATTGTAATAAACCCATCTAACGGTCGGTTTTTCCATTTTCTTTGAATTGATAGGGGTTGCTCTTTGGAGTGTATGATATATAAATATAGGTTTATAAAAAATTAGTGTCTTTAAAAATTTATTTATCAATAAATTAGTATCTATATATAAATATAGATTTTTTTTGGTACAATATAGTTATATAGATCTATTATCTTTGGTTGTATTTGATCATTATCCATTGAATTTCCAAAGCCTGATTAAAAAAAAAAACTTGTGTCTTTAAATATTTATTTATAAATAAAGCCCGCAAGGCCAAGCCCGGCCCGGCCCGAAAAAGCCCGCAAGGCCCGCTTTATATGGACGGGCTTGGATCCTTTGATTTTTAATAAAGCCCGGCCCGGCCCGGCCCGCAATTATTTAAAAATATAGCAAGGCCCGGCCCGGCCCGTTGACGACCCCTAGAATCTGGGGTTGATGACTAGAAGTTCATCCTTCTTGTTGAATCTGGGGTTGATGACTAGAAGTTCATCCTTCTTGTTGAATCTGGGGTTCATCCTTCTAGGAAACAAAAAGTGATAGAAAAATATGAGAGAGAGAGAGAGAGAGAGAGAGAGAGAGAGAGAGAGAGAGAGAGAGAGAGAGAGAGAGAGAGAGAGAGAGAGAGAGAGAGAGAGAGAGAGAGAGAGAGAATTATCTAAATAAATAAATAATTTCAAGGGTAGATAAGTCATTGAAGCCATCAGTCTGGGTTATTTTGGTCATTCCTCTCTTTATTTTTCTCCACGTGCTTGCCACGTCAGCATTTTAACGGAAACGTCACAGATTTTTGACTGAGGTATGTCGTTGATAGCAATATAAGACTCTAGGTATCACATTGATAACTTTGTGAGTCTGGGTATCAAACTGGCCGGTGCACAAGAATTGAGGGACTGTTAGTGCATTTTTCTCTTAACAAAATGTAAATTTTGGAAGCGTGAATAAGAATATGAGAATAAAGGAGTGAGAAATCCACATCCAAACTAAGTGCCTCTGTGCTTGCAAACCTATAGCGCATACGGTAGGCTTTCTTTCTTTGTTTTTTGGTGAAAAATACAATTTTCTGAAATTTTGGCATGAGTATTAAGAACCAAATTGAGATTGCAATTGATACAAAATGAGGACACATATCTCCACCCTCTTGCTCATCGATCGGTATCGGTATCGTTATCGATATCGATTGACAGTTGCAAGATATTGATGAGCAAGTTCGACTTTATGCAATGTAAGCATATTCATGGTGGCTGATACACTGATACTCTAGTCAAGCAAAATATTACCTGCTCTATAGGTCCTTGACGGGCCATTCCATTGTAGCTCAGCTTCTGCCTTCTATTGAGTGGTATCCCCTGGCCTTGTTTATGGCCAAGGAAGTTTTGTAATAGTCTTACAGGCCAAGCTTTGGTTTCTTTTTTGTTTGGGCCTTGGACTCTGTTAGGAGTTAAGATGGCTCATATATTTCAGACCAAAAAAAAAAAGAAAAAAATATGGGCTCATCTATGTTCTATAGCCTTTTACATGTCAAGCTCTTCAAACATGGACTCTCCCTTTCAGCTTGCAATATTTGTGAAATACTTTCTTCTATATATGCGAACAACCTAAGGACCTCACAGTCAGACTGCAAGGTTAATCTGTTTATTTGGTTTCATTTTCAGTTTGGTTAATACTTTGGTACTCCCAATTCCAAAGGTATATGGTAAAGTATGAAGGTTGACAAAAAAAAAAAAAAAGGGCTGAAGGTTGGAAACAATCCTTCCAATTCAAATTCTAAAGCTCCTAGTTAAACTTGTTAGTCTTCCTTTCTCTGCGGTGCTGCCCATTGTTTCGGCAACCAAAAAAGAGTTATAGGTATTTTGTTTTTGCTTGGTGACAAGGCCATCTTTGCGAAGAGTCCCAAAATTTTTATATACATCAAAAGAGATAAATGTTTGCCAATGAAATATTTGTTGACAAAAATCTCCCATAAAAATATAATAAATATGCACTCTGCCGATGAAATATTCATCCCAACAAGGTGAAATGTTCATAGACAAGAAGCCTCACATTAAAATATATATACACACACACACCATTATCGACAAAATATTTGTCGGTAAAAGGCCTTCCATAAAAAAAATAACAAGCAGGAGATGCAATTGAGCTGACAATAATTCCTTTATAAAAATTCTCAAAATAAAAAAGCAATGAACAGTTTTGTTGGCAAAAAGAGTACATTTGGACTCAAACAAATAAAGACCTAAACCATCTATATATATTATTCTTAAAAAAAAAAAAATCATATATATATGAGTGCTTCTATTCATACCTCCTCATTTAGCTTTTGGACCTCTTCCATATTTTGTAAAAATTGAATCTCTATTTTACCCTTGTAACAAAATAAAAAATAAAAAAACATATTGCAGCAGACTTCGTCTCTCTCTACCTTGTCCTCAGTTCTACTTCTTTTTTTTTTGTTCTTTTTCTTTTCCTACAGCCTACAGGGGTAAAATGGGGATTATATTTTTACAAAAATCAAAGGAGGTCCAAGACTAAATGAGGCACTATATATATATATATATATATATATATCTTTTTCTAAAAAAAAAAAAAAAAAAAACTCTTAGCCTACCCTACCCTTACATATGTCAATAAGAATCAATCAACTCATGACTTTTATAATTTTGAAATTATAACTTATCAACATGTCACAGCTCATCGGCACCTAGACCATATATATGTTTTTTTCATCCATTTAGATCTTTCCTTAAAAATAAAAACCGTACATATACAATTAGTTCTTTTAGAAAATTATACACAAGTGTCATTTTGAAACTTTAATTAACCATAAGGCCACCTAATTTATTTTGTACACATAAGGCCACTTGCAACTTCAAATGATCTTTTTTTCTGACAATTTTACCCTTCCACCTAAACTATCCGCTCAACCTCTGTCTCTCTCTCTCTCTCTCTCTCTCTCTCTCCTCTTTTCAGACATGTCTTCTTTTCCTCGTTCTAAATTTCTAGGGTTTTCTTCAATTTAAGCCATCCGACGAGGGATCTGAGAATAGCTTCGAATGGCGTTGAAGCATAAGAAAATCAAACAACGGAGCATTGAGGTCTGATTGCTAAGTTGGAGCAGGTGTAGTACTCCGAGTCGAAGTAGGCCGAAGTTAGAGCTGATTTCGGATCGCCACAACAACAATTGAATTCGACGGCTCAAGGAGGTTCGATTGGCCAGGCCGAGGAAGCAGGTCCAATTGTTGGAGTCGAAGCAGGTCGAAGCCGAAGCTGAGTTCTGATCGCTATTGAAGCATGCCGGAGCCGGAGCTTTTTTTCTTTAACTACTTCGCAGACCCGGTTAAAATCTAGAGTTCTAGTGTTCGATCAAAGGCTGCTGAGCCCCGAAGGCCAGGGAGGAGCATTAGCTCAACATCTCCTATTATCCTCTAGTGGTGGCGGTGACAACACGAACAGTTTCACCTTATGGCGGACCCAAGCCTCCTTGCTTTTCTCGGGTGAGAAACTAGAATTTTTTGGGAATAATTGGGACTAACAGGTCCTTGATTTGATTTGTTTTGATTGGGAATAATTGACAACACGAACATGTCCTCGATTCTTTTATTTTTATTTAAGTTTTGATTTGTTTTGTTTTGTATATATGAGAATTGGTGATCTCTTCTTCTTTGGTTGATGATGAATGTTCTTCTTGGTATGAATTCATATATTTTGTGGTGATTGAGTTTCTTATTTTATGTGTTCATTTGGTTTATGGTAGATTTAGATTCATTTTGATGTTCACATGTTTCTTTAGATTTAGATTCATTTGAATGTTTTTCCTCCACGAGTTTGAGTGATCTTAAAGAAGAAACAAAAATTTTGTTTTCCTAATAGACTAGTTGTTCTTGATTTCGAAAGATTTGGCTGAATTTGTGCCTAATTGCAATTGTGCTTGGGTGAAATCATAATGTTTAGATTCAAGCATTTGACATTGTAAATATATATTTCTTTTGATGTTTTAGAGTAGTTTTTGTATCAGTTAGTGTTGACACCCAAAAATCCAGCTAACAAGCCCAATTCATATTTCAAGGTGAATTACACCCGCAAACATCACGCCACCCATGTGGACCCAAACCACGTTCATGCACTTGGGGCTTACAAGAATGGGTATGGTGTGGAAGGTTACAGAAAAGTATGATGTCCATCGCGAGTTTTAGGCATGCTGATAATTTTGGACTTGGGACCAAAATTCAAGCCAGCAGCCCAATTCTCAACATGGGCAAGGTGAAGAAGAGAAATAGCACAATTCAAGCCTAATATCTCATTAATGGGGATAAAGCCATCCAATAAGTTAAGAAACTCAAAGCCCATTGAAACAATCCTCTCACCCAAAGCCCATTGAAACCATCTTAAACTCACCACGTCCAAAATCTTGATCCCAGCAACATAACAAAATCTTGCAGCAGAAATCCTGGGATTGCAGTCCCAGCAGCAGATTTCAGCAGTGGGAATCCTGAAAAGGTAATCCCAGCAGCAGGATTTCTAGGATTATGATCACAGTTACACGCCAAAGACAAGGCAGCAAGCTTAAATGCTGCATCACACATCAACTCTCCTATAAATTAAGGGTTCTTACTAATGTGAAGGGGCATTCAGAAGCAACCCCAAAGAAACCCACTTGCAAAGCAAACCCAAGCAATTCCCCAATACTTATCTCAGAAACATGTAGGCAAACATAGAAACAAAAACAAGCAGTTTCCTCCAACACTTATCCTAAAAACCCATTTCCAATCCAAAACTCATCAACCACAATCCGAATCCAAGCTTTCATGGCTGCTGCAAATCTCTCATCTTCATTACAAATTATGTTTTTCTAGCTCCCACGCCACATGCATCTTGCCAAGCCCCTTTTGAAACGATCAAGTCACTGCCGTGCATGTACAAAAAGCTACCGGGAAGAACACAACAGCATGCTTCCTAGGATTCGTAGGTCTTTCGAAGTTTGTTGGGCCTAGTCTTCGCTAACTCAGATAAAGGGGCAAATTTTTGGGTCCTTACCCATGAATATCCACTACTGTACAACCCTGATCAAAAGTGCCTACAGTTAGTAACAAGGTTCTAAAAAACGCTAGGCGCTAGTAGGGCGGAAGGCTGGGGACTAGCGCTTAGGGGCCTAGGCGGTTTTTAATTTTTAATTTTATAACATATAATTATATAAATAAAAATATAAAAGGTATTATAATGTTTGAAAATAGTAAAAATACTCAAAATATAGATAAAATGTTCAACAACAAGTCAACAATGAGTTCTTAGAAAGCTAAAAAAATTGCAAATTTGATTCTTCCAAGCCTAATCCTCAAATTCTTCTTCTCCATTTCCCTCTAGTACTCCCTCCTCACCGGACTCAAACTCAAAAGCCATCTCATCTTCTTCCTCTTCATCTGATACAAAATCCTCCTCATGAAGTTCTCTAACTTCTTGAAGTCTACAACTTATCCTAAGCTCTAAACTACTATCCACTCCCAATCCTGATCCCTCTCCGACTACTTCACCAAAACAATTTACCAAAACAGATCGTATTTCAATTTACCACAAGTCCACAACTGATGCAATTCAATTCACCAAAATAGATGCAGTTCTATTAATCAATTCCTATCCAAAACTGTCAAATTTTATTAATTCAAAACAGATGCAGTTCTATTAATCAAGATAGGCAAAACTGCCAAATTTCATTAAACCAAAACAAATACATACATACAGTAAGTATTAAGCAAATCTAGGAAAGTCCAAAACAAACACAGTAAGCATTAAGCAAACTAGGAAAGTCCAAAACATATGCAATCCCTAAACAGAACACCAATCAGAAACTTAAGAGCTAGAACAGATGCAAAATCAGCTGGAAGAATCAGAGATTCAGAATGCCCAGCAACAGCAAGGCAGCAACTTAAACATTCTAAGTTTCTAACATTCATAGTTTCAAACTTTCAATTGAAGAATTAGCGAGTTAGGGACTCAACGAGCTTGAGCCTTGAAGAATCAGCGACTGACTGAGCTTGAAGAGTCGAACCCAAAATCTGCTTTGTTGCTTGACGGCTTCAGGAAGAGACCGAAGAGTAGAAGAGAGCAAACTGCAAACCAAGAGTGAAAAGTGAAAACCCACAAATTCGTGAGAGAGCGAAACTGAGATTCATGAGAAATTCGACTCACTTGCTCAGTCGATGTGTGACCGTGCTGGAGCTTGGAGAGGGAGATAGCCAGAGAGGACAATGGCGATGGTGACTTCGTCCTTTTGAAATTTGAACCCAGACTGAAGAGAGGCGATGGCGATGGCGAGCGACGGAAGGAGAACCCTAATCTTCGAGACAGCGACTCACCGATTTAGGTATTTAACCAAAAGAAAAAAAAAAATGCAGCCTGAACACCTAATCGGCGCCCAACCAGGACCGCCTAGGCGGCCGACTTCAGCTAGACGCCTAGATCAATTGATTAGGCAAGAATTGGAATGGTGGAGTGGCGCCTAGCGCCTAGGCGCCACCTAGGCCAATTTTTAGAACCCTGGTTAGTAATAGTTATCTCAGACGTTGGGAGTAGCTTTGATAACTGGGAATAACTTTCTCAATCTATGTAAATAACTTTCTTAGTTCTGTGAGTAGTTTTTATTCTGCTTGATAGTAGTTTTTGGTATTGGTGAGAGTAGCTTTTAAGGTTGGTATAGTTTTTAGTGTTGGTGTGAGTAACTTTAGTTGATGTTGACAATAGCTTTCTGGTGTTTGTGACAATAGCTTTTCTTATTGGTGAGAGTAGTTTTTGATGTTGGTGGGAGTAGCTTTTAGTGGTGACAGTAACTTTTGTTGCTAGTGAGAGTAATATTTGATGCTTGTGAGAGTAGCTTTCTGTTACTGGTGAGAGTAGCTTTTAGTGGTGATAGTAGATTTTGTCACCTCACCGAAAACCTTGCTGGAAATTTTGCTTGAGACTTCACTTGAGTCACTTGAGTCAATAGCTTTTGTTGCTGGTGGGAGTAGATTTTAGTGCTGGTGATAGTAGCTTTTATGACCTCGTTGGAGGTCGCCTGAAATCTCACCATAGTAGCTTTTGTTGCTAGTAACAGTAGTTTTTGTGGTCGCCTAAGCCGAAGACCTCGTCAAAGAGAAGAGAGATAATGATTGTTGACTTTTTACTCTAGTCGTATTTATGTAAATATGTTGGTTTTTATATCTAAAATATAACACAATTTTTAATGTAGTGGCCTTAGAGCATCTTTAGCAGATTCTCTATTTTGGTTCCTTAGCTATTTTGGAGAACATGTTTAGCTTTTGATATATTTTAGCAGCTGCACTAGACTCTTAAGAGCATCTTTAGCAAACTCTCTATTTTGACTCCTTAGCTATTTTGGAGAGAATGTTTAGTTTTTTTTATCTATTTTAGCAGTTGCACCAGACTCCTAAGTGGTTCTTCATTATAACTTTTTGCTACCTCGCTCCTAAATATAGAGAGTTAGATGAGGCTCTCTATAATTTAAAACATTCCTTTTAAGTTATTTTATGTAATTTATAAATATATTTAAACTATTTAATCTTCATTTGAAAAATTATATAAATTCAAAACTAGCTAAAATAGATAGCACTGATGCAGACGTATTTCTAAAATGGCTAGCTAAAATGACTTTTTAGCTACTTTAGCTAAAATTTAACTCTAAAATAGCTAGCATTGCTAAAGATGTTCTAAGTGACTCTCTAATATAACTTTTAGCTATCTCGCTCCTAAATATAAAGAGCGAGATGAGGCTCTCTATAATTTAATACATTCCTTTTGAGTTATTTTATGTAATTGATAAATACATTTAAACTATTTAATCTTCACTTAAAAAATAATATAAATTTAAAACTAGCTAAAATAGATATCACTGATACAGACGTATTTCTAAAGTGGCTAGCCAAAATAACTTTTTAGCTACTTTGGCTAAAATTTGACTAAAAAATGGCTAGCATTGCTAAAAATGCTCTTATGAGGGGAAAAAAAAAAGCTGGTGGTCCTATGGTTAATTTTTTTTTTTTAAATGACCTTATATGTAATTGGCCATAGTTCTTTTACCAGTAATGAAATATGTTAATTATAAAATGTCCATATAAAAGCAGAAATTATAACAACTTAAAACTATGCATTTATTTTCAGCCGTCAGATTCACTTGTGCCTCACAGTCATCCCTTAGGTGAGCAAGCCTTTACTGATACAGATTTGCTCACCTAAGGGACAGTTTTAAGGGACTGTGAGAGACAAATGCATCTCAACCACATGTGTTAAATATAAAAGCAGAAATTATAACTATTTAAAAGTATGCATTTATTTTCAGCCGTCAGATTCACTTGTTTCTTACAGTCCTTTAAAAACTATCACTTAGGATACTGATATACATAGTAAACCTTCCATTCAAAATTCCGAACCTTTTTGCCTATTGTGAATTACTTGTGGGATGAATATTCTAATTATTAAAACAATTACATGGACACAAAAAGATTACAATTTCTATTATTATTATTTTTTATTATTATTATTATTTTAATAAGGGCTAATGCAGGTACGCTCAAGTCTTCATTAATGAAATTGTAGAATATAAAGATGGGGATGTAAAGCCTAAACCCCAAACAATTAGTAACAAGTGTACCTACATGTGTATTTGCAAGCATAATTAGCTATAATGAGCCACACTCATTATACCGCCAGAGGTACCAACTCCCACCAAAGGAGTGACTTACCAAAACACGGCCAGACGGGTTACCAACTGAGCCCCAGATTGCCCTCAGATCACTGCTGACGCACCGCCACGCGCAGCGCCAAGATAGCATCAGAAGCTCAGGATGCTGGGTATCGAAGCACATCAGTCCCACATCGAAAACAAGAAGAAGATCAGTCTTCTCCTCTCTCCTCATTAATTACGCAATTACTACTCATTTATCGTTATGTTGCCTATATGCATTGACTGACTTAGGCATTGGAGAAGCGAAGACCGCCTAGCGCGGTCTCCCTCTGACACCCTGTCTCTCGCGTGACAGCTAGCGAAGACCATCAAGTCTTCAGAGTAGCAGTCCGCCCATCGGACCTGCGTTAAACGAAAGATCGGCCACCGCCGGACTTTGAGAATTAACATTGGCGTCGTCTGTGGGAACCCTTGAACAAAAGGTCATCCCGCCACGATCACCATGGCTAACGGTAGCGGGGGAAACACTGAGGAGCAAGCAGACCAGTCGGCCATACCCCAACCCACCAACCTGGCGGTAAACATCAACCGCGCACTATTCAGCACCCCGGTAAACCCCGGCGGTGAGACAAACCCGGGTAGCAACCACCCAACAGGCCAAGACCTCACCTCTCTATATGAGCTGACACTGGCGGATCTTCACAAGGCAAACAGAGAACGTGAACAATAGCGCAAGGAAAAAGCCGAGGCCCAAAAGCAGGTGACCACGCTGGTGTCACGTTTTGATGAACTAAAAAGAATACTGGAGGCAACCGCCAACCCGGCACGGAGCGAACAATCACGGAGCACCAGGCACAGCTGACCTGGTACCGGCGCATTGATATCAACACTAGTCGTGCATATGCAGGTCCCGCTGAACCCACCAGAGCTATTGGGAATGGGGTCGCCCCCCGTGCCCCAGCTAATGTTGGAGCAGGAGGCAGAATCATCGCTGCACACCCACCGCTCGAGGGCTAGGGCAAGAACCGAGGGAAACCCACCTGCTCCCAGGGGAGGATCAGTCTAGCGGAATGCCCGGTCAAGCCCAGCTGGCGACGCAACTGCTGAAATACTGGAAAGGATGCAGCAGTTGGAACAAAGGTTGATTCGGGAGGAATCAGGCGCCCCAGCGCCAATTTCCAATCTGCTTTTCGCGTCCAGGCCAGGACTATTCACCGCTGCGATCCTACAGGCTGTCAGGCTAGCATACGCAAAGACTCCAAAAATGTCCCATTACATCGGTAAGACTGATCCCTTCGTCCATATGGACACCTTCAAGAAGGTCACTAACAACAAAGGATTCGACAAACCAACCCTGTGCCACTTGTTTAGCGAAACGCTGGACAATGAGGCAATGAACTGGTTCTTTGAGTGCCCGCTGGGATCCATTGACTCATTCCAGGAGTTATCACATGCTTTCCTTTCTCGGTTCATCCTATTGTCCGCCGAACACCACAATACAAGCCAGCTGTTCAACGTTAAGTAGGGTACGGAGGAAACACTAAAGGCATTCGTCACAAGGTGGCGGGCGGCAGCATCTCAATGACGTGATCTTGATAAAACAATGGCTTTGGCGGCTTTCAAGCAGGGACTCCTCAAGGGGCCATTCCTCTATCACCTCAACTACAATCATCCAAATGAGGTGTACGACCACCTCATGAGTGAAGCGGTCATTCATGCCCAAGCAGAATTCATCACACATGGAGAAACCCCACCGCCACCAGCAACACTAACAAAATCAGCACAACCCTCATCCAGTCATCAGGAGACCGCTAGCAAAACTCCCCCCCACACCGCCGACTGACAAGAAGAGGGAGTGGCAACAGGGCCATTACCAGAACAAGCGGCAGAAGGACCAACACTACAAGGGAAACCGCCTATCCCATGAGGACAACCAGAACAAACCAACGGAATCCTCTCAGCGGTATGCGGTATTTACAGTCCTCACTGCTTCGTATGAGGAAATATACAATCAGTGCAAGGATCAGATCCCAAAGCCACCCTCGGCAAGATACCCAAAAACGGCCAAACCAAGAAACACCGGCAGGTGGTGCAAATACCACGAGGACAGCTGTCACAATACCAATAGCTGCAATGCTCTCAAAACGGCCATTGAAACCTTGTACCGCGATGGCAAGATGGAACAATTCAAAGTGCGATAACCGACACCTATGATCGCCAACATTGAGCCCTTGGGCCGCATCAACACTATCGACGGCGGCGCTCCAATAACCAACATGTCTCACAGGTAAGAAAGCGTTATGCACGGGCAAATCACCCAAAGGAGGTCTGCAACATCCGCTATGAAAGATCCGCCAAACTCCCAAAATCTGGTTGGGAGCCCATTACCTTCTTAGAGGAGGAGGAACGCGGAGTACATCTGCTGTAACACCCCGTACCCGGAAATACTTCCCCTTAATCTAATTGCATTGCATTTAGATATTGCAATTTTTCAGATCATTAAAATTAACCTTTTCTAATATGAATTTATTTTATAGAATTTCAAAAATAATTTTCTTTGCATAGAAAAATAGATCATGACAACACGAGAGCGTAGGCGCGGACGGTTCATGAAACGGAGTTATAACAAAATAGTTACGACGATTTTTGATCTTATGGGCAATTTAGTCTTTTCAACCTAACTCAATTATATGTATACATGGACCAGCTGGGTTAATTAAAACCGTCGAACGTGAAAACAAAAGCAAAGAGAAGCAACACGCGGTTCCTTTCTCCTCCATAGCCAATTTCCGTCGCCGGCACCAACTCCGACCAAATCCAACCAAAATTTTTACACCATTCTCTTCCTATCCTCATGGGTTTTCTATCCATATAAGTTTCATAATTTAATTTCACTTGTGTGCAACGAATCGAAGGAGAGAAGGTTTGAGAAACCCCAAGGTATAAAGTCGTTCAAAATCTCATGGGCTTTCTTTTGAGTATAATATTGCATATAGATTTGAGGATTTTGTAAATTGAAATTCCGGCCACCATGAGCCACCGCGGCTCTGCCGTCTCCGACGGCCTTTCATGGCCATTTTTAGTTCTTTTGAGGTTTGTTATGCTTCCTAGGATGTGTTAGTATTAGCCCAAATAAAGTTGTTGCATTTTGGATGAGAACTTGAGATTTTGTGTTGAGAATAAATTGGGGAAATTGTAAATTGGAAGTGTTGGAGTTAGAGGGAAGCTAATGGAAGGAAGTTAAGATGAATACTTGACGATAGAAAGACTTGGGGACATTACGTCAAGGAGAGGATACGATTTGGTAGGATGCATTCATGTTTTCTTACTTATTTTATCAAAATTGGATTTAATTTACTCATAAATTATTATTGGCTAGGTAATCCGGTTGAGCAAGCTTCCGAGGACATTCCCAAGATGGGACTCACCTAGTCACCCTTCATTGTGAGTTGGACTTTGTTTTAAAGAAATGCATGCAATTACTTCGATTATTTGATATTTGATTTCCTTAATTGCCTATTTATTATTCAAGAAGTTAATCGTGATTTCTTGTAAATTTATTGTTGTGGTCATTACGCAATTTTATAATTTATGTTTTGAAGTAAATTGCTCATTTTTGGGAAAGAAAGAAACTTTTTAAATGGTCTATTAGATATGAAGTTTTAAATGTTGTTGCGTGTACAAAAAGAAAGAACCTTCTATGTTAGCAAAGTAAATTGGATTTCAACTTACCTTACGAGTACCCAACCCCAGCAAGATACAACGATACTTAATCAGTTTTCCGGTTACGTGCACGTATACCCTCACGCTCTGCTTGTGTACCGGCGGACGCACAAGTGTATGACCAGCTCCCCCGCTCTGCCTGATGTGCACAAGTGTACGACTAGTTCTTCCCCCTCCCCCGCTCTGTTCATGTTGAGTTTGCTCAACATGGGTGCATGACCAGTTGTCCGCCACGCTCTGCCTATTTTGATTTAGATCATTGTAGGTGTATGACCAGTTTTTTTTGTACAAGTTTGGTAATGCTTTTCAGTTTTGGAAGTTATGCAAGATGCCTTGGACTAAGTTACCCTTACAAGCAAGTATCGAGTTACTCCCCAGTTTTTACCTTCAGTTTTCTTGAGACCTTACTGAAGCAAAGTGCTTATTTTGTTACAAGATTATCTTATAAATTGGTATTTGAAAGTATTCGTGACTTATAACTTTTGAACTTGTTTTTTTTACTATAAGTGGTTAATTGTATGCCAAAGGTTTACGAAAGAAAAATGATTTTTAGGAAAATAAGATTTTTGGAAAGTAGTTTTAAATACTCAATTATTTTTGTCCTCTCACTGAGCTTGTCTCACGTTTTCTATGATTTTCTCGGGGCTCTTTGGTTTTCTGTTTTGCCCAGGTTAGCGTTGCAGAGGTTGGATCAATATCCACGTCAAAGGCATGCATCCACTTGATCTTCTGACATCAGTCGTATAGTTTACTTAGTAGTAGTTCTTATGTTAATTAGAGGAGCTTTGAGATGCCATAAGTAAATTGAGGTCTATTGAAATTGCATGTAAATATTGGACGAGACACTTTGATTTATCTATTCGTTGATGGTTATTGAAAGTTGATTTCGTGAAAGACAGGAGGTCATATTTGGGAGTTATTATTGGAGAATTATGATATTAGAAGTGTATTGTTGATTTACAGGTTTTTGGATAGTCCATTTTTAGGGGAGGTTATGTCGAATTTTCGATAGAATCTCTCTCTAATTTGCTCTACACAGGTCCACTTTGGATTCCAAGGTGGAATCCGGGGGCGGTCCTGTCATTTGCCCCATGACGACCCATTCTTGATCGACGCCATTCTCGACAAATGGTCAGTAGGAAGAATCCTGGTGGACAGCGGGTCCGTTGTCAATGTCATATTTAGCGATTATTACAACAACCTCAAGCGGAACAGAAAACTGCTCCAAGATCATGAGCCATTGCTTAACTTCTCCGATGACGTCACGCAACCGCTGGGTTCTGACTATATGCGACTAGTTATCGGCGCTAGTCCATGTATGGTGGAGGTACATACAGAATTCATAATTGTCGATTGTTTCAGCTCATATAACGCCATCATTGGCCGGCCAGCACTCAACAAGCTCAAGTGTATCATCGCCGGATACATGCTTCTCATGAAGTTCCCCACACCTAACGGCAAAGGCTGTGTCAAGGGAAGTCAGCAGCTGGCACGAGAATGTTATTAAACTCCTATAGCATGATCAACCCGCCGCCATGAGATCTTAGCGGTAGGCAGTCAGGCACCACCACCAAATATCTTTGAAGATCCCAAAGATGAAGAGAAGAAGTACGTCAAGAAGGAGCCAGTCAATCCAGAAACATCATTAAAGGTTGTCAGCATCTCTGACGAGCGTCCTGAGCGGACAGTCCGCATAGGCGCTCAATTAGACCCAGAAGTGGCGACGGAACTCACTCAGTTCCTACGTGACAACGCTGCGGTCTTTGCCTGGTCATATGCAGACATGCCAGGTATCTCCCCTGAAATCATAGCGCACAAGTTGAGCATCAAGCCATCCTTCTATCCTATCAAATAGAAGCGGAGAGCCTTCGACGAAGAGAAATGCCGCGCGATAGGAGAAGAAGTTGCCAAGCTCCAGGGCATTGAGTTCATCCGCTAAGTCATCTATCCCCAGTGGATTTCCAACCTGGTTATGGTTAAGAAGCCTAGCGGCAAGTGGCGGATATGTGTCGACTTCAAAAATCTTAACAAGGCATGCCCAAAAGATAGTTTCCCGCTACCCCGCATTGATCAACTGGTTGATGCAACCGCCGGACATGAGTTCCTCAGCATGATGGATGCTTTCTCCGGCTATAATCAAATCAAGATGCATCCTGCGACCAGGAGTGCACCACCTTCACCACCGACAAAGGCCTATATTATTACAATGTTATGCCTTTCGGTCTGAAAAACGCAGGCGCAACTTATCAGCGACTGATGAACACCATGTTCACGAAACATCTGGGTAAGATAATCGAGGTCTACGTGGATGACAAGTTGGTCAAGAGCGTAAGAGCCAACGGACATGCGGCAAACCTCAAAATCATAGTAACCATCCTTTTAGCCTATGGTACGCGCCTCAACCCAGAAAAATGTTTCTTTGGCGTAACCGTCAGAAAATTTCTGGGATATATCATCAGTGAACGAGGCATTGAGGCAAACCCTGACAAGGTGCAAGCCATCCTCGACTTGAAGGACCCAGAATGGAAGGTGCACGTCCAAAGCCTTCAGGGCAAGCTAACCGCCTTGTCTCGATTCATCTCCAGACTCACTGACAGGTGTGCTCCATTTTTCAAAGTCCTTAAAACGACTCACAAGAAAGTCATCAACTGGAACCCGGCATGCCAGGCGGCATTCCAAGGCTTAAAAGAGTACCTGGCGGCAGTTTCACTCCTTTCCATTCCTGTGCAAGGAGAAACATTATACATATACCTAGCGGTATCACAATCAGCGGTAAGCTGCGCCATCATCCGGTAGGAGAATCAGGAGGAGCTCCCACTGTTCTATGCCGGCAGAGGCTTGAACGGAGTGGAAACAAAGTATCCCCCCTTAGAACAACTTGCTCTCGCACTAATCGTTGCCGCCAGACGCCTCCGCCAATACTTCCAAGCCCACACAATCCATGTGTTAACCAATCAACCACTGAGACAAGTAATGGAGAACCCTGAACATTCGGGGCGCCTCAGCAAGTGGGCCATTGAGCTCAGCGAATTTGACATTGATTACAAACCAAGAACCGCCATGAAGGGCCAGGCGGTGGCAGACTTCATTGCTGAGCTCACCGAGCGTCAGCCCGAATCCAATGTCGGAGCACAAGCAGGAACGGAGATGGTGGAATCTGAGGAGCAGTCTCCCCGGCAGTCAGACTGGAACCTGCATGTGGACGGCTCCTCTTGTCCCAAGGCTAGCTGCGCCGGAATCATCTTAACAGGTCCTGGGGGGCTGAACGTGGAGTATGCGTTGAAATTCAACTTCAAGGCTTCCAACAACATGGCAGAGTATGAAGCACTCATTGCTGGCCTACTCCTTGCCATCGATTCAGGGGTTGACAGTGTCAACATCTTCAGCGACTCTCAGTTAGTTGTTAACCAGGTCAACGACAGTTTTCAGGCCAAGGACCAGCAATTAGCCGGATACTTAGGGTATGTCAGGACACTGCTTAAAAAATTCAAATTTCACACCATCACACAAATCTCCAGGGAAAAGAACGCCAAGGCTGATTCACTAGCAAGACTGGCAACCGCCCAGCCACACCAGAGTCCAGCGGACACAAGAGTAGAGTGTCTGGACAAGCCAAGTATTACAAAAACCCTGGCGGAGATCTTCAACACTGAGGTCAATCCTAGTTGGATGGACGAAATTATTAAGTACAAGCGCAACGGGACATTGCCAGAGGACAAGGTCAAGACGCGACAGCTCCAGCGGAGAGCAACCCGCTATAACATCCAGAACGCCAAACTTTACCACCAGGGATTCACTCACCCAACCTTCGCTGTCTAACCCCAGAAGAAGGAAAGGTCGTGCTGGCAACTATACACAGCGGAGAATGTGGAAACCACTCGGGCGCCAGATCCTTGGCTAATCGCACTATGCGACAAGGTTACTTTTGGCCTACACTCGGTGACGACGCCCGGCGGGTATCGAGATCTTGTCACAAATGCCAACAATATGCTGATCTCCCACATGCCCCGGCGGAACCACTGTCTGTCATCATCAGTACATGGATTCACTCAACGTGGGGTCTGGACTTGATGGGAAAATTCCAAACCGCCAAAGGCCAGTTCAAATACATCATTGTTGCTATCGACTGCAACAGCAAATGGATAGAGGCGGAGCCCCTGACGGCAATAACTACTGCCAAGGTAATTCACTTCCTCTGGAAGAACATCTACTGTCGCTACGGTGTCCCGCATACAATCATCACAGACAACGGCACACAGCTCAATAACAAGGAACTCATCTCTTTCACCGCCAACCTAGGTACCAGGATGCGTTTCGCATCTGTCGCTCACCCCCAAACCAACGGCCAGGTCGAAGCAGCAAACAAGATAATCAAGAAGCTGCTAAAGAAGAAGCTCGACAGGGCCAAGGGTTTGTGGGCAGAAAAACTCCCAGAAGTTCTATGGGCCATCAGAACGACCCCAACTTCAGCAACTGATGAAACCCCCTTTTGTATGATGTTCAGAACTGAGGTCGTCCTGCCTATCGAGGTAACTCAACCAACTGCTAGGGTCGAAGGCTACTGCCCAGAGACAAACAGCGACGACGTCAACCTTGACAAGGATCTCCTAGAGCAAAAACGACATAAAGCCCATCTGCACAACCTGCTAAACAAGCAGCGGGTATCGCGTTTCTACAATGCCAGGGTCAAAGCCCGCAACCTCCAACTAGGGGACTGGGTAATGAAGGAAGTCATACCACCGCCAACAAAACTCTGCCCAACTTGGGAAGGTCCATACAAAATTGTAGAAGTCGCTAGCCCAGGCACCTTCTACTTAATGGACAAAGATGGCGTCACAACGACCCACCCTTGGAATACCGAACACCTTCGGTATTACTACAAATAGTCATGCCGCTACCCAAGAGCATCTTGACTTAGCTAAATTTTTGTTCAATATTTAGCTAATGGAAGCTACCCAACGAGTACGACCCCGCTTTTCTAAACACTGATCAGTCAGCTATCAATGACACGATGAATTATTCAAACCATTATTACCAAGTCTAGCACTAGGGGCAACTGGCAACGTCAGTCAGCGGACCACGTCCACTACATGGTGCACTTGGACCAATCTTAATTCCTTTAATGTTTCATTGAGTGGCAAAAGCAGAACTCAGTCAAAACTCTAGCGGTACAAACATTAAAAAATAAAATAAAAACCCAAATTTTGAAATTTCATATATTTAGGGTTGGGACTCCCCACCCAAAAAAAAGTTCATTACATCAAATAATTACGCCTCAGTGGCTACAAAAAAAAAAAAAACAAAAGATAACTTCCATCTTTCAAGGGTTGGCGGGGTTGGCTCGGCTGCCTTCGGTTTCTCCACCTTCTGCGTGCGTTAGCGGCTGTAGGCGGCTTGTTTGGTCAGATCCGCGGGCAGTGGGACTTGGAGTCTCTATTATACCATCCGCCCTGGTATGGGCCTCCAAGAACCCAGCACGGGACACCTCGACTGGGTAGGAGGAGTCCGTTGGGAGTCACCCGCCAGGTATGTGCCACTTTCCCCACTACCCGAGCAGGCACCATCAACTTGAGCGGGGGCAGCACCCTTTGCTGGCTGAGCTTCCTTAGCTGGCGGCACGACCGGCATGGACGCCTTCGCCCAGTCGATGGCGCCTTTCTGCTTCAGCATCTCCACATTAGCAAGGGCACCAGCCTTCGCCGCCTCAGTCAGCGCCTTCTTATATTCCGCCGACTGCTTGAATGACTCCACAGTGGCGGCCGCAGCACTGCTCCCCTCAGCCCCCAGGCGGGCGACTTCACCCTCCAACCGTTTAACCTCGGCCAGCCTAGCGGCAGACTCCCGCTGAAGGACCTCAACCTTCTTATCCTTGGCGGCCACCCGATCCCGCAGCAGGAACATATCTTGCTCCAGCCTAGAGAATTGATTGTTCCGCTCCAGGTCCCGCTCAATGGCGACGACCAACTTACCACGGGCATCCGCCGCATCACAGTTGGCCTTTGTCAGGCGCCGCACCACATCCTCCAACCTGTCCTGGGCTTCCCCCAACTCCCTCTGAAGACCCGTCACCTCCTCCCTGAGCTCCCGCTCAACCCGAGGCTGTTTCGACGTCGCCAGAAACATCTCGTGCAGTCCAACAGAGATGTGCCCAAACGCCGTGCTGAAGGGCGATTAATCAACGGCGGTCGAGAGTACAATCCCCTCCAGGCCGCCGAACCCAAGCCGCTCGTAGAGGTGGTAAAGAAACTCCCGCTCATTGTCATTTAAGAACTAGGCGTACAAGGCAAAGGAGTCTAGGTCGCTCGAGGGCGTCTCTCTCGCCATGTCCCCAGAAGCTTAAGGCGGAGCTTGTCGTGCCTTTTTCTGTTGGCGGGCCCCAGTGATCTCCACATCATCCTCTTCTTCCCCGCCAGAGTCATTTTGACGGCGTTTTCACTGAAGCACCCATGTGCTTCCAGAGGGAGCAGGCCTCGATCCCCTCATCGGCGGCTCCAACCCCGCCTTGTGTACCCCACGCCAGGTGGCAGGTGCCCTCTCTTTCTGCGGCACCGCCTCACTAGCCGCACCAGTCCCCGCTTAAACTGCAGGTAGCCCGTCACCACCAAGATGGGAGTGGTGCGGCATGGGTAGCACCACTGGAACCTCGGACGGGCTTAGCGCCAGTGTTTTCGGGTTCACAACCATCTGCTGAGCCGCCAGCCTGGAAGCGTACATGGTCTCCAAGAAGTTGTCGATCTCAGCACGATCCATGGCTTTGGCAAAGGCGTCACGGCTCGCTTTGTTGCCCGGCGGAGTTTCTACAAAAAAAAAAAACAGCAAACCAGTCAGCCTGGGACAATCTGATCAAAGGTGAGGTATGGCGAAGATTGCTTACCAACGGCATGAGTCAGTTGTTGATCGACCAACAACTCCCAGCCAGTGAGGAGACGAAAATCCAGTAAGTTGCGGTTCCGCCAGCAACTTCTGATGCGTACCACTCGACACTCTTCCTCGCTAGTCAGGTTATAGCGCAATCCCGCTGCACAAAAAAGGTAATTGTCAATACAGAATACAAGGTTATCTGTATATAAAAAAAACCCTGCCAGTCATGTTCAGCGGAGACAGACAAACAACCTCGGATAGGCTGAAACTCCGACTTAATCCTAAACGTCGGCTCCCCCTTGTTGGACCCCGCTTGGTATTCCCACCCCGTTGTGGCAACACAGAAGGTCCCCCGCCAGTAGGACATGGAATCTCTCAGGTTCTCGATCAGCTTGGGCGCTCCCTAGCGGCGACTCAAGTTTACCTGCCCTCTGCAACCTTGGCGCTTCACATACACCAGTTCGTAGAAGTGCAACACCTCCGCCACAGTTGGTCCCTCGCAACCCGACAACCGCCATAGCTAGTTCAACGCCAGCATCAACCGCCACATGTTGGGGCAGATTTGCCCAAAAGCAAAGCCAAACTCGCACACCAAAATTTGAAGGTTTGGCACCAGTGGAAAGGTCACTCCTTAGTGGAATATCTCCTCGTGCACGGCGGCAAACCCCGCTGGAAGAATCGAGGCCTTCTCGTTCACCGTCGGCAGACGCAGCTTCACCACGCCTGGCAACTGGAACATCCGCTTCAGCCGGTTGACAGCGACAACAGTCATCCTACCCCCCGCCTCATCAACAGGGGTGCCGTCCTAGAGGACCCACGCTGACTCTGCATCCTCCCCCGCCAGCAGAACCACTAGCAGCACTATTACTTGCAAAACGCTCATCATGAATATCTTGGGCAGCGGCAGCCTCCCCTGCCCTATAACTCTCTGGACGAGAAGCACGACCCATGTGTACTTCCCAGGGTATGGTTTGTAGCGGCTCAACCTCTAGCGGTTCTAGCAGTGAGGTTCCTACATGGCCAGACAGACGCAACGAGTCAATAAAAATTCTATCCGCCACGCTGAACGACACTTCAGACCCGGAGTTCTCACTGCTTGAAATCTCTACGACGTTGGCCATCCCAAACCCTAAAACCCAAATCAGTCAGCTCACACAAGATCTAACCTATCCCTATATCAGTTATACCCAAGAACGTCAAGAACAGTCACCCAGAAAATCCAAAAACAAGAACAAACACACTCAACCCAGATTCGACCATCTATTAAATCCCTAAGCCCTCACACTGTCAAACGGCATAACTCTAACCCAAGACTCAACTTACACCCTCAGAACACATCGGGGAAGAGTATATCACACATACAAAAATAAGACCCAAAACCAAGAAATCGGCCATGGCAAAAATCCAATGAAACAGGGCTGAGATTCGGGATTACCAACCTCAAAGATGAAATCTCGGGTGACCACGTGAGCACCTATCTTCGATGCAGGAAATCATTGTCCTTCCAAGTGTGATAACCCCACGAAATCGCCGCAGTTTCTTTCTCCAGTCTCAGACGAACAGAGCTTGAAGACGACGAATGAAGTTTGAAGCTTTGGCAGAGTGTCAAATCTGGCTAAGTTCCCCCCTTTTTATGTCAACGTCAAACAATTCTAGGCCGTCCACTGAAAAACGACATCACGTACCAACCGTACACGTGTCCCACGACTCCACTTACTCTCCGGATTAACCGAAGAGTCGCCTCGGTTACAAAATCCATCATTACTCACATTAATGGCGAGGAGACGGCTAGGCTAAGGAGACATGCCTCCACACGCTAACCCTTTATAGGTTACCCACGTGTCGACCATCATCAGACGAAGCGTCTAGCGGAAGTAACCACTGGGGAAGAGATGGCCCATCATCCGAAGTCCCCGCTAGCGGAACTTCTCACTTGTCACCTTCCAAGTGACGAGGTCCCCGCTGAGTGAAACCCCGCGAGCGGAACTTCTGCTCGTCAACTGGCTGGAAAGGCAAACCTCCCTTTCCATCTTGAATACCGTTAGCCACATCTACGCGACACTGTTTCCTGCTACAACCGGCAGGGGGATATCCGCCAGCGGCGAATCCCGAGGCTACGCCTCACTGACAATTACTGCCATGCGGCGTTACGGTCAGATCGTCCCTGCGGGACACGGGGACTTGTCAACAGTCTACAATGGCCCTGATCAGGTACATTGACCCCCCGTCACTTTGGGTACTAAAGATTGGGCTCGCTACCCAGCACCCTCTGCTCCGTGCAGCGCCCCCTCAACAAACAAATTGCCGACCATCCGGAGGTCCGTCTTGGCTAGGGAGTGGGGGATTCCCTGGCGAGCCTAGCAGGGGCCCACCCGAAAGGGTATAAAGCGTTTGCTCAGAAAATCCATGGTTGACAACGCACTGACGCTAATTATGCTTTTTGCAAGTCTAGCGGAGGTAACGCTTCACACCGCCGATCAACTCCCCAACCAAGATTGTCCTCCTTGATTGGAGACTTGGGGGACTTGTACCTACATGTGCATTTGCAAGCATAATTAGTTATAATGAGCCACTCTCATTATACCGCCAGATGTACCAACTCCCACCAAAGGAGTGACCTACCAAAACACGGCCAGGCGGGTTACCAACTGAGCCCCAGATCGCCCCCAGATCACTGCTGACGCGCCGCCACTCGTCGCGCCAAGATAGCATCAGAAGCTCAGGACGCTGGGAATCGAAGTACATCAGTCCCACATCGAAAAGAAGAAGAATATCAGTCTTCTCCTCACCTATAAAAGGTCCTCTCCTCTCTCCTCATTAATTACGCAATTACTACTCATTTATCGTTATGTTGCCTATATGCATTGATTGACTTAGGCATCGGAGAAGTGAAGACCGCCCAGCGCGGTCTCCCTCTGACGCCCTGTCTCTCGTGTGACAGCTAGCGAAGACCATCAAGTCTTCAGAGTAGCGGTCCGCCCATCGGACCAGCGTTAAACGAAAGATCGGCCACCGTCGGACTTTGAGAATTAACAACAAGAGAACATCTCGAATAATAACAAGAGCTCCCAATAATCCTACGTATTCAAGCATGCACCAAATACCAAGGGTTGACATACTAAATAACTGGACAACTCTATTTACTTCACAACAATGACATACTGGAAAGATAAAACTCATACAAAGCCATAAGCAATTTCTACTTTTAAAACATTCAAGAAGTTAACTTCGAACATGTTGGCTATTTTGTTATAAGCGGAACCGTTAATAAATCATATTTATATCGATCATACGAGTTGTACTGATTTTTTTTCCGTATTATTGAACCATTTGATAAAAAATATAACTAGAATCATAGATCCAATTGATCTCAAACTAAATCTAAAATAAATCAGTTCTGTCCATTCGCTAAACCATGTGTCCCTCGTGGCCTCATGATTCAATTGCCATCCCATGCACGGTTGCATCACCAACCAACTAGGTTTTATCTCAAAGTAAATCGCTGCATTGATTTGATTACTACCCAAATCTCGTGTTTGAGATAAATGGCAAACCGGAAGCCACCACCGCCAAAATGAGCTGGAGTTTGCTAAAATATCACCTACTGCCCTGAAAATCTGACCCCCAACCACGCAGATTACCGCGTGCTTTTTCATAATGACCGTTAAAGTAGTTGGCAGTAATGAAATGCGAAACGCGGGAAAGCGCGTAGGACACTGCAAAATACCAAAACGGCAGCGTTCTGATCCTTCTCTCGTCCGAAGTTCTTGGGCTCCCAATGAGACTTACAGATGGGCACTGTGAGGTTGGTGAATCTTATATGTAGGGGAGTTGGATGTTGCAGAATTCTCTCACGTGTCGAGTGAGTGCCCCAAGTCCTCCCTCAACCTCAACGCTGAGGGAGAGACACAGAGAGAGAGAGTACAGAGAGAGGTGGTTTTGTTTCCTTCTATCTCCTTCGTCTCCTTTGCCGCCAGAGGGCGGGCATCTCTGGTGAGGTTGCCCGGAGGTGAAACGACGTCGTCAGGAAGTGATTCTTCCACCGCTTCAATTAGGGTACGTGATCATTTTCTGAGATATGAACGTGGGGTGTATGTAATTTTCGATATTGTATTATCAAGTTGTGCATAGAAATGAAAGTGATCAAGCATATTGATTGATGGCGGCTGATTATTTTGATCAACTTGCAAAATTGAATAATTGTTTTTGTTCATTTTGGTACTATTTAGATCCAAAAATTGAAAAGCATGTTAGGCCTTTTTGAGACTTGAATTATGTTGGTGCTTGGTTCTTAAATGTATTATAGCTGGGAGAGATCGATCTTATTCTGCACATTGTATTTCTTTAGGGTTTAGGAGAGATCTTATTCCGTTAATGTTCATATTGTATTGCTTTTTAGAAAAAATATTATCTGATTTCTAGTATCCACAGTTTCATGTTGTTTTACAATCTCGAAATCCCTGATGATTCAATTCAGTGGTAATTAATTTTGTTTTCCTAGTTGTCAATGATTTTACCATTTGTGCAACAAATTGGATGGTGTATTTTCCCCACTTTTTTTTTTTTTTCATAATTCTTGGGTTTTAATACCTGATAAGGCAATTGTGTGTTCTTGATCGAAAGTAGGATTGTTCCTTCATTGAGAGGGAAACATATACCATGCATCTAGCTACTTCTATATTATATAATATCGAAAGTAGTATCCAGTGTATTTTATTCTGCATACTAAATCCTTTTGATCAACAGTAGAGATATAATCTCTCTATTCCATTCAACATTTGCCTTATATATGACGGTTCATATTGTAAAAGTGTTTCTGTTCATACCCTCCAGTTAAAACTGATTCTGATAGTTATAATACTTCTGCAGAACTGTACCCTAGACAAGAAGACACAATGTGTCAGGCGGACAACATCCACAAAAGATCAGCCACAGTTGACAACAGAGATTCTCCGATGGTTCCACCATGGCCTGGTCCAGTCAAAAACAGTTTTCATAAGGGGTTATCATCGAATGCATCACCAGTAAGGAGGTGCAACTACGTCTCCAAGGCAACAACAGATTTATGGGGGCGCCTCTTTGACGAAGGCTATAGAGCAGATGTTGCTATTCATACGGATGATGGGGGCATCGTCTATGCACATGCTAACCTTCTTGTAAGTTTAAATTGATTAAGATCCGATAAGTGCTCTTGTCAATGGTCTGTTGCAGTTCTTGAGCCTTAATTGATCATACATAAATTTCTAGTGAGGAAGGCAAAATTTTCAGGGAAATCATAATCTTGTACTGAATTGTCCACTGGCAGACATAAGACATGATGGTAATTACTTACTCCAATTGACATAATTGTACTTGATCCACAATGCCTTACAATCTTCGCCAATCAAATCAAAGTTTCTATCTTAGATCAGTAACACTATCATTCAATTTGTTGGCAGATCATGATGTAAATCCATTTTGTGCCTAAAGCCAACTCCACCTTGACTAGTGAAACTGTGAATTTTCTCTAGCAATACCTGCTAGGTTAGGAATTTCACCTGAGTCACCATTTTGCCTCTGGATCTCCTCTGCCTAATGGGATTTGTTAACCACCTATAAGAATTTTCTCCTAGGATCTCCACCTAACGAGTTAGGAATTTTGCTCAAGGTATATTGTCCTGAACTAAACCATCTTGTGAAGATGTCTTATCCCAAAATGCCTGGGTTCAAGTAACTTGAAAAGATATTCCAATCAAGAGGCTAAACGATGGACAATGAATTATTCAGTGCAGGACAATTGTATTTGGTCCATTATTCCTAACATTATTAAAGGCAATACTTTATTGGTTTCTTATTTTTAAATGTTTTCACCCAAAACGATAGTGTAATACTATAATGCAACACTTGTAAACAAGAGCTATCCCAATTGTAAGAGTACTTTACTTCCAGGATTGATAATTTGATATATGATTTCATGGTCACATTGTATTTGGATGCTATTTTGTCAGGGAATGGCTTCTCCTGTAATGAAAGGCCTGTTGAGGCAACCAAAAGTGTCTCGTCGTCCACGAACAATCTCTATTCAAGGATTTCCATATGACGCAGTTAGAGTGTTTATTCGTTTCTTGTACTCTTACTGGTAACATTTTCTTCCCTAATGAGTGCCTTTTCTACTTAACTGTACTTTCTGGAAATTTGATTCCTCAGAATTGACATGTAAGTCAGAATTTATAGATGAACCTAGAAGATTAGCATGAAGAGTCCATGGTGACTGTGCATCCTTTACAATTTATGAATACTAATTGTAATTAATGTGGAAAGCCAAATTTGGTTTTCTTTTTTGTTGAATGTTTTACTGACCTGAAAAATACTACTTCAAAGTTTAAGCACAATGCTGAAGTTCTTTGATTGTTTCTGGTGTTTTCTGTTTAATTAGCTATGAAGAAAAAGAAATGGAGGAGTTTGTTGTAGCCTTGTTGGTGCTTTCACATCTCTATGCGGTTTCTCCGCTGAAGCGAGAGTGTGAACAGAAGCTGGAAGGTGGCTTGCTTACCAAAGAGAATGTAGTTGATATTTTTCAACTTGCATTACTGTGTGACGCCCCTCGGCTTAGCCTTATTTGTCACCGTATGATCCTGAAGAACTTTAAAGCTGTTTCTGTGACTGAAGGATGGAAAGTTATGAAGCAGAGTCACCCAACACTAGAAAAGGAACTCTTGGAATCTGCAATTGAAGAAGATAACGTAAGCGATCCGTTTGGTATTGTCTTCTTTTATTTTCAAGTACCCCATGCCCCATCTTCATGAATTAATGATTTCTATCTTTGAACTCATTTTCAGAGGAAAAAGGAGAGGATCAGAAAGAAAAATGAGAGAAAAATATATCTGCTATTATATGATGCAATGGAGGCTCTTGTACACATATACAGAGATGGTTGTCAAACAATTGGACCATGCGATAAGGACTTTAAAGAGAATAAGGATCCTTGTAAATATGACGCCTGTAAGGGACTGGAATTGCTCGTCCGTCATTTTGCTGGTTGTAAATTGAGAGTCCCTGGTGGTTGTATCCATTGCAAGAGAATGTGGCAGCTGTTGGAGTTACACTCCCGCCTTTGTGCTGATTCCCATGTCTGTAAGGTTCCTTTGTGCAGGTCTGCCTACTTCCTTTCTTCTTCCTCTTTCATTTTTTCGCACTGAGTTTCAGTAAGCTAGCATCGAGGAGAGTTATTTACATGCAAAAAGAAAACCAAAAAAAAGAAACATGTAAAACAATGTACGTTACCTCAATATGAGTAGGAATTACTATTGAGACATTCATGTATACAACCATTCTCTCACAATAACCAATCAGGAGACCAACACTCGTGGGAAAGTGGTTGCATCTGTATGCACAACAATTTTGATTTCGTGGGTCATTGTGTATCTAGCTGGGATTGATACTTCACATTCTAATTGGTGTTTGTTTTGTTTTCAGACTTCATGCTATGTTGTATACAAACTTCTGAACTTATAACTAACTCTGGAAACAATTTCATTGCAGGAACTTTAAAGAGAGAATTAGGAAACAGAGTAAGAAAGACGAGATTAGGTGGAAGATGTTAGTGAAAAAGATTTTGAGAACAAAGAAAATCGCAGGAGCGCCGTTCTTATCATCGGGACTTGTGAGCTCTTTGTGGCAATGAC
Source organism: Rosa lucieae (assembly GCA_024704745.1). Classification (NCBI taxonomy): domain Eukaryota; kingdom Viridiplantae; phylum Streptophyta; class Magnoliopsida; order Rosales; family Rosaceae; genus Rosa; species Rosa lucieae. The sequence continues at coordinate 18,135,219 of CM045493.1, read as the reverse complement.
GTCTTTTTCTAATGGAACCTGATTCCATTGTACATTTGCTGTGATCTAAGTAGTGTCTCTTATGTACCTTCTCAATCTGTGATGAATAAGAAGCGGAGAATGACTTCCTGTTTTTGAAGTTAATTTAAAAAACATTTGGTAAGATACAAGTAAAAGCTTCGTCTGGTACTTTGGCCTATCGTACTAGGTATCCATTGCCTTATGAAGACTCAAACTTCTATTATGGAGTTACGTACTTTTGGCAGCTGATAAATTCTCGAACTTTCGTCTTTTTTTTATGACTAGTTGTGTGAATGTCTAAACATCGGATCGAGGACTGCAACTATATATATATATATATATATATATATATATTCTTTGAAATCAACTAGTATCACAGCTTTCTAAGCGATCGCTAATTCAATGAAACTTTTTCTTTCTAAAATAATAAAAGAAAATTAAAATAAATAAAACTAGTATCTCAGTATGAAACCAACTAATATCACAGTCTTCTAAGCGATCGCTAATTCAATGAAATTTTTCTTTCTAAAAAACAAATAATAATAATAAATAAATAAATAAAATTAGTATCTCAGTTTTTTTTTTATCGAGAAATTTATTCAACCAAAATAAATTGTAATACAAAGGAGGGCCAAACCAAATCTCTTCTAAAAAAATCTATCGAATGTGGAAATTTGGAAGACCCAAGTAATCTTTTTTATAGGAATCAAAAATAAAAGATGGTATCAAACTAAACCATCAAAATAACAACTAAAATTAACAAAAGTATGCGCAACTTGATTATCTTTCCTAAAAATATGTGACAAGCAAAATTCAATTTGAGTTCTTTGATGTAAACAACTACCCTATACAACTTGAACACCCCATGCAACTCCTATTATCTGAATCCAATTATTTGAATGCTCACAATATTTCAGTGATAGGTGCAATAATAATTTGAGAATGAGCATCTAAGCCTACTTCCACCTTTGTGATTATTCCAAAGGTTTCCACTCCTTTCAAAATATTATTATTACCTGAGATGCATGTCTTTTGACAAGAGAAGCAAAGTAATTCAATTTTCCCCAATATCTTATTCTGGAACTCTATCCAATGAAACCATTGCAAGTCTAAACGGCTCTAAACAGTAAAAATCATGTACTTCTTCCATATGGATTGTTTTTAGCTCTATTTTTTCTACAGTTGGCTTCCAATTACAGCAATTTATTGAGGACTCTCTTATTTCATGCTTTTACTGACTAAGAAGCATGGACAAGATATAATAGTAGTGTTCATGCAGCTGCAAAAATAAAATAAAATAAAATGAAATGTTCATACTATATATGAAATAAACAATTTGTGACTATACCTAGAAAACAAAGCTACTGAAGCAACGTGACTCTTTCCACCTACTGGAAAGTAAAGGGCATGCTACAGGGGTGATTACAGAACCTTCATATATAGAGACTGAAGTTGATTTCAGAGGAGTTTTGTGTGAGGAAATACAACGCTCCTACGTCGATCCTTGATGATATGCCTATCGATACTGTAATAAAGTTGCCCATAACGTGGCCAGCGGTATGCCGTTTGCCGGGCTCTTGCAGCTTATGCATCTACTGGATTTAAGTTATATGGAGTGTGCCCATAATCGTCTGTCTCCATTTGACTTGCTAGCATTCATGCATGTATCCTCGTCAAGTGAACCTTCAGTGTTGCAATTAATAAAATTTGAAGTAATCAATAGATAGAAATAATGAAGCTTAAGAAGTTTACTCATTTTCAAATTTCAAGTGATGATTATGCATATCTCAGGACTGTGAAAACAAACAAAATTCTAATCAATAAATCTCTTAGAACGCAAGCTCCCTATTGTGCGGTTGGTTCTTTGGCCGCTGTGTGCAAGTGGATTTGATCTTCTATGGCAGATTCTCCACAGCTAGCTTCACTCTTCTGAACCAAGGCAATGTACAACAATGAAATGACTCAAATGATCAGAATGCACACCTAAGCACATTTTCACTTTTTAATTTGCCGGTTCTAGCTAGCTAGTATATAATTGAAACCCAACTATAGATCATACGTACTGTAATCTCATTGGGGCACCAAGATTTAAATTGTTGCAAAGGAAAGCCATACTGGATCAGCTGCTTTAATTTAGTTGGTACTATATAATTTTACCCCAACTGGCTGTATATATATGCAGGGGCGGATCTAGGAATGAAAACCTGGTGCGGCTAGAAATTCTTAACAAAAAAAAATATTATTGGTGATAGAAATTGATTAATTGATTAACACTATGTCTACAAAGAACTCTTGCAAGTCGCAACAGACCACAAACTTCATGTATAAGAGCCCAAGCATGAATAAGAGAAAAAACAAAACACAAGCATGAGTTAGAAGAAAAACACGCCTTTTATTGATTACTATACAAACAAAAAGACTCAAATTTACAAAGCTACTACAAAAGATTCAGTTTTTATTGATCACCATATAAACAAAAACACACAGCTATAATCAAACACAAGATGTGGAAGCAAAGCTGCTCTGTACCTCCACTGGCTCGATAAAATGCTTGTCCTTACTAGCTCTTTAATGACAAACATGTTAAAACTAGTTCTATAACATCACCTGGCAAGTTGCTAATCCTATCCAACTCCATTCTCAGTTCAGAATTTGACTTGTGTCTTTTTCTTTGCTCCATATCACTCACTTCCCTTTATTCAGAAATAGGATGATATATATTATTAGGCAAGGGCCGCTACAAATGCATCAGAATTGTTATACTTTTAACAAAGCTTCCTTTGTCAAAACAAAATTACTTTTAACAAAGCTTCAAGCTTGGTTTTGATGTCAGCAAAGAGCAAATTTCCTGCATACCATTAACTTTCAAAAATTGAAGAAATACATAAAAACAAAACTGGTTCATAAACATGAATGCAACAACCCAGAGCTTTAATCAAGAATTAAATCAAAGCTTGAGTGAAATAGAGAAGAAGAAGCCTTAAAGACCGATCATAGGAGAGTGGGTTCTTGGACAGTATGGCGGAGAGTTGGAGAAGAGTGGAGTGGTGGAAAGACCGAATTTGCTGCATTCCTGCACCCACTAATAGATGAGAGTGGAGTCATGGAGAGTATGACGAAGTAGCAGAAGGTAGTAAAGACCGATCTCCAGTTATGGGCAGGGCTTTAACAACGAAACGAAGTAGTTTCATATATAGTATATGTAGGTAAAAAAAATATTCTCAAAATTCCCGATAAGGCTTGAGCCCTACTCATCCTTGCTTTGGATCGTCCCCTGTATATATACATATATGTGTGTGTGTGCGCGCGCGCGCGCGCGCATTCCTATATATGACTATATGAGCAACATTAAATATAGATGTAGAATGGTGTTCACCACTTATTGAAATCTTTCAATGTTTTCTTAGATCAGTGCAAAGTCCCAAAGGACTGAATGTTAGGTCATGATGTCGCATGCATTATTGACAAGTCACCAAACATCGTTTCAGACCTTCTTGCCACACATGATTCAGTGGTAACATTGTTTGGTAGGTGCATGGTGGCAAAGATGCTGATCGATTTTCTTCTTCTCATACAATGCCAACAAATCGTAAAAGGGGAAGTTAAGGTTTCCTTTTTCTAACATCATCCCATAGCCTGTTGTTGGCGATTCATAGACTGACATGCTTCCATGATTCCATCGGCTTTGAGGGAAGCAACCATAGCTTGTGTACCTTCCATGCCGTGTAAAGTAGGGTTTAGACCCCAGGCAACCCACCTCAACTTATCACTAGCCACGGTTTGCTTGAAAGTCGACTTTCTTGCTCTGCTAGGGTTTCTCTGCCCTAACCGCCAAAATTGATCGAGTCTGTGAGATGATGACGGAGGAGACGATGGCTCCTCCTGTACTTTCTTAGGAGGTTGTTGTGAGCCTTACTGGAGGAGAGGATGCGATCCACGACTTATTTTTCTATTTATGTGGCGAACTCTTATCCAAAAAAACAGTGGTGATCCTGACGTTTTCGGCAACGATCTCCAACATTTGGTGATGAAGAGAGAAAGTTCTGATTCGGCAGGAGGAGGAGGACATCTTTGTCTTCCAATTCAAGGATAGGGAGGTGAAGAATCGGGTTCTTTCAGGAGGTCCATGGTTCTACAACAACTCTATGTTGCTGCTAGCAGATTATGATGGTGTTTCGACTCTCGATGCTGCACCGCTACACTTTCTTGAGGTTTGGGTGGCTATGAGAGGTTTGCGCATAGCTATGAGCAACGAGAAGGCGCTAGTGCTCTGGGGACTTTCGTTCGGGTTGACCAAAGGGCTATGTAGAGGAAAGACACGGTTCAGAGGATCCGTGTGATCCAGGACATTCGCCGATGGATATGGGCACGACGGAAATTTGAGTTTTCAACTGCGGTTTCAGTATGGGTGGAGTTCCAGTATGAGAAGTGCCATGGGCTTTGCAAGACATGTGGATTCTTAGGGCATGGAGGTGGGATCTGTGATCAGAGATTTGAGGGGGAAGCGTGGCTGCTGGTGGTGTCTGGCCGAGCCGAGGTGGAGTGTGGGTTTGGTTCGGTGCTGAACTCACCAGCTTCTGTGGCAGTAGTCAGTGGGCCTGGATTGACTCTTACAGCGTCGGCGGGGCTATCAATGCCGAAAGGAGGAAAAGCGAATGTGGAGACGATAGCAGGATCAAAGGTTATAGCTACCAGTGGAGCGGTAGTCCTTCCGGAAAAACAGGCGGGAAGCCTTAATTTTGAATTAGGTTTGACCGGCGGGTTAACTGGGCCAGGGCTGCCGGATTTTGGGCCGGATATTGTTGGGTCTGCTATTGGGTCAAAGAGGCAAGTATTATGGTTGGGCCTCAATGCTGTTAGGGAATATATGGAGGATTCTGTTGGGATTTTTTCTGGTCACAGACACTCAAGGGCTTTGGGTGTGAGAAAGAGGCAATTCAAACCTAGTTTAGCAATTATTCCGTGGGAGTTTCAGCTGGGTGAGTTGGTGGAGGTTCTTGTTTCTATGGGGCCAGCCTCGAAGAAAAAGGGTCGCCACGCAAACGCATTCAGGCAAAAGATACAGGTAATAATGCAGGTGCAAATCTAAGCTCCAACTCGACAGGGAAGGAGATGGTTATTGTTTAATTGTTATTTTAGGGTTTAAGCCTGTGTGAGTATGATTCAATTTCTATGAACATTCTATGACGTTTCTAGTTTCTTACTTGTACCACAATTGCGTGATTGGCAAGTGAGGGCTAGTTGAATGATTTATTTCCGTAGGAGGCGAAACTTTGTCATTCTTGGATAGGCTTGCTTAAATGTGAGTTACCCAATGATGTTTATTAGTTTACTTTAGCTTAGATAGGTAATATCAGATTTTTTTTGCCAGAATTATTATGTAAGTTTTGTAAGCTATGGCCTTTTAGCTGTTGGCTATTGAATTGTTATCAACTTCTATTCAAAAAAAAAAATATATATATATATATATATATCAACTGTGGGGGAGGGATAATAATTTTAATGAATGGGGGTTGAGTCCTATTCGAAAAAAGAATCTTCGTACTTTTGATAGAATAGGGGGGTGTATTCATTTCAAAGTCTACAAGATTATTTTATATTTTAAAAGTTCATGGGTATTCAATTGAGATTTTAAATAGTCCTTCAAAATTTTGGTGTATTCAATTAAGATTTAAAACTATCTTTTAAAAATAAAAATAAAAATCATTAGCCCACCTCACCTTTACATATGTCAGTGAAAATCAAACCCATAACTTTTATAATGTTAGAATTATAACTTACCAACAGGTCACAACTTACCAACTTAAAATTATCCATTCAAATCTGGCGATATTCAAAAGTATAGGGATTTTTTAGGATTTTATTAAATGTTGAATTTTGGAGGATTTATAGTGTTTTTTATACATATCTAAACTCAAAGATAATCCAGCCACTTCCTAAGAGATTTTGATGGATTGTTCTCACTCAAAAAAAATGAAGAAACTATTCCTCAAAAAAAAAGAAAAGCAGCCTTTAATAGATAGCAATCATCCATTTTGTCCTAAACTCATTTTCCCACTATCCTCCTCTACCTCGGCTCCCATATAATAATTTTTTTAATTTTAGCACTATAGCTCTAGAAGCCTTTTCTCCTAGGTAATGAAGGTAACTTTTAATGATATTGTTAAGATGATACATCCACACATGTTTCTTTTCTTTTGTAAATTAGATATGAAATAAATTGTGTCATTAGTTTACTACTTTATTTTTTGTATAATATTTTGGCTAATGTAATATTATAAAAAGATGAAAAAAAATCGATGCCTAAGGTCAAGATAATGAGTACTTGAAAATCAATCATGATACACAAATGTGAAAGACTTTGAAGGAGATATGAGTCAATAGTTAACATTGCAAAGGCTAAACTAAGGAAAACCTACTTTTTATTACCTCTACCGTTAATTCTTCTTTTCTGTTTCTAATTAGATCGACTCGATAGTTGAATTTAGTTTAAATTTATTTAAGTGTACAAGGGATATGCAAGTATGAAACTAGAAAATCACATATTTATTGATTTGTTTCTTCAATAATTAGAAGTCACTAAATCGTTTTGGTTGTCATAGTTAGTTGCCTATGACATTGTAGAGGATTTTATACCTTGTTCAGGTATAAAACTTTTTTGTTTCAACTTTCAAGTAGTGATTTTTTTGGGATTAATTTCAGTTTACCCCCCTGAAGTTTAGGGGTGTCATCATTTCACCCCCCAAACTCTCAATTTCATTTTTTTACCCCCTGAACTTTCCAATTTTTGTCTTCCGTGCCCAATGTCTCATTTTCCGTCCAAATTGGACATTAAGTCCGATAATGGGGCCCACTTTGAGGGCTAAAATGGTCATTTCAAGCCAAAAAAACAAAACAAAACAAAAAACCCTCTCTCTTTCACGTTTGGGGGTTTCTCTCTCTTCACCAATCCCTCTCTCTCTCTCTCCCCCCTCCTTCTTCCTCCCCCGCTACCAAGAACCTCATCCGCCCACAATTTTCCTCACTTAATAACTAACCAGAAATAATGTCATTCACTTTCATAACACAATACACACAAATAAAGACACCCAATTCCAATTCTGAAATTTCTAAACCCCCAAATACACATATCAAGAACAAAACCCAAATTTCCAATTCCAAATCCAAACTCACTCACAGAAATGTACGAAACAACAAAGATCTAAGAACCCACAGTGCTCATAACTCAACAACCCAAAAAGCACAGACCTTTACCCGAATTCGGATCCCCGGACGTCCTAGGCTCCGACCCATCAGTCGAAACGAGTCTCTGAGCTTCAATAATGGAAGGCAGCATGTTCTTGAGCTACTCCGGTACAATGGCTCGATACTCTTGAATCTTCACCGCCATTTCGGTGACTTGGCACTCCAACTCGTCGACGTTGGGGCTAGAGGCCATATGAGGAGGGATGGGGATGTTAGCCCAGTAATCGACCCATCTCGGATCATTCTCGTAGTCATAAGCCACCGCCACTATCTTCTTCAGCTTCTATGGGTCGTCCGTTTTCAGCGACGATCAGACTTTGTACAAGGGGAGTAGGAGTTCTCGACGACTAGCTTCTCAAGGTCGGAGATGGAGGCGGAGATTTGGTCGAGGAAGGGTTTGAGGTGAGTGGGATCGGTGAGTCCACTTGGGAGTTGACGAAGGACTTGGAGATGGGGAAGCAGGAGAGGAAGGCGGAGGTGGACTCGAAGGAAGGGGAGGGGTCGGAGGAGTTGGCGGCTGCGAGGCGCGTGAGGGAAGGGTCGAAGGAGTTGGCGGCGGCGAGGCACGTGAGGGAGGTGTCGAGAGAGAGAGAGAGAGAGAGAGAGAGAGAGAGAGAGAGAGAGAGAGAGAGAGAGAGAGAGAGAGAGAGAGAGTGAAGGAAAAAGGTTTTTTTAGTTTTTGTTTTGAGTTTTTTTTTTTTGCCTTGAAATGACCATTTTAGCCTCAAAGTGGGTCAAATAGTCAGACTTAACGTCCAATTTTGACAGAATCAGAGAAATCAGACACGGAAGACAAAAATTGGAAAGTTCAGGGGGTAAAAGAGTGAAATTGAAGTTTGGGGGGTGAAATGATGATACCCCCAAACCTTAGGGATGTAAACTGAAATTAATCCTTTTTTTTTTTTAGGGGCATGAGTATTCACACAACTTTACAAAGTCACCCTCAGGATCATCCATACAACAAAGTCTAAGCTCCCAAAGCACATAAACATTGCTTTTGCCTTTTCGGCCTAACCTGGAGACAAATCCCTAACAAAGAAAATCTATTCTAGAGCTGTCTACACATTTAAGAAAATGACAATTAGCCTATACGACATAAACCTTGACTAAACTGAAGCTACAAAAATATCATAAGGACTTGTAAAATCTAAAATCTAAACAAATACTAGTAAATCAATCCATTAGAATCAATCAGAGTCCATATGGAATTTAAACAATCCGTGGATTAAGTAAATGATTATAAAAACTCAAACAGAATCTTTTAAAATCTGAACTGAATACACCCCCCGAAATTTACATAATAGAATGACCGGACTGACGAGTGCCAATTAAGAGATTAATACAATAAAGTAATAATGTAATATCGGCAATGCTTGTAATAAAATTATCTTAGTGTCAAGCTATGTGTCAAGGGTTATTTTCAACTCTTCAATTCGTGAAAAATTGACTCAAACTTAGATTCTTGTCCTAAACAAAATATTTTATGATGAAGAATACAAGCAGAATATTTTAAGTCAAGATTTGGAAAGTAGCTCAAATAAATCTAGGCTTTTATTATTAGGATTCTTATAATTATTAGAATTATTTCTTTAGGATTCTTTAAGGATATTCCTAGTTATTCTAGAATTATCTTAGCCTCCCTATATATAGAGGCCTTTGTAGTCTTTTATTTTCATAATTGAGTTAATAAAAATTGAAAGCTGTTGCTTCTCTCCAGGTTTGTGTGATGCAACCTAACCTTAGGTGTGATGCCTAAGTTCTCTGGGTGTGATGCCTAAAAACCCTACTAGTGTGATGCTAGTAGTTTTATCCCTTTTCTTCTTAAGTTTCTTATTCTAAAACCCTTTTCTTTCTTACAATCGAGACTGCTGCAAATAAACCCTAGTATAGCAGTTCTTTTGCTACTTGTCCTGCATCATTTTGGCGCCGTCTGTAAACAAACCAGTTTGCTTCAATGGCTACACAATCAGGGAAAAACTTCAGGGGTCGTCTGACTGACTATCAGCAAGATGTTTTGTTACTAACAATTGTTGAGCAACTTGAATCGATGGACACTTGGATCAGAAAGTTAGAAGATCGTGGGGTAAATTCCGCAACTAAGAAGGCAGATAAAGAAGAAGATACTATAGTTGAGGAACCCAACACTGATGGCAAAGAAGAGATCCAAGGTGGGGATGATAGTGCCTTCGACTACGGAACTTATGATCCATCTGATCTAGACGAAGACTTAGATAGCCACACTCTAGCACCTCCTACAACTCAAGCTTCAAGTGCACTTGCTGTGTCAAGTTCTACCGTTGAGCGCCTCAACCTTCACTGGCAGCCACACCCGCAACCATACAAGGCAGCGCATATCCTTCTTGGAAGACCTTGGTTATCTGATCGAGATGTGCACCATCATGGAAAGGAAAATATATATTCTTTTGTCTTTACCAAGAAAAAGTTTGTCTGGAAGCCTATGAGGCCAGTTGACAGGGACATGTACAGGAGGAGGACGCTTAAGAAACCTGATGCACCCAAGGGGAAAGTTCTTCACATTCTTGTGTCGCAATGGTTTCAGATAGAACCTGGTGGTTTGGGAAGGGGAGTCTACACCTTTAACTCGCCGGAGTCGAGTCTTTCAACAGGGGGAGAATGATGAAGAATACAAGCAGAATATTTTAAGTCAAGATTTGGAAAGTAGCTCAAATAAATCTAGGCTTTTATTATTAGGATTCTTATAATTATTAGGATTATTTCTTTAGGATTCTTTAAGGATATTCCTAGTTATTCTAGAATTATCTTAGCCTCCCTATATATAGAGGCCTTTGTAGTCTTTTATTTTCAGAATTGAGTTAATAAAAATTGAAAGCTGTTGATTCTCTCCAGGTTTGTGTGATGCAACCTAACCTTAGGTGTGATGCCTAAGTTCTCTGGGTGTGATGCCTAGAAACCCTACTGGTGTGATGCTAGTAGTTTTATCCCTTTTCTTCTTAAGTTTCTTAGTCTAAAACCCTTTTCTTTCTAACAATCGAGACTGCTGCAAATAAACCCTAGTATTGCAGTTCTTTTGCTACTTGTCTTGCATCATTTCAACTACGTATGAATTGACAACCTTGTTAGAAAACAGGGAATCAGGGATAGTAAGCAATGGATCGATCCTTGAAAAAAAAAATTTGATTCAGATTGATATAATTAAAGTTTTTTTTTGTCAAACTGATGTAAATAAAGTTACAAAATAGGATTGCAAAAGCGTTTCAATCCTAAATTAGGAGTGAACCAAAGTCTTAATCCTAATATACGAGTGAATTGAAAGTTACTCAAAAACTAATAAAACAAGTAATAAAATCACTAACTTGATTGAGATTGATAGAGGCTTGCTTGTAGCAATCTCCTAAGATAGAATTTCATCTCTACTCTTTGTAGGTATAAGGTTTACACTTGATGTGTTGGCATCCCTATACAAAGCACTGAAGAAGCCTATAAAGTTCATCAAAATTGGTCTCGGAGAATTTCAGGTAATTGCATCTCATGCATAAGCACGGGATTGCAACATGTGTTGCAATCCCCGAGTCAGCCCGAGTCAGTCCTAGTCAACCCTATGTTTTTGGGAGTCCAATTTTGGAAAGTATCTTTTGGTTTTTAGATTTTATTTTACAAAGATATTTTTCTACTGATAAAATCGTGCTTTTGAAGTCCTAGGTGATTTAGGATTTGTTTATTTTAATTAGATATCTTTTATTAAAAGATCTTTCCTAGTAGGAGTCCAATTATGGTTAAGTCTTAATTGTTGAGAATTTATTTTCTCCTCAATATCTTCAGAAAATCAGTGTTGATTGAGTGGGGATTATTGTGTGTCTTGCTTGCTTAGAAAGAGTTTCATAGGAGTCCATGAAACACTTGTTCCTTGTCTAAGTGTTTCATTGTTCATTCATATACATGCATTGATTCTCTCAAGATTAGTAGAGCAGATTGGTGGTGCAAGTGGAGCGATATTTGCAGATCGTTCAAGTGAAGAAGAAGGTCAAGATTCAAGACAAGCACCTCTCTAGTGAGTCTAGAGATTGTAGCCGCGTAGAGAGCTATATGTGTTTGTAAAGAACCATATCCTTCATCAATAAGTTGATTGATTTTATTTGAGTTCTCAAGAGTAAGAGCCCCGCAGTGTATTTAATCTCAAAATTGAGGTTTTCACTGCGTAACCAAAATTGTGCTTTCTGTGTGAAAATTTTTATTTATATCCAGTATGGATTGCAACGTGTCTATCAATCCCCAAAACCTAGAAAAACGTTTCATCCAAGTATTTTCACTCTTGAGCTTGTAATTCTTGAATGTACGTCTATCTTGTAGGATACACCAATCAGATTCAAGTCAATCTTCGACTTGAATCCTAACAAACTTTATTTTGTGTTTTCTCCATAGAAAGAAGAGGGAGAGAAAAGAATGAGTTCGTTAATGTCTACATTGATCTCATGCTCTATATAAAGAGAATGAATAGTTATGTTTATTAGGATAGACAGCAGTAACTGTTCATTCAAAATCACATGAATAGTTTCAACATTTCTAATGATTATCTTAACTTCTTCTTTTTTTGGTTACAAATGATTATCTGAACTTTGATCAAATAGAAAACTAAATCAATAAGAATCTTTTCCAATTTAAGTCATTAGAGCCCAAGAGCCCTAAGGCCCAAGAACCATGTGTCGTAAATCAGATTTTTGATAGGGTAATCGATCTATCCCACATGTTCCAACAAACCTATCTCTTTATGAATGATGATGGCAATTTGTTACATGTGCTTGAGCCAATTCAGTTAATTCGGTCTGATCTTGTGCTTTGAGCGCTACATCTAGCAACAAAGTTAACTATGGAATTAAGCTTAGATTGAAGGATAAAAATCAGAAATAGTACCTGAACTATACTTTTATTTTATCGATAGTACCTGAGTTTTATTTTTTGTACAACCAGTACCTGAACTCTTGGTATTCTTTTATAGTGGTACCTAAGGTGACATTTGGTCATCAATCTAGTCAAAAATGACAACTGAGGAAGTGAGGAGCAATGTCTTATTTATCACGGTTAAAGATAACAATTTGTATTAATCGTTAACTATGTCATGGCCCAAGTCATTATCTTTTTCTTCTCAACTTTTGATCTATGAAGCAAAAACTCAAAATTTCTTATCTCAAATCAAACAATTAATGAACCTAAATATCAAACGTATGTCTAATAAATAAGACACATGTGCCTCACGTGCCATTTTTGGCCGAGTAGTGAGCGAATGTGGCTTTAGGTACCACTTCAAAAGAACTTGAAGAGTTCAGGTACTGGTTGTGACAAAACATAAAGTTCAGGTACCATTGATAAGATAGAGGTATAGTTCAGGAACTATTTATGATTTTTTTTCCCTAGATTCAATGATGGTCGAGCCTTAAGAAAGGTTTCCAGGGCGGATTCTACAAATTTTTAGGGTGAATTGCAGCCAAGTTTATAATTTACAGTAAATGTCATAAAATCTTTGTTTATTTTAGAAGCATGAAGATATTACGTATAACCCATGCTTTTTCCCACAACAGCAGCATGTTTGGTTAGATGATAAGAACATGAAATAATTAAGAAGTTGGAATCATCTTTCAATAAGTATCATTCAAGATTCCTGAATGAAGCTTATAAACAAAGCTAGATATACTCCTCATATTTGATATTAACTATTTTCTTACTTAGTTGTGTATTTCATTTTGTTATCTTTAATTTTGTCGAGTAGAACCACCATAATAGAATGAGATGTTGGTGGAAATTAGAAACATTTGCTTGTGCTTTAGAAATTTGGCCAACTGAATCCTTCATACCTTTTGAGGTTTATAGTCCAATTTACTCAATGTTATTAGGGAAAATCTGACAAACAGTACCTGACCTATCAGCCACTAATAACTTTCGTACCTCAAGTTCAAAAAATATCAGATTGGTACATGAACTTCTGACCCCGACCCAATATCAGTACCTGGGAACAGTAAAATTGTTAACGGGGTTAATTTTTGAAGGGTAAATCTGTCATTTCACTGTTCATCATCTCCAGAACTCTCCCCTCTCTCTGCAATACCATATTTCTTCTTCTTCTTCTTCATACCTCATCACCACTATCAACCAACCTTTCACTTCTTTAATAGCCACTGTCCCATCCACCACCAACTCCTCTCACCTCTCACCTCTCCTTTGGTCGATTTGGGTTTGTGTGTGTGAGGTAAGATAATGAAAAATCTGGGTTTGCAGAGAGAGAGGGGAGAGTATGGAGATGATGAACAGTGAAATGACAGATTTACCCTTCAAAAATTAACCCTGTTAACGATTTTACTGTTCTCAGGTACTGATATTGGGTCGGGGTCAGAAGTTTAGGTACCAATCTCATATTTTTTGAACTTGAGGTACGAAAGTTATTAGTGGCCGATAGGTAAGGTACTGTTTGTGAGTTTTTCCCATGTTATTATGGTTTACAATTTCTTGTAGAAATTTGTTGATTCTTATTTCTTCCACGTGTTATGCGCGTGTTAAATCTTACAATTGCCTCTGATAAATATGTTTTATTTATTGTTTATCTAAGTAGTTATAGATTCTAGTCTCGGGCAATCCATTAGTGTTTGTATAAATTTGAACTCAAATTTAAGTTATTTTTAAACATATTTCATTTAAAATGAGGGGTGAAATTTGCACCCCCAAATTTACAAACCACTCCCTATTTTATTTTTTTAATAATATTTCTTATCATCTCTTTTGCCACTTCCTAAAACACCCCCCCCCCCCCTCTTCCAGACCACCACCAAGGTCATCTCTCTCTCTCTCTCTCTTCTTCCCTATCTTCATGAGCTTGGAGTCGGACTCGGAAATCCGCGACCCGCATAGCGGGCAGGTCTGCTGGGAGTGGAGCCACACGTCGATGCACGATACGTGGAAGGCGTGACAGCAGAGAGGGAGTAGCTAGAGCTGGTAGTAGTGCTCGAACTTCGAGAGGCAGACGGCGCAGTCGGCGGCAACTACCGCAGTGGAGAAGGCTCGACGGTGCTTGATGGCGGAGAAGGCGAAGATCGGGAGCGAGGCGGCGAGATCTGCTGCGGCAGTGGATTCGGCCGGAGATATTCGGGAGGGGGCGTCGTCGCTGGAAGAGGGAGTCCGCGTCGGATTTCAAGAGCTGGTCGAAGAATTCTTCAAGGAAGACGATGAGCTAGAGCTTGAGAGGGAATTCTCGCTTGTTGAGACAAGAGAGGGCTTGGTCGATGATGATTGGGTGCGCGAAGGTCCAGCGGTGGTGGCGTGCACCGCCGTGCTGGAAATCGTCGATGAAGGACTCCCAGTGACAGGCTTCGACGGCGGCGATAGGGACGGTTCCGGTGGCTTATCGGTCATGCTTTTAGTCAAACCGAAACAAACTAAGCTGAGTCGCCTACCTCAGAGACTCAGGTCGGTTCATAGAAATTGGATCAGAGTGAGGCACGTGTAGGAATGTGTGGATTTGAAAGGAAATGAGAGGGAATTTGGAATCTGGGATTTGGAAAAGTTGGAATTTCAGTTGGTGATTCAGAGAGGAAGGCTCACTACAGGAAGAGGAGGAAGAGAGAGGGGGGAAGGTGTTTTAGGAAGTGGCAAAAGAGATGATAAAAAATATATTAAAAAAATAAAATGGGGTGTGGTTTGTAAATTTGGGGGTGCAAATTTCACCCCCCTTTTAAAAATATGTCAAACTACAAAGTTTAAATGATTACATATAGAGTCAACATGCAAAATGTTCTAAAGATTCAAGACAATCATATTTGAAAAGAAGAAACTAACAAATAGGTAGTTAAGTGGTAATGGTGATTCGGAAATCGGGTTAGAACTTTACTAGATTAGAGGTTTATTTCACCTCCAATATGACCAAAAAAATATATAAGTCAAACAAAAAACGATAGGAAATATATAAATGTTGTCAAAGATTATATCAATGATTTTTATTTTTTTGAAGGAAATAATTCAATGAAAATTAGCAATATAAATCTCTCAAGAGGCATTCCAAAAGGGAGCATACAGAGGCCAAAATCATCTTGACCCTATAGCTAATTAGTACAAATCATAAGGTGTATTACACCAACAATTTGTCCTTTTACAGTAGACCACTGCTCTGAAACTAGACTCGTCCCAGCATTACAAACACACATCTCGCCAAGGCATGTAATGGTGGTACTCACAACATGCATATGATGTGACTTTTTATAGAATTTAGGAATGATCAATCTACCTGATAGTAACAGTAGCACATCGGAAGAGATAAGACTTAAGAGTCACAAATTTGAGCAAAGCATCAAGCACCATATCTCTTGGGTCCCAAATCCTCCTTTGGGGGGAAACAGGCCCAACAACTGGGCTCCGCTTTGAGCCCAAACCTAGCCAAAACACCTAGCCCACCAATCTAATTTGGGCACCCAGGCGGAGCCACCTGCCACCATACCTGCGAGTCCAGCCACCCTTGTGACGCCGACCACACCCGCAACGTCAGCCATACCTCTACGACTCCGGCCAACCACTTAACTGCCATCATCTCCTGCCACACCTTCGACTCCAGCATCAAGACCAAAATAGAACGAAGCCTAGCCGCCGCCGTGCAACCCAGCCAGTAATAGCAGGCCCATCTCCAGAACTCAAGCGTCATTATTCTCGTCACAACAGCTTTAATACAACGACCCAAAACACATTCTCACTTCTTCTTTTTTTTTTATCAATACAAAACTTCATTAATAATAGGGTGCAGCTATTGCCACCCTATCATTTTCTTAGTTCACCCTACAAACATTTGAATTATAGAAAGACTATATTACCCAAGTGCAAAATGACTAATAAGTACATTAATTTTCTAAAATTCAAATATGTAAGAAAAAAATAAATATATAAGTAATTAATTAAACACAAAGACTACTTAATTTCTCATTGGATAACATTAATCTTTATATTCTCCACCCAAATTTAAATTTATTACTATTTTTTGGTCTTTTTGTTGCCTTCTCATCGTTAATTCGTTATTCAATTCACAAAACCATTACCTTTAGCTTCATCAAAATCTTTGCAATATTCTTTGTGAATACTAAAAGTAAAAATTTAAAACACGATGAAAAAAAATCAATCTCTTCTTCATTGATTATAGTTGTAAATTTACTAATCTTTTTACATAAATTGAAATAGAGAACATTGAAATAGAAAGAAAAAATTTTAAAATTAGGAGTAAATCAGATTATGATTTTATTAGGAAACTTTAATAAATTTTAATATTTTTTATGAGTATAAATTATTTGAGAGATTTTCGCTAAAAATATTTATTTTTTAATTGGATATGTCATAGAAGGATATTGTTGGAAAGAGAAATGTGTTAAATAAGTAAATTTAATAATTAAAATTAAAATATAGGGCGTAATGAGTAAGTAGAGTGAACAAAGAAAATAGTAGGGTGGCAACAGCCGCACCCTTAATAATATTTGGTCAACTACAGTTTAGGCACATCTCATAAGCAATGACACCTTTCAAAAAAAAATAATAATAATAAATAATGACAACCTAATTTAAAAGAGAGAGTCGAATGAAACAAAATTAACAAAATAAGGAGAAATGTATGGGCTTTGGCGTAGATTGAATGTGAAATTATATAACTGCAGAGACAGTTATCATCTTAAATCTCACGGCTAGAAACTCCGGAGAAAAACTTGCTTTGTTCAAGTTTTCTATTAATGGCGGGATAGTAGTCTTAGTTACCTTTCCCTAAAGTGATTCATGAACCATAGGTTGTCCTTAAAGCTTGAATATCTGAGAATTTTGACAATTTGTCTCTCCCCCCTTACCAATAAACTCTCACACATTATTGAGTGGGGTAGAGAGAAGAAGAAAGCAAAGACTTGCTGAAGAAAAGGAATAGCCACTTATTACTTTATAATTATCAAATAAATGCACGACCCAACCACGACATCATATTGAACCACCGTGAAAACATTCCTGCTTCCTTCAAAATGAGTGGGACTTCAATCTGGGACCTAAATGAAGAAACCTATCCTAACTATATATTGGGCATGTGTGTTTGGAGCAGAAAAAGCAAACCTAAAATATTTTGACTGTAAAATCTTCTTCTTTGATGATGCCCTTCCCATAACATTATGTTTCATCTTTTCTGGACTATGCATTCTCTCATACAAAATCTGTTGCTTCTCCCGGAGCATTACCCGATTAACTAATCAGAAATTCTCTCGGCGTGGATTGGGATTTTTCTTTATATTGGAAAGACTTTCAAAAGTGCCTTCCCCTTCTGCATTCTTCTACTCCTTTGACATGCTGTAACAAAAAGAAACGAATATATTGGTGGTGCTGATTCAGTTGGATGTGTCGGTGATGCCTGTGGTAGTTTCATCTAGTTTAGTTGTCCTCCTAAAAGTTCCTGGGCTTCATATACACATAATTTCAAAGAGAAAAGCTGTCGTCGTCCGAGGTGTCTTCTTGTCTTAAGTGATACTTGGAGAGAACTGGTAGAGGAGCAGTTGCAGCTATCCGGAATGACCTAGCAGAACCCACCAGTGTTCTGTCCTGCATATTCCCGACTTCCTTGCACACATGGTCCAATACTTTTAGAAAATCTCTTACGATCATGAAGATTCTGAAAGGATGGGCTTCCTCCTTTGCTGTATCCCCATGGAAATATTGAGTAACCTCTTTCACCAGAAATAAAGCCTTTCTTTCATCAGCCTTGATCCTAAGAATTTCCTCCTCAGCCTCTTTTAGAAAGAGCTTCATCGAGTTGAAGAATTTTCCATCTACATCTGCCTTGTCATACTGCAAGACCAGTCTGACCTTCTCAAGCCCCATTGCAAGCTTTGACACATAGCTACTTAGGACGTCTGAGTCCATTCCTGCTGCTTTTGCAACGTTGCCGAGGTCTTTGCTCAGCCCTGCCACCATTTTCAATCCTTGCTTTTTGAAATCACCTTCCTTTGTCTTGATGTTCTCCTTTGTTTCAGAACCTGGACTTTCAGATCTTATAATCTCTTGAACCACAAAGTGGAGCAATGTGGTCTTTCCATCTGTTCCCTTTATGTCGACCAGTTTTAAGAGCGTATCAAGTTTGAAAGCTTTAGCATCACCACGGTTGGTCCCAACATTCATTCGGTTTCCAGTCCTGAGAACAGCTTCAAGGAGTTTTAGGAATAATCGACTGTTCTTCAATTCTTCACTTGCTTCCTGAATAATGATGAGATTTAGATCTTGGTGTGAGTTTCTACGTCAATATTCATAGAATTAAGATAGTAAGGAAGCAAAAATTGTAAATTTAAGGCAATATACCTCGAGCGTTTGAAAAGACTTCCGTAGGTATTTCACTTCTGTATCAAAGTTAGCTCTGTATAGCATTGCCTCAACTCTCTTAAAAGCAAAAGGGATATCAAGCACTGCCTTCAGAAACCGTTCAGCAGACCCTAATTTTGAGATGTCACCCTGGTACTCTCGAAGTTTAATTTCTTCTTCCTTTGTTGGTGCCATCTTAACCAGAGTCTCCAAAAGCTCGGCGCCCAAGCCTTCTGGGTTACCTGTTATGTCATAACACAAATTGCAAATGATATAAGAATCATTATTTATTTTTATGGTTGGACTATCATACAAGTTTCAGACCACAGGGTTTCTTTTGATTCATGTAAAGGTGACATAACATCTATTTCTACACTTGGATTGTGAGCTCTCATGAACATGAATGTTTTGATTGCAGTAATTAAAAGGTCACACAACTTACACTGCTGGTGCCTATCATATTTCACATGTCAATAGAATTTCTGTACCTAAAAATTATAAACAAACCAACAGGCGCAGATGAACACAAAGACACCTCAAGTGTGTAACTAGTAGGAGTATAGACTAGTGTAAACCTCAGTTGCATTCATTGCTGCTTTTGCAGGTCAAAGATAATGTAAAACTTCAAAGTACTTCCAATAGTGCAAACACTAAATTTCTTGAAAGTTTACATCCAACAAGGTAATGTATGCTAACAAAGATCTTACATGTAAACATGAACCTATTTTTGGCTTCTAATTGAAAACTTTAAAGACACTCTGCGCTGGTCACAAAGGGAGGATGCAGGGGATTGAAAAAAAAATTCAGAAAATTGCTGGTTTACTACAATGTCAGCTTTGAAGATAGGAAAAGAACTAGCAGCAGAGGACCTATCATGATGGATGGTTACTGGTAGGATCTGGAGACCATTAATGATCCCATTAATCGTAACCCCAGGGTTAGTGATTCGTCCATAGGGATTCTGACTACCTGTTTTTCAAGTATTTGCCGTTCTATCCTGTTTTTCAATGATTTTGCTCTATCTCTCTCTCTCTCTTAGTTATGATTCAAAACTGACATAAGGAATGTGTGGGGAATCATACCGTTAAATTTATATACTTATCTTCCAAGTAACAATGATAACTTCTTGATTAACCTTTGAACACTCGTTTCTGTTTTTGACATCCTCCATTATCCTTTTATTTCCCAACAGTGGGTACAATGTGAGCCTCCTACCAGTTTGTGCTACTAGAGATCTATATATACCTTTTTCTGAGTTCTGAATCCTAAAATGCTAAAAGCATTCATGATATACGGGTATAATATGGTGAGCTCACAAGAAGTCACATAATAGGGAGCTCCAGAATTGCTACTTTTAAGTAAACTGAGCAAATTGTAAACGGCATTTGATTAACCGAAATAGAGAAGATGAAACTACTTACCATCGGAAAGAGCTTCAACGACCTCATCTCTTGCTACATTTAGTGCTCTCAACAGTATAGCTATGTTCTGCGACTTCTTGGGGTCCAAAACCCTGTTTTCCTGCTCAACAGGAGGCATAACCGATCTTCTAGTAGTAGTAGTACTAGGTTCTTTTGGGACCGTATTCGCGGGATTGCAGCCGAAAAGAGTCTCCATCATATCTTCATTTAATCTGCAAACAAATTAGACATGACCAGAATCAGAATTTTGCAAATCAGAGATAAAAAACACACATGAAGATTAGTCTGCTGAATTGATTAATCTACTCACTGAAATGAGCTTGATTTCAGCTGGTCCCAAACTGTAGCTCTGTCAGAGGTTGCTCGAACTTTGTCCCAGTGCAGAGGCTTCAACTTCGGCTTTGCTCCCCCAGAATCATCATTCTCGAAACTCTCTGCAGAGCCTAAGCTTTTCTCAGCTCGGTGAAGAGGTTTGGCTTTACTCGTCCCGTTCTCAAACCAGCCTTTCGGGGTTGATGTGGATGACAATTGTGGCGTTGATGATACTGGAGTCGGCTTAGCATCAACAACTGTTTCTGAATCATCCCCAATTCTTCGTGACGGTGGCGGAGGCGGTGGAGGTGGAACCGGGGCTGTAGGTACTTGGCGGCTCGGCTTGGCTATTGACTGAAGCAGACTCATATTTGGCGGTGGTGGCGGGGTTGAGAATTTTGGCTTCTTATGAGAATGCGAAACTGTTTGATGAAAGTCGTGAATTGCCGGCATTGGCGGTGGCGGAGGAGGCGGCGGTGGGGCCGGAGCAGCCCGGTTAGAGACTGAGAGTCGAGATTTCGGTGAAGTCCGTTTTGAGTGAGGAACCGAATTGGTATTGAGAGTCTGAGACTGAGACTGAGACTGATTGCTTCCATTACTGACCGTACTACACATACTGCTCTGCTTCGGCGTGTAATAGCTGTCGTCGTAGCTAATCGACGAGCACTGCGGCGAGTGAAACGCCGTCTCGCGGCTCTCTTCGTCGTCGGAAGACGTCATCGACGACGGCGAATCGGGATTCTGAGGAGGCAGAGGCTTCGCCAGCGGCGGCAGCGGTTGCAACTCGGGACTCGGCCGGTACCGATCCGATCTCTTGATCGAGTTGAGTTTCCGGTACGGCGACCGGTTCACTTCCGGCGTCACTCCACTCATGGCGTCGCTGCTCGTGGAGTTCTGGCTCGGCTCGACAGTGCCGATATAAAGGAAGCTCGACGGCGCCGCTCTGGAATCCTCCGCGAACCGCTGCGAGCTGCTCCCTCCGCCATTGACGAGTTTCTGAGTCTCCGACGGGTGCTTGACTCGGTGGCGGTAGAGAAAAAACGCGAGACCCGACAGCATTCCAAGCGTGACGATTCCGACGGAGACGGCCACCGCCACTTTCTTTGTTGACTTTGTCGGCAACGGCGCTTGTGGCAACGGAACGGTGGTGTTCTGCGACACTGCCGGCGGCGATTGACTCTGCTCGGGAGTCGTCGGTCCCGTCGGCAGCTCATGGAAGAATGGCTGGTCGGGACTGTCCGGCGGAGGAGGCGGTGGAGGAGGCGGGGATAGAAGCTCCGGCGGAGGAGACGAACTCTCTGGAAAAAGCGGTTGGTGTAGAATCCTTCGGTTAATTTGATTCTCAGAAGAAGAAGCGGAATGGACGAGAGTGATGGATAGTAGAATAATGCAGAAAAATTGAGCTCTCATGATGAAACTCTAATCCTAATGGCTTGGTCTGGTTGGTCTTCTTAAGCCAATTCACCTGGTCTTGTTCTTCTTTGGCTTTTGGAAAATGGAAGAGAGAGAGAGAGAGAGGGGAAGCTTCTTTTGGCTGGAAGGAGATCTGGGGATACGGTGCGATTGCCCAAGTAGACGCTGACCTCAGCAGTAGTTGTATTAGAAGCCGCATTTTCCCTATTTTATTCTGTTTTTTTTTCTTGCCTATTTTTTGTTTGGGTGCGGAATAATTATTAATTACTGTAATTAACAACAAACTTAACGTGTCAAACAATCATTAATATTTTATTATTGACCGTTTTTATTACTAGTTACCAAATTACTTCGGTATCCACACCACTTTTGAGTTGTAACCCTTTTGAGCTTAATCGCATGAGCTTCCTTGGATTGATCATTCATATTCCATGAAAATGCATTTACTACATGACCTCTTTTGGATTTACCATATTTAAGCCAAAGTTATATAAATGGGAATCGAACAAAGTTGCTTCTAAGTTATCACTAAGCTAGTAGCATTTTCAAATGGTAAAACGAGTTCATTCATTTCTTTCTCGTAATATTGCCATCAAAAATTCAGAACAATAATTTTTCTTTAAATACATACTCTGCAAGATAATAATATTATTGAGTAAATCTAGAATAAATTGATCGTTTATAATATATGAGTAGCCAAATGAAAAAAAGAAAAAAAAAAAGACGAACTACAAAAGAAAAACTCATAGAAAATTAGGCATAATTGTCATCTCTTTTCGCTTATTTTTTTCTTGCAAGCTACTTGGAAGATCTTTTTTGTAAAATATCACAATAGCGAAACATCAGCTATCAGTCACTGTCTCGCAATGCATTTTGAAGAAAAAGTCTTGCGACAGTTTTTTTTTTTTTTCCCTAGTGAACTACGTAAAACTTTTTCTACACAAAACGAAATGCCTACTCTTCCTAAATTTCTAGTAGGGTAGAATATTGATCCACCAAATTGTTATGATCATCCCCATTATATTTAACTAACATATTAAACTAATAAATAAAAATAATAAAAGTATTTTCCATTTTTAACAATTATTACGAAGAGAATGACAGTCTGCAAGTGAGAATCAACTTTTGGGGTGGTGGTGGAAATAAATGGATGATGACGTCCATGTTATAAATAAAAAGGTTCCACGTTCATATCCTTCGTCGTACATTTGTTTTTTTTTTTTTTTTTTATAATTGTTTTACCGTTCTCTTTCGTTGAGGCCGAGGCAGAAGCAGAGGAGGGAAGGCAAGGCACATATTCCATTAATGTTTCCACTTCCCGCCTACTATTACGTACTGTCGTCTGCCGTTGGATCCTGGGTCGTACCTGCTTTCACTGCTTCTTAATCATTGTTTAATTAGTCCCCAAGCTACGCACATATTGAGATCCTCTACGAGTGCGACCACTGGACCATTTTTCAGTGGTCCATGGAGGAACCCCCACGTGTAATCGTGATGGAATATTTCACGATGTTCTGTTGGTATTGGTAGATGGGTTTACAAGAAGTCTACTGATGATACTGAACTAGAAAAACAAAAATTAATTTATGACATTACGTTCATAATTCATTCCGGCATAGAGTATAAACTAGAAAGTAGAAACTGTTGGTGATAAATACAATCATTTAATAAATTCACATTTTGTCCCAAAATATATATATATATATATATTAATTCACAAGAAATAATATTTGTTTTTGGTCGGCTACATAACGTAAATTCGGTTTGGACTTGGGAGGTCAAGGCCCAAGTAACACGTAGTTTCGCATGGCGTAAACTAACACACTGGTATAAATTCTTACTATTAAATCTAATGCAAAAGTAAATTTAAGTTACATCGTCTAATGGGTGGATAATATTATTCTTCAGTCGAAGTTTGGAAAAACACTCTAATACGAAAAAAAATGGGAAAGATTTTGACATACTCATTTCAAACCAACCGTTTATGAAGTTTATTTTTTATTTAAAATTAGAGATTTTAAGTTTTAGTGTGCTTTTTGAGTTTACAGTTAAACTTCATTTGGTTCTTGAAAAATAAGTATCAGCTATTATTACTCTATCATTTTTTCTGTTCACCCTACTTGCTAATTACACCATACATTTTAATTTTAATTATTTAATTTACTTATCTAACCAATTTTTATTTCTATAAATAACTTTATATAACATATACAATTAAAAAGAAATTAACGAAAATCTCTTATTTAATTTATACCAATAAAAAAAACTAAAATTTATTAAAGTTTTCTCATAAAATCATAATCTGATTTACTTCCATTTTTTTTTCTTTTGGATTCAATTTTCATCTATTTCAACCATGTCAAAGCTCTTTAAGTTAACAACTATAAGTAATGAACATGTAATGTCAAAATACAACCCTATTAAAAGGAATAGAGAAGAAAACCCTAAAGAGAGAAACTGGAGACGTCGTAGTCAGAGAGCATGCCTGTCCGGCTGCGCCTTGGAGCTGGCCGCAAGCCTCGCCGATGCATGATGAGTGCGAGCGGACGAGCTGTACTGTCGTTAAGCGTATCCGGTGATCGGAGGCTAGACACAACTTTGGTTCATCTTTCTCGATGGAAGTTATCTGCATTTGGGGCCACGTCGTAGTTAAAGGCTACGATTGAAGGAGGGCTGTCTCTCTGCCGGATCAGAGCGGCTTCGTGGGGAGATTTGTGGAAGGTGGGCCGGGATCAAGATCTTGATTTGGGGGGGGGGGGGGGGGGGGGGGTTGACGATTGCGCTGTCTTTGATATGAACCTTGATGTAAAATCACGGTAGTTTTCTCGGTGGTATTACATTGATGGGCTAAGACATGTTGGTGGAGCCGCGGCCCGATGACCGTCTTGGAGGTGGGGCAGTCAGACTGGTGCAGACGCCGTCTTGGGCCAGGAGGGTTGGTTCACATACTGACTTGGTCTTCTGGGCTTGGATATGGCATGTGGGCCTAATCTGGGCTGGAGGTTGGGTTTGGGTTCAATGCTTGGGCCCAGATCATGTTGTTTTTTATTTTATAGTTATTGCTTATTTATGTTGTTTAATTTTGCTGCGCATTTTGTGAGTAGTAAGTCCATGCATTAGTTGTGTAGGGATAGTCGGGCTTTGTGCCTGTATGTGCACTCAAAGTGCCTTGTTTTCTCTAGGTAGGCGGCAAGTTCCTTGCTTCGTCAAATGGTCGCCACCTCCTAGTAGCAGGGTGAAGCAAAGTGTAGTTAGATTTATCCTCCGGGGGCAACATAGTAAGAAAGCTGTGAGTATGGTAATTATCCTACATTGTAATCAGGCCACATATCGAATTATCTTTCAGTTATGTGACTGCTATGTCAAAGCAAATAGAGTCGCGAGTAGAGCGCTCTTTGCTAGTTAGTGCCTAGTTAAATACAGTTATTTGGTAGAGACTCATGATAGTATTTCAGGGGCTAAATGCCCCCCCCCCCCCCCCAAATTGTATTCAACAGTTTCATTAATCAAGCCTTGAGGGCAGCCGCACCAGCCATTTATTAAAAATAATAATAATAAACAATAACAACTATAAGTAATGAAGAAGTGATTGATTTTTTTGTTCTCTTTCGTGTTTTAGATTTTTATTTTTGTTGTTCACAAAGTGTATTACAAAGATTTTTATGAAGTTAACACTAATGCTTTTGTGAATTGAATAACGAATTAAAAATGTGGGAACAAAACGACAACAAAAAAGTAATAAATTGAAATTTGGGTGGAGAAGATGAAGATTAATGTTATTCAATGAGAAATTAAGTAATCTTTGTATTAAAAAAGAAAAGAAAAGTAATCTTTGTATTTAATTAATTGGTTATGTATTTAATTTTTCTTACAAATTTGGATTTTAGAAAATTAGTGTACATATTAGTCATTTTGTACTTGAGTAATATAGTCATTTAATAATTCAAATGTTTGTAGATAGAACTAAGAAAATGGTAGGATGGCAATAGCCACACCCAAGTTGTTCTTTTCTTGCATTTGAGATGCAAAAGGAAATGAACTACTTTCCTGAAGTAAAGGAAAATATGAGAGAAAATGGTTCATTCCATACTCCAAATGAATCACTTTCCCCCTTTTTTTTTTTCAATTATTACTCATAATACATTGTTTTATTGCATTAATTACAAATTGTTTAACAACTTTTTGGATAACTTTTCTTATGTTACCAATTATTGAAGTGGAAAGTTTTTTCCAAATTTCATTTCTTTATTCATAGAAATGACAAAGGAATTACTTTTCTTTCAGCGAATCAAAATTATTTGTTCTAGTGCTATTATCAGTTGAACAAGTGAAGCTGGTTATGTAATAGTTTTTTCCCTTCCGCTCAGAAAATTAAGAGATCACAAATTCTTATAACAAATTATCTCTATTAAACCAGTTAATATTGCATGAGATAATTTCTAAGAGCAAGTTCACCAGTTAGGTTACCAGATCAACCACTATTCACTGTTTTTTAGTGTTCATTTACATCCTCTGAGTCATGGGCACAACTGGTGAACTTGCTCTGATGGTTTTACACCTAATCTATGACAAACGTCTTTTTTGAGAATGATTTTTTAGGACAAAGCTATAAGGGCCAAGTTAGCGTTTTGTACTTTGTGCTTTTGCTAGTTTCTTTTTCTCATAGATTGATCCACCGACCCTCCCCCATTTGTCCCTTTTTTTTGTGGGGGGACATGCACACGCCCAAGGGCATAATGCTTTATCACTTTTTCTTCTTCCTTTTTTTAAAGAAAAATTTATTTGTAGGCCAATATTATCCTCCTCGTATAAATATAAATGTGGTTGTTAAATAAAATACTTCATCCTTAAGGTTTTGTCAATGCTCCCAATGTCCAAATCTCCACATGTCTAAAGGCTGTCAAATTGGTCCTTTAAATCTCACAATAAGATCCGTTACAGCTTTGCTTTTATTTAAGACTCCCTTGTTTACCTTGCTTAATCTACCAACTCTTTTACCCTTCAATATACTATTTACCAAGGTAAATCATTAACCATTTACCCTTTAGTCGTTGAAGCTCCCATAGAGTCACACCATTGATGAAGCCTCTGTCGGCCGCTTTTATCACCCTCATCAAACTGAACTCATTGAAGGTTATTAGGTTTCTATAGTCAATTTTCTTGAGTTTTTTTTAAGGTCACGTTTGGTTCACTGAAATGAAGCATCTTGTTCCTTTTCTGCATTTGGGATGCAAAAGTAAATGAAATCATTTCCTGAAGGAAGGGAAAATAAGAGAGAGTGGTTCCTTCCAAATCTCAAAAGAATCACAACATTTTATTTTATTATATTATTTATAAACTTTTTAACAACTTTCTTGATAACTTTTCTTATGTTACCAAACATCGGAATGAAAAGTTGTTGAGAAATTTCTTCAGAAAAAATTGTGTCTCCCACAATGGAATATGATAAGTGATATTTCGAGTAAGTGTTTACATAATCTTCTTCTGTTTGAAGAAATGATTCATCGAAATAATGAGTCACCATTGATATCAACACATCTGAGATCGCCAAATGTTTGAGAGTTCCTCTATTCAATCATTTTCCTTCTTCTTATTGCTGGATATCTCATTCGTACACATCTTCTCTTTGTTTCTCGAGCCTATAGTGAGTTACAGACAGAGTTCGAAAGAATCAAATCTTTGATGATTCCATCATACATGATTCATTTCCCTTTCCGTGGAAAAGATAAAGGAATTATTTTCCTTTCCGTAAATCAAACGAGGCCTAAGTGCATATTTTCAGTTTAGTTTCAAGTTTCTTTTGCCCCTCCTTCAATGTCTCTTTCAGTCTTTTTCAATCGCTTAGTTTGGTTTAATAGATTATGCAACAGTCGTATTTGAACTAAAGAAAAAGTACTATGTATCCACAAGATATTACTATTTTACTTTGAATTTTAGTCAATGTAGTTTTAAACCAGGTGTCGAAGCAAGAAAAAGCACGTAGGGACAAAATCGACTTTTCATCCATGGCCAGCTCTGCTGGAGCCATCACTGTTCATAAGCCAATGAACAGTGCCTTGAAAAATAGTATATAGTAATTTTAAATATTTAATTATGAAGTGACGTTGAATTGATTTTTTTTTTTTAAAGGTGACGTTGAATTGATTTTGCTACATTAATATTTGCGTTCATGGTTACGATTTCAAAACAAAATTCTTACTCGATCATATAATCTTAGAATGATGCAAAAAGGTGCAAATTGACTTCCCGCGAGTATAGGAACATGTGATCGTGAGGTTGCCTGTTATTGATAACTTTAATACTAGTTTTATAAGTAAAATGCTTTCTTGTTAAGGTGTTAAAGGGATCTAAAACAACCACTACTATGTGTCTACATGAGACTAAGCCGTTAATAATATAATCAACCCAATTAACTATAGTAAAAACTTTGTCATTGGGTATATATGACTGTTGTCTAGCACAATAAGCCACCCCATGCATATCATCGAATAGAACATATTCTTCTATCAGTTCTATGATACCTCCATTTTTTTACTCAAAGTACCATGTAACGTTAATAAACATGATCCCATCAACTACTAAAAATAGCATAAAATGTCACCATCGATATGCATAAGAGCAACCCCAACAGTTTCTCCATATTTTAGAAAAAAATTAGTCTCTTTTGCTCCGATAGATTCTCTATAACTATCCCCATTTTAGAGATAGTGAGGAAAGAAAAAACGAAATTTCCTAAATTTACATCTCTAAAATTTTAAGGAAGATTATGGAGATTTTAGAGATTGCTGTCAAATAAAGAATCCGTTGGAGTTGGGGATGAAAAATTGCTTAAAGTTTTGACTTTTGCTTCCCTATAATACAAAAATTATAGGGAAGCTATTGGAGTTGCTCTAAATATATACATTATCTTCAAGTTTTTACAGTATCTCAAGAACTCTAGGTATTGGATATATTCTGCAGCTAAGCCTATAAGATTTATTTATTTATTATTATTATTTTAAGAATGTTTACACCTTTTTAAAAGTGCATATGTCGTTTTTTTAAATATATTTTTTTAACCCTTATCCCACCCTACCCTTACATATGTCAGTGATAATGAATCCAGGACCTTTACAATGTTAGAATTATAATTTACCAACATGTCATAACTTACTAACAAAGTGCATATGTCGTTATTCTGATAGCTACACATTAAATTTCAATAAGGGTGCGGCTATTACGACTCTGCCATTTTCTTTGTTCACCCTACAAATATGTGAATTATTGAAAGACTATATTACCAAAATGTAAAATTACAAATAAGTACACTAATTTTCTAAAGCCAATTAATCTGTAAGGAAAACTAAATACATAATTAATTAATTAAATACAAAACTACTTAATTTCTCATCGAATAACATTAGTCTTCATCTTCTCCACTCAAATTTGAATTTATTACTATTTTTCAGTATTTTTGGTGAATCTCCATCGTTAATTTATTATTCAATTCACAAAACCATTAGTGTTAACTTCATCAAAATATTTGAATATCCTTTATGAACACCAAAAATAAAAATTTAAAACATGAAAAGAAAAAAAAGCAATCTTTTCTTTCATTGCTCATAGCTGTTAATTTACTAATTTTTTGATATAGATTAAAATAGACGAACATTAAAACTGAATGTAAAAATTAAAAAAATAGAAGTAAATCAAATTATGATTTTATTAGGGAACTTTAATATATGTTATTTTTTTAATTGATATAAAGTAAATGAGAGATTTTCATTAAAAAAAAATTTCTTTTTTAATTGAATATGTCATATAAGGATATTTCTGGAAAGAGAAATGGTCAAATGGGTTAGATAAGAAAATTTAATAATTGAAATTAAAATGCAGGGTGTAATAAGCAAATAAGGTGAACAAAGAAAATAATAGAGTGACAATAGCCGCACCCTTTCAATAATCATAAATTCTCATTGAAAATTAATTTGCAAATTTTCAATTATGTTGAATATTGTTTAATAATACAAAATGGTAAAACATTACGAATAATTAGATAAAACATTACACAGTTTCCGATTTGACTAAAAACCTACATGAACATATTTGACGAAAATTTTCAATTATGTTGAATATTATTTAATAATACAAAATGGTAAAACATTACAAATAATTAGATAAAACATTACAAAGTTTCCATTTGACTAAAAACCTGCATGAACATATTTTAAGACAAAGATATAAAATCTTAATTATATTAGCATGTACATACAAAGGAATTTGCTTCTCACATAATGTAAACAGTTGTGAATTTAGGATAGGACCAAAGGACAATGCTCAAATCAAATATAATTATGTTTTTTTTTTTTTCGACAAAATCAAATATAATTATGTTGCAAAAAGGACAAATACACCAATTAATTGGCTCTAATAGTCTCTATGAGATACTATTGACCGACAGTTTCACTTGGTGTTTGAGTTTATCAATCTCAATAATGGTCTTTGGTCATATTAAATTGCTAATTACTTTATAATCATATTAGGTCGGGTAGTGGCCAACCTTTAAATCATTGAAAAAGTTCATCAGAAACCCTTGTAGCAAGTGCGTAATGTGAAATGTGGTTGTGACAGCAAAGACCAAACAAGACAGTGAATAATCCAAGTCAATTAGTTGTTGTAGAATGTGATTGAGAGGCTGCTTCAGTGTGATTTCTTGGCTTCTTTGGGTCCTACTGTCTTGGAAGCAATATTAATCTTGTAATGGCTTCGCTAATAAACCATTGGGGCATTATAATAAAGAATTTGAGAAGAAGAAAATATTGAATATATAATTTTATATTTGAAAAGTAATAATAGTGGGGTTAGAGAAAAAAAAAATTTGTGTAGGAGTTGGGTGACAATGCTGAGTGACAGACAATATTCGTATGTGTCAAATCATTTTAACTATATAATGATATTCGACAATGTTAAATATTAGTTTATTAATGAAATTGTCGAATATAAGGAGGGGGTCATATGAGCATAAACCCCTTATTACAATAAGCATCCAGAGTGTTTTCCGAAATAATATCAGAAATCTCTACAGAAGACATGTATTTTAACAAGCACCAACTAGCAAATAGTGCACTATTGGTTACTCCATTTACTTTGATATAACAGTGACATAACAGAGAGATAACTCGATATGTAACCTGATTACAACATAACATAATTACCACAAGCACAGCTTTCCTATTATGTTGCCGTTGAAAGATAGATCCAACGACAATTAGTCTCACCCTGTTACCAGGCGGTATTGACCATTTGACGAAGCAAAAAATTCGCCACCTACTTGGAGCAGACAAGGAGTTACTTTTCTTAATTTGAAGAAGATTTATCAAGTTAAAGAATTTAATAGTCTCTTTTAACTAAATCACTCGACATGCATTTTTTTTTTTGAGTGTTTTTTTTTGTGCCAATTTGAGGACCCAAATTTCTAGGAAGACAAACCAAGTTCGCAAGGCATGTTGGTAGATATCCCAATCTTGGGTCACTATGGGTGGAGAGGTTCTAATCTCATAAACCAAGTCAGGGATCTAGCTTTGCTTCATGTCCATGCAATCAGAAATTAAAGTGGATGACAGTAGAGAAATGGAGGCAAAATTAGTATTCCACTAATAATACGAAAAACATGAACATTAATCATTCACAAATTGGCTAAACATACACGCCAAGTATGTCCCGATACCATCTTTTCTTTTGATTAGGCACATACATTATTAGAGTTCGTTGTGATAGATTGGTTCTCAAGATTTGGACTTGCAGTGCTAATTATTGCAATATTCATAATGCCTTTTCACAAACATACTTCGTGATCATTTTGGCAAGTAGCTAGCTAGCTATACCTGCTGGTCTCCAACACTTTATAACTTGGTTAAAGTCGGTTGACGGGTCCGATCATGCACTTTTATGACTTCCCCATACACCACATATGTCTCTATTTTCTTCCTCATTTTAGCCACATCAACATGCCAATGGAGATGGAGTTTTACCAAATTATCTAGGCACTATTGTGTTTGGTTCCTTTCATATATCCACGAACGACTCATTCCTTGCGATGATTCTATTCTAGCCACTTTATCAACACGGCTCGATAATGTTGGGGGCTAACCAGCGCTCCCCTTGTTTTATGTTACAAGCCAAAGATGATCGATGTTTTTAAAATGTTATATCTGCATAATGTTGACATTGGTTACTTTTATTAGTTTTGTAGTTCTGGGCAGTACTACATCTTGATCATTTCCATACTTTCTTTGTACTGCAATGCTGCATGATCGATCATATTGACAATCAACAATGGGCTATCAATCGTAGTAACACTTAAGATGCCTAGATGGATATACTGTTTTCTTTAATGAGTTGGCCCGTGTCTACGCTCGCTTGTTTGACAGTTGACACCTCTAGGTAGTATAGTTACACCGTTATTAGGAAAGAGGTTGGGACCAAACTTAGGCTCTGGAATGTTAAATCAACATGAATGAGTTGTGTGAGTTTATTTGTTTTTGGTCACTGTTGTGTGAGCTGGAAACTACCCAAACTGATCAATTTTGGGCCCGAGAGCTTCATGACCTCAAAAGTTTGATGATTGGACCCAATCAAGTAGATCTATTGAGTTGCAGGCCATTTCTGAAGGGCTAATATGGCCCATCCATCTTCACTTGGATTTTTTTTTTCTTGGAGGTATGATTTCTTTCTTATTTTGTTATGAGAGGTTTTATTTATACCTCCAAAATAAGTATTTGGTCCTATTCTTTTTCTCAAATGATAATTGACTTTGTCAACTCACGTCAAATTACTAATAAGGATACAAAAGAAGGAAATCTCTTCTTCCCATAATAATAAATAGGAATCTATGGTTTGTCACAACATAACGCCATCATCACAAGGATCAACAGCCTTGAACTTCTTGGGTTGAGCGGCTTATTGAGGATAGTTGCATATGTGGTATATGTTATTGTGGTTGAAACTCTCTTGCTCCGAAACCATGTTAAATATTTCTAAGGCATATTGTGGATCTCTCTAACGTTGGATCATATTGATGACAACATCGTGAAAAATATATTTGGATTTCTTCCTAGCTTCTATCCATGTGGTTGTGGTTTCGGAGGGGGATCTAGCTTGTGAGCATTGAATTTTGATAACTAAAGAAGAGAGATCCATGAAATAGAAGATGAGATTGTTGAAGGAGGGGAAGTGAACCAACGCCACCAACTAAAATGAACTCTTCTTAGATTCACGAAAATTGTAACTGTTTTGACGGCCCTGCTGTCAAAGCAAAAACCTTCAATCTTAGCTGCATGTAAGAACAAAGCAGCGAGCCTCTCTCATTTCAAAATAAGAAGCAATTATTTTGCTTCTAATGCCTAGCGGCCCAGAATCTAAGAATCCCAATTTGGGATCATCACGAATCCTAAGCTGCATATTTCGAGGACTTTGATTCATGGTCAAGGATTCCGAGGCTATCATATTAAAAAAAAAATTA
Organism: Rosa lucieae; assembly: GCA_024704745.1. Lineage (NCBI taxonomy): Eukaryota > Viridiplantae > Streptophyta > Magnoliopsida > Rosales > Rosaceae > Rosa > Rosa lucieae. The sequence continues at coordinate 18,102,009 of CM045493.1, read as the reverse complement.
TTGATTTTATTAGACGATGGGCATTGTGGGAAAGTTAGGGAGGTGTAGATAGCATACTGATTATTTGTAAAAGTAAGTTGGAGGTCTGTTAAGTGGAGAGGTTCAAATGCCAATTTTAGAGGTATAAGAGAGAGTATTCAGTGTATTAACGTGCACCTGCATCAATATGAATGGATGACTGGATAACATTAAGTATATTTTTATTATTATTAAAAAAACTCTATATATATCAATGGATGAAATTTACTAGATCGAAGAATTTTTCAATTTCACTAAATTTTACTAAATTTAATACCATTCTTTTGCTCGATGCTTGTAATGCAAGATTTGTTTGCCTTTATTAATGCATTGGTCGTTTAATTTGATGAAAGAGATACAAGAAACCATGAACTTGCTCCTTGATTATCACTACTGCAACAAAATTACGGGAACTTAAACTACCACACTGGATTAAAATTTCTACGTTATAAACTTTAATTGGTAACGCTAGAACATTCGGTTCATGAAATGAATCAGCACAAAGGTAAAATTTCAACGGTAAGTCAGTCAATCTCTGTTTTGCCTGATCAACAAGTAGAAGCAAAGAAACTTAGAAAAGTCCTTGCCAGTGGTTAATCTCTATCCTTGTGATTAGCTTGGCCCCCAAGCAGGCAGAGCTGCCGGTCCAACCTTTTCAGAAGGGTACCTCAGAAAACCCAGTCCTTTTTGTCCTATACTTTCCCTGTGCCCCCACTCAAACCTGTGAGGCTGTGCCCTCTCTTTTACGACCAATGTTGACTACTTGACTCCTACCAATACGACTGCGTTCCACACTAGTTTCTTCCTTCTCGCATATGTGACCGTTGTAACCGTACACTCTCTGTTGGTTTTTGGGCTCTGGGCTTTGGCAAAATTGTCATTGTTGTCCTTCACACTTTCCACACCAGCTTTTGTTATTGTCCCACGCGTCCCAAGAAAGAGCAAGGACAGTTGCCCCTCATTGTAATTTCGATTTCTTGCTCTTCTTGCTAATTGATTCCTACTTCCCCAGACAATGCACTCTAGGATACTCTGCTATGCTTGACAGCTTTCTCCAATTTTCTCTCTTTTATTTTCTTTTTTCTTTTTAGCTTTTTATCGGTCAAGTTGGTCCTTCACTATAAGAGGACACTCATTTTTTCACTTTGACTCACTAGTCACTCCAGAGAACACAGAGAGAGAGAGAGAGAGCAGAGAGAGCCAGAGCAATGGTGAAGATGGTGTGGCTTATCTTCTTCCAGCTTCTGTTTCTGGGTCTTTCTGGTAAATAAGCTTCAACCCAGTTTCAACTAATGTTCCATTTTCATGTTTAAGCAATGTTACAGTTATTATCTTTGTGTCTTCCCCTTTTTCCTTTTGATTTTCTACAATGAAGGCCTTTTTTTTACTTGGTATTTGTTTCTCTAATCTCTACAGGTGCAGGGCAAGAATCAGGTCAAGTCCTAACTCTCTCTGAGACATCCCATGAGGTTCTACAAGATTCAACCTACTCTGTGAACCCACCTCCAAAGGTCTCACCTTTCTCTGATGAAACCCTTAAACTGGTGTCTTCTCACTCAGAAACCCTTAAAAAGCTTGGATTTTTGGGGCTCAGGAACATCAATGTTATAGTCACCAACCCAAAGGAGGCAAAACCAAGAACCAGAAAGCTCTCTTCCATTGACCCATTTCCAGCTAGACCAAACCCACTACCCAAAACCTCAGACCCCCCACTCCACTCCTCTGTTGGCTTCTCTGTTCCTGCCAATGTAGCCAAAAACCCTCAATCTCCACAAGCTCAAGTAGCCTCACCAGCACCAGCCCAAACAGCCTCACCTCCAATCCCTGAAACAGCATCACCCCCAGTCGAAATGTCTTTTCCCGAAGCCCCCGAAATCTCTCCTGTTTACCATCAAGCCACCCCTCCCCCTTTTGCTTACGAATTGCCACCGTGTAATCCGAGAGCCCCGGCACCTGGAATTGGGTTTGTGCATAAACTGTGGTGTGTAGCCAAGCCTACTGTTCCGGCAGACACATTGCAGGAGGCTGTGGACTATGCTTGTGGAGCTGGTGGTGCTGATTGCCAGGAGATTATGCCAAGCGGAAACTGCTACTATCCTGAGTCTGTTGTGGCCCATGCTTCGTATGCTTTCAACAGCTACTGGCAGAAGAACAAGAGGAATGGAGGCACTTGCAGCTTTGGTGGCACTGCTATGCTTATCAACAGTGATCCAAGTAAGTCTTCTTTCCATTTTCATTATTGGGTTTGCAGAAAGAACCTTTCTTATTTTCTGAAACATTTGGTATGATTCCTTCCCATGTTAATGGCTGAGACCCAAGGAAGCCTGTCCATGTTGATTATTGGGTTTGCACAAGGAAAACCTTACTTTATTTCTGAAGAATTTAGAATCATATATATGATTCCACATTATGTTAATGAATAAGATCCAGGTAAGCATTTCCATGTTGAATGTTGGGTCTTCCATTTTTAGGAAAGAGACCCTCAACTCAGTTTCTGAAAGTTTAGTGTAGTAATTCCTTGTTCTGTTTCTGTGAGTTGAGAATTGAGATGGGTGAGATCTCATCTCAATCCCTATTTCAACCCCATTTACAGCTTCCATTTGATTATGACTGTCATTATAGAACAGAGTTTCATTTTGTCAGATTTTCAGCAATTTGTTAGTTGTTTAAAAGGTCTACAAATTGTTTGAAGATACCCCCAGTCCTTTTGTTATATTCTGTTAGCTTTTGTAGTTGATGGTCTTCCTTTGCAAATGGCAATGTTGCTTATATGATGATGTTTCTATTGCAGGTTATCAACTATGCCGTTTTGTTATCACCTAATGGCATCAAGATTGGTAGCCGAGTCTAATCGTCTGTTCTTATAGGATAGGATTGAATTAGGGGAAATCTGATTCTATGGCGGTCTGTAATTTTGCAACCCTTAATTTTTGGCACTAGTTTACTAGTCTGCATTTGAAGATATTATCTAAGTAGTTATCTCAATGTGGTATCTGTGCTAAATCGACAAGTACTCTTTTGACTTGTAATGCTTTATGATACACATCTTTGCTATGATTAGAGGGATTCAGCTGCTTAATTGGGAGCTTCCTTTATGTAGATTCTAGACCCACCCTATAATTTGGAAAATGTTAGTACGAAAAATGTGTTTTTGTTGTGAGAATTGGTAACAAAACCTAATCACTGATATAGTTTGACAACTAGAAATTATTGAGTTGATTAAAGGAGAAAGAGCTACAAAAAATCATCAAAAAAATTGGAGATGCAGGGGATCGAACCCTGTGCCTCTCGCATGCAAAGCGAGCGCTCTACCATTTGAGCTACATCCCCATTTGAAATTTAATTACTGTTCACGTATCCTCATCCGAAAGGTGCCTGGTTTAGCGAATGAGAAGCAAAGAGTTGATGAAAGTGGAAAGAGTCAAAGATTTTAGTGCGAAAATATTATGACGCGTGACAATTAAAGTAGATGACATATCTTAATTCTTATTCTCCAATTCCCCAGGTAAGATCTTCTTTTGTCTCTCTTTTTAGTTAGTTATTACAAAGAGGAAGAGCTCTTCATATGGTTGGTCTCATCTGTTATTTGGAAAACAGGATATACATTTGGCTGTGACAATACTTGAAACCTGATGGGATCGGAATATTTTTATATTGATATATTAAATAGACTAACTAAATATAGAAGTAAACAGACTTTATGTATTAAATCATCTCTAATCTTTGGCCTAAAGTTCACTTTTTGGACCCTATGATTTCAAATATCCATCTCCAAGAAGGCAACAATAAGTTTGGGTTTATTATCAATTTTTAATATTGAAGGTTAAGGTTGGTCTACATTTAGATCATGTTGTACGTTACAAGTGGATGGAAAATGGTCCACCACATACAATTGTTGTTGGGTAAATGATAATTTGGCTCGAAACTACCATAGTTGAGCGAATTATAAATTTTCCTATTTGTGTGATTTATTTTAGACCCTCACTATTAGGAGACTAACTCAATGCCTAATAAATCCACAACTTTAGAGAGACGCAATGCTATCGTATTATAAAATCTTCTCCTTCTTTTTTTCTGACATTTTGAGGAACCCTTTGCAGTCGGTGGAGTAGAGAGATAAAATCCAGAAAACCCAATTTCCCTCGCACCGTACGGCCGAGACACACCGAGTCTCTTCGGTTTGTACAGCTTTCCTACAGGTTCTCACCGGTTTTCGTTGTCTTGTTTATAGGTTTACGGGTATCAACCCAGGAGTGATCCCCAAATATGGAGTCTGCTGCAAAAAAAGGCAATGAAGATAAGGAGATGGCAACAAAGGTTTATATGTAACCTTATTTTGTCAAAGTTTGTTTAATATATTTATCCTTTGCCTGCTGTAGTGATTCTGCTTTGTTTAATTCTAGTTTGCTTATATTTTTATTGAATCTTCGGGTCTTGTTACTCTTTGGCAATCCTACTGTAAGTACTGTTTTATAGTTTTCATTTCTTCAGAGAGTTCTTAATCAATATGTTGCACTCCAGATATTGGGTAGTTACAATTTTCAAATATACTTTTATCTCTCAAATCCTGTTGATATTTTTTTTTATTCACTCTTCGTATGATCTACTTATCAAGTTTTGCAGTATCAAATTCCTGTTTGTTATTTCATTAGTGGTAACCTGAGCTATGTGCCCAAATCTCGTTTGATTGAATCCACTTTGAAGGAATTTCTCTGTTTCTTAGGCACCTCTAAAATTTCTGTCGACATAGCTTTGGTTCTTCTTACTACTGTATTTGTATATTTAGGAAATCTGAGGTTTGGGCAGTCTTAATTTATATTGTACTTGTACATCATTTAATCTTTAAATCCTGCTGTTACTTGATATGCTAGTCAGGATTCATGAATGATTGTGAAACTCTTCGTTTTGTTTCCAAGAATGCAAAAAGTTGCACTGCCAAATCCTCGTTTTATTTCCAAGATAAATAACATTACTTTCTTTGTGTTGCAGACTTATGCTACCTTTTTCATAGTGGCTGCGCTTCTAGCTACCACAACCTTGTATGCAGGTTTCGCCATGCTCCGCCATGTACAGAGTGACTATGGTCCTGCAATTCTAACAAGAAAGGCGGCTTTCATCACGTTTGTTGTAGCATATGCAATAACTCTGATTTCATCGATTTTTTCTTCCTATGTTGCCTTTCTTTGCTGGATGAACCTAAAGAGGAATGGAGCTTTGAAAAAGTCACAGAAGATGGCTATGTTGTATTACTCGGCTACCAAGTTGGCCCTGGTGGCAATGCTTCTTGTCCACATTTCCAGCACCTATGTATTGTACGGTATCAAACTTCTAGGAGTGGTGGAAATGGTAGCATTTTACTTTTTCTGTTGCTTTGCTATCACGTTGACATGAGGTTTATTTCAAACCGCGCATATCAATTGCAAACAGAGCAGAGGTTAGAAATTTGATGTACTGCAGAAATTTACAGAAATATAGGCAGAGCATCAAACAGTTGAGACATTGACTACATTATCTTTTTGCATTACTGGTAGATTTTAGTGGTCTGACATCTGAATAATGTGATGTGTTCACCTTTGTTAGCACAGTAACCAGCTGGTAAACTCAACCTGTCAATACCTCTACATTTCCCCTTATATATACAATGTGAAGTATTGTCTTATAGGAATGCATGGTCACAGTTTGTATTCCTTTTGTTGCTTTATTGTCATCTTCAAATGAGGTTTAGTCTAGACTGGATATTAATAACGGGAAAAGGCAGGACAACAAATTTTATGTACTGCTGAAATTTAGAGACACAAAACATCAGACACTTGAGATCCCGACTACATATGTCGCATTGTTTATGGATTATAGTGTTCTGAACGTGTTGAGTTCACCTCTTTTAGCAAAGGAACCACTACAGAAACTTGACATGCCAATCCCTATTACTACACAGCAAACATCCAATTTAAGAGGTCATTGATGCTAAATGTGGCCCCAAATTCATCAAACATTTTGTTTCCTTGAGGAAGCTTGACGTGGTGATTAAAGTGAACAGAAAACCCATCAATACGTTGCCTCATTTTCCCTTCGGATTGGTGAGATGACCCTGACTACGATCATGGAAATGATGTTCCGAGACTAAAACCCTAAACCCTAACTGCCTTTAATAACTAGTCAAATTTGAAATCAGGTTTGGATTTCCAAATGCATCGCAGCATGAACATGCATGTCATCTCTCACAAATTGGGACACTGCTTGTGTGGGTGAAAAACAAGAGAGTAAAGTAAAGAGGTCAATCAACGTAACTAAATCATCATCACTCCAGAGTCAAAAAGCATATAATTTGTACAATATTGTAAAGATGTAGAGGATCCAGCATTATCTGTAAATAAATTTATTTATTTATTTTATTTTTATAAAAAAAAAAATTGAACTCTCAATGCAGCATCTAGACTCGTTGTATCACTTGTATGACTTGCATCCACCTTTAACCTGTTGCTAAACCCTTCACCTTTAACCTGTTGCTAAACCCTTCAATCTTTTGTATATCGACTTTTACTCCTCGAGGTAGCTAGTCGTTCATGTGCTAGCTTGTTATCATATATTTCTCATTTGAATGCCAGTATGATGGTTTTGATATGTGCAATCTCATATTTCTCATGTGAAGATTAGAGTCATGACATCCTCATCTTCGTACAAAATTGATGAATCTCGGTATCAGATTTTCTTTTCGATTACATCTCTGTATCCGAGTTACCAGCACCATTAGCTGAGTAGAAATTAGGACCTTCTCTTGTCGGTATCTTACCACATCAAGACAATTAAGGTAAGTGAGACTATCATCATCATTTTGTAAATTGTGTGAAGTACAAGGATTCAGCACACAAACTTCTCACAAATGCGCCCTGCGGACGGTGCGCCTCTTAACACCGTTAACGGCGGGGGCTATTTGGTAATCTAATCTCAATTGGTAAATATTCTTCCATGGTAAATCTAGTTTAAAATCTTCGAACTCTTCCGTCTCTCCTCTACTTCTCCTGCGGCCAAACCATCACCAACCTCGTCGAGACCACTTCGATCGGCAAAAAATCCATCATCTCCCAGTCGTCGTCTCTCACCGTCTTCGCACAGGTCAGCTCAGTCTGAACCTCCTCCCCATCCCCCACCGCTCGTACGGCTACTGCCTCGTTGCCGGAATCAAGAAGCATTCGAACCCAAGAAGTCGAAGGTCAATCTTGAGTGGGTTTGATTAAGAATATATGGCTTTAGGAATTTAAATATTGAAACTAACTAATTAAATGTTGAATCTGAGGTCTGTTTATTGGGGGAGGAATCTGAGGTCTGTTGAACATGTCAGTATTTGAAGAACCAACTCGGTAATGCTGGTGAAGGACGGTGGGGGAGACAACCAGTTTAAGCATTGAAAAATGAACACCAGAACGAAAGACCACATTAACGAACCCACCACTGTGGTGCGGTGGCTAAGGCATAATGAATTGATGGTGGCAACAAGGGATCTAGCCAGCAGATTCCCATTTGCTTGTGGGCTTTTTGTTGTCTTTTTATTTTTTGTTGTTAAACTATCTTTCTTGTTTTTTTTTTTGGGGAAATTGTTTAACTTTCTTTTGTTCCAATCTAATTAGTTGGTTCAAATTTATTGGTTATAGTTCTTGTTTGGACGATATTAGTGACACGTACAAAAATGAAATGAAAAGGAAAAAAATTAAAACAAAAATAAATTAATTAAAATTTATTTATAAATTTAACATTTAAGTGTTTATAAAAATTACTCGCGCTAAAATCATGTCCCTCGAGTTCTTGTGTATGGGTAATACATATACCATATGAGAAATGGTCATGAAAAATGCTATCATAGCAATAATAATGGATTGGCAATTTGTGTTTTAGTGTTAGTAAAAATAAAGACATTGTGGTTGACCGAGTAAATCATGTTGAGACGAAATCAAAAGCGGATAATATTTTGAACATGAACGTAAAATATCTCAATCATTGCATCTAACGGTTGGTTTCCCCAATGTCTTATGCCTTGAAAAGTCCACATTTACTATATAAGTAATGTACAAGTTAAACAACACTAGTAGACACATAGCTATTTTTACCGTTCCGCAAACTCAAAAATGAAAATCGAAAGATTTGACATTACACATGTATTTAACGAGTATTAATAGGTATTGTGGAAAAAAATTAACCCTATCGGCATTTGTTTTCGTATTGGTCAAAGGGGTTAACTCAATATATGCTCATGCTTCCCAAAGAGGAGCCGAATCGCGGCTAGATAAACGTCTCGATTTTTTTAAATGTGTTGGTACACCTCGTCTCCATGAGCGTGTGAGTGCTGACGGATCGAGAAAAGAAGTTGCGAGGGACTGGTTATGAGCGTTTTAGTTTGTGGCTATTTAGAGTTTAGGGTTGATCATGTGGATCGAGGCCAAAAGAATGACGAAAACATGTAAATTTTTTACCATACACATATTTCCCCGCCTTGATCACATCTAACGGCTGGATTTGAGGAATTCTATTTCCTCTACCTTGTTCATTTTGGAAGGTATATTTTTCCCTACAACCAATAAACATGCTAGACAACTTAAGTAAGCATATAAGGATAAATTAAAAATTGACAGATTTGACGTTACTCATGTATTTAATACGTATTAATAGGTATGGTGTAAAAAAATTAACCCTGTCAGCATTCATTTTCATATTGGTCAAAGGAGTCAATTTAATATATGCTCATGCTTCCCTAAGGGGAGTCGAATCACGGAGAGATAAACGTCTCAAATTCTTTACATGCGTTGATACACCTCATCCCCACGTAGACCTGTAAATGGACCGGATTTTGATCCGGACCCGCTCCAGATCCGTAGCTATTAAACGGGTTTGGATCGAACATTTTGATCCGTTGATCCGTTAATGATCCGAATCCGTTAACCCGTTTAATAAACGGATCGGATTTGGATTTAGGTCGATCCGATCCGTTAATGATCCGACCCGTTTTAGTAATAAAAAAATATTATTTTTTATTAATATCTTATTATTTTTTAAAAATTTAAAATATTAAATATAAAATATTAAAGATTTCTAATATTACTTTTTTGCAGAAATCTAAGAGGCAGTCTTCATAATTTTATTTTGATAATGTAATTTTATTTTTGGTGATACTCTTCATGTAGATCATGTTATTTTAATATTTTATTAATATCTTATGAGATATTAAGATATAAATTTAATATTACTATTTAAAATTTAAAAATATTTGAAATTATAAACGGATCGGATTAGCGGATCGGGTATCCGTTAATCCGACGGATACGGATTTGGATCGAGGTATCAATGATCCGCCGGGTTAACGGAGCGGGTTTGGATCGAATTTTTTTTTTAGTAAACGGATTTGGATTTAGGTCGATCCGATCCGAACCCGGTCCATTTACAGGCCTGACCCCACGAGCCTGTGAGCGCTGACGGATCGAGGAAAGAAGTTGCGAGGGAGTGGTTACGAGCGTTTTAGTTTGATGGCTATTTAAAGTTTAGGGTTGACAACGTGAATCGAGGCCAAAATAATAACGAAAACACGTAAATTTCTTACCATATCCATATTTCCACGCCTTGATCACATCTAACGGTCAAATATGCGGAATTCTATTTCCTCCACCATGTTCATTTTGGAAAGTATATTTTTCCCTACAACCAATAAACATGCTAGACAACTTGAGTAAGCATATAAGGATTTTGGGTGATCCAAATAATCAAAATTAAAAATTGACAGATTTGACATTACTCATGTATTTAATGTGTATTAATCGGTATAGCGTAAAAATATTAACCTTGTCGGCATTCATTTTCATATTGGTGAAAGGGGCCAACTCAATATACGCTTATGCTTTCCTAAGGGGAGCCAAATCATGGGGAGATAAATTTCTCAAATTTTTTACATGCGTTGATACACCTCGTCCCCACGAGCGTGTGAGCGCTGACGGATCGAAAAAAGAAGTTGCGAGGGAGTGGTTACAAGCATTTTAGTTTGATGGGTATTTAGAGTTTAAGGTTGACCGCGTGGATTGAGACCGAAACGATAACGAAAACATGTATATTTTTTACCACAACTATATTTCCCTACCTAGATCACATCTAATGGTCGAATTTGCCAACTTTTATTTCCTCCACCCTGTTCATTTTGAAAGTTGTACTTTTCCTTACAACCAATAAACATGCATTAGTATACATATAAGGATTTTGTGTGATCCAAATAATCAAAATTGAAAGTTGATAGATTTGGTATTATCTATGTATTTAACATGTATTAATAGGTTTCATGTAAAAATTTTAACCTGGTCGGCCGTCGTTTTCATATTGGTCAAAGGGGTCAACCTAATATACGCATATGCACTACTAGAATTTACCCAATGAGTCACAAAATTATAGGTGACAAACCGTAAATTTGTGACCTATTTTAAGAAAGGGTCACAAAATTTCTAATTCCGTCATCCATACTTTTGTCCTTCAATCCAACAATGCTCCCCAATTATTGTGACAGAGGGCCTACAGTTAGTGACGAAAGTTTTCGACACTAATCAGTTTTTTTTATTTGGAGACTGTCCCATTCTCCTAAAGCCATAGCGCGGGAAAGAAAAAGAGCCAAAGCCTCTTGAATAAAACTTTTGGGCCTGGGAGGGAAGTTTACCGCCATTCGGACAGCCAAAACGTGATGTTTCAATAAAAAAAAGAATAAATTGCCTTGGAATCTCCTCGCTTATGAAAGGAAAAAAAAAAAAAATTTATGCCTCACGCTCTCGAACCAGCCAGAAGAATCACGCCACTGAGACCCAAAAATCAATCTCACGCTCTCAGTCATAAATCTTGAATTCCAGGTTAGTGACTTTCAACCCATAAACTCTAAATCTCAATTTCTCTCCTATGTGTGAAATGTAAAATTTTCTTTATATTTGTTAATGGGTCTTCAATTTTCATTAATGGCATTGAGAAATCAATCTTGTTCGCTCTCAGTAGTATTAGCATTAGAATGGAGCTCTCATTCCTTCCTCTCCTTCCTTCTCTCTCTCTCTCTCTCTCTCACTCTCCACTCAAATCCACTGCTTCTTTGATTCTGATTGTCAGCCCGAATTTGATGACATGAAGCACAGCCTCGACCATTTCAAAATCTCCGACGACGAGTGGGAGGAGCACTCCTCCTCCTTCAAGCCCTCCCGAGTCCTCAAGAAGTCGCGCACCCCGACGCCGGCGGCAATCGAGTCATTCGCCTACCGGAAGCACCGAGTCTCTGACAACGACTCTGATTGCGTCGAGATTAAGGACGATTCGGACGACGATTGCGTGGAGATCAAGAACGATTTGGAGGATGACGACATCGTCAAGGACGTCCGCCGGCCGGTGACGCGTGGACAGAGGTTTGTGGTCGAAGACGAGGATAGCGACGAGGATTGGCCTCCTCTTCGCTTCGGATTCGAGTCTCTCATTGCACCACCACCAAAACCTCTTGTTTCCCTTCTTCAATTGTTACTACTACTTCCAAATCCCAATCCCTTTCCTCTATCTCACAATGCACTCACAACTCCAACTCATTTCGGCTCTACACATGCTCTACATCATCTCTCAAATTCCATCTGGGTATGCTCCATTTCTTCTCCCTTACTTTCTTTTTCTTGGACCCAATTCGGATTGTTAATTATTTCTAACAAAACTACAGACATTTTTTTTCGTTCAGTTTGTTATGTTTAATCTGTTTCAGCTAAATCATAGTTTATGATATATTCAGAATTAGTCGAAAGAGAGTAGAGATTAATCAGTTAGCATTAGCTGTAAAACTCGACATTTGACTTGTTCATTGTTATGAAATAATGCTGAAGAGAATGGTCTAAGATTGATGAGGTTATTGTGAGGTTGTTGTTATTGGTATTAAAATTATGTTGCTTATTGGAGAAGTTCGACTTTCTATACACTCTATTGAGGAATTGGGGCTCACTAGGTGCTATCTGTAACCAAAAATGGTTACATTTGAATGCAATTTGGGATTTGATGTGGCTTCTATTTGTCTTTGAAATAGGTTCCCCAGTTCTTGGTGTGAGTTTCACTGGTTCTTTGGCTACATCGCGTCTAAAGCTCGGGGACCACATGTACATAGATTTGTAGTTCTTGTGTGTAGTAGCTCTTCTTTTAGCGTTCTTATATGGCAGTGTATTTAGAACTTAGTCTATAACCTATTTGACAAGAAGCAGATTAATTATTAATTGAAAGCATCAAGTAATAACTAATAACTTTAAAAGCCAAACATGGGAGCGTGTCTACCTTTCATGATATAATCAAAGGCTGGAAACTGCATTTCAATGTATGTTATGTGTGATCAAATCCATTTGGTCAATGTCATTGTTTATATGTTTTTTTTTGTTACAATTGTTTATATGTTTTTGTTGACTGGTTTTCAATATATTTTCAACACAACGTGCCTTTCATGGAAGTCTATGTTTAGGGGTTTGAGATTTTTAGTCTGATTCGCTTCTTGTTCTTGTCTTGATTTGCTAGACCTTTTTTTTTCTTAAAGAAAGAAAGAAAATGAAAGACATATGGAACGATTTAATTTTTCAGGGCAGTTGTTAATGTTATTAGTTTGTTAATCTAAACAACTTTAAGCTTTCATATTTTATGTTTAGAAGGCAGAGATCAGGAAAAACGAGTGGAGATACTTTGTTCACTACCTTGTAAGTTGATCAACTTCTCTCTCCATGCATGTATTAATGAATATTGAACCGATGGTGCATGTTATAGTGACAACATGTAGGTAACCAAAATAGCTTATGATGAAGATATTAATTGTTGTTTGTTTATTTTTTTTTGCAGGGATGGAATAAAAGGTGAGTGTGCTCTATAACTTCTATTCTATTTCTATCCACATAAATTCAGCAATTAATAAGTATTAGGTGTTAACGGTGAAGAGATATAGGCCTTTTAAGCAATTAATTGTAAAAGTCTCCTTTTGATTTAGAACATTATATACTTTCATGTTACAATAATTAGCACAAGTTATGTACCGTGGTGGCATTTTAGCATTAAGAGTGGCAACTTGTTAGTGATATGTGTTGTCTCTATTCTTGTTGTTGTTGTAAGCTCAAGCTCTCAAAAGTCAAAATTACACTTTCTTTTTGTTTTCCCTTTCTTTGGTCTGATAGAGGAATTGCAATATGAGGATGAGGAAAACAATGTTCAGAGTGATGTTGATAGTGACTTAGACTAAGATGTTAGGGAAGGTTTAAACTTTTTGAATATTGTTGTATGCCAAATTCTACTTTCAGGTTATTTATGAGTTTCAGTCAAATTTATGTTTTTGTTCTATTTTTGTCTTGTACATATTATCTTCATTCTTTATTATGACAGTTCAGTTTTGCATTATGAATTATTACAGCAAGGATCTGATAATTTATTAATTTGTCGCAGGATGTTGAAAGCAAAATCATTATTGATGAAGAAGACTAGGAATTATCTGCCAAAAATGTTACAACAGAGTTGCAACTAGAGCATCCCTCGCAACAACAGAAGAGGCAGCCACAACAGCCAGGAAATAGACAGCCACAAGACCCAGCAAAGAGACAGCCACAACAACCAGCAAAGAGGCAGCCACAACCACCACAGTTGCAGCAACTTGAGGCATCACAGCAGTGGCAACCACAACCACCATTACGTTCTAGTGAAAGTAAGTTACTTGGATTGTGATAACACTAACAACACATTTAATATAAATAAATCTACATAGCTTGTCTATGAGCCATGATTCATATTTTGGATATATGAATTGGAATATAGGTCTATTCATTGTATGATCTTCTGAATAAACTTTATTTTCTTAACAATACCACTAGGTGCTGATCATGACATGTCCTCTAAGGGGAAAAAGACACGTGGCGTTACAAAAGGGATAGGAACTCATGATATTGTCACTGCTGCTAATGAGAGGATTCTGATTCAGATGAACGAGGATCAAAAGCTCCCAAATGGTGTCCAAGCTAATTCCAGGTTTGTTTCAGAAATTGGGTCTCGAACACGTTCCTTAGCCCCACTTCATGTCAAAAACTGGAAGGAGGTTACACTAGAAGATAAAGACGAAATCACAAAGGGGTTGTTGGTGAGTGATATAATTTACTTAATTTGGAATTGATTATACTGTTACATTTACAATTATTTTATTAAACTAAGCTGTTCTTGATTTTTTGTAATTTTAGCATAAATTTGATGTTAATCTGGAAGAACCTGGCATTACAAAATTTGTTGAAAACAAGATGAATAACACATTCAGATCATGGAAGGGCAAATTGCACAAGCACTTCAAAAAATATGCTGATGACATTGATTATGCAAGGGCTCACCCCCCTACTGAGAAAGTGTTTGGTGATAGGGACATAAGTGATTGGGAGTGGCTGTGTGATAATTTGTACACGGATCAAGCGTATCAGGTATTAAAATGTACACTGGTTTGTATTGTTGAAGTTGCTTGCATAGTGTATGTTATTCAAATGTATTTTCTGCTAGGACCAAAGGCTTAAAAGTTCAAGAAGACTAATGTCAGGTGAATTTCAAGAATGAAATGATATTCTAATGATTGGTACTTTACACACACATGCAGAACCGTTGTAGGATCAATACTATTAATAGGAACGAGAAAATATATAATCACTGTGGTGGTTCACGCCCTTTCACAAAACATATGGAAGCTGAAGAACAGGTAAGTATCTGGTATTGTTTAAATTTAGTTGCTGAACTCCATTATTAGTTATATTTGTCGAAGTAATTTGTTTCATTTGCTTCGAAAGCTTATCCATTAGTTTGTTCAATCTTGTTGACATATAAAACAATATAGAAATAGGACGAGGAGCTTTAGTACAAATGGCGAACTATTTTTATGCAGTTCTTATAGAGTATATACATACTACACTTTTTCTCATATACCATTATATTGGCTTTGAATTGCTTTATTATGGCCAAATGTAGAAGGGTAAAAACGTGACCTTTATTGAGAATTGGAGTCTCATGCATCAACATAGAGGCAACAATGGTGGTGTTTGGATCAATGAAGAAGCAGAGAAGACGGGGGTAAGAGTTATATGTTATAATTTTAGTATATTGAAACAAAACTAACATCATAGATTAAATGTCTAATAAATTTTTCATTATGTACAGAAAAAGCTGACTGGAGAGTTCATCAAAACCAAGCAACAGTTGGCTGATTCTGAGGGTACCCCATTTGAGTATGTTATAATGCCTATCCCTGTGCAATTAGATATCTTGGCTAAAGAGCTTGGGACTATGAAGGGTAAGACGATTCGAGGTGTGGGTTATGGTCTTAAAAAGGACACATTTTGTCCTTCAGTCACTGGATCCACTTCTAACCCAACAAATGCTCAACTTATGAGGTATATTGTTTTATTGGAAGAGCGACTTGTTTCTCTTGAGGGTGAGAGACAACCTTGTACACATGATGTGGATGAAGAGGGTGTCGAGGAGGGTAATATGGATGAGGAAAATGATGAGGATGTGGAGAATGATGAGGATGAGGATTTGGATGTGCTTTAGGTCTTGATATCCTTAGGTAGTTTTTTGCAACTTATATTTTGGATGTACAAATGAAGCCATGATACTTCCAGATGCATATAGATCTCTTTGTTTAGGGCTTTGGCAGGTTTTTGGGTCTTTGATATCCTTATTAATTAGTTGTTGGCAGGATACATTTTCAATGTAAAAATTATGTCGGGATACATTTTCAATGTAAAAATTATGCCTGGAGATGTCAAATGCATCCAGCACTTGATCTATAACTTTTCAAGTTACTTTGTAAAGTACTGGCTGATATAGGCATATCAATATATTTATGCTAGCATTGCTACGTATTACTAGCTTGTTATAGTAAAGTATTGCTAATTATAGCTATTGATTTAAAACTAATCTTCATACTATAAATTAGTCACAAAACGTCTGTTGGTCACCCAATCTCAAAACTAAAAATTAATAAATTATAAATAGACACGAAATTAATTAGTCACTAAGCATATTGCATTTGGCGGGTAAAATGAATTTTGGCGCCAAATTTTAAAAATGATTTAAATAGTAACGAACTATTTTCGTCACCAATAAGTTCAAATTTGGCGGTAAAAACAAAATTTGGCGCAAAAATAAAAAAAATGATAAGATTTGAAAAGGAATGGGTGACAGAATATGAATGATTGGGTGACAAGCTTATTTCGTCACCTAAACTTATTTTGGTGACGAACTTAGCATTTCGTCACTCAAAAGAATAGGTCTCGCACTATAGGTGACGAAATTGGTGACGAACTTTTTTCGTCACTCATAATTTTGGGTGATGAAATTTTAAGAATGGGTGACAAAAGTGGTTTGTCACTCATTGGGTAGATTCTAGTAGTGATGCTTCCCTAAGGGGAGCCGAACCATGGGGAGATAAATATCTTGAATTTTTTATATGGTTGATGCACTTGTCCCCATGAGAGTGTGTGTGCTGATAGATTGAGAAAAGAAGTTGCGAAGAAGTGGTTATGAGAGTTTTAGTCTGATGAGAATTTACTATTTAGAGTTTAGGGTTTCTTTGGAAAATTTGTCTTAATTTTTTTTTCATGTGAAATCTTTAAATTTTGGACTTGATAAAAACTACACAACGTGATGAGTTTACAGTAATTTTCAGAAAATTTTTCGGACACCGGAGCTACATATTACGATTTTTGGAAGTTCAGAATTATAAAAATTGGTAAATGGAAAAGGATTTTGAAATGGTACGATTTGGGTCGTACATCTTGATAGATTTTAGTGTTGGAGGGTATTTGATTTGATAATAAAATACACAATGCGACGAGTTTGTGAAAATTTTTAGAAAAATTTTCGGATACCGGAACTAATTGTTATGATTTTTTGAAGTTTGGGAAATATAGAAATTAATATTAAATAAAAAGAAAATCTTTGGTGCAATATGAGCTTTCGAAAACACCCGCCGCTTCATCGTAGCCGTAATAAAATCATTTATGGGAGACTATATAAGAGGGGAGATCAGATTGGACGGTCCAGATCGCCCCAGAAGCTTCTGATCTTGCGACCCTTTTTCCAGCTCGACGACCTGAAAGCTAAACCCGACTGAAACTTATTCTTTCAGCTAAGACATGGTGGCAGATTGATCATTGAGTGTGTCGATGTGTCTCTTCATTGCCGACACGTTTCTGGTCACGGATAATTCATACGTCGAGGGAGAGGAGAGAATCAAAGCTCGAAAGGTTTGGGTTTTCTGGCAACTCCGGCCACCGTATGAGGTGCATGAGGTATGAATCGTGATCCTCTCTTCGTGCTCTACGTGTTGCTCTACTTGGTTTCGATTATAGTTGAGTTTTTATCGAATTGATGTTTTAAGTGCATCGGGCTTCGTTCGAGTTTACTGTTCCGGCGGCCGTTAGGGAGATTCTGGGTTCACTCTGGACATTATTCCTTGTTCTAGAGTGATGTTGATGATTTATTACGCTGAATTTCACCCCTTGAGAAGTGGGACACAAGTCGGAGTGGAATCGAAGAGTAGCAGCTAGAGCTCCATCGTCCAAGCACAACAGTTTTGATTACCTTTAAACTGAGAATCCAGTCCTCGAAATGGTTTCTCTTGTGAAATTTTGAAGGTAGGGAATTGGCTAGGAACAATTCTCGGGTAAGGGACTACGGGTTACTTGATGGGAACCTATTGCACTTGGTACTTGGGCTTTCGGATCTCCAGGTCATTACTGTTAGGAGTTTGAGTTGCATGTTGAGAGTAGTAGGAATGTCGGATAGGTGAAGCAACAGATTGCTAAGAAAGGTAATGTGTCTGTTATTGTCAAAGATCAGGAACTCATGAGATGGTGAAGAGCTTGAAGATATATATATATATGCACAATTAATGATGCTGTTATTCATTTGTTGGTTCGGAAATCTGCTAAGGTTAGAGCTAAACATATAGAGAAGGATTTTGTACAGAGGCTTTAAATTTGAACGAGAAGAAGCAGCTTTAGAGAAGATGAACAATTTTACCGTCACGGAGACATTTGTTACTGTTAACGGTAGTTAAATGTGAATTTCCTTCCGTGCCCTTCTCACCCAAATTTTGTGGACAGAAAGACACCAGCATTGCTGGCCCCACTGGGGCGCACGGTGTGCAGGGCGCATTCCAGCCGCACTCTCTCACAAAAATGAAATATAAATAAAATGTGGGTCCAACATCTCACTTAGGAGCCCAAGATGATTGATTAACACTCGGAAAAGTAATGATATTGTTTTATAAAAGAAGTAAAAAGTACAAAAACAAATGATAAAACATATTTTTGCCCGCCAGGTCGTCAGAAGAAACTATTTCCCAACCTTCATCGATCCTCATTGGTTCCATGTGAGGAACGATGAAGCTTTTCCTAACCTTGAAACACATAGAACCCCTGGGTGGGTTTCATGTCACCATATATCCTAGTTTGGAGCAAGGTTTTAAATATCTGAATTTTCATATCTATCGGTACTTTGAAAAAGGGAGATATCGGGGATACAGTGTACGAAAATATCATTTTTGAAAAAAAGTCAATTTATTAGAAATTTAGAACTACATATAAATACTTATGAATGTAAACTTCATCTACATCCAAAAAGAGACTCTAGGCGGTTGAAAAACCGCTCGCTGGTCTACGAAAATGCAATAATCAGACCAAGACATATGACCCATATAGTGCGAATTGTAGTGATGAACATGATAGTTATAGACCTCTTTAGAGCTGCCGATTGTTTCCGGTATAAGGGGATAATAAGGATGAACCCAACTAGATGACTGATCATATACTTCTCCATATTGATTATATCCATAAGCATCATAACCAAATTGATTGCTGGCTTCATGAGATTCATTTGAGATCCCACTGCGCTCTGTGCCTAAACTGATAGAGTCAAAACTTAAGGCAATTGAAGAAACATCAGATGGGGTACTTTGATCATCAGTTGCACCTCTAGTCCTCCTCCCATATCGGGTCTTCTCTTGAGCACCATGACCAGCTGTTCTCACTCCGTGGTCTTCATCTTGGGTGGCATGATCAAAATTACCTTCACAGGTAAATTGGAATCCTCCATCCACAGAAGATTGTCCATATTCATATCTTTTACCTCTATCACATGTTCCGCTTCCACCCTCTCCACCATCATCAGAACTATCTGGAGTTGCT
Organism: Rosa lucieae; assembly: GCA_024704745.1. NCBI lineage: Eukaryota > Viridiplantae > Streptophyta > Magnoliopsida > Rosales > Rosaceae > Rosa > Rosa lucieae. The sequence goes on along the minus strand of CM045493.1, from coordinate 18,082,771 downwards.
GTACCACCCCACGCATCATCACTATCTGAATTATGTTCTGGGTTTTTAACAACTTCTTCATATAAGACTCTCTCTACGTTGATTCCAGCATTAGTTGCAGTTTCTACAACTTGTGGAAGAGGTTTTCCTTCATCATCGAGGTGTGCAGGCATAATCCAATCATGAAGTGGATCAATGCCATTATCAAGCGGCTCGCTTGCAACATGAAGTAGATCTATATAGTTGTTTTCATTAACCACCAAATTATTATTCAAGTCTCCCACTAATAATTTCTATGGGAAATTGGTAGGAAATTTCCTTCCCTAATCAATTTGGGGCCCTTTGTATAGTTTTATAAACATTGCACTTAATAAAATAAAATCAATAAAAAAGATGAATTACATTTAACTCTTTAACCATCTGTAGTTTGCTTCATATCATATATCACTTTCTATTTTTAATTATGTTGATCCACTAAAACAAGAGACAACTTCCAAAAAAAAATTTCAGGTTTAAGACACAGACTACATAGTAGCTTCGTTATTCCTCACTTTTTCAAGATGCATAGCCAAAATTTAATACTCCGTACTCTGCACTCTCTTCTCATCATGTCATCCATATATGGTTCCTTGACTTCATTCTGCAATGTCATTTGGCCTCATTTGAATAATTGAACCTTTATGGCTTTATCTTCTTTCTATTATTCAACTATAGAGTTACAAACTACATACAGAGTTACAGATATAGTCACAGACTACACAGTACCAAATCTCTCCTCACACAGATTTGCATTTAGACTTTTAGAGAATTACTTCTCACCCAAAATCGCCTTGAGGGTATTTATCCAATTCTCCTCACCTAGATTTGCCTTGAGGGGATTTTTTTCCTCACCTAGATTCACCTTGAGGGGATTTTCTACTCACCTAGATTCACCTTGAGGGGATTTCTTCTCACTCAAATTTGCCTTTAGGAAATCTCTCTTCACACAGATTTTCATTTAGAGAATTACTGAGTTTTTTTTTTTTTACCTCAAATTTTACAGATATTTCTTCACTTTATCGGGATATATAGCAAATATCTAATATATCGGGGATATTTGACGATGTCGGAGAAATTTCGCAGAAACGGTGATAGATAAGATATTTACCCCCCTAGATATATCTGTCCGTCAAAAAAAGGAGATATCGGGGGATATATCGGAAATATCGCAGAGATTTAGAACCTTGGTTTGGAGGCTTTAAGCTGTTATATATACGGTGGTGGCCGACGGGTAATAGACAAAACCTTGCCTATCCAATGAGGCTATTTATTGTCTGGAACTTTGGGTCCTGTCCAGTTATTTCCTGCTAAGAACCCGCTACCATCCAATCAATATCACTTAATTACAAGCTTCAACTCCAGTCACATGCATGTACATCATAAACCCCATTTTTCATCATTATCTTATGGTTCTTTAAACGAATTTCCTCAAAAGAGGCCTCTGTGTACTTAGGATAAGCAATTGTACATCATGTGTCAAACAACTGAAAAGCAATTGTAGAGATACAGATTTCAGTACTGCCTTATAGAACAAACTACTCAACAAAGATACATGATACATTTTTGCCTTGTCTCTAGCTGTTGCTTGAGTACTTTGAGTTTGGTTCTTATTCTGTTTTTTTTTTGCTTCTATTCATGATGAGCTGCTACAGCCATGTCCCAACTGATATCATGTAATACTACACATACTTGCAGTAATCCTTACGAATGACGAAGTTTATGTGCATAAAATTGTTAGTTAGCTTTTTATCTATGTGTTACGCTGTTGAACTCGAGTATTAGTCTAGAAGTGGCATGAACCTAATAAGACTCTAAAAACCAATCTCAAATACGTTAGACTGAATATCATCATTTTACTCCTTGGAGAAGGGTATGGTGTAGTAGTTGTCAGTATTTCATTTAATTTCCCATTCTTCCACCCTTTGAGTACAAATATTTGTCAGCTTTGTTTATGATAGGCGTAATTGCTAGCTGAATATATGTGTTATGGATGTAAATTTGTTCTAGTGTTAACTTATACTGCCATCCACAATCATAGTTCATGTATTTACAAGTCAAATAACAATGACATGAGTACCAATTAAAAACACCTTAAGTATAAAATATCGTGACCTGGATTTGTTTTGAAACCTGTCTAGGACAAGCTGTATTTCACATTACATTTTCCTGTGACTGAAAAGTGTGTCCAGAAAATTTGACAAATGCTTGTGCTTACAAAGCAATTGTTTCATACGTGGGAATTTTCTTCCTTAGTTAAGCTACAGAATGTAATAGAATCATTTATAGGCCATTGTTCTGTTGCCCAGTTATGATTTTTAGAACATCTCACTTTTCCCTAATACTACACATACAATTATGACTGGACTGATGGTTTATGAATCGATCGAATGTTTATTTATAAATAATTTCAAATTTGAATCCAACAAGATTTGGAAAAGGTGGAAGAGGAGAGAAGGAATTCAAATGTCTAAATAACTCCACAAGTTAGAGATGATATCTATGCAGAGGTTCTTGGGGTAGAGAAGCATCACCGAGTGAGGGGACTTGGAGCAGGAGTCCGTTGGCGTGATGTACCATATGTTCATACTGAGAAAAGAGGTGTCTCAAGCACTATGGAAGCATTGAAAGCAACAATTGAGGAACAACGCATGGAGACAGCAAGATTGAGGAGTGAGGCTGAAAAGAAGAGAACTGAAGCTGCCCAGAGGGAGGAAAGAATTAGGAAGGAAGCTGCTGAGTTGGACAAAAAATTCACAGCCCAAATGGAGCAGCTTAAGATGAAGCAAGAGGCAATGATGGCAGAGAATGCAAGGAGGTGAAGGAACTAGCAACACTTGAAATTGGTAGATGGATGAAAGAAGCTGGTTTTTCGGGGATTGAGACGGCATCACAAGACAAAGGCAGTGGAGCCGTGATCCCAACCCTAGCCATCAATGATGGATATCACTCGGAAATGCATCAAATTATTCCAGAATCGCAGCTGAGCTGAGTTGGTAAGTTTTTCTTTGTGTAGATGTCATTTGCCGAATTTGATGGTAGCTCCATCAAAACCATGTTCTTGGCCAAGGATTTTGTTGTTAAAAGGGGGAAAATCTTAGTTATATTCCACCTTGAACAACATTGTGTTCCTAGAAAGCATCCTTGTTTTTTTGTATGCCAAGAATTTATTTAAAGTATGAAATGTCATCTCACTAGAAATGTAAAAAAACATCTTGTTGATAATGTAAAAAACTCTCTTGTTGGGAATGTCAAGTTTAATATTTTCATTGAGTTGTGGAGCTTTTTACTTTTATTTTTATATTTTATTTTTTATATAAGGGGTCTGGAACCTAGCCTAGCTAGGAGACTCAGCTCCACGCCCGTGCTTATTAATGGAAAAAGAAACTATACAAACAAGGGAGGGCATAAAGCCTAAGCCCTGTAAAATAGCACAAGTAAAAGAAACTCTAGCTAAGGAACAAACCGTACCAAATGAACAAGAAGAGGAAGTAGAGGAGAAGTCATGCTCCTCGGTAAGAAAATCTTGATGATGCATCAAAGCTAAGAGACTGCAATAAGAAGTGAGGAGCATCATTCCACCGAAAATCACCAACATTATCTGCCCCATCATTAGTAAGAGCATCTGCCACAACATTCCCCTCACGATAGATATGAGACACTTTGACGTTCAATTGATTAGAAAGATACATACCATTCCTCCAATGAGTCTGCAATCTCCAAGGAACCAAACTTGGGTTTTTAAAATAATGTATAACCAACAAAGAGCCTGTCTCCAGCCATAGATAATTCCACCATTTATTCCTTGCAATTTTCAAGGCCTCCAAAAAAGCAAGGATTTCAGCCTCAATGGCACTACAAGCTTCAACTTTTTTAGAGAAGGCACCTAAAAAATTCATATCATGACGACAAAAGACCCCTCATGAGCCCGCTTGGTTTAAGTTTCGGAATGACCCATCAGTATTAGCCTTCACCCTAGAGGATCAGGGGGCTCCCAAGTGATAGGGAAAAACCTAGGAGCCTTAGACCGCAATGGTGATAAGCTCAATAGCCTAAAATAGGGCGATTGCTAGCAGCTGAGCTTGCATGTATGAAAGCCAAGCTGGCATAATCTTTGAGGGCATTAGAGAAAAAAATGCTAAAGCGATTTGGGCAAAAGGCTCTTGCATTAGATCTTAACCGATTTCTCTCATACCAGATGCACCATAATAAGTTGCAACCCGCAATAAACCAAAGCAATTTAGTAGAAGAGCCAAAGCCAAGTAGTAAAGAAGAATTAAAATAATTCGTCAAAGACATACCCGGATCAAAGTCTCTTTGAAAAAGACTAGCAAGCCTATCCCACAATCCCAAAATAACCTGACAATCTGAAAACAAGTGCCGAGTGGTTTCAGTTGCCTTAAATCAGAAAGAGCATCTTGAGCACAATTGAACACCTCTGCGCTAAAGAAGTTCCTCCGTTAAAATCTTGTTAGGGAGAATTTTCTAAGTGGCTAGGCTTTTACAAGGTTGAATAGCCGCATGCCAAATGTTTTTACCCCAACTTGAGTCATGAAGATTACCAGTCAGAAAAACATAAGCATCTTTTGCCGTGAGGCAACCAGAAGCCGTTCCCATCCAAATGACCTGCTCCTCATCATTACTCAGAGAAAAGGGGGTCTGCAATATGCTATGAACAATGTCTGGGTACATAGAGCAAAAAATATCTGGCAAGGCCCAGGTACCCTCAACAATAAAATCACTTACTCTGTCGTCTAGGAATTTTAGATGCTCATCCTCAATATTCAAAGAATTAGAAAAAGAATTGCCAAAGCCAATTATCCTTCCAAAACCTTACTGTGTGACCATTTCCAATCACCCAATAGGCATTCTGTAAAAAAGTAGGCCACAAATGTTTGAGACCTAACCACAAAGAAGATCTCTTGTAAGAAGTTAATAAAGATAAGCCATCAGTCAGGAATTTGGAGCGCAGAAAAGACGTTGATGGCCAGGGGAAGATTTGGTAGCTACATCCCTACCCCACTTTAAGAGAAGAGAACTGTTGAGTCTAAAAATATTCTTGGTGGTTTGGCCTCCCTATCTTTGGGAGTGTAGCAACTATTCCAAGCAATCAAAGCAGAACCATCTTTTAGAGGGTCACCGTTCCAAAAATAATTCCTTATCCAGCGTTGCACCTTGGATAGAAGAAATTTTGGCCAAGCATAAACTTGAAAACTGAAGACTAGGAGGAGGCTTTGAATAACCACGTACTACTACAAAAGGGGCTATAGGACACCAATTTTGGGCACTATTCTGAATTGGTGTGTATGTTGAACAGTTTTGCACCGTGTAATTTGATCTGTGGCCACCAACAATCGGTGGCCTAATGCTCAAATTTGATTAAATTATTCATAATTGGTATGCTGGGGATTGGTTGGTTACAAATATTTACCGGTTTTGCCCCCAAATTACATCTCTTGTTCAGTAAAATCATGCTTTGTCTTTGGTCAGATAAAAAGAATGGGTGATGACAGGAAAACCAAAATTTGTTCCAAAATTATACTTTGTTTATTGTATTTGAAAATTGAAACCCACCCAATATCCACAATACGCACTCTGGATCACTTTACCAAAATATGACCTAGCTTTCTTGAAACGAGATTGAAGGCTGAATCTTCTCAGAGACGTCGTCCATGTTTGGCCTCTGTAATCTCGTTCACCTTGGATCACTTCATCTTCTCCTCTATATATATATCTAGCCTTCAAGGAGAAGATCAAGGAATTCGGGATCCGATGCTCTCTACCGGGGGTTTTGACAACGATCAATCATCAGATGTTGTTGGGGCTTTGATTCGGTGGATTCAACACCCTTCTCTGCCTTCTAGTTTTTGGATTGCACAGGATGCCTCACATGCACCGCCTTAAACGATTTCTCATCTCAAGACTATGTGAGAATTTCACCTTTTTGTTTTTTATTCTTCTAGCTTGCAGTAGCTTCTTCGAATTTCTCCACAAGTCTCATTTATCAATGCTCAAGTATGTCTGTCGATCTAGGAATGATTTATGCATGTTTGATGCTTCTGTATATTTCATGCTATCTAATTTACTCTGTTGACCCCCATGTCATGAATATCACTAGCATCAGCATATGCATTGTCTAAAGTGGGGAAGATAAGGGCAAACTAGAAAGTAACTTTGTTTTCCCAGGTTGTCAATTATAAAATGTTTGTCATTTGAATATTGGAGTTCAGTGGTTGCAATAATTTGTTTATTATGCTGGCTGGTGTTAGCTCAGTGGTTAGATCACCCACTACCTAAGATCGAGGTCATTGGTTCGAGTCACCATGGGGGTAGGAGTGAAATCTTGTGATCCTTTATAAAAATAAGGAAAAAAAAAATGCTGGATGCAACTAGTGGAGGAACCAATCAAAGAGAAGATAAGCAATTGCCTTCTTTTGAAGGTGGTACTCCCCCCATTTTTTTTTCTTTTGCAGAGAATCGAGGCTTTTTTATATGCTCAGCTTACAGTATTTTGTTCTTTCCTAGAAAGTCAAGGCTTTTTTAGCTGCACAGCTTGAGGTTAATGTCTATCATTTTATTGTTTTATAATTTTTGCATTGTTAGTTATACTAATTAGGACATTCATCAACCTACCTTATGTTTTTGGGGAATCAGATTATCAAATTGGGTCATGTAATTGAAAGTATTAAAAGTGCTATAACTGAAGTGTCATGGCAAGTCACTGAAGGTACATATGCCATAAATAATCTATTGCAAACATTTGGTTTATCTCTTGCTTTGAGTAGTGAAACTGACTACTTTCATTTTTCTATGGTACTGGTAAGGGCTCTATTCTCCATTATGAGAATTCAGATCATTTTCTCATGGTAAAGCATTTAAGTTTGATCACCTTGTTTAAGCACATTACTTAATATGTGTCACTGTTTTGTAGGTCCTCTACAGATTTTTGGATTACTTCAGCAAATTTGATTGGGAGAAATACTGTGTAAGTTTAAATGGACCAGTTTACAAATCCTCCCTACTTGATATTATGGGTAAGAGATATCTCTTGTGCCTGTAATGTTGGATGGCTCTTTTGTATTGTCCTGGTCTCTGAGTTTCTTCTCTCTCTGAAGTTGAAGTACCAGATAATAGAGGGGATGATGTACTACTAGGTGAAGAGTTTATTAGAAACTGTGTACCATTAAAGGGGTGTGAGACAAACTTACTAGTTTGTTCCTTATAATTTATCCACTAAAAGAGAGCAACCACCTTGGTCGTAGTGTCAATAGAGGTATTCCCCTGTTCTCTCTCTCTCTCTCTCTCTCGCTCTCTCTCTCTCTCTCTGTTGTTGTCATGGAATTTTACTAGAGTACTATAACTACTAGCTGCTTGTTCACTCTGTGTGCTGTCACATGGTAATGATTCATGTGTTTTCTGCAGGTAGCTTCTATAAAAAATGTAGTGCTTTTAAATATGGAGCTCGCAAGCTAGGCTGGATTCTCTTGTTACCAGCAGAGAGAATATCAGATGAACTTAACAAGTTTTTCGCAACACTTTGGATAGGCATGAAAGTAAATGCCAGACTACTGTGCAAAATAATGCCTTGTTGGAGCTTGGTGAAGATTTGGAGTTGATACCAGTAAATGAAACATCAACTATGTCTCTTTCTGGTAGGTTTAAGCTTTGTAAGTTGCAATAAGTTTCTTTATTCTCGGAAAAGCACTACTACAATAAGTTAATCAGACGACAGAGATTTAGAGTTGTGTGATGACCAATCTCACTGTGGTCTAAACAAGTGTTGTGTGATTGAAAAATCACACAACGGTGATTTCGTCGTTGTGCAATATTCATTTCCTCAACAGATAATTAATTCTGTTGTGCGAATTCTGCGCAGGCATGTGCCTGACATGACATGCGCGGGGATATCTCGGCATTGACATGGCCATTCAGACAACAAAAAATGAAATTTAGCTGTTGTCTGAGATTCATAACACACAACAGTTGTGATTTCTTTGTTGTCTGAGATTCATAATACACAACAATTATATTGTTTATTTGTTGTCTGAGATTCATAACACACAACAGATATAATTTGTTATTTGTTGTCTGAGATATGTAACAGACAACTACAATGAAATGATATCTCTTGTCTGTTGATTGATTCAGACAACATGGATAATTTTATTTCTGTTGTGTGTTATGAATCTCACACAACAGAATTTTGTTATTTTCTGTTGTTGGTTGTTAGTTCACACAACAACTATATTGTCTTAACTGTGGTGTGAATATTGTAATCGAATTGGCTAACATCTAGTAACTGGTGTACGAGAAGCCTTAATTTTGAATCCTTTTACAGTCAAACAACATATTATTCTGCATTGTGTTGTATGACTGAACCTTGGACAACTGAGATTGCCTTATCAAATTGTGTGAGGAGAACTCAGACAACATATTCTTTTTATCAACCATTGTGTGAGCATTATAAACCAGTTGTGTCATTATTTTAGGGTCTGTTGTTTGTGCTTGGTTCTCACAACTTGGTTATGAACTGTTGTTTGTTCAATCATGACCTAACGAGCTGGAACAATTTTCCAGAAACAATGCTGCATGTATATTACCACAAAAATAGTACATATTACCAAATGAACAATACATATAAAGCCAAATGGATCCATATCATTAGTGTAACTATATAAGTTGAATTTGTCAAGTACAACTAAACATCCAAAGTAGATAATTAAACTATCAAACAAACAAAGAAATCATTCCTAGTCTAGCTAGACCAATGCATGCATAAATCAAAAGCTGATAATTATTTCATGTGATCGATATCTATCAGCACAAGCAAAAATTCATCATGCTTTCCAAAAACATATGCGATGGCTTCTACACGTATCTATTAACCACAAACCTAGCCCACTCATTCCTCATCTCATCAATTCCACTTGGGTATAAACAAGGTTGCTTCTCCTCTCCCACTGAAAAAAAATTCAAGTAACCCAAGTTAAAATTACCATAAAAAGCTTGTTGGAACACAAACAAAATAAACAAGCTTTAATTGTACCTTGTTAACAAATGAAAAGTCCTTATCCTCAATGATGTCTTTCATATATTGCATGATAAAGTAGCCACACTCCTTGCTGTTAGGTTGAGGAGGAATACCCTAAAAGCAGAAAATCTAGCATAGCTAAAAAAAAAAAAAGATTCCAAATTAATAATCATGGGAACCTAATCCAAATTTGCGTTCACAATCCAACATAGCAAATTTTAGAATCCAACATAGCGAATTTCTAAACATTCCAGAATCTAACATAGCCAAAATATACATACCGACAAATTTTTTCATACAAGCGAACTTTGGCCTTTCCTGCCCTTGTGTGCATTATACATGGATATTGCACTAAAGCAGAACACATGCACACAATCAGGTTTTAAGAAATAGCTATGCTACCTAACATGCATTATTCAAACTTGTATGAATGTGACTTACCTATCAACAATGGAAACCCATTCTCCAGTGGGTAATCACCTCCTCATAGGATCCATAAAACAGACAATTTCTTGTTCGGGATCGACAATAGCCAGCACCCAATGTTTACTATATAACAATATAATCGGATTTTCCATCACACTCCTAGCTCATCCTCTTTTTTGGAGTTAGAAACAGATTCTCTTAGCTCATCTTCATGTCTCTAGCATATCAAATCAAGAGATGTTAAGTCCAACACCCTCGCTGTTCATCTAGTAACTGAGTTGCAGAAGCTGCAGAACACCTAAACTATGATTACCCATATTAACTAATTTCAGTTTCCCTAGTCCCAGCTAATTGAGTTCAAATACACACTTTGCGTTAAAGATGAAGCTTAAATCAAAGGCTCACACATGACAATTACATAGCATGCTCCAGAAGGCATAAAGGATGCAAAATCATGTTAATGTTTCAGCTCTGGAATATGAATCTCCAACTGCTAATATGGAATGACACATGAAGAAAATTAATCCAGCCCCATTACATGAATAACCACATGACTTGACAAAGAGATGTACGCACAATATCCTAACATGAATGCTGACATGTAGAAATACAGACTTATATACACACATATATATATATGTACACATATATCACTTATGCGTCTTAAGTAGAAACAAAAGCAAACCTTTAATCTATTCCTCCATCATTTATAGATCTTTTGGTGGCTTGCAGAACATCATCATAAAAATAGTTCCTGGTGTCTCTAGAGTGTGGGATGTTATTCAATTTAGTAGGAACTCCCCTCCACTTATCTGTCAATTTGCAAAAGCAAAATATAAAAGGAGATGCAAAAACTATTGATCAAAAAGTTGAATATAATCTGGACATCGAAAACCATGGAAAATTGCACAGTATAGCCAAAATTTACCTGGACGAAAGATGACTGACTTAAACTACTCCCTGAAACAAAACAAATAGCCAAATTAAAGTAAGTTTTCAAATCTGCGTGATACTAGATCATGGTTCTCTTCAAAAATAGTCACCAGAAACCAATCAACAATCTCCTTCAAGAGAGACAGAGAAAAAAAAAAAGTTGCATTGGTATATGAGAACAACTCCTCTTCAGATATAATACCTCATAGCAAGTTTTAACACCATCCCTCTAGAATATTAATCATCTAGTTTAGGGAAAACTCATAAAAGTACTTAATTTCCTCTTCTTTTATTTATCGTTCAGCACGTGAGACAAAATGGAGTCTATTTCTCCAAAAATTACTTCTTTAGGATGGTTTCCATCAATCTGTGTATTCAAGAGATAAAGTGCAAGCTGCTTACACATATTCATACAGTACAGATAAAAGGAAAAATGAGAACAGTAACTAAGTTACCCGTTTCATTATGTTTGAGTAAGTGGATAAGATCGCATCTGCATTTTTCTTGTATATTTCAAGACGTGACTTCACATAGATGAAAACGGAAATTGAATTACATGTCAGCAACCAAATGTAAGACCTAACGATGGATTAATGATGAATTCGATTTTGCAATGAAGCCATACATATGCAAATGAGAGAACAGCCTAAGATAACTTGTATAAAGAACATGAGAGTAAAATGTAAGATGCCAATTTACTTTTTCCTCAGTGTCATCAGGCTAGGTAGGAAGTCTTGCTTGCTTTAATTTCCTCAGTCTCTGGTGGGAAATTTTTGACGTGGCATATCTTCCTTGTAACTGGGTCTAGCCTCCTTCCATCACATCTATCGTTTAGAATTTCATCAGGAACCTGAGTATTAAGAAATAACATCTATGTAAACATCAATTATTTTTTAAGCAATTTGGATGTAAGCAATAGTTATAAGATCACAAAACTATGAAATGCTTATAGTAAGTTCTGTACAAAAGTTCCAATCTATTTGCCAAATGAAAATCTGGGTAGTACTGTAGTACCATTAGAAACCATAAGCAATGAACAATGCAATATTTCTAACTCATGTGAATGCATGGACTGCATACAGCCGTGACGATTTCATCAGGAACCAAGAACTACCGAGCCAAACCAATCCCAATTGTAGAGCAATAAAGTACAATAGTAAAATTGCAACTTTTCAATCATCATCAAGAAGAAATTGAAGAAACCAAAACTAAATTTTCATAATTTCTACAACTCACCCTCTAATTTCTGCGAGATCACCTGTATATTCATAGCTAAGAGAGTGATAGAAGTAAAGCCTTGATGCCAGGACATCAACAGTTCTCCTATTCATGTTCTTTAGTCGAGCAATGCCAGCTGTGGCACAAGCTTTAGCCTACAAGACCACAACCCAAATGTTATTACAAACACAAATGCTCCCAGTTTCTTTTAAACTACAAGACCCACACGTAACAATGACTATATTCACTCACCTCACTGTGTATTCTTTCTGATCAATCAGAAAAATCAGCACCAGCAAGTAGCAGTAAATCTCTAGCTCAGGCGAGGCATGTTTCTTGGGAACTTGAGTAGCAGAAGTTGCGGTATCAACATCCATGTCATGCTCATCGTCCTGTATAACCAATGTTTCACAATCACAGACCTCCAAACATAAACTGAACACTGAAACATAGGGCTGGGATTTAGAACCGTAAAACTGGAGGAACCGCACCGAACCGCACTGAAAGTGTCTGTTCGGTTCGGTTCTACGACATATGTGTTAGCATTTTTCTCGGTTTGGTCCCTTGCAATGTCTACTCGGTTCGGTTCCGGTGCTTGATTTTAAAACCTCCTTGGAACCGAAATATAGATTTTAGTGTATAATTGGATAATAAGGCCGAGCTTATTTCTGTAAAATAGAACCTTTCTCATGTGATCAGGCACTTCCAAATGCGATCAGAACCTTCCATCTTATCTCATAATCTCCTATCCATTCGATCAAAACCCTAAAAATTATCTCTTCCCGAGTTCCCTTAAAGGCTCAAACTCTGATTCTCTCATAGTCTCAGTCTCCATCCTAGACGACTCTCACTCTCTCACTCTCTCAGAAATCCTATGATCAAAACCTAGACGAGCGAGACGACCTCCCTCAAAGTCTGGAACCCAGAAACCTGCATGATTTAGTAGATCCTCTGCGTCTTCGATATGTGTTTGCCATGGCTCAAGCTCAATATAAGCTTTGTGTTGGCCATTGCGTCTTCGATTTGTGTTGGCCATGGCTCAATGCCTCAATGTAAGCTTTCATTTTTCTCTCATCGCTCTGCAATTTCAATACATGACTCGTTGCCCGTGAAATCTGACCACTTTTTCATTTTCGTTTGAACCCAGTCCTGCAGTGAGTGCAACTGTGCAGTCCAGCGACTTTAGCCTCTGATTTCTTCCCGTGAGCACTTTGAGTGAAATTGGTAAGCTCCATAGTCCATGAATATTGTTGATCAATCAATCTGTCTTTAGTATTCCATTTCTGCATTCAGAACTGCTTGGTTTATTGCAAAATAATACACTGTTATTCCATTGTTTTGGATCTGTTGTTGACTGAGGTCTTTGTATTGGTTTAGGTAATGAAGCTCTGGTCTTTGTATTGGTTTATTACTTAAGCATCTTATGTGAAGTATATAAATAATCAAGAAAGGACATTAACTTCTTCAGAAGCTACTTATGTGAAGTATATAAATAGTATAGGGAGATTACCAATCTCCAACTTTCATTGAAAACTGGTAGTTGTGTAGCAAATATACCTGAAACCAAAGACTTATTATTGACCTCTTGTTGATTATCAATGAGAAAGCCAACAACCAAAAGGAGAAAATAAAATGTTTATATTCACTCGAACAGTTATGTTTGGTTTTCCTAGCCTCTTCCCCCTAACACTACCCTCTATTTCTGTATTTAAGGGAGTTACGACAGTTGCTTTTGGTCTTTCTCTTCGACAATGTCCACACCACAATAATCCTTGCTCATCTCTCTCATTTTATCTCCGTATGGTGCAGTTATACATTTGCTTTCGGGTTAAATTATATAACTTTGCTTTGATCTTAAGCATTCAATTATACTATAGAAAATACAAGAAATAGAATCAATCGATTTATTAATCAATATATAAATCAAGAGTTTTGAGGCTTCGGCTTCAGCCCCTACAACCAAGAAGAAAAAGCAGAAAAAATGATCCAATTCACTCAACAATCAAGGCTGCATAAAGGTCTGAACATTTTTGCTTCATTTGAAGTTCAATTTTTTTTTTAAATTATCCTATACCATTGACTGCAGATTTGTAATTTTCTATGTAGATTTAGTATTTATAGAAGGCTGGAAGCCTTGTTGCATTGAGGGAGAGGAAGCCATGCTGGAAATTTGTTTGCAGTTGTGCACTGATGAAATATTGATGAACGATTTCAACTTTAGGTTATTTGTTTCAGTTTGAGACTTTGAATTGCTCAGTTTCAGACTTTCATTATTTTAGTTTGCTGCAAATTGACGCAGCTGCATTGTTCAAATTGGACAGTCTATTCACTCTATTGTTTATTTTTATTTGCTGCAATTTGCTGGGAATGTGTATTATTGCAGACTTGCAGCTTTGCATTGTTCTGTAATCTGCTATTTTTGCAGTTCAGCAGTTTGCAGATTTTGAGTTTGTAGTTGTATAGTTTGCAGGAAATTGCTTATTTAAGTTTGTAGTTGTATTGCTGGAAATTGCTTGAGTGTTGAGTGTTTGACAGTTTGAGAATTTTGAGTATTTGATGGTTTAATGCTTTCATCAGTTTCATCTTTCATGCTTTGACAGTTTGGGAGTTTGCAGGAAATTGATTATTTGCTATGTTGATGTTGATTGTTGAATATGTAGATTGTAGATAATGTTGAGTTTGAATGATTGAATAGATTGTGCAATATTGAATCATTTGAATGTATGTATGGAAATCAAGAAAACTGGAAACTAGAAACTGCTGAAAACTGAAAAGCAGTGTTTTTATATGGAAAAACTGAGGAACCGAGTTTGGAACTGATATGAGATTGGAACAGAAAAACCGAGCTAGGAACCGAACTGAAAAACCGAGAAACCGACCTGAGAATGGTCGGTTCGGTTCTATATCGATTCTTGATCAAAAAAACATCAAACCTGAACCGATGATCACTTGTTGGTTCTGGTTCCGGGTTCACTAATTGAAACTGGAGAACCGACCCGGCCAGCCCTAACATGAAGCATCCGATAGAATATTAATAAATGACAAGCTGATTCTTAGTTTCCTGGCCAACTAAACATGGTATAAATTTCAGAAACTGCTCAATTGATGATATAATCAGCTCCAAATCAATGTGAACATAAAACGAGAACCACCTAAATATATCAAATAGGCAGAGAACGAAAAAATCAACAATCAGTAAAACCCTAACAATCACGACCCATCCAATTCTAGTGTATAACAATTTATTCATTCTCAATTACACTCGTCTAACTCTACAATGACATGAAGAAAACCCTAATTCATCCAAAATTCAAGTTTAGGCGCTCAGATCTTTCAAGGATTTAACGTTTTAGGCTCCGAACCTGGTTGAAGCAATAACCGGAGCAATGAAAAGGAAATTTGAGAAAGCGAAGAGAAGTTACTTACAGGTTGTTCGGCAACGATAACCGACGAGCTGAAGAGGACTGATGAAAGCTTTGATGTCGGAATGCGAGCCGCGGGAGAGAGAGATGGAGCGGGAGGGGGAGAAAAACCAAAACCAGGAGGAGGCTCAGGCTGTTGAGGACGGTGACAACGAGGGAGAAGAGGGTGAAGGTGAGGAAGGGGAAGGAAGAGGCTCCTATGAAATCGAATCCATTCGCTGGAAAAGGGTTAAAAAAAGATGGGTTTGTAGGTCTAAGGTCGAGAGAGAGCTCATGAGTCGAGTGTAGAGAGGAGGCCAGGCTATGCTCTTTTCTTTTCCCTTTCTTTTGGACACGATGTGGCAAAATTAAACCTAGCTAAAAATTCTCAAAGTTATTCACACAACTGACATCTCATTGACTGTCGTCTGAATGCAGCACTAAAAATCAAAATGTGAAATCACGGAGGGAAACATGGAGCCTACAGCATTTTGGCTCAAAATGTTGCCGCCCAGTTCCAAGTTCACACGATAGAAAATCTTAAATCTGTTGTACAATTAGAACAGCTTGCACTAGGCCTATCTAGGGGATGACATTCAAGCAAGCTTCATCAAACTTTGGTGATTATTTTTTCAATCACACAATGGAGATAATGAAACCCGTTGTACCTAGTAACCAAGACTCCAAAGTGGAGGGAAATCTGCCGCTAAATTTTTTAACACTCAGACGACGGACAATACCTAACTCCGTTGTGCAATGTAGTTTTGATAAAAAGGTTATCACTTTGTTGACACTCAGACAGCAGAATATCCCTAATACCATTGTACAATCGAGCTTACTCAAACACACAACAGATGATTTAAGTTCTGTTGTGTGATTAGTGTCTTCTGATTAACTTATTGTAGTAGTGAAGCTAGTGCAATAAGTTGTATTTACATATCTATTATGACTTTAGATTTTGATCGAATGTGATGATGTATATGAATACATTTGTAGACATAATTGATCTATTCCACTACTTAATGGTTTTAATTTAATTTAATATATATATATATATATATATATATTTTGATAATGTGGCATTTGAAGACACTATTCTAACAATTGGCTATTAACACTATAATTGGTGTATGGTAGCTGACATGACAACATTCTTTTGAGTTGAAAACCAGGCACCGTTTCAATTTTGGTAATCACCACTGTCATGTATTTAGTGGCTGCATAGTGGCTAATGAAGACATTGGTGGCCTTTGTGAACAATAGACATCCTTATAGGAGGGTGTCCTATAAGAAAAATTCTAGTAGTGAACCGAATCAATTAACTACAACCTCCCAACTTGAGATAGCTGAAAACCCATCCAAGAGCTTGGCTTACACCGAAACTTGTCTGCAATGGGAAGAAGATACTCCGACTTTGGCTTGCTTTTAAAAATTGGAACCCTAAGATATGTGAAGGGAAGACTACCCACTTCAATATCCAGAATTCGCTTGATCCCTTCCTGCTTATGAAGAGCTGACTTGCCAATAAAAAGTTGAGACTATTCCTTGTTGACCGACTGACCATATTTAGGGTATACTCCTCCATGAAGCGCATTAGAGAAATTAAACTTCTTTTCCTGCGTTGTAAAAAGACCATAGCATCATCTGCGAAAAGAACATGAGTAGGAGGACTAACGCCCATCTGAGCTACAATACTCTTGATCTTTTGTTGGTCTAATAGCATTGCAATTCCCCTGCGTAAAACCTCTTCTCCCAGGCCAAAAAGCAAAGGAGAAAGCGGGTCACCTTGACGCACCCCATGAGTACATTTAAAATAGCGACATATTTCACCATTTACACTAACAGAAAGATGAGTCGATCTTAGAATATTATGAACAAAATTAATAAAAGCCTCACAGAACCCAAAAGCTTGAAGGACCCTAAGCAAGAAATTCCAATCAAGAGTGTCAAAAGCTTTTCGGATGTCAAATTTGATGGCCACATTTCCATGCTTGCAGTCGGTGTGAAGGAAATTAATGCATTCCGATGTACTGATAATTGGATCAACAATTGAACTGCCTTCAATAAACGCACTCTGATTATGAGAGATAATTCTTGAAGCAACCATACCAAGCCTGTCAGCTAAAATCTTGGTAATAATCTTGAAAATAAAATTAGCTAGGGCAATAGGACAAAAATCAATAGGACTCACAGATTCCAATTTTTTTGGGAGAAGAATAAGCAAGTTGTTGTTAAATTGGGGCATGATGAAGCCACCTGAGAAGAAGCTTTGAACTGCACTGACAACATCATATGAAATTATTGACTAGCAGCGCACATAGAAACTTGCCCCAAAACCATCTGGACCTGGAGAGCAAAAATAATCCATTGCTTTGACAGTATCCCAGATTTCCTCACATGTGGGCATAGAGATAAGAGAAGAGTTCTCAACTTGTGAAAGAGTCCTCAAAGTGCTTGACAATGCATGCAGCAATAGAAGTCTGACCATGAATGGTCTCTTGGCCAACTTCCAAAGAAGAGATGGACTTGTTGATCCTTCGCACCTTGACCATGTTATGTAGGAAACTTGTGTTTCAGTCACTATCCTGTAACCACCTCAATATAGCTTTATCTTTAAGCAAGGTGGCATGCATGGCTCGATCAGACAGATAAGTGACTTGAGCCTCCCTCTCCAAAAGAACTCTGCTTTCTGAAAGCCCTAAAAAGAAATCTCAGCTTGAATAGTGTCTAATGCCAACTTGGAGGCGTCAACTCTTCCAGTGACATCTCCCATGTTAACCTTACTCTAGTTTCTTAACATACTCCTCAAAGCACGAAGTTTAGAAGCGAAAACAAATTGTGGGCAGCCAATGAAGTGTAAAGAGCTCCAAAAAGCATTGACCGCTGTCATAAAATCTAGATGATGTAGCCAAAACCTCTAAAATCTGAAAGGAGCTTTAAAAGAAGCTCCCAAACGAGAACAATTAATCATAATGGGACAATGATCCGAGGAAGCCTTGGTGAGAGTTAGACAATCTAAAACAGACCAATAGTTCAACCATGCCAAGTTTCCTAGGGCCCTATCCAGCCGGACTTCCGTATGCCCATTAGACCAAGTATAAGCCAGACCTCTTGTGGGATTGTCAAATAAATCATAAGAAGTACACATATTCTGAAAATCCCGGCAAGAAGCTTTGTTTAGAAGACCACCCCCACGCTTCTCATGAGCTCCTTCCCTAAGAATGAGCCAGGGACCCTGAACATGTGAGAGCTTTACCTGTTCCAATTCTCACCAAAGTTGACATCTACCAGAAGCACTAGTCTTTGCATAAACTGTAGTTATTACACACTGCAGGCCATCAAGATCGCACCTGACTATGATATGTTGATCAGTGGATGTGATAATATGAAGCCTAAGAGCTTCAATACATAAGAACCATAGATTAGGGGCTAGTAGACCCCTTTCATTAGTAGCAACTAAAAGGAGACCCAGAGATCTTCAAAAAGAGAAAGGAATACCACTAAATAAAGTGAAGGGCTCAGAAATACAAACAATAATAGGACGATGAGCTCGAATCATAGCTACCAATGGCCGTTGGGTGTCGTCATTCGCTATGCCCCGAGTATTCCAATATAAAACTTTCATTAAAAAAGCTTGTGTTTTGCTCATTTCTGGAGGAGAACTCGCTTATTTGGCACACGATTATTTGATCTAGCTCTCAACTTTTGTTTTCTAGTTTCTTGAGAGCCTTCTTGGCATGTTTGGATACAACCAGAGTGAACTAACCCTCTTCCCTAGACTCGGGATATGAGGCCACTAAATTGTCATCAATATTTGTTTCAGCCCCAGCTTTGTTGAAACTATCTTCTTGTTGAAGCAAAGCCTCCTCAGCTTACAAAAATTGATTCTGCACACATGTAAAGCCTGGTGGAGCAGAAGCAGTGGAGGAGCTTGTCACTCCAAGCTCACTGCCAGATAAATTTAAAACCAGTTCAACCGGAAGAGGCTGGGGAACAATTTTTTGAACAACAATATCATCAGTTTGAACAAAATCATCCACGGCCTCAACTGTAATGGTAGGATGTGGAATGGGAGATGATCGATAGGTGCTGGCATGCTGTTCTGCGTTGGGCTGCTGCACGCTAAGCTAAGTGCTAGGTTACTGCGCTCTAATCGCCGCGCTGGGCATAGATTTGGTATGCTGCGCAGCTTGCTCTGTGCGATTTGCACTACAATGGCACATTGGGCGCCGGCCTGCTGCGCTCTGTCTGCAGTGCTTCCCCTCTTGTACCCATGAAGCCTAGAGCAATCACGGAGTGTGGAATGGCTCCGGATAGGTGAGTCCTTATGGTGTAGAGCCCTAGCCCTAGCCTTGCAATTTGAGGCAATGTGACCAACAGTGCTGCAGTGAACACAGAAGCTTGGCAAGGATTCATATTCAATTCCTATCAAGACTGCATCTCCATTGGCTTTGAGGACCTAGAGTTGATCAATATGGGGACGAGAGAGATCGACATAAATCAGGATTCTGGCATAAAGCCCTACTGAACGATTGGTAGTCTTTGGATCCAACTTTACCTGCATACCAAATCCACTAACAATCTCAAATAGGGCTTGTGGCTCCCAGAATGCAAACTCTAAATCCCAGAACCTTACCCATACTTGAGCAAAAGTGTTCTTATAGGTTGACGGGGAAAAAATCAGAGTCCATTTGATGAGTTGTAGAATGCCTGGATGCATACTAATAGATCGCATGGACCAAATTCACTGCATATCATCTGGGGATTGGAATTGTAGCATCAAGAAACCCTTGCCAAGAGGGGCCACCTGCCAATCTGATAAAGAAGGCCAGCATGTACGTAGACGATTGGCCAATTCGTGCGACTTAGGGAACACTCTATTAGGGGGGGGGGGTAAGCAGACGACTAATAAGATTAGATTTGCACCTTTCCAAACCTCACAGATAGGGTTTATCCGAGATTTGGAAGCTAGTCAAACCATTTTCCAAGGAGGGCAAAGGCAGCTTGTCTAAGGCAATGTTCAAGGGAGGGGTTTGAGATAGAATGGAGGCAAAAGAGGGTTTGTGTTTAGAAGGTTGGTTGTTGGCACCTCCAGCAGCGGCAGAGCTATTGTGAGGGTGAGGCGGGGCGGTCATGGCGGCTGTTCAAGGTTCAAAATTCCTCTAGCTATACCTTCCCGCTTAGGTAATCTAACAACATCACTTAGATCTCTATCCTTAAGGTCCAATTTGTTGAATTCCACCGTGGAGCCTTTTACTTGATTGTTAGTAATTGTGAATGAGTTTGAATATATTTTGTTGGGAAAAATAAAATATAATTGCTGTTTAAGGAAATCGATATTTGGGAGAGAATTTGCTGTGCTTTCATTGATAATAGGGGTCTCTTTGTATAGAGGATTACAAGCACAAAATCAGAGTTATACATGGAAATATAATTGGCTAATGATTTTGATATCTACGTATATCTCTAATACAAATCCTATTACAACTTGAATAAGTAACCTAGAGTTTGGGCTAGACACATATTCAGGATTTACTTAAACACTCTCACTTGTGTTACCCAAATGTGGTGCTCCTCTCGTTGCCTGGTCAAAAACCTTGTCGAGTAACAAAAATCCAGTGGGACAAAAATAACCTCGGTTGAATGAGAAAAAGAGTACAACACACCTTCACGTTTCGAGACCATACATGTAGACATCTCCCTCTGATGTCTGCATCTCCACCTGATGACTACGATCATGGGAGTTCGGATAACTTCTGTAAACGATGCTACTGTTAATGTCTAAGATTCAGCGGTGGCTAAACCTTAGTTAACGCTGGTTCGATGGGTGGACCGTTACTTGTGGTGTGATCGATACTTCCGCTACCTATCAAGTAAAATACAAAGGGTATCAGAGGGAGACCGTGCTGGGCTGTCTTCTCTTCTCCGATGTCTAAGTTAGTTAATGTATTTGTGTTGACAAAATAACAATAGGTAAGTAGTAAATGCGTAATTAATGAGGAGAGAGGAGAGAACCTTCCATGTTTTCGATGTGGGACTGATATGCTTCAGTTCCTAGCTTCTGGAGCTTCTGATGCTATCTTGACGTGGTACGTTGGCGGTGGTCTGGGGGTGAACCGGGGCTCAGGCTATAGCCTGCTTGGTTGTGTTTCCGTAGGTCACTCCGCTGGTGGGAGTTGGTACCGCTGGAGGTAGCATGAGCATGGCTCATTATAGCTAATTATACTTGGCAAATGCTCATGTAAGTATAAGTCCCCCAAGTCCCCAGTCAAGGAGGGCAATCTTGGTTGGGGAGTTGCCTAATGGTTTAAAGCGTTACTTTCGCTAGACTTGCAAATGCATAATTAGCGTTGGTGCATTGTCAACCATAGACTACTGAGCAAACACTTTATACCCTTTCGGGTGGGCCCCTGCTAGGTCCTCCCAGGGAGTCCCCCACTCCTTGGCTGAGATAGACATCCGTTTGGTCGGTGTATTGTTTGTTGAGGGGAGCTGCGCTGAGCAGGGTGTTGGGTAGCGAGCCCAATTTTTTGATACCCGAGTGGAGGGATTCAACGTGCCTGATCAGGGCCGTCATAGACTGTTAACTTGTCCCCATGTCCCGGAGGGGTGTAGCCTGACTAACGTCGTGTGGCGGTCGTTGTCAGAGTGAGGCGTTGCCTTGGGAAGTCCCTACAAAGATAGTAAGCCGCCAGTAGTGTCATGGGGACCTCTGGTTGTAGCTCGGTGAGCGCTGTTGTGCTCAAGGAGACTTGCAGGATAAAAGGGGAAAAGTCCGCTAGCGGTGTTGCACTTAGTGGAGACTGCCTCACTTGCAAGATGAGAAGGGAAAAGTTCCGCTAGTGGAGTTACGCTTAGCGGAGACCGCCTCACTTGTAAGATGAAAATGGAGAAGTCCTGCTAGTGGAGACTACCTCACTTGTAAGATGAAAAGGGAGAAGTCCCGCTAGCGGAGTTGTGCTTAGCGGAGACTACCTCACTTGCAAGATGAAAAGGGAGAAGTCCCGCTAGAGGAGTTGTGCTTAGCGGAGCGTCGACGATTGGTATCCTTGCCCTTTTGATTTTTATTTTGGATAGACGCTTCGTCTGTTGGCTCTCGACAAGTGGCCGTCATGTACTGGGTTAGTGTGTGGGATGACGTCCCTGCAGCACGTCCCTCCTCCCCATTATTGCGAGTAATTATTGATTTTGTAACCGAGGCAACGCCTCGGTTAATCCGGAGAGTAAGTACGGTCGTGGGGCACGTGTATGGCTGTTGTGTTTCAGCGGACGGCCTAGATTGGTTTGATGTTGACATAAAGATAGGGAAACCACAGTGGTTTAGCCATCTTCTTCACTTCAAATCCTAAGTCGTCATGTTCGAGCTTTTCTTCTGTTATCTGGGATTTCGAGGGTTTCATTCTGTAAATCGAGTGAGATCGTTGTCTGCCGAAGAAAAGGGTCTATTGAAGTGAAGAGGGATATCCCCACACGCATCAGCACTAGTGCTTTTCAGGTTGGTGATCTGAGCTTCGTCTCTTTTTTGTTGTTTCTGTCAATTTCTATTTTGGCCTTTTGAAGTGATTTTTGTCCATCCTCTGTGTGTGTTGAGGGTCTAGAATGATTTTTTGGGATCGGCTTACGCGTTTTGGGAGAGAGTTGGGGTTCATGTATTGTCTAGATGGTCGAATCTGGGGTTTGGATGCATATGCGCTGTGCTCTTGTTTTGGTATTTTCTGGGTATGGTTGTTCTTGATTGAAAACTGCCATGGGGTTAGCTTAGATCGTTGTTGAACTAACTGACCTGGGTTTTAGGGTTTGTGATGGCTAGCGTCGTAGAGATCTCGAGCAGTGAGGATTCCGGGTCTGACGTGTCACTGAGCGTGGCGGATAGGATATTTATTGACTCGTTGCGTCCGTCTACCCATGCAGGAACCTCACTGTCCGATCCGCTAGATATCGAGCTGCTGCAGACAATACCCTGGGAAGTGGCAATGGATCGTACCGGGCGCGTCGAGTGTTCTAGGGTAAGAGGGTGAGACCGCCGCCCGCCATCGTCGTGAGGAGAGGCTAGCCAGTAACAGCGGCGCTAGTGGTTCTGCTGAGAGGGGAGAGGCTGGCAGTGAAGAGATAGAATCAGCCTGGGTTCTACGTGATGGTACCGCAGTTGATGAGGCGGGAGGGCCAATGACTGTGGCCGCCATCAGCCGTTTGAAGCGGGTGTTTCGCCTTCCTGGCGTGGTGAAGTTGCGCCTGCCAATCGCTGATGAGAGGGCTTCTATTTTGCCGGTGGGGTACTCTGCCGTTCATGAGGCCATCTTCCACCAAGGTGTCACCTTTCCACTACTTCCCAACCTCCAGATCCTAGTGTGTAAGTTCGACCTTGCATTTGGGCAAATTTTCCCTAATATGTGGCGGCTATTGATGGCGCTGAATTAGCTTTGGCGTCTGTCTGGGTGTGAAGGGCAGACTGTGGCGGAGGTACTCCATTTCTACGAACTTGTCTACATTAGGCGATAAGGGTGTAGCAGACAGTTAAACCTCACTCTCCGACAGGGGGCACCGATCCTAATAGGGAACTTGAAGGATTCAATGTCTCCCTGGAGGGGGACCTTTTGTGTTGAGACCTCGGGGTGGGAGTACGACGTAAGAGCAAACGATAGGGCACCGACGTTTAGGATTAAGTCAGACTTTCAACCAATCCGAGGTTGTTGCCAGTCTCCGCTGACAATATCTGGCGGATTTTCTATATGATGCCTTTGTGCTTTTTGTTCTAGTCATTGCCTCTTTTTCTTTGAAGCGGGCTTGCGTTTTAATTTGACGCGCGAGGAGCAGTGCCGCGTAGTGAGGATCAAAGGGTGTTGGCAGAACTGCAACCTTCTTGACCTTCACCTGCTCATTGGTTGGGAGTTGTTGTTCGACCTGCAGCTGAAGTTCGCCCTCGGTAAGTATCTCCCGCCAACTTGTGATTTACTTCAGTTTTTTTTTATTATTATTTTTTATTTTTTATTATATATATATATGTTGACTAGTGCTGTGCTTGTCTAGATACATCGCCGGGTAATAATGCGAGCCATGACGCCTTCGATAAAGCCATGGACCGTGCCGAAATTAACAACTTTTTGGAGGGCATGTACGCCGCTGGGCTTGCGGCCCAGTAAACAGTCGTCGATCCACAGACACTGGCGGTGAGCCAGTCAGAGACTCCTGTGGTGTTGCCAATGCTGCACCACTCTCACTCGGCGCCGATGGTTCGCCCGTGGTTTAGGAAGAAACTGGAGCAGATCACGGGGCTGCTGACGGGAGCAGGGTGCAGGCCGCCCCTGAGAAGGTAAGGGAGAGAGTGCCCGCCAACCGTCGTGGGCCGTAGAAGGATAGGGCGGTGTCAGGGAGGGAACCAGTTACCATTGCGGTGGAGCTGCAGGTAACCTCGAGGCTTGTCGCCGCTGGTGCCACACGGGCGATTCTTCAATGGAAGCGGCGGCAGAATGACGCCGACGAGGGAGATGAGGCAGCCGATGCGGAGACTATCGGAGCCCACCACCAGAAGAAGGCCAAGCAAACTACGCAGCCGGTGACTGGGGAGGTGAGGGCGGTCTAGACTCATTCTCCTTCTATGCAGCATTTCTGACTGATCCCGAGCCGAAGTTCTTGTTCCATCTCTATGAACAACTCGGGTTCGGTGGGCTGGATGGGACCGTTCGCTCGACGGCTGTTCAGCAGTCGCCGTTCAGCTCAGCGTTTGGACATCTCTCCATTGGGCTACACGAGCAGTTCCTGGCGGCGTCGAGCCAACCTTGGATTGAGAGGCAACTGAGGGAGGAGATCAATGGTCTCCAGAAGGAGTTGCAGGAGGCCCAAGACAAGCTAGCGGAGACTGAGCGGCAGTTGACCAAGGCGGAGTGCGATGCTTTGGATGCCTGCGGCAAGCTAAGTGTTGCCATTGAGCAGGATATCGAGCAAAATGACCGCGTGTCCTAGCTAGAGCAAGACATTGTTGCTTTGCTGAAGGATCAGCTAGCGGCGAAGGCTAAGAAAGTTGAGATCCTTCAGCGGGATTCTGCCGCCAAAGCTGAGGAGCTGAAAAGGTTCGAGGATGAAGTTGCCCTGCTGGGAGGTGAGAGGAGTCGCACAGAGGCCGCAGCAGTCGAGTCATTTAAGCAGTCCTCGGCGTATAAGCAAGCGCTGAAGGAGGCGTCGAAGGCTGGTGCAGTCGCCAACTTGAACCTGCTGAACCAGAAAGGTGCTATTGACTGAGTGAAATCATCCCAGTCTGCCAGCATGTCGAGCCAGCTGCCTATACCAGTGCGTGGGTCTGCCGCTGTTCAGACTGGAGATGCCTGTTCTGGCAGTGGCGAGAGTAGTCATGGTTTGACAGATGAATCTCAGCGGACTCCACCTCCTACCCAATCCGAAGTGTCTCGTGCCGAGTTCTTGGCGGCCCACACTAGGGAGGATGGCACCATAGTGACGTTGAGTCCCACCGCCCGTGGTTTCGATCAGACAAGTCGTCTGGTTAATCCATAGCCGCCGGCAAACAAAAAGAGTGTTGCTGCTACTCCCAACAATCCATGAAGACAGCTTCGTAGCTTTTTGTAATGCCGCTGAGGATTTTTTTTTTCTAAGACTATTTTTGGGCGGGGAGTCCCGACCCTAAATATATGAAGTATTTGGTATTTGCCCCTGAAATTGTTCCAAGTGTGGAATTGTTTAATGATTGCGTTGGTTGAACGTTGCTATGCCGCCAAAGCTTTGACTTGAGCTTTTGCTAATTAACGAAATATTAAAGGAATTAAAATTGTTCCAAGTGCACGATGTAGTGGACGTGGTCCGCCGAATATTGTTGGCGTTGCTAGTTAACTCTTGTGCTTGGACTTGGTGATAATGGTTTGAATAATTCCTCGTTTCATTGATAGCTGACAGATCAGCGTTTACAAAAGTGGGGTTGTAGCCATTGGGTAGCTTCCCTTAGCCAAATATTGAACAAAAATTTAGCTAAGTCAAGATGCTCTTGGGTAGTGGCACAACTATTTATAGTAATATCGAAGGTGTTCGGTATTCCAAGGGTGGATCATTGTGACGCCATCCATGTTCATTAAGTAGAAGGTGCCAGGGCTTACGACTTCCACTATTTTGTATGGTCCTTCTCAAGAATGCCGTTGGTGGTGGAATAACTTCCTTCATTACCCAGTCCCCCAGTTGGAGGTTCCGGGCTTTGACTCTGGCGTTGTAGAAACGTGATACCTATTGCTTGTTTTGCAAGTTGTGCAAATGGACCTTGTGGCGTTTCTCCTCGAGGAGGTCTTTGTCGAGTTTGATGTCTTCGTCGTTGGTCTCGAAGTTGTAGCCCTGGACCCTAGCGGTAGTTTGGGTTACTTCAATAGGTAGGGCGACCTCAGTTCCGAACATCATGCAGAACGGTGTTTCACCGGCGGAGAAAGTTGGGGTAGTCCTGATGGCCTATAGAACTTCCGGAAGCATCTCCGCCCATAAACCTTTGGCGTCGTCGAGCTTCTTTTTTAGCATCTTCTTAATTATCTTGTTTGCTGCTTCGACTTGGCCGTTGGTTTAGGGGTGAGCGACAGATGCAAAACTCATCTTGGTGCCCAGGTTAGCGGTGAAAGATATGAGTTCCTTGTTGTTGAACTGTGTGTCGTTATCTGTGATGATGGTGTGGGGGACGCCGTAGCTGCAATAGATGTTCTTCCAGAGGAAGTGATTTACCTTGGTGGTAGTTATTGCCGTCAGCGGTTTCGCCTCTATCCACTTACTGTTATAGTCGATGGCGACAATGATGTACTTGAACTGGCCCTTGGCAGTCGGGAATTTGCCAAGCAACTCCAGGTCCCACGTGGAGTGAATCCACGGGCCAATGATGATTGAGAGGGGTTCTACCGAGGCATGGGGGAGGTCAGCGTATTGTTGGCATTTGTGGGAAGACCTTGACACCTTTCTTGCGTCATCGCTGAGAGTGGGCCAGAAGTAGCCCTGCCGCATCGTGCGATTGGCCAGAGACCTGGCGCAGGAATGGTTACTCCATTCTCCAACGTGTATCATTGCTAACATGACCTTTCCTACCTCCTGGGTCAGACACCGGAGGTTGGGGTGGGTGAATCCTTGGCGGTAAAGCCTGCCATTCTGGATATTATAGCGGGTTGCTCTCCGTTTGACTTGCCGTGCCTCGACCTTATCCGCTGGCAATGTCCCATTGCGCTTGTATTCGATGATTTCATCCATCCAACTGGGATTGACCTCAATGTTGAAAATCTCCGCTAGGGTTTTGGTGATGCTTAGCTTGTCAAGGCACTCCACCCTTGTGTCCGCTGGACTTTGGTATGGTTGGGCTATTGGTAGTCTTGCCAGTGAATCAGCCTTGACATTCTTTTCCCTGGGGATCTGTGTGATGGTGTGAAATTTGAATTTTTTTAGGAGTGTCTTGACATTCCTCAAGTATGCCGCTAACTGCTGGTACTTGGCCTGGAAGCTGTCGTTGACCTGGTTAACAACTAGCTGGGAGTCGCCGAATATGTTGACACTGTCAGCTCCTGAGTCGATGGCGAGGAGTAAGCCAGCAATGAGAGCTTCATACTCCGCCATGTTGTTTGAGGCTTTGAAATTGAACTTTAATGCGTATTCCACGTTTAGTCGCCCTGGTCCTGTTTAGATGACTCCGGAGCCTTTGGCTTTGGCACAAGCGGAGCCATCAACGTGGTGGTTCCAGTCTGACCACTGCTGGGGGGCTGGTTCCCGAGCGGTTACCATTTCTGTGCTGGCCTCTTTTGCCCCTATGTTGGTTTCATCCTGACGCTCGGTAAGCTCAGCGATGAAATCTTCCACTGCCTGGACTTTCATGGTGGTCCTTGGCTTGTAGTTAATGTCGAACTCGCTGAACTCGATGGCCCACTTGCTGAGGCGCTCGAAGTGTTCAGGGTTCTGCATTACTTACTTCAGTAGCTGGTTTGTTAAGACATGAATTGTGTGGGCCTGGAAGTATTTGTGGAGGCGCCTAGTGGCGACAATGAGTGCGAGAGTGAGCTGCTCCAGGGGGGTATACCTTGTTTCCGCCCCGTTCATGGTTCTGCCTGCGTAGAATACTGGGAGCTCCTCATAACCCTCTCGTCGTATGATGGCGCAACTTACCGCTGATGGGGATACCGCTAGGTAGATGTATAGTATCTCACCCTGTACCGGAATGGAAAGAAGTGGGACTGCTGCCAAGTACTCCTTCAAGCTTTGGAACGTCGCCTCACAGTCTGGGGTCCAGTCGATTTCTTTCTTGTGGGTCCTCTTCAGAACTTTGAAAAATGGGAGGCACCTGTCAGTGAGTCTGGAGATGAACTGAGAGAGAGATTAGTTTGCCTTGGAGGCTCTGAATGTGTACCTTCCATTCTGAAGCCTTCATGTTGAGGATGGCTTGCACCTTGTCAGGATTGGCCTCTATGTCCCGTTCACTGACAAGGTAGCCCAGAAATTTGCTAGCAGTGACGCCAAAGAAACAATTTTCTGGGTTGAGGTGCATACCATAAGCCAAGAGAATGGTGAATATGATTTTGAGGTTTGCCACGTGTCCGCTGGCTTTGATGCTCTTGACCAGCATGTCGTTTACGTAGACTTGGATGATCTTGCCGAGATGCTTAGCAAACATGGCATTCATCAACAGCTGGTAAGTTGCACCAGCGTTTTTCAAACTGAAAGGCATGACATTGTAATAGTATAAGCCATTGTCGGTGGTGAGGGTGGTGCATTCTTGGTCTATGTGGTGCATCTTGATCTGATTATAGCCGGAGAAGGTGTCTATCATGTTGAGCAGCTCGTGTCTAGTGGTTGCATCAACCAGTTGATCGATGCGGGGTAGCGGGAAGATATCCTTAGGACATACCTTGTTAAGACCTTTGAAGTCGACACACATCCACCATTTTTCACTAGGCTTTCTGACCATGACCAAGTTGGAAATCCACTGAGGGTAATTGACCTGGCGGATGAACTCAATGCCCTGAAGCTTGGCGACTTCTTCCCCTATTGCATGATATCGCTATTCATTGAAGGCCTTTCGCCGCTGCTTGAGAGGATAAAAGGATGGTTTGATACTCAACTTGTGTGTGATGATCTCAAGGGAGATTCCCTGCATATCAACGTAGGACAACATATCAGAGTAGGACAATGCAAAGACGGCGGCGTTGTCACGTAGAAATTGAGTGAGTTCAGCAGCTATCTCTGGGGCTAGCTCAGCGCCGATGCTGACCGTCCGCTCAGGGTGCTCATCGGAGATGCTGATAACCCTCAAGGATGTCTCTGGGTTGACTGGCTCCTTTTCACATATTTCTCCTCGTCATCCCGAGGGTCCTCAAAAATATTGGCCGCTGGTACATGGTTTCCTACCGTTAGGATCTCATGGTGGCACGCCGACCGTGCCACCGTTGTTGAGTAACATTCTCGTGCCAACTGTTAACTTCCTTTCACACAGCCTGTCCAGTTGGGCGAAGGGAACTTCATGAGAAGCATGTATCCGGCTATGATGCACTTGAGTTTGTTGAGTACCGGTCGACCAATGATGGCATTATATGAACTGAAGCAATAGACAACGATGAACTCCGTATGTACTTCCGCTGTAAATGGACTAGAGCCGATGACTAGACACATGTAGTCAGAACTGAGTGGTTGTGTGACGTCACCGGAGAAGCTGAGCAATGGCTCATGATCTTAGAGTAATTTTCTATTCCGTTGGAGTTGGTTATAGCAACCATTGAATATGACATTGACAGCGGATCCGCTGTTAACAAGGACCCTTCCCACTGACCATTTATCGAGCATGGCGTCGATCAGGAATGGATCATCGTGGGGCAGACGTACTCCGCGCTCCTCCTCCTCCAACAAGGTAATGGGTTCCCAACCAGACTTTGGGAGTTTAGCGTATCTCTTATAGCGGATGTTGCAAATTTCTTTGGGGTGGTTAGAGCGTTCATAGCGCTTTCTTGCCCTATGAGACATGTTGGTGATCGGAGCACTACCGTCGATGGTGTTGATGCGTCACATAGGTTCGATGTTGACGACCATATGTGGCGGTTGGTGTACATTGAATTGTTCCATCTTACCATCACAGTACAAAGTCTCAATAGCTGTTTTGAGAGCGTTGCAATTGTTGGTGTTGTGACAGCTGTCCTCATGGTATTTACACCACTTGCCGGTGTTTCTTGGTTTTCCCACTCTTGGGTACTTTCTTGGGGGTGGGGGTGGGATTTGATTTTTACACTGGTCGTATATCTCTTCATACGAGGCTGTGAGGACTGTAAACACTACGTACCGCTGGGATGACTCCGTCTGTTTGTTACGGTTATCCCATTGGGATGACCAGTGCCCTTGTTGTAATGCTGGTCCTTCTGCCGCTTGCTCTGGTAGTTGCCATGTTGCCACTCTCTCTTCTTATCAGTTGGTGGCATAACAGAGTTTTTGCTAGCGGTCTCCTGATGGCTGGAGGAGGGCTGAGTGGACTTTGCCGGTGTTGGGGGTGATGGTGGGGTTTCTCCATATGTGATGAATTCTGCTTGTGCATGGATGACTGTGTTGCTCATGACGTGGTCATACGCAGCATTTGGATGATTGTAATTGAGGTGATAGAGAAATGGTCCCTTGAGGAGACCTTGCTTAAAGG
Organism: Rosa lucieae; assembly: GCA_024704745.1. Classification (NCBI taxonomy): domain Eukaryota; kingdom Viridiplantae; phylum Streptophyta; class Magnoliopsida; order Rosales; family Rosaceae; genus Rosa; species Rosa lucieae. Next base: position 18,052,119 of record CM045493.1, on the reverse strand, counting down.
CTGCCAATGCCATTGTTTTGTCGAGGTCGTGACACTGAGATGCTGCCGCCCCCCACCTGGTGACAAATGCCTTCAATGTTTCGGTCGCGCCCTGCTTGAAGTTGAACAGTTGAGTTGTGTTGTGATTTCCGGCGGCCAATAGGATGAACCGAGACAAGAAAGCATTTGATAGTGCATGGAATGAGTTGATGGATCCTCATGTGCATTCAAAGAACCAGCTCATTGCCTCATTATCTAGTGTTTCGCTGAACAAGTGGCAGAGTGTTGCGTCATCAAACCCCTTGTTGTTAGTGACTTTTTTGAATGTGTCCATATGGACGAAAGGATCAGTCATGCAGCCATAATGTGGCATTTTTGGTGTCTTTGTATGTGCTGGTCTGACGGCCTGTAGGATTCTTGCAGTGAATGGCCCTGGCCTGAACGCAAAGAGGGGATTTGGAATTGGCGCTGGGGCATCTGCCTTCGCCTGGATTAGCTTTGCTCTAATTGCTGCATCCTTTCCAGGATTAGGGCTGTTGCATCCCCAACGGCCCCACTGGAGATTCCGCTGGACCAGGTCCTGCTTGGGGACAGGTGGATTACCTTCAGTTCTAGCCCTTGCTGCCGAGCGGTTAGTATACGGCTGTGACTCTGCTTCTTGCTTCAACATTAGTCGTGGCAGGGGGGTGGGCCCATTCCTTCCAGTTCTGGTGGGTTCAGTGGTACTTACATCTGTATGATTGGTACAGGTACCAATCTGCCGGTATTTGATTGACTACGTCTGGTGCTCCGCTATTGCTCGCTCTGCGCTGGGTTAGCGTTTGCCTCCAGCGCCTTTTTCAGTTCATCGAATTTTGACATCAGCGTGGCCACCTGCTTTTAGGCCTTGGCCTTTTCTCTGCGCTCTTGTTCACATTTCTTGTTTGCCTTGTGGAGGTCCGCCAATGCCAGCTCATACATAGCGGCGAGATCCTGACCTGCATAGTGGGCGACTGCTGCCCGGTGGGGCCTCGGCTGCAGTTTGGGTCGGCGGGACTTGGGATGAGCCCTGGGGTTCAACACTAGGGTTAATCGGAGTGTTGAATAGTGCTCGGTTAACGTTAGCCGCGGGGTTGGTGGGATGGGGGTTGGCAGATTGATCCGCTTACTCCTCAGCGTTTCCCTCGCTACCGTTAGTCATGGTGATTGTTGTGATGAGATGGCCTTTTGTTCAAGGATTCCCACAGACTACGCCAATGTTAATGTCTAAGATTCAGTGGTGGCTAAACCTTAGTTAACGCTGGTCCGATGGGCGGACCGCTACTTGTGGCGTGATAGATACTTCCGCTACCTTTCAAGTAAAATACAAAGGGTATCAGAGGGAGACCGTGCTGGGCGGTCTTCTCTTCTCCGATGTCTAAGTTAGTCAATGTATTTGTGTTGATAGAATAACAGTAGGTAAGTAGTAAATGCGTAATTAATGAGGAGAGAGGAGAGAACCTTTTATAGGTGGGAAGAGGCTGACCTCTTCCATGTTTTCAATGTGGGACTGATATGTTTCAGTTCCCAGCTTTTGGAGCTTCTGATGCTATCTTGACGAGGAGTGTGGCGAAGCGTTGACGGTGATATGGGGGTGAGCCGGGGCTCAGGCTATAGCCTGATTGGCTGTGTTTCCATAGGTCACTCCGCTCGTGGGAGTTGGCACCACTGGCGGTAGCATGAGCGTGGCTCATTATAGCTAATTATGCTTGGCAAATGCTCATGTAAGTATAGCTACCAACATGTTTCTCAAAAGTGGAATTTAGGCAATGACTTAGTGAACAAGTTTGTCACACTGCACTCAGATCGAACCTAGTTCACTTTAATCTTTGAGGAGAGTCTGTTGTTAGTGATGATGCTTGGTGTTGTCGCATTTGATGTAGCCTTACTTCATATGTTCAAAGTAAGTAGCACTATCCTCATAAATGCTCATAGGCTAATCTGTGGTAGAATTCTGTATATACATAGTAGTTACCGGCCATAATCTGCACTCATACTTAACCATGTCACCTTGGCGGAGTAACTTCAATGGAGTGATCTCCGGAAACACAGCAAGAAAACCTTCACCGGCAAGCCAGCTCCAGGCCGAAATATGCCTTGACGCGCCGACACGCGTCACCCAAAGTTGTCTATGCAGAAAGAACCAAAACTCAGCAAACTAAAGGATATCAGTCCCATATCGAAAACAAGAGTGAGGTAACTCACTATTTCACCTATAAAAGGTCCACTTCTCTCTCTTCATTGATTACACGTTCAATAGCTATTTACCGCTATATTTGTCAATACAAGTACATAGTTTAACTTTAGCATCGGAGGAGTGAAGGCCGCCAACCGTGGTCTCCCTTCTTGACGCTGTTGTATTTCTCTTGACAGATTAGCGGGATTTCGTGAACTACACATATATCGGAAGATTGGACCATTGTCCACATTATCAGAAGCCGACATCATATGGCGGTATTCTGAGCATTAACAACTTCAAACCAAAATTTCCTCGGACATGTGTAGTTATGGATCCAATCCATATACATTCACAAACCACTTCGTGAAGAGAAATAATCTTTGCATGGTTCGAAGATATAGTGATTAAGATCTGTTCTGTAGACCTCCAAGATATCGCGGTCTTACCCATGGTGAACACTTAACCAATTTGGGAACGACCATTGTGTGGATCAGAGAGATACCCAGCATCAGCAAAACCTTCCAAAATACCAATGTTGTTTTGGGATGAGGATAGATAATGCAAGCCAGTGTTGGCGGCGTTCTTGGTGTGTGATTGGTCCGAATCCATGATATCTCTGTAGGGATAGAACAAGCCCAGATCAATCGTACATCTCAAGTATCAAAAGATATCTATTACACTAATCCAGGCATCACGTTGGTGCAGAGCTATACCTAGCTAACAAGTTCACTGCAAATGAGATGTCTGGTCTTGTGCATTAAGTTAAGTACAATAATGCACCTATTATAATAAAATAGGGCACTTCTGCCTCTATCACATCTTCTTCATCATCCTTCAGATGAAGAGGACCCTTTTTAGGATCAAGACTAATCATGGGTATGCTTGAAGGCTTGACCTTGTCAAAATGCCTAAACATCCATCAACACGATGCTCAAGTTCCAAACCCAGACATAATCGTGTTCTCCCAAGATCCTTCATCTCAAACTCCAATTTCAAGTGTTCAGCAGGTTCCCTTAACTCGTTAAGGACTTCCAATGAAGATTAAATCCAACATGAACCACAATAGAATCCGAAACTTGTCTTAGAGATGTGAGGGCATTCACATATCCCTTCATAATCAAGTAGTCACTTTAATGAGCATTTCAACCTCTTTGAAAACACCCTCCGTGGTTTATACCCACTTGACTTGGGTAAATGAAGTTCACCATGAACCTTCATGTATATTTCGTATCTAGATTCTCATAGAGATATGTAGTGACCACATTCGTAAGTTGCATTTTCAGTTATTCAGAAACTACCAAACTGATAGGGTAGTAGAGTGCATTGACATCCATTATGAGAGAATATGTCTCATTGTAATCTATTATAGGGCATTTTGTTAGAAGCCTTTCACCATAAGGCCAGATTTCCATCTCCTTTTCTCATCACACTTTCTAACGAAGACCTATTAGTCAATAGGTTTTATGTTAGTAGGTGTTGGCATCACTGACTCTATAAACCTTCCTCTTCGTTAAAGAATCCAACTTAACCTAGATCACATCTTTCCATTTAGGCCAAATTTCTCTACGTTGGCATTCATTTATCAACGGAGCGTGGTTTGTTATCATCGGACTCAATAAACTCATGTGGAATGAAATGCATGAATACATCATCAATCATGATGGAGTTTCTATCCCATGTCTCATGTACACTAGTGTAATTTTCAGAGCGCTCTATATTCTTAGGAATAGATTTTGTCATTGAGGAGTCCCCCCACAATAACCATAATCCGAAACATTCTCATGAGATGGATTTTGAGTGTCGATGATCAAAGGATTGAGTTGTGCCAAAGTATCCTTCTAACCCATGGGCCTCCCACGCATCCTAGCCTGAGCCATGGTCTGCAACACCAGAGTTTCACTCTCTATGGAATTGGTGCCATGCCTACCTCTGTGTAGGGTGGCACTACATCCTCTAGTAGGGACATCCATCCTTGCAGGCATGTTTGCAGCAGATATGTGTGATCTCATTACTTTAACAAGGATCGAGATGAGACACAGTGGGGACATGCCACGACAATTCATGTCGCTCCTGTTAAACATCTGTGTTATCTCCCCTAACGATCGGAAGACTGTCTCATCAAAATCAGAATCCGTAAATCTAGCGGTAAGGAGATCGCCTAGCAAAGGTATTAAGTGGCGGGCGATTGTTGGAGTCTCAAATCCAACTTAGTTGCCCATTCGTCTGTAAGGACCCATCTTAGTGCTCTGTGGCAGTGCAAGAGGCACAAAAATGACACACTCAAATATGCGTAAGTAAGAGATACTTGTACCCAGTCACTAGCTGTAACGCAGAGATCATTTGAGTGGCAGTAGGTCGTAGACAAATTAGCATAGCTGCAAGAGATATTGCATGACCCCAAGCGGATATAGGGAGATTGGTGCACATTACCAATGTCCAGGCTACCATCGTAGTCTTTTCCGTGAGACCATTTGGGTGTGTACATAAGAATATGATGTCCAACATCAGTACCAGTGATATGCAATAATCATAGAAAGTCTTCGATATAAACTCTCTAGCATTGTCAAGTCCAATTAACTGAATAGGATGATCCGGGGAGTGAGCCCATTGTCATATGATATGTGCTAGGAGTGTAGTATTAGTAGCATTTACAGGTGGACAATGGCACCACACATGACCAGTGTGTTTGCATGTCAACCAACATCATGAAATATTTAAACGTCTGCAAGTTTGTTGAATTAGTCCACAGAATCCCCTCGGATTCAATGAAGAACAGAATGAGTATTTTCATATCCGTTGCGTAGGACGGTCTCAGTCTTAATTTCCCTAAGGAACAAGCTTTATAGAATGAGCGAGAGGCTTTAGAAGCAACCGATGAGGATTTTGGTTTGGCCAGAGCGTCTGAAACCCTATTGGAAGCAAAGTTGGTGACTATAGCATCACCTAGGGCGCCATCACCATGATGGACTCCATCCATGCCGTCATGGATAGGGACTGTGCCAGGCCTAGGCTCGTGGTGGACGGCGGCTATGCCAGAGGTAGCTGCAGCGGTCACACTTAGTCCAGGAATCAACTTTTGATGCATGCTTCATTTTGCTCGAAAGAATAGATGTCTATGTGAAGTCTTTAGTAGACGGATCATCATATCATGACTAGGATGACCTATCCTGTCATGACAAAACCAATATGTGTCTAAATTTAAGAGATATTCTCTCATAACTCTATTGGATTTAATAGCTCGAATAATGGTGACATAGAGTCCACTAGAGAGACACATAAGTTTCTCTAAGATGTGCCTTTATTCGCAATCATTAGAGGTAGTGCAAATAAACTTTTTTCCTTTCTCTACATGCATTTCTGCATGGAATCCATTGGCTCGAATAGCTCAATAGGTTGCGATTTGTCCTAGGAGCGTAGAGAGTTTTTGTGACGGTAATCAAGGTGCCATTTGGCAAGAGGAATTTGGGCTATTCCATGTTCTTGAACTATACTTGATGGCCCAACCATCGTAGTCACAAAGTAATATACTCAGAATTGAAATGGAATCATAATGAAAAGACTCGAAAGTTTATTCATAAGTCAATGGAGTACATCATTGTTTCTTAACCATTAAGAGAATCTAATCTAAATACTAGCTAATGCAAAATAATAGTAGTCGTTTGACTTCTTTTGGTCACTCCAAAATAAATATGACTAGGTGAGTAGAGAGATGTAGGGGGAGCAAAGCTCGCTTAAGCACCACTTATCTCAAAACCTTCCTAGACATCATACTCATTTTGGATGAGCCTACTTGAAGAGAAACTAAACCAATAGCATTTTTTTAAATCTTTATTAAAGATGATCAAAGGATTTCATTCATACCCCCATGATGACTCGAAAAATATATGGCAATGGTCTATTACATCTCTTGAAAAAATAAAGACTTAAATAGAATTAGCGATCTATTGATCCCAGCGAAATTTGAAGTCTTCAACCCTTCACTCTGGATCACCTTCTTGATCTTCTTGTTCTACATAGTGAGCTTCTCTTGATTCAAAATATGCTTTGTAGGTGGTGTCAATATCTTCACGAGCTCTACAAATGTGTGCCAAATGACTGGATAGTCCACATCGGGAACATACTTCTTTGTGCTCAGACTCCATTGATTGAGGTGCTTTGAAAGCGTCATTTGGATGGCTCTTAGTGTTGGTGGTGCCACCAACATGGCCAGAGGCGTTACCTCCTCCTCCCTTTCCACGTTGACCTTTTCGGTTCCTTGTTCGCCTATTTTAGCGGTTACCTTCCTTAATAGAGCAAGAATATGGACTAGAACGTCCAAAATTATCCCTAGATTTAGGGTTTCGCTCTTGGCGCCCTCCCTTAGGGGTGCAACTATAATTGGACTCCAGAATATGTTATGTTCCCACGAGTCTTGAATTATAGTTCTTCACAAGGATGTTGTCATGCTTTTCAGTGACATTCATGGCTCCAATGAGCTCATGAAACCTTATGATCCGTCCTGCAGTAATATTGATTCGATAGTTCTTAGCAACCATTAAAGCAGAAATGGAGAAGGTAGAGAGAGTCCTCTCAATCAGCATCGCATCTGTGATATCTTTTCCACAGAATTCCATTAAGGTTTTAATCTGAAGTGCTTCCTAGTTGTAGTCAAGAACTAACTTAAAATCACATAAGCGGAGGTTATGCCATCTCACTTCTAGGTCAGGAAGCAAGAAGTCATGGATGTTGCCAAAGCGTTTTTCGAGTGAGATCCACAACCTCCTGGGTTCTTCTTCATTCATATACTCATACTGGAGCGAATCATCCATATGACGAGTCATTAGGATGATGGCTTTCGCCTTATTTGCCTACAACGCTGCTGTATTGCTTCCAAAGCTTGAGCTTGTTCAACAGTTAGCACGTCCTGGCTAGGCTCAATAATCATATCCAGGATTCCTTGGCCTTGAGATGCTGGCGGATATCATGAACCCACTTGTGATATCCAGAGCCAGAGTTTCCCAATGGAGAGAAGTCCAGTTTTTTTAGGTTAATCATCCTGAAAGAGAACAAGAAAAATGGTTAGTTTCGATGCGGAGAAGGCTACCACGAAAATAATAGAAATTTCTGAGCGTAATCGCACCTAAGAAATTAGGGATTTTTCTGCATGATTGCTCCTAAGAAATTCGATTCCAAGAGGTATTGGATTAGATTGAAACAATGATGTAAGTGGTCGATCATAAATTCTCTACAAACTCTAAGTTTGGAGATCTCAACAAGCTCCAAGCTTGGAGGTAGCATGAACCCCATAGTTCAGCTTAGGTCTCCCCCAGGGGCGGTCCTGAGGCCCTGGGGAAAAATATATATACATCAATAAAATGGAATGGAAAAAAAAAAGTCTTCAATAATTGAGATCTTTAAAGAGAAGCCAAACATAAGTCTACTAAACTTTGAATGTAAATACTTGAGCATAGAACAATAAAATTTGAAATCAGTCAATCAACTTTGTTCCTTCTTGTTTTTCCTTTTCTGCTTGAGATCGACTTGGAACTCCAACTTCCAATTGCACCAAAATTGCAAATTGGAAACGAATTAGCAATCAACAGAACCCAAAAATCAAGTAACCCAAAATCAAAATTGAAAAACACCCAATACATATTTTGATTTGTACCTCAGCCTACGTTCGATGGAAACCCGAAGAATTCGTATGAACACCGTAGAAGTACATAAGCATAGAGCGGAGAAAGAGTGGGTGATGATAAATGATGAGAAGAAATTGAAGGATTGAACAACCATTGAAACCAATTTAAAGAGAATTTGCTTGATTTCAAGGTTTGGGAGAGAGTAAGAGACGCTGGAATAATGATATCGTGCGTGCAATTGGAAGAAGAAAGAAGAAAAGACACTGGAATAATTACGTCTAGAAATCTGCAATTTTTTTTTTAACGTTCCTTACTTATTTTTATATATAATTATATATATATAATTATTAAATCTTATTTTAAAAATATGGTGCCCCCTCTTTGTTGTGCTCTGTGTGGTCGCCAATGCTGCCCAGCAGCAAGGCCGGCCCTGGTCTCCCCTATGAAGCAGAAAGGGGGTAGAAGAAGGGAGGTTGCAAGTCCCCGAGAAAAAAAAGAGAAATTGGAAAAAAAAAAAAAAAAAAGAATTTTTAGCAAAAAATACCTCAAAATAGTGGTCGAAAAGTCGCCGGAATATCACCGGAAAATTCTGTATGAGGTGGTTGGAAATCTGCGGTGGCTAGAGTTAGGTGCTGGCGGTGGTTGGCAGTGAGGCTGGCAGATGGCAGTGGCTGCTGCAGGGGTTAGCGAGGCTAACCTGCCTGTGGGCTGCACAGGGCTTGCGCGAGGCTGGTGCTGAGTGGTAGGCGTGATGTCAAGGGCTTGCCGAGACGCACCTGAGGACCTGCCGAGATGCTGCCGAGGGTGTTGTCAAGGCGAGGCTAATCTGCACTGGGGCAAGCAAGATCTGTCAACAGCAAGTGAGGCTTGCTTGCGGGAGCTACGTGCAGGGGTGCGCGGGGGCATTTAGGGTTGGAACGAGGCTAACCCAGCTGGTTCAGGGAATTCAGGTAGCCGGTTTGGTGGGTTTTCAGCCGGTTTTGGGGGTTTCGCCAGTGGTTATGGGCTCCTGGGATCAAGGGCTTTGATATGTGTGGCGGTGGTTGCTAGGGTTTGAAGGTTACGATTTTAGGGTTTCAAAGTTAGGGCTTCGTGCTGATAACATGTTGAAGGAAATCGATATTTGGGAGAGAATTTGTTATGCTTTCATTGATAATAGGAGTCTCTTTATATAGAGGAATACAAGTATAGAAACAGAGTTATACATGGAAACATAATCATACAATGATTGGATATCTACGAATATCTCTAATACAAACCCTATTACAACTTGCACAACTAACTTAGAGTTTGGGCAAGACACATATTTTGGGTTTACTTGAACAATTGCCTATTATTTTTGTATTTGTTAAATAATAGCAATATATATATATATATATATATTAATGTCATTGATATTTTCACTTAGATATCTTTATGAGTCTATTCCACACAAAAATCTGTGCGAGTACATTAATCAATCACACAGATGTCTGTATGAATTAAGAAGGTATTCAACACAAAAATCTGGGTAAATTAAGAAGGTATTTCATATAGTCATCTGTGCCAATTAAGAATGTATAGTAGTACGTAGTAATATTTGTGTGACTTAAGAATGTATCTCACACAGCCATATGTGTGAGTTAAAAGGTATTCCACACTAACTGATGTATTAACATATTATTTTCATCTCACATGTATTACATAAAATTTAACCATATATGTTGGAAGACAAGTGGGACCCACAAAAATTTTCACATGGACTCCCAAAATCATAGGAATAGAGCATTAGCGCCCCCTCCCAAAGCAACCGAAAAACATTCCGTGTTTGCACTGTATGTACAACTTTTTATTTACTGAAATACAACTTGTGAAATAGTATTATTTGTTGCCTGTTTTGCGAGTAGTGTGCAGATGACAGGGCGAAAAATAATCACGAAACAGACGTGGCTTTTAAGTACTCAAATTGATTAGATAAATGTAATCAAGATAACCACTAAAGGTAAAGTGTTATCAATAATTTGCTCAAAAAGTAATACACATTTATCAATCAATCTTCTCGTGATCAATTAGTGAAGAAAAGGAACCGTTACAGTAATACATATATAATAGTTAAACTAGTTTCCAAGTTCCAAGCGTCAGAGAGAGTTATATGACTATCCGTGCCAATTAATAGTTTAGCTTTTTATTACTATTAACTAGGGCTGTCACTCGGTCGGTTCGAATCGGTTATAGGTATTACCAACTTCAAAACCAAAGCTTTCGGTTTCAAAACTGAGCTACCAATTACCAACCAAAATTTTCGGTTTTTAATTATATCTACCAAATTCGGTATTTCAGTTTTCGGTATTACCAACTTTAGAATAACTAATTCTTTATAATATAAATTAGAATGAACAAAACTAGGTTTTTGAATTTTATAGTCATGAACGTTGTATTCATGTACTAATTAGAGCTTTCTTTTGTATATATGACATCAAGTTCTAGCAATTTTCAATAAAACTAGGTTATTTAACCATCTTTGATTAGGTTACTTAAAATATATGTACTATTAATGTAGTATATGTAGTAATGTTCATACTATTATAAAAGTTTTTATGTTTATTTCTTAATATACATGTATGTGTATTGAAAATTGTAGTATATAAATCTAATATTTAGATAATCGGTAGATTCGGTATTTACCAAAACCAAACCAATTTTTTCGGTAATTTTCGATTTCGGTTTTATCGGTCTCGGTTACCAAAAAGTCGGTTTACCAAACCTAAAACATCGGTTGGTATTCGGTCGGTTTGGTAATTACCAAACCAAGTGGCAGCCCTACTATTAACTAGTTGAATAATATATCTGGAAACCTACTACGACATTTTTGGGGCCATGAGAACTTGGTAGCATTGACACGCATGCATGTACCTACTGTCCCACTATGCAAATTAAATTAGTGCAAAGTCTCCATCATGATCTAAGATCTAGATCCGATTGCGAAATTGTAGCAACTCTACTAAATCAGACTGATCGATCATATATACACACACTACTCTATAAATCCATGTGCGTGAGAGAGAGATCGAGATCATACACATAAAACAGTTGAAACACAATTTGTTCGATTAATTAGTTGCAAACTCTTGTAGATGGATTTTCTCCTTCCTAGTGAAAACTCTATCACAGCTGGATTATTTGCCGTAGTTATTGTGTGTTTCTATTATCTATCGCAAAGTTACTACAGGCCGAAGGTGAAATTAGCACCTGAAGCAAAGGGTGCATGGCCTTTTCTAGGTCACCTTCCTTTGTTCGGAGGATCGCATCCTCCCCACATAAAGTTCGGTGACATGGCTGACAAGTATGGACCCCTTTTCTCGGTGCGGCTTGGTGTCTATCGAACTTTGGTGGTGAGCAGCAGTGAGGTAGCCAAGGAATGCTTTACAACCCTTGACTTGAGAGCCTCCTCGCGCCCGAAAATGGCAGCTGTGCAAATCATAGGCTATAACAATGCCATGTTTGGGTTTACTTCCTCAGGGCCATACTGGCGAGAAATTCGTAGGATTGCCACTCTTGATCTGCTCTCCAACCGCCGGCTTCAGATTCTCGGACACATTCGAGTATTCGAAGTGCAGACCTTCTTGAACGAGTTGTACAAAACTTGGAGCACCGCTAATATGATCAAGAAGACGGAGGGCAGCTGTGATGGTGAACGAGTAGTGTTGGTGGAGTTGAAACAAATGCTTGGGGACTTGACTCTCAACGTGATTCTTAGGATGATTGCTGGAAAGCGCTACTGTATTACCACTGATGAGAACCAGAAGGAAGAAGCGCGTCGTGTACAGGATGCATTCAGAGAGTTTTCTTACTTTATCGGGCTTTTGGCGGTGGGTGATGCTCTTCCTTATCTTCAGTGGTTGGATTTAGGTGGACATGAGAAGGGAATGAAGAAAACTGCAAAGAAAATAGACGCCATTATTGGGGGGTGGCTAGAAGAGCACAAGCGAAGGAAATCACTCAAAGCATATGGTGGTGATGCTAAAGGGGATGATGATCAAGACTTCATGGACGCGATGATTTCAGCGCTTGAAGGGGTAGACTTCGGTGGTTATGATGCTGATACCGTCAACAAAGCTACATGCTTGGTATTTCATATATAATCATCACTTATATATTAGTTATTTTTTTTTAAAGAAAACTTTGGCCCACCATACCCTTACATATGCCAATGAAAATCGAATCCATGACTTTTACAATATTGGTAAATTAATTAGGTTACGGAGCATATGATGTTATTTGAGTTTTTCAACTTGAAAATTTGCCAAACAATGAAAAGCACTCACCACATACTCTAAAGCATTGTAGAATTAGTTATTCAAATGGTGATTTTTACTACTTGGATAAAGAAATTTGTTGATTTGTTCTTGTTCGTAGAAAAATCGATTACAGTTTCATACTTTCATATATAAATTTTTTTGGAGATTTAACCTAGCTATCTCACTCTAAATATTGACCATCCTACCAAACTATTGCACTTTTTACAGATGCTGATTGCAGGAGGTAGCGATACCACCTTGGTAACATTGACATGGGCAATTTCATTGTTGTTGAACAATGTTCACGTGCTAAACAAGGCTCAAGAGGAACTCGACACTGTAATAGGCAGAGAAAATGTTGTGACTGAGTCAGATTTGAGCAAGCTGGTTTACATCCAATCAATAGTGAAAGAAACCCTTCGTTTATACCCTGCAGCACCATTATCGGCACCACATGAATTCAATGAGGATTGTACCCTAGCTGGCTATCATGTCCCCAAGGGCACACGGTTGATCACAAACCTTTGGAAGATTCAGACTGACCCACGAATATGGTCCGACCCATTAGAGTTCAAGCCGGAGAGATTCTTGACCACCCACAAGACCACGGATGTCCGGGGTCAGCATTTTGAGTTAATTCCCTTTGGAAGCGGTAGAAGAGTATGCCCTGGTTTATCATTTGGCCTTCAAACGGTACAGTTCACGTTGGCTAGCTTTCTGCATGCATTCAAAATCTGGACTCCCTCCAATGGCCCAGTTGATATGTCCGAAAGCTCTGGTCTTACAAACATCAGAGCGACTCCGCTTGAAGTTCTTATCAAACCTCGGTTGTCTTCCCAACTTTATGCATAAATAAAGTGTCTATAATTTCATGACTATGTTATTTCCTTCAAGCTCATCATATGGGAGTGGATCGTTTGATGCACTTATTATAAATTTTAAAGTGAGGTCTCGCTCTGGATAAAATCTGTATATATATATATATATATATATATATATATATATATGTTCACCCTTCCACTAAAGGATCCATTTTTTTTGTTTTTCTAGGGATAGGGCATTAGACCAACATTTCGATCATATTTCTGCATCTTAACCGTTTAACTTTTAGATCCTAATGTATAGATCATTTCTGCAAATTTTTAGTGAAATCGGTGATCGTTAATGTATCAAACTAGATTAAATCAATGGACGAACCAAATCTGTCAAACTTGAACCATTCATACTTATAATCTTAAATTGCCATTTTGAATGCCTTAACGATAATCAATTTGGCTGAAAATTTGCAGAAATGATCTATACATTAAGACCTAAAAACTGAACGGTTGAGATACAAAAATATGATTGGAAAGTTGGTCTAATGACCTATTCCTATAAAAGACCAAAAATAGGGATCCCTCACTAGAAGGGCCCTATATATCTGTCAAACTTGAACCGTTCATACTTATAATCTTAAATCGTCATTTTGAATTCCTTAACGATAATCAATTGGCTTAAAATTTGCAGAAGTGATCTACACATTAGGACCTAAAAACTGAACGGTTGAGATGCAAAAATATGATCGAAAAGTTGGTCTAATGCCCTATCCCTATAAAAAACTAAAAATAGGGATCCCTCATTAGAAGGGCTATATATATATATATATATATATATATATGATGTGGTATATCATGTATGGTAGTTAATCTTTTGCAATAATTACAAAAAGAAATTGAGGGAATGCATATTGAGCCATTTCTGTCCAAACAATAATAATGAAACTTAATGAATGATTATTCTTAGGATAATTAGCAAAAGGATGCGGCTATTACCACCTCTTTTTTTTTTTTTTTAGTGGAAGATGTTAGTAGAGCCAAACACACACACCCATGCAGTGTATCCCAACGTTGCCAGACTAATCACTGCACCGCAGATGCACGAACCCTGGTCTTAAATCAACCCAGGTCCTTCAAATCTGCTGGTCATGGGATGAAGCTGGGAATCGAATGCTAGACCTGAGGGTTCCATACTAGGCCGCTCGACCAGCACACCACACCACGTGGTTTAGGCTATTACCACCTTAATAACTACTTTATTCACCCTACAAGTTTCTGATTTATTAAAATACTACAATATCCTAATATGAAATTACAATAAAGGACAATGTTAGATTAAAAATTACAATTCATTTTTCTTATTATCCCTGCAGAATACGTACTTAAAATTAGAATAAATTTTTCTTATTACCCCATACAGAATACGTACTTAAACTTCATTTTTAATCTTTTCATTCATCGTTAAACCCGGTGAGATTGATTGACTAAGACCATTAAAAATTACAATTAATTTTTCTTATTACCCCTACAGAATATGTATTTAAACTTCATTTTTAATTTTTTCATTCATCGTTGAACTCAGTGAGATTGATTGATAAGATTCATAAGATTGACTGTTAAAAACGAGGAGGAAGCCAAAAACAACTGAGAGAGACATTGAGGAAGCCAAATAGAAAAAGATTTTGAGCTAAATCCTATATTGGAAAAGAGCATTTTGGGTATTGCAAATGGGTGAACAAAATTAGCATGAACTAAAAAAAATTTATAGGGTGAGAAGAGAATGTAGAGTGAACAAAGTAGTTAGTAGGGTGGCAATAGCTGCACCCTTAGCAAAAAGAATAATGTTTAGTCAGTTTGTTTGATCACATTTAGAGATCTTGAAGAATTTTAAATGTAGCTATTCATTTTGGAATCGATGTATGTATAATTAATGTACATCAAAAGTGAACAGAGCAGCGGTCAATATGTTGGCTAATTTTCCACTTCATCGCAGAATTGAAAATCAAGAGGCATCTTACAGAACTAGCTATAGTTATTTGGTTCCTGTAGTGCAAGAGTGCCGAAACACTAAAAGGGCTCAAGATACTGCCAAAGCAGATCTAAAAAGCCAAAAGGTGGATCGCTATTCTTTTTGGAATCGAAGTATGTATAATTAATGTACATCAAAAGTGAACAGAGCAGCGGTCAATATGTTGGCTAATTTTTCACTTCATCGCAGAATTGAAAACCAAGAGGCATCTTACAGAACTAGCTATAGTTATCTGGTTCCTGTAGTGTAAGAGTGCCAAAGCACTAAAAGGGCTCAAGATACTGCCAAAGCAGATCTAAAAAGCCAAAAGGTGGATCGCTACCCACAACAAAACAACTCTCGTCCATTTATCTGCGAACCGGAAATTCTCAAAATGCAAATCATAGGAGTCCTAAACCTGTCTCCTCCAATACCAAGTCAAAAAGCACCCCAACCAACTCGACTGGAGTTGAATTTAGTTCTTCTGTACTGTTTTTATTATTAATACGCTGTTTGATAGAATAAATTATTAATTTCTTTAGACAATTAATTTAAACCTCTAACTTCTAAGATATAATTTCAGCAATTCTAGATTTTTAGTTTTTTTGACTCTAACATTCCTAAATACTTTTGCCATGTTGTAGAAATATTAATTAATTTATTTTATTTTTGAAAGAACAAAGACTTTATTCATCAAATATGATTTAGATCATACAATAGGGCATCCGAGATAATAGTCAGAGCAGAACTGAACCACTCGATCTGTCTGAATAGAGGATTCAAAACCAAGGCTAGCCAACCTATGTGCAACAGAGTTTGCTTGCCTATTTACATGAAGCAATTCAATAAATGAAAGGACTTACAGAAGTCCTTGATGTCATCTACTAGGTTACTTAGTAGAGAATGGTCACCAACCTGATTAGTAACAGATTGTACAGCAACAAGACAAAATATTATTGATTGAATGATATTAATTCATTTCTATTTATTGATCGAATAGCTTTACAACTTTATAAAATTTCTAATTAGAATTATATATTCTAAAAGTATCAAATATTATACGGGTAACTTCAAACATTTACTCTAAATTACTATAATTCACTATGAAATGAAGTTTGGTCACCGTTTGTTTTTTTTTTTCTCTTTCTTCCCAATATAATAGATAATTGATAAAAAAAAGTAGTTCACAAAGTTTCACTTAAAATTTCAATGATTTTCTCCCAATTTCCATCATTTTTTTCAAAAATTTATCGATATCAAAACTTTCTCAATATTTCCATTGAAATTTCCATTTTCCGAACAATTTCCTCGATACTAGATATTTTGATCATTGGTAGAACCAAAAGAAAGAAAATGCTGAAACACAAT
Organism: Rosa lucieae; assembly: GCA_024704745.1. Lineage (NCBI taxonomy): Eukaryota > Viridiplantae > Streptophyta > Magnoliopsida > Rosales > Rosaceae > Rosa > Rosa lucieae. Next base: position 18,035,857 of record CM045493.1, on the reverse strand, counting down.
TTGTTCGATTAATTAATTGCATACACTTGTAGATCGATGGATTTTCTCGTTCCTTATGAAAACACTATCACCGCTGGATTATTTGCACTAGTCGTTGTGTGTTTCTTTTATCTATCACAAAGAAACTACTGGCCGAAGGTGAAATTAGCACCTGAAGCAATGGGTGCATGGCTTTTTCTAGGTCGTCTTCCCTTGTTCAGAGGACCGCAGCCTCCCCACATAGCATTTGGAGCCATGGCTGACAAGTATGGACCACTTTTCTCGGTACGGCTTGGTGTCTATCAAACTTTGGTGGTGAGCAGCAGTGAGGTAGCCAAGGAATGTTTTACAACCCTTGACTTGAGAGCCTCCTCGCGCCAGAAAATGGCAGCTGTGCAAATCATAGGCCGTGACAATGCCATGTTTCGGTTTACTTCCTCAGGGCCAGACTGGCGACAAATTTGTAGCTTGCGACTCTTGATCTGCTCTCCAACCACCGGCTTCAGATTCTCGGACATTTGAGTGTCTGAAGTGCGGACCTTCTTGAAATAGTCAAATAGTTGTACATACAAAGCTTGGAGCACTACTAGTATGATCAACAAGACGGAGGGCAGCTGTGATGGTGATCGAGTAGTGTTGGTGGAGTTGAAACAAATGCTTGGGGACTTGACTCTCAACGTGATTCTTAGGATGATTCCTGGAAAGCGCTACTGTATTACCACTGATGAGAACCAGAAGGAAGAAGCGCGTCGAGTACAAGATGCATTGAGAGAGTTTTTTTACTTTATCAGGCTTTTGGCGGTGGGTGATGCTCTTCCTTATCTTCAGTGGTTGGATTCAGGTGGACATGAGAAGGGGATGAAGAAAACTGCAAAGAAAATAGACGCTATTAAGTTCTATTCCTGCTTTGGATAATAGGAATATAATTTTTTTTTTACCGTTTACCTATTCCTCTGGAGAGTAGGAAAGGGTATGTGCCAAAAACGTTAGAAACCGGCATGAGATTTAAGCGAAGCTACCCACTGACTCTAAGGAATTAGGAAGATATCCCTTCTTAGAGTAGGAAAGTTTAGACAAACCCCCAATCCAAATTACTTCTTATATGTGTAGTTTGAAATCCGATATCCCTAGAGCCTTGCTCAATCAACAAGATAGACACAGATTGATTCAATTTAGGGATGGATACCCTACTCGCTCCAAATTCCAACTCCAACTATGACGACTTGAGCATCAGCGGTGCGATCCTGATGCGCTTCACCAATCCAGGGCGCAAGGAGTACCTAGAAATCTGCAAAATCATAGTAGGAATGGCCCATGATCAGAAGGTGGCTCTGACGGCTGTAGCTTATTTGAAGGCCATGGGCTCGTTTCTGTACCGGATCTCATCCTCTTCCGAAAACAAACCTGATCCGGTCGTGATTGATCTCCATATTGTTTGCGCTTATTCCTAAAGAGTGCCCGCTGCAATTCTCACCGATAAGAATAAGAGCGAGGAGTTGGTAACTGATCCCTTGCTCCGTGTTTTTCGTCTTCGTTCATTATCTTTAACTATGAACACGGGCCAGTTGGGCCTGCAATGCATATCGCAGCAATAGTCCTTGGTCAAATGCATGTCACTTGTTCGAATGCTTACTGGCCTTTTCCACTAGTCCCGTATTGAACTTGAGAAAACCATCCGCAGCACCCCGTATCATAGGCGAGGTGCTCCAGAGTTTTTGAGGGTCACCTCATCTTCTTGGGCCTGCAAATGAAGCCATTACAAACTTGTTTGAAAGGTGGTGGCTTCCTATGCTTGGTGGCAATAGTTTCGTTGCTGTTGTTTGTTAGCCAAATAGTCATCCTCAAGTATAAGGGCTAAGTTATAGTATAGGGATTATGAGTAGGGGATATCGTATCCAAGAGATTGGAAAATATCAGTCTAGCTAGGAAAAACCTAGAGGATGTTAGATAAATATGCAAATGTACAAGTCATAAATTAGGGCTCACAAGTGAACCAAAGTTCAAGGTGAATATATGCAAGATGGTGTAGTGGTTTGATTTTGATTTTGGAGATTATTTGATTCGGAAATAGCTAAATGAATACTTGAATCAAGCCCTAATTGTTTCTCATGTCATGACAAATATTCATACCCAAATTGATTAAGTTTAAGCATAAACATTCAACTCTTGAACTAGCATGTTAAGGTGCTAAAGAAAAGTGCATCAAATATAATATTTACATCAAAGTCATACAAGATTGGCTAGGGCTTTCAACCCTAGCCCCAACAAACTAACTACTCACTTATAATCAAATACATAAGCTCCAACATGTTTATGAACATCAAACTAAAAAGTAGGGATAGAGAAGTGACTAGTGATGATGAAATTGAGGATGGTGTATATGAACTGATGGAGGTTTTGTCATGGTGATGATGATTCCTCAAGTGATGCTAGACTCCTCTCCTTCTTCTTCAAAGATTGATGATGGAATATGAGATGTAGAAATGATCAAGTGGTGAAATGGTGGAGTGGTGAAGTTTATGTATATGAAATAGAATGGGTAGATGGAAAAGATGATGAATTTGGTGGTGGTGGTGATAGAGGTTTTGGATTGATGGTGGTGGTGATGGAGGTTTTGTGGAGGAGATGATAGTGGATTGTAGAGAATAGAGAGAGAAAAAGATATAATTGAGTGGTATATGGGTGATGGGAAACTTGTAGGAATATGAGATGATGATAAAAAGGGGAGAGAGAGCCGTGAATGCAGGGAGAAGAGGAAGAGGAGCAACTAGCCCTCTCTTCATACGTAAGAAACAAGGGCGAAAGGGTGAGAAAAAGTCAACAAAAGGAGGTGAAGTGTTGGGGAAGAGAAAGAAGGACATAATGATGAACTATAAGAGTGTAGAGTAGAAAAAGATGAATTAGGAGAACACAGAAGCAGCTAGCTCTCTTTATTGTGCCGGGGAAACATGAAAATCAACACTTTTCAGGTGGTTTTGGGTCACCAAAGTCAATGACAAGCATGGGAGAGAACTCTAAGCACCATACCTATTATCCAAAGGATAATATGATGGATTAATCTTGCCAAAATCTTGTAGGATTCGTCTAGGACTTTTCATAAGAATTGCAGCATCATAAACCTTCCAAAAAAACACAACAAAGCCATCCAAAATGGATTCTCGACCAAGTTACCCTTATTCGACTAGGATTCATTTTCTACTTCTGAAGCTTCTTTCTTAGACTAGTTTTGGCTTCCAAAAAGAGAAGGAATTTTCGCAGGACCCCAGACATCAGAGTGAATTTTCATAAAAGGAACACGACTTTTATTAAGACTTAGTGAATATGAAACACGGTGGCTCTTGGCCAGTTCACAAATGTCACAATGGAAATCCAAATCACTGACAACAGAAAACAAATGAGGTTGCAGCTTCTTAAGATAACTAAAAGATAGATGACCTAAACGGAGATGCCATAACCATACAGCCTCCTTCGCATTCTCTACCCCATTGATCTGATTAGCTTGCCCCAAAAGATGATTCTGGTTCTCTCCAGTCTCTGTCAGATCCAAGTAGTACAATTTCCCCATTCTAACATCATAACCAAGAATCCGCCGAGTCAGAATGTCCTGAAACACACAGAAAGATAGATATATAGAAGGTCACAATACATGCAAGAGCTAAAATAATTTGACCAACAGACAGGAGATTATAAGCTAGTGACCGGAGTTGGAGTACCATCAGCAGTAGAGACAACATTTTGAGGGGAATGTCTATGGTTTTTCACAAGATTAGGGTCATTGGTCATATGATCATATGCACCTGTATCAATTATCCATGTATTATTCAAAGTAACTTTACCCTTCATACCTGATTGCGCTACATTAACGAAGGCATTGTCTAGATGCTCATCCTCTATAGTAGCAATGGCGACCTTGCCCAGATTCTTTCGCGGTTTCTTGGTGAAGTCCCACCAATCAGGGTAACCAATCACTTCATAGCACCGCTCCTTGCTATGACCTAGTTCCCCACAAACAATGCACTTTCTGTTTGCATATGGATTTGGTTTACCTAGAGGACGACGTGGAGAAGGACCTGAGAAGCCTGGAAGAGGACCTAGTTTGCGTTGGATAACCATAACAAAAGATTCGGTAGGTATCGAATGCCCCATAGCCTGTTTCTCTTATTGCACCTTGCGAATGTAAGCATAGTTCTGCTCCAAAGAGAATTTAGGTTCCTTGTGCAAGATTTCTCCACGCACCTGATCATACTCTGGGTCAAGTCCACTCAAAAATATGTGAACACTCATTTGGGACATCGCTGAGGTCTCTTGAACTACAACTGCAACATTATCATTCTGAGAGGCCACCCTTTGATTAATCTCCTAGAACATCGTCACTAACTCATTATAGTAGGTAGGAATGGGCCGTCCATTTTGCTTTACTTCAAAACACTTCTTGTTCAATTCAAAGATCCGGGTTTCATCAAAATCATCATAAAAAGTTTTCTCTACAGCTTCTCAAATATGTTTTGCAGTAGCAAGAAGAATATACAGGTTCATAAGAGAGGACTCCATGGAGTCAATGAGCCAACTTTTCACATTTTCATTGTCCATGGCCCAAGCTTCATACTCTGCAAAATTCCTTTCCTCATGCTCCAATGAGCATCCGCATGAGAGGAGCCCATATGGTGTAGTTGGATTCATTCAAGACAACACTTGTTGGGAACGCAGAGTTGTCTTGTTGGGTGGTGTAGTGGTAATGGATGACTTGTGTGGATGGCACCATTGCCTTCTCAGGATTTGACTGTTCGCCTTCAATTACAGGTTCGGTCATTGAGGAATTTGAGATTTTTGCAGGATTGGGTTTTCTAAGGTTTCAAGATGGATCTGAATTTTATTTTCTCAAAAAAAAAGGTAGGATGGTGGTGGTTTGAAATTCAGGAATGGTTTGATTTCAATGGTGGTGGTACCCAACGGTTCGTGGTTTTTTCAGGATTCAGGATTCAAAGAATGTAGTGCAAGTTCAAATGATTGAACCTGCTCTGATACTAAGCAGAAAAGAATATTTCAATTCAGGGTTAATTCGATGATTCTATTCATCCCACAATGGGGGTATATATACAAGTACAAAGGAGTAGTCTAACTCTAATAGAAAACAATCTTTTCATAATTACAGGATATCTTAATTAAATAAAATCCTAATTACATACATATTTACAGCTATTCTACTAGGCAGAGAAAATGTTGTGACTGAGTCAGATTTGAGCAAGCTAGTCTACATCCAAGCCGTAGTGAAAGAAACACTCTGTTTATACCCTGCAACACCATTATCAGCACCAAATGAATTCAATGTGGATTGTACCCTAGTTGGCTATCATGCCCCAAGGGCACACGGTTGATCACAAACCTTTGGAAGATTCAAACTGACCCACGAATATGGTCTAACCTGTTAGAGTTCAAGCCGGAGAGATTCCTGACCACCCACAAGACCACGAATGTTCGAGGTCATCATTTTGAGTTAATTCCCTTCGGAAGTGGTACAAGAGTGTGCCTTGGTTCATCATTTGGCCTTCAAATGGTACAGTTCACGTTGGCTAGCTTTCTGCATGTGTACTTACATGAGTATTTGCAAGCATAATTAGCTATAATGAGCCACACTCATGATATCGCCAGCGGTATCAACTACCGCCAACGATGTGACCTACTGAAACACAACGAAGCAGGCTACTGCCTGAGCACCGGCTCACCCCCAGATCACAGTTGACGCGTCGTCACGCGCCCCGCCAAGATAGCAATAGAAGCTTCTGAAGCTGGGAACTGAAGCATATCAGTCCCATATCGAAAACATGGAAGAGCTCGGCCTCTTCCCCACCTATAAAAGGTTATCTCCTCTCTCTTCATTAATTACGCATTCACTACTTTCCTATTGTTATTCTGTCAACATAAATACATTGACTAACTTAGGAATCAGAGAAGAGCAGACCGCCCAGCGCGGTCTCCCTCTGACGCCGCTTTGTATTTCACTTGACAGGTAGCGGAAGCTCCGAAAACATTGCAAGTAGCGGTCAGCCTAACGGACCAGCGTTAACAAAGACTTGGGCCACTGCTCAATCTTAAACATTAACATTGGCGTCGTCAGTGCGAATCCTTGAACAAAAGGCCATCCCACCACAACAATCACCATGACTAACGGTAGCGGAGGAAACGCTGAGGAGCAAGCGGATCAATTTGCCAACCCCCATCCCACTACCTCGCGGCTAACACTAACCCAGCGGTTAACATTAACCGAGCACTATTCAGCACTCTGGTCAACCCTAGCGTGGAACTCCAGGGCTCATCCCAAGTCCCGCCGACTCAAACTGCAGCTGAGGCCTGACCGGGCAGCAGTCGCCCACCAGGTCAGGATCTCGCCGCTATGTATGAGCTGACATTGGCGGACCTCCACAAGGAAAATAGAGGGCGAACAAGAGCGCAGAGAGAAGGCAGAGACCCAAAAGCAGGTGGCCATGCTGATGTCAAAATTCAAAGAATTGAAAAGAGCGCTGGAGGCAAATGCTAACCCAGCGTAGAGCGAGCAATCGAGGAGCACCAGACGTAGTAGACCCAATATCGGCGGATTGGTACCCGTACCAATCATACAGATGCATGTATCGCCGAATCCACCAGAACTATTGGGAATAGGCCCACCTCCTCTACCCCGACTAATGATGGAATAGGAAGCGGAGTCACAGCCGCACACCAACCTCTCGGCGGCTAGGGCTAGAACTGAGGGCAATCCACCTATCCCCAGGCGAGAATTGGTTCAACAAAATCTCCAGGCAGGGTCCGCTGGCGACACAACCGTCCTAATCCTAGAGAGGATGCAGCAATTAGAGCAAAAGCTAATCCGAGCAAAGGCAGGCGCCCCAGCGCGAATCCCAAATCCGTTCTTTACATTCAGACTAGGACCATTCACCGTTAGGATCTTGTATGCCTTCAGACCAGCATATGCAAAGACACCAAAGATGTCACATTACAACGGCATGACCAAGGGGTCCACATGGACACCTTCAAAAAAGTCACGAACAACAAGGGATTTGATGACACCACCCTCCGCCACTTGTTCAGCGAAACATTGGATAGTGAGGTGATAAGTTGGTTATTTGAGTGCCCACCGGGATCCATCGACTCATTCCAGGCACTATCAAATGCTTTCCTCTCTATGTTCATCTTGCTAGCCGTCGGACATCACAACACAAGTCAGTTGTTCAACGTCAAACAGGGCGCCGAGGAAACATTGAAGGCATTTGTCACCAGGTGGCGGGCGGCAGCATCTCAGTGCCGCGATCTTGACAAAACAATGGCGTTGGCAGCCTTCAAGCAAGGACTCCTCAAGGGACCATTTCTCTACCACCTCAATTACAATCACCCAAATGCCACGTATGACCATGTCATGGGTGAGGCAGTCATCCATGCACAGGCAGAATTCATCACATATAGAGAAACCCCACCATCGCCGCCAACATCGGCAAAGTACACTCAGCCCTCCTCCAGCCATCAGGAAATCGCTAACAAAACCTCTGTTACGCCGCCAACTGATAAGAAGAGAGAGTGGCAAAATGGCAACTACCAAAGCAAGCGGCAGAATGATCAACATTACAACAAGGGCAACCGCTCATCCCATGGGGATAATCATAACAAACAGACGGAGTCCTCTCAGCGGTACGCAATGTTTACGGTCCTCACAGCCTCGTATGAAGAGATATACGACCAGTGCAAGGACCAGATTCCGCCACCACCCCCAAGAAAGTACCCAAGGGTGGGGAAACCCAGGAACACCGGCAAGTGGTGCAAATACCACAAGGACAGCAGTCACAACACCAACAACTGCAATGCTCTCAAAACAGCTATAGAGACTCTGTACCGTGATAGTAAGATGGAACAATTCAATGTACACTAACCACCACCTGTGGTCACCAACATCGAACCCATGTGCCACATCAACACCATCGACAGTGATGCCCCAATAACCAACATGTCTCATAGGGCGAGAAAGCGCTATGCACGCACTAACCACCCCAAAGAAGTTTAAAACATCCACTATGAGATATCCGCTAAGCTCCCAAGGTCTGGCTGGGAACTCATCACCTTCTCGGAGGAGGTGGAGCGCGGAGTACATTTGCCCCACGACGATCCATTCTTGATCGACGCCATACTCGACAAGTGGTCAATGGGAAGTGGGAAGGGTCCTTGTTGACAGCGGATCCGCTGTTAATGTCATATTCAATGGCTGCTACAACTAACTTCAGCGGAACAGAATATTGCTCCAGGATCATGAGCTGCTGCTCAGCTTCTCCGGTGAAGTCACTCAACCACTCGGTTCTGACTACATGCTACTAGTTATCGGAGATAGTCCACGCACAGCAGAGATACATAAGGAGTTCATTTTCGTCGACTGCTTCAGTTCCTATAATGTCATCATCGGTTTACCGACACTCAACAAGCTCAAGTGCATCATAGTCGGATACATGCTTCTCATGAATTTCCCCACACCCAACGGGATGGGATGTGTGAAAGAAAGTCAGCAGCTAGCATGAGAATGCTACTCAACAACTGTGGCCTGGTCGACGCGTCGCCATGAGATCCTAACGGTAGGAAACAGATCACCGTCGGGAAGTATTTTTTGATAACCCTAGGGATGATGTGGACAAGTATGTCAAAAAGGAGCATGTCAACCCAGAAACATCCTTGAAGGTTATCAGCATCTCTGACGAACACCCTGAGCGGACAGTCCGCATCAGTGCTCAACTAGCCCCAGAGATAGCAACTGAACTCACCCAATTTCTACGTGACAACACCGCCGTCTTTGCATGGTCCTAGGTTAATATGTCGGGCATCTCCCCTGAGATTATCACACACAAGTTGAGCATAAAACCGTCCTTCTATCATGTCAAGCAGCGACGAAGGGCCTTCGATGAAGAGAGATATCATGCAATAGGGGAAGAGGTAGCAAAACTTCAAAACATTGGGTTCATCAGCCAAGTTAATTACCCTCAGTGGATTTCCAACTTGGTCATGGTCAAGAAGCCCAGCGGAAAGTGGCGGATGTGTGTCGACTTCAAGGGTCTTAACAAGGCATGCCCAAAGGATAGCTTTCTGCTACCCTGCATTGATCAACTGGTCGATGCAAACGCTGGACACAAGCTGCTCAATATGATGGATGCCTTCTCCTGCTATAATCAGATAAAGATGCACCCCGGCGACCAGGAATGCACCACATTCACCACCGATAAGGGCCTATACTACTACAATGTCATGCCTTTCGGTTTGAAGAACGCCGGTGTTACTTATCAGCTGTTGATGAATACCATGTTTGCGGAGCATCTAGGCAAGATAATAGACGTATACGTGGACGACATGTTAGTCAAAAGCATCAAGGCCAGCGGACAAGTGGCAAACCTCAGAATCATATTCGCCATTCTCTTGGCTTATGGCATGCGCTTCATCCCAGAAAAATATTTCTTTGGCGTCACCGCCAGCAAATTTCTGGGCTACATCGTCAGTGAACGGGGCATAGAGGCAAATCTTGACAAGGTGCAGGCCATCCTCAACATGAAGGCTCCGGAATGGAAAGTGCACGTTTAGAGCTTCCAGGGAAAATTAACCGCTCTCTCTCGGTTCATCTCCAGACTCACTGACAGGTGCCTCCCATTTTTCAAAGTTCTGAAGAGGACCCACAAGAAGGAAATTAACTGGACACCAGATTGTGAGGCGGCATTCCAGAGCTTGAAGGAATACTTTGCATCAGTCCCACTTCTTTTCATTCCTGTACCAGGGGAGGTACTGTACATCTACTTGGCGGTATCCCCATCAGCAGTAAGCTGCGCCATTGTACGACTAGAGGGCCAAGAGGAGCTCCCTGTATTCTATGCCGGCAGGGGCATGAATGGGGCGGAGACAAGATATACCCCCCTGGAGCAGCTCGCTCTCGCACTCATTGTCTCCGCTAGATGCCTCCACCAATACTTTCAGGCCCACACCATTCATGTCTTAACAAACCAACCGCTGAAGCAGGTAATGCAAAACCCTGAGCACTCGGAGTGCCTTAGTAAGTGGGCCATCGAACTCAGCAAGTTCGACATTGATTGCAAGCCAAGAACCTCCATGAAAGGCCAGGCGGTGGCAGATTTCATCGCTGAGCTCACCGAGCGTTAAGATGAATCCAACCTAGGGGCACAAGAGGCTAGTACAGAAATGGTAACTGCTGAGGAACCAACCCCCCAGCTACAGTCAAACTGGAACCTCCACATAGACGGCTCCGCTTGCTCCAAGCCCTACGGCGCCAGAGTCATCTTGACTGGACTAGGGGGACTAAACGTGGAATACGCGTTAAAATTCAATTTCAAAGCCTCAAACAACATGGCGGAGTATGAAGCGCTCATTGCCGGCTTACTTCTCGCCATCGACTCAGGAGCTGACAGTGTCAACATATTCAGCGACTCTCAACTAGTTGTTAACTAGGTCAACGACAGCTTCCAAGCCAATGACCAGCAGTTAGCGGCATACTTAGGGTACGTCAAGACACTACTCAAAAAATTTAAATTTCACACCATCACACAAATTCCTAGGGAAAAGAACGCCAAGGCTGACTCACTGGCAAGACTAGCAACCGCCCAACCACACCAAAGTCCAGCAGACACAAGGGTGGAGTGCCTTGACAAGCCAAGCATCACCAAAACCCTGGCGGAAATCTTTAATATTGAGGTCAATCCCAGATAGATGGATGAAATCATAGAGTACAAGCTCAATGGAACACTGCCCGCTGACAAGATCGAGGCAAGTCAACTTAAGCGGAGGGCAACCCGCTATAACATCCAGAATGTCATGCTTTACCGCCAAGGGTTCACCCATCCCAACCTTCGGTGTCTGATCCCAGAGGAGGGAAAGGTCGTTCTTGCCATGATACACGCTGGGGAATGTGGAAACCACTCGGGCACCAGGTCTCTAGCCAATCGCACAATGCGACAGGGCTACTTTTGGCCCATGCTCGGCAACGACGCCAGGAAGGTCTCCAGGTCCTGCCACAAGTGTCAACAATACGCTGACCTTCCCATGCCCCGGCGGAGGCCCTGTCGATCATCATTGGCCCATGGATCCACTCTACGTGGGGCTTGGACTTGCTTGGGAAACTCCCAACCGCCAAGGGCCAGTTCAAGTACATCATTGTCGCCATCGACTACAACAGTAAATGGATTAAGGCGGAACCACTAACGACAATAACTACCGCCAAGGTAACTCACTTCCTCTAGAAGAACATCTACTGCCTCTACGGCGTCCCCCACACAATCATCATAGATAACGGCACATAATTCAACAACAAGGAACTCATATCTTTCACTGCTAATGAGGCCACCAAGATGAGTTTTGCATCTGTTGCTCACCCCCAAACCAACGACCAAGTCGAAGCAGTAAACAAGATAATCAAAAAGCTGCTAAAAAAGAAGCTTGACGACGCCAAGGGTTTATGGGCGGAGAAACCCCCGGAAGTGCTGTGGGCCATCAGGACCACCCCAACTTCAGCCACTGGTGAAACACCATTCTGCCTGATGTTCGGAACAGAAGCCGTCCAACCTATTAAGGTCGCCCAACCTACCGCTAGGGTCGAGGGCTACGGCTCTGAGACCAATGGCGAAGGCATCAGCCTCGACAAAGACCTCCTTGAGGAGAAACGACACAAGGCCCATTTGCACAACTTGCAAGACAAGCAATGGGTATCACGTTTCTACAACGCCAGAGTCAAAGCCGGGAACCTCCAACTGGGAGACTGGGTAATGAAGGAAGTCATTCCACCGCCAATGGCACTCCGCCCAACTTGGGAAGGACCATACAAAATAGTAGAAGTCACTAGCCCTGGCACCTTCTACTTAATGGACAAGGAGGGCGTCACAACGATCCACCCTTGGAATACCGAACACCTTGGGTATTACTACAAATAGTCATGCCGCTACCCAAGAGCATCTTGACTTAACTAAATTATTCAATATTTAGCTAAGGGAAGCTACCCAACGGGTACAACCCCGCTTTTGTAAACACTGATCTGTCAGTTATCAATGAAACGAGGAATTATTCAAACCATTGTCTCCAAGTGCAAGCACAAGTTAACTGGCAACGCCAATAATATTCGGCTGACCATGTCCCTTACATCGTGTACTTGGAACAATTTTAATTCCTTTAATGCTTCGTTGATTAGCAAAAGCACAAGTCAAAACTCTGGCGGTAAAACAACATTCATATATTTAGGGTCGGGACTCCCCACCCAAAAGTATTGTCAAAATTACAAAACAAGCCTTAGCGGCACTAAGGTAAACAGGCCTCAGCGGCATTACAAAAGCTGCTGAGCATTCATCACTAATTATCGAGAGCAGTGGCGACCTCTTCATTACTCACCGGCGGCTGTTGGGCTCCTATGCTGCTCGTCTAATCAGATCCAGGAGCGGTGGCGCTCGGCGTTACCATGGTGCCATCCGCTCGGGTGTGGGCGGCCATGAAGTCAGCACGGGAGACTTAAGATCGGGTAGGAGGTGGAGTCCGCTGAGAAAAGTCCGCCGGACGCTCACTACTCTCTCCAATACCTGAGCGGGCACCCTCTGCTTGCGTGGGAACCACACTGCTCGTAGGCTCCCGCTGACCAGATGACCCGGAGGGTTGGGACACTTTCACCCAGTCAATGGCGCCCTTCTGCTTCAGCATGTCCAAGTTGGCGGCAACACTAGCCTTTGCCGCCTCCATCATGGCTCGCTTATACACCATAAATAGTTTAAACTCCTCCATGGCGGCAGCCTCAAAGCGGCTCTTCTCAACTTCTAGCCGGGCAACCTCGCCCTCCAGCCTCTTCATCTCAGCAGATTTGGCGGTAGAGTCCCGCTGAAGAATCCCAACCTTCTTAGCCTTAGCCACCACTTGATCTTTCAACAGGGATATATCCTGCTCTAGTTTGGAGTGGTGGTCATTCCGCTCGAGGTCCCGCTCAATGGCGACATTCAACTTGTTGCGGGCATCCATAGCGTCGCATTCTTCCTTGGTCAGGTGCCGCGCAACAACCGCTAGTTTGTCTTTGGTCTCCTGCAGCTCCCTCTGGAGACCTTCCATTTCCTCCTTCAGTTGGCGCTCAACTTGAGGTTGGCGTGATACCGCCAAGAACAACTCATGGAGCCCCACTGACAGATCCCTGAAGGCAGAACTGAAAGCCGACTGTTGGACGGCCATCAGACTCACGGTCCCATCTAGCCCGCTGAACTTGAGCCTTTCCCAGAGGTGGAACAGGAACTCCAGCTCAAATTCAGTCAGAAAATCCTCATACGACGCGAAAGAGTCTAGACCGCTTGCCTGCACCTCCCCGACAGCAACCACTGTCCCCTTTGGCGTGACCTGTTTTGCCCTCTTCTGCTTACCGACCCTGATCGTCTCCGCTTTGTCTTCCTCGTCTTCTACATTTGCTTCGTTCTGTCTCCGCTTCCTCTACAGAACGGCCCGTGTGGCACCGGCGGTGATAGGCCTCGAGGACACCTGCGGCTCCAAGATCGCAGCAGTAACGGGTTCCCTCTTCGCTACCACTCGGTCCCTTTGGGGCCCATGACAGTTGGCGGGCGCTCTCTCCCTCACCTTCTCTAGAGCGGCCTGTACCCTGCTTCTGCCGGCAACCCCGCGATCTCTGCAGTACCCGCCTGAACCATGGGCGAACCATCGACGTCGAGATGAGAGTGATGCGGCATTGACAGCACCACGGGAGTCTCAGACTGGCTCACCGCTAGTGTCTGAGGATCAACGATGGTTTGCTGGGCCGCCAGCCCAGCGACATACATACTCCCCAAAAAATTGTTCATCTCTGTACGGTATATGGCTTTAGCAAAAGCGTCGAGGCTCGCTTTGTTACCCGACGAAGAATCTACACAAAAGGCAACAGGTTAGCCTGATACAAACTGAACTAGAGCACAGATCAGCGGAAGTAACTTACCAAGGGTGTGAGTCAACTGTTGATCGACCAACAGCTCCCAACCGGTGAGAAGACGGAGGTCAAGCGGGTTACGATTCTGCCAACAACCTCTAATCCTTGCCAGGTGACACTCTTCCTCGCGCATCAGGTTATAACCCAAGCCCGCAACAACAACAAAAAAAACCAAAGTACTCGTTAGAATAAAATGGAGGAATTATCGTACAAACAAAACCGCCGCCAACTTTGTGCAGCGGAGTCTAGCAACAACCTCGGATCGGTTGGAACTCTGATTTAATTCTAAATATCGGCGCCTTCTCGTTTGTCCCTACTTGATATTCCTACCCCGAGGTAGCAATACAGAAGGTTCCCTGCCAGGGGGACATGGAATCATTCAGATTCTCGATTAGCTTCGACGCCCCCTGGCGGCGGCTCAAGTTCACTTGCCCGTTGCAACCTTGGCGCTTCACATACACCAGCTCGTAGAAGTGAAGTACTTCCACCACGGTAGGCCCTTCACATCCCGACAAGCGCCAAAGTGAGTTCAACGCTATCAGCAACCGCCACATGTTAGGGCAAATCTGCCCAAAGGCGAGGCCAAACTCGCACACCAAGATCTGGAGATTGGGGAGTAGCGGAAAGGTGACACCTTGGCGGAAGATGGCCTTGTGAACGGCAGCATACCCCGCAGGCAGAATGGAAGACTTCTCATCAGCGGTTGGCCGATGCAACTTCACCACTCTGGGCAGGCGGAACACCCGCTTCAGACGGTTGACAGCAGACACAGTCATCGGCCCCCCCACCTCATCAACTGCCGTACCGTCACTTAAAAACCAGGCAGACTCTATCTCTTCGCCGCTAACCTCTCCCCCGTCAGCAGAACCGCTAGCGGTGCTATTGCTCGCTAGCCTCTCCTCAAACCTTTTGCTGGCGGCAACGTCTTCCCTTGACTTAGAACTTTCTGGACGACCGGCACGACCCATTGCAACTTACCAAGGTATGGTCTGTAGCGGCTCGATGTCAGTTAGTTCCAAAACTGATCTAAACTATCCTTCTGTCAGATTTTAGCCAAGAACATCAAGAACAACCAAACCCAGAAAACCCAGAAAGTGCCAAAACAAGAACACAGTGCATATATATCCAAAGCACATATTCGACAGTTTTGCTAATCCATAAACCCCAACCCCCTGTCAAACAATTGCACCCATCCCCAGAACCCATTCTAGACCCTCAAACACACCGGGGAATAACAAAACTCGCTCCAAATACCAAAAACAGAAACTGGCAGAAACGAACAAAAACCAAGTAAAGCAGGGACAAGATTCAGGTTACCAACCTCAAAGATGGGAACTTTGGTACGCTTAAGGGTGCTTGTCTCCGCTTCAAGAGGTCTTCATCCTCCAAAGATCGATAACTTCACGGAATTGCAGAATCTTCTTCTCAACTCTCAGAAACAAAGCTCGAACATGACGACTCAGAGTTTGAAGTGAAGAAGATGTCAAAACCACTGTGATTTCCCTCTCTTTTATGTCAACATCAAACCAATCCAGGTCGTCCGCTAAAAAACGACATCGCGCAACAGCCGTACACGTGCCCCACGATCGCACTTACTCTCCGGATTAGTCCAGGCAACGCCACGGTTACAAAATCAATAATTACTCGCATTAATGAGGAAGACGCGGGCGTGTTGCAGGGACGTTATTCCACACGCTATCCCAATACATGTTGGCCACGTGTCGGATGCCGTCAGACAATGCGTCTAGCCGAAGTAACCATCAAGGGTCACCAATCCTCGAAGGTCTCTGCTAAGCCCCACACCGCTAGCAGAACTTCTCCCTTCATCTTGCAAGCGGAAGTCTTTGCTAAGCACCACTAGCGGAACTTCTCAATTCATCTTGCAACTAGTCTCCGCTAAACGCCACACTGCTAGCGGAACTTTTCTCCATCTTGCAAACGGTCTCCTCTAAACGTCACACCACTAGAGGAACCAAATAATAGTACATAAATTCACCACTTGACCCATGTAAGACGTTAGATCCTTCAATATTTAAAAGATTACTTATTCTTAATAGGTTTTGTATGTGAACAACATACAATTGCTTGATTCCTTCTAGGGTAAAAACCTCAAATGGTACCTGAACTATTGCGAAATGTACTTTTTGGTACATGCTAATTTTTTTTACCCCAAATGATACATGAACTATTGCATCATACCAAATATGGTACCTCCATTAACTTTAACATTAAATCGTTGATGTGGCATGTATTTGGAGGGAAAAATGGTCTGTGCAGCCACATTAACCATCAGCAAAAAGAATAATTACTCGATACATTTCTCTATTGTTCGACCTATGCGAAGATATCTCAAGTGATCCAGTCATGCGTTGCTCTAGGACACGTATCTTAAACTTCTTTTCACTAATTTCATTTTTCAACTTTTACATTTGTTCCTATTTTAAGCAACATTAGCATCAAAACATCACCACAAGGATCGATACCAATCAGATTTAGAAATTTGCCTTAAAGATATAAAGGGATTTATCACCCTAAGTTTTGAATCTTCTGGGTTGGTAGTTGCTTGCTCGGACAATCTTTTCAAAGAACTTGTACAGAATCCCACCTTCCCAGCTAACATTTTCACTTGCTCACGAAGGAGATCCATTTGATCAGTTATTGTGAATCCAGTATGCAAAAGAGTAGTTATAGCAAACCCAGTTAGCATTATATATATCTTCATGCTACAATCTAATGCAAATGCTACATCTCACATTTATATTAGACTTATTAGTTTAGCTAATGTAGGGAAGAAAGAGAGAAAAAAAACATACCCTATTTTACAATGTCTAATACACAAGCATGCAACACACAATTGCTTCTCATTATATTACTTCTATAAGCTTGTATTCACTCAAAACATATAATTACTCAAAGCAAAAACCAAAAAGATGGATAGAACTCCCCTTACTGGAGGCAAATGGCGACCACCAACTGCAGCACCAAACAAATCACCAGCTTATTTGCAAAAGAAAAAATAATAATAATAAAAAATAAATACATGCCACTTCAACGATTCACATGCCACTTCAACGATTCAGTGTCAAAGTTAATGAAGATACCGTATTTAGTAACGGTGCAATAGTTTAATTAGGTACCATGCCATTTGGGATAAAAAAAAAAATGTAGGTACCAAAAAATACATTTCACAATAGTTCAGGTACTATTTGAGGTTTTTACCCTTCTTTTTATATAAGTTTATAAGGATTCATTTCGTATCGGAGGGTTAACATGCAAATAACCAATTTTTTAATCGTGCGAGTTCAACACACTTTATTTCTTGCGAGTTTTAAATCGTGTTATTAGATTGTATCAGAATTGAAAACTCTAAGAAATATAATATTATTGTGACCCATTTCGTTAATAATGATCGGTGTTCAGGTTGATTCCAAAAATGTATGACTATCGATTGTCATGTCATGAATATTTAACAATCACTTATTTTTCGACTAACAAGAATGAAAGTCTTTGTCTCCCACCATTGTTAGATATCATGTTTTTTCTTTTGAGGAGTAATAGATATCACGTTAAAGTGATCCAAACAGGAAACTAATTAAGCATCATACTGATTAACCTATCTAGCTACCCCATTGTTAGATATCACGTTTTTCTTTTGAGGGGTAATAGATATCACGTTAAAGTGATCTAAACAGGAAACTAATTAAGCATCGTACTGATTAACCTATCTAGCTACCTGCTATCGGAACAAAATAGACAAACAATAACGTCTTGTCCGATACGTTATTAGATAAATGGAAGTGGTTGAGTCAACACAAATGAATCATTTCAAACATTTAAGTTGCATACTTGGATTTATCTGGTTTTTATGAGTCTATTGTCTATCTATAATTAAGATATGTACATATAACAATGAAATTAATTAGAGCTTACTCTAAACATATTCGATCTTTTGAAAATTTAGGTTTTACTACATTTTCCCCGCTCCCTCTCCTACTAACTGTATTATGCATTGAAGTTATAGCTTGATAAAGAGAGAGTGATCTGTTGCAAGAGCTAAAATGGATTTTAAATCATTCTTGCAGCTAATCAATTTATTTGGGATCGGACGATATCTTTGCAAAGATTATAGCAAGACAAAATAAAACGGGGATAGTTTTCATCTTCAACTACCATGAACAACAAATATCTTGTGATTCTGAAGAAAAATAGCTATAGTAATATGAATATTCTTTTTTAATAAAGCTATAGTAATATGATTTAAAGAGAGAAATAGGAGATTACGCTAGAGATGGTTAATTAAAATCAAGGGAAAAGGGTGATCAACAAAGTCAGGGGGACAAAAAAGCAAGGACTAAAATATCGAGTTTCGAGGAAATATCGATGGTCCCGGAAATGGAAATTTCGATGGAAATATCGAGGAAATATCGATTTCGATAAATATTTGAAAAAAAACAACGGAAATCTAAATAAAAATATGGAAATTTGAAATGAAGCTTTAAGAAATGCTTATTTGATCAATTATCTCTTGTATTTATATCAATAAAATGTTGAGCAAACTCATTGCATATGGATTTGTAGTGAAATAAGATAAATTTATATGCGCTGACAAATTAAAGATTTTTGACATTTAACTTAATACATCTTAATTCTCAACTTTTGATGTTATATGGATTGGAACACAATTTGAAACATGAAATTACACCTATAGTCTTTTATACATCCTAGTTTATGTGTAATATACTCGAAAATAATATGCATTTTATAACGTCTATTTACATAAACATGTTAATGTAAAACTAATCTAATTAGAATGAAAGACAGGTTTAATCACACATTTTCATTTATTTTTACATAAATAAATAATTGTTTGGCTAATATGGTTTTTATTTTTTGGTCAAAATTTTTTGGTCAAAATTTGACCAAGAAATTTGGGTTTTGTTAATTGTTAGAAGCTTTAACTAATTTAATTTTGTTTTGGAAATATGGAGTACGAGTGTGATAAGATCTTAGCTAAGTAAGAAACTAACAGGGTCCTTTAAAAAAAAAAAAAAACAGGGTGGAAAAGCAAAGAAAGAAAGAGATGATGGTTTAAATATAATCCAAGTTGCATGCATACTAACCATTAGTTTGGTTGGAATGGTAAAAGCTGCCAACTTATTTGGTGTTGGCACAGGTTCGAAACCCAGCCTTGAAATTTTGGCTGGTTTGTTTTCTGAAAAAATGCTAATATCTCGGCAAAGTTCCCGATATTTTCGGAATTTTTGAGATATTGGCGAGATTTTCTCGAAATTATTGGGATTTCGTCGATATTGGCGATATTTCGGGAAATTTCGATAAAATCTCACGAAATTTAATTGGGAGGTAACTAAAATATCGCCATGTGAAAAAAACGAAATTTTCGCCGATATTTCGGCGATAATTTCGATTTTTAAGTCCTTGCAAAAAAGTAATAATTGAACAACGTATTGTGTTTCATTTTAATTGAATCATATGGTTTTCTCCAACATCTCTCTAATTAAGCTCTCCCTCCCAATTCTAAATGAAATATGTAACATGCTCATTGCAAACATGTTATTCTTGGCCTTAAACTTTATTCATTCGATGGATGAAAATTATATGACATATATATCACAAGAATTGAACTTTCATAATCAAATACGTATAATTGTTGATGAAAATATGATAGTTCACAAGAAATGTAATTCCTGCTTCTTCTTCTTCTTCTTCTTTAAAAAAAAAAAAAAAAAAACAAACAAAAGGATGAGTATTTAGTACTCATATCATCCACCAACGTCATTTTCTCGATGTATGTACAAACTAGCTTCAAGGCCGGTTATGAGAATTTGAGAACTCAAGGTGAAGTAAATTAATGGTGATTAGGACCTTTAAGACATTGAACTATGTTTTTTAGCTAATCAATATAAACAAATACTATTAAATGAACAATAAATATTGCATAAGCACTTTTTTTTTTTTTTTTGAGAAACAAATTGCATAAGCACATTAGATGAATGTATTCCAAATTTTCAATTAAAATTTTATTTTCTGCAATTAAGAACCAAATTTGAATTATGAAAAACTCAATAATATGATGTGTCTTTATGAATTGTTGTCTTTTAACAATAATCCTTCTCTTCTATTTATAAATTTTTGCCTTTTAGCCAATGGCAATATGCGAGCAGTCTAATCCGTGAAAACATGGTTGTTTGAGGGCAATGCATGAGCGATGGAGTGTTGCACCATGAATGGCAAAAGTCAGTCCATTTTATTTATTTTTTATATACAAGGTTTTTAACAACAATTAATTCGTTTCTTGAATCAATCCATCAATGATTGTATTACTAAAAGTTCAAGTCAGAATGACCATTACATACCCATATGCTACCATTGAAAGATAGATAAAAGGTTGTAGAGGTAACACATGGTATATAGTGCTAGACCATTAATTAGATATTCAGTGCTCACTTATTAAAGCAAACCTATTAACTACAATAAACTAGGACATAGTAATAGGCCAAGTAAAACTATACTCATTAGCGCATAAGAAAGCTGACAAGCATAGCCCCTAGAAAAATAGGGAATTATTTAGTAAAACAAGCTAAAACTAAACTAGAGGTCCAAGGCCCACAAGACAACCAAACCGTGGGCCCAACAAACGGCCCAAGTTCATTCTAATCAACACAACGCTGCAACCTGTCACTCACCGTGCAACCAATGCCGCCCGACTTGCTACCCAGGCATGCGGCACAGCCTCCACAGCCACGACCTCCTTGATGAAGCCTGTCACCGCCGCCTAGAGACAACCGGACTGCAAGGACCCAGTTGGTGATCACGACCATCCACAGCAAAGGTTAAACATAATAAAACTAGCGCGTATTGATCAGCCATTAAGCCAAGCCATCTCGAGAAAACCCCACCTTAGAAAGCCACTCGTCTGGCAACAACACACACCAGCAGCGCTACAAAGGCTGCGCTGAAGTCGGCCACCACCGGACGAGCACTGTTTGGATGCCAGAAGTTGGTTAGGGTTCAAGGAAGAGGTAGGCGGCCTGGAAAGAGTTCTCGCCTACAACGTTGTATCGAGTTAGGGATGGCAAAAATCCCCAGCGGGGCAGAGCTCCATTGGATACCCGCCCCTAATGGGGGGAGAATTCGGAGACAAATGGGGAATGGGGATGGGGATCCCCAATCCCCGCTATCTAAGATTGGGGATGGGGCGGGGATGGTATTGTGATCTCCATCCCCAAACCCGCCCCAATAATATAATTATATATATATATAGTTAAATTATATATTGTTTAATTTATTTTTTATAATATAAATCATAAATATATACATTTATTATTTTACTTTAATGGTGTTTTGACTTTTGCACTCACTAAATTATCATTTATGAATTTAATCATGTTTTAAATTTATTTGTTGTAGATTTTGATTTTAAAAAAGGCAATATGAGAAAAAATTATTTTATTTATTAAATTCTTATTGGGGATTTGGGGCGGGTTTGGAGGCTTAGTCCCCAGTGGGGATGGGGACGGGGAATCCCCAATATATTTTTATTGGGGATTGGGGCGGGGATGGGGGTAGAGAATGACCACGGGGATGGGGATGGTATTGTGATCCCCATCCCCAACCCGCCCCATTGCCATCCCTATATCGAGTATGCATTTTGGTTATTGCACACAACAATTAATTCGTTAGAAGATGTGCATCCCTTTTTATTATATTAATATTTCTTATGGTGATTTTTCCCACAAGTAATTCATTTTTTTTTTTGACAGAGTAGTAGAGATTTCATTTAATCCCAAAGCCAGAACGGCACATAGAAATAAGCCCTATATGCTTGTACCGATTGGGAAAGCCTGATTGGGAAAGCATTAAATCTCAAATTATTTTTAAGTTGACTTGTTTTGTTTTTCACCATTAAATCTACATCTAAATGTAATTAAACATAATTTCTTGATGAGTGTTTCTATTGAGACCTCCAAATCTGCTCACTTGACCTCATTCATAATTGAATTATTGAATTACATACATAACCTACTATAAAATGACAATTAAGGACAATAATTATATCAACAAAATATTATTTTTATTTCTCTAGACTTTCCAATTCAATAATAATCAGATTGCATACTTTATTATTTTCCTTATCTATTTTCATTTTCCAATTTCACTACATACTCATTAAAGCATTCATATATATTTAATAAGAACTAAAACTATGATTAAGATCATGTGACATAAATATATATGATATACATGTTGAACACATATTGTGAGGGAGAGCAAAATAAATCATATTATAACCTAAATCTAAGTCTATCTATTATATTTGTAAAAAAAAAAGAAAAAAAAAAGAGAGTTAGCATTTATAGAAAAAATAAAAAATAAAAAATTAATCATGAAGTGCAGAAAATAGAGAAAAAAAAATATTAAGAAAAAAATTATTACTCTTTTTTTTTTTTGCACAACTAAAAGAAAAAAAATGTTTTTTTTTTTAAATCACACAATAGTTCATGTTATTTTCTTGTTGATTAGAAATTATTTTTGATTTTTTTTTATTGGATAAGAGATTTAAGTTGTCTGATTAAGGAATATACATGTAATTAAGATTATAGAGTAATTAATCATTGAAATGACTAAGTTTTTATTTTATTTTAAAGATAATAGTTTGTTTGCAAATTATATGAGTGAGGTTATTTAAGGAACTTTAGTGAGGTGTAGTAAGTAAATTTAGTATTTGAAAATTTGACAGGAGGTGCAAAAAGCATAGAGGTAAAGTGAGCAAATTTGGAGGTTCCAATAGAAAAATTTTTTCTTGATCAGTAACTGACGAGATAAATAC
Organism: Rosa lucieae; assembly: GCA_024704745.1. Lineage (NCBI taxonomy): Eukaryota > Viridiplantae > Streptophyta > Magnoliopsida > Rosales > Rosaceae > Rosa > Rosa lucieae. Next base: position 18,013,070 of record CM045493.1, on the reverse strand, counting down.
CATACCATTAATGATGAAGCTCATTAAAGAGTGAGCCTAGTAGGCTAGGCCTAGTCTAATGCATGGACCAAGGCTGAGCCCATATATGCACGGACCAAGGTTGGGTCCATATGCATTAACGATGCGGTTCATTGTAGAGTGAACCCATATGCTTCATCCATGATTAACTTCACAGCCGCCCATCAGGAAACGCCCAACCAAATGCATGGCCCATGCTTGCAATCGTTAAAGGGATTCGCTGATATTCTTCTCTAGTCCCAATAGAGGCAACGTTAATATCAACATTAGGCTTTTCGTGGCCCGATTCAGCATGGCCATGAATCCATGATTTTGATAAATAGATTTCCACAAATTAAGAATTGGCCCAAACATATTTTGAAAATACAAAAATTGGTTTTATTTTCCTTTCTTCTTTCGTCTGGAGTTTTATAGGGCTTTCCCGATCAGTATAGATGTGTCCCTTTTTATTTTTATTTTTATTTTTATAGGAGACTTCTAGCGACAATGCATTCGCTGAAAAAAATGTGTTTCTTTTTAGTTTACTTTTTATGGGAGGCTTTCAATATTTACATACGTGGGATTGAAAACCGAACTGAAAAATTTCATTTCAGACTAAACCAGACATCATATTAAAACAAAATCCTGCACCAAACCGGCCGGTTTTCAAGGTTTCGGGTCTTTTTTTACCCACCCCTTGTAACGATGAATTAGTTGTTGCAAAAAGTACATTATTTTTTTTTTCTTTCTTATGGATGTACATCACAGACCAGATGTTATTTAAACTTTTCATCCTTCAAGTAAAATATGGATGTGCAGTCTAACCACATAACGACGGAACTTAATTTGGAAAGATTTCAATATGAAACTGAGGGATAAACCTGCTGTTATACAGACAACTGAGTCTGATAACTCTGTTGTGGAATGTCAGGAAGATGTTCCTCTCTAACAATATCATAAGTCTCATACAATCAAGATTTCAAACAAGCAGTGTTTGTTGGATCATGACAGACTGATGAGGCTTCGATGCAGCATTGTCTACTCAACAGTTCATCAACTTCGTGTTATACTTCCATCAAAAATTTCTCTCGAGTATAAAAAGGAGGTACAATGTGCCAATATTGTATTTACAGGTCACTTAACAATGTGAAGACAACACTTGGAAATCATCAGTTTTCTTCTTTGCTAGTAGCAGTGACTAATGCAGTAGAGCTTCCGATTTCAGTATCAGTTGAAACTTTTCCATGGCCATGCTTCTGCCAAAATTCATGAAGTTCTTGAACCTAAAAAATGCACAAAGATTAGACAAAGCAACAATTAGAATAAAAAAAAAACTAAACAACTTAAAATAATAACTTCCATGGACCATAGAACACCAACTTCAATGGAAAGGTAAAACATACACATCAAATGCAACAATTTCCTTTAAACACAAATCTTGATTCTAGGTGAACTGATCATACATATTCTTACCCATAAGTAAGTCCTGAAACAACATTAAGTGTTTGATCTATCTATAATTTATTGCAGCCCCTGAGATATGTGAGAAAGTTCAGCATCAGACAGATTTCCTCTAAAAACAAAGCAATAACTCTCCTATCCAAGCTGCCGACTGAATACCTAAAGCAAATGTCTATGCTGTCAAGGATTGTGACATTCAAATATTAATTTGTGGACGTGCTCATGACATCCCTGAGTTTACACCTTATCAATGGTTTAATGGGTTCTCACATATAAGGAAAAAAAGATGCACCAATGACCAACAGAAAACAGAAATTAACACTTGGTCCAAACCTTGGGGATTCAAGTCAGCAGAGGACAACACAGAGGTAGAATTAAGAAAGACATATACCTTTTTAACTTTACCATGCTCCGACATAATAGCGTAGTACTTGCGCATCATCATTTCTTCTTCTCCCTGCACATTGTACATCCAGAATTTTTAGTACTGCAATTACTTACTAGTTACTACCATCTAAAACCTGCAGACCATTATGATTCCTAATGAGTAGGTATCACATTTATATTCAATTCATTATTAAAGTCATTGACATAATCGTGATACCAACTAAGGGACGGAAGGAACAACCTGAAGATTAGACAGTTCTTGTAGCACTGATTCAGACGCTTTCGTAAGGAGCTCATTCTGCGTCTCCAAGTGCCTGCAAACACATATTAACATAAAACAAAACAAAAATTACAAATTTGAATTACGGAAACAAATTGCATAGAAAGAAACTGACTAAACAAACTTACTTCAATATCTCTCCCAGGTTTCCAGGATCCATTGCACTTACTAGTCTGCAACACCAGTCAGTAGGTAATGCGAGCGCAGGACCAAGATTGTGATTTTAGCCCTGTTGACATGTGAGACCGGAGTGAATAAGAATAGTTTTGGCACTCTGCCATACTTGATGCACAGCATAACTTGGACTAAAACCCAATCATTCAAATGTTCCAAGTATGAAACCCAACACTGAGAGAAAAAAACATTATAGACTATGGAATCATACATGCTAACCTTCACAGTTTAAGCAACTTGTAATGTATTTAGCCCCAAATTTTAAGCACTCATGAATCATGGGCAATTTTAAAATTGCATAGGGGGTTTTCATCGAACTATAAAACAGGACATCAATAATACAATCATTACATCTACTGGCCAATTAGTCATTCATCAACTTAAACTACATCCTCTGGCTCTACAATTTTGATCAAGTTTCAAAAAGCAATTTCTAATAAAAAGAAGACAGCTCTACTAATTTATTGGAAACTCAAGCTACAAATACAGGAGATAAATTGAAAGTTATAAAAGGGAAAATCCGTCGAAACCGAACCATCAAAAACATTTCCTACAGCCATCTACCTTCATGGACTTCATCTCAGATGCTCTTAAATCTCAGCTACCCACTACTTCAAAACCCACAGAGCTTTCAACTCAAACAGAGAAAAAGAAAAAACAAATTCTGAAATTCAATTCCCGCATATACCCAGCATGCATGGCAAACCAAACCTTCAATCAGGAACTGAAATTTCAGGAAAAAAGTCATTACCTCAACTTGGTGCATATGTAAACAAATGAATTCATTTTAATGAATTCCATATAGTACAATTAACTAAACAACTTGTACAATTAACGTGTACAATCTCAGGAAAAAAATCATTACCACAACTTGGTGCATCAAATTCTTCTTCCTCTTCCCGTTCCCTGTTCTTCCTCTCTTTCGGATCAGCCTTCACTCCCTCGCTCTCTCTCTCGCAGATTAGTGAAGGGACCCAGAAGACACAGAATACCTCTCTCTCTCTGTCGCAATCCGCGGCTATCACTTTCTGAAGCGGGAGAAAAGATCGGAAAGAGATCCGCGGCTATCACTTTCTGAAGCGGGAGAAAAGAGCGGAAAGAGAACAAAACTGCTGGGGCTGATCGATAGGTTCTTATACCAGGTCAGTGGCAGCGTCGTAAAATAAGAGGAAATAGGGTAAAAGCCTCTTTTCCTATACCGGCTCGGAAATACCTGAAGACATGAAAAAAAAATATCACTGATTAAACCATAAAAACTGAACAAAAAAAAAATTGAAAATTGAATACCCAAGATTCGTGTTCTTCTTCCTTAACTGAGAAACCCATCACCAGCCTTTCAAAATCATAAATAATCTTAGCCCAAACCCCAAATCAGTGACATAAAAAGATTTAGTGTGATTTTGAAGAAATTTTTTGAAAAAAAAAATCTAGTAAATACCTCTTAAATCGAAGTGAGTTGTACTGTATCTCTCCTCGACGAACATGACCCAATTCTCTCCCCCTCTTTTTGCGAGGCAAATAAGCTCTCTCTTTTGCGTAGAGAAAGAAGGGCATGCAACAACTCTACTATCTGTCAGCTCAGCATATCAACAGGTGGCAGGGGAATAGAGTAAAATTCGGGTCAGCCAGCGGGGCAAAAGCGGAAGTACACTGTTCATAAGGAGCTGCTTAGGAACCGTGCTTATGAACAGTAACCCACCTTTAGTATATAGTAAATAGAAGGACAAAACTTGGCTGACCAACACCAATGAGGACATGACATGTGTTTAATTTTATGTTATTTTAGCAGAATAGTGGTACCCACAAGACTGTGGTGATGACGTTGAGTAGAGAGAGAAGAGAGAGGCAGCGTTTTGATATAGAAAGATAAAGTAAAATTGGACACATGTCGTGTCCTTATTGGTTTTGGGAAGCCAAGGCTGACCATGGCTGGTCAGCCAAGTATCTTCCTAAATAGAATTAGAGAGCATGACAAGTTATCTCAAATTCAAGCCCAAAGGAAAAGGAAAAAAAAAATTAAACATCCCCAAATAACAACACGATTGTAAGTTTCAATGGAAATTGCGGAACTCGTTCTTTGAATCCCAGGCCCATAATCACGAGCAGGTTCTCTCGTAAATCAAGATTCGAGTGTTCCGAAAATCTCAGATATCGAATTGACGGGAATATTTTACCTGCAGATGTAACTTCACGGCGGCACTGAAAAGAAGGGAAATTAGAGGGAAAGGCTTAAAGCGTTTGGGATTTGCTTTGCTTAAAAATTTACTTATACTTTTGGATAGAGGGGACAACAAAAGGCCCAGCAAACAAACAAAGGGAATGACTAGTCCATTGGGCTGTTGTTCGAAATGTACTAAGCCCAACAATCAGCCACCATGCTACTCTCGATCTGAGAATTAAGATTTCAACGCAAAATTGTTTTGTTTTGGTTCATAGGCGAAACTTTTTAGGGAAAGACATCTATATATAACCTCCAAGTCAAAGTCAAGGAAGAAGGAAACTATTGAGTGGTCTTGCATTACCACCTTAAGGTGGGTTCTAGACAGTTTGATTGGTCTATGTAGCCTTAATTCGTAGTAATTGGTCAATTTTCCCTCATTTTATCTTTTTTTTTTTCTTTCATATTTATACATGTGCCGGCAGCCCCGCGCTGTAGTTATCGAGACTATGGACACGCGATTGTCCCGAATCACATAATAATTGCTCAAAGCAAAGGCCAACAAAGCCAATCTCACTGTTATAATTTTTGTTCCAATTAAGAACTCCATCACCAGTGGCGGATCCAGGATTGGAACCTTGGACGGGCTGGATTTGTTAAACCAAAAAAAAAATTTATATATATATATTATGGAGAATCTCGACGGTACGAGAGAATTTTATTAATTTTTTTAAAAAAGGTACACCTAGTCAGGGGGGGGACGTAGTGAGCCTTACCCCTTAAATGTATATCTATAGAAAACTAAAAAATAAAATCAACAACAAATAAACGTGCAATGCAATACAAGAGCCTAAACTAACTAAATCTAACTCTACGAGTTCCACAAGCTTCAAAGTCTTTGATCACCGATTCATTGTCAATAGATTCAGCATATTCCTTCACAAGCTTCGGTTTTGGGTCATGATTTGACATTTTACTCTAAGTCTCTAACACCTATAAATTAAGAAATTAACTTTGAATTAACTACTTTTCATAATAACTAATTTAACAAAAACAAAAGCCACAATATAAGCCACAATTTTATATGCACAAATGCACAATCAAAAGAAAAGAAAAAAGTACCTTGCACAATCTAGTCTGCAACCTTCATTCTTCAATGAATTCAATCCACAAAAGCTTCAATGTTCAATCCAAATATCCAATACAACCTACGAAATTGAATTTCAGTATTTCACATCAATCCAGCCAATTCTTAACCCTATAAATTGCCCCAAATTGGATTGATTCAATTAAACTATTAAACAAAATTGAACTTACAAAATTAAACAAAGTCCAATTAAACAAAATTGAACTCACATCAATCCTGCCTCCTTGATCACACATTCACTCCAGTAGAACCGGTTGGCAATCCTCCAGTACTCCAGTAGACAGTAGTCCAATTTCAACAAAATCCTCCATAAATCAAAGCCCTAATTTCAACAAAATCCCCAATTTTACTGAATCAAAGCCCTAATTTCAACAAAATCCCCAATTCTCTGACTCTCAGAGTCAGAGTCTGAGGAACTAGATGTCTAGATTCAGAAATCAGAATCAGATATTCAGATAGCGAGAGAGTACCTGCCTGGCAGCCTGGGTGTAGTCGGAGACTCGGACAGTCGGACTCTCGGACTCTCGGAGAGTCGGAGTCTCGGAGATGGAGAGTTGGAGCGTCGTCTCGACTCTCGAACGGACGAAGTCTAGACTCTAGTGGGCAGTGCCGCAGTGGCAGGGGCGAGACGCCGAGACCGCGAGAGGAGATCCGTAGACTAGGTAGATCCGTAGATCCGTAGTCGATGACAGGGGCGTCGGGAGAGCCGGCTGAGCCACAGACGGCGAGAGGAGTGAGAGTCCGTCGGCCCGTCGCCTGAGAGTCCGTCGGCCTAGTCTGGTAGCGAATAGCGATGTGGTAGGCGGAGGCGCGGAGCGAATCGAGCGATGTCTCGAACTCTCGATGAGAGTATGAGACGGAGACTCCGAGAGAGAGCGAGTGAGCGACGGACAAACCCAATGAAAAAAAAAAAAAAATACATACATCTAATTTTTTTTTTGGGCCTCAAAATATCGGACGGGCTCAAGCCCGTCCTAGTCTATGAATAGATCCGCCCCTGTCCATCACAACTCCATAACCACCATTGGTTAGAGTACCGCCAGGCAGGATGGAGAAACTCCTGATGGGGAAGAATACATGGCTCAAAAAAATTGACAACAGATGACACTTCATATTTGGTTACACATAAGAGCATCTCCAACAGACTAGTTAAATTCAAATTGTAGCTATATATAACTATTTTTAAAGCAAAATTCAACTCCAACAGACTAGCTATAACTAAGTTAAATTTAACTTTAGCTAAATTGGCTAGCTATATTTAGCTAGAGAATCATGCATAGCTAAAGCAAAAGTTATATTTCTTTCTCCTCTTTTGTCCACATGTCAGTTTATGATTCGATAAAATATAGTACATTATTTATAAATAACTACTAATGCTGGAGCAACATTGTTAAATCAATAACTATATTTCACAATTTTAGCTAAACTTAACTAAAAAATAATTCCTACCGTTGGAGATGCTCTAAGTATACACAATCTAGTTAAGTTAACAATAAGTACACACAATCTAGTTAAGATCACTTTCTAAAGACCTATGAGACTACCGATCTTATCTGAGAAAATTAATGAGAGAAAAAAAGCTCTGAAAAATTGTGATTTCATTGTTGATTTTTTTTTTTTTTTAAAGAGGATCAAAGGGTTTCACTCATGCCTCATGGTGATTCGAATCCATGACTTCGTACATAGGTAGTGGGTGTTCTAACCACTGAGCCAACACCACTTCGTCGATTTCATTATTGATTTTTTTATAGTTACTACACAAGTATTTATACAAGAGAATCTATAATTTATCTGCAATATCTTTTCTCAAGAATAACATAAAATATACTAGAAGACTATTGTAACTAAATTGGTTAGCTATACACATGATGCGTGCTATGATTGGAGCTGATCCGGTATAGTGACAGTTGCAATCTGTAGCCAGTTTTATCCTATTTGAGTTCAATAGTCTAAATAGTAGAACTATTTCGTGACAATTAACTATATGTTTGTTTTTTGTTTATTTTTTTTAATCGTATAGTTTTTTCCAATATCTCAATCTTCATCTTTAATATGATATTTTCTGTTCCGATACCTTAACTTCTCAAATTGTTACAAATGTTGGCAAGAACTTTATTCATTGAACAAATGAGACTAAAGTGACATGGCATGAGAAATAAACTACACAGTTAAAGACCATTGTGGATGAACATGTACCGTATATTTTTCGTGAATTCCATTGAACATTCATGGAGTCAAGGTTTTGCTTACAATCAAGCAAACACACGATCCTAACCTAATGTTAAGAAAGGCACAAAATGGGATGAAGAAAGATTCCAGATTCAACTTTTTAGGGCAGACCTAGTTGGCAAGCAACTTCAACTTTTCGTTTTCTAAGTGCATATTGAATGTTGTCTAATCTTGACAGATGTGATTTATGACCTACCTACGAATAAAGTGTCAAACTTAGGACGGCTTCATGCATGGAACCGCATTACAATGAAAAATTAAACTTCGAAAAAGTTTCCAGCATCAAACTCAGATCACTGAGTAGCTCTGAGTATCATATTCATATATTTCTGTTGAGGAATGGCAGGAAGAATTTCCAGTTCAAGCTAGCCGACTATCATAATTAGTCCATGTTCCTCAGTTCATCTTTCACAGTATTATAAGCACATGGATATAATTAAGTTTCCGACGCCATTAACGCTAATTGATATGAGAATCTCTAGCCATGTGCCCGGCCATAATTACCTGAGTTCATAAAGCTTCTTCTGCATTATGTTGTCTGCAAAATAATTTAGTGCCTCTCATGAGTTGTAGATTCAGTTTCATTTTTGCTTTACCCAAAGTCTTGATTTAGTTGCTTTTGGAATGGAAATTGCGTAAAGCCGAGTTTGGTTCAGGAATTTGGGTTTTTGAATTGGAAAAGAAAAGCAAACTCAAGTGAAACAGAAAGACTAAATGATATGAAATAAAGAGTCATTTTATCTACTTTTTGCCTGGTGGGTATTATTTCATAATTTTTTATTTTTTAAAATGAAAAATAAAAACAGACACATTCCCTACTTTGTCACAGCAACATTACTTAAGTACTGTAAATCTCTTATCTGTAAAATATTTTAACATATGTATCTCAGAATCATGATTCATGCTTCATCCAAAAGTTCTATATGAAGTTGAATCTTGAACTCATAGGTACATAGCCCTTCCTTAAATTTATGAACTCCCTCCAACTCATTACCGATTCATAACTATGGTCTATGCATAATTGAACCTAAACAAAAAGCCCTAGGGTTAGGGAAAGTGGTCCATTGCCTGAACTAGGGAACTTTCCATTGTGCTAGAAGGAAATTTTATCAAGAAAGAAAGAATTAGATAATGTTGGCAAAGAAGCTCCAAGTAGCAAGACCACATGGTATGGGTCACCCACAGTTCACATTAGGCCAAGTACAATTGGCATCCACAATGTTTCCTCCTATCTTCTTCTTGTGGGCGCATTCCTATAACTCTCTGTGGTCGACGTTCCATTTGAGATTCCAAAAGTCCAAATATAGATTGCAAGACCTAAATCATGTAGTGCAAATGAGCAATATGGGATAAGGAAGATGATCACCCTTTTGACTGAACCATATGCTTGTCCCAGTCCGACCAATTCTCATGGGAATAGATCTTCCTAGAGATTGTGGACGAAATTTGCTTCAGTTGTGGCTAAGAGAGTCCAGACATTTCTTCAAGGAATCCAATCTTATCCTGCAAATATAGATTTTGATAGATATTAAAGGTGCAAAACAAAAAATTTCAGAAAATTTCATGTGCAGGTTACTAGATTCTCTTTGATGCAAGCAATACTACATTGCTAATAAACCATATGAGCATTACTGTCGGAATGTGTAGCAATGAGAATATGATAAAACCCCATTGGGATTGAATAAAATTTAGGGTTCTTGGGAAAGTGGAATTGGAGCATTGCATGTGATTGAGGTGGAGGGAATAAAAGAAGAGGATAAGAGTGAAAACGTTCTGGTCGATCACCATTTTTGTATTGTCCACTAAGAGAAGAAGAGAAAAAATTCCACTGTTTTGATTGGACCAGACAATAAACAATATTGAGATAATCCTATCAGAGTTTGCAGGATACAAGAGAACTGAGTTATGTTATGTCTTGCTTTTGATTCATTGAACCAGCAATACCTGCAATGGCATCGATATTCGATCAGAAATAAGGTTACATTGCACTTGGATGAAGGATTCTAACAGTATTGATGGAATAAAGATAAAAACTCGAAAACTATGGGCATAGGGTTAGATACTTTATTATTATACAAGATCTTGGTGCTTTTTTATTTTTATTTTTTTCAATAAAGGGCTGGTGCGGCTGCTCTTAAGTCTTGATTAATGAAACTGTCGAATACAAGGGGGGGACATTGAGCCTAAACCCTGAGTACAATAGACACATAGAGAACATCCTGAAATAATATCATGATTCTCTACTAAACAATTGTATTCAATTACGTACCAACTAGCAAAGAGCGCTTTACATGCGATTCTATTTGCTTTATAGCGGTGACACAATGGAAAGATAACTTGATCTGCAACTCGATTACAACATAGCATAATTTCCGTACTCACAGCTTTCCCATCATGTTGCCACTGAAAAACATATCTAGTGACACTAGGTTCCACCATACTATTAGAAGGCAGCGACCATTTGATCAAGTAAAGAACTCGCCGCCTACCTAAGATAAAATTGTGTAAGGCCTTTTTTTTTTTTTAGGGGGAATGGTGATGTCATTGTCATGTCATTCTTGCTTAGATTATTCCTTCTAACCCTTATGAGAGAGGTATTTGAGTTTATCTATACTATTATTAAGAGAAAAGGATTTGTTAGCTAAAATTGAAAATTTTAACAGATTTAACTTTGAAAGATTAAATTTTTTTGACAATAAATTAAATCACAAGGGTAAATAGGACAATTATAAAATATATTTTATTAAGAAAATTGAAAAGAAATGATTTCACAACCCCCACTTTTCTCTCCCACTATTTTCTTTATGCAATAACTACTAGGGATGACAATGGGACGGGTTGGGGATGAGGATCACAATACCATCCCCATCTCCATTGGGGACTAAACTTCTAAACCCGCCCCAAATCCCCAATAAGAATTTAATAAATAAAATAATTTTGTCTCATATTGCCTTTTTTAAAATCAAAATCTATAACAAATAAATTTAAAATATGATTAAATTCATAAATCATAATTCAGTGAGTGCAAAAGTCAAAATACTATTAAAGTAAAAATGTAGCCATTAAAGTAAAGTAGTAAATATATATATATATATATATATTTGTGATTTATATTATAAATATATATATATATATAAATTAAATATATGTATATATATATCATTGGGGCGGGTTTGGGGATGGGGATCACAATACCATCCTCAATCTTAGATAGCGGGGATTGGGGATCCCCATCCTCATTCCCCATTTGTCCCAAAATTCTCCTCCCATTAGGGGAGGGTATCCAATGGAGCTCCGCCCCACTGGGGATTTTTGTCATCCCTAATAACTACCCACTGAATTATTTCTTTTGCAGATAACTTTTTTTTTTCAATTAAAATTTTCTTACATATATAGAGCATGTGATTACAGACTAGTTTAGATTATTACAACGGAATTGCATGTTTAATATATTGTAAATTACAACTTCAAATAAATTTAAAAGAGTAAACAACTGAACTTAAATAGTAATACTGGAAGCGTAAAATTGAATTTACTTTATACCAACTAGAGCCTAAAATCGTAGTTTGGTCTCTATCTCTTTGCATCAACGAGTAATGAGAATATTTATGCAAAACCTTTATATGTTCCAAGTTTACAACAAAGATGACAATTTTTTATTTTAATTTTTTTTATGGGGAAAATGGTAAGTGGTAACTTTTGGGTACAAAAAAGTAACCTCCACTTTATATATTGAGCATGAGTAACTTTCACTAAACAAGGAAAGAAGCATGAAAGCATGCTTTTACCACAATGCTCATGCTTACTGGTAAGTGGAAATATTCTTTGACCATTTTATGATGCCAAGTAGCTATCACCAAAAGTCCAAAATGGCCTAAACAATAAAGTGGCTCTGCCTAAAAAAAAAAAAAAAAAATTCATGTCCAAAGTTATTAACCGTCTGATTTGGACGTGTCGGAAACGGAAAATGATATATTGGTGGGGGCTGTCTGATGGGTGCTGATTCAAAAGGGTGAGTGGCAACAGTCTGAGAGGCCTTGGCTTTTTGTGTTTTGTGTAGCTCTGGTGGCTGTCAAACTTAACCAAACAGCTCATCTTTTTATGGCTAGTCTCTTTCTGGGCATTGTTGCCTCTCTTTTTTCCTTCTGTGCTTCTCTAAAGCATATATAACTCTCTCTCTCTTTCTCTCACTCCTGCACTACTGGGAAGAACATTGTGTTTGTTTTGTTGCACCACTGATTCTGATTCCTGGTACTTTAGCAAAGTGAAAGAAAAGGGAGAGCGATTCCACTGCTCCCGTTCAGTTTTTAAGGTGGGGTTTTCTGAAAGTCTCTTCCTTTCTTAGCTGGATTCAATTACTCTGAACTATATCTATGTCCTCTTGCTATCATTTAGTTTCTGAAATATTTGCTCAGTTTTGGTCTGCTTAGCTTCACTTGAGGTGGGTTTTAGTTCTCTGCTGTTTTCACTCAGTTATGTAAATCTTGGGTGGTGCTTGTTTTTATTGTAAAAATATGACACTAGGGTATGTATATTTGGATTGCATATTCCACTGCATGAGTTCATTTGGGTGAAAGTTTAATGCTTTTTAAGTTTTGTCAAACTAAGATATGGGATATTCTTGGGTTTGTTTCTAATTATGATGATCTTTTACTTCCACTTGTTGTTTGAGACAAACTTGTTTGTATTTCATAGCTTGTGAGCCCCAAAGACTGATGCTTTTGTCTACTTTTTTGGTGGTTAATTCAACTCTTACCAAGAATTGTTGTTTCCAATTGCAGGTGTTCGAACTTCAAAGAGGGCCTGGAATAGAGAAGGAACATTGTTGTAAAGGAATGTGAATTTGTGGGTTTTGAGTTTCCGAAACTTTGTTGTGGGCCAGAAAAGGGGTTTAGGTTTGGCGGTGTTTGACCGTTGTAAAAACAAAGAAGTGAGGAGGGGCAGATATCCAGAACGAGGAGCATAAACAAATGAGGGGAGGGCGGTGGTGTCAGTTTTAAGCAACTTGGGCGTTTTAATTTTTTCTTTCTTTTCTGGCTTTGAAAATTGTATATTTTGGCATGGTCTGTTGGTGATGTCTTGTGTCTCCTGAGCTGGCCCAGTTTCTCCGGGGTCATTGGGTTTCTGTTACCGATTCAGGAAGCAACTCCCTCCTTTTGGTCTCTTTTCATTTAAGTGAACACTTTGTTGAAAATCTTGATCGAATTTACTGTTTACTTTCTTCAGCCTTGGTTTGTGGGGAAGATTCGGTCTAACTAGGAAAAACACCAAAGTTTTCTGAGATCTATTTCTTTTTTAACCTTGAGCATCTAAGCTTGAACGGTTTTTGGTTTTCCTTATATTTTCTTGGGAATTCTGATTTCGGATTGGCGGTAACGGTCAAACGTTTGAAGGTTTAGTTGATATCAGGAATTGTGAGGAGGAAAAAGAGATCTATTCTTTGCCAAGATGAAGTTCATGAAACTTGGATCCAAACCTGATTTCTTTCAGACAGAGGGGGATAATATTAGGTGAGTTTAAATGGACGCACATGAGCTATTTTTGTTTCATTTTTTGCTGGAAAAGTAAGTTGTTACTCTGCAATTGTCCCTCTTTGTTCTTCACTTCGACATGTATTATGTGCCATTTTTTTTAGAGTTATTAACCTATTTACAAATATGCCAGACATACATTTTTGATGCTATAGTGATGCACAAGGTTAATGGTAGAACTTTTAATTATCAGGGTTACATTCTTAATTTTCTCATTATGGATTAGATTACAATTCCAAATTTCTTAGTAGTCCTGTGCATGGTTAGATCTATGCGGCCTTTTAAGCGTGATTTGTTCTCTGTAGCTACATGGGGTAACCATGAGTATATGATTTGACTTCCATACATGTTATGTCAAGTTCATGGTTATATTCTGTTAAGCATATTTGAATATGCAATTGGTTAAACTAATTGTGTGCAATTATCTGTGAACTATCTAGATTTTTATTTATGCTCCATCTGTACCAACTTCTCCTGACTGGGCACCACTTGTCAGTGTTATAAGATAAAATCATATCATCCATGGAAGTTTCCTGATTCCCTGTTATTAGTCGAGAAGGCTATAATGGGCAGTCTGTAAGAATTGAATTTTGATCTAATGAAAACACTATAATGGGCAGTCTGTAAGAATTGAAAGAAAATTTGCATGATATCAGTATGAACTTTCTGTTTTACCATAAGTTGATATATTCTTGTTTTGTGTTTGCTCAGATTTTTTCCTGTATTAAGTACATAGTTTTCAAAAAATTTATGATTGACAACTTTTTTCATCCAGGTATGTGGCAACTGAGCTCGGGACTGATGTTGCTATTAATGTTGGAGATGTCAAGTTTTATTTGCACAAGGTATGATACCTTTTTTATCTTAATCAGGATTCATTTGGTCATTAGGTGATGTACTTTTTCTGTATTCATAACCGAGCCAACCAGGTTATTTGATCAGTGGGTTTCAATATCAAAACTCCCTGACTAGTGATATCCACTATCACACTCTCTCAAAACTGTCATGATTTTGGGCTTATTGAACAAAACTGTGATTGTTGCTTTAGATCATTTACTTCACCTCACCCTACTAGTTAAGGCTGGGGTCAGACTATTGTGATGTCATTTGTTGATAGCCCAGTCTGCTTAATAAGCCAAACTTCAATTTGATTTAGACGCTGAGTGATTGGGTTTTGATATACAACAATATTCTAGTTTAAATGATGAGCTCTTCATACATTACGTATTTGGTCACTCTCATATCCTGTGATTTTGAGTCCAAAAGATATCATACTTATATCCTGTATTTTTTGTAGTTCCCACTTTTGTCCAAGAGCGCACGCCTGCAGAAACTGGTGGCAACAACAAATGATGACAACAGTGACGAAATCCACATCCATGATATTCCGGGTGGACCTGCTGCTTTTGAAATATGTGCCAAGTTCTGTTATGGTATGACAGTGACTCTCAATGCATACAATGTGGTTGCAACTCGATGCGCAGCAGAGTACCTTGAGATGTTTGAAACTGTTGAGAAAGGAAACCTTGTCTACAAGGTTGAAGTTTTCCTAAGCTCTAGCATCTTCCGAAGCTGGAAAGACTCGATAATTGTTCTTCAGACAACAAGGTCTCTTCTTCCCTGGGCTGAGGAACTTAAGGTTGTCAGCCATTGCCTAGACTCCATAGCATCCAAGGCTACCATTGATACTTCCAAGGTGGAATGGTCATATTCGTATAACCATAAAAAGCTGCCATCTGAAAATGGGAATGATCCACTCTGGAATGGTGTAGGAAAACAGCAGATGGTTCCAAAAGACTGGTGGGTAGAAGACCTCTGTGGGCTTCAACTTGATTTATACAAGCGGGTGATAACAATAATCAAGACCAAAGGGAAAATCTCTGCTGATGTAATTGGGGAAGCCTTAAATGCATACACTGTCAGAAGGTTATCAGGTATTAGTAAGGGTATGATTCAGGGAGGTGATGTCGTAAAGAATAGATTATTGGTGGAGACTGTCATCCACCTGCTTCCTACAGGGAGTGTCCCCTGCAGTTTCTTACTTAAGTTGTTAAAAGCAGCCATCTTGT
Source organism: Rosa lucieae (assembly GCA_024704745.1). Classification (NCBI taxonomy): domain Eukaryota; kingdom Viridiplantae; phylum Streptophyta; class Magnoliopsida; order Rosales; family Rosaceae; genus Rosa; species Rosa lucieae. The sequence continues at coordinate 17,997,637 of CM045493.1, read as the reverse complement.
TAGAATGTGGAGAAATGGAAAAAAGTGAATTGATGAGGAGAATTAGCCAGCAGCTTGAGGAGGCCACAGTTTCTGATCTTTTAATTCGAGCCCCAGCTGAGGAAGAAATGATATATGATGTTGATATAGTGCACAGGCTAATTGAAGAGTTCGTGGCACGTGATCAAAGTGCTCAGACAGATCCTTCAATGGAAACTGAATTCCAGGAGATCAAAACCCCCAGGTTCCTATCAGATACTTCAAAGGTGAAGGTGGCAAAGCTGGTTGATGGCTACCTTGCCGAAACTGGACGTGATCCCAAGTTACTGGTGTCAGAGTTTGTCAGTCTTGCTGAAATTGTATCAAGCTTCCCGCGATCATCTCATGATGGAGTTTACCGTGCCATTGACATGTTTCTAAAGGTTTTTTCCTCACAGTTCGGCTTACCCACCCATTGCATTTTGTTCATTCATCCCTTTAAATAAACCTTCACATTTGCCAATAATTATTGCTCCCCTTTAAAACAACAAAATGTATTTTCATATTTATGACTGAAGTCAGCATAGTGGCAATGTCTATTGTATAGGTGTGTAATGTGACGAATGTACAAGCAAATAGCACAGTGCTCTATTGGTTCTAAACAAATTTCTGATACATGGTGTGTTGGTACAGGAACACCCGGGAATCAGCAAGAGTGAAAAGAAGAGAATATGCAAATTAATGGACTGTAGGAAGTTATCAGCAGCAGCCTGCACACATGCTGTGCAAAATGAGCGGCTGCCCCTGAGAGTTGTTGTGCAGGTCCTTTTCTTCGAACAGGCTAGGGCTTCAGTTGGTGGAAACAGTACACCTGATCTACATGGATCCATCAGAGCCTTGCTCCCTGGTGGGTCTCATGGAAGCTCAAGATCCACTATAACCAACACAGAAGAGGACTGGGATGCTGTGCCAACCGCTGAGGAGATCAAGGCTTTAAAAGGGGAGATATCTACACTACGGTTAGATGATGGTAATGAGGGAGTTGGCAATGATAAGAATGATCATCATGGTGCTAAAAACCATTCTGAAAAAGTTGCTGCCAGCAAAATGAAAGGTTTACTGATGTCAAAGAAGATATTCTCTAAGCTCTGGTCAAACAAGGAAAGGAATGGTGAAAGCAGCTCGGATACATCGGAGAGTCCTAGTTCTATCAATGCTGAAGAAACAAAATCCCATTCCAGGAGTAGGAGGCGCTCATTATCTTAGTTACAATGACATGAATGTTTATTAGTAGATCTGAAGTATACGTTCTTGACTTGTAAAATCATTTGCTTATCTATATGAGGAGATTAGGATGACTGACAGCTTTTAGCTGATTTTTCACTGGGTTTTGAGCAGAAGAGATGAGAAACTTTATTTCCAGGAAGGTTCATTATCATGCTCTGTTCTAGAATAGATCTTGGTGGTTTATTAGTATTAATCTGGGTTCAGATCCTAATCTAAAATATGTTGTAGGAGAATTGTAATTGTGTTTATTATTGATAATAGGTGTCCTTATATAGGGAGTTATAAGGTACACAAAAGGTAATCCGAATACAATTGAATACCTAGAACACTTTCCTATTACAACTCTAAACCCTAGTTTGTAGAGGTACACATTATGTCGACATCCTTCAACACTCCCCCTTGTGCCGCTTAAACTTGGTGATGACGCGTGGATCGTTGCCTCACTAAAAACATTGCCAGGTAACAAAAACCCTGTGGGACAAAAATAAACCTGGTCGAAGGACAAAAAGAGCACAACACGTCCTTCACTCTTCGAGATCAAACATGTAGACATCATATCTCCCTCTGATTGCTACAATCATGGGAGTTCGGATAACTTTCTTAATCCGATCACATGTTTCTCAAAGGTGGATTTAGGTAACAACTTAGTAAATAAGTCCGCTACATTATCCTCTGATCATATTTGATTCACTTCAATCTTTAGAAGTGCTTATTGTTGCTGATTGTAAAAGAACTTAGGCGATATATGCTTGGTGTTGTCCCTTGATGAAACCTAATTTCATTTGCTCAATACAAGCTGCATTATCTTCATAAATGCATGTAGGTTCATCTGTGGTAGACTTCAAACCACAAGTTCCTCGAACATGTCTAACTACAGACCTTAGCCATATGCATTCTCGCACGGCTTTATGTAGAGCGATAATCTCTACATGATTTGAGGAAGTAGCAACAAGGTTCTGCTTTGTAGACCTCTAAGATATCGCAGTGCTTCCCATGGTAAAGACATAACCCATTTGGAAGCGACATTTGTGAGGGTCAGAGAGATACCCTGCATCAGCAAACATCACCATCTTTTTGGTGTAAGGGAGGAGGATGACGCCGGCCACCCTTGGCGGTGGCAGCTTTGCCAGTCATGGCGTCTTGGACGGCGCCACTTGGGCTAATGAGATCCTTTCTCATTCTTCCGTCATTCTTTTCTCTCTGCAGGGATAGAACAGGCCCATATCTATCGTACATTTTAAGTAACGAAAGATTGTCTTTATACCAGTCCAATGACGTTGCGTTGGCGCGGGACTATATCTAGCCAACAAGTTCGTAACAATTGAGGTGTCCGGTCTTGTATTGTGATAAGTACAATAATGCGCCTATTGTACTCAGGTAAGCACTTCTGCTATTAACACGTTTTCGTCATCATCACTGGGACAAAACGGATCCCTTTTAGGGCCAAGACTCCGGACGACCATAGGAGTGCATCTTTGACTTTATCAAAATGCAAAGCATTTATTGACACTGTTACAAGTTCTAAATCTAGACAAAACCGTGTTCTCCTAAGGTCTTTCATCTCACACTCGGATTTCAGGTGTTCAGCGGTTTCCCTTAACTCTCAAGGATTCCAATCATGTTTATCAACATAAACCGTGACAATTGCAAATCCAGAACTTGTCATGAAAACGCAGGGCCATAGTTTATCATATCCCTTCCCAATCAAATAGTCACTTTAGTGAGCGTTTCACCCTCATTACAAACGCGCTCCGTGGTCAAGAGCCACTTGATTTAGGTAAATGAAGTCCATAAGAACCTTCATTATATTCTGTATCTAGATCCCTATAGAGATGCGTAGTGATCACATTCGTAAGCTGCATGTTCAGTTATTTGGAAACTACCAAACTGACAAGGTAGTGGAGTGCAATGACATCCATTATAAGAGAATATGTCTTCTCGTAGTCGATTCCAGGGCGTTTTGTGAGAAGTCTTGCGCCATAAGGCGAGATTATCATCTCTTTTTCTCATCACGCTATCTAACGAAGACCTATTAATGTCAACAGGTTTTATGTTAGGAGGTGTTGGCATCTCAGGCCCGAAATCGTTCCTCTTCGTTAGTGAATCCAATTCAACCTGGATTGCATCTTTTCATTTAGGCCAATTTTCTCTACGTTGGCATTCTTCAACGGAGTAAGGTTCAATGTCATTGGTCTCAATAATTCCACGTCTCCATGTACACTAGTGTAATTCGTAGAGATCTCTATATTCTCAGGAATTGGTTCTAACATTGAGGCGTCCCCCAACGATGTCTCTTGGACATAACCACAATCCAGGATATTCTCATAAGACGGATTTGGAGTATCAATGATCAATGGATCAAGTTGTGCCAAACTCGCTCTCTTCTTAGGGTGAGAATCCATCAAACGTATGGGTTTCCTACGCTCTCTAGCGGAACTCATGGCCTATGATGCCATTATGCCACTTTGTGGCGTCACCATACCACCATCCATAGTAGTGCTGCCGTACCCATCTCCTCTGGGTAGCACCATGTCCTCCTATAGGGACATCAATCCTTGCAGACATGTTTGCAGCAGGTATATGTGATCTCGTCACTTTTAGGGGATCAAGATGAGACATAGTGGGGACAGACCACGACAATTCCTGTCGTTTCTGTTGAACGTTGGCGTTCTAATCTCCCCCTAACGACAGGAAGACTGTCTCATCAAAGTGACAATCCGCAAATCCAGCGGAAAAAAGATCGCCTGTCAAGGGTTCTACATAGCGGACTTATAGTTGGAGACTTATGTCCAACAAATATACATATACATTCGTTGAAATGACTCATGTGGATGCGCTGTGGCTACGCAATTGGCACATGAACCGCACACTCAAATATGCATAAGTACTAGACATTCGACTCGAACCCAGTCACTAGCTGTAACACAAATAAAAGTTGAGTGGCTGCTATGAGTCGTAGACGAATTAGCATAGCTGCATGCGATATTGCATAACCCAAGCGGAAATATTGGTGGGCATTACCAATGTCCGGGCTACCATCGTAGTCATTTAATGGTGGCTTTTCAGCGAGACCAATTCGGTGTGTACATGGGAATATGATACTTGATATCAATACCCAATTATATGCAATAGTCATCGAAAACTTTCGATGTAAACTCTTTGGCATTTTCAAGTCGAATTGACTGAATGTGATGATCCGGGTAGTGAGCCCATAGCCATATGATTTAGGCTAGGAGTGCATCTTAAGTAGCATTACGAGTGGACAATAGTGCGACACGTGACCAGCGTGTCCACATATCAACCAACAACATAAAACATCTAAGCAGTCCGCAAGTTGGTTGAGTCGATCCACAGAATCCCCTTGGATTCTTTGTAAGAATGAAATTATTCCTTTAGTGTCCTTTGCATGGGATGGTCATGATCCTTAAAAAAAAAAAAAAACAGGCTTTACAGAACGAAAGATTGGCCGTATAATCAACCGATGAAGGTTTTGGTTGAGCCAGAATGTCACAATTTACTTCGAGAAGTAGAGAAAGGAGCCAAGTCTCCATATATGGCGTCAATGCCATGTGTTGGCCGCAGGGGGTAGGCGGTGCTAGCCATGTGTGGCCAGTCTTGCACAATCATGGCTCCATGAGGAGCATGTGCAGCTCCTAGAACCAATTATTGGTTCAGAATCCCATAAATCATCTCTCATGACATGGTTGGATTCAATGACTCGAATAGTGGTTGCATACAACCCACTAGAGCGACACATAAGTTTCTCTAATACTCGTTTATGTCCGTAGTCATTAGAGGTGATACAAAGGAACTGTTGTCCATTCTCACAATGTGTTTCCACATGAAAACCATTGGCTCTTATATCTTTCAAATAAAGTTAGAATTAAGGTATGTCCAAGACATTAAAGAATAGACACTTTATTAATAGCCAATGATTACATCAAAGTTTCTTGATCAAATCTAATCCAAATAAAATGAAATGTAGACAAATTGTAGTCACTCAATCCTTTTGGTAATTTCATTCAAATATGACCAGGGAAGTAGAGAGAGATGTCGGTGGAGCGAGGCTCTCTTAAGTACCACTAATCTCAATTACTTTCCTAGACATCATATTCTAGTGAGAAAGAGTTAAAACCAAATGTCATTTATTCATTAAGGCACGATTGCCATTACATAATTCTTGGAAAAAGAAAGACTATTTAATCAAAATCTGCGGCATCAACATTGTTGTTTTCCTCGCCAGATTTGAAGTCCGTAATGATGAGATTGACGTCATTGTCATCTCCATCATCTCCTTCGGCTGCGAGATGAGCCTCATGCTCTCTCATATCTTTTATACACCTTGTATTGTGCAGCTTTTGTTTTTCCACTCGCATTTTAGTGCTTAAACCAATGCTCTAAAGATCCACATCTATAGCATTACCTCACCCATTAATTGAGATGCACCTTGTGCATTTGGACATCCTCCATGGATCCCACGTTGGCCAATGTTGCCACGTGTCAACGTATCTCGAGGTTTTCCTTCCTTTGTAGGGCGGTTGTATGGACCCACAAGTCCATTTTGTTATCCCCTAACTTTTAGGGTTCCGCTCCTTACGCTCTTCTTTCGGTGCGTTATTATAATTCGCCTCGTGAACGCTCTTAGTTCCAATGGGCCTTTTATGGTTTTTCACGAGTATGTTGTCAACTTACTCAGTAAATGACATAAGTTGATGAAACCTCGTAATCCATCCAGCATTCCACACAAGCCTAGTGCTGAGACGGGGAAGGTTGAGAGGATTTCTCAATTAATTCATATTCTGTGAGCTCTACTCCACAGGATCTCATTAGTAGTGAGGTGATTCTTGACGTTATTCACCCATCGGTGATAACAAATGTCATTTGAATCTGGTTTAGTGAAGTCGGGTTTTTGCACGTTTGCATTCGACATTCAAAGGTGAAGGAGAATAGATTAGTTTCGGAGTAAAAACTTCCATGACAACTAATGTAAGATTTCTGAGCCTTAATGCTACCAAGAAATAGATTTCCAATAATATTTTGGATTAGACCAAACAATGATGTTTTAATAAGGTCACGATTTGATGCTTAAGGAAGCTCTTAGTCCAAGCATTGTGAACACTCTTAGTTCACACGAACGCTCTTAGTTCGTTTAATTATGAACACTCTTAGTTCGTTAAGCGTGAATCCCCACAATTCCGCTTTGTTAAATACTCAAAACCATTTGGCAACATATATTTCAATATTATGCAGAAAATAAAAGAATTTAAAATACATGAAAACAACAACTTTAATTCACAAAACTTACGTGATGATTTAGGGCTTGAGAACACGCGCGTGTTGGAGCAGGAATGTTTTGGGGCAGCAGCAATAAGTGACAGCAGCAAGAAGCAGTTTCTGCAGCAGTTTGGGCAGCAGTTTCTGCAGCAATTTGGACAGCAGCAAGTAGCAGTTTCTGCAGCAGTTTGGGCAGCAGTTTCTACAGCAATTTGGACAGCAGCAAGTAGCAGTTTCTGTAGCAGTTTGGGCAGCAGCAAGTAGCAGTTTGGGCAGCAGTTTCTGCAGCAATTTGGACAGCAACAAGTAGCAGTTTCTGCAGCAGTTTGGGCAGCAGTTTCTGCAGCAATTTGGACAGCAACAAGTAGCAGTTTCTGCAGCAGTTTGGCAGCAGTTTCTGCAGTAGTTTGGGCAGCAGTTTCTGCAGCAATTTGGACAGCAACAAGTAGCAGTTTCTGCAGCAGTTTGACAGCAGTTTCTGCAGCAAGGAGGCAGCAGGCTTGCGGCAAGAGCAGCAGGAAGGCAGCAGGGGCTGCAGGCTTGCGGCAGGAGCAGCAGGAAGGCAACAGGGGCTGCAGGCTTGCAGCAGGAGGAGCAGGGAGGCTGCGGCTAGGGTTTGGAAAGCTGCGGCAGATTTGTTGTTTAGGGTTTTTAGGTTTTTTTTTTTTCGGCTAGGGTTAAAGTATCGTGCTGATAATGTGTTGTAGGAGAATTGTAATTGTGTTTATTATTGATAATAGGAGCCCTTATATAGGGAGTTACAAGGTACAGAAAAGGTAATCCGAATACAATTGAATACCTAGAACACTTTCCTATTACAACTCTAAACCCTAGTTTGTAGAGGCACACATTATGTCGACATCCTTCAACAAAATAGTAATTAATATAAGACTTTCTTATTGTAGTTGAGCATTATTTTATGATTTGTGGTAAAAATGGTAATAGTCATTAGCCGCAGATTGAACGGTCAGTGTTTGACACTAGCTATACATTTTGAAAAGCAAGTTTTATGACAGGCTATATCTCCCTGGTTTAATAAGGGGCAACAACACTAATTCATCAACTTTGGACAAGTTGACTTTGAACAGTTTTATTCATTGACACTTCCATACTATTTGGATTTCCCCCAATCAGAATCAACACTTTTTGAATCACATGGTTTTCTCCAAGATCTCAATTTGGATAAATTCTCCACCTTTTGAAATTTTGTTTTTTTTTTTTTTTTTTTAAGACATGTCTGACTTCTCTCAATGTCTACAAAAAAAGTTTATACAAATGTTATTCTTGACTTCCTATATATATGGACCAAAAAGTAGGAATCCTTATTCATCGAAAATGAAGATAACATGATATATGTCACAAGATATTTACACAAAGAAAATGAAATATATAATAGTTGACAAAAAATGTGATTTACACTCGGAGAAATTTATGTAGTTTCATGAAAACAGATTATGATAATTGGCTGATATTTCCAGTATGGGGGTTTTATTGGAAGAGGCCAGGGACACTTTGCGGCGTCATCCGGACTTCCAGATGTGCTATGTACCTAGAGAAGCTAATGTAGTAGCTCATACACTTGCTAAATGTGCTTCAACCTCCCGTGAAGGTCAAGTATGGTTTGTTGTTGCTCCCAGGTTTGTCAGGGATGTCATTCTCAGTGATTTTAATCACTATTGAATTTAATGAACTTCCTTTTTTTTAAAAAAAAAAAAGATGATGATAATTGGCGTATATAAAACAAAATGGACTAGTGCATCAACGCTGGTCTTTTATCTTCTGGAGTGCAACTTGGCAACCTTTGGGCCAAACCCAAGGGTTTGCCACACAAAGCTATAGTAGAATTCCATACTCCATAGTCGTCGAGCTCAACTGCTGATTTCTTTCCAAGTCACAGAAGCTTCAGCTGCTCAAAATTGGTTCTACCCTTATATGAACAGAAAAATTCAGATTTTGTCCATTCTTTCTCAAAACGTAGTTGGTCAAGTCTTTGACGAGGGCAGTGATTTGGGTTGGTCATCGAAACTTGAAAGTACTAGGTTTGATTCATTTAAGCCTAGAGGAGGGTGAATAGGCTTAGATGAAAACTATGCTCAATTTTAACTTGAATAAAATTACCAAACTGTAGTAAGGGGGATTGCAGATGCCTATCAATCTCTGCAATCCAGATTTCGCGTTTTTAAATTCAACCGTGAAGAGAGCAACACATTAAACAGGCATAATGAAAATAAAGAAAACAAACAGAAGAAGTTTGCTGACGTAGTAAAACCCTCGAATCGAGGTAAACAACTGCGGGCCGTAACTCTTGAAGGCCAAGTGTAATGTCACTCATTAAGTGAATATGAACAAGAAAATATGACTTACAACCAACGCGAATAGCTCTGACCTCGGCTATTTCTCACTAGACTCCTCTAGACAGTTGCACGAACACCACCTTGTTTTTCTCCACCTTCAGAACTACTTCCATTCGTCTCTCTAACTTTGACACACAAACTATGCACTCCAGTTCCTCCCAATTGACCTTGTGGGGTTCTCGAACATGCACATGATATAGAAAATTACATAGTAGCAGATGACCAAAGATGTAAATACAGAAAACCCACTTACAAAAAAATTTATACAAATAAGGACATGAGCCCAGACCCAAGAAGAATAGAGCAGGCCTAATCACTGATTCTTCATGTGCAATTACAAGTTAAAACAAGTTCTTATTAAAAATTACTACGATGCCATAGAGTAGACTCTTTCTCTCTCTCTCGGCCACCAGTATCATTGAGCCTTCCACCTCTTCCCTCACCCAAGATCGTTTGGGAGCTCTGGTTTCATTACTACAGGTAACGGCTGGGGTTCAGGCTCGCGGCGTCGTCTCACCCAAGATCGTCTGGGACCTCTGATTTCATTACCACCGGTAGCTGCTGGGCTTCAGGCTCGCGGCGTCGCCTCACCCAAGATTGTCTGGGACCTCCGATTTCATTACCACCGGTAGTGGCTGGGCTTCAGGCTCGCGGCGACTTCAAGTAGCAAAGGGTGCGACACCGAGTTTCACAACGCCAGCGGTTCTCAGATCTGTTAAAAACTGGAATCGAATTCGATCCATTTGATGTGTTTATTGTATGGGTGTTTGGATGTTTATGGTGAACCTATGTGTGTGTGTGTGTGTTTATGCATTCCAATTCGTACGAATTAGCTGGATTGGGTTGACTTTGAGTAAAGAAATTTGTGTTTTCATGGTTTGCTGAATTGGTATGAATTGATTTGGATTAGGTGTGGTTAGCGTATGTGAAGCAATATGAATTTATTGGGATTAGGTGTTCAATCTGAAACCTAGATGTGATTTGTTTTCTTGTTCCTCCATCAAAGTTATCGCTGACAATTCTCTAAAAGAAGCTTTTTTCGGGTTTGGCAATAATTAGTAATTAATCTTTGCTTCTTTGGAACATATTTGAAACATTTTGTATGATTTACAAGCTGGTTGCTTTTATTAACTAATTGAGACAAGTATGAACATGAGTACAAGCAAGATGCAGTAGGAGAACACAAGCACAAGTGTAGTAGCAGAACTGGACGAGTATGAGTGCAGCTAGTGCAGTAGAAGGATTGGATCAGTTAGTAGTAGGATTAGACGATGACTAGTGCAGTAGCAAAACACGAGTGCAAGTGTAGTAGCAAGTGAACAAGTATAAGTGCAGCGAGTGCAGTAGCAGGATTGGACGAGTGCAGTAGCAGAACATGAGTACAACTATAGCAGCATAACTGGACTAGTATGAATGCAATAGCAAGATTGGAAGAGTGCAGTAGCAGAGTTACGCGATGACGAGTGCAGTAGCAGAACACGATTACGAGAGGAGTAGCATAACTGGACAAGTATGAGTACAGCGAGTGTAGTAGCAGGATTAAGCGATGAAGATTGCAGCAACAAAACACGCATACGAGTGCAATAAGAGAATTAGACGAGTATGAGTGCAGCAGCAGGATTTGGAAAAAAAAAAAGTTTGGATTAAAGAAAATAATTAAGATTTAGTTATCCATGCATGAAGGTTAGAATTGTAAATGTCTTCTTGACACATGGCAACAAAGTAACATAAGGGATTATTCTCAGAGAAAAGAAAAGTTAACATAAAAGGATTGGAAGTGAAAAGAAGTAGTTAAAAGTAAAAAAGTAAATTAGCTCATGACATGTGGCAAATGGAGATTAAATTGTCTTTATTTGTAAGATTTAATTCTTATAAAGGGATTAGAAGTCAAAAGAAGTAATTAAAGGTAAAAAAGTAAATTAACTTATGACATGTGGCAAGTGGGAAACACATTGTCTTTATTTATAAGATTTAGTCCTTATATGTTTAATTCAATCTTTAAAGGATGTATTTGTTAAGTCATATTTTGTCAATAATTAATATGTAATTTGTTAAACTAATAATTCTCAATGAAGCTCATGAGTTTTTCTATGAATAAAAAAACTCTCTCAACTAACAATGGATGCACAATATGATCTTAAGAAGCGTGGGAGAAAGAAAACTCTTTTCTCCTATGAGCAGTAAACAACCCAAGACATCGAGGGAATTTAAAACTCTAGACCTAATTGACTTCTATTAGGAAAGAAATATTCCTAAAAAATATCTAGGTAATAGAAACTAATTTTTATCCCTAAATAAAATGCTATGCATAACTAATCAAGTCAATCAAATAAAATACAATCCTAATTGCATAATTAATCAAGTCAATCATACATATGATAACTCGTCCATAATTGCAAACTAACATTAATCACGCACATATACCTTTCAGACTACTTCGGGATTGAAACACGTACAATCTTCAATCCATTCACGCAATCACATAAGAAATTAACAAACATGCTATATGAGATGAAATTAACAAACATACTATATGAGATGGAATGAATGAATTACCTTTTCAGATAATCATCTAGGATCAGTTGGGGTCTTGATTTTCATATCGTGATTCAATCGCTTTAGTCTTTACTTCAAATACTCATAGAGTTCTAACCTAAGTCTAAGAATCATTGTTTTGTATAGGGAATGCCAATACACCAAATTTTTATACTAACTATACTTGTGATGATGACGTTCTTTTTCGTTCTGGCAAGTGCTTGGTTCCTTCTTAAACTAATTGTCGCTCAAATGCTTTGGTTGGTTTGAATTGATCAGATTTAGATGATGAAGTTGAAATTGGTTGTTGGAATACAAAACCAATTGCATCGCTGTGCACGTCTACATATGTGTATGTACATTGATATATTTTACTTTGGAAATTTTTTAATAACTGTACACGACAAATAGGTGACTCCGAATTTCGGTACATTAAGTTTCAAAACAATCATTTCGGTACATGAACTTGAAATCTCAACCCAAAATATATACATGCCGTTACATTCTCCGTTAGTCTTATGTAATTATTCATTTTTCAAAGGGTAATTTTGTATTTTCCCTCTCTCTCTCTCTTGCTGAAACAAACTAGCTAGCAGCCTAGCACTTTTCATCTTCCCAACCTAGCATTGTCCCATTGGCCGGCCGCACCGAGCAGCACCGCCGCATCTCCGCCCTGCCTGGATTCCTATCCATATTGCACTTCATCCCAAACGCCTCACTTCTTCCACACCACCGGTCTCAACACTCCACCCACAGCCACCCACAAATCCACCATGGTCAACACCAAACCTTAAGCCATACGCCAAATCGTCGCCAACCCAACCAATGATCCATTAATCTCATCCCCTCTCCCCCTAACGGTGACATGTTCTTGCCTAGACCAGAGGATGATCAGGTCCCTCTCCGATCTAAAATCCATTCTCTTAAAAAAAAAAAATCCTACGGCAGCTCCGAGAAAGTGTCGAACTCCTCATCAAGTTCATCCGGGTCGACCGTATCCGCCTGGGGGAGCCAGAGGTCCATTCCAGCCAGTATCTTGGGCCTGAACCAGTAGTACCAAACCCTAATCAGAAACACATATAGAAACCCAATCGGGATTATCAAATCCAGGTACCAAACCAGAGCCAAATACAACATGTGCACCAAAATAGTCGTCACCGAGTTCCTCCACCTCTGTATATCATCCAACCACTTCGCTAACTTGACCAACCACGCTAGCATTTCCACTATCCGAAACCAATTCGCTTTGCTCTTCCTCATGCTCCACGTGTGCGAGTCAGCATCCAACATGTACCGCACTACCTCCGGCCCTAGCAGGGGCTTGGAGTGTACGAGCCATGCGGCTACCATGGCCGGGTTTGCTATGTTTGAATGGGGAGGAGGAAGGAGGTTGAGAGAGAGAGAGAGAGAGAGTTTGCTGGGTTTGAATGGGACGAAAGAGAGAGAACGATACTCTTTTATTTTTATTTTTTATTTTATTTAAATTTTCCTCTCTTCATTAATTATTAATATTAATAATCAATTAAGGGTTCTTGACCCAAAGCACCAAAATCAACAAAAAATGACTCACTTACCCCAGCAACAAATTTTTATTCTCAGTAACCCAAAATGAAGCAAAATGACAATTTTAGCCTTAATCTAATTAGTAAATTACACTTGACGCCACTCTTCTGTCTCCGATCTCTATCAGTCTCTCTCTCTCTCTCTCTCTCTCTCTCTCTCTCTCTCTCTCTCTCTCTCTCTCTCTCTCTCTCTCTCTCTCTCTCTCTCTCTCTCCCCCCCTTCAAAATTCTATTCCGGTCTCTCCCCTCCAAAATCTGATTCTGATTCCATCTCCTCAAACAACGCCTTCTCTCTAATTCGAATAAGATCTGGTGAGTCGAGGAATGCCGAATCTTCGATGAGTTGAGGAGCTGCATTAGAAGGCTTCAAAGCCTTCCCCGCTAGCGACGACGGTGATGTTGACGCAGTTGACTCCGCAGCCGCACTGCTCTTCTGTTCGTCGCCGGTCTAGGATCCGAGCCTTGTGTCCGAGTTTTGGCAGAGGCAGGAGCCAACCTCGATCACAGGGATGAGCCTCTTTCACCTCAATTCCATGGCAGCCCACCACAGAACAATAATCTCCTGTGAGATTTGGGTTCGATTTTAGGAAATTTCGAAGCGGGGATCCCCTGTCTCTTCATGTCCTGCCAACTCGACCATGGGCTAGTGGTGTGGTTTAGATATTCCCCGAGCCAGTCTCCTCCCTGAACAATGAGAAGTTGTGGTTGGTTCCGAGAATCTGTTCGGAAGGAGAAGAAGGAAAAAGAGAAGCAGCAGCCACCCAAATCATTTTTTTTATAGGTGAGAGACGTCGACGGCGAGATCCGGAGGTGCTTCTAACCAGTGGTTTTTGTCCGTCTATTGGAGGGCAATAGACATTTTTAAATTGATATAATCGCTTCGTTTTGTTCTTTAATCAAAGTTTTATTTGTCTAAATTTAGGGAGATTAGTTCATATTCTGGCAACCGAAAGTTTTATTGGGGATAATGAACATCTATTGGCGGGCAATACATGGCTGATAGACGTCTATTGAGGGCAATAAACCTTTCCGATGAGGTTTTCAGAAAAGTCCCGTGGCCGGTGACCGGAATCTGGCTAAAGTTGGTAGGAATCCGGCGGCCGGTGACAGGATTCTTGCGGTTGGTGACAGGAATCCGGCTTCGGCGAAGTCTCATCTGGTTTTTCTCTCTCTCTAAGTAACAAAGGGTTAAAAGCAAAATGGTATTAAAAAAAATAAAAAACAAAAAAAAATCTTAATGAGATATTAAGGAAGTTCTCCTTAGAGTGTTTTGGGTAAGAGGGAATTAAAAAAACTTAATGGGGTAAGTGTGAAAAAAAAATATCTAAAAATGGGGTAAATGGACAAAAACCCATCAATTAATACTAAATTAAGAAGTGACTGATTTGCCCCTTAAAGTTTGACGGAAATCACATTGACTAACGGATAATGTAACGGTGTGTATATATTTTGGGTCGAGATTTCAAGTTCATGTACCGAAATGATTGTTTTGAAACATAATGTACTGAAGTTCGAAGTCACCCATTTGTCGTGTACTGTTGTTAAAAATTTCGCTTTTGTTTAAGGAAAACTGAATTGAGAGAGAATTGAGTCGTGCTTTCATTGATAATACACTATGCCAAAAATGCCTTCAGACGACAGATTATATCTGTCGTCTGATGAAGTAAAAATCTGTTGTCTAGGTGGCTGCCGTCTCTAAGCCATTCAGACGACAGATATTCTCCGTCGTTGATAATGCACTCAGACGACAGATTTTCTGTCGTCTGAAGTACCTAATATTGAAGAATCGGAGTCTATCTGTCGTCTGAAACACCATACAACTACATATTAATGTTGTTGGAAATTCACTTCATCAACGGATTCAAAAAATATCTGTCGATGTAGTTAATGTAAGATGACGGAGTTTTTGTTGTTTCTGTCGTTTGATTGAACTAATATTAAACTTAGTTGATGCTTCTGTCGTCTGATTTGAAAAACAACGACAGTTATATGTTGACTGATTTTGTATGCAACAACATAATTCTGTTGTTTGAAGTTGGTAGAAACAACATATCGACCACCTACTTCTGTTGTCTGAGAGCTCTTTGAACTCTACTTTTCTGTTGTTTGAACGTGGTAGAAACAACATATCAACACCTACTTCTGTTGTCTGAGAGCTATTTGAACTCTACTTTTCTGTTGTTTGAACGTGGTAGAAACAACATATCAATCACCTTCTTCTGTTGTGTGAGAGCTCTTTGAACTCTACTTTTCTGTTGTTTGAACTTGGTAGAAACAACATATCAAGCGCCTATTTCTGTTGTCTGATAGCTCTTTGAACTCTACTTTTCTGTTGTTTGAACTTGGTAGAAACAACAGATGATCAGTTGTTTATGTTGTTTCTATTTTCTTGATACAACATAAATTGTGCTGTATTTTCTTGATAGAACATAAACCTTCATATATCTTTTGCCTTTTAACCATTTCAACATCAGTCATTTACAATCATCAAAACCATAAAATTGGACTAAAACCAGCATTGAAAATGATGGCTACGTTTCATTAATTGCATCAACATCATCCAAAATACAATCCATAGTTCCAACTCTAAAATACATGTAGTGTTAAGACCAAATCCGAGCCAACCTAATCTCTTATGCAAATCCATTACCAGCAGCCCAAAGAGCCTTGCAACGATTATGTATCTCAGCCTAATTCAGCTAGATGCCAATCTGTTGTGTTCCCAAGCTGAACCAAAACCATAGAAGTGAGACAGAGAGCCAAGATAACTAGCACTCTATAAAAAGTATAGTGAAACAAACTAACCAATTCATATGAACAAACTTGCAATTCCTCAATGAACATTTTTCTGCAATACCCAGAAAGAATACGCATCCAAAAAATTTAGCAATCCAAAACAAAAACCCAGAATTAGACAAAAGAAAAAACTTACATGGGCAATCCAAAACAAACCCAGACCCAGATCCTTCTTCTCCTTCTTTCTCATGATTCCACTGCCATTTTAGTATGGCCATTGAATTCATCACAATTCTACAGAAAAAATGGTAACCAACCCAGTTACCCAAATATTCAAGTGCACAGGTCTGACTGCCACATAATTGTAACTTCTAAAAAACAATACCTGATTTAAAGCTCACCTTCGAACAATTGAAACTCCACATAATTTCTTGCAGAAATCAACCCCAGTATACACAGATCCTGAAATACAAGAAAAGACCAAATTTAAAAACATGCAGACTATTCCTTCGGCAGAACATGTCTAAATGTGCAGAGATAAAAGTAGACACAAGATCCCATGAAAGACCAGACAGAAACATAAGCTGCCACTATTTGTCAGCGACCAAACATGTATGAAGCTTCATATCAATGATTCATAGAGATGCACATAAATACAAGCAATAAGAACAGGGTGGCGAAACATAATGGGCACACCTGGTGGAGTTATCACTTGTTTCTCTGTGAATGGCAAATGACCAAGGCCATGCTCCACAACCTAGAGACCACATCAAAGTATAAGAACATAGACGCTGAACTATGGTATAAATGAAACTTGAGTAAGGCATGAAACAAAAATTACCAGACGAATTAGGTGATCTGAATAAAATACAAAATCATGCTTTGATATTTCTCGGTCTCGAATCAGTGTATGCATGCCTCTAATCTGTAATATGAGAACAACTAGATTAAGGTCTATGAAATGTGATTGTGAAATCCTTTCAGAACTAAAAATTACATATTATAGTTTGCATGCCTAAATTATAGAAATGTTGAAAAAAAAAACAACAACAACAAAGACTAAGTCAGTCACAAAAAACATTTACTATTAAAAGTCTAGAGTCAAAGATGCAAGAAGCGCAGGAAACAAGGTTTAGCAAGTTTTCTTACTTTTATGCACTAGAAGATCAGCAGTAATTAACTTTCACTAGTGTCACAAGTGAAAGCCAAAATTACAAAGTTTTGACTCCCCCCAAAAACAAAAGGTGAAGAATATGCTTACAACACCAAATAACATAAAACAGAAGGCATACCTGAAATGTGGACTGTATAACGTACACATTAGGATATATTTCGCAAAGGTCATGCTGACCAAGCTTTGTGCGAATATGTTGTACAATTAAGTCAATAGCAACATGGTTATCGCCTCCCCGGGGAATGATCACATCAGCGTACTTCTTTGAGGGGAGAACAAAATCATCAAAAGCAGGCTTGACAAACTTGGCATACTGCATGATAAGCATAATGCTCTCGATGTGATTATTCAAATTGAAAAAATTACTATAGAGTCATACTCTTCTCTTACAAAACTCAACAGGAAACATGGTTATGTATTCCCAATCTTATGAACTAAGCGATGCACCAAGTAGTCTCATACAAAGAGATTGTTCAAGAGTGATGCACCAAGTAGTCTCATACAAGTAGTATCAACTTTTCTTCAAAAAAGATACATCTTGTGAACCAGAAACCATACCTGACATCTTAATCCAGTGGCAGAGGAAGATTAGTCGAATATTTTGACCCGAAAATTTCAGTCACAGAAGGCAAATCCACAGCAAACTCTAGAATACGCATGTCACCATGTACTGTCAGAAATGTAAGCAGCTGAGTTAGGATTATGTTCCATCTTCATTACAAAGAACAGAAGTGAAGTGAAGTAACAGACTTTATTACTTAGGAGGACAGAAAAATGAAATATAACACAATAGCTTGAAAAATTAAAATCGAAAACCCCCAAATCCACTCCCCCACAATCCAAAGCTGGACTAAAAACCACAAAACCCAAATCCAAATCCACCAAATGCTATATGCGTTTCTGAACCCTGTTTGCTGCATTTGGCGAAACGAAACGAAAAGGAAACAATCGCATTGAATTCACACACCAAAATGTCCCCAGACTAACTCCTTCATCATAAATCACTAATTAAACCTCAAAAGTAAATCACTTATTCTTGCAGATAGATCTGAAGCAGGTAAAGTTTCCCCTAAATAATCCGAAAAACACAGACCCCGATTCCTCACCATCAATCCCTAGATTCATTCTCATCATCATCTCCAAATCACCACCTTCCACAGATTAATATAAGTTTTTACTTCCAAGCAAAAACATATATTAATTGGCAACACAACAATGCAGCTCCATCATGTACTTCTCAGTTAACTATCTCACTTAACATGGAATATTGATGACAGACTTACAAGTTCAGTTTCATCAGGAATGCGAGGACGAGTTCAAGGTCAGCAGCGACTCGGGGCTGTCGGAGGAGGAAGTCGAGAAGCGTCGGGCGGTGTACGGATGGAACGAACTGGAGAAGCACCAGGATCAGTCGATCCTGAAGCTGCTGATGGATCAGCTCAGCGACACGCTGGTCCGGGTTCTGTTGTTCGCGGCAGTTCTCTGAGATCGGAGATCGGAGATCGCTCTGAGATAGGAGATCGCTCGATGGTCGTCTGAGATCGGAGATCGATCTGTTGGTCGTCTGAGATCGGAGATCGATCTGTTGGTCGTCTGATCTGTTGGGGTTCAGCTGGGTTCTGATCGAAGATCGCTCTGATCGCTCTGATCGCACGGATCTGTTGGTCAGTTGGGTTCTATCGACTGCTCGAGGAGAAGGGTTCCAGGTCGATAGCTGCTAGGTTTTAACAAAGTGTTTTTTTAACTAAGTGTTATTAGATAACTCGGGTACTCTAGATAGCTGCTAGGTCATTTAGTTCAGCCAAAAACGTTTTTTTGTCCACACAAGGAGAAATAATTTCTCCCTCTACTCAAACAACAGATTCTGTTGTCTGAATCTTCTAAATTTTAACAAACTTGAAAAAGTTTGTTATAGTGTTGATTTTGATAATATTTAGACGACAGAAATGGTTAAATCTGTTGTCTGAATACGTTCAAAAAAATCAGACAACAGAAAAAACATCTTCTGTCGTCTGAGGGGTATGGTCTGAAGCATTTTTTGGCATAGTG
The DNA here is from genome assembly GCA_024704745.1 of Rosa lucieae. Lineage (NCBI taxonomy): Eukaryota > Viridiplantae > Streptophyta > Magnoliopsida > Rosales > Rosaceae > Rosa > Rosa lucieae. The sequence goes on along the minus strand of CM045493.1, from coordinate 17,978,708 downwards.
ATATGGGCCTCTTTATATAGAGGATTACAAGACATATAATCAGAGTTGTACAAGGAAAGATAATTAATCGTACAATTAATCAGATATCTATGAATATCTCTAATTCTAAACCTTATTACAACTAGTTCAAGTAACCTAGAGTTTGGACCAGACACATATTCTAGATTTACTTGAACACTCCCCTTTTTATCGCCCAAACGTGGTGCTCCTCTCGTTGCCACAGTAAAAACCTTGCCGAGTAACAAAAACCCTGTGGGACAAAAATAATCTCAGTCGAAGGGGGAAAAGAGCACAACACACCATTCACGTTTCAAGACCATACTGTAGAAATCTCCCCCTGATGACTACGGTCATGGAAGTTCAGATAACTTCCACAAATGATGCTACCAACATGTTTCTCAAAAGTGAAATTTAGGCAATGACTTAGTGATCAAGCCTGCCGCACTGTCCTCAAATTGAACCTAGTTCACTTTGATCTTAAGGAGAGTCTGTTATTGCTGATTTTGCTCGGTGTTGTCGCTTTTGATGTAGCCTTGCTTCATTTGTTCGAAACAAGCAACATTATCCTATACGCTCATAGGCTCATCTGTGGTAGACTTCAAACTACAATTATTCGAACATGCATAATTATGGATCCAATCCATATACATTCATGAACCACTTTGTGAACAACAATAATCTCTGCATTGTTCAAAGATACAGCGACTAAGGTCTATTCTGTAGACCTCCAAGATATCACAATCTTTACCCATGGTGAACATGCACTTAAACAGTTGGGGAATGACCTTTGTGTGGGTCAGAGAGATACCCAATATCAGTAAAAACCTTCCAAAACACATGTCGTTTTGGGGTGGGGATAGTGGATGTAGGCCAGTGTTGGCGCGTTCCTGGTGTATGATGGGTTCGAATCCATCATCTCTCTATAGGGATAGAACAAGCCCATATTAATCGTACATCTCAAGTACCAAATGATATTTTTTACACCAATCCAATAACGTCGCGTTGGCGCAAAGCTATATCTAGCTAACAAATTCATGGCAAATGAGATGTCCGGTCTTGTGCATTGAGCTAAGTACAATAATACGCCTATTGTACTCAAGTAGGGCACTCCTGCTTCTAACACATCTTCGTCATCATCCTTTGGACGAAGATGATCATTTTCAGGATCAAGACTATGGACAATCATGAGGGTGCTTAAAGGCTTGACCATGTCAAAATGCCTAAGCATCTATCAACACGATGCTCAAGTTCCAAACTGAGACATTATAGTGTTCTCCTAAAATCCTTCATCTCAAACTCGGATTTCAAGTGTTCAGCGGTTTCCCTGAACTATTTAAGGGCTTCCAATGAAGATCATGTCTAACATGAACCGCGATAGAATCTGAAACTTGTTATGGAAATGCCCAGGCTTATCCCTTCTCAATCATGTAGTCACTTTAGTGAGCGTTTTAACCTTTTTGTTAACGCGCTCCGTGGTCTAGAGTCACTTGACTTGGATAAATGAAGTTCACCATGAACCTTCATGTATATTCCGTATCTAGATCCCCATAGAGATACGTAGTGATCACATTTGTAAGCTACATGTTCAGTTATTCTGAAACTACCAAACTGACAGGGTAGTGGAGTGCAATGACATCCATTACGAGAGAATATGTCTTATCGTAGTCGATTCTAGGACGTTTTGTGATAAGCCTTGTGCCATAAGGAGAGATTACCATCTTTTTTTCTCAACACGCTTTCTAATGAAGTCCCATTAGTCAATAGGTTTTATGTTAGAAGGTGTTGACATTAGTGGCTCAAAAACCTTCCTCTTCGTTAGAGAATCCAACTTAACCTGAGTCACATCTTTCCATTTAGGCCAAATTTCTCTACGTTGGCATTCATTCATCAACGGAGCGTGGTTCGATATCACTGGACTCAACAAACTTATGCACAACGAAATGCGCAACTACATCATCAATTATGATGGAGTTTCTATCCCACGTCTCATGTACACTACTGTAATCTTCAAATAGCTCTATATTCTCAAGAATAGGTTCTAACGTTAAGGCGTCCCCCAATGATAACCATAATCCTGAAGATTTTCATGAGATAGATTTTGAGTCTTGATGATTAAAGGATTGGAATGTGTCAAAGTATCCTTCGAAACCACAGGCCTCCCACGCATCCTAGCTGGGGCCATGACCTGTAACGCCAGAGTGCCACTTTCTTTGGTGTTGGTGCCATGCTTACCTCCATGTAGGGTGGCGCTAAGTCATCTCGTATGGATGTCCTTCCTTGCAAGCATATTTGTAGCAAATGTGTGTGATCTCATCACTTTAATAGGGATCGAGATGTGACATAGTGGGGACAGGATACGACAATTCCTGTCATTCCTGCTGAATATTTGTGTTCTTATCTCCCCCTAACGACGGGAAGATTGTCTCATCAAAGTGACAACTCTCAAATCTAGCAGTAATGAGATCGCTTTGCAAGGGCATTAAGTGGCGGACGATTGTCGGAGTCTCAAATCCAACGTAGTTGCCCATTCGTTTGTAAGGACATGTCATAGTGCGCTGTGGCGGCGCAATTGGCACATAAATGGCTCACTCAAATGTGCGTAAGTATAAAATACTTGTACCCAATCACTAGCTGTAACGCATAAATATATTGAGTGGTGGTGGGTTGTAAAAGAATTAGCATAGTTGCATGCGATATTGCATCACCCCAAGTGGATATAAGGAGATTGGTGCGCATTATCAATATCCTGACTACCATCGTAGTTCATTCCGCGAGATCATTTGGGTGTGTTCATGAGAATATGATGTCCAACATCAGTCCCATTGCAATATCCATCGAAAGTCTTCGATGTAAACTCTCTAGCATATTCAAATCCAATTGACTGAATAGGATGATTCAAGGAGTGAGCCTGTTGTCATATGATATGTGCTAGGAGTGTAGCATAAGCATCATTACAAGTGGACAATGGCACAACACGTGACCATCGTTTTTGAGTGTCAACCAACATCATGAGATATTTAAACGTCCGCAAGTTGGTTGAATCAGTCCATAGAATCCCCATGGGTTCTATGTAAGAAAAAAATGAGTATTTTCATATCATTTTCATAGGACGGTCTCAGTCCTAATTTCCCTAAGGAACGGGCTTTGTAAAACGAGCAAAAGGCTTTAGAAGCAACCAACGAGGATTTTGGTTGGGCCTGAGTGTCTGAAACGCTATTTGAAGCAAAGTTGGTGATTGCAACATCACCTGGGGCGTCATCACCATGATGTACGCTATCCATGGTGTCATGGATAAGGACTATGCCAGCCCTAGGTTGGTGGTGGACGGCAGCGGCGACGATCACACTTAGTCCAGAAATCAACTTTTGATTCATGCTTCGTTTCGCTTGAAAGAAAGGATGTCCATGTGATGTCTTTAGTAGACGAATCATCATATCATGACTAGGATGACCTATCTTGTCGTGACAAAGCTAATATGTGTCTAAATCCAAGAGATCTTCTATGATAACTTTATTGGATTTAATAGCTCGAATAGTGACATAGAGTCCACTAGAGAGACACATAAATTTCTCTAAGATGCGCTTTTGTTTGCAATCATTAGTGGTATTGCAAAGGAACTCATTCCCGTTCTCTACATGTATTTTTGCATGAAATCCGTTGGCTATTCATAAGTGCGATTTGCCCTAGGAGCGTATAGAGTTTCTGTGACAGTAATCAAAGTGTCATTTTTATGAATTTGGGTTATTCCATGTCCTTGAATTAATACTGATGACTCAGCTATCATAGTCATAAAGTAATAATGCTTAGAATCAAAATTGAGTCATAATGAAAAGAACTCGAAATTTTATCCATAAGCCAACAGAGTACATCATCGTTTCTTAACCATTAGGAGAATTTAATCTAAATGCTAGCTAATGCAAAATAAAGGTAGTCGTTTGGCTTCTTTAAGTACCTCCTAAATAAATATGACCAGGTGAGTAGAGAGATGTTGGTGGAGCAAAACTCGCGTAAGTACCACTTATCTCAAAACCTTCCTAGACATCATACTCATTTTGGATGAGCCTATGTGTAGAAAAACTAAACTAATGACATTTACTACAAAGTATATGGCAATTGCCTATTACATCTCTTAGAAAAATAAAGACTTAAACATAATTGGCGATCTATTGATCCCAGCCAGATTTGTAGTCTTCAACCCTTAACTCTAGATCATCTTCTTGATCTTCTTGTCCCACATAGTGAGCTTCTCTTGCTTCACAATATGCTTTGTAGGCGGTGACAATTTCTTCACGAGCTCTACAAATATGTGCCCAATGACCGGATACTCCATATCGAGAACATACATCTCTTCACTCAGACTCCATTGATTGAGGTGCTTTGAAAGCGTCAATTAGATAGCTTTTAGTGCTGGTGGGGCCACCAACATGGCCAGAGGCATTGCCTCCCTTTCTCTTTCCACGTTTACCTATTCGGTTCTGTGTTCGCCTATTTTGGCGGTTACCTTATCAAGTAGAGCGATTATATGGACCAGAACGTCCAGGAGTATCCCTAAGATTAGAGTTTCATTCTTGGCGCCCTCTCTTAGGAGCGCGGCTATAATTGGATTCCGAAATATACTCTGTTTCTACTAATCTCGAATTATAGTTCTTTACAAGGGTGTTGTCATGCTTTTCAGCGACATTCACAGCTCCAATGAGCTCATAAAACCTTGTAATCCGTCCTGCAATAACATTGATTCTATAGTTCTTAGCAACCATCAATGCAGAGACAGGGAAGGTAGAGAGAGTCTTCTTAATCAACATCACATCTGTGATCTCTTTACTACAGAATTTCAAGGATTTAATGCGAAGTGCTTCTGAGTTATAGTCAAGAACTGACTTGAAATCACAGAAGCGGAGACTATGCCATCTCACTTCTAGGTCAGGAAGCAGGGAGTCACGAACGTTGCCACATCTTTCTTCAAGTGAGACCCACAGCCTTCTTGGGTCTTCTTCATTCATACACTCGTACTGGAGCGAATCATCCGTATGACGAGTCATTAGGATGATGGCTTTCGCCTTATTTGCCTCTAAGGCTGCTTTATTTGTTTCCAAAGCTTGAGCATGCTCAACAGTTAGCATGTCCTAGCTAGGCTCGAGAATCGTATCCAAGATTCCATCGACCTTGAGATGCTGGTGGAAATCACGAACCTACCTGTGATATTCAGAACCAGTTGTTCCCAATAGAGTAAAGTCCAATTTGTTCAGGTTACTCATCTTGAAAGAGAACAAGAAAAAGGGTTAGTTTCGGAGCGAAAAAGCTACCACGAAAACATATAAAATTCCTGAGCGTAATCGCTTCCAAGAAATTAGGAATTTATGAGCGTAATCGCTTCCAAGAAATTCAATTCCAAGAGGTATTGGATTAGATCGAAACAATGACGTAAGTGGTCAATCATAGATTCTCTACAAACTCTAAGTTTGGAGATCTCAACAATTTCCAAGCTTGGAGTGAGCACGAACCCCCACAGTTCGGCTTATTAGGTCTCCCCTATGATGAAGAAAGGGGGGTAGAAGAAGGGAGTTTGCAAGTCCCCGAGAAAAAGAAGAGAAAATAAATAAAAACTTCAAAAACGGGAACTTCTAGTAAAAAAAATATCTCGAAATAGGTCGCTAGAAAATTTGACTGGAAAAAGTCGCCTGAAAGTGATCGGAAAAGTCGCCGGAAAGTTGACGGGTGCTGACGTGGCGTTGGGGTCTGTGCTGACGTGGCCTTGCTGATGTGGTGAATCTGATGTCAGTGGGCCTATGGTGGTAGGCTTTGACTCCTTCTGGGCTGTTGACTTCCCTTTTTTTTTTTTTCCTTCTTATGCTGGTTCAAGATGCAGCAGCAGTCCGGTGGCTGGTTCACGTACTTTTAGGCCGGTTATGGGAAAAAAATTTCCGGTTCCCTGATTATGGGATAAAGGCTTTGCCTGTGGAAAAATTTGGTAGCAATTGGAGGTCTGAAAGGTGGTGAACCGGTGGAATATTTGCTGCGGGTGGTTTGGAGCTTCCAGTGGCCAGTTCGATAGGTTTCCGGCCAGTTCTTGGGGTGGCACCTCCCGTTCTGGACTCTTGGGATGGAGGGCTTCTAGATGTGCGGTGGGGACCGAAAGGGTTTCAAGGTTTTGTATTCGGATTTAGGGTTTTGGCTATTAGGTTTTAGGGTTAGGGCATCATGCTGATAACGTGTTTAAGGAAAACTGAATTGGGAGAGAATTGAGACGTGCTTTCATTAATAATAGGGGATTCTTTATATAGAGGATTACAAGACATAGAATCAGAGTTGTACAAATAAATATAATCGTACAATTAATCAATTAATAAAAACAACTAAGTCAAGTAATCTAAAGTTTAAGCCAGACACATATTCTGGATTTATTTGAACAGCTTTTACTTTATGGCATGAATCGGGTTTAGTTTTAGTTGAACCTGGATTAATAAAAACAACCCCAACCCCATTAGAACTTGCCTAACATTTTCATAAGTAGTGCTTGAGATCCCAAAAGCTTATACCAAATCTATGTACTAAATATGTGTGCATATCAAACAAAGCTTTTCATATGCATATTTTTTATTCATATATGTGGATATCAAACAAAGTAGGCTATGGAAAGGAGATCATGATTGTGTTTTTGTTTCTTGAACCTAGGTACAAGTGGGTGGTCACCCGATGACGTGTTAAGAGATCTGACTACCTGAGGCGATTAGGCATTACGAGCCGTCCGTTCAATCTCGTTAGATTTATAGGAGAGTCACCGTCAGGCTTTGGGAGAAAAACTTTTCAGTCAACCAGGTAGAAATGGAGGTTATGGTAAACTTGAAAGCAGGCGATAGATGCATCAACCTAGATACTATTGTCTTCCAGGTCAAGAAGATCGAGGAGAGAAACAGTTGTTTGCTCTGTGATTGTCTCAAGATGCCAGAATCTCTCCTTATTTTTGTGGCCCAGGGAGTGCTGAAGAAGGTGGCTTTACTTGCGGCTCAAGAATTCATGCTTGCCTGGGGATTCAAAGCAGAACTAACCAGGCTCAGTCACTCATTATCCGTGATTCAGGATTTCTTATGTGGTGCTGTTGATCATCAACCACAAGATCGCGGCATGGCAGTGGAAGACTGGGTGAAGAAGCTGAAAGACTTGGCTCATGAAGCCGATGAGGTATTGGACGAAATCAACTATGAAGTTCTCCGGCGTAAAGTAGAACTACAAAACCAAATGAAGAAAAAGGTACTCAACTTCCTTTCTGCCTCCAATCCCATTTTATTTCGTCTTAAAATGACACAGAAAATTAAGAACATCAACTCATCTTTGGTGGATCTCAAAAGTGAGGCAGCTTTCATTGGACTAGTTTCAAAGAAGCACATAGATGCAATCCCTCAAGGATCACGGCTCGACAGAGAAACCGATTCATTCTTTGAGAAGGATGAAAAGATCATTGGAAGGGAGGAACATGTGTCAACGATAATTGAGTCCTTGATCAACCCGAACAATCATGAAAATCTTTCGGTTATGGCGATTGTGGGAATGCCAGGAATAGGAAAGACAACTCTGGCCAAGTCGATATTCAACCAACCTGGTATCAGTTCATATTTTGATAAGAGAATGTGGGTGTGCGTATCCAACACCTTTGAGGTCAATTCGATTTTAAGTCAGATCTTGGAACTACTTGATTCAACGAAGGCCGGTATAACAAGTAGGGAGGCATTGCTTCAAAACCTCCGAGAAAAGTTGACAGGTAAAAGACATTTTCTTGTACTCGATGATGTTTGGAATGAAGATCCTCAGAAGTGGAGCGTGTTGAAGAATTGTTTGTCAAAACTTGATTTTGCCCGGGGAAGCACCATTGTTGTCACTACCCGTAGTGCCAAAGTTGCATCCATTGCGGAAACACTTCCTAGATGCAATTTGCAAAAGCTAACAGAAGATGAATGCTGGACCATATTGAAAAATAGAGCATTTCTAGATGGCAGTGCTCCAATATCTGTTGATCTAGAAAGACTTGGAAGGGAAATTGCCAGAAAGTGTGCAGGAGTCCCATTAGTGGCAAAGGTACGTACCACTGTAATACCATTGTGTAGCTATCTTACTTGATATTAATTTTGCCTAATATGTTTGAGATATTTCTGAAAACTTATCCCAAATTAGCTCCTATAAGGTGTAATGTTACTGCTCACTCTATGAGTCTTTCATGATAACAACTTTATTAAAATAAACCTCCAAGAAAGTAGCAGAGAGTACTACAGCACTTTGCATCCAGTGAATATAGTGTTGATAGAGGCATAGAACCATTGTTGTTTTGTAGAAATAAGTCTTTATTTAGGTATTTAGGTATATTCTAACTCTCGTATTCCAATAGGTTTCTGGAAGCATGTTGCGTTCTAAACATAGTAAAGCCGAATGGTTGTCAATTAAAGAAAGCAGAATATGGGACTTGCAAGAAGAAGAAGATAGAATCATGTCTGTCTTAAAGCTGAGCTTTGATAATTTGAAATCTACATCTTTAAAACAATGTTTTGCATATTGCTCGATATTTGTGAAAGATTTAGAAATAGAAAGAGATAACTTGATCCAACTATGGATGGCTGAGGGATTGCTCCATCCTTCTCCTGATAATATTGATGCAGACATGGAGGATGTAGGCAATGATCATTTCAACACTCTATTGGAAAGCTCCTTATTTCAAGATGCTACAAGGGATGACTATGGCCTTATTACCAAATGCAAGATGCATGATCTCGTGCACAATCTTGCGGAAGAAGTATTCAAATCTGAGTGCTTGATCCGGGACTTCAATGAGATAGATAGTGAACATACGATACGACATGTTGCAAAGATTCCTACTTCATCAGTGGAAAGAATGCCAGAAGGAAGTATTAGCAGATTCCGTTCACTGTTTTTAAATGACAAGGTCCGTAATAGCCTCTATGAAAGGCTTAGAGATTTACGCATCTTAAACTTATATGAGGCTAATATTCAGGAGTTACCAAGTTCAATTGGCAAGTTGAAACACTTGAGGTATTTAGACGTCTCCAAAACAAGAATCAAAGCACTCCCCACATCTATTGGCATGCTCTATAACCTTCAGACTTTAAGAGCAAGGCATTGTGCTCTTAAAGAGTTTCCGAAAGAAGTACAAAACTTGATCAACTTGCGACATCTTTACTTCAGTGGGTATAATGAAATTCCAGTTGGGATGGGGCGACTGACTCGTCTCCAAACAGTATCCTGCTTTACGGTGGGCAAAAAGAAGGGTCATAGATGTGAGGAGTTGGCTAGCTTGAATGAGTTGAAAGGCCAGTTAATTATATATAGTCTTGAGCATGTACGGGATAGGGAAGAAGCTGAGAAAGCAAAACTGAAGGAGAAGAAAAATTTGCGAAAGTTGAGATTTGTATGGACAGAAAGTAGGCAGATGAACAACAGTCATGAGGATGTACTTGAAGGCCTCCAACCACATCCTAACTTGGAAAGCTTGGAGATCGATTGTTTCAGGGGTGATAATTTTCCATCATGGATGATGACTAGGTCGTTGCAGCTGAACAATTTGAAGAATATTCGCTTACGCAACTGCAACAGATGTGAAGAAGTCCCAATACTCGGACACCTATCAAATCTAAAGCATCTTGTCATTACTAATTTGAGGAACTTGAAATGTGTGGGAATTGAGTTTTATGGTAATTATCATGTTAGCGATGCAGCTGCTGCAAGTATGGAGCCAATTATATTATTTCCAGCATTGAAAACACTAAGTATTGGTAACTGCTATCAGCTAAGTGAATGGATGGAAGCATGGATGATGCCATCAGGAAAAGTAGTCGTTTTTCCTTGCCTTGAGGAACTATCTCTAACATATTGTCGCAAGTTGATAAACGCTCCAAGTCATTTTCCCTCTCTCAAGAAATTGATGATCTCATACGTTGACGATGATAGGCCAGTTGCAAGTATAAGCGGCAACCTTACCACTCTCACTTCTCTCTTTCTGAATGACATTCCGGGGCTTACTACTCTGCCAGGAAGGATGTGGAAAAACAACAAGAATCTCACATCTTTATACATTGTAGGTTGTGCTAACTTGACTTGTATTGCTCCTAATGTAACTGGCTGTTGCGCATCTCTTCGGGTAGTGTATGTTAGTGGTTGTGAAAAGCTGAGGCATCTACCTGACGGTATAGACACCCTCCCTCTCGAGGAGTTGAAGTTACTCAAATGTCCTAATTTGGAGTTCATTCCAATTAATCACGGCCTCACATCTCTGCGCACGTTGGAGGTAAAAAATTGTAATGGTTTGTCAAGACTACCGAGTGGGCTTCAATATTGCACGTCTCTTCAGGAACTCTCTATAGGGAGCTGCTCTAGTCTACAATCTCTTCCATTTGAAGAAGTCATGCCATCACTACGCGAATTGAAAGTGGTGCAATGTGAGGAACTATCAAGCCTACCTGCTCTAGAATGTTTTCCTGCTATTCGGCATTTGACAATAATAAAATGCCCTAAACTAGCATCCATTTCAAGATCCATCCGTGAATATGCTGCTACTTCAACTGATGCAAATCTACTACCTCAAGGCATGCCAGAAATCTTCACCAGTTTAGAGGAGTTGTTTATAAGAGACTGCATTAGTCTACAATCTATGCTAACTTTACAGGGCCTCACATCCCTCCGCCAGCTGGAGATTTCTAATTGTGGAAATGTAGAATGTCTGCCGGCAGGGCTCCACTGCCTCATAGGTTTGAAGGAATTGCGAATCGGTGGATTCTGCAAGGAGCTTGATTGCTTCCCCGATTTTCAGGTTCCATCACAACTTGAAAAATTAGAGCTATCTGGATGGAATAAGTATATGACAATATATGAGAATCATGTCCTGTTTAGCCTATCAGCTTCATTGTATATGTTTACTAGTGTTGCTAGCTTTACGATTCACAATCTGAAGTCATGCATGCATGAAATAGTAGACATAATCGATATAGGCTGAAATGTCTGCTTTTATTTCCTGAGCACCTTTGACAACAGTTATGTTGCTGAGCTAGGGTTCCTTGTGGTTGGCAAATTTCCGTCATAAGTACATTTTAGGACATCTGGTGTCCTCACTATCCGCGGACCAACTGGCACCTTGTTCGTTTTTGGTCGAATATCCTGTCAACATACAAGATTTCATTTTCAGAGAACATGAAGTGCGCAGATCAATAATTCATGACAACAGTTACTGTTTACTGGATTAGTTCCTTGCTAGCTTGGTTTATTTAACATGGTGTATTCATTCATAGAAAAGTTGTTTGATCAAACAGAATTTAGCACCTATAGATAGCCTATTTGATCAAAGTAATAGTATGTTTTTGTTGGAATCTTGGCCAGAAAAAGATAACTGGTCAAAGATAGCTGTTGGGATTGCTAGGGTGCAACAGCATTGGGAGCGTTGACTATTCCAGAAATTCTTCCCTCACATATACAGCATAACAGCAGAAGGTAGCTCTGATTGTTACATGCATGGTAGGCAGATCCTAGATCAGCAACGAAGAAGACTGCAAACATGGTTACTGAAATATGGAGGGGAAAAAAAAACCTGTTCTTTTGATTATCCAAATTTGGAGAGGTAGTCGATGGCATTCAGTACCGCACGCTTGGAAGCAACAGTTGCATCTAGGTAATGCTGCTTCCCACTCTCATCAACACTGATGCCCTCAAATGCCAACCATTCCGAGAATCTTGGCTCGACGGGACCTATTTGAAAGATTGGATTCACATGAAGAGGAGTTGGCCCGTCGGTGTAAGGTATTCTTTCATTCCATCCCTTATAATTTCACACCTGTTTTAGGATATGAGAATCGAGAGAGATTGATGAGAGAATTGTATATTCCACTATTGATAATAGGAGCTCTATATATAGGGATTACAAAATACATATTCCACTACTTACTGTTACTCTGTCAACACAAATACATTGACTAACTTAGGCATCGGATAAGAGAAGACCGCCCAACGCGGTCTCCCTCTAACACTCTTTGTATTTTCTTTGACAGATAGCGAAAACTGAGAATATCACAAGTAGCGGTCCGCCCACCGGACCAGCGTTAACCGAGATTTGGGCTACAGCTCAATCTTAGACATTAACACCTATATATATGGATTACAAAGTACATATTCTAATGATACAAGGAAAACTATTCCGAATAGGTCTACGAATTCTAAAGCCTTCTCTCCTATTACAATCATAGAACTAATCTTAGTTTGATAAGGCACACAAAAGTCGATTTCATTCAACACTCCCCCTTGTGCCGCTCAAACTTGGTGATGACGCTTTATCTGTTGCCTCATTAAAAACCTTGCTCGAGTGAAAAACCCTGTGGGACAAAAACAAGCATGAGGAGGAGAAAAAGAGTACAACACGTCATTCACTCTTCGAGATCCAACATGTAGACATCATATACCCCCCCTGATGTCGATATCTCCCCCTAATTACTACAATCATGGGAGTTCGGATAACTTTCTCAATCCAATGCTCTTCACATGTTTCTCAAAGGTGGATTTAGGTAATGACTTAGTGAATAATCCGCTACATTATCTCTGATTGATTTGATTCACTTCAATCTTTAGAAGTGATTGTTGTTGCTGATTATAAAAGAAGTTAGGCGATATATGCTTGGTGTTGTCGCCCTTGATGAAACCTAACTTCATTTGCTCAATACAAGCTGCATTATCCTCATAAATGCATGTAGGTTCATCCGTGGTAGACTTCAAAGCACAACTTCCTCGAATATGTCTAATTACAGACCTTAGCCATATACATTCACGCACGGCTTCATGTAGAGGAATAATCTTTGCATGATTTGAGGAAGTAGCAACAATGGTCTATTTTGTAGACCTCCAAGATATCGCAGTGCTTCCCATGGTAAAGACATAGCCCGTTTGAGAGCGACCTTTGTGAGAGTCAGAGAGGTACCCTGCATTAGCAAAACCCATCAAAACATCATTGTCATTTTGATGGAGGGAAGGAGGAGGACGTCGGCCTTGGCTTCGGCGGCGGTAGCATGGCCGACAGTCATGTTTAGGACTGCATCAATTTGCCTCTTTGGGTCCTATCCCAATTTTTTGTCATTCCACTTCTCTCTGTAGGGATAAAATAGGCCCATATCAATCGTACATTTTAAGTATCGAAAGATCGTCTTTACAAAAATCCAATGGCGACGTGTTGGCGCAGAGCTATGTCGAGCTAACAAGTTCACTGCGAATGAGATGTCCGGTCTTATGCATTAATTGAGCTAAGTACAACAATGCGCCTATTGCACTTAGATAGGGTATTTCGGCCTCTAATAACTCTTCATCCTCATCCTTTGGAAACGGATTTTTTCAGAGCTCAAGACAACGACCAATCATGGGAGCACTCACAGGCTTTGCTTTATCTTCATTAAAGTTTTTCGGAAACTACCAAACTGACAAGGTAGCGGAACATTATAACGTCCATTACGGGAGAATATGTCTCCTCGTAGTCGATTCTAGGGCGTTGTGAGAAACCTTGCGCCACGAGGCGGGCTTTATATCTAACCACCTCATTTTTGTCATTACGCTTTTTAACAAAGACCCATTTATGGCCAACAGGCTTTAAATCTCGGGGTGTCTACATTATAGGCCCAAATACCAGTCTCTTTGCTAGTGAATCTAATTCAGCCTAGATCACATCTTTCCATTTAGGCCAATCCGCTCTTCGTTGACATTCTTCGACAGAGCGAGGTTCGATATCATCATATTCTATAATTCCTTTTGCAACATGATATGCAAATGCATCATCAATAGCAATAGAATTTCTATCCATCATCTCATGTACACTAGTGTAATTCATGGAGATCTCCCTATTCTCTGGAATTGGAACTGACATTGGAGCGTCCCCCAATGATGTCTCTTGGACATAACCATAATCCGGAATATTCTCATGAGATGGATTATTCACATCGATGATTAATGGATTATTTTGTGTCAAACTCGCTTTCTTTCTTGGGCAAGAATCCATCTAACCTTTGGGACTCCCGCACTTCCTGGCAAGAGCTATGGCCTTAGCCATTGCGTCACCCATATAGGGGACGTTGGCGCCATGCTCAGATTACCTTGAGATGGAGTCATGTCCTCTAATTTTAGGGACATCAAACCTTACAGGCACCTTTGCAGCATGTATGTGTGATCTCGTCACTTTAGCGATATCAGAAAATGTACAGGCATCGATTTTGCTACGTTCTGAAGATCGATAATTCTCGGCACTTCAATTTCGGACTGTGCGGTTTGGGGATCAAGATGAGACAAAGTGGGGACAAACCACGACAATTCCTGTCTTTCCTGTTGAACATTTATGTTCTTATCTACCCCTAATAATGGGAAAACTGTCTCATCAAAGTGACAATCTGCAAATCAAGCGGTAAAGAGATCGTCTGTGAAGGGTTCTAAGTAGTAGACAATAGTTGGAGAGTCATGTCCAACATAAATGCCTAATCGTCTTTGAGGACCCATTTTGGTGCGTTGTGGCGGCGCAATTGACACATAAACTGCACACCCAAATACATAAGTTTGAGACATCAGGTTCATACCCAGTCACCATTTGGGACGCAGAAAAGGGTTGAGTGGCAGTGGGCCTTAGACGAATAAGCACAACTGCATTCAATATTACATAGCTCCAAGCAGAAATAGGGAGATTGGTGCGCATAATCAATGCTCTAGTAACCATTTGTAGTCATTTAATGGCTGCTTCTGCGAGACCATTTTGGGTGTAAACATGAAGAACTGGATGTTCAACTTCAATCCCAATGGACATGCAATAATCATCAAAGGTTTTTGATGTAAACTCCCCAGCATTGTCTAATCTTATAGACTTAATAGGATGATCAGGGTAGGGAGCCATGAACTTAATAATTTGTGCTAGGAGTTTAGCAAATGCAACGTTCCTAATGGACAAAAATATGACATGTGACCAGCGTGTCGATGCATTAACCAACACCATAAAATATCGAAATGGTCCTCAAGGTGGTTGAATAGGTCCACAAATATCACCTTGGATTCGTTGCAAGAATGGTATGTTTTCTTTAGTGTCCTTTGCATAGGATGGTCTCGATCCTAATTTTGCTAAAGAGCAAGCTTTGCAGAACGAATAATGGGCTTTAGAAGCAACCAATGAGGATTTTGGTTGAGTCATAAAGTCATAATGGACTTTAGAAGTAGAAATTGGAGTCGAATGAGCATATGTGGTGTCAATGCCACATTTGGGCAGCAGGGGGATGGTGGCGCCAGCCATTGATGGCCGGACATGGAGGGGGACGACGCCGTGAGGTGCAGGTGCTCTTCCTCGATCCAAATTTCGAGTTTTACTTATTTTCGTTCTGAAAAATGGATGTCCATGTGAAGTTTAAGATACGGATCAACATATCACGACCTGGATGTCCCAAACGGTCATGCCAAAGCCTATATGTGTCGGAATCCCATAAATCATCTCTCATAACATGATTGGATGCAATGATTCTAATAGTGGTTGCATACAACCCACTAGATCGACACATAAGTTTCTCTAAGACTCTTTTATGTCCGTAGTCATTAGACGTGATGCAAAGGAACTCTTGTCCATTCTCACAATGTGTTTCCACATGAAAACCATTGGCTCTTATATCTTTGAAGCTCAAAAAGGGTTCTTTCAGCCCTAGGAGCATATAGAGTCTCAGTGACATTAATGATTGTGCCATGTGGCAATAAGAATTGAGCTGGTCCTTGACCATGAATCAATTTAGATGACCCTGCCATCGTAGTCACTGAAGATCGAGAGGTGTCATCTCAAGAAATAACTGCCTATTTCGAAGTATGGTGTGCATAGTAGCACTATCCACGAGGCATTTTAGCTCTCCGGGAAACATACTTGAATGAATAAAGTTCAAATCAAAATCAACACTTTATTTCAATGAAAGCCAATGATTACGTCAAAGTTTCTAAATCAAAATTTAATCCAAAAAAATGACAATCAAGCTTAGACAAGTAGTAGTTATTTAATCTTTCGGTAACTCCAATTTGGTTGTGACCATGTAAGGTAAGGCGAGATTTTGGTGGAGATCTCCTCACTTTTAAAACCGTTCTCTCAGTTCAAACCTTTCCTAGACATCACAATTAATTTTGGATGAGCCTACTTTGGAAACAAGTATAACCACTTGTCTTTGTTGATAGTTTCCAAATTTTGGATTTGGATTGAAACCAATGACGTTTATATGGTCAAATTTTGATGCTCACGAACGCTGTTAGTCCGTAAAAATCAATGCTTACGAACGCTCTTAGTTTGTATCTAGCGTGAATCCCCACGATTCCGCTTTTAGAAAATCGAACCCACATTACAGAAAGGTGGGATGTAGAAGAATGGAGGTTGCAAGTCCCGGAGAAAAAGAATTTAAATTAAAATTAAATTCAAAAGTGGGAACTTTAATATAAAACTTACTTGGTAATTTGAAGCTTGAAAACCTTGATACACGCGCGTGTTGATGCAGGCGTTTAAAGGTCTTTTAGGATTGCTGATGTTTTTTTATCCTTTCTATAGGATTGCAAGGCTGCTTTCGATCCTAATTCCGAAGTAGGTGGCGCAACGCCGCTGACTGGCTACGATTACCAACGGAATGGGTCAGTGGTTGACCGAGAATGGCTGGATTACTTGGATGAAGGCTGGCCGGCAAGTCTAGCAGAGATGGCTGCAAGGGCAGGCGGGCTAGCACGGGCTAGGTGCTTGGCAAGGCTAACGTTGGAGAATTTTCTGGTTTTGGATTTTTGATCTCAGGGTTAGGGCTCGTACTGATAACGTGTTTTAGGATATGAGAATTGAGAGAAATTGATGAGAGAATTGTATATTCCACTATTGGTAATAGGAGCCCTATTGTACTTACACATGAGCATTTGCTAAGCATAATTAATTAGCTATAATGAGCCACGCTCATGCTACGTATCGCCAGCGGTACCAACAACTACCAAAGGTGTGACCTACGGAAGCACAGCCAAGCAGGCTATCACCTGAGTCCCGGCTCATTCCCAGATCACCGTTAACGCTCCGCGCCAAAATCACCTCGCTAAAGCATCAGAAGCTGGGAACTGAAGCATATTAGTCCCACATCGAAAACAAGGAAGAGGTCAGCCTCTTCCCCACCTATAAAAGGTTCACTCCTCTCTCCTAATTAATTACGCATTTACTACTTACCTACTGTTACTCTGTCAACACAAATGCATGGACTAACTTAGGCATTGGAGAAGAGAAGACCGCCCAACACGGTCTCCCTCTAACGCCCTTTGTATTTTATTTGACAGATAGCGGAAACTGAGAACATCACAAATAGCGGTCTGCCCACCAGACCAGCGTTAACCGAGATTTGGGCTACCGCTCAATCTTAGACATTAACATTGGCGCCGTCTGTGGGAATCCTTAAGCAAAAGGCCATCCCACCACAACAATTACCATGACTAACGGTAGCGGGGGAAAAGCTGAAGAGCAGGCGGACCAATCCTAAACCCATCCCACCAACCCCGAGGCTAATGTTAACCCAACAGGTAACGTTAACTGTGCATTATTCAACACTCCAGTCAACCCTAGCGTGGAACCCCAGGGTACACCTCAGGTCCCGTCGACTCAAACTGCAACGGAGGCCTGACCAAGCAGCATTCACCCACCAGGCCAGGACCTCACCGCTATGTATGAGCTGGCATTGGCGGACCTCTACAAGGAAAATAAGGAGCGTGAACAAGAGCGCAGAGAAAAGGTCGAGGCCCAAAAGCAAGTGGCCACGCTAATGTCAAGATTCGACGAACTGAAGAAGGCGCTGGAGCAAGCAATCTCAAAGTACCAGGCGTAGTCGACCCAACGCCAACAGATTGCTACCCGTACCAATCATACCCATCAGAGCTGTTGGGAATGGGTCCACCTCCCCCACCCCAACTAATGATAGAACAAAAGGCGAAATTATAACCGCACACCAACCACTCCGCTGCTAGGGCTAGAACTGAAGGTAATCCACCTGTCTCCAAGTAGGAGCTGGTGCAGCGGAACCTCCAACTGGGGTCTACTGGCGATGCAACAGTCCTAATCTTAGAAAGGATGCAGCAATTAGAGCAAAGGCCAATCCGGGCAGAGGCAGGCACCCCAACACTAATACCAAATCCACTATTTGCATCCAGGCCAGGGCCATTCACCGCCAGGATCCTACAGGCTGTCCGACCAGCATATGCAAAGACTCCAAAAATGCCACATTACAGCGGCATGACTGACCCTTTCGTCCATATGGACACCTTCAAAAAAGTCACTAACAACAAGGGATTTGATGACACCATCCTCTGCACTTGTTCAGTGAAACGTTAGATAGTGAGGCAATGAGCTGGTTCTTTGAGCGCCGACCGGGACCATCGACTCATTCCACGCGCTATCAAACGCTTTCCTATCACAGTTCATCCTGTTGGCCGTCGGACATCACAACACCAGTAAGTTGTTCAACGTCAGGCAGGGCGCAAAGGAAACATTAAAGGCATTTCACCAGGTGGCGAGCGGCGGCGTCTCAGTACCGCGACCCTGATAAAACAATGGCACTGTCAGCCTTTAAGTAAGGACTCCTAAAGGGACCGTTTCTCTATCATCTCAATTACAATCATCCAAATGCCATGTATGACCACGTCATGAGCAAGGCAGTCATCCACGCACAGGAGGAGTTCATCACATACGAAGAAACCCCGCCACCAAGGCCAACACCAGCAAAGTCCACTCAACCCTCCTCCAGCCAGCAGGAGACCGCTAACAAAACCTCTGCTACCCCGGCAACTGATTAGAAGAGAGAGTGGCAACAGGGCAACCATCAGAGCAAGCGGCAAAAGGACCAGCATTACCACAAGGGCAACCGCTCATCCCACGGGGATAACCGTAACAAATAGAAGGAGTCCTCCCAATGGTACGCAATGTTTACAGTCCTCACAGCCTTGTATAAAGAAATATACGACCAGTGCAAAAACCAAATCCCACCGCCACCCCCAAGAAAGTACCCAAGGGTGGGAAAACCAAGAAACATCGGCAAGTGGTGAGAATACCACGAAGACAGCGGTCACAACACCAACAACTAAAACACTTTCAAAATGGAAATTGAGACTTTGTATCGTGATGGCAGGTTGGACCAGTTCAAGGTGCGTCAGCCGCCTCCAGTGGTCGCCAACATCGAGTCGATGCGTGGCATCAACACCATCGACGACGGTGCTCCGATCACCAACATGTTTCTTAGGGAAAGAAAGGGATATCCACGCGCCAACCACCCCAAAGAAATTTGCAACATCCGCTATGAGAGATCCGCTAAACTCCTAAAATTAGGTTGGGAACCCATTACCTTCTCGAAGGAAGAAAAGCGCGGAGTACATCTACCCCACGACGATCCATTCTTGATCGACGCCATGTTTGATAAATGGTCCGTGTGAAGGGTCCTCGTTGACAGTGGATCTGCTGTCAATGTCATCTTCAATGGCTGCTACAACTAACTCCAGTGGAATAGGCTCTAGGCCATGCACAGTGGAGATACAACCAACCCCAACCTAGTCATCGGCGCTAGCCCATGCACAGTGGAGATACATACAGAGTTCATCATTGTCGACTGCCTCAGTTCATATAATGCAATCATTGGTCGACCGATGCTCAACAAACTAAAGTGCATCATCGCCGGGTACATGATTCTTATGAAGTTGCCTACACCCAACGGGACAAGCTGTGTGAAGGGAAGTCAACATCTGGCACGAGAATGTTATTCAACAACCGTGGTGCGGTCAACTCGCCGCCATGAGATCCTAACGGTGGGAAACTGGGTGTCATTGACGGATGCAATTAAAGATCCCATGGACGAGGAGGAGAAATATGTAAAAAAGGAGCTTGTTGACCCATAAACATCCTTAAAATTTATCAGCATCTCCGACGAGCACCCTGAGTGGACAGTCCGTATCGGTGCTCAGCTAGCCAATCACTAAGTAACTACAAGCATGGAAGACGTGCCCCAGGGTTATAGGTCTCCCAAAATTTCTGTAAACGAGTAGGAAATAAATAAACAAATAAATTAGTGAGAAAGTAAATAAACAAGTTACTTCAAAATCCGATAAAGGACCAAAACCAATTCTTGATAAAGTCAAAGAAGAATACGCCAAGCCAGGCATGTGCCTCCTCTATATGCTCCCCGACCACATCTTCGAAACTTGCACACTGTTGTAGGGGTGAGCTTGCGTCCTCGCATGCCCAATAGGGGCTGACCCAACCATGCTAGGTTTGAAAGATAATATACTTGAAAATATTTACTACATAATATTGTGCACGTTTATCGAATAATTCTTTAAGAAAATAGGCAACCACAAACATTTGTTTTCTTTTATAAAACATGTGCAACATGCTTCACACAGTTGGAGCTCCGAGATACTTACCTGCCGGCTAAACTCAAACACAAAGGTGACTGACCCGGTTAGTCATCCTTCAAGAACCGGCCAACTATTCTGTAGTCCGCGTGACTACCAGTAGCGAAAGTGTCCATTTCCTAGCTCTAAGACTCCTATGACTGGTTCACTGTCTGTACTTACCTTTCCTTGACAAACATAGGAGCACAGCCCCCTCCGGAGGTTCATGATTATCGACACCGTGGGATCCCTAGGAATCTACGCGTCTAGGTCCCATTCACTTTCAGGTCACAAGTACAAACATACAAGGGTATAGTATCTCAACATGTAAATCTAGCCTCGGTTTTCGCAATTAGCAATTATCAGTTCTGAAAACACATGTATCACGAGGCATCAACTAATGAACAACCAAAAACGTTCTTACAGGAAATATACTATCTTAGTATAGCATTCCACATATACTAAAAAGCCTCTAACAAGGAAGGGACAGCTCACCCTACCTGGAATTGGAGTGCTCGTCCATATTCGGGTTCATTCCCGACTTTCGATCATTTGTCCAAATCCAACTGCACACGCTCGAGTCCTTTAACAAAAAACTAAATCCTATAAGTACTCAATGCATAACTCATTTGCTTAATTTCTTTACGAGTTACCAATTTAACTTGAATCGATACTTAATGGTAACCGTTCCCGAACAATTCACTTAATGTAGTAAGCTTATTCCGGAGATGGTGATCACACTTCTTTCCATGTTAAAAGTTTGGTCAACCGGTATGACTTCATTTTATTTAGCTTTTAAACCTTAAGCAATTAAATAATAATTACCATTCTCGAATGATTTCACCTTTCAAACTCCTTTCGGGATATGGTGATTATACTTATTTTCTTAATGTATTCCAAGTCAACTGGTTTGACCCTTTTTACTTATTCATTAAATAATAGCAAATAAATAGTAATTACCATTCCCGAATGATCACATTCTTACGATAACTTCGGGATATGGCAACACTAGAGTACTCCAATTTTTAAACTTATTTCATGAACATTAATCCAATATCCTAATTTAGTTCAATCAAATAAAAATCCACCATTTTCATTAACAACAGCTTCTTAATTTTAACATCAATCACAGCATTTAGTTTACGTCGTAAGATTGATCCAATCTCAATTTCCAAACTGTTTGAGCCTTGACCCAAAATTTTCATCTTAAATTGATTTCCTTCAGTCCATTTTCCTATCAATTCCAATCTACTCAACAACATATCCATAACACCATCAACTCAATATTCCGATTAATAGCAATAAGATCACCGAACCCGGGCCCTTACCATTCTTCATTTCCAAGTTGAGTCACCGCAGCTGCAATCCAACTCCAACAATTATCTTGGCACCTAACAGATACAATAAGATCAACAATCCATCTCTTAACCAAATTCGTTCCACAAGAGAGTTCTTGAACCCTTACCATTCCTTAATACAAATGGAACTAACCCAACAGCTTCTCTCCTTTCCAAAACCTCCCAGAATGCAAAAATCCACCAAATCTCAATCCATTTGCAATGGACACCGACCCAACACTGCTCCCAAAATTTGCAGACTCCACAAAACCTCACATTGCAAATCGAACAACACAAATTAGAGTTTTCAATCTAAATCGAATGGAGGCTTCAATCCAGACTAGGATGACTTCAATTACCTAATAGAGACAATCTGAAGGCTCAGCGACCGTGAGTGGTGGAGCTACGGTGGTCCACTCACCAGCGGCGGCGCGTGCAGCGCGTACGGCGGCTCTGGTCTGAATAGGAGGTCGGAGTTTTGGGTTTTTTTTTTTTTTTTAAGGATAGTGCAGCTCTGACTTCGTTTATGGAGGTGTTGAAGCTCGATTTTTGGTCGGAGGTTGGAGATTAGGGAAAGGCAGTGACTGTACTTCGACATCGGTGGTCTGCTGGCGTCAGACGGTGCAAAGGTTTCGGGCTTTGGGTGAGTGGCCTGGTCTGGATCGATTGGTGATGGCGGTGAGTGTAGAAAGTGATCAGAAGTAGCCTTTCCAGCTAAGTGGTCACATGCAATGGCTGGATGAGGTGTATGTCGACGGTAAAGCTCGGGTTATGGTCGGGTTGGAGTGCTGCGTCGACTAGTGGAGGTGGTGTGGTGAGATGGTGGCCGGAAATCGATGGAGATAGAGAGGCAGCAACGTCGCAGCTTTGGTGGTCGAGGGTGGAGGCCGGAGGCGGTGCATGGCTGTGATTTCTCTTGGGTTTGGGTCCGATGTTGGTGCTGAGTTGATTGGTGGTGATGGTGACAAGAGGTGGTGGCCAGAGATAGGCATTTCTGGCTGTTGCAGAGGGAGAAGAGAGAGGGAGTGTGAGAGGTCGGGGAGAGAGAGAGTTCGGCTGAGGATGAGAGTGTGGGTTTCTAGGGTTCTCTAGTTGCCAATTATCTATTTATACTCATGAGTGTGGAATGACGATTTCACCCTTACGACAAATTACGGAACTCTCCTAGCTTACTGCTTTCGATTTTTGGGCTTGTAACTTTTCTTTTCTTCGTTTTTCATCGGAAACTTTCTAAGTTGTTTCTCGACTTCGTCCTAGGCCCAAAACAAAGGACTTTGGCCCAAACTTAAATTATGAGGCCCAAATTGTGAACTTGATACCAAAATAATTTCCAAAAATCAATTCCTTCACTTAAATCACCTTGCGAGAACCTTATTGGCGAAATATTACCTTAAAAAAATTAAACAAAAATTTTCGGGGGCTCACAAGGCAGGTCAGAGGCGTTCCTGGTGTGTGATGGGTCTGAATCCATCATCTCTCTATAGGGATAAAACAAGCTCATATCAATCATACATATCAGGTATCGAAAGATATCTTTTACACCACTCCAATGGCGTCACATTGGCGTATGGCTATATGCCTATATCTAGCTAACAAGTTCATTACAAATGAGATGTCAGATCTTGTGCATTGAGCTAAGTACAATAATGCGCCTATTGTACTTAAGTATGGCACTTCTGCCTCTAGCACATCTTCGTCATCATTCTTCGGAAGAAGATGATCTTCTTTAATATCAAGACTACGGACAATCATAGGCGTGATTGAAGGCTTGACATTTTCAAAATGCCTAAGCATCAACACTACGGACAATCATAAGCGTGCTCGAGACAAAATTGTGTTCTCCCAAGATCCTTCATCTCAAACTCAGATTGCAAGTGTTCAACGATTTCCCTTAACTCCTTAAAGGCTTCCAATGAAGATCATGCCACCAACATGAACTGCGATAGAATCCAAAACATGTCATAAAAACACGAGGGCATTGACATATCCCTTCCCAATCAAGTAGTCACTTAGTGAGATTTTCAACCTCATTGCAAACGCGCTATGTAGTCTAGAGCCACTTGACTTGGGTGAATGAAATTCACCAGGAACCTTTATGTATATTCCGTATCTAGATCCCCATAAAGATACGTAGTGACCATATTCATAAGTTGCATGTTCAGTTATTTGGAAACTACCAGTGGAGTGCAATGACATCCATTACTAGAGAATATGTCTCCTCGTAGTAGATTCCAAAACATTTTGTGAGAAGCCTTGCGCCATAAGGTGAGATTACCATCTCTTTTTCTTATCACGCTTTCTAGCAAATACCCATTAATCAACAAGTTTTATGTTAGGAGGTGTCGGCATCACTGGCTCGAAAAAAACCTTCCTCTTCGTTAGAGAATCCAACTTAACCTGGATCGCATCTTTCTATTTAGGCCAATTTTCTCTACTTTGGCATTCATTCATCAACGGAGTGTGGTTCGTTTATCATCAGACTCAACAAACTCATGCGCAAATACATCATCAATCATGATGGAATTTCTATCCCAAGTCTCTTGTACACTAGTGTAATTTTCAGAGAGCTCTATATTCTCATAAATAGGTTCTGACGTTGAGGCATCCCCCAATGATAACCTTAATCTATAACATTCTCATGAGACAGATTTTGAGTGTCGATAATCAAATGATTGACTTGTGCCAAAGTATCCTTCGAACCCACGGGCCTTCCACGCATCCTAGCTGGGGTCAAGGCCTGTAATGCCAGAGTGTCACTCTCTATGACGTTGGTGTCATGCCTACCTCCGTGTAGGGTGGCGTTACGTCTTCTCGTAGAGACATCCATCCTTGCAAGCATATTTGCAGAAGATATGTGTGATCTTGTCACTTTAACAGAGGTAATGATGAGACATGGTGGGGATAGACCACGACAATTCCTGTCATTCCTATTGAACATATGTGTTCTTATCTCCCTCTAACGACAGGAAGGCTGTCTCATCAAAGTGAAAACTGGCAAATCTAGTTGTAAAGAGATCGCTTAGCAAGGATATTAAGTGGCAGACGATTGTTGGAGTCTCAAATCCAACGTATTTGCCCATTTGTCAGTGAGGACCCATCATGGTGTGCTGTGGTGGCGCAATTGGTCCATAAATGGCGCACTCCAATTTTCATAAGTACGAGATACTTATACCCAGTCACTAGCTGTAACGTAGAGATAGACTGAGTGGCAGTGGGTCACAAACGAATTAGCATAGATGCATGCGATATTGCCTCACCCCAAGCAGATATAGGGAGATTGGTGCGCATTACTAATGTCCAGGCTACTATCGTAGTCTTTTCCATGAGACCATTTGGGTGTGTACATGGGGATATGATGTCCAACATCAGTCCCAATGATATGCAATAATCATCGAAAGCCTACAATGTAAACTCTCTAGCATTGTCAAGTCCAATTAACTGAATGAGATGATTAGGAGAGTGAGCCCGTCACCATATAATCTATGCTAGGAGTGTAGTATAAGCAGCATTACAAGTAGACAATGTCACAACACGTGACTAGGATGGTTACACATCAACCAACGTCATGAAATATTTAAACGTCCGCAAGTTGGTTGAATCGGTCCACAAAATTTTCACAGATTCTACATAAAAACATAATGAGAATTTTTGTATCCTTTGTGTAAGACGGTCTCAGTCCTAATTTTCCTAATGAATAGGCTTTGTAGAACGAGCGATGGGCCTTAGAAACAACCAATGCGGTTTTTAGTTGGGCCAGAGCGTCTGAAACACTATTAGAAGCAAAGTTTGGTGATTGCAGTATCACCTAGGACGCCATCCATGGTGTCATGGATATTGACTGCGCTAGCCCTAGGTTTGTGGTGGACGGCGGCAGTGACACTTAGTCCAGGAATCAACATTTGATTCTTGTTTCGGTTTGCTCAAAAGAATAGATGTTCATGTTATGTCTTTAGTAGATAAATCATCATATCATGACTAGGATGACCTATCCTGTCGTGACAAAGCCAATATGTGTTTAAATCCAAGAGATATTCTCTCATAACTCTATTGGATTTAATAGCTCGAACAGTGGTGACACAAAATCGACTAGAGAGATACATAAGTTTCTCTAAAATGCGCATTTATTTGCAATTATTAGAGGTATTACAAAGGAACTTTTTTCCGTTCTCTATATGGGTTTTCGGATGGGATCCATTGGTTCGAATAACTCAATAGGGTTTGATTTGCCTTAGGAGCGTAGAGAGTTTTTGTGGCAGTATTCAAAGTGCCATTTGGCTAGAGGAATTTGGGCTACTCCATGTCCTTGAACTAATCTTGATGGCCCAGCCATCACAATCACAAAGAAATATGCTCAGAATTAAAATGGAATCATAATGGAAAGAACTCGAAATTTTATTCATAAGCCAACGGAGTACATCATTGTTTCTTTGACCAAAGAAAATCTCTAATCCGAAACTAGCTAATGCAAAACAAAGGTAGTCATTTAACTTCTTTCGGTAACTCCAAAATAAATATGACCAGGTGAGTAGAGAGATGTCGGTGGAACAAAGCTCGCTTAAATACCACTGATCTCAAAACCTTTTTAGACATCATACTCACTTTGGATGAGCCTAATTGAAGAAAACTAAACCAATGGCATTTAGTGCAAAAATATATGGCAATTGCCTATTACATCTCCTGAAAAATAAAGACTTTATTCAAAATCGCTAGTCACTTGATCTTGACCTGATTTGAAGTCTTCAATCCTTAGTTCGAGATCACCTTCTTGATCTTCTTGTTCCAGATAGTGAGTTTCTCTTGCTTCACAATATGCTTTGTAGGTGGTAACAATACTCTCACAAGCTCTACAAAATGTGTGCCCAATGACCGGATGCTCCACATCGAGAACATACATCTCTGTGCTCAGGCTCTCTTGATTAAGGCGCTTTGAAAGCGTCATTAGGATGGTTCTTAGTGTTGGTGGCCCCACTAATAAGGCCAGAGGCGTTGCCTCCCTCTCTCTTTCTACGTTGACCTCTTCGGTTCTTTATCCACCTATTTTGGCTATTACCTTCCTCATTAGAAAGAGAATATGGACCAGGATTTCCAGAATTGTCCCTAGATTTTAGGTTTCGCTCTCGACACACTCCCTTAGGGGCGAGACTATAATTGGCTTTATTCCCATGGGTCTCGAATTATAGTTCTTCACAAGGATGTTGTCATGCTTTTCAGCGTCATTCATGGCTCTAATGAGCTCATGGAACCTTGTAATCCGTCCTGCAGCAAACATCGATTCGATAGCTCTTAGCAACCAACAAGGCAGAGACAGGGAAGGTAGAGAGAGTCCACTCAATCAACATCGCATCTGTGATATCTTTTCCACATAATTCCATTAAGGATTTAATGAGAAGTGCTTCCGAGTTGTAGTCAAGAACTTACTTGAAATCACAGAAGCGGAGATTATACCATCTTACTTCTAGGTTAAGAAGCAGAGAGTCACGAACATTGCCAAAACATTCTTCGAGTGAGACCCACACCCTTTTGGGATCTTCTTTATTCAAATACTCGTACTAGAGCGAATCATCCATAGGATGACAACTTTCGCCTTATTTGCCTTTAAGGTTGCTTTATTTGCTTCCAAAGCTTGAGCTTGCTCAATAGTTAGCAAGTCCTGGCTAGGCTCAAGAATCGTATCCAGGATTCCTTGGGCCTTGAGATGCTGGCGGACATCACGAACCCACTTGTGATATTCAAAACCAGTTGTCCCTAATGGAGCAAAGTCCAGTTTGTTCAGGTTACTCATCTTGAAAAGGAACAAGAAAAAGGGTTAGTTTCGGAGCGAAAAGCTACCACAAAAACAATAGAAATTTTTTGAGTGTAATCACTCCAAAAAAAATAGGAATTTCTTGGTTTAATCGCTCCCAATAAATTTGATTCTAAGAGATATTGAATTAGATCGAAACAATGATGTATATGCGGTCAATCGTATATTCCCAACAAACTCTAAGTTTGGAGATCTCAACAAGCTCCAAGATTGGAGATAGCAAGAACCCCCACAGTTCGGCTTAGGTCTCCCCACAAAAGAAGAAGTGGATGGTAGAAGAATGGATGTTGAAAGTCCCTGAGAAAAGAAAAGAATTAAAAGTACTGAAAGCGGGAACTTTTATAAAAATTTAACTTGTTGGTCGCCAGAAAATTGGCTGGAAAAAGGGTCGCCCGGAGGTGGCCTGAGGAGTCGCCGGTGGAGTCTGATGCTTGTTGGTAGCGAGGCTCACCGAGAGGTTAGCGAGGGGTCGGCGAGGCTGCTGTGTGAGGGCGCTAGGGCTGGCGAGGATAACTTGCAGGCAGATGGCGCTGGGATGTGTGAGGGCGGGTAGGGGCTGTCACTGGCGAGGCTAATTGAGGGGTCAGTGAGGGGTCTGCAAGTGAGGGTGCATGCTGGGTTGTGCGAAGCTATGCGGGGGCTAGGCTAACAGGGCCGGTTTAAGTTTTCTGATGGCCGATTCAATGCTTTTCCGGCCTGTTCCAGTGGTTCCGCCGCCGGTTCTGGACTCCTAAGATCAATGGCTTCAAGATGTACGACGGAGGAAGCTAAGCTTTGAAGGTTATGATTTTAGGGTTTCAGGGTTAGGGCTTCGTGCTGATAACGAATTTTAGGAAAACTGAAATTAAGAGAAAATTGAGTTGTGTTTTCATTAATTATATGAGTCTTTTTATATAGAGGATTACAACCAGAACCTGAGTCTTACATGGAAATAGAATCACACAATGAATAAAATATCTCTAAGAATATCTATAAGACTAACCCTATTACAACTTAGATAAGTCACTAGAGTTTGGGTCAGACACATAATCCAAATATACTTAAACACATACATCAAATCTGAATCTCAATTGTTCCTAAAAAGTATGATACTCCAAATGTCATCTGTCACATACTAAAATAAAAATCTTCTAGTATCAAGACTAAAGTTCATCTCCCCTTTGTTATGGTGCGATTAGAAAGAGGAAACTCATCCATTAAACAAAGTGGAAGGAACACTAAAAAAAAGAAGCTAAGCTGTTTCATTTTGTGTTATTGCACTAGTACTCGCATCAAACACATATCACCTTCCTTTTTTTAATAATAATCAAATCACTTGTCGTTTGGCCATATATATTGACTTGCCAAGAAGTTCATCAAGACAAGGATACAAGTAAAAACTACTCTGCCGACCAAAATTGATCGAGCATAGCCTCCCACTGTCAATTTCTTTTTCCACCGTCTTCTTCATCGACCCTATAAGAATATAAAAAAAAGACCGCCAAAACAAAAGTTTGGGGCACCAAAACTCACCCCGATTCAATCTCTTTCGTAGCCTTTTCGATTCTGCCTTTAGCTTTAGAGCATGATGAACATCTTTTCCTATTTTACTTGAAAGACTGGACTTGGAGAGTTAGCTTCCACACCTAGTTATAGTTCTTTAATTGTTCCAATTTTCTTTTGGTTAAACGACAGTAGAACCTCAAACCTGCAGACTATTATGGATGAATCTTTAATTATTGCAATAATTAGGCTTTGTCATACTTCAAACATCAACGAAAGCAACCCCACCGTCCCCACGGGTTAGAACTTGCCTAACATTTTCGCTCCAACTTATATAGTTCAAACTTTACTTGGTGCCCCCCTTAAATTCTAAAATAATTGACTCATTTGACTTGTAACTATGAGTTTTCTGTATAACTTATCAATTTAGGCGATAATTTATATTGTATAAGAATGTGGTTTTCATTAACCTCACACTTACTGTCAGAGTTCAAATTTTTCTCCTCTTGTGATAGAATTATTATTATATGATTTTGATTAAAATCACTACGTCAAACTCCTTTCCTTTTATCCCAAAAAAATGGCCTCATTTTCATTTAGTGTTACCGAATGATTAACCTTATGTTCGTACTTTCTCTAATGTCTCCTTCAGCTACATGGAATAAACAATTAAACATTGCCGAGGATTTTAAGGATACTTTTCTCAAAGTCCATGCCAGGTTCAGTGTAAATAAATTAACAAGGATATATATGTCAGAGTTTGTCATAATAACTATCATTTACTCGTGAATGACTCATCCCACTGTCTGAATCTTCTTTATAATCGGTGTTGCGCTTATGGAGTATTGGAGAAACGAAGAAACCAAGTAGTAACAAACGCAAAGTGTTCAGAAAACGAACCAATATTAGGGGTTTGTTCACTTGGTTTAAATAAGATGAGCGCCATAGCATGAGAGAAACATCAAGTATATATTATGGGAACACATTGCAAAGAAATCATTTGAGTAAGTTGATTAACTTTTCCATCTATGAAAAGAAACATCAAGATAAGACTCATTTGACCTTAACGTACGTACCAATGATTTCCACTCAGTACGTAGACGCAAAAGTTAACCTTAATCATGTATGAGAACAGTCCTTAAAAATTGATAACCGACCCTAATATGGTATATGTAGATAACCGATAACTAAATGTGGATTGATATGTGAAAAGATTTTGGCAATCATTTAATAAGGATAATTGTGTATCAGCGCACACTACAGTTAATTTTTAGTTGATATTCATCTAATAGTAAATCTAACGTCATTAATTAATAAATAAAAATCATATGTTTGTCAATGCACGTAGACGAACTCTCAACAAACTTGGACGCATTCAAAGATTCATAAACCATTTCACTAAAAGGTAAACTAAATCAAGGTGATTAGAAGAAAGAAGTTTGGAAAATCACTGTTCATAAACTCAAATTGAAACAAAGTGATCAAATTATTTGAAAAAGTAACTAAGACTTTGAATCTAACTGGAACAACGCATTTAAAGATTTAGAAGTCATTTCACTAAAACCCAAAGCAAATCCTAAACCCTAGAAGCAAGAAGTTTGGAAAATCACTATTCATAAACTCAAATTGAAATAAAGTGGTCAAATTGTCTGAAAAAGTAACTAGAGCTTTGAATCTCACTAGAACAACGCATTTAAAGATTTAGAAGCTATTTCACTAAAAGCCAAACCAATTGCTAAACCCTAGAAACAAGAAGTTTGGAAAATCACTGTTCATAAACTCAAATTGAAACAAAGTGATCAAATTGTTTGAAAAAAGTAATTAGGGCTTTGCATTTCACGAAGTATTAAGATAATTAAGGAAGATGTAACAAAAAAGAGCATTGGGTTACGGATAACTAATAAGATTGTAAACAAAAAAATTTATTTCCGTTTTTTTTTTTTAACTAATCAATCATTTCATTCAACTCAAGCCAGAATGGCACGGATACATACATTCCCTTGCCATACCAAGGACAAGTTCAGGACGTGGTATGCTAGCACCACCCATTAGACAACCAGTGCTCATTTATTCAAAAGCGAGTCTAAGAACTATGCAAGTACAAACATAGCAATTAGGCAAAGTTTAGAAAGAAAATAAAACTAAAATTTCTCCTTACCCTTAACATTTGGGCTAGGAGGTTTGGAGAGATAAGCAAAATAAGTCTCTTGTGCATCTGCCACCTTTTTTGACTTCGGCGGATTTTTATTTCTTGATCCCAGAGGTCTTCCTCTCTTCTTCTTTGTTTCAGAACTTGTTTGCATCACATCTTTAGGCACTAGAATATTACCTGGAGCTTCAATCATACCCAAAGATCAAGCAGAAAACTTACTTGTGAACATTCGCATTTTCTGCTTCTTTGTTTGAATATCAGGGAGTATCGGTTTGAATAATTCTGGCAGCAGGAACTTTAGCTTCTGGGGAGATTTTGTAGAAGGAGGAAGCTGACGCTTGTCACCTCGCTGCTCTGTTTTGCCTTCTTCAATCAGGGCAGCTTCACCTTTGTCCTCAAAATCATTTGGCTCTTGGGTATTGTTGGCTTGTTCTAGCTCCAACCCCTCCTCAAGCTCCATGAGTTTGGTAGTACCTACAGGTGTAGGGTTTGGTACCCCCGAGTCCGAAGTTGCAATCAATGCTAACGCCAAGGGATGTACCTCCTCCCCCTTGTCTTTCGGATTCAGAGATCGATCACGCAATATGACAGGTTTACGTGCCCTACCTGCTTCCTTGGGTTGGAAGAGAGTCATGCAAATAGATGGGAGAATAGGTGTTTGTACACCTTGAAAACGGAAGGTTCTGTTTGGCTCCAATTTCGTTGCACCTGGTCAACTGTCTCTTTTCTGCGCGGGCGTGCCAGCACCGTTCGGGTGCGATCGTTGGGGGTGTCCCTTGACCTGACTTCTTTCAAGCGATTGTGGACGAGGAGAGCACCAACCTCGTCGCGGGATTCTTTGTGCCTCGTGGTGAGGACTTTTGTTGAGCTTCTTCAAAATCACAATCGATACTCAATGTTGTAGATCGAGCAGAGCGAGAACTACTAGGAAGTGAGGAGAACTTGCTAAAGCGTGACTTTAGTTTGGCTAGGTTGCTAGGGCGTTACCCTTGCTTGGCTGGTTCTGTAACCGTTGTGGTTGCGGCACTACCGTCGGCTCTCGAGGAGACTAGGACCGAAATACGTTGGCAGAGGGTTTGGTGGCACTGAAAGTCGGCTTCTGAGAAGACTAGGACTAGGAGTGTGATCACCGATAAGAGAAAGAGAAGGAGAGGAGTTGCTCTCAGAGAGGTTGCTCTAGAGAGAACTTAGATCATCTTAGAGATGTTTTGATGTTGTGAATGTGTCCTTGAGAATGAGAGGAGAATGTGTTTATATAGGGAAGAAAAAGAAGAGTGAAATGATGAGTGGAAGAAAAATAATGAAAGTGGAGTATGGAAGTGATTTGTAAAATATGGAAAAGATAGAGTGATGATGAAATGAAAGCAAAGCATGAAGGTGCAGAAACATGGAAGTGATGATGATCTATTAAAGAGATTGTAGTAGAAAAATATATCCAAGGAAAAAGAGAAAAGCATCTAGCTTTCTTCATGTGGGTAGGAAACATGAACATGATGATTGTTGAGCTGGTTTTAGGTCAGTTTCTGCCCCTTTATTCCTTCAATTATTTGTCCACCAAAAATTCAGAATGAGTCTTCGAATTCTTCATAAAAATGTTCCACTAGGAGTGTAGATCATCCTGGTAAAATTTCAGAGCTTTTGGTTTAGTGGTTGGGCCAAAAACGCTGCTGGACCTCTTACAGGTCCAGTTTTCCAGTTTTGCTTCTGTAGAAAATTGGACTGATTGTTTGAAGGCCTTCCACTCAAAAATAGCTCTGGCACTCTTCATAAGAAATGATCCTTGGGATGTCTAGTATTAATCTGGAAAGTTTTAGCTCATTTGAATTTCATTTGATTAGTCTTCCACCCCTCTTGTTTAGCTCGGTTTCTCCTAGCCGAAGTAAGAAAATGTGCTAAAGTTGACTTTTCATTTCCATGATTCCATCATTTCCTTTTCTTACAGCTCGCATAATTCTCCATAGTAGGCTTTATTTAGCCTCTAAATAATATATTTCGAACTTGTCGACAATATATAGCTTGAGCCACTGACATTGGCTCAATTTCTCCAACACATGCCTTGTCAGGCCAAAATGCTCATTTTGGGTCCAAACAGGTTCCATTCACAAATTTATTTGTAAAAACCCTAAGGAAGGGCCAACAATGTCTTTTCTGTGTTCTCCAGTTTCACGCACTGCCGGCGGTGTAGTATGACTGCCAAGCAAAGGGCAATGATCTCCCTCATGGTAAATCAGATTACAGTGATCACACTTGCCCACCAGGTTTTCAAAAAAAATATGAAATTTCAGCTTCAACCCTAGGTGCCAATTTTAGGGTTCTCTTGAGAAAGAAAGGTTTCGAGATGTCATGTTGAACATGAACCCTAACCTTGCCAGTAGTTGCAAAAAGCTTATCATCTAATTCAAGGAACTTACCCGCCACCGAAGCAATGTTCCGGATCATGTCTGGTTCCTTAAACAACGGCGGTATATTACTGATCCGAACCCAGAAGAATAGTGAGGTCAGATCCACGTTTGCAACAGGGGTGATGTCATCATACTCCTGAAGCACGATCGGAGCTTGCTGAAAACGCCATGGTCCTCCCTTCAAGACCTTGTTACGGTCCTTACGTAGGTCAAAAGCAATGACAAAACAGTTTGATGCTCGTTCTTGAATCTTGAAATCTTTATCTAGAACCCAGACTTGTCGAAAGAATCCCTTCAAATCATCCAGAGAGGCCAGTTTCTTCACAAGTGGACGTGCCAACATAAAGGATTGCTTGGCACGTCGTTGGATTCCTTCAGAGGGTCGTGAAACATCCACCACATCACTGCTAGCAAGCGCCAGTGATGCAGCAAAGGAAGATGTCACAGCATCGATGTTGGACATGTTGCTGGAAATTGGGATCCAAGAGCGACGTACGTCGCTTTGTTTGTTGGGGTTGGCGGCCGCGGACATAGCACTGCCTTTAGGGTTTATTTTATTTCCGTTTTTTATAATTTTCACAAATAGTGAAAAAAAAATGATGTTATTCTTTTTCAATTATTTATACAATATCTTTGATTTTGAGATTCCAGCCACTGCAAAACAGAAGCTAGTAAAATCTGACGAAACTAAAGAAGGACCTATCTATTCCTCTAGCTAGCCTATAGATAGCTCCCTATAAATGGTTCTTAAGTAGTTAAAGTTAAACAGATAGAAAGGTCGCTTTACATTGTATTCTGAAATCTAAATTGACATTTTTCATGATCCTGTTAAAAAAGTCCAGAATAACCCTAAAGCCCCCAGTTTACAATTACATGGTGACTAGATAAGATGCATGCTAAAGGTTTATACTGATACCATGTCCTCTTCTCGAGTATTTAATCCAGCTGGAACTCCCAACAAAATAGTAGTTAGAATTGCAGTAACTCATCCATTAATTTGTTATTGTAACCATTAATTTCTTTATTGCAACTACCTCATGAATCATATGAACTTTATAACACAAACCCCGTGAAGCCAACAAGATTCATCAACTTGTTGAAAACCCTATCTAATCTTGTTTTGCCTTCTGCTTTCTTGGCGTCCGATGCATGCACAACCTAATGCCTCTCAATCACCCTTCTCCTATTTCAATTCATGAACTCTTCAACATTTCTCAAAAAATGTTACTCACGCTCTCAGTTGCAAGTTACAAATAGCGTGCATTACCAGCCATTACCGCAATATTTGTTGCAACACTATTGTACCTAAGTGAATCTATCTTCCTCCAAACTAATAATGAAGACAGATTTACGTGCATAGCATACGTTAGCTTATGAAAGTATTATAGCATTTGAGCAATTACATTTACCGGCGACTTCTGCAATTGTAAATGACCCCATTTGCAAGATCCCTTAATAAAGCTAGACACATGGATGTCTAGTAAAAATGGATTAAATAGGATGTTAGTGGAGCAGCAAAAACAATGTTCATACATTACCCAAAAGAGACTAAATTAAATAAGTTAGCTCCTAGCTATCTTGAGGCACTTGTGCGAACAACACTAGGGGCATGCGTGCCATACTATATTGTAGATAAAAAGATCACTTTCATGCAGAAAGGTTTTTAGATCTTTTTTTGGGTGTGTACAGTGTATACATATAGTACATATAGGTAGAGAAAAGGGCACGTATCTATCAATGCACAGAATAATAATATCTATAATTCTAATTATGCCCATTATTATAGTTTTTTTTTTTTTTTTGGTTACATGCCCATTATTATAGTTTGATTATTTGCCAAAAGATGTACCAAAGTGTCACAATCCAATTAGCATATGTACCCACCAAGATGTCCCAAAGTCCAAATCAGAACCACCATAACTTAGAGAAAGCGAAGGCTTTGCTTAATGCTCATGAAGGAAAAGACTAGGAACAAGCAAAATATAAAACAAATAAACGTAGATATCTTTTAGTGCAAATGTGCAAAAAAGCCACATAGCAATTAAAAGCCGAAACCTTCCATCGATTTCATGATCATCATACGAAAAAAGCAAAAACAACCCAACAACCCAAAAAAGCAAATAAAAGAATCCCCGACACCACCCAAACCAAAAGTTGAAAGTTCATCCATTGAGAGTATATACACATTGTTTTATATATATATATATATATATATATATATATGATTTTTCTCAAGTGCGCACGTTCGTACCTAAATTTCGGTACGGATTTCCTGTTTTCATCCACTTTCCGATCACATTTTTTTATCTTAACTGTTCAGTTTTTAGGTCCTAATGTATATATCAGCTCTACAAAATTTTAGCCAATTTGGTGATCGTTAAGGTATCCAAAACTACGATTTACACGAACGAACCAAATCTGTGGAACTGAAACCGTTCGTGTACATTGTTGTAATTTGCAGTTTTGGATGCCTTAACTATCACCAAATTAGCTGAAATTTTGCAGAGGTGATCTATAGATTAGGACCTAAAAACTAAACGGTTAAGATGTGAAAATGTGATCAGAAAGTAGGGGAAAACGGGAAATCCGTACCATTCGCACGGTACGGACGTCCGCACCGTAGCCGAACTATATATATATATATACACACACACACACACACAGAGCCGTTCGAGAGTAGACGTCCGCAACCCAGAAAAAGTGCGGACGTCGCTCCTCTGGCCTCGATTCAGAGTCGATGGCGCGCCGCAGCTTGCCAAATGGACACCGGGGATCTGCGAAGCCGGTCTGCGGTCGGGTGGAGCCACCGGCAAACGTTCTGCAGCGCTGCACAGAACCTGCAATTGCAGGTGAGGTGGCTGCCCAGAAACCGGCAACCCTGACCTCCTCCGACCTCGATCACTGTCCAGAAGAGGTCTAGGACGCCTCCGGCCTCCCTCCGACCAACCCCGCGCCGCCGTCGCCGCCTAGAACCACTTGCTGCGTCGACTTTCTAGGCGGCGACGTCCGCACTTTAGCGAAAGTGCGGATGTCCGCCTGTGATCGGGCATGTATATATATATATATATATATATATATGCCTTCTTCATACATGCTCTGCATGTGTAATAGTTTTTTTTTTTAAGAAAATTAAAAAAATATATGAAATAAA
The DNA here is from genome assembly GCA_024704745.1 of Rosa lucieae. NCBI lineage: Eukaryota > Viridiplantae > Streptophyta > Magnoliopsida > Rosales > Rosaceae > Rosa > Rosa lucieae. Next base: position 17,941,963 of record CM045493.1, on the reverse strand, counting down.
ACAATTATTACAGAGAGAAAATAGTGGGAGAAAGAAGTGGATGTTGTGTGATAGTTTCTTTTTAATTTTTTCAATAAAAATCTATTTTGAAATTGTCATATTTACCATTCTGATTTAATTTATTTTCAAAATTTTTTAATCTTTCAAGGTTAAATCTGTCAAAATTTTTAATTTTGACTAACAAAACCTCTTTATTAAGTATAGATATATATGTGTGTGTGTTGCCATATGAAAATGAATGTGACATGAGTAACACAAGCCAAGAAAGTATCGTAAAGACTACTTTACCCTCACTAATGTTCAGTCCATTTTCATTACCAGTCCATTTCAAGCACTTTATATTCCCACTACGCTTAACTAGAAAGAACCTAAGGAATGTATAGTGAGCAAAAGGGTCGTCTTCTTCTATGGTCCTCAGCATATAATCAAGGACAAATTATAGATATGGTATGCCCCAAAAGGTGATTGGGAAACCCTTTTGTTTTTTCTTTGCATGAACAATTTCAAAGGGATATTCTAAATGACAATGATTTTGATCACATTCACCATTAGAAAAGATCACAGAGAACCCCTTTTGTTTTTTTTTTTTTTTTTTTTTTTTTAAAGAAAAAAAAAGGCGAAACTGGGAAAGCAGAGATTGAGAACCACAAGAAACCAAGGCTGCGTTTTGGCCCAGAAGAGGATCTAATCATCTGAAAAAGCCACTTCCATTTACAAAAGCTGGGGATGGAGAAGATTAGATTGGATTGGATATTCCCTTTTACAACTAAAAATTAAACCAGAAAACAAAACCCATATCTTAATCTTCTTCTTTCCCCAACCCTGATCTTTGCTCACTCTACTCTACCAAGAACAAAAGTTACACAGGGGGCCCAAAAATCTACAAACAACCCGGGAAGATAAAAACTACTAGTTCCGATTCTTTACGTAATTTAGCTAGATCTCCCTGGGGTCAACAAAAATGGACATGCCAGGTGGCGATTTCGTCCAGTCACCGACAGAGCCGTCACTATAGTCTTCTCCAAGCCGCTTGATGCACCATAGGTCCTCGGCGCACGATAGACTCTTCCAGTGTGGAATTCCCGCCTTAAGCGGTTCGCGGTTCGAAACCTCCGTAGCAACCACCCCACACCCGCTTTCCTTGGCCAAGTTGTGCGCGTGACCGCAAAGCGCCTTTAAAAACTTCGCCGCGCGTGGGCCTGCCCCGCCAAGACCGTAGAGAAAATGAAACCCGAAAGGGCGGAATACCTCCGGGACCGAAGGCAGCTGCAGCCAAGGGAGCGCCCGGTCCACGATCCGAGTCGTCTTCGCGAAAGTCCGCTTCACGCGCGACGCGCCTCGGACCTCGAGCTTGAAGAGGTCGTTACAGTTCCAGACGCTGATCACGGCCCACGACTCGGGCGGGTCGGCCAGGAACTGATCCGACCCGGGCCACGACTCCTCCGCCAGCTCGCCACGTGGCACGGCGAGGAAGGTCCCGAGGCTGAGGTTGTTGTTGAGGACGGAGTCAATGTCGCGCGGGAAAAACTCGGTGGTGGAGAATCGGCGGCGGTAGAGCGACTCGGCGTCAGAGGGAGCTAGCTTGATGATTGTCACGAGTTTCGAGACCTTGACCCGGTGAGCGAAGACCGGGTTGACGAGAATAGCGGGCGTACGGAACTTGGCGTAGCCGCATTTTCCGGTGAAGAGCTTGATGGAAGCTTGGTTATCGTTTTCGGTGGCCATGTACGAGTACTCGGCGCCGTTTTCTGCGAACCACTCCTCCATTCTCTTCACCAGCTTTAATCCTATTCCCATCCTCCTGTGTACCCAAGAAAAAAAAAATGAATTAGTTAATAGTATGAAAAGGAAAGAAAAAAAAACGTTTGGTAATGGAGATGGAAAGTTTGGAAGGAAGGAATAAAATAGTGAGTAGATATGAACCTGTGAGAAGGAGAAACGCGAAGGCCTAAGATGTAAGCGAGCTTGGTGCAAACCGGGACCGGTTTGATATTATCGTCATCATTATTATTGCGGTGGCTAACTGTAACGTTTTTACTATTTCTAGAGTGTTTCTTGCCGCATGTAACGGTTTTGATGCAGCCTCTTACCATCCCAACTATCTCTTTCTCCTGGCCCAGCTCAGCGACCTAAGCCATGTTCATGAAAAATAAACCGAGTTAGATAAAAGTCGTGTTTGGAAGAATCGGTAAAAAGAAGGTGGCATGTTGATGATGATGTCTATTGATTTAATCATTACCAGCATGAGAAAGGCAGGAGAGTTTCGGACTCGGCAAATCGGGTCGCCGAGGAGGTCGGTGAAGAGGGAGACCTCGCCGGTGGGGCCGACGTCGCACCGCCTCTCGACGTCTTCGACGCCTGAACAGTCCTTGTTCCGGTCGAACTCCCTCACTACTAAACTAGAAAGACTTAAATCTTGTACCATGTTTGTGATCAACGAACTCAGTCGGAAACTAGATTGCCCAATTTAGTAAGAGCAAGAAGGAGGACTGGATGTGAGGAAATGAGAGTGAGATATGGGGGGGTTTATATAGGCAGTCACGTATAACGTGAGTTAGAAGCCAAACGGCTAGAGCTTCGAAACTGGAGAAAAAGGCACAACTCATTAGAAAAAGGCACGACTCATTCACATAAGCATTACAGCATCAGTGACTTTGAGCAATACAAATCATATATAGCACAGAGGCTTATTGAGGGCCCATCTCAGAAAACAAAATCCCCAATTTTCTTTAATAAAAATGGAAAAGAAGAATCGAAAGGTTGGGGATGGATCGATGGAACTTGGAAGGACCTCCCGTTAAGCTTTTCTTCGAGTTTTTAATCATTGACAGATTTTTAGCCTCTTTAAATACCAGGGTTAAGGGCCTTTCCTCTCTGTCTCTCTGTCTCTCTCTCTCTCTCTCTCTAGAATCTCCTACCTTCTTTCTTTAAATTTTTGGTTATCTCACACACACTAAAATTAAAATAAAACCAGTACTGCAAACTTTTTAATTAGTTCGGTGGGATTTTATCTGCTTTTCTCTTCTGTCTCTGTCTCTTTTAAACTTTTTTCCTTTCTCTCTCCAAACCCAGTACTTCCACTATAGTAAATAGTCCTCAACATTCAATACAAATCGTGTGAACAGACAAAAATAAAAATCGATCGAAAATTAAAAAGAAAGGATAGCAAATGGCGGCTATGGCTGCGCCTGGTTGTGTTTAGGTGTATTGGTGTGTTAATTTCGGGTTTTAATCATTTATGTCTAAAAAGAAAGGAAGCGTTGCGGTCTCGACCCCATTTGTAATCATTATCCCTTATAAATTTTATCTCCATCTCTCTCCCCACATACGCATATCCATTATAGCCATGCATGCATAAAGAAGCGGGAAAATCAATGTTTCTTGTGTACATGCATGATACATATACCGGTGTTTTATACTACTTAAAAGAAATGTTTTAAATATCGGTATCTTTATATATATAGATGCTTTAAAAAATTGAGATATCGGAAATATCGATGATAAATCGGGGATACAGGGTAACAAAATGTTGTTTTAGAAAAAAGTCAATTTATTAGAAATTTAGAACTACATATAAAATACATATGAATATCAACTTCATCTACATCCAAAAAGAGACTCTAGGCGGTTGAAAAGCCGCTCACTGGTTTCCATTCGTTATTCCTCTCTTTTTCAAGATGCATAACCAAAATTTAATACTCCGTACTCTGCACTCTCTTCTTATCATGTCATCCATATATGGTTCTTTGACTTCCTTCTACAATGTCATTTGGCCTCATTTGAATAATTAAACCTTTATAGTTGTATCTTCTTTCTATTATTCAACTACAGAGTTACAAACTACATACAGAATTATAGACACAGTCACAGACTACACAGTACCAAATCTCTCCTCACACAGATTTGCATTTAGACTTTTAGAGAATTACTTCTCACCTAAAATCGTTTTGAAGATATTTCTCCTCTCCTCGATTGGCCTTGAGGGGATTTTCTACTCACCTAGATTTGCCTTTAGAATATCTCTTTTCACACATATTTTCATTTAGGGAATTACTGAGTTTTTTTTTTATTTTTACTTCAAATTTTACAGATATTCTTCACTTTATCAAGGATATATCTCAAATATCTAATATATCGGAAAATTTTCACAGAAACGGTTAAAGATAAGATAGTTACCCCCCCTAAATATATCGGTTCGTTGAAAAAATGAGATATTGGAGGAGATATTAGAAATATCACAGATATTTAAAATCTTACTTTAAAATATCGAGAAGCACGGTTGAGAGAAACAAAACGGCAAGTAATTACTAATCTAATAATTCTCGAATTTCTACTCAAAAATTTCAATGTTATGTCAAATATTACAAAACATTATAATATCATGTAACGAAATGAATATGGATATGTGTTGTGCATGAAATTGCGTTGTGAGTTTACGGAGATAAGACTCCCTGTATTTAGAGCCGTCGGATTTTAATATCTGACAGTGAATACTGAGACAACTGAGTAGTGCTTTTGGGTCGTGCAAAAGCTGCTTTTTCCGGCTTTTAGGGTAGCGTGGCTTTTCCGATGAGAGCTCTAATCTAAGCATCGATCTTTATCATTCACGATAACATCATTTTTGGCAAGGTGACCAGCACCAGGTCTAGCCGTCTAGGTGTACGCCTAGGATTTAACCTATCTAGGGAAGGACAGCTAAACCCTACTTGTATACTTGATTGATGACCTGCTACATAGCACAGACTTTTAACTCGATAAGGTCAACCCGTCAACTGTCAAGAAAAGTCATCGAATCTGAGCCGTCCGATGGTCATTGATTGACTGCCATAGCAGGTTGTTGCCTCTTTTGGGTTGTTCTTGCATGCAAATATCGGTTTCGACAATGATTGGATAGTTCAAGAAGTGGACACGTTACAGATTCATAATATTGGGTTTCACATTAACTAAGCTCTTATTAATCAAATCATTTCCTCTGTTAAACCTTTGTGTTATCACAAATTAATGGACAAAAAGTTTGTTTTAGAGCAAGTTTAGCCTAAATTTTTTGTCTCTGTGTTCCTTTATGGTAATGGACCAAAATTATTGGGCATATTAAAATTAAAGAAGAGGAAAATGTGAAAGCAAATAATAGACAGGCAGGTTTGGTATTGGGGGCATTTTATATGTACATTATTATGTACACTATACTAATTTTTTTCCAGACATATAAAGACATTGTTTGTAAGTTGGGGGAGCGTGCATATATAAATGTATATTTTAGGGTACACTATGGTTTTATATAGGGTTATATTGTTGTGTTAAATTAATTCAATAAAATGTATAAAGAGACAAATTATTTCATTAAAAGAGGTAATGGGGCCTTTAATCACTTTATGTGGGTCTGGTTTAAGTATCTGTGGGGTCTGGTCGAGGCTTGTGGTTGTGGGAAGTGGGGGTCAGTGTTGAGATTATATTCCTTATTTTAAGTTTGGATATAACCAACAACTATTGCTACTAATATTTCTTAATAAATATTAAAGCATCTTTAACAATGTTAATCAATTTTTAATTAAATTTTAGATAAATTAGTTAAAAATTTATTTTAACTAGTCAATTTCAAATATATATATATATATATATATATCAGTTCTCTCTATTTTAGTGAGTTATGAATTTATATTATTTTTTAAATAATTTAAATGTATTTATAAGTTACATATTACAACTTAAAATGAATCTTTGTAAATTAACAAAAATAATAGAGAGCTTCATAGAGAGTGAGATATTTAGGAGCTTGATAACTAAAAGTTAAAATAGAGAGCCACTCTGACTCATGAATCTGGTGCGACTGCTAAAATAAATAAAATAAAAAAATCTACACGCTATCAAAATAATTAGAAAGGTTCCAAAATTGACTATGTATGGAGAAAAAGGTTGGAAATAGTAAGTTTGTTGCAAAAATAATTGATTGTTAAAATTTAAAAGTTCTTTTTTTTTTAAGAAGACAAAATTTAAAATTTAAAATGGACTAGTCTTGTTTTATGGTTTTTAGCGCTTGGTGTGTCTATCCTATGTTGTGATTTCAAATTTAATCGGCTACTTTATTACCAATATCAGTTTTGACTTGGGAGGTCTAATGACCAAATTTGTAAACTCCATGTTTTAGAAAATCGTTTCCATGAGTTCCAACCCTAGCTCTGCCGCCATTGGTGGGCGTTTAAGTAGCGGGTTGTCAGTGTCTCCCTTCTAGCGGTACGCCGAAGCGTATGAGCAATATGGGGTCTACCTCGGCCTTCCGCAGCGGCTTCAAGCCACACCTTCTCCTAAGGGTGGGCAAGGTGAGGGGCAGTGTAGTTTAAGGCCAAAACCACAACCAAACCACTTCTTTCAGGTAGGTCATATTTCAAACCGCAACCGCATTTCAAATGGGCTAAACCAATTAATTCGGTTGCACCATTTTTCAGTGGGGTGTGATTCAGTTTCGGGTTGGACTCGATTATTGTTTTTACTTTTTAAGTCTAGAAAATGAGGCCCAAAATGTCAGACCCAATTTGACCCATCTTTTAAAATTGATACATTATGAAACTTAACAAAAAATATAAAAAAATAATAAAAAAAAAGAAAAATTACTGGTCACACCCTGTACTTTTGGTGCTTCAATAGTTCAGTCCCTCGTTTTTTTTTAATTAAACAGTTTAGTCCTTATTCTCTTTAGTTTTCACACAATATGTCTAAAATGACTATTTTACCCCTCACTTCCTTTTTTTTTCCTCTTTTTCTTTTTTAATTATGTTCTCTGCCGAGTGAACTGAGCCACCACCATCTCCGTTGCCTCGAAGATGCTGAGTTCACCACCGTCTTCGTCGGAAGAGGACTAGACGGCAGTTGACGAGGCGGTTAGGGATGGAGATCTCATACCCAGAGTTTGTGGCGAAGTTAGGCTTCAAGGACTAGACGGGAGCGTCCATCCACGGCGGCCTCGCCGTTCCTTCACTCACAGTCAAGCAAGCCCAAAACTGACCCACCAAATAAGTCACTCAACCCTTATAGCAACCGCAACGTCATCACTGCAGTCAAGTAGTCGCCGATCAAGGAGGAAACACTGATCCAGCCCAATCAAATACCACCACAGACCTAGCAACACCACCATCACTGTGCCTCTACTGGCCCCAATCTCTATCCAAATCCCAACCACCGGAACAATCAGCTCAGCCTCCAATCTAAACCCTAGCAGCCAACTCATTGGCAAAGAAAACGAGGCCCCAAAACCCCAGATCGGCGACGCTTGAAGCATGGTGACTCTATCCCTCCATCTCATCCCTCCAATCCGCCTGTCCCCAGCCACCCCTTGTTGGGCCTTGCTACCTATCCCACAATTCGACACACCCAATCTTAGCTTGGATCGGATCCGACCTGAAGCAAAAGGATCGATCCTACCACCGACCAAAACTCGGCCACCACAGTCACCAAGTGAAAGCACCATTAGCAGATAGAGCTCGTCTGGCTGCACACGCCACATGCTGACGAGGGTACGCGACCGCATAAGAAGAGTTGTCAACGAGGAGGAACTCTAGTTGTTTAGAGAGAAAACGAGAGCGGCTATGCAATGCCCAACAAAAAAAATGTTTCCCTCTCTTTGTTTTTAGAGAGGGGAGAGAGAGAGAGAGAGAGAGAAGCAGAAAAAATAATAAAAAAAGAGAGAAGAATTTTAAATATTTTTTTTTTTAAAAAAAAAGGAGGTGAGGGGTAAAATAGTCATTTTAAACCAAATTGTGTGAGATTTCAATGTCTGAGGAGTTATTTGTTAAAATTAGGAAGGTATGGACTGAACTGTAGACGCACCCAAAGTACAGGGTGTGACCATTAATTTCCCCTAAAAAAATCTGAAACAAATCAATAGTTGAAATGAAAGGCAAACTACATAAGCATGATCAAACAAATATTTTTAAATCTAGAAACTGCAGCAGCCTTCATTGCCTAATATTAAACATGATACAAACATAAACACAGAAACATTAAAAAGCGGGTCGGAGTTGGACTTGAAACTGCAAACCGCACCGTATTCATGCGGGTCGTGGTTTAGGAGAGAATTGGCACCGTTTTGTTTCGATGCGGTTTCCAACCCACTTTTTATGTTGCCAAACGGTACAGTACCGTATATCCGGTGCATAATACCCACCCCTACCTTCTCCGACTGAGCAGTTTTTAAATGACGGCCCTTTGATCTGCTCAGGTCGATCTGAAAATGGTAGGTTGGGCATTTGTCAAGCTAGGCTTGCTGCTTTGGGGAGGCTTCGCACGAAGGATGTTTTGGGATCCAGGCTGGGTGTTGGTGTTCATGGTGGTGTCGACGCCCGGTGTTGATGATGGAGGTGCAAGGTCGTCTGTGTAGTCCTCTTAGAGATATAAAGTTTTAGTACGTGGTGGGTCAGCTGCAATCAATGTCATTCTTTTATGGGTTGGTTACTACTAGTCGCGACAATACAAGATGTGGATGAATACCAAAATTGCAGCACTGGGTAGTGACGGTCTTTAATTGGTTGCCCAGAGCAGATTGGTGGTTGCCAAGATTAGAGTTGTGGGTCGTGTGGTTGGGTTGTATTTGAGCCCAAAGTAGAGCCCAATTGTTGGGCTTGATTTCTCCAAGGATTAGGATGTTGGCGCCAATTTATTTTGTTTTCCCTCCATTCTCTCAATGCTCAATGAGAATAGGGGATGAATTTTCATTGAATAGGGGACAATTTTTATTTCTTCTCCAAATACATTAGGAGACGGAATTTATCGGTCGTTGCCTTTAACAATTTGGGACGAGCTTTAGGAGACGACTTTAGTCACAAAACGATTCCGTCTCAAATTTTTTGAGGGGACGAATTCTCAGCTATTAGAGACAAAATCAATTTGTCTCTGAATGGGTTTTCTCTAGTAGTGTACGTACTTTTCTAGATTTGCAACTTTTATTTTTGGGTAGATTGATCAGTTCTACATTCTATCAACAATCTCAGTGTACTCACATTGTGAGTACCACAGTTGTGTATATTTGCAAGTAGTGTGTTGTAGTCTGAGATGAGCCTATAATTGATTGGTGTACTGATTTCTTGCATGCCTAGATTGCAAATCACTTGTATCTTAGTTATAGGGTTTATCACAGCTCCCAAAATTATAAGGGATGTGTTGGAGAAATTACAATAAAAATTATAATTTCTATATGAGAAACTTGTTGACAATAGGCTGAGGCGCGGGTATCTAACTCTCTTTAAGGAGATTCAAGCCGTCTGCGGAACAATGCCGCTGCACCAGAAATCTCTTGACTTGTCCCCTCCAGGATATAACAGTCCAGCGACAAGTTGTGTAGCTCACACCAATCCGCACAAATTGGAGGAACCCAAAGCTCCACCAAAAGAACATCTTTCTTTGGCCAAAAAGCACACAAGACACTTTGAGGGATTTCAGAAAGAAGTTGATCAATGAATAGTAGTGTTTCGTAATAGTATTACATAAAAAACAAAGATATATTTTAGCATGCAACAAATGGGGCTGTTTATAGGCTCTTAGGACACTCCCTACAATTAATAGGGTAGTAACCAAAAGCCATAGGTTACAAGAATTAAAACCCAAAATAAATCAAAATAAAACACAATGAGTTACAAAATAAAATTCAAAATAAATTCTGAATTTAAACACACAAATAAATTCAGAATTTAAACACAAAATAAATTCACCCATTTTTAATTAAAATAATAAAATATTAAAATGTAACAACATTCCCCCACTCATTTTAATATTTTAAAAACAAATATAAACTAAAGTTATCAGCCAAAGACGAACTATTATGCATCATGAAGGTGTGCTATGCATTGAACCTTCACTTAGTGAAACAGCAATCCATACTCCAGAGTTGATAGTGGTCTCAGACTTGAACTACAACTGCTTAAGGGAAAATAAGAACTACTACTCACACATAATAATTCAGGTGTTAATATGAGCTTTATTAGCCAGCACGTTACGACCTTGTGCTTATCCCGGTTTGCATGAATGCATTTCAAGAATAAGCCCGATTTTCATAAAGAATAGCCCCACTCTCACACTCATATAGATAAAATCAGTCAAGAATGCTCTTGTAACTATGACATCTCACTCATATGAGCTACAGATTTTATTAAGAGTTTTAAGTAAACTCAACCTTCATATACGTTACAAGATTAATGCACTTACATCATAGGGATGAGTAAGAAAATATAGTGCATTTTTCTTACGGCCAACTTATGATTCGTTTTTCCCATTTTTCTTATGGGTTGGGTGTCCTCATATATGGCTCATGACGATATGGACTTCAATCTCATCCCCCTCGATGTACTCCAGACATTTTCTCTTACCAAGCCCTTAGTTAAAAGATCTGCAAGATTATCACATGATTTAACATAATTCACATTAATATTTCCATCACTCAAATATGATCTCACAGTACTGTACTATCTCCTTATAGGTCTGGATTTACAGTTATAATAATGGTTATTTACTCTACCAATAGCTGCAATGCTATCACAATGAATCAATACAGGTGGTATAGGTTTTTCCCACAAGGGAATTTCATGCAATAAATCTCTCAACCAATTTGCTTCTTCGCTTGCTGAAGATAGAGCAATAAGTTCAGCTTCCATGGTTGAATAAGAGATTATTATTTGCTTCTTTGATTTTCAACAAATAGCAAATCCACCTAATGTAAAAATATAACCAGTGGTAGAGAGAGAATCACCTAACAGAGTACTCCAATCGGCATCACAAAAGCCTTTAAGTACAGCAGGATATTTTTTATAAAATAACCCATAATTTTTAGTACCAAGCAAATATTTCATAACACACTCAATTGCATGCCAATGTTCTCTACCTGGTTTACTTGTGAACCTGCTAAGTACTCCAACTGCATATGCAATGTCAGGTCTAGTGCAGTCAGTTGCATAGCGCAAACTGCCAATTACACTAGCATATTCCTTTTGTTTAATCACATCATTTTCACTTTCAAAAGGAAATAAGTGAACACTAGAATCAAAAGGAGTAGACACATGCTTGTGGCCAACATAATCATATTTCTTCAAAATTTTCTCAATATAATGTGACTGATCAAGAAAAATACCACCACATGTTTTTGTTATTTTCATGCCCAAAATAACATTAGCCTCACCAAGATCTTTCATATCAAAATTGCTCTCAAGCATAGTTTTTGTCTCATCAATCACATGCAAATTTGAGCAAAAAATTAACAGAACATCCACATAGAGGCTAATAATAACATATGAATTTTTCCAAGATTTATCATATATGCACTTGTCACATTCATTTGATTTATAACCACTTTCAATCATGCAGGAATCAAAATTTTCATGCCACTGTTTAGGAGCCTGCTTTAAACCATAAAGGGATTTAGATAACTTACATACCTTATGCTCTTGACCAGGTTCTATAAAACCTTTTGGTTGGTCCATATAGATCTCTTCATCTAAATCACCATTTAGAAAAGCTGTTTTCAAATCCATTTGATGAATAATTAAATCATGAATTGCAGCAATAGCAATCAATAATCTAATGGATATAATCCTTGTAACCGGAGAAAAAGTATCAAAGAAGTCTAGATCAGCTTTTTGCTTAAAGCCTTTAGCAACAAGTCTAGCTTTATATTTGTCTATACTTCCATCTGGTTTGAGCTTTTTTCTAAGGACCCATTTACACCCAATGGTTTTAAAACCTGTTGGTAAATCTACTAATTTCCAAGTATTATTAGAAATTAGAGACTCCATTTCATCATTCACAGCCTCTTTCCAGAAAATTGCATCTGGTGATGATAAACCTTCATGTAAAGAAATAGGATTTTCCTCAACATTATAAACATAATAGTCCGGGCCAAAATCTTTTTCAACTCTAGCTCTCTTACTTCTTCTAGGTTCATTTTCATTAGTTTCTTGTATATGCAAATTAGAAGAAGAAGAACTAGGCTGGGCAAAAACATTTTCTCTAGATTCTTGACCCCTACTATTTTTCGATTTAAAAGGAAATTTTTCTTCATGAAAAATTGCATCACCAGATTCAATCACAATATGATTTTGAACATCAAGAAATCTATAGGCTGTACTATTTAAAGCATATCCAACCAAAACACAAGTAGTAGCTCTAGCACCCAATTTTGGTCTTTTAGGGTCAGTTAACCTCACAAAGGCTAGACAACCTCAAACTCTATCTTATGATTAAAAGAATGAGGCGTCTCCAAGCTTCTCGGAGCGACCTTGGTTTTCGAAACCTAGGTTTCGAACTGGTGGCGGCGATCTTCCCTTAGGTAAGGCTATATTTCCTCAAGCAAGGCGACGATCGTGGAGTGACAAGATGCGGCGGCGCGGAGAGGGGCCTCTGCGTTGGTCGTGAGTGGTGGCGCGAGGTTTATGGGATGGAGGCCTCGCTGACTATGTTTTTTGTTGGTTTAGATTCTGTCTTCGAGCGTCGTGCAGTGTCGACGGAGATAGTTGTCAGCTCTGATCGCGGTAGTAGACGAGGCTGGTGGCTGGGATGTGTAGATTGGTGCTTCGATCTGGGAGTCGTCGTTCTGAGACGTCGATTGAAGTTGTTCTTTGAGGGCTGCGGTTTTGAGGCTGCAGCTCACGGCGATCTCTAGCCGGCTATGTTCACCCAGACGTCTGTGGATGGTTTGATGATGTGGGTAGGAAGGTCGTAGGAAATGGCAGTGGTGGAGGCGGAGTGGCAGAAGAGGATGGACTGGAATGTTTCTCCCTTGTGGGCTTGGGTTTGGGTCTGGGTCTCTGGGCCTGAGCTCAACTTCTGGCTGATAGGGCAGAAGACCTTGGTCTCTAGGAAAAAAACCTCCAAGAAGGAGAAAGTGAAGAGGGTATCTGCTGGTATGAGCTCTATCTCGAAAGGGAAGGAACTTGTTATTTACTAATTTATTTATGTTGGGTATGAGCCTATGTGAGTGGAAACAAGCTTCTATGAGTCTTCTATGACGTTTCTAGTTACCAGTTTGTACCAGAATTGCGTGATTGGCAAGTTAGGGCTAGTTGAATGATTTCCTTTCCGTAGGAGGCGAGGTTTGTTCTATTCTTGTATAGACTGGCTTAAATGTGAGCGTACCAGTGATTCTTAAGAGTTTGCTTTGGTTTAGATAGGTAGTTTAGATTTTTTTGTCGGATTGCTTATGTAAACTTTGTAGACTTTAGCCTTTGGTTGTTGATCTAATGCAATCAACTTCTATTTCCAAAAAAAAAAAAAAATACCCAAACTCTAAGATAACCCAAATTTGGTTTATGCCCCTTCCACACCTCAAAACGTGTAATTTTTGTATTTTTATATGGCACTCTATTCAATACATAACAAACAGTTAAAACTACTTGATCCCAAAGATTAGAGAGAGCACCTGAATCAATCAACATGGCATTTATTAATTCAATCAAAGTTCTATTTTTTCTTTCTGCCACACCGGCCATTAGATGCAGGTGAATAAGGTGGAGTAAACTTCATGAATCACTCCTAAAGATTGAACAAAAGAATTGAATTCAGAATAATCATATTATATCCCTCTATCACTTCGGAGCCTTTTAATATTTCTACCAAATTGATTTTCAACCTCAAGGAGGAACTCTTTAAATTTGGCAAAAGCATCATTTTTATTTTTCAACAAATAGACATAAGCATATTTAGAACAATCATCAATAAAAGTGATAAAATACATGTTACCTCCATGAGTTAAAATTCCTTCAAATTCACACAAGTCTGTATGAATTAATTCCAGGAGCTCGGTATGCCTTTCAACATTTTTGTGAGGCCTTCTAGTAATTTTTTCTTTACTGCAAGTCTCACATTTTTCAAAATCTTTTTGCATTGAAGGAATTAAGCCCAAGCTACTCATGATTCCTACATATCTACTATTTATATGACATAAATATGCATGCCAAAAATTCAAAGAAGAGAGCATATAAACTAAAGTAGATTTATTCTCAACATTCAATTTGAACATGCCATCACAAGCATAACCTTTGCACACAAATACACCTTTTTTGGTGATCACAATTGGTCAGATTCCATAGTTTGTTTAAAACCAGCTTTATTAAGAAGATAACTAGACATCAAATTTTTTCTCACGGAGGGTGTATGCAACACATCTTTCAAAATTAGCACCAGAAGTAAATTTGAGTTCCACCTCACCGGTTCCAAGCACATGAGTAGTATGTGAATCTCCGAGTATAACTGTTTTGGGCTCCTTAAAAGGACTGTATTTCTTGAACCAATATTTATCATAGCAGATATGCCTATTAGCACCACAATCTTCCCACCATCCTTCAACACTTTGAACCATATTTACATCAGTTATCATTGCCACATATGGTTCTTCAGTGACGCGAGCTTGAGGAACAGCCTCACGTTTTCGATAATTGCAATTTCGAGCAATATGCCCACTTTTGCCACAAACATAACAACAAGTATATTGTTGCTTATTTTCTGAAGGAGGATATTGGTTCTTATTCACATAGCTTGGTTTGCCTTTATTCTGTTGGTGAGATTTACCAACTTTTTTCATATTTTTCTTCTTTGGCTGCATAAGAGAATTTTTATGAAAATGACCATTGGGCATATTATTATTGGAAGATACTAAATTTACCTTGGAGGTGTCATTGTTTGTATCTTGCATAAGAACATCTTGACCTCTTGCTTCCTCCTCAATGCAGATGCGAGTGATCAATGTCTCCAAGGAAATCTCCTTTTGTTTGTGATGCATGAATTTTTCGAACTCTCTCCAAATTAATCTACAAAACTTATCAATATTTCTTTGAATGAAGTGAGTAGTTCATTATAATCATAAACAATATATGAGAAATAAGTCAAGAGATAAAAAATAATATTTATACTCATCTTTAAAATAATATTTATACTCAGCTTTCTCAAATTGAGATATCTCATATTGTCAAACGGTTTCTCTTGAGCACGCTCCATCTTCTTTGAATCTCCTTAAAATTGTTGGAGAAATTACAATAAAAATTATAATTTCTATATGAGAAACTCGTTGACAATAGGCTGAGGTGTGGGTATCTCGCTCTCTTTAAGGAGATTCAAGCCCTCTGCGGAACAATGTCGGTGCACCAGAAATCTCTTGACTTGTCCCCTCCAGGATATAACAGTCCAACAATAAGTTGTGTGGCTCACACCAATCTGCACAAATTGGAGGAATCCAAAGCTCCACCAAAAGAACACATTTCTTTGGCCAAAAAGCATACAAGACACTTTGAGGGATTTCAGAAAGAAGTTGATGGGTGAATAGTAGTGTTTCGGAATAGTATTACATAAAAAACAAAGATATATTTTAGCATGCAACAAATAGTGCTATTTATAGGCTCTTAGGACACTCCCTACAATTAATAGGGTAGTAACCAAAAGCCATATGTTACAAGAATTAAAACCCAAAATAAATCAAAATAAAACACCATGAGTTATAAAATAAAATTCAAAATAAATTCTGAATTTAAACACACAAATAAATTCAGAATTTAAACACAAAATAAATTCACCCAAATTTAATTAAAATAATAAAATATTAAAATGTAACAACATGATGTCATTCGAAACGATTGTAATCGTTAACTAATTCAATAAACTTTTTTTTTTCTTTTCAAAAATGTCAGTCTTAACTCTATAACACATCCTTGCAGTCTCCACACGACCTTGTACTTATGATCGCAGGTCATCGATTACGATGTTATTTCAATTCAAGAGGTGGCCGGATTCTGCTTCGAGTGAGTTTTATACCTTCCCTTGTCACTGTTCGATCACAACAACAAATTATTCATGTTTTGTTGCATGAGTCTATATGCCGTAAATACAAAAGCTATCACGTGCTAAATCATATTCCTCGACCGAATTGATGAAGATTTGAGAATAATTGTAACGGAAAGTTTGCCCGGCCGGATAAAGAAAAATACAGCAGCACATTTTTCCCAGTACGTAAAATTAAAGGTTCAATTTTTCACCTTGACGTCATGAATTCCTTTATAAGTTGAAGAACGATATAACTTCCTCTTCTTCTTTTTTCCGCATGGTCATTGTATTGGATTATAAACTGTGTTTCATGGTGGTTTTTCCCACTTTTTTTCGGAGATGTCAAAGATTCCAATCTGGTATTCTGGTATTTATCTATCATCTAATTCTTAATAGTAGCTGTGCATTATTATGTTCCACAATGAATAAATGACCAACAAGGTTGGTGACGTAAAATTTTTAAAAAATCGGTCACGACATGAACAACGAGTTGTCGCTTGAAATAATATTAGACGCTCAAATTTTATTTCTTTCAAATGATTGTTAGTCAAATTATAGAAGCATATATATAACATATGCATATACTTTGAAAAGAAAAATGTGGGATTAGAATAAAGTGACAATGATGTAATGTAAACAACCCATAATGAGATTCTGAGGCTTAATTAAGGTGATTTGGATTCCAAATCACGTACATTTACCGCCATATTATTCTGTCCATTTGGTTGTGGAGCTTCCTATTGGAATATAACGAATCATGGAAAATATTAGGACTGATTTTTATACTAATGAAAAGTGTAGAGACTTTGAATTATTGACTAAGTACTTAATCTAAGCATAATTCTCTGGGAGGGATTAAGGTCTTTTAATTGGATTTTATTCAGAATCTTATTATGTTAGTGAATAAGCGCGAATTAGCTTTTGATCCGATCTCGGTAAGTTGATCTCAGTGATAATAGAGATCATCATGCATGCATAAGCATATGCATATAAATATATAAAAATAACCATGTATAATATAGAACACATGATTCGTGCGAAATTTTTGGCTTTTGTTTGTTTGGTTGAGCATTAGGATTAAAATTTTGATTAGGTCGATGATGGATCAAAAATATTGTTCTAGTTTGTCCAATCAAACTATGAAATCCTAGCTAGGGCTTGCAGGACCACAATGTTCTCATGGCTTCATGCGCAAATTACAAAACCACTTTGTAAAGTCTGATGATAAAATAGTGCTGGTCAAAAAGAAGAACATGGGTACGCGACACGTATCATGTTTACATGTTTCACCTAGATGATTAAACAATTGGATGGGAGGAACAGTTAGGGACAAATGTCAAGACAAATGCCTTGAAAGTATTGTGTTTAGGGATCTTGTTCCCTTTCATTGTGATCAACCTAAGGCTCCGTACGCGCCTTTTACCCTATAATCATATATACAAATTTGATGTGCGTTTTTAATGTTTGTGAAACACAACCAGCATTGTAGGGCCGGTGCCAAACAAGTCCTAACAGTATTAGGTTATGTCTCATCTTGGATGTTACATGAGGAAATTAGAGGCTAAATCCGAAACCCTAAGTGATATAAAAAGGGAGTCAATTAGGAAAACATGTTCACAATGATCTTGCAAATTTGTCTTGCCCAATGGGAATGACTAAATAGCCAAAATTGTTTCGAGGTTCTAATTAAAAACTAAATATAACAGTTGGAAATGAAGAATATTTTGATCGTTTGACTCAACAACTTTAATATTTTTTAATTAAAAATAATATTAATATATTATGTATGATGAATTAATATTTCATGCGGCAATGTCTAATATATAATGTATTTGAAGATTGTTGTTTAACTTGTGACCAGTATATCACAATACATTGCAATGTAGCTTATATGTCTAATGATTACTCTTTAATTCGGAGTGTTTAAAGAATTAAATTAATAATGCAGGAGAGGAAATGAGTAGTGGGTAGTAGTGTGGCTCGAGGAACAGAAGTACGCCAGTTGTGGGATTATTTGGTTCAGATTTTGCCATGCAGCTTCTTCGCACTCTCTGCGCTATTATTAGTACTGTTTGTGGCTCATTTGTGTGATAAAGAAAGCAAAGGTGGCTATGATTATTACTTTGATTCTTGGACAGGGTCAAGGTGCTCAACCTATCTAGCTAGCTAGGTTCCTTTGGCATCGAGACCTTAAATTGACCCCGGCAAAACTGGATTTCCTGGTCTAAATCTCTGCTAAAAGAGATACGAAAGTGCAAATTTTTTAAAGCCATATGAGCCTCCTTAAACAGACCCTTGTTCCCTTCTCGTTACATGCTTTTATGGTCGGTGACATGCAAGCTAGAGGCTTGACCTTGTGTACCCCATGATGACCTAGAATGATATGTAAGAACAAAACCCGATAAGGAAAAGAAAAAAAAATGAAATGGAAGACCCACTAGACCCAATTTTACAGAATATCATCCGAATTTTAGCTACATGAATGTTGATATTGCTGTAACTTCATATTTTTATGTTTGGAAAAAGAAAAAAAAAATACATATTCTAGGGTTGAAGGCATTAGCGAATCCATACAACAAATTAAAGGTGAACTATTCAAGCAACAAAGTCGTTTATTAATTGCCCGAGTTACTCAATTCATCCATACGTACTTCAGTTAAAGGTCGTAGCAATATGATCGATGAAACTTCATAAAGTGCAAGAAAGTAACTTGGTAAATTATCTACTCCTTTTTGGTTCTGTCCTGCTAAAGTAAAATTTCAGACTAAACTCCGAGGTGATCCAGTGATATAGGGTAAATCGTATTCTCGTCTTTTGTCTATCGTAGCAGTTCCATACTAACCTAGCTGTCTAATTGTTTGTCTTACAGCTTTGATGTTGGTGTGGGGGGGTTAATTGGCAGAAGAGGGAGACAATGAAGGCAGAGAGATAGGGTAGACTAGTGATATTCGGGCAGAGAGGATCGATATTTAGACATATGACTGGAGGGGGGTGCATTTGAGGAGCTGTCATTTCGGGCATTTGTTTCATTAGGGCATGATTGTACGGTAAGAGTCCGACACTAGGGTACGCCCTGGCTCAGCCAAATCCCTAAGATTATTGTAGCATGTCTCCTCTCCTCTCATCTATTTTTTTCTCATTCAGACGTGCCTTAATTTCACCCATCGCCCATCTCGATCTCATCTCTCAATCTATCTATATCTGCTACGTCTACATCTTTTGACAAGACCTTTCATTCTGCCACAACCGAAAAAATGAACTCTAATTATTTATATTGGTTGAGTACTCAATCACAAGCTATCTAGGTTAAGTCGATATGCATATCTGACAAGAGAACAATATACAATAAAAGCATTGGTCGAATGCATCTCAAACTATTGTAAAAGCGATTGGGTTATAACGGCCTGTAGTGTGGACTTCTCAGGCTAGAAAACAACTTGTAGGGTTTACTTCTGTTTATATACTTCACGGGCATATATGCTAAAAACACTCATGGACTGTAGGGGGAGTCTGATTTTGATTGTGGGAGATTGAAAATGGGAGTCGAAAAAAATGTTTGATACAAAATATGTTTATGAAAATTAATAGAAAGAAATAGAGAAACTTTCTACACTTACGGAGTTACGGTAAGTGTAAAAATAATAGTCTCATTATGTCTTTTTTTTATAATACAAAGAAATTACAATTAAAACCCTCTAAAACAACCACCACCAAAATTATCAAAGTAAAAAGCATAACTAGCTGAAAGAGGCAAGGCACTGGTCCAAGCTTGTGCTGCTGTGAGATGACCAGATTTAACAATTGCTCAGCAAGAAAACAGTCTCATTATGTTTAAAACAACACAAGAATTAAAATCAAAATAATGAAATCTTAAATGAAGTTGAACCCTAGCTTGTTACGAACTGATGCCCATCCATATTTACTTGGCACTTTAGCAGCATCACAATCTCACTTCATCACTACAAATTAATCTCCAAACCTTTACCACAATCACAAATGCCCCTAGTCAAGATGTGGTTCCCTAGCATTATAACCTATCTAGCCTGCTTCTTCCAAAAGCTGGAAGCTTCTTAGAGAAACATATAATATCTTTAGCAGATAAAACAATTCATCGATTCAGTTTTTGCTAACCTCATGCAAAACATAACCAAGTTGGAATCGAGATTTAATTTGTCCTAGTCGGTCCACTGTTCAGCATACAGCTGGATATAAAAGGATGATCATCGATCATCTTTGACCCGTACGCAATAAAGTAAAACAAAAACTTACCTTACAGACAAATGTTTGGTTAGTAGATTACTGCAACCTGCCAAATGACAGCTAATTGTTTTCCCTTTCTTTACTGCATGTAAAGACTAAAAAACACTAGTTAAAGTATTTGATCATCGGCGTTATCCCTGTAAGTATGAACAACTGTATATATCCCTTTATATATTTTTCTGCATTTTTCATTTGATGATGTATAAGAAACGAGACAAAGCGAAACAAAACGTACCGAAACAAAAAGCTTGGGATTATAGAGACATTGATGCATATATATCTATTAGATAAAATAAAAAAGACATATATATCTATATCTGTCTATTTTCCAGATAAAAACAAATTAACCAAATCCATGATGTTCATGCTTGTTCACGTTGTTCTGTATTGCCTGCATATACGCATGTGTCCGTCATCACCGACTTTATCATCATCGTTCCTTGCATGAATAAAAGATGGTAATTCTAGTAAAAAAGAGAAAATTCATACAACACTTTAAATATCATCATCTTTCATTGCCTTTTTTTCCTTTTCTTTTTCTTTTTCGTTTCCTAGCCCATTTCTATTATAGTTCTGAACTTTCGTGAAAGAAAACGTTATAAATCTGTAACTTTCTGTTCACACAAAACACAGTCCTGCAGGTTATATTACAGAGTATTTTATTCAAAAGAAATAAAAGATGTCATGTTAATTAACTATCACATACGATTATTCATAATATATTAGGTCACAGAACGATTACATTCATATTATAGTACTGCTCCTGTATAGAATTGGGTTTAAACTATATATATAATATATGTATGTATGTGTTTATATATATATTGCTCTTGGACTCGATCACTTGGATTCTACCATCCTCCTTTTTTCTGTTTTTGTTAAGCTCTACCATTCCCCTGTATTTTTTTCGATGGAATCCTCCTTCTGTGTTATTAGATGCGAAAATGTATTTAATTATCATAAAACGAAGATGTTAAGCGACATTGCCTTGTAATTCCAACAAGCAAGCCTTCAACATTTGAAACATACATAAGAACCATGCATTACTTAATCCACATAAATATGACAAAGTAGGTCGATCTTTAAGTATTTTGACCTAATTCAAAATGAAATCTTTCCAATTGATAGTTTATTCCTCTGCCGTGTTAGTAATGTTATGTAATATCTAACACCTGGAAAATAAAAATTACATTAGCATCCAAGCACTATTTAATTATAGTGTAACATGAGGCTGTAATGGTCCCCTTTATACCAGTTCCCAATATCGGATTATATGCCAAATGTTTCATAACTTAAGCATAAGCTCAAGTCCTATGTCTTAACTTTGTCTCCAATTATTAGGCTACGCTCCATCCCCAATCCCCACCTTTAGTCAAGGTAGGTGTTTATAATAAACCACAATTTTGGCTTGATGCACTCTACTAATTTTGTTATGTGGGTGAGATTGTGAAGCACGCTCTTAATAAGTGTGGGACTCATTGTGAAATAAAGGGATTAAGGGAGAAAGATATCCTTTGGATAACTTTAATTAGGACATATCCCTTAAGCTATTGGATTTGTGGGAGGGTTGGACCCCAAAACCCTAGAAACAGTTATAGGAAAGGAGAGCAGGGAGAAATGACAGAAGAGCAACCAAATAAACAAAGGCTTAATTCTGTTTTACTCTTTTTCTCTTGTGTGTGTGTGTGTGTTTTTTATTATTTTTTTATGACATTTTTCTCTTGTTTGTTGGAAACTCTAGGAAAGGGCAAAGCACAAGGACCCTTCAAAACTGATAAGGCAAGGGACACCATGCCCCTAAATCTAAATTTGGGGTTTAGCTAGCTAGCTAGATATATATATATATATATGATATGTCTTTTCACTTTCTATTTTATATATATATATATATATATATGATATGTCTTTTCACTTTCTATTTTACTTGGTGGGGATGTGGGGGATCTTTGTCCTTACAGGGTCAATCATATCCCCCTTCTCTTTCTCTTTCCCTTTTCATATGTTGACCAGAATCATCTTAAAAATTGATGGGAGGAATATGTACCCTTTCATTTCATTTACTAGCTGGTGGAGCTACTATCACAAAAATGTGTACTGGCTCAAAACTTCAATTAGATAATGCAGGGGTAATTGGAGAAAAGGTCATTGAGTATCAACTTGACCTAAAGAAAGTAGAAAAATCAAGTATTTGGTGCATAAAGAGCATATCTTCTTTTGCAAAGCTCTAGATTATAGCAACTTCCATAAATACAAAGCAGGTTGTCAACTCTTCATTAGAACAACAACTACTTACTGCACAAGTATGGATTATGGCGTCATTAAGAAAAGATATACATTTATTAACTCAATTTTCTCCATAACACTAAATTCCACACAATGCAAACTACACGTATCCAATAAACTCAAATAAAATGATAAATTTCGTTATAGATACAACTGTTTTCAGTTCATCACTAGATAAAAGACATGACGGCAAATTGACAGTCCCATAACAAAATTGTTGAATATTACGTCTGCAATTTTGTTCCAAGATGCTGGTCATCAAATTTTCAAGGAAACCTCCAACCCATATATTTGCTAATTGCCATGACTTCAAAAGCTTTGCCAAATATGATTTCAGTATAAAGAAAGACGTGCATGATGCATTTACGTAATGAAATTTGGATCCTTCTAAGTTTCGGTTACAAAAAGTTTTGTCTTTGCCGCAATCCATGGATTCATTCATGATTCATTTAAGTGGGAATTGCGAAGTTTCTGCTTCAGAGGACGGTTGGTACCATCTATTGGATCCAGTTAAGGGGACACTTAACGAGACTTCTCAAAGTGATGTGGTCGATGATGCAAGAGTTCAGTTTTGATAACATTTCCAATTTAGCTGATTTTTTGTAGGAATTTTCTTAGTTGAGTGCAAAGTTTAAACCGTTGAGGAATCTGCATAATGGAAGAAATAAGCACTCCCTTAGCTATTCAATTAACGGAACCATCTTAATGTTCAACTCGACTGCAGTCATTTAACCGACAGTGAGTTCTAAAGATTTATGCAACACTTAACCTATCTTGGATCATTTAAGAGATCCATTTTAGAATCTACTCATTGTAGCATACTTTTTTTGGGAGATAAACTAAGCAACCGTTTATCAAGCTCCCTACTTATCATTCCAGAAGAAAAGGAGCAATAGGACTAAATAGATGAAACGGAAAGGGATCCCAGTTGTATCCTTTACAATTTACATTAATAAAGCAACTAGGGAAGTAATAGTTAAGATGTGACATTCTAAGACTCACAGTCCACAATGTAATGCTCTGATACTTCATGCTGAGAATACTCAAATGTCAATGAATGTATCACCATTCTGTTTTTCTTTGGAAAAATGGGGTTTGAAACCTAATTATTATTAGAAGAAGAATATGCCATACTTCAGGTATTATAAGTTGAAAGAAATGTCATGTTCTATACAATCCCCAATTTAGATACTTATCAACATAACTTTATAAGTGGATGATAAAATTCCATAATTCAAGGAAACCACTACTGTCGGAACTAAAACATCACTGGATTTGGGGAAATTTGTCAACAAATAATATCATTAGGTAAATTTGGGGAAATTCAAAAGAAGCTTTGCTTCAAGCATAAAGAATATCATTATTTGATGATCAGCATAAATAATATCATTGCATGATCGAAATTTGTCAACAAATTTTTTTCTTTTTTTTGCAAGCACAATAACTACAAATCTCCCAATTGATTGTAGAAGAATGGTGGGAACCAAAGCACGTAAACCTGCCAAAATAACAATACAGATCTTTCATTGATTGACAAAAAATGGAGTTAACAAAGCACACGATGATCCTTCATTGAATGGAGTTAAATCCTGCCTGAATCAGATAAATACTACATTCACAGTTTGGGGCACACAAAAATGAACTTGCAAGTACACAGAAATCTAACAACATTAAATTTTAACCAAAAACCGAGTTTTATGACAAACCAAACACTGGCAAACCCTATATCTGAACTCAACCACCACAAGCAAAACTGGGGGCAGAAATTACAGAGAGTGGACTCGACCACAAAGAAGACACCATGATTCAACAAGCATCTTGAACTCAATCTATTGGGTGCGAGTTCTGCTGCTTTCTGCATTTCTAATTGGGTAGAAGTAAGGATGGGCCTGCATGACATAAATACAATTTGCTTAATATTTTACAATCGAGTTTAAAATATATTACTACTACACAAAATTAGCAGAGTGCCATATTCTAAATCCAGACTGTTGAAAGCATGAGATTTGGACTGGCTCTTTCCACTTCATACAGAACTACAGAGCCAGAACCCCATATTCATATCTACACCATCAAAAGCTTAGACTATAGAGCTACTGCTGTAGCATCCAAATAACAGTAACAAATCTATCAAAGACAAGTAGTGGATCAGAACAGAGGAAGAAGAGGTCCTTTATTTTGTGCACGAGGGCTAGAAGTTTACCATTGCTTCTTTTGCAGTTGGCCTTTCCTGGTGATCATAACGAAGCAACTTGTCTACAAAATCGATGGCCTACAGAAAGCACCCAACAAGTAAATAAAGGCTACTGATAACTCAGAAATGAAAGAAAACTAATGAACATTGTCAACACCATTACAGAGAATTTACCTCAGGAACCGTTAAATGCTGATTATCAACATTAATGAATTTTGTCCATGGTTTCCTGCTATGCCTTCAGAAGTTTAAAGCAAAAATAAAAAAAAGTAAAGATTCCTAATAACAAAAAAACTGCTATGCCTTCAGAAATTTAAAGCAAAAAAAAAAAAAAAGGTAAAGATTCCTTATAACAAAAAAAATATGATAACTAGGGGGAAAACCACTACCTCCCCACAAGAGCACCAAGATGTGGATCCAACTCTATGCGATACTTGTGTAGATAAGCATTTAATTCATCAGTTCCAAGTACCTGTTTTAAAAGAAGATTTTGACAGCCCATTAAAACTTTGACTACTTTCTCTTGTATATATATATAAAAATACAATAATAATAATAAATAAAAAAGCACACGCGTACACACAAGTGCTTTCTCTTTTCCTGAGGAGACTGTAAATATGTGATATTTTTTACGAGATACAAATAAAAAAAAATCATATAGCCTCACGCGTATGCGCACCTGCATACTGAGAAAAATAAGATACATGCAACACAGCACACCGGTACATTTATTAGCAATTCAATTACTAAGGCCTATGGTAAAGTATTCCACTCGCAGAAATCAACAAAACTACTGATTGCTGCTAGAAGAGTGATGGCACAGGAAGCAATTGAACAGGACAGAGGCAGAAGACTGACCATATAATATAAATAAAAGCAAATATACAAGACAGATTCGTGAACGGCATATATACCTTTGCTATTTTCACTAGCTGATCGTAGTTATCATGTCCATAGAAGAATGGCTCCTTACGAAATATCTGTACAGAACAAGAACAAGGCTCAAGCATAAGCATCACAAGACAGCAGTTCAAGTATCAAATTATGAACCTCCTTGCCATCTGCCACCCATGGATGAAGGCAAAAAGATCAAGATCCATGGTCCATGCAATACTAAGAAATTTTTTTCCTTTGCATCTAAAGTACTAATTGTAGATAGAAAAGCCATTGCAGATATTGAAGCACCCCGACCAAAGTAAAAATCAAAAGATCATACTGTCAGAGGTGGATGGCGATTAGGGTTTAGGGTTTAGGGTTTAATATACCAGCAGAAAACTACAACAATGCAGCAGTATCTGATATATTAGATGACTAAGAAAAAAAAAAGTGGAGAAATGCCTACCATTCCAGCAAACATACAACCGAGACTCCACAAGTCCAGAGAATAGTCATAATCTTGTAAATCGACAAGAAGCTCAGGACCTTTGAAATACCTGCAAAGTGAGCAATCAGGGAACAGCATAAGGCAACTCTGAACAAAAACAAACTGCATAACCAAAATTGAAAGTCAAGAGGTTTCACAGTGCTAGTTCAAATGTAGGAGCTGTAGTCAAACCATAAACCCGAAACATGAACCTTGATACTAATGGCTGGTAGCTATATCATAATTTAAAGCCAGTAAAATATTATAGCACATAATTTATCTAAAGATAAAAGACATGTTGGACAATTCTTTACTAGCTCTGTCTAAAGAATCATTCCTCTTTTCCACATTGCTGCATGAAACCAGATATCAATAAGATTTATAAACAGAACTCAACTTGCACTACTATTTTGAACACATATAAAACCATCACTTTCATAATATGTACAAGAAAGCATCCCCACCTCATCTTACATGGATTCCAATCTAAATCACAGCCTACCTATTTGCACTAGTGTAGCATAATTCCCAACAATACGTCCACCAATATAACCCCATAATCAAACTGAACTTTAACTATGGGGTTGAGAGCAAGATTAGAATAAAA
The DNA here is from genome assembly GCA_024704745.1 of Rosa lucieae. Taxonomy (NCBI): domain Eukaryota; kingdom Viridiplantae; phylum Streptophyta; class Magnoliopsida; order Rosales; family Rosaceae; genus Rosa; species Rosa lucieae. The sequence goes on along the minus strand of CM045493.1, from coordinate 17,915,470 downwards.
TACCATAAGTAGTTGTGACAAAATAATGCTGGGAAAAGTATTGATAATTAGCAGGTTTGACGTATTTGTGACTTCAGATATAGAATTGTAGTTTTTTACATTTCAGAACATCGAATCAAACTTTATCAGTTATCGGTACAACATGGCTCTGCACGAGCAATGCTTCAAAAGACAAATAAGGCATATGGTAGTTTCAACAAATATTACGGCCACACAAACAAACTTAATGCTGTTTTGTGAAGTAAAAGAAGAAATGGAGAACAACCTTGAAGCAACCCGAACATTATATTCTTTCTCAGGATGGTAGAACTCTGCAAGGCCCCAATCTATAAGGCGAAGCTTACGCTGCTCATGATCAATCATAACATTATGGGGTTTCACATCTCGATGCATAATACCTTGCGAGTGGCAATAATCCAAAGCCTACAAAGAGATCCATAGAATACAGACTTGATGAATCTTAGAAGCTGAAGAACTGAAATTTTGAGTTGGAAATGACGGCACATATGGGGAACTAAGAAACAGATATGCACACTGTAAGAACCAGTTGGTTCCAATACAAACTACAAATAAAAATTTAATGAAGACCGTGCGGAAACCTCCTATATTAAATTGTAAAATCTAAATGCTTTAAATAAATGATTATTCCCTTCTCCTTTTTTGTTTGGATCTCCTATTTACTTCCAGTGTAATTGAGTTGTGCATATTTTGAAGACTCTTGGTACCATCTTATACATGAGAACATGGAAACTGGAATCTGACTGAATTCTTTTCTGGAGGAAAATAGATACAACGCTGAAGATAAGAATCAAGTTTTAAAAACAATGCTGCCTAAACTTTAATTCCTTTAACCGCCTCGGCCCCATTCTGCCTAAACCTTTTTCTCCTATCACACCACCATGTCCTTACCATATTTCAACATCACAAGCAGAAGGGTAGCCCTGTAATCCAAATTTCATGAAACATGTAAGGTTACACATGCTTATTAATCCCAAAACTTTATGGGTGGAGGTGCATAGGCCATTTCCAAAGACAAGTAAACTAAGTAGCAGCCAGCCTAATGCTAAAATATACTCAAATCCATATTAAAAACCAAAAATTAGATACAACTTTGTCTATAACTAATACCATTATATTCAAAATTTGTGTTAGTCAGCAAAGTTTCATTCTCTCCAGAGTAAAGTGGGCAGAAAAGAACCAAAGAGTGGTGAAGATGCTTATTTTAATTATTAATCACCAATGCTATCTATTGCAGAGCAAGAATAGCAAGCTTACCTTGAGAAGTTCATAGATGTAGTATCGTATGTCATAGTCTGAAAGTGTTGGATACAGAACTTTAAAATCTGTATTATTCACATATTCAAAAATAAGACTTGGCGTCTTTGATTGCTGGTCTCTGACGATATCAAGCAACTTCACAATATTCGGGCCTCCACAAAGATTTTGCAATATTTTAATCTCCCTCTTAATCTGCGCTTAGCACACAATGAAATGTTAAGTATCATGGCAGTGTAAAAAGCCATTACACAAGAAGACAACTTTTAATCTTAATATGTTGGGCCCAAAATTCTGTTTTTAAGTGAAATGTTGCAGAGAACCACTGCAGTCTATTTCAATAAACAATGTAAGACTGGATTATGCTATCAACAACCTAAAACCAAAAGCACCATATGCTTATGTCGGGCGTAGGAGCCGTTTTATCAAAACCATTTTTGCGAAAAGCATATCCATAATTCTATAAGCAACTCATGAGTGCAGATTAACTATCATGACATAATTCAATTTACCTGTTAAAGTATTAAAGATTCTACTGCACTAGACAACAAGATTTTTGCTTTTGCATGATACAAACATATCTACACTGAGCTCAGTTCCCGCAACCAAGCACAATATATGCGAGTTGAGCGCCAACACTAACCATCAAGTGGTTTAGCAAACTGCCACCTCAAGCTTAATCTAATTTATACAAAGACCAAGACACTAATGACCACGAATCGCAACCAATGACAGGAAAATATTCATCCATATGTAACCCTGCACAATACAAAAAGCAATACACTTTTTGAAACTCTCACCTTCTTCTTTTTAACCGGTTTGAGAATCTTGATGATACATTTCTCGTTATCCGTACAGTGAACCCCCTCAAACACCTCACTGTATTTTCCTCTCCCAACCTTCCTCACCACCTCGTAATCGTCCTGCTCCCTGCACAATCACAATCCATTGCAAATTGAAAATCAAACACACTAGGCATCCAATTTCTCTAAATTCAACCACTTTTACACAGTCCAAACCAAAACAAGAAAGGAGAAAAACGGAGACTGACCCCCATTGGACGGTGAGGGCTTCGTAGTCCCAGTACTCCTTGGGGCGGATGACGTTGACATCGGAGTATATCCGGGCCTTGGAGGCGGCGCCGGGGCGGCGAATCGATTTACAGATCTTCTGCGCCAGGGTTTCGGTGGGCGGGTACAGCGGCCGCTGAGGGCGGTGAGGGTTTGGGCGCGTGACCGGAGTCGCCGACGAAGCGATGCGGCGGAGGAGCGGGAAGAGCGGCTTGGAGTGAGAGGCCGGAAAAGGGAGAAAGGAGGAGGAAGAAGGGCGGTTGAGGAATCGAGAGAGGAGCTTGTGGTGGTTGGAGACGGTGAATTCCAAGCAGGGCCTTATGGCCATCAATCAAATCGCCCCAACACAAAAAAAAAGAAAAAAAGAAAAGTGGGAAACAAGGACCGATGCCCCTATTCCCTCTTGGTTTTGCCCTTTTCTTTCTCTCTCTCTCTTCTTTATTCTTTTATTATCCATTATTGGTTTTTTTTGGGAATTTACAAATTGGTTTTTGTTTTGTAGGGTTGGATTTTCAGTTTTTATGTGTTTTAAACAGCTCATTGTGTGTTGAGGATGATAGAGAACAAAAGAGATCTACTCAAAACCCTCATGATTATGATGTTTGATGATAACGTATGATGCTTTGATGATGACATAGATATCAACCCCATTTGTGTTTTTAATTATAGGATAGCATTTCATTGTCAATTATTATTGTATAAGATACACGACCATCAGGTATAAAAATACTTTATACTGGCTTAAAATTCACGAGTCTCGCATTATCTCTGTAATTCTATGTTTTTAAGTTATATTGTTTAGCTTAATAAATACTATATGGACAATAATGTTTACACGATCAGTAATGATTATGCCATTATGGATATTATGTTCTATTACTGTTGGATGTAAATCTAACGGTAGATATTTATATTTTCAAGTCTGTTTTGTTTTTACTCTTGGATATAATTGTAAGGATAATTGAACATAATTTCATTAGTCAGTTACTAACAGATATGGATCAATACTGACCAGGTGAACACTACTACACATATGGATCAATACACTGTTTGATAATAGTCAAAAAGTAAATAAACTAACAGATAAAATAGTATTTATGATATTTTTCCTAAAATGGTGTATTTAAAGTTGAATGTGTGATTAATGATTATTGTTGAAAATTGAAAGGAAAACCACTTGTTAAGCAAATAGAGGCACTCAATTTTCTACCTATTTTTCGTTGCATGTGGAACCATCTTCCTTCCTTATCCTTACCAAACATGAATATGTAGCATTCTCTCGTTCTCAAGTCTCAAATCCGTGAATTAAATAACACCTAATGATTTTCTCAAAAAATTATATATTGTTGAAGGAAAACCTAATTTGTGTTTAGCCCAAACTCTAGGTTACTTGACCTAGTGGTAATAGGATTTAATTAGAAGGATCTAGAATCCTAATCAATGTAGAATTACTTTCCTTGTATGATTGAGATTCTATGCATTGTAATTCTCTATATAAAGAGGCCCCTATTATCAATGAGAATACACAGCAAATTCCTCTCAAATTCAGTTTCTCTACAACACGTTATCAGCACGAGCCCTAACCCTAGCCCTAAAAACCAAAACTCTTCTCACCAAAACTACCGCAAGCTCCTAGCCCTTGCTAGCCATGCCGTACGCTGCCCCTGCAGCCCTTGCGCACCCGTGTGCCGCCTACTGCCCCTGCAGCATTGCCGCACGCCTGCTGCCCCCTGCAACTTCCTGTGCAGATCATGCTGCTTGCACACCCCGAAACATCTTGTTCGGGACCTCTGATCAAAATCCTTTCTTCATCAAAGTTGTTCATCTATGTCTCTTCTATCTGACCTCCAAATTTCAGACATATTTGAGTCTTTTTGAGAGCTGTACACCATTCGAGGTGGGAGCTGTTCAGCATGCTCGTTCCTGTGCATATCAGTCAGTTTGCAAGCCCCGAAACGTCTAGTTCAGGACTTCAGATAAAAATTATTCCTTCATCAAAGTTGTCCACCTATGTCTCTTCTATCTGACCTCCAAATTTAAGCTCAATCGGAGTGGTTTTGTGACCTGTACACCAATCAGAGTGGGAGCTGTTCAGAAGCGAATCTGCTCCGAATTTCAACAAGTTTGATTCGCCTAGGACTGAAGCTCGTCTGCAATCCTACAACGAGGATCGAATATGATCTGCAATCCTACAATGAGGATCAAATACGCTTTGCAATCCTAAGAGGTATGGTTTACTAAAAGTTCCCGTTTTTGAAGTTTTTTTTTCTTTTTCGCTTCTTTTTCTCAGGGACTTGCAACCTCCCTTCTTCTACCCCCCTTTCTTCATCATAGGGGAGACCTAATTAAGCCGAACTGTGGGGGTTCGTGCTCACTCCAAGCTTGGAGCTTGTAGAGTCCTCCAAACTTAGAGTTTGTTGAGAAGAAACGATCGACCACAAACATCATTGTTTCGATCTAATCCAACCCCTCTTGGAATCGAATTTCTTGGAAGCGACTACGCTTGGAAATTCCTAATTTCTTAGAAGCGACTACGCTCAGAAATTTTATTTGTTTTCGTGGTAGCTATTTTCGCTCCGAAACTAACCCTAATTTCTTGTTCTCTTTCAGGATGAGTAACCTGAACAAATTGGACTTTGCTCCATTGGGAACAACTGGCTCTGAATATCACAGGTGGGTTCGTGATGTCTGCCAGCATCTCAAGGTCGATGGAATCCTGGATACGATTCTCGAGCCTAACCAGGACGTGCTAACTGTTGAGCAAGCTCAAGCTTTGGAAGCAAATAGAGCAGCCTTATAGGCAAATAAGGCGAAAGCCATCATCCTAATGACTCGTCATATGAATGATTCGCTCCAGTACGAGTATATGAATGAAGAAGACCCCAGAAGGATGTGGGTCTCACTCGAAGAAAGATTTGGCAACGTCCGTGACTCCTTGCTTCCTGACCTAGAAGTGAGATGGCATAGCCTCCTCTTCTGTGATTTCAAGACAGTTCTTGACTATAACTCGGAAGCACTTCGCATTAAATCCTTAATGGAATTCTGTGGTAAAAAGATCACAGATGCGATGTTGATTGAGAAGACTCTCTCTACCTTCCCCGTCTATGCATTGATGGTTGCTAAGAACTATCGAATGGATGTAAATGCAAGACGGATCACAAGGTTTCATGAGCTATTGGAGCTATGAATGTTGCTGAAAAGCATGACAATATCCTTGTGAAGAACTATAATTCGAGATCCGTGGAAACAGAACATATTCCAGAATCCAATTATAGTCGCACCTCTAAGAGAGGGCACCAAGAGCGAAACCCTAATCTTAGGGATACTTCTGGACGTTCTGGTCCATATAATCGCTCTACTTGGGAAGGTAACCGCCAAAATAGGCGAACACGGAACCGAAGAGGTCAATGTGGAAAGAGAGAGGGAGGCAACGCCTCTGGCCATGTTGGTGGCGCCACCAACACTAAGAGCCATCTAAATGACGCTTTCAAAGCGCCTCAATCAATGGAGTCTGAGCAAAGAGATGTACGTTCTCGATATGGAGTATCCAATCATTGGGCACACATTTGTAGAGCTCGTGAAGAACTTGTCACCGCCTACAAAGCATATTGTGAAGCAAGAGAAGCTCACTATGTGGAACAAGAAGATCAAGAAGATGATCTAGAGTGAAGGGTTGAAGACTACAAATCTGGCTGGGATCAATAGATCGCCAATTCTGTTTAAGTCTTTATTTTCCAAGAGATGTAGGCGATTGCCATATTACTTTTTATTGGATAGATTTTCTTTGATCATAGAAACAATGATGTACTCCGTTGGCTTATGAATAAAATTTCGAGTGCTTTTCATTATGACTCAATTTTGATTCTGAGCATATTACTTTGTGACTACGATGGCTGGGCCATCAATATTAATTCAAGGACATGGAATAGCCCAAGTTCCACTTGCCAAATGGCACCTTGATTACAGTTGTCACAGAAACTCTCTACGCTCTTAGGGTAAATAGTACCCTATGAATAGCCAACGAATTCCATGCGAAAATGCATGTAGAGAACGGAAATGAGTTCCTTTGCATTACCTCTAATGATTGCGAACAAAGACGCATCTTAGAGACGTTTATGTGTCTCTCTAGTGGACTTTATGTCACTATTCGAGCTATTAAATCCAATAAAGTTTTGAGAGAAGATCTCTTGGATTTAGACACATATTGGCTTTGTCACGACAGGATAGATCATCCTAGTCATGATATGATGATCCGTCTACAAAAGACTTCACATGGACATCTTTTCTCTCGAGCGAAATGAAGCATGAATCAAAAGTTGATTCTTAGACTAACTGTGACCGACGCTGCTGCCTAGGGCACCGCCTCCGTCCACCACCAGCCTAGGGATGGCGTAGTCCCTATCCATGACTCCATGGATGGCGTCCATCATGGTGATGGCGCCCTAGGTGATGCTGCAATCACCAACTTGCTTCACAATAGCGTTTCAGACGCTCAGGCCTAACCAAAATTCTCATTGGTTGCTTCTAAAGCCTCTCGCTCGTTTTACTAAGCCCGTTCCTTAGGGAAATTAGGACTGAGACCGTCCTATGCAAAGGATATGACAATACTCATTCTGTTCTTACAAAGAATCCGTAGGGATTTTGTGGATTGATTCAACCAACTTGCGGACGCTTAAATATTTTATGATGTTGGTTGACACGCAAATACTCTGGTCACGTGTTGTGCCATTGTCCACATATAACTGCTGCCTACGCTACACTCCTAGCACATATCATATGACAATGGGCTCACTCCCCAAATCATCCTATTCAGTCAATTGGATTTGACTATGCTAGTGAGTCTACATCGAAGACTTTCGATGGATATTGCAATGGGTTTGATGTTGGACATCACATTCCCATGTACACACCCAATTGGTCTCGCGGAAATGACTACGATGGTAGTCCGAACATTGGTAATGCGCACCAATCTTCTTACATCCGCTTGGGGTGATGCGATATCGCATGCAGTCATGCTAATTCGTCTACGACCTACCGCCACTCAATGTACCTATGCGTTACAGCTAGTGACTGGGTACACGTATTTTGTACTTACGCACATTTGAGTGAGCCATTTATGTGCCAATTGCGCCGCCACAGCGCTCTATGATGGGTCCTTACAGACGAATGGGCAACTACGTTGGATTTGAGATTCCAACAATCGTCCGCCACTTAAATGCCCTTGCTAGGCGATCTTCTTACTGCTAGATTTGCGGATGTCACTTTGATGAGACAGTCTTCCCGTCGTTAGGGGGAGATAAGAACACGGATGTTCAACAGGAACGACATGAATTGTCGTAGTCTGTCCCCACTATGTCTCATCTTGATCCCTATTAAAGTGACGAGATCACACAAATATGCTGCAAACATGCCTGCAAGGAAGGACGTCCCTACGAGAGGACGTAGCGCCACCCTACACGGAGGTAGGCATGGCGCCAATGCCAAAGAAAGTGGCACTTTGGCTTTACAGGCCATGGCCCCAGCTAGGATGCGTGGAGAGGCCCGTGGGTTCGAAGGATACTTTGGCACATTCCAATCCTTTGATCATCAAAACTCAAAATCCGTCTCATGAGAATCTTCCGGGTTATGGTTATCGTTGGGGGACGCCTCAACGTCAAAACCTATTCCTGAGAATATAGAGCTCTATGAAAATTACACTAGTGTACATGAGACGTGGGATAGAAACTCCATCAGAATTGATGATGTAGTTGCGTATTTTGTTGCGCATGAGTTTTTGAGTTAGATGATATCGAACCACGCTCCGTTGATGAATGAATGCCAACGTACAGAAATTTGGCCTAAATGGAAAGATGCGATCCAGGTTAAGATGGATTCTCTAACGAAGAGGAAGGTTTTCGAGCTAGAGATGCCAACACCTCCTAACATAAAACCTGTTGACTAATGGGTCTTCGTTAGAAAGCGTGATGAGAAAAAGAGATGGTAATCTCGCCTTATGGCGCAAGGCTTCTCACAAAACGCCCTGGAATCGACTACGATGAGACATATTCTCTCGTAATGGATGTCATTGCACTCCACTACCCTGTCAGTTTGGTAGTTTCCGAATAACTGAACATGCAGCTTACAAATGTGGTCACTACGTATCTCCATAGGGATCTAGATACGGAACATACATGAAGGTTCATGGCGAACTTCATTTACCCAAGTCAAGAGGTTCTAGACCACGGAGCGCGTTTACAATTAGGTTGAAACGCTCACTAAAGTGACTACTTGATTGGGAAGGGATATGCCCACGCGTTTCTATAACAAGTTTCAGATTCTATCGCGGTTCATGTTGGACATGATCTTCATTAGAAGCCTTTAAAGAGTTAAGGGAAACCGCTGAACACTTGAAATCTGTAGTTTGAGATGAAGGATTTTGGGAGAACACGATTATGTCTCGGTTTGGAACTTGAGCATCGTGTCGATAGATGCTTAGGCATTTTGACAAGGTCAAGCCTCCAAGCACCCCCATGATCGTCTGTAGTCTTGATCCTAAAAAGGATCCTCTTCGTTCGAAGGATGATGACGAAGATGCGCTAGGGGCATAAATGCCCTAGTTAAGTACAATAGGCGCATTATTGTACTTAGCTCAATGCACAAGACCGGACATCTCATTTACCATGAACTTGTTAGCTAGATATAGCTCTGCGCCAACGCGACGCCATTGGATTGGTGTAAAAGATATCTTTCGATACTTGAGATGTATGAATGATATGGGCTTGTTCTATCCCTATAAAGAGATGATGGATTCAGACCCATCACACACCAGGTACGCCGCCAACGCTGGCCTGCGTTCTCTATCCCCATCCCAAAACGACATGTGTTTGGAAGGTTTTGCTGATGTTGGGTATCTCTCTGACCCACACAAAGGTCGCTCCCAAACTGGTTAAGTGTTCACCATGGGAAAAGACCGTGATATCTTGGAGGTCTACAGAACAGACCGTAGTCGCTATATCTTCGAACAATGCAGAGATCATTGCTCTTCACGAAGTGGTTCGTGAATGTATATGGATTGGATCCATAATTACGCATGTTCGAACAATTGTGGTTTGAAGTCTACCACAGATGAGCCTACGAGCATTTAGGATAATGCTACTTGTTTTGAACAAATGAGGCAAGGCTACATCAAAAGCGACAACACCAAGCATAATCAGCAACAACAGACACTCCTCGAGATCAAAGTGAACTAGGTTCGATCTGAGGACAATGTGGCAGACTTGTTTACTAAGTCATTGCCCAAATCCACGTTCGAGAAACATGTGGCAAGAATTGACTTGCGAAAATTATCTGAACTCCCATGATCGTAGTCATCAGGGGGAGATGTCTACATGTTCGTCTCGAATCGTGAAGGGTGTGTTGTGCTCTTTTTCCCCTTCGACCGAGGTTATTTTTGTCCCACTGGGTTTTTGTTACTCGGCAAGGTTTTTAACGAGGCAACGAGAGAAGCACCGCGTTTGGGCAACACAAGGGGGAGTGTTGAAGGAAAACCTAATTTGTGTTTAGCCCAAACTCTAGGTTACTTGACCTAGTGGTAATAGGATTTAATTAGAAGGATCTAGAATCCTAATCAATGTAGAATTACTTTCCTTGTATGATTGAGATTCTATGCATTGTAATTCTCTATATAAAGAGGCCCCTATTATCAATGAGAATACACAGCAAATTCCTCTCAAATTCAGTTTCTCTACAACATATATATATATATATATATAAATACTTTTAAACTACTCCACCATTTTTAAAAAGTTATACATCAAAGAGACACCGAACTTGAACCCCCAAACTTTAGAGGCAATTTATAATATCATTAACTATACATGTTATGACCCAAAAGTACCTATTCATCCATAATGACACATTCAGCTACATAACAATCCTCTCAAAAATTTTAAATAAGATTGACTACACGCTTTAAGAACAATGAGTGAGTTCAATGACCAAAACAAAGATATCACATGTTTCTTGAGTTTTTTACTTCAACAGTGTCTGAACTCTTCGAGGACTTTTGAAATGATACCTGAACTTTCAAAGTTATCAATGTGATACCTGAACTCATTTTTTCATATCAACGTCGTACCTGCGGTCGATTTCCGTCACAGAACAGTTAACTATGACCACGTGCCTAGCACGTGAGGCATTTAATGAGGTTAAAAGACTAATTTACCCTCAAAAGTATATACTTCAACAGTGTCTGAACTCTTCGAGGACTTTTGAAATGATACCTGAACTTTCAAAGTTATCAATGTGATACCTGAACTCATTTTTTTGTATCAACGTCGTACCTGCGGTCGATTTCCGTCACCGAACCGTTAACTATGACCACGTGCCCAGCACGTGAGACACAAAATAAGGGTAAAAGTGACCTTTCCTACTTCCTTTAGTTCTTCACGTGTCCCGTCGTACCTTCAGTTCTTCTTCTCCATTTCTATTTCCTTTTTCATCTGCAAAATGCAATTAGATGGGTTGATGACATTTCCTAGCAAAATGCAAAACCCAAAGCAAAACTTGAATCCAATTCTCTGATGGACGGACACCGCTGGGGACTCTATCTCGTCTGAGTTCTCCAAGCACAACTTGCTCAACGGCTTTGCTTCTCTGAATTTATTGTAGGCCGGAGCGGTGTAGACGGTTTCAGGACTCTTGGCCTCCAGATTTGAGACTTGGAATTTACCTGAGATTTCAGACAAATGGATCAGAGAGAGAGAATATGGCCGGCGGCAATCCAGACCTTCTTGTGCAGCTTGCCAGAGATATGACGGAGGCGGGCCACACCATCGTGGCACTCAGCTTCCACACCGCAACTAACATCACAGCATAAGTTCATGAATTTCAAAAATAGTCCGTGTCTTTGTAATTGAATCAAAATCTGCAAAAGTGAAGGAGACTGAGAGTCTCTCTCTTTCTCTCTTTGCAACTCTCTTTCTCTCTCTCTCAACAACGGCGAAAAGGCGAAGGATGGTGATGATGGGAGAAAACCCAAAACTGATTTTTCCGCAACTGTGTGTCTGTATATAACTATATTTATCTGTATATGATTTATCGAACAATGGGGCAATGATCATTTCACTGATTCCAGCTTCTAATCAATTTGTCCAAAAAAGAACCGGCCTTTGGTTATTCGCGGCTGTAATATCAGTACTTAGTGGGAGCATAGGAAGAGGTACTCTGGCGAGGCAATCAGTGGCAGTCGGGGCAGGTGAGGAACAATCTGAGGGTTTTACGGCTGTGGAGGTGGATGACGGGGCTGGCGGATGGGCTGTACATAGGGCTTCAGGCGATGACAGGGCATTGAATGGCGAGGAGCTTGAATTTTTGCAAGGTAGCCATATGGATCTAGCTGAGTTCAATGTGGTTGTAGTCAAGTGGTGCTTGAAAAGGGTTGGGTGGTTGAGAGAGAAGGTGAGATCTGATTTGCGGCCATGGCTTCCAATCAGAGGGGACAAATCAAAGGGAAGAAGACATCGAAAAAGAAAAACAAGAAAGAAAAAAAGAAAGAAAGAAAGCAAAAAAAAATAAAAAACAATACTTTTGAGGGTAAATTAGTCTTTTAACCTCATTAAGTGCCTCACGTGTTGGGCACGTGGTCATAGTTAACGGTTTTGTGACGAAAATTGACCGCAGGTACGATGTTGATATGAAAAAATGAGTCCAGGTATCACATTGATAATTTTGAAAGTTCAGGTATCATTTCAAAAGTTCTCGAAGAGTTCAGACACTGTTGAACTAAAAAACCCATGAAGAACTAAAGGAAGTGGGAAATGTCATTTTTACCCTTATTTTGTGCTTCACGTGCTTGGCACGTGGTCATAGTTAACGGTTTTGTGACGGAAATCGACCGCAGGTATGACGTTGATACGAAAAAATGAGTTCAGGTATCACATTGATAACTTTGAAAGTTCAGGTATCATTTCAAAAGTCCTCGAAGAGTTCAGACACTGTTGAAGTAAAAAACCCCATGTTCCTTGTTTCGTTACTATATCACGAAGAGGCATTTACGAAAAAAACATCTTTTTATTTTTTTCCGGAAAATACGATGAATGCGTGCATTAAGCCATCTCTCATATAGAAAGAAACCGTGACCGACCACGATCAACGACAGCAACCCTACCATTGGAGCATGCAAAACCCTGTTTACAGAATCAGTTACATGTCTTGACCAGAGTTGGTGGCAACAAAAAGGTGCATAAAGAAAAGGCTTCTGCAAGTTTTCATGACCTCGCTACTAGTAGTAGTACAGTTGGGTCTTCTCACGTGACCTCTGCTCTTTGCTACGGATGGAAAACTTGAGGTTCAGAAACTAGACGGGTCAGACTTCTTATATGGAAACACCAAGAAGTTGCCATTTCAATCTTTCCTGCCAAGAAACCAACAAAAGCGGGAAGGAAACTTAGAACGCCTAAAAAAAATAATATATATATTCCTGCACACTTGTCCACACAGCCACCACTGTTTATATAACTTGGCGTTAGGGTTCAAACACACAGTTGTCACAGTCCTTTTCAATTTCGCAGCCATGGACGATGTTAGGGGTACCTCTGCTTGGGTCGCCAACCACTCTTCTCACGTCGTCGTCGACTCCTCAGGTACGTTTCTCAGAGCCAATGTCGTGTTTGGTGTTTGAAATAGGGGTTGAAGGGCTGTGTTGTTTTCTAATGTTGTTGATTTTGTGTTTTTGATATGGGAAGGGATTGAGAAAGTGGCGGAGACTATAGACGAAATTCCGAAGGTGAACTGGGATTTCGAAGGGATTCACTATTTTGACAATGGGCCGCTCACGGTTCAGTACCTCTTTGTGTTGGATGCTTTGAATTTCTGCTTTTGGCCAGGTACCTGAGAGTTATTTGATAAATTCTCAATCTTTCATTATTTTGAGCTCTATTTATGGATGCCAGTAGTAGGGATTATTGGTTGTGGAGTATGGTTTTGCTAGTGTAAAGTATCATTATTTCCTGAATAATGGAGTACAAGAGGTCAATGGTGGACTCCATTTGGGCAATTATGAAGGTTTTCACACTGGTTGAGGATGAGTGAGAGGAAGAGGGCAATAGAGATGTTTGGGAAACAGAGGGACTTTATTACATTACACAACAAAAAGGCTCTGTTTCTGTTTTTACTCCATTGTGTGACCTATTATCGTTTAGTACCTTTTGCTTCCCGGTTTCTAAATTCCCTTTAAGCACCAGCTACCGCTATATGATCATTGTGTTCCAAATTATGTATGCTTTGGTTGTGTTTTTCTTTTTCTTCATATGGAACTCTGCTTTTGACGTGCTGCCAATATTAGTACAAGGATTTGAATTCTTTTGTATCAAGGTAATATATCAATGTATGTATGTTGTTTTGTTGTTGCAGTGAAGTTTCATACAGTTACTCGTGGAACCTATAATAGTTAACTTAGTTCATAGAGTTAAAGCTGATTACAATTTTTTTTATATCACTACCAGCAGCATACTAGAAGCACTAATTTCATAGACCTAAGCTTACATTTGACTTGTGTTTATCGACTGAACTGAAAGTAAAGTCGTTTGCTTTATGAAAGGGAAATTAGGAATGTAAAACAAAGAATTGGATCTTGAAGGCTAGGAAGCAAATTATAAGAGAGGCATGATATATCCAATCACCAATATGTGGTGCGAAAGTTGATTTTCATTCAAGGCAAAAGAATATATTCAAGGTGCATGTCTTTTCATTGAGCATTAAGATAATATAGCATTGTATATGCTCAGTTTGGGAAGGCTCTACAAACACTTCTTCCCACAGTATGCTAGGAGGCTCTACTGACTGAGAGGAAGAGGGGATAAATTAGGAAACTAGCATATACTTGCTTCAGCTATCAGCAACTTTCAGTAGTGCGAGGTTTTTCTACTTTTTCTAAAGAGATGTCTCATCCTAATCTTAAGTGAAAGTTGTTGACGCATTTTATGGTGTATCTTTCTTGCAAATTTCTGTAGTTTGATCCACTAAGTTCACTGTGCGATTGTTTTCTTGCTTTATCTAACTTTTTTTGTTTTTAACAGATGAGGACTTAAATTACGACAATTTGGCAGCAGGTCTAAAGGAAGCTCTACTGAATGACAAATCTGCATTTGATGCTGATCGTCTGCAGAAGTACACCGGTAGTGACCCTTTTTTAACACATATCTCCATGTCCATAGAGATGTTATTACAAATGTGCAGTATCGCGTGCACACCCATCGGGATATGTCTCAAGTTTACTTTTCTTGTCTGAATGGGTAGATTAGATATAGAGAAGAAAAATACTGATAATAAGAGGAGACAGAGTTCAAATATTGGGTAGACTTTGGACTCCCTACGGAAATTTTAGCCCATGGTTCAAATCTGAGCTTTCTGTACACGTTTAGCACTTTATATGTCCTGCATTATTACTTAGGCTGTGCTCTTTTACTGAATACTAATTTAATCAAAATGGTTTGTGTTACAAGGTCCTGAACTAAGGGAGCTGTTAAAATGGCCTAGGCCACTACCTTTGGAGGATGAGAGAGTTCGCTTGTTACATGAGGTGAAACTTACCTTTTAACATTTACGGAAGTTTTAGTTCTTTCATCTTCTCTCATTTTTTTAAAGACTTGACTTTTGATTTCTAGACTGAAACTAATGACGTGCAGCTAATTATAGCCATTGTTAACTTCTGTGCTCTAGGTTGGATTCGAGCTTGAGAGAAGCTTTGATGGGAAAGCATCCAATCTTGTGGAGTCCTGTGGAAAATCAGCTGTTAAGCTTGTAGCTATGGTTACTCGTCACTTTCCTGGTATCTTATTTAGGGTTGATCCTTTTTTATTGCTTTATAGTTTGCAGGGTTTATTCTCCTGGAAACAGGTACATTGACTACCAAAAATCAACTTTTCCAGGCTTTCGAGACCACTCGGTATACAAAGGCCACCAAGTATTCTTGTATAAAAGAGCTCAGATACTTGCTGCAGATTTATGGGGTGCATATGGTGGCAAAGGATATGGAGAATTTTATGACATTGGGTCAATCACTATTATGGCCGACTATATTGTTCCAGCTGTGCTTCGGCAGCTTGGTGTGCTCAAATATAGTGAAACCCTTGCCAGCATGATTGAGAAGAAAAGTGAAATAGATCCAGGCAGTGAGGAGGAAGTTGAACTACGAGCTTGCTCCATATATGCCGTGGAGAAAATGAAGGACCTGATCAGTATAAAATTAGGGAGGAAGGTATGGTTAAATACTATTACCTGGATCAGTTCCATTTAGCTTGTTTACCGTTGTGCTCGGTCTGTAATCATTTTCTTCACGAATTTTTAGAATATTCTCAGGACTAGATTTGTTTTCTAAAAATTCAAATAAGTTCTTTTATCAGTAAGTGTCTTGCGCACATCGTGTCTGATCCCAACAAGTGACTTTTTGTTCCTCTGCATTTGAAACTGGTTAAACATATCTCATTTCCAATCTGTTGATTGTGATTATCCTTTCTGTACCCTCTTTAGCCAATCCCTTTCTCACTGTAGGATTTCTTTTTCAGGTTCTGAGTATTGAGTTAGACCTTTGGCTGTGGTCTTTTGGCATCCAATGTCCTGCTCTGCAACACCACCGAACGCTCTCTATTTATTATTGAGTGTGACTGCACCATATACCTAGGAAGTTGGATAACTTTGGCTTTGAAGTTTCAGTTAGTCTTTGGAGGAGAAAGATAAACAATTTCTGGCATCCTGCTTTCATTTTCAGAAAGGTTGCGGCTTCTCAAATTTTGCAGAGTCCAATGTAGTTCCTAGCTGACTACTCTTTCTTCCATCTGTGTCACTTTTTATATGTTTTAGCAAACATATAAATTTTAATGGCTTTGGAAATGTGTCGGCAGTTTATTATCTCATTTCATGTTATCGTAGAATTGCTTTGGTGAGAGACCTGGTGTTCATTTGGAACATGACTTTTTATTGGTGTTTTATAAGGCAATGAAATTTGGTGTTAATAGTGTATGTATCTCCACTTGATTTATAATCAGTAAAATCTGCATGTGGAAATTATTATCTATATTTAAAATTACAGTGTCTGAAATCTGCCCTTTGAACATTAGTTCTATCACTTCTATGTTAACAATTTGGGTATCTGTTAAAAAATAAGCAAAAGAAATGAGGATGGATTATTATATTTTCATACAAGGTAGCTGTTAAGTATAAGATACGCAATATATGAGAATTATGTCTTGTTTGGCCAGCTATCAGCTCCGTTCTATATGTTTACTTTGTGTTGGTAGCTTTATGATTGACAATCTGAATTCATACATGCATGTCTTAGTAGACATAATCGATATGGGCTCAAATGTTTGCTTTATTTCTCTGAGGACCTTTGACAACACTTATGTTGCTGAGCTAGGGTTCCTTGTCGTTGGCAAATTTCCATCGTAAGTACATTTTAGGACATCTGGTGTCCTCACTATCCGGGGACCAACCGGGACCTTGTTCGTTTTTGGTCGAATATCCTGTGAACATGCAAGATTTTCATTTTCAGAGAAAATGAGGTACGCATATCAATAATTTATGACAACAGTTACTGTTTACTGGATTAATGAGCTTAGTTTATTTAACATGGTATATTTATTCATAGAAAAGTTGTTTGATCAATCAGAATTAGAGTCTATAGATAGCTTAATTGATCAAAGTAATAGTATGTTTTTGTTGGAATCTTGGCCAGAAATAGATACCTGGTCAAAGATAGCTGTTGGGATTGCTAGGGTTGCAACAGCATTGGGAGCGTCGACTATTCCAGAAATTCTTCCCTCGCATGGACAGCATGACAGCAGAAGGTAGCTCTGATTGTTACATGGTAGGCAGATCCTAGATCAGCAACGAAGAAGACTACAAACATGGTTATTGACATATGGTGAAAGAAAAAAAACCTGTTCTTTTGAGTATCCAAATTTAGAGAGGTAGTCGATGGCATTCAGTACTGCACGCTTGTAAGCAACAGTTGCATCTAGGTAGTGCTGCTTCCCACTCTCATCAACACTAATGCCCTCAAATACCAACCATTCTGAGAATCTTGGCTCGACGGGACCTATTTCAAAGATTGGATTCACATGAAGAGGAGTTGGCCCCATCGGTGTTAGGTATTCTTTCATTCCATCCCTTATAATTTCACACCTAATAACAAGAAATGAAATTTTATGAGGGGAAAGCTGCATTTGAGTGTTAAGATATTCATATAGAAATTCACACCTAAACATATATAAATGGCTTGGTATGTGTTTCAAATTAGATGTGAATGTTGAAAGCTAGCTACAATAAAGGCTAAGATGAGTGGTGAAATTTACTTGAGCTCCAGGAAACCACTCATCTCAATCGCACCACAGAATGCGATTTCACCATCTCCCTGTGAAAAGTGCATGTCACCAGTGCTAAGATTTGCTCCTTCAATGAATACTGGAAGGTATACCTTTGAACCTCTACTAAGATTCTTGATGTCACAATTGCCACCATTTTCTCTTCCTGGAATTGTTCTTGCGGCCTCCACTGCTATCTTTTCCCATTCGGGAGTGCCCTCTTTGATCTGTGTAGGATGTAGCATAACAACGACACGTTAGTATAACTTGAATTTAGGCTGCAGAATACTATAGCTTTCATGCAACTCGCAATTCTCCTATAGGAATTTGGTCTTGTGGGAGGTTTTTCATTGTTAGTTTGCCTCCCTACAAGTATTCAAAGTAACATACCCCTCCAAGGACGCAACCTTTTGTTGATGGTAGGCTAGCCAAGGGCCGTTGGTGCACAACCTCACATAGTTTCAGAGACTTGACTCCATTTTCCTCAAGTTCTCTCTCCCTCTTATTCCATATGTTCAAGAGTTCCGTTGATGGTGCTGTTCCAACTATTCCAGGGTGTGTTAACCCTGGGAATCTCACTCCTACGGTGCACATACAAGTATGTAAATAGCAAAAGTTATAGTAGTATTTGTCCGTCTTATAGGCTTAGCAAAACACTGGGGTAGAGAGTAGGAAAAGGAAAGAGGGTGAGATCAAATTTACCTGGTATTTGAGGAGAGTAGGCATATATCCCTTCAAAATACCAAATAGCTTTGGTTGCACAAGGAAAATGGTCAGTCAGAAATCCCCCTCCATTTTCTCTGTCGAATGTTGCTGTGAAACCCCATTCATCTCCTGGAAGAGGACCCAAGTTGCATATCTCAACTACCAGAAGATCACCTGGCTGTGCTGGAATTCCATCCTTGTCTGAAATCCTAATCGGTCCGCTGAGATAATGAACCTGGAGCAATTTCAAACATTGTTGACATCTGACATCGTATAATAACCATACAATGTTCTTGTTCTTACTAATAGAAGATTATACATAACATAGTATCTTGTGATCAGGACGATTTTTTCATTGGTTTTAAAATTTAAGGTTAGCATTAACTTTGTTAAATAGGATAGAACCATATACTTACAGTTGAGAGGTCTATGGTTTTTATGTCTACTGCAGAGTCATCATCATTAATAGCACCTCCAGTCCAGTCTACCATCTCTACTCTAAATAACTCACCGGTTTTGACCTCAGCCACCGGGGGTATGTCTGGGTGCCAACGGTTGTGAAGAGGTAGCTTTTGCTGCCATGGTTTGCTGCTTAAGTCAATAGGAACTACTAATCTTGGAGTCCGAGGAGCCATGGATGAATTAGGGTGAGAATCAGGAAGCATGGGGATGTATGGTTTATACTTATGACCGGCATCTATTGAGGAATAGGAATGGCGTTGTTGATGTCCATACAAGTGTTAGATGACAAACTGGGATAGGGTGACGAATTTTTCCAAGGGTCCCCAACGACCTTTGAATAAAAGACAAATACAACATAACAAAGTTCGCTTAATTGATTGATCAAGCATTAGAAGTTTGCAGATTGATTATAAATGTTTCGATGTTTGTATGGAGATTGATCAGATTGCCTTGTTCATTTTCTTTCTCATATATTAAATAACTTAAGGTCTAACTCTTGGTGCTTGGATGAAAAACTTGGAGAATATATTGTGGACTACTGCTGTAGTACCTAGTAGTGATGCTTCCTAGAGAATTGAAGTTGCAGCTGCTCGGTAGAACTACAAAACATGCAGAACACACCAAAAGAAATGGGGAACTCACAATTGAAGGATTGGCATTCTTGATGTCCTCGGCAGTGTATTCCTTTGTGATACCTCCCCCGCTGAAATCAACCATTTCAACTCGAAAAACCTCTCCCACCGTAGCTTCTGCCACAGGTGGTATATCCGGGTGCCACCGGTTGTGAAGTGGAAGCTTCTGCTCCCATGGCTTCTTTTTCACATCTATCGGCACAACCAGTCTTGCTCCATAAGAAGAAGCCATTTTTGGTCTTGTTGAAGATGAGCAATGGTAAGATGATGGATTGAAGATTCCTTGTTGTGGTTGAAGTGATGATATGCAGCTTTCATCATAGGATTGAAGTTTGACAGCCATGATAGGTTAGTTTAACTTGAAGTGCGTGGTGGACCTTTGTGCAGTGATTGAAATTTTGTCACAATTTCTTTTGCTGGGAATAAAGTTTTTTGCCGAGGTTTCGGAGAAAATTTAGCCACTCGATTAGGAACTGTGCCTGTACTTAGGAAACTTTATCTTCATTAAATTCGTTCACCATCTTAGACTCTAATCCAAGTATCTAACATCTAAAAATATTGAAATTCTGTACTTTAGATGCTAATATGACTGTTTTATGGTCCAAAATGACTATGAAGAATGCTTTAGAGTCTAAAAGTAAGAACCATTTTGATTTGAGTAGCAAAGGCGATTCTATCTCAATTCTGCGGATGCTAATTGCGCTTATATTCTGTGATGGTCTAATATGGTTGCTTATTCATCGGCTAAGTTTGCGTCTGAACTGTACTGATCCACTAAATGAGAATATAAGCTGCTCTTATAGCTTGAATCCATCTTTTGATGAAATTGCTTCTGCTATAAAAGAAGTGCTGATCCCATCCATCATTTTGAGATTGGAATTGGCTTTCAAGCCAACCGCAAGTTGCATTCTGAGGACCCTACAAATCGGAATCTTTAGGATTTTGCCCACAATTTTCTTTATGATGACCTGAGCTTATGTTTTGTTCTGATAGGGAAATTGTTACCACCCTTTTACTCGGGGATGGTCCCAATTACAGCTGTTTGTAGGGTTTTTGTAATAATTTCATTAGGATTATGATGTGTCCACCATCTTGATTATGAATCTAGTGATGGTATCATTGGCATGACTAGTTTCATTAATTAGACTGATCATAAAGTTACTCCAATAAACGTGGTAACGTGAAAACATGGTAAAGTGACTACTGTAAAATAATAGTCAACATCAAAACATAAGATAGGTGCAGTTATTGTAAATTGCATGTATTTAGTGAAATCGAGTATTATGTTCACGTGAAGATTTAAAATTAAGACGTTTGAGGTTACAGATTCCATGTAGTCACTATCTTGTGATCATCATCTCATTTTATCAAAATTCGTTCTCAAAAGATTATACTTTTCCCAAAACTCCATCATACTATTCTAGAGGATGAAGTACCAAAATTCACCAAACTAACGGCCAGAGGGTGCCGACCTCCGAAGATGAGATAGTGAAATGCATCTGACCCTTGGTGGTTGTGAATCGCCTAGATATGCACCACCTAGATGAAATACAATTAAATTTCAATAGAATATATATTGGAGATTAACCTTATCTCCAAACGTCCAAAGGTTATTGATCACCACCAACTACTCCATGGATGTACGGAATTGGAGTTTTTGTCATCAAATGGACCTTGTATCTATCTATCAGAGCTGAAACGATTGAAGAGCTTCTTTGTTTTGTAGTGGCGAGTTGCGACTGACGAACATACAGAGAGTACTATATGTGTAGGATAGGTATAGCTCAGTCCCCACCTCAAAGGCCACTATTTTGTTGCGGCTGACCAGATCAAATATGGGAGACGCGTTAGTTCTAATTGGTCCCCTGATATCACCATTCACAGATCTCCAAACCCAGCAAGCTCTTATATGATGTGCTAGGTAGATAAGTTGAACGATGTATAGTTTTAGTTGGGACCTTGGGAGAAACCATGATAGAGCCGAGTCGAGCTTGAATTTGAGAATACTCGTTCCAGTATGAGAATTGTTGAGCTCATAAAATTTGAGAAAAATCATTAATTGCCGCCGAACTCGACCGTGTTAGTATTCATTTCGGCTCGGCTTGTTTGTGATTTTCACTATGTCACTTGTACTTACATAAATATTTGTCTAACCATAATTAGTTATAATGAGCTACGCTCATACCACCGTCAGCGGTACCAACAACCAGCAAGAGTGTGACCTACGAAAACACTACCAAGCAGGCTACCACCTAAATGCTGCCTCAGCCCGAGATCACCGCTGACGAGCCTCGCCAAGGTCACCTCGCTGAAACATCAAAAGCTAAGAACTGAAGTACGTCAGTCCCACATCGAAAACAAGGAAGAGATCAGTATCTCCGGCCCTCACCTATAAAAAGTCAACTCCTATCTCCTCATTAATTACGCTTTTACTACTTACCTAACGTTATTCTATCAACATAAATACATTGACTGACTTAGGCATCGGAGTAGAGAAGGCCGCCAATCGCGGTCTCCTTCTGACGCCCTGTGTATTTTTCTTGACAGGTAGCGGAAGTGCTGCAACCTCTTCAACAGCAGTCCAAGTGTGGACCAGCGTTAAACAAGATCTAGCTACCGCTAAATCTCTGACATTAACATTGGCGCCATCTATGGGAAAATCCCCGCTAATCCAAACACCGCTAGTGGAGCTCTTCATTGTCAATTCTCAAAGGAGGAACTCGCACCAGCGACACGACTGCCATGAGGCGTTGCAGTCAAGCTTTGCTCCTCCGAGAAAGAGTAAAGGGGGACATGTCAACAAAGTCTTCGATAGCCCTAATCAGGCGATTGACCCCCGGTACTTGGGTATCAAAGATTAAGCTCTCTACCTAATACCCACTACTCCACACAGCTCCCCTCATAAAATAAACATCCAGCCAAACGGAGACCTATCTTAGCCGGGGAGTGGGGGACTCCCTGGGGGGCCTAGCAGAGGCCCACCCGAAAGGGTTTAAAGCTTTTGCTCAGAACAAATCCATAGTTGACAACGCACTGACGCTAATTATACTCGGTAAGACTAGCAAAAGTAACGCTTCAAAACCACTAGGCAACTCCCCAACCAAGATAGCCTTCCTTGACTGGGGACTTGGGGGATTTATACTTACATAAGCATTTGCCTAACCATAATTAGGTATAATGAGCTACGCTCAGATCACCGCCAACGGTACCAACAACCAGCAAAGGTGTGACCTACTGAAACACCACTAAACGGGCTACCACCTGAACGCTGCCTTAGCCCAAGATCACTGCTGATGAGCCTCCATGTGCCACGCCAAGGTCACCTCACTAAAACATCATAAACTGGGAACTGAAGCACGTCAGTCCCACATCGAAAACAAGGAAGAGATCAGTCTCTCCCTTACCTATAAAAGGTCTACTCCTTTCTCCTCATTAATTACGCATTTACTATTTACCTAACGTTATCCTGTCAACGTAAATACACTGACTGACTTAGGCATCAGAGTAAAGAAGATCGCCAACCGCGGTCTCCTTCTGACGCCCTGTGTATTTTACTTGACAGGTAGTGGCACATTTACTATTTACCTAACGTTATCGTGTCAACGTAAATACACTGACTGACTTAGGCATCAGAGTAAAGAAGACCGCCAACCGCGGTCTCCTTCTGACGCCCTGTGTGTTTTACTTGACAGGTAGCGGAAGTGCTGCAACCTCTTCAACAGCAGTTCAAGTGTGGACTAGCGTTAAATAAGATCTAGTTACCGCTAAATCTCAGACATTAACATCACTCAAGGTGTAGCCTGATTAGACGAATAGTTCAAAAGCCGAAAGAAAAGATAAACGTGATTAGATACAGTCATCTACACACTGTTTCCAAGTCAGGCTGAAAATGACCCTATCCAATGGCTGAGGAAACGTCGATCAATTACATAAACCTACGTACAGAGCACAATTACATACAGCCACTCAGCTGGGTCCAGCTTATAGTATAAGTAATCCAATAAAAACGATCCAACGATAGTAGGGAGTTAGCTAGAGTTTAGGGTTTCAGACAGAAGCGGTTTGGATAATGAAATATAAACTGACAACATATTAATACAAAAAAGTGAATGAAATAAATAAATATCCACCCAAGAAGTTAACCGAAACATGCATTATCAAAATACGATAATCTCCCATTGGCTATTAATCTGGTGAAGAATGATAGCTAGAGTGAGTTTAGAAACTGAAGGGCTTGCTGTGGAAGAGGTGAAGCAGCTAATGGGTTTACTCTCGTTCATAATTTTTCTCATTGACCGCACAATGATAACTTCACTGCTTATTTCACTTGCTCAGTTTGCAACCTAAAATAATGGTAATTAGAAGCCAAGCCTCATTGGCTATAAATCATATTAAAGAGGATACACTTATAACCGATTATATCCTCTTCAGTATAATAATATCATGCGCGTGAGAGGGACTGATGTTCCGAGTTTGAATTTGATCGGGCTCCAAATTACCTTTCAAAAACATTATCAAGAGTTCAAAACACGATAATCCCCCGTATAACAGATTAGAGGGTCAATGGTCTCCTCTGTTGCTCTTGTTCTGTGGGTTTGCTTGGAAATTGTCAGCACTTGCAAGTTGGAGGGTGACAAGTTTCATGCTAGTACTAGTGGATAAGGACTCCACCTCGTCACGTCTGCCAAGACTAGGACAATCCCTCACATTACTTCCCTAATTCTCACGCTTCTAATTATCAATTTCTTCACTAATGATCCGTATGAACAAGTGAATTACATTGCATATACAGGTAAATCATATCTGGGCATGTCTTATACTTAAAGTATCATACATCACTTAATTATGAATATATAACTGAATGTGACACACAATTAAAACTTTGGGTATGTCGATATGAAAATTATAAATGTACAAATATTGTTGCAATCTTAATATTTGGAGGATAAGGTCCAAAATTATCAATCAAACTATACATACATGTAAAAGCATTCACATGGCCTACTTGTCCATTTGTGTAACACGTCTCCTTCACTCACTCATATATGTTGACATGGACGGAACCAAAAATTTAAGTTGAGTGGGGCTAATTTTACCTTATGAGTTTTCCTAAGTTCATATAAAGTTTATTTGTCATATTTTGACTTCGATGAGTTCGTATGGATTTAATGACTTCATGCATCAAAACTATTATGTTAGCTTCTACATCTACTCAGTATCCAGGGCATCGGTGTCGGTAGCATCAAGATTTGATTGAAATTTCAGTTCGATTGATTTTTCGTTAGTAGTTTGGGACTTGCAGCTTAGCTTCTTTTGATTTTCTTTGTGATTGGTCACAGTTTTCAAAATATACGTTTTGTCATTTCAGGAAGTACAAGGTTTTGCTTGTATCAATCTTTTAATATTTTTGTATTAGCATGTATTTACTCAAATATAGTTGTTTTTCTCATGCAACTCTAATCTTCCCTCTATCTTCATGCATTTACTTGTTTGTATACACTAAATATATATAAGATATTTTTTTCTCTAAAAAAAATGGGGGGTGCTGCAGCACATCCCAGCACCCCCTTGGTTTTGTGCCTGTATGGTGATGTAATGTGGACATGTTGGTACACAACTGGTAGAGTAGTCGGTTATCAAAATTGCAGTCTTTGCCTACATTTGCTCGTTCTATTGATGCATCTGGTGTTTGGTGTCTATAGTGCATGAAACGCATCTCGATATATACCAGATATAGATAAACAAGGCTATGTAATCTCCACCAATCTACCATTACGGATTATATGATGACAGGGTAAAATTTTTATATGGTAATCGAATTATCACAAAATTCATTTTTTGATTACTATAATTTTTTAGAGAGTCCTGTAGTATCCATCCGTTAGCCCTTTATACACTTTTTTATATAAATATATACGTAATTGCTTTATATAATTAGCGAGCCGAGATACTTGCAGTTGAAAATAAATCTGCTTCAATATCTTATGTAAGAAGGATATATTAATTCTGATTTAATAGTTTTGGAATCAGATGGTTTCTTCTCGCAGCCAAGTGAAATGAACCTTCTTTGCTTCCCTATATTTTAAGGAAAGAACTGTATGTTATGTTTTCAAACCAGTACTATAATTTGATACCATAACCTTTTCTGTGGGTAAAGTACTTGTATGCGGCGACGATAAGATTCCACAATCAACTTCTGATTAGTTGCTAACTTCCGTTGTAGAATCAATAATTGTTATCATCAGCTCCAAGTCTTTGTTTTTGTTTAGCTGCAAAATGGCATTACAAAATTCTAAGCATCTCCAACAATAAGAATTATTTTTTAGTTAAATTTGGCTAAAATTGTGAAATATAGCTATTGACAGCTATTTATAAATAATATACTATATTTTATCGAATCATAAACTGACATGTGGACAAAGAAGAGAGAGAAATATAACTTTTGTTTTAGCCATACATGATTCTCTAACTAAATATAGCTAGCCAATTTAGCTTTTAACTTAGTTATAGCTAGTCTATTGGAGTTGAATTTTGCTTTAAAAATAGTTATATATAACTAAAATTTGAATTTAACTAGTCTGTTGGAGATGCCCAATATAGCAAAAATTAGTTATGAGACGAGACTCCATCTACGATACATAGGAGTAATCACACAGTCCCGATATTTGTGCAGAAAAGTTTGAGATGCTTTGACTAAAATTATTATATATTGAAAATGCATATTAATCTACTTCAAAAGAGATATTGAAAGTAATTGAGTTGGCCTCAATCGTAATTTTTTTTTTAATCCATTAAGCTAGATAAATGGTGAATAACTCAAAGCTAGCTTATGCACTTATTACTACCTTATTGGCATCAAACAGTAACCTGAGAATAATTGCAAGTCAAGTCCATGATATTAAACTCTTAAACCTTGCTGCTCTTTCGCTCTGCTAGGGTTTTCGAAGACCTCCTTATCTTCATAATACCTACATTCTTCCACCATGACGGATCATATCTCCAATCTCGCGGTTGCCTTTGCTCTCAATAACAATGCTTATGTTGACCTCGAACTGGCCGGGGAGGCGGCTTTGCACGACAACCACCAATACATGGTGAGACAGTTTCTCACACGACGGTCAAATCTTGTCGGTTTCATTGGTTCGATGTCAACCATATGACGTATGCATGGAGGCTTATCAATCAGATTTGTTAGGAATCGATTTATGTTTCAATTTGATAGTGAAACAGATTGTAATTGTTACCTACATGGAGGATCATGGTTTTATCGTAACATCTTACTGCTACTAGCTCCATATGACAGAATCTCAGATGTTGAAACAATTCTGATCCATTCCCTCGAACTCTGTATCACGCTACTTTACGTAATAAGCTCTCTCTCTCTCTCTCTCTCTCTCTCTCTCAATCTATCTCTCTATCTATCTAACTATATGATTGGATCTGCATTAAGTAGGGTTCTGAGGCTTGACAATCTGGCGTTGAAACGCAAAGATGAGGAGCAGAGAATCATGTTGATTGTTGATACCAGAACAAGGTTTAGGGTTTTCAGAAGCTTTTCTTTATTTGCATCTATTGAAATAGATGTTTCGATTGTGTATGAGAAATTAGAGGTTTGTATCGTGATTGTGTGCTGTTTGAGCACCCAACTGAGGGCTGTGATTGGCCCTTTGTTAAAGAAGAGGAATCACTCAAGTCTGTAGCTCCGTTGAATGCCATGGCAGATTTGACCCTATTTGCAGTTGCAGGCCCATCTAGTGTTCCATTTGGTAGCAGCAGAGCCGATGCAGGCAGGCCTCAAAGTTTTACAGAAGTTAGGGTTACAACTCAAGATGCTAGGGCTTCGATTGGTAGAGGTTTTCTGTCTCCGGAGGCGGCTGAGCATGATCCACAACATCAAGGCCAAGAGGCCTTTATTTTGGATCATCTCAACTCCAACTTGCAAGCTGCGGAGCTATTGTAGAAACTGGTGAAACCCGGGCCTCCTTTTGTGGAGCCTTTAATTAGCAGTATATTGCATGGTTCACCAAGTGAGAAGTTTATTCAAGCCTGCTAACATTGTGGTTTTACATGCCGGACTTTGAGATTAATAAGGCCAAGGAAGCTACTATCATAGTTAGTGGGCAGAAGAGAACTGCAGAGCTGTCACTCATGTGTCCTGGTAAGAAACTATTAGCATTACCAGCCCTGCTATGACTGGGGTTAATGAGATCTCTTTGGCTTTACCTCAAAAGGATGATTGTTTGATCATCTCTCCCCAAAAGAGGAAGCTACGTCACCCTAAGGGTTCAAAAAATAAGGCCAAAGTTTCTACTGTGGAACTTGAGAAAATTGCTCAAGTCAAAGTCAAAGGTCGGAAGAGATTTCTCAAGCTTCTTAAAGAAGAAGAGGTAGTGACACCTCTCTTGTGAGAGAAAATATTGATCAAGCTGAAGAAGTGATGCCTTTAGCTGCGGAGAATGTACCAATTGAAGAAGTGATGACTTCAATTGTCAATATGGGGATGCCTGAGGTTGTGAAGGACTCAAAGGATATGGTGGAGGAGCCATCTGCCATTGAAAAGGGCTTGATTCTAGTTGAGGAGGTGATTACCTCAACAATGGAAAGAGAGGCTGTTTTATCTTCTACATGAGTGGAAAAGATTGACAAGTAGCTAGTAGCTTCGTATATAGGTAGTTTTATTTAAATTTGGAGTTATATTTTTGCCCTTCATTTCGAAAGGTAGGTGTGCTTAGAGGTCACTTCTCTTTAGTGTGCTTGTGTGGTGTACTTTGCGTCATGGCTTTTTTCTGAAGGTCCTATGGATAGTGATAAGATGAAGACATTAGCATATCAAAAGCACAAGATTACAAGCCTGCACAAGAGAACAAGTAACAACACAATATGGTAGCAGAAGACAATATTGGAGATAACTCGTGCTCTCTCACCCAAGTACAATTGACAGAGCTTGTTGCTACATTGCAGACTAAGAAGACCAAGCATGACTACATATTGAACTGCACATCTGACATCTCTGTTAACTTTCACATGTGATCTTGATGTCTAATAGCAGCTAGGCTTGCTAAGAATTGTAGTATAAATATGTGTTCTTTTATGTAATCATCATCCACTTCAATCAAGCAAATTCCATTTCTTTTTATGGTATCAAAGCCATCTGCCTAATAGCTCTTGATTCTGTGAACTCCAAAACTCTCCCTGGGTGTATGGAGTAAATTTCTCCATACACCCACAGGTCTAAAACCGATTGCAGCATGTATGAATCCTTCTTCTTAGTTCAATTTCCAATTCAACTCTGTTTACTTTCTTCTTTACATTCTTGTTATGTCCTCAAGACTAAGAGCTTTCATATTTCACTTCAATTTTTCAGCCTCAATTCCCTTTTCTCTTGATATCTTTTCTGGCACCATCATGGTAGATGCACCATGTTTCACTTCCCCACCTTGCCCCAACAACCCTTCTCCTCCATAACTTCCTTCCAATTAACCTTAGATTGTTGTTTGGAAAATAACAACCCCATCCCTCTGTTCATTTACTCTCTCACTCTCCCTGCTTCTACAAGCTACCTCTTTTTCATTTATCTTCAAAATAAAATCACTTTCATTCAGACTCTTGCTTAACAACTCTCTCAACTCTCTCCAAATTCCAGAGAATGATCTTCTATCGATGCTCTCTCTTCCTCCTCGTGCTGCATAACAACAGTGATCTGCTTTCACCTTTCGATTGTTCAGCCTCGTTGCATATCTCTCTTATTCATTAGTCTCTCTTCTGCAACGACATCTCTCTTCTACTTCATATTTGCTTCTTCTATGTTTCATCTTCACTTAGTTTTGAGTGTCCCTTATCATCCTTGTTCAAGCAATTTTATATAGATTTTCTACTACCTCTCTTTTAAAGGCTTCTCCATCTCATTCTTCTTCTCCTCATCGTTTGAAATCTGAAATTTCAAGGTCAAATTCCCATACCATAGCCTGCTCACTCATAGTTTTCTTCTCATACCTACCATGGTAATCACTTCTTTGTCACCCCAAAAGAACAAAAACATTACTCATCTGCTATATAATCAAGTCCATCTCTTTTCTCATTTTCTGTATTTTTAAATCTCTATTCCCTCTTTCTCCCCACATCCTCTATTTCCCTTTCCTTCATTTTTACTCTCCACATGCTTACAAAATCTCTTCCTTGCTTGTTAGGACACCTCTTGCCTTTCCTTTGGTTTTAGTATATCTCTGCCTTGATTTTGTTTCTGCCTTAACTTTGTTCAAACCCCTATGCTAAACTCAGCCAACATAGCACACAAAAGAACCTTCCAAAGCATTGTTTTCGTCATCTAAGTTCCAAGCTGATTGCTTCACATCCCACATAAGCTTGCGGGGGGATGATAAGATGAAGACATTAGCATATCAAAAGCACAAGATTACAAGCCTGCACAAGAGAACAAGTAACAACACAGTATAGTAGCAGAAGACAATATTGGAGACAACTCGTGCTCTCTCACCCAAGTACAATTGATAGAGCTTGTTACTACATTGCAGACTAAGAAGACCAAGCATGACCACATATTGAACTGCACATCTGACATCTCTGTTAACTTTCACATGTGATCTTGATGTCTAATAGCAGTTAGGCTTGCTCAGAATTGTAGTATAAATATGTGTTCTTGTATGTAATCATCATCCACGTCAATCAAGCAAATTCCATTTCTCTTTAGGTAGGTCATTGTTGTACTACTTGCTGAAATGCATATTGAGATTGACTTTTTCAACTCAAAAAAATATTTCATTCCTCCTCGAGCTTTAATAGCATCTAATTATATTTTTGTAGGCTTTGACATTTAATTTAACCCGATCATCCACATAAACCCTTTAGATACACATGCAACTAATATCATTGCTAGAACTCACTTAGTAGTTGGTACTTTAATTTAATAACGCATGAGTTACTTCCAACATACCCAATACCAAAGTAAAGAGTATGAGAGGTCAAATAGGCAAATTTGGAGGTCTCAATAAAAACTCTCTAAAAGAATCCCCACTTATAGAATCTTACTAGAAATTGTCCACTTAATATTAAGAAACTAAGGGTTGGCCATATTTAAAAATCATGGGGAAATACATTGTGAACCACTTCTTTAGGGTTTAAATTATTTGTATGGCCGAAAAAAAAAAAACATATGCCACAACTTTCTTTTGCCAAGAATTATATGCTACTACTTGAAACCTCAAAGAGAATAACATCTTTTAAAAATGTGGAGGAATTAACAAGCTTTTCCAAAGTTCTAAAGAATCTAAACCCTATGCCACCCCCTCCATGTTACTCCATGTTTGGTAGCATGACATATATAATCAAAATATGTATTATAAAAAATTTTAAAAAACCCCCTATACATAAATTAAAAACATAGGCAACATGAACCCCATACCACCCCACCCCAAGCAATCACTTACATGCTTAGTTTTAATTGCACCTCAGAATCCCAGCCCATAATATTCATCTATCTACAAAATTTTTATCTAATTTCAAAGCTCCTTCTGCTCCTACTTGGCTAGAAATGCCAATGGCTTGTGTTTCCCGATCTCGCACCAAGAAGAAGAGCCCTGGCTCAATGATTAAGAGGGCTTAAAGTATCATATCCTTTCAACATTTCCCCACTAGCAAATACTATCTGTACTATAGTTTATGAACCCTAATTAACTAATCATGATGTGAATATTTGCCCTACATGTGCACGCCATACCATACAAATACAATATAGTCATGGACAATTAATAGTAATATTAATACCAAAAATTTTCTATTTGATGAATGACATATATTGGACGGAATCCAAATTTTTAATTATCAAATGTACTCATTAAATAATGTGTTAGTACAAGTTATCTGTATTCCTGGAATATAATTTGAATGGTGAAGTTACACATTGAATTTCTAAAAGTAATCTAGAGTTTGAGAATTTTTTATCAGATCGGATGTACCTGAATGGTCATTTGAGTTTTTTTTATTTTATTTATTTTATTATTATTTATAAATAAGCGAAAATTACAATATAGCTGAAATCAGTTATGATATGAGATCTGCTCAAATAAAATGGCGCAGTATATCTTGGTCAAGGTTAATTACTACAGATTTAGATAAGTGAATCATTACCACGCAGGCCATTGATGTAAGGAGTACGACAGTGTTTTGCATGCGTTATCTAATCAACTTAAGTTTACGATAAAGATTGACAGAGTGTGGTAAGACATCACTATGTGATAACATTTTTTTTTTTTTTTTTAGTTGAAAATGTTATCCATTATGCAATTCAGCAAGCAATACAATGCCCTTAAAGGTAGTCAGAATAAGTCATCACACAGAGTACATGTAAAAGTACACCCCTAAACGAGCATACAACTACACATACACACACCTAGCACACCCACATTTTAGGATTAAACGCAAAAACAAGATAATAAAACTACCCCAAGAAAGAATAAAGTAACCAAGAAGTAGTCCATCTCTTGTCGACCTTTCTCACTCAAGCAGAAATTAAATCATTGGATGTGTCCTCAGAAGAGGTAGTCACATCCTCAACCAGAACAGAAGCAGAAGCCTCCACATTTGGGTTAGGAAGATCACTCAAATCTTCCATTTCCACCATGTCATCCTTTTTAGCAAACCCATTATTCAAAACCATCAAATTAGTAGCTCCCATTGGAACCTCCAATTGGCGAGCTTCTCCCTTAGCATCTTCCTCAAGCATTCTAAGGAATCTTTTCAAACCTTTCACCTTAGAATGAAGCTTTGCCACGACCTCCTCCTTCTTTGCAGCTTTGTGTTTGTTCTTAGACCCCTTAGGGCAACCAAGCTTAGTCTTCTTAGGAGAGATCAACAAACGACCTTGCTCTTGGGGTAATGACAGTTCAATGTCTTCATTCACCAAAAACTCGGGTGCATGAAGGGGCAGGAGACGTTATCTCAGTTTCAACAGGGTAACCTCTGTGTTCCTTTTGTGGCTACTAAGCTCCCCAACTGCATGAGTCGCCGATACCAGGATCAACATAGATCCGTTCTTCAGCAGGTTCGAAGCCTGAAAGCCAGAATTCAGATGGGAGAAGAAAACAGCCTGGTTCCTATGCTTGAGGGTTGTGCTGCTGTAGCTTGGGATATGAACCCTAGGTCACTTGGGATTCTAGACCCTAGGAATGTCGGAAACCCTAGCTACAGAATCAGGGCGAGGGTCTTCCACTATTGTTACAAGTGACAGCCCTGCCATCTCACCAACCGGAGCCCTTACCGGCAGATCTTCTTGCTCTAACAAAGAGAAGATCGCATCCTCCACATCATGCATGAACAACCCACAACTTTGGCATAGTCCTTTCACCCTTTCATAAACAAATGATAAGTCAACCACCATAGTAGGAGAAAGAAAACTTACTATAGAACCGGAGGCGACGCCTTGTATCAATCACTAGTCGGATGCGCTGTTCTTCATCCTTGCGATGGAGAGCCACCTGGTCAAACCTCTCCATTCCCGGTAGAGGATCCAAACATGGACAAGGCCAGTTTGTTGCGTAGCTTCGGGGGCAAACCTCTTACTGCCATCCAGATCTCCGTGGAATGAAGAGGAACAGAGTCGATGGACGACACACCGTCGTACGACGCAACAACTAGCATGGTGCTACGATAAAACCAAGGATTGTCATTGAGATATTTGTTCCGATCTGATTCCCGATCAAATTGGAACACGAATCTCTCCCCCACAGCATGCACTGAGAGTCTTTGTCGCATTTTTCCAGATGGTAGTGATGGAACCAACCAAACTAGCGACATTAGGGTTTCGAGTGAGAAGTTTCCCCACCATATAATGGTGGTTATCCTGTAGAGCCGCCGCACCGGCTGCCTCGAGATCGATATGCGCCTCATCAGACAAGGCGAAGGCTGCAACTAAGGTAGAGATGGAATCTGCCACGGAGAATTGTGAGATTTGTCAAAGACGTAGCCGTCAACGATAAATCCTTGCAGAGAGGATGCTAGGTATCACTATGTGATAACTTTATTTACTTTCGAATACTACCAATGCTTTTATTTTTCATCTAAATTCACCCCGTTAAAAGATTAAGAATTTACTTTTGAGATAAAACTTCACTAACTTTTTTATCTGAATTCATCAGATGAGAATGAGTGATAATTCTGATTAGTTATGATTATATTAAGAGCTTTAGGTAAAACAAAGCATCTAATCTAACCACAATTGTTTGATTGATTAGTGGGTGTGACGCAACCCTCCCTCACAAGTTGCGGTACTTGAGGATAGCAAAAAAGCAAAAGAAAAATGAAAAAAATTAGATGAAAAGGAAAGCCCACATCAAATATTCAATATATCCACAATCCAACGGTGGAGGAACATCCTGCGCGGAAACACGGAGCCGCTCCTCGCCCTAACTCCTTGGAATCTCCTCATCTCCAACAATCAATCCAAAACCCACCTCATTCCCCATTCTCCATTCCCAACTCAACCCCACTCCTCCTCTCTCCTCTAGTTAAATAAAAACCCGAAACCCACCTTCCTTCTTATCTTTGTTTCCATTTATATACCACCTTCCTCCTCATCTTTGGCACCTTAGCTTTCTCAGCTCTCTCTCCATCTCAAACCTCTCCCTTGACTCCTTCTCTTTCTTGGGCCAAAAGATATCCCACTCCCAACTCTCTTCTCTCTTTTTTCATGTAATTCGGTTCCCCGGTTTCGACTACCCCGTAAGTTTTGATATTACTTTCTAGGTCACCATCATCATGAGCTGCAACGGCTGCCGAGTTCTGCGCAAGGGCTGCAGCGAGTCCTGCATCTTACGTCCCTGTCTGCAGTGGATCGAAACGCCCGAAGCCCAGGGCCACGCTACTGTTTTCGTCGCCAAGTTCTTCGGCCGTGCCGGCCTCATGTCCTTCATCTCCGCCGTGCCTGAACCCCAGCGACCCGGTTCGTACTCCCAAACAAATACAAACTCCGACCCATTTCCCCCTTTTCATGGTCTCTAACACATCTGCTTTTGATTTGATTTGGAAATGTTTCAGTTCTGTTTCAATCTCTGCTATTCGAGGCTTGTGGCCGTACGGTCAACCCGGTCAACGGCGCGGTGGGGCTGCTCTGGACCGGGAACTGGCAGGTGTGTCAGGCCGCGGTCGAGACGGTTCTCCGGGGCGGGACTCTGCGGCCGATTCCGGAGCTGGTTTCGGGTTCCGGGTCGGGTTTGACTCCGGACGAGGCATCCGAGGCTGACGGGACCGCCTGTACGGACATGTGGAGGCTCCGAGATCCGACTCACAATTCGGGTTCTTCTTCCCGGTTCACCAACTCGCGCTCCAAGGCAGCTTCTTGTTCTCCGACGACCAAGCGCAAGAGACCGGACGACGAGTCGTTGAAGGTGCTGCAGCACGCGGATCTGGACCTCCGGTTGACTCCCACCCTCCTCGCTTTCAGACCGAAGCCCAAACCCGAGACCCGACGACCCGGCTCCCCGTCCATGAACTCCGAGGAGTCGGTGGTCACCACGTGCTTCGAGTCCGCCGGGTTCGCGGAGCAGTACCCGAACCCGAACGGAGGATCCGAGATAAAGCTACTCAGCCTGTTCCCTTGAGCCCTTAAAAACCAGACAAACTGGTTTCTTTGTGTTTTTTTTTGGCGAATCTGACGTTCACGTAGTGATCAATCCCATGTAAAATCCTCCTCGAGTTTCCTTTTCCTGGGGTCTTTTTTTGTTTTTTTTTTTCCCGGAATCCATCTCCGGCGAGTCTTGCTTAGTTGCCCGACGGCACAGGATTTCTCTATTTTCATCTAACAGTTTATAGAGATCGAAGAGAGAAAGATGAAGAGCTTTGTCGGTGTTTCTTTTGTTTAGCTTCAAGCTAGCTATGAATTAATGAGTAGTACTATGTTGTTCTTGTGTGACATGAAATTACTGCTAATGTTTTCTATTTCTGGAAACCTTGCTTCTAGGTGTTGTTTCCATTTCCAGAACTACTTAGATGGTGGCTTGCATCGGGAAAACTTATGAAAATGCAGATAATTTTCTGGTTTTGGACTTTTGGTTAGCTTCTTCCTCAGCTAACTCTTATCTTCAACTGCCAAAATGTGCTGTTGCTGAGTCAGAACATTCCTATTAAAACACTACCCACTTCTTTTCCATTTTTTTTTTGTTTACTTTTTTCATCTTAATTCTTAATAGCAAGCAATGACAATTTGAGCTTTTTGGAGACAAATTGGTACCGGGAACTAATTCATGCTCACATTAAAGTACTCGCATTAATTTTATGGGCATGAATAATTAGACAATGCAAATTGGTCCGTGAGCTTCTATCTCTCTCGCCGTTGGATTTTTAAATATTTGTGTTTGTACGGGTAAAGTTGGGTAGAGCTCATCTCAACTTCAATTTCAACGTGTATAAATTTGTCACCTTTTATAGTGAATCAAACAGTGCACATACATTATTACAATTTGAATAGTTGTGTTGGAGTAAATTATTATTTTTAAGTGTGGGGGGTAATTTAATAGTCAAACAACACTTAAAATCAAACTTACGTGCAAATTACGTCTCACCAACTTTTATAATTAAGATTGTGAAAAGTAAAAAAAAATCATGCAATACGAATGTTTTATCATGTTATCTACAATTCTACATTATGTTGGTTAAAGCACACTTACGTGCAAACTGCAAAGTACTTATATATTACAGAAAATAGCAAAATGGCTCCAATACACTAAGATAAG
Source organism: Rosa lucieae (assembly GCA_024704745.1). Taxonomy (NCBI): domain Eukaryota; kingdom Viridiplantae; phylum Streptophyta; class Magnoliopsida; order Rosales; family Rosaceae; genus Rosa; species Rosa lucieae. The sequence continues at coordinate 17,879,246 of CM045493.1, read as the reverse complement.
CGGACGAAACCTTCTCGTCGGCGATCGCGGCGGCGCATAGTAGCAAAACTTCGTCGGTCCATAGACCCTTTTATTATACCCACGAGGTTGCTTGTTGATTAAGCATATGTATTTATGAATTGTTGCATGGTTGGAGACAACTCAGAGGTACCTTCTCAGGTTGCTTGGATGATTCAAACTCTTAACCCAGGATATTGGAACGCAACACTTGCCAAATACATGGACACATTTTACTGGCGCCAGAGTAAAACGGTGAAAACGACATGCACATTGGAGATGGGGGGCACAGCGGACATTTCGCCGCAGAATTTACAATGATGAACAGGCAATAATACTGCAGCGGACCTTTCGGCAGCAAGCGGCCTTTGGAGACCGGATAGAGGCGTACTGGCATAGGGAATTAGGGGCAACATTGTAAATCCGACCCGCGGTCGAGAAGGAATCAAAATTTTCAGGGGAAAGGGGGGCCCACCGCTTACGAGGGGGAGGTGTAGTTTGTGCGTCTCTTTCATCCAATGGTGTGCCAAGACAGTACGGACCATTATCAGCGTCGATTTTGGCTGTCCTATCTTATAAAATAAAATCAATAGTTTTAATGGGAATTTTTATTTTATTTTTCCTTATTTAGATTTTAGGTTTGGTTTCGTTTAGCCTCCCACTTGACCACTAACCTCCTCCCATCTTGGGAGTGGTTGGTACCCACTTCATCGGGCATCACTCAAATTTCATTTTGAATTCTTTTTGTGAGCAAAAATTAGGTGCGCTGCGGACTACTTGAAGTTGAAGAGTTATACGTTTAGTTTTCTTCTTTTGAATGTAGAAATACAAGATTGTTTGTTAAAATATTCAGAAGAAATTAGATAAAAGATGTTAAGAGCAAGTGTTGTTGGGTGTAAGCAAAAATCAAGATATTGTGTAAGAAGAATTGCTCTAGATCAAAGAGTTCAAATTGACAATTATATCTAGTTTTGTGATCAGATTTGTTCATTATCTAAGTATCGTCTTTGAGAAAACTCATAAAATCTAGATTGTTACTATTAATAAATCTGTAAATCGTTCATAATAATAGTGTAAGGAATACTCACAAAATAGCATAAATATGTGTGCATGTGTCTATATATATATATATATATAATATCCGGTTGACAAAGTGAATTATAAGTTGATCAAGTACAAGATCGGAGACAAAATTTTTAAGGTCGAATAGTTTAAAAAAATAGAGAAAAATATTGCTACTTGCTTTAGATTTATTCTGTTGGTAAGGAATTTGTGACGCCAGCCCAAAATTTTAAACATTTTTCTATTCAAAAAGAAAATAAACAAAGAAGAGAGTGAGTCAGTGAGGGAAAGGTTGAGACTCGGGGAGGATTGAAAATAAGGTGCTTTGTTTCTGTGTGCGTCTCTCGCTCGCCGCATTTGGCCGCGGTTGGCGTGGACCCTACGGAAGCCATGGCTGCTACCAGCAATATGGGTCGAGCTCCACTATTCCTCCTCCCTCCACTTGGTCTTCTTGGGTGTGTTGGTCTTTAGTGTCCTCACCAAGGAAGCACCGATTCCCTATTCGACCTTCCTCAGATGAGACTACTGTGTATGTCGATCTATTCCACCAGGAGAGCCAATGGCCTACCACACTTGACCCATACGGCTATACCTAACGGTGTCTTTTACGGTTTTACTATTGGAGCAGCCGTTTGATTGGTTTGACAAAAAACCAAGGGAAATTATAATACATGTATGGTCGAAATTGAGTTGTAATTTCAAAGAAATTCTCTTGAGAAAACTTGCGTGTTTAGCAGCTTGTTTACAGATGTGATGTGTAAGATAACCTCGATTTTTTTAGTGTAGACATCAAGAAGAAAACCTTGGATTAGTTCAACTAGCGATGAGTAGCAATAAAAAGAGAAAAAAAAAATTAGGGTTTTTTTGCATGTTGGTGAATTTTGAAAAGTGTTGATCCAATGTTTTTTTTTTTTTTTTTTTTTTTTTTTTTTTTTTTTTTTTGAGAATGCGTTGATCCAATGCATTAAAATGATAGGATTGGTGGAATGTTTGAAACGAAAATGGAAGACAAAATAGGGATGAGAATGTATGCAATATGAAGTATGTTTCAACGTACGTTTTGCGTATTTATTGCTCTTGTACTTGAGTCGGGTATAACATAATTTTAGTCTTCAATGAACAAAGTCAACAAATTGATTAGCAATACATATATATGGTAGAAATCAGAAGTGATATAAAATCTCGAAAAGTTCAATTGTTTTCCTCCAAACTTAGGAGGTATTTGTTCTTTAACTTAACTCGATCTAGCTATTGACAACATTTTGGTATCAATAACAACGGCAACAACAATGTCAGTTAAGGCTCATTTCCAAAAAGATGTCTGTAGAGCGGTTCCAGTGGAAATTATTCTATGTACCGATGGTGTAAGTGACCCAACCCTTATAAAATAATCTCAACCCTTGATATTTATTATCAACTTTATTTTTAATAAACAAAAAGTGTATTTAATGCAATCTAACCATTCATTTATGTTGGTGCAAGTGTACGGCGGTGCTCTTTCCAGTTTCTTTTTCAAGACTTGTAGGGTTAGTAGGGTCACCTTCCACTTCTCAACCACGTATAATATGGTTTTGTATACTCGAAAGTCATCTGGCGCATATGTGCACCATCTTGGTTACTACATCTTATGATTCTTCATAATCCTATGAAGTTGATGTATCAATTAATGAGTGCTCTTATTCTAAAAATGATGTATTTTTATAGAATTCGATTATTTTTCTCAATGATTACTAAATCACACATTTTTAACATAACATTGACAATAGTACGAGCATTATAACCTTAATATTCAAAATGTTCATTTCTCGTCTTCTCGATCACAAAATATTATGACTAATGCTAATCAAAATATAACAAAAATAAGAGATAATTTTGGCTGAATAATTCTAGGATTAAATTCAGTTTACTCCCCTGAACTTTGGGACTAAAATCAGATTGGTTCATCTTTCTGAAAATCAATCTCAATGGTCCCTATACTCTCAAATGACATCACCCGAGTCCAAAATTTAAATATGGATCCAAAAATGACGTCACGTGTTGAGTTGGAGCCGACATAGGGCCCCACTTTTCAGCATTTGACCCTTCAAGAAGGGTAAAATGGACATTTTGCCTTTGAACCTCCTCCTCCTCCTTCAATTCGATCAAAACCAGTCGATCAATTCAATAAAATGTCGGTCTCCTCCTCTTTTTTCAATTCAATCCCCAGACCTGAATCCGATCCAGCAAAAAGCTGCCCAAATCCAAGTCATTGCAGGCGGCCACCGCCACTACCCACTCCATTGACCTGATCGTCCACCTAATCCAGATCCTCCCCTACACCTTCCTCCAACCGCCTCGCCTCTGTTTTTCTTCTAAGCACACTCCATTCTCTTCTGTCTACACATGTAATTCCAATCCCCAATAAAGAGCTCTACCGCCACCACCCCACTCCAAAACCTCCTCGACCTCATCAACTTCTAACAAAATCCCATACCCATAATATCAAACTGAGCTCAACCTAGACAAAATCCAATTTTCCAAACTGCTCCCAATCACATACACAGATTTGGGATTCAATCCAAAACCTCAATACAAAAATTGAAGCAAATAGGAATGAGGGAGGGAGGAGAAGACCCGGAATTATATCAATCGGATTCAAATTCCGATTCTTCACCAAACAGCAGATGGAACAAGAGCTCTCCTTCAAATCAAAATCAGCACCAATTTCCGGCCAAGATTTAGACTCCGACGCAGGACAAGATGCTTTGAAGGGAGAGTTGAGCCACATGTCGACGATCTCGATGGCGGATTAGGAGAGACACGTGGCCGCGAAGACTCTGGGGAACTTGTTGGCGAAGACTTGGTGTCGGCGGCGGAAGAGGAGGAGACGCGGCGGCAATGAAGTAGTAGGAGGAAATGCCGAGGTCTTCAACATCGATGTTGAGCGAGCCACTGCTGGGATTTGATTTTGATTTTTAATTTATGGGATGTGAATTTTGGTTGTGTTCATGGTGGAGGTGAAGAGAGAGAAAGGAGAGTGGGGAGAGAGAGATGAGCTCTTGGGTTTTAGGGCTTTGATTAGGGTTTGGGTTCAGAATGAAATTGGGATTTGAAGAAGGAAATTGGGTCAGAGAGATAGGTTGAGAAGAAGAAGAAGAAGAAGAAGAAGAAGAGGAAGAGAAATGAGGAAAAGAGTACGGGGTCAAATGCCGAGTCAAAGGTAATAAGGGACAGTTTGGACATTTTGTTTAAATTGAGGGTCAAATGCTGAAAAGTGGGGCCCTATGTCGGCTCCAACTCAGCACGTGATGTCATTTTTGGATCCATATTCAAATTTTGGACTCGGGTGATGTCATTTGAGAGTATAGGGACCATTGAGATTGATTTTCAGAAAGAGGGACCAATCTGATTTTAGCCCCAAAGTTCAAGGAAGTAAACTGAATTTAATCCATAATTTTATATATCATTCACCTTACAAGAATGAATTATATACAAATTACAATTGTGCCTAATAAGACAAGTACTATTCCTAAGGTAAGTAGTAAATCAAATAATACTACAGATATTACAGATCATAGAATATTACAGAATATCTACATAAATAAGGTAAAGTATGACTCACACTAACACTCCCCCTCAAGTTGGCGCATACAGATCATGAATGTCTAACTTGTCAAGTGAGTCATGAAATGTCTTACTCGATACTGCCTTAGTGAGAACATCAGCCAACTGTTCTTCTGAGTGGACAAATGGAAAAAAGATAAGCTTAGCATCAAGCTTCTATTTAATGAAATGTCTGTCGACCTCAACATGCTTAGTTTTGTCATGTTGTACTGGGTTGTGAGCAATATCCACCGCTGCCTTATTATCACAATACAAATCCATGTCTCGTTTGGGTTTAAATCCCAAATCACGAAGTAAATTTCTCAACCAAAGTAACTCACAAACTCCATGAGCCATACCTCTATACTCTGATTTAGCACTTGACCTGGCCATAACATTTTGTTTCTTACTTCTCCAAATAACAAGATTACCACCTACAAAAGTGAAGTAACCAGAAGTGAATTTTCTATCCATAACACAACCTGCCCAGCCTGCATCTGTATAACCACTAACATCCAGATGATTATGCTTTGAAAACATTAAGCCTTTTCTAGGTGCAGACTTTAAATACCTCAGAATGCGGATCACAGCTTCCATATGAGTTTCATTTGGATTATGCATGAATTGACTCACAACACTAACTGCATATGCAATGTCTAGCCGCATATGTGAAAGATAGATTAATCTGCCAACTAACCTCTGATAGCGAGACTTCTCTGTAAGAGTTTGATTAGGGTACTCAGCCAGTTTATGATTCTACTCAATAGGAGTATCAGCGGGTCTACAACCTAGCATTCCTATTTCTTTCAACAAGTCAAGCACATATTTTCTCTGACACAAGAAAATTCCTGAACTCCCCTGGCGACCTCAATCCCCAAAAAATATTTAAGAGAACCAAGATCTTTCATCTCAAACTCTGATGCAAGCAAATCTTTTAATCTTTCAACCTCCTCTGAATTATCACCAGTAATTATCATATCATCAACATAAATAATCAAGGTAGTTAATTTACCTTTAGGGCGTTTCAGAAACAATGTATGGTCAGAGTTACTATGTTTTTACCCAAAATGACGCATAGTTTGAGAGAATCTACCAAACCAAGCTCGTGGTGATTATTTGAGTCCATACAAGGACTGATTCAACTTACACACAAATCTTCCTCTTGTGCTTGCCTCATATCCTGGTGGTAGATCCATGTAGACTTCTTCACATCAAATTGTTGCAAAGGCCAATCTAGATTAGCTGCTAGAGATATCAACACTCGAATAGTATTAATCTTTGCTACTGGAGCAAAGGTCTCCTCATAATTCACGCCATATGTTTGAGTATATCCATTTGCAACAAGTCTTGCATTATATATGTTCATTGAACCATCTGCATTGTGTTTGATAGTGAACACCCATCTACATCCAACAACTCTATTTTCTTGTTGAGGTGGCACCAACTCCCAAGTATTATTCTTCTCAATGTCTCAATCTCTTCATTCATTGCTTGAGACCATTTGAGATCCTTGAGAGCATCATGTACTTTACTGGGAACACATATAGATGATATTTGATTCACAAATGAAGCATGAGATTTGGATAACTGATGGGTGGATACAAAGTTAGCTATGACATACTTAGACTTAACATCTAAACTTGGTTCATTTTGACGAGGTGGTTCACCATGGGTGGACTTAGGAGGCAAAACATACACACTATCACTATTATCAGAGTTAGAAGAAACACCACTAACCTCAAGATTGGGACGTTCCTCAGGGATTGGTTGACAAGGGTTATCTGTATCTGAGATGGGTGGAGGAGCTTGGCCTTCTTGGATTGCTAAATTTCAGACGTCGTGTTCTGGTTTTGCCGGCAATCGATCGCTGGCATTATGGTGATGGATCATTGGACCCGAAATTAGACGACCATCATCTTCAATTGGCTGAATTTTAATCCCACAAGACTTCTCTTCCAAAAAGGTGTGTTTCTCCCCCTGAAGTGAAGGATTGGTGGAAGAAAAATAACATGCATCCTCATAAAAGGTTACATCCATAGTAACATAAACTTTCTGTGTAGGAGGATGAAAACACTTGTAGCCTTTCTAATTAACACCATAGCCCACAAATACACACTTTAATGCCCTGGCATCGAGTTTGGACCGTTGATTCTTAGGGACAAGGACAAACACTACACACCCAAAGACACGAGCAGGTAGATTAGAAAACGAAGGGACAGACACATGATTTGAAAGGGCAACATAGGGGGTTTGACCATTGAGAACAGAAGAATGTAGCCTATTGATGAGATGGCAAGCAGTGAGAATTACATCTCCCCAAAGATACTTAGGCATATGAGCACTAAATAGAAGAGACCGAGCTATGTCGAGAACATGACGATTCTTTCTTTATGACACCCCATTTTGTTCAGGGGTTTGAGGGCAAGTAGTTTGATGAACAACCCCATGAGAATGAAAGAATTGGTGAAACTGAGAATTGACAAGCTCCCCCTATTATCAGAACGAAAGACTTTAATATTGGCTCCAAATTGATTTTAAACAAGAGCAAAAAAATTCTTGAAAAGCATAGAAAACTTCTTATTTGTGTTTCAATAAAGAGACCAAAGTAAGACGGGTATAATCATCAATAAACAAAACAAACCAATGTTTGCCAGACAAGGTTGACTCACGGGAAGGTCCCCATACATCAGAATGAATAAGCTCAAAAGGAAAAGAACTCCTAGTAGTACTCAAAGGATAACTAGTACAATGACTTTTAGCTAAGACACATGACTCACAATGCAACTTAGACTCATCAATGCCCAGAAACAAGGATGGTATAGATTTCTTCATGACACTAAATGAAGGATGTCCCAATCTCCGACGCCATAGCCATAATTCAACTTGATTAGTAACCCTAGTCAAAATCAAATCTACTTAGACCGGCTTCATTCTGGAAAACATGCAATCCAGATGGCATAGTCGACCCCTCAAATAACCCATGCTGATTATTTCCCTGGTGAGGAGGTCTTGAAAAATCACATACAAAGGAAAAAAATGTTACAGAACACCAAGATTGAGTATTAAGCTGAGGCACAGATATGAGTTGATGAGAGAGATCAAGGACATAAAGAACATTATGTAGTGTCAAAGAAGGGGTGAGACAAACAGACCCTATGCCTAAAACAGGAAAAGAATCACCATTGACATTGACAACAGAGGAAATAGAGGGTGGATTGAGAAAAAGGAAGAAACTACAATCATAGGTCATATGGTCAGATGCTCCAGAATCAATTATCCAAATATTACCACCAGTAAAGCTAGAAATTTTTAAAGCAACTCCAATCTTACCATTACCACAGCGACTTACTGATGCGTTATTCTTACCAGCCAAGTTGGTGTGATCTGGTTCTGTCACCGCATAGTAATCTTGGTCTTGAACAAGATGAACAACATCATTTCCCTTGGGTTTGTTGTCCTAAGGTCGGGGCCTATCAAAGTAGCTTGCTGGAAAACCAACCAACCTGTAACAATTTGCTTTGATGTGACCTGGATTCTTGCAGTAGTTGCAAGTCAGATTTGAGGAGAACTCGGGAGGAGGACCTTGAGGAGAGGGACGCAGAGAAGGAGGCCGGTTGCCTGAGAGTGATCGATTACTTGAGGGATTGGATGACTTTGATTGTATTGCAAGGCCTGCAGCTTCTGAAGTAACTGCTCTAGTTCCGGCCCTCTGGGTCTCATCTTTGAGAATATAAGCAAAGTCTTGTTGCAAGGTTGATGTGGTAGTCCGGCAAAGTAATTCGCTCCTTGCATTCTCAAATATTGGATCTAGGCCAACTAAAAAAACATCAACTCTCATGAGATCCTGCTCCTCCTTGTAAATCTTGACATCATTCGGGCACTTCATGCGACATGGATGCATTTGATCAATTTCTTGTCAAATCCCGTTTAGTTTTACAAAATACATGGCAACTGGTTTTCCATCTTGTGTCATACTCGGCTTGAGTGCTAAACTCATAAACCTCGGCAAAATCCGTTCCGTTAAAGTAGATCTCCTTAAGGCTTTCCCAGATTTCTTCAACTGTATTACATCCCATAATCATCTGTGAAACATCTTTAGTCATGGATTTGTAAAGAATAGAGGTTACCGAGCCATTTGCAGTATTCCATTTTGAATAATTGTTGGCTGCAATTGTTGGTTCAGTAATTGAACCATCAACATAGGTCACCTTATCGATTCCACAGAGGTGAGCCTTCATCATCTTCTTCCAGGTTCGGTAATTAGAGCCATTGAGCTTGACACCTCCATAACTTCCAGTTGAATCATCTTTAACGGAGACAGAAATTTGGTTGGAACCATGAGACGTCTCACCATCTCCATCTTGCTTAATCACAGTCGAAACGTCTTGACCTGTTGGTAAATTATAATTCCAACATTATAAAGGTCATGGGTTCGATTCTCATTGACATATGTAAGGGTGGGGTGGGCTAAGGGTTTAAAAAAAAAAAAAAAAAAAAAAAAAAACCTTACAAGAAGGAATTATAAACAAATTACAATTGTGTCTAATAAGACATGTATTATTCCTAAGGTAAATAGTAAATCAAACAATACTATAGATTTTAAAGAATATTACAGAATATCTATATAAATAAGATAAATATGACTCACGCCAACAATCATGTTGTGGAAACTATAATCCCAGAGTTTAGTTTTCAGTTTTTCACATAGAATATCTAAAGAAGTTGTGAGAAATTGAAAGTTGACGAGGATAAGTGCGGCTAGCTAGGCTAGGCTAGCTTATAGAAGATTGACACGTAGAGCCGAATAGAAAATTATTGGTGGGAAGCAAAATAATTGTGCACCAGACAAAACGAAGAGGAGGAAGAAGAAAGTGTGACGCGGATTTCACCAACGCTATTCTAATCACCTCTTCCATCGAATTCACGACAAATTTCAAATTCCAAGCTTCTTGGTGCAGCTGCACTGCAATACTGGAATCCCCCCATTATTTTAAACACACCGGCCACCTTTGCTATTTGGCCAAACTCATATCCAAACAAAAAGAAAACTAATATATTCTATTCTATGGAAATTAAACAAATAAAAGCAAACTGTATATATAATACTGGAACTGCATTGCCTATGCTGAATCTTCTGGGTTGTTCCTTCTCGACGTTTTCTTGCGCAACAAATTAAATCTATGCGACTTGGCCAATGGCCAGGTCACTGGTGACATTAACTAATTGGTTCTTCTAATAAACAATTTCCATTCTTTGCAAGTTCCTCATAGTTTAATCTCAGAAACTTGATTATAAGATTGGTAATTTGGTGTTGACACTAACAAAGGTGGAAAATGGTAGCAGCGAATATATGAGTAAGCTGCTCGATCTGATAAACCTCTTTATCTATAAATGGAATTTTCAAAGCAAGTTGCCAGGGCAAGTTGGAGACTTTGAGGCCCCCTGCAGAAAGTTAACTGAATGGGATGACGTATGTCTGGGTATGCCCTATATTATAATTTGCTACTCATGCTCGCTCTTCTCAGATTCTCTGAATACTGCATCTTTGGCTTTGAAAAGAAAAGAAAAGATTTACAACTAAACTAAAGGAAAATTTCGCAAACAGTACACCAAGTAAACACAACTAATAATTCTTATACATAAAGTTCCAAACCAAACATTTCGGTACACGAAATCTGAAACTCGAACCACTATCAGTACACGACGTCAATTTTTGACACCAAAATGTCCATTATGCCCTCAGTTCTTTTTTTTTTAATAAATTTTTTTTTCCTTCGTTTTTATCTCTTTCTTTCTTTTCACATGACTAAATATTGGCTGAGTTACAAATATAAGCTGTAGGACCATAAATCTCACCAATTGGAGGGCAAGGGCGGCGTTGGAAGCGAGGGAGTGAGCCCGAAGGAAGGAAGAAGAAAGAGATAAAAACGAAGGAAAAAAATAACAGAAAAAACGAAGGAAAAAAAAATAACAGAAAAAAAAAATTTATTAAAAAAAAAAACGAACTGAGGGCATAATGGACATTTTGGTGTCAAAAATTGACGTCGTGTACTGATAGTGGGTCGAGTTTCAGATTTCGTGTACCGAAATGCATGTTTGGTTTGGAACTTTATGTATAAGAATTATTAGTGGCCTTTACTTGGTGTATTGTTTGCGAAATTTTCCCCTAAACTAATTGACAACCTAGTTGTGTACTAATTCTTTGCTTCTATATCACTCGCTATTGTATTCTTTGCTTCTGAGTTGTGTCTGATTTTTTCTCTAAATGTTCAAATTTTAACAACAAAAAATTGTACCACAATCTAAAGCAAAGAATTAATCAGGCCCTGAGACAACGTTAAGTCCAAGATTATTAAGCTTCCAAAGCTGAGAACTTTACACGGAACAATTAACCAATTTCTGCTTCATCAGCTTCGTACAAAGTTAGCCACTTTCATCGAAATTTGTTTTTCTTTTTTCCAGTCTAACAGAGCAAACAATTGGTATTGATCATCTCTAGGTAATGATTGAGACACACTTTTAAGAAAGAAAGAAAGATTAATTTGTATACACATCACTTGTGGAAATCTAATATTGTTAACAATTCCAGGAAGCTGCTCTACACTTGTCATCCCCATGTTACCAGGGTATAAAAATCAATAATGTTGGACTATATATAAATGATTTTCATAGTGCTAATAGCAGCTCTCTAATCTATTACTACTGATCTACAAGCAATAACCACATACACTCGCCATATATTTCTTTTCTTATAGTTTTGTTCAGCATTTGATGTTTAACCTAACTGCCGAGAAAAATTTATGGCCTATTTAATCTTTTCATGAAAAATTATGTCATATTTACAATGAAAATGCTTAGTTGAAAATTATGCATCGCTGGGTTCAAGGAAAAACTGTAAAATCAACCTCATATCACTCATAGGTAATTTCAGAGTCTTCAAATCACATTGAAGATTACCTGTCGTTGGACATCAAACATCAATGCCATATAATTAAGCTTGTACATTCGATCACCACCCAAGGAGGAGGGAGTAACTTCTTCCGTACGTAGCTGTTGCGATTCTCTATCGAAGAAAGAGACAGTCTCTGCGTACATCAATGTCAGTTGAATGCATACAACGATCAACAGTCCTGGTCGTTCAAATATTTATATACAGCGTTTAATTCTTGTCCATTTTTGGATTCTTACATACATTTCTGGCCGCTCTTCTTGTTAACTAAAGCAGTAAAACCTGCACGGAATTGCTTTGTGATCGTAATTATTTGCAAAAAGAAAATGCAGAATACGCAGGCTTTAATTTCCTGCAGCTGCAGCAGTACGATTCAGTGTTCCCGATCTGCAAGTTTATTAATATGACATGCATGGCCGGGTTACATAACCACTCTCAACTTCTCATGGTAACCTAACAGCGAAGGAAAGCAGAAAGCAGAAGCAGAAAGACAAAAGCAAAGAAGACAAGCCATGAATGCTAGTCCAAAGCATGCAATAATCACACTTGAGTCATCAAGCTTGGTTATTCAAATATATATCAAATTACAGGGTTACTTTCTTGTCTATTTTTGGCTCTTACATAGGTACATTATTCCTGAAACTGTAAAAACGGGAAACAAAAGACCCAGACTACTCAGTAGGCTTAAATCTCCAACTGTGGCAGCAATACGGTTTCATTGCGTGTTTGCCGGCCATCTGCAACTCCATTTATGACATTGTTACTTACACAACCACTCTCAACTTCTCAAGGTAAAGCTAACAATGAAGGGAAGCAGAAAAGTGAAAAACAAAAGGCAAATAAGAAAAGCCATGAAAGAGAAATAGTGGTAAAAAAGAGTACCGAAGAAACACTACCCGGCCGGGCTGGAAAGTTGGAGCATTCCGGATGAAGTTGAGCCGACATAGAACACTGTTAGGACATGGGACGTCACGTGGACCTTTCTCTAAAGCGCCGGAAGGTACAAAACCTAGAGGCTTGACCTTATCCACGCGCCGGTTTCGTTGAACGGACTTCCATCGGTGGTTGTCGTAAACCGGCCGTGTCCGCGGGGGATGAATGGTGACGTCACAGAATGTTTACTGTCCGATGATTCTTATCATCTTATGCACTGTGGAAGCTTAAATGGTCCACTGGCCCAGCCCATTTGAACACGGCACCAGTTAGGGTATGGCGGCCGAAATACGGAAGAGATTTTATGATAAATAGTGTTTGAAGTATGGATGATTCTACATATTAGTGTATGAACTTTGAAAACTATCAAAATGGTGTATGAACTTTGCATTTCAACATCATTTTGGTACATGAAACTAACACCATTAAGTTCTATTATTTAGACTATTGTTGGAATTTTTGCAAAATTTTTTACTATATCATGCAGATGAACAAAAATCTTTATCTTCTCACCAAAGGACTAGCCTTCAACCTGCCACAATTCACCTAACGACCTCTTGTCTAAGCGGTTACTAATAGGGCGGAATCACTGCTTCCTTAGTGAAGAACAATTCAGGTAAATGCAAGATATTTTAAAACTGGTTACAGGTTTTCAAAAAGATAAATAAAGACTTAAAAATTTAATAGAACAAATATTGTGACAATATACTGGGCACACATTGGAATTTATTTATTCAAACATATATACAGACTAAAAACTCAGAGCCTCACTCTCGGGCAAACAGCTGAAAGCTGTTTAGCTACTCATATTTGTATTTACAGATACTTACTTGGAAATAAAAGCACACTCCTAAGACTTTGGCTTTCTTACTCTTTGAGAGAATATGATTCTGCTCAATTTTCTGATGCCTCTCAAACTGACTCTAAGAATCCTTTTATAGGGAGCGGATTTCAAACTGGAATTCAAAAAACTAAAATGTACAGGACACCTCCATTATTTTCTACTTTTGTGAGTGCTCCGGATGATTGAGGTCGGTCGACAAAAAACAGATTCCTGTTAGTGAAAAGTTTTTCACCTTCGTTTTTTTGTTAAAAGCAAAAGCTACTTTTGAAAAGGCAAAAGTTGCTTTTGGTGCTTTCTACACCTGCTGCTTCATATGTTTTCGTCCGTTTCAGAATTATGGCTAAGGACAAAAGAGTTGCTTTCCATCCTTGCTTTTGCTTCGTTTTCTTCTACGTTTGTATCTTCATACATCTTGTAGTGGTTGTCATTTTCAATCTTTTCTATCCACTGGAAACAGGCTAACATGGAATCAATCTCTTTTCTTTTAAGGGATAAGAAAAGGTCACTGCTGATAACCTAGGATGGTCATATGCAATAATGATGATTTTCTCTCCTACTGCCAAGAATGTATTTTCTGTGTCTTCTTCGATGATCTTTTTCATATATTCTAGAGACATGGTTTTCATCCAGGGAATACTGGAATTGGGTTGGCCATTATATCCAACACATGCAGGATGAAGATATTTCCCTTGAATGATTCTCACATAGTGATATGAAGAAATATAGTCAACCTCCCCATTTTTCTTCCGAATCCATTCTGGACTCCTGGAGGAGTAGATCTGAATTTTAATCTGAGAATGCAGTCATTTTTTCTAACATTTTTGACTGTGTTGACAATGATGGGTGGTAGTCCCTTGAGATCATCATTTATTTTTGTCCAAAGATTGTGGACAAAACCATTTTCAACAAGCCAAACCTTGTGTTCTTGGGGATGTTCACGCTAAACATTGACCACATATCTTCCAACATAAGGGCCAGGGACTGTGAAGAGAGTTGGGGGTAGACATGAGTCTGAGTTTTTACTTCCAATGAGGTTATGGAAGCTGAACCAATCTGTTTCTTTTAATGCTAAAACATGAACTTTAGCACTCTCAGGATCTTCAAGATACTGGATTTTTTCATTCTGAACAGCACTTTGCTGTGTATTAAGTTCTTCAAATTGTGGTTTGGCATTTTCATGAAGTTCTTCAGCTAAAGCAAACATGGCTTGGAACATGAGACCATTGCTTCTTTCCTGAAAAGCATATAATAAGTTATCCAGAATAGCCTTCTGGTGATATGCTAATCTCCTGCCAGTTCTGACACAGGTTCATCAAAAGTTTTTAATTTATAATTAAAAATATTTATTCTAGACAAAGTTGGTTTGCTTTTTGGCAAAGCAACAGCCTTCAACGGTCTTGATGAGCCTTTACCGTCTGCCGTTTGAGACGGGCTAGCTAATCCTTTCCCCTAGGATTGATCAGTTGTGGCTAGTCTTTTAGGACCTAGCAAAAACCTTTTGAGGATTTTTTCTTTGGATTCCTCAGCATGTTCAGGTTCTTTTCCTGTTCTTCTATTTCTGAGATTGCGACCTTCATCGCCTTCTCGTCAACTGAACATTGCCATTTCTCTGGTTAGAGCGTCTGAAAGATAATTCTTGTTTCCTGCAATTAATTCAACATTATAATCATTTTGGTTAAGAAATAATTGCCAATTTGCTAATCTTCCTCTATCAACAGTTTTATCAAGTTTAAAATTTTTAAAATGGACTAAATATTGTTTAGTCCTTAAGCTTTCGACAAAAAAACACTTCAATTTTTGGCCTTCTAATTTCACATGTTTAGTCCTTGTACTCCACAGTCTACCTTAGATCGCCCCCGCCTGCATCGATCTCCCACCTGACGCCCATCACAACTTCAACCCCTTCGCCGATCCCATCGATTCTCGCAGCTCCGACGGTGACTTCTTCTCCAACGCCGCCTCCAATTTCAACCGTGACGTCAATTGCTTCGCCACCGATCTCTTCAACCGTCGTGCCTCCTCCGATCATCCCCCAGCGACTGCGTCCTCGTCTCGGGATCTACCAAAAATCACCCAACCCCAAAGCACCAAAGTCTGATCTTGTGATCTCAAAGGAATACACACATCTGTGATCTTTTCAATTTTGGATTCGAGTAATGTTGGGGTTTAGTTTTCGATTCTGCAAATTTGTTAGGGTTAGGGATTCAGGTCCAATTGGTTTCTGATACTCTTCAATACCGTAACAAACTAACTAGCTGATTTGATTGTTGGTGATTAGATGATTATGATGAGCAAGAGGAGGTGCTGAGGCAATTTGATATGAACACGGCACATGGGCCGTGTTTTGGGATCACCAGATTCGCACGGTGGTAGCGTGCTTGCGAGCTGGGGATGGATCCATATCGATCTTCTTGATGAAAATCCCAGATCGAGACCTATATCGATCTGTCGGGCCCCTGCAAATTCCTCTTTCCAATGTTGGAGTAATTGCTCAGGCTTGGAGATGGTGGGTGTTCTGCTTAGAGATTTAAAGCTTGGAGATGATGGTGTTCTACTTTACATTGATTTGGTTGCAGGAAAGCAGCGATTAGGTGGCTTTGCTCTTTCTTAATTGTGAACAATTGCTCTGACCTTGAGGATGTTCCGTATCTGAAGCGAGTGTTTGAGGGAGTTCAGGGCCTTCTTAATGATGAACTAGTCTCTGGTGGCCATGATATTAGTGATGGTAGACTTCTGGTCTATGCCGTTAAGATTGCATTTGCTGGGAATTGTGGCATTAATTTGGACGAAAGTACCTTCTTTCATAAGGGACATATGGGAGGAAGTGTTGGTGGTAGTGGCGGTGAGGGGAGTGTTGCAGCAGCCTTTGGCTGCAACGTGGGTAGTGATGGTGGTAGCAGTGGCGAGGACGGGGTTGAAGTGCTGCAACGATGGGGAGGGGAGAAGAGATTAACAGAAAAAAAGAAAAAGAAAAGAAAGAATAAATTAAAAAAGAAAAAAGAATAAATTATTTAAAAAAAAGGAAGCAAGGGTATTATAGACATTTGGATGCATAATGAATGCCACGTCAGCAACTTAACTGAGTTTTTGGACGGAGACTAACGGAATGGACCTATCGGTCCAAAATATGAGAGTATAAGGACTAAACGTGTGAAATTAGAAGGACAGGGAATCAAGTGTTTTTAGGGAAAAAGTTCAAGGACTAAACAGTATTTAGTCCTTTTAAAATTCTTTACTCGAGCACAATCAGTGCATACAGTAAAGGGTTTCCCAAGAAAAGTTGGAGAATTTAAAATTGTTTTCTTTACAGCCAAAATTTCTTTTTCCCCTGTGGGATAATTTTGTTTTGCAGGGCTGAATTTGCCACTACAAAATTTATAGATTTTTTCAATGTAAGTTCCAGGCGTTTTTGCCAGAACAACACCAGACCAGTAATTATCACTAGTATCTGTGTAGAGAATTATTTCATCATTCTCTTCTGGTTGTTGAAGAGGAGGGAAATTTTTGCAGAGAGCTTTTATCTGCTTTACAATTTTTTCATCATCTTCTGTGAAACTTCATTTTCTTTTGGAACTTGTTTTAGGAGATAACATTGCTGCTTGTCCTAAGATTTTGGGAATGAAATCTCTCCCATAATTGATGACTCCTAAGAATTTTTCTAGACTCTTAGCATCAGGAATTCTGTTTGGGAATTTTCAGATTTTCTCAAGGATGTGGGGTTGGAGTTTAATTACTTTATTCTTGATGTTTATTTCGAGGAAATCGACTTCATCTAGGATAAAGAAAATTTCTTTTCTCCTAAGATAATTCCATGCTGAACTATTAGCTTTACAACCTCATAGAGGTGTTTCATGTGTTCTTCTTTGTTTTTGGAAAAGACAAGAATGTCATCATTGTAGACGACACAGAATTCAGCAACAGGTTTGAAGATGTCATCCATCTTTCTTTGGAACATTGAAAGGGCTTGTTTTAGGCCGAAAGACACTACTAACCATTCATAATGACCTTGTGGTGTCCCAAATGCAGTGAGAGGAACACTATCTAGATGAATTTTGACTTGCCAAAAACCCGACTTTGCATCAAATTTTGAAAAGACTTTAGCTCATTTGAGCTTATTGATCAAGACTCTTGCTTGAGCTATTTGATAACCGTCTTTAATGGTCTTCTTATTGACATCTCTGTAGTCAATCACCATTCTAGCTTTTCCTCTGACATTTTCTGCATGGTTTCTTATATAGAAAGCTAGAGCATGATGAGGGCTAGTAGATGATTGAATTAATCTCTTATTCAGGAGATCTTCTATATCTTTTTTGAATTCTTTTTTATCTTCCTCCTTGTATTGAGGAATGGCTTTGACATGACAGACAGCATTCATATCATGTAATCTTAATTCACAGAACACTGGGTCTTTTTCCCAAAATTTCTGAGGGTCGACATCTATATTATGTTTGAGCATTTTCTTGATTTTATCAACAGTAGGAATTTTCTGAGACTCAAGCTATCTCTGGAAGTGCTTGAGGTTATGCTTATGTATGAAACTAGTTTCTTCATCTTCCCTAATTTCTTCTTCTGCTTCTTCTTCAGAAGAGTCTTCTATAAGCAATTATTTTTGTTGCCTAATTTGAAGTACTGATTCAAATTTGGGTTTGTAGGGCTTATGATCACCACTGTTTCGTTGGAATCTCTGATATTGTGTAGTAAAGTTGGGACCTACTACACTCTTTGCTTGGGTAAGTCTGTTTGCCCAAAACACCCTTTCTCCTTTTCTGAAGCCTATAGCTTCTTCATCTTGAATAAATCTTTGTTGGAGAATAAAATCATTTCCCAACAAGAAATCTGATCCTTGACCTTCTGATTGCCAAAGGGTGTTGATAACAAATGTTCCTCCACCAATGGTGATGTGAACATCTCTAGCTACCTTGTTCATGATTAAGTGGCTTCCATCAAACTGGACACCAGTAGCTATTCTTTTCAGAGTTCTTCTGGAATTGCAAATCTTTTGCAATTGTAAATCCCGATTCATTATCTACTGTAGATACCTTTACTAGCAAGCTAGTTTGCTATCTCACCAAGCATAAGTAACACTCTCTTAGGGGGGCCTACAAATCATGGTGGGACTCAACCGCGACATGCATCCCGGAGGCCGATGTCCAAGCTACGCCACGGTGGTCGGAAGCGTCCAATACCTAGGCTGGAAGCCACCTTCCCGGCCTTGCCAACATGCCTCCATAACATGCTTTCTACACTAGAGTAGAGGTTTCTTGTCCCACATTGAAAAACATGTAAAGGAAGTAGCCTCCCTCCCCTATAAAAGAGACTCATTCCCACTTACTCCACATCCCATTACAACACACTTTGTAATCCCTTTTTGCCGCAAGGCCCAAACCCATATAGTGCAACACTTCAAGTAGACGTAGTTTTCCGCAAAGGCAGAAGATGAACCACTATACATCTTGTCTTCTCTCTCTCTTACTCTCTTTATCTTTAATGTTAATTAGACCCCTCGGTCACCTACATTAACATTGGCGCCGTCTGTGGGAAGCCAACACAAAGGCTTCGTCACGTACCATGAACTTTGGCCAGTTGGCGTCAAGTCAATGCCCGGTCAACATCAAACCAGGGCCGATCAAGACAGGTCAACGCTGCACCACTAAAAAAAAAAAATTTACTGCCAATTTGCTCTAGACACCCGGAGGTCCACTTTGGGCACTTTGGCATTCTTTAGTCATCATCAGCGCCCCCGCTAGACTGTACACCGCTAGCCCATGCATCAGCGGAGCTCATCTCTTTGATGCAAACTCACTTGGTCAAGCGTTATATTTCAGAGGCCTTTGATCATCATTTGATCGTCGTTGCCATCCTTTGGCCTCCGCCAAGGGCCACCACCATGCAAGGCTCCGTCATCAATCTATGCCTGTACTCATCTCTCTAGCTCTCTGTCACTCACTTACTGCGGTTGTCCCATCAACTTTAAGATCCAGCACCAGCGTCAAGCTTTGTGGACCACCGCTAAGCAAACGGTATCAGTAGCGCCAAGTGCTACCAAACAGCAGGATCACCGCTGATCATACACTGCAAAGCCAACCACCGTTGGCCGTACTCGGCGCCACAACACCACTAGCGAGGAGCTCCGTTTCACTACCATTGCCGCTGATCATAGCACCGTTGAACAAGGCTTCACGGACAAAGCTCCGCTAGCCATCTTCAGCTAGCTGTTGTTGTCAACGAGCTCCGCCAACCAAAAACAACGCCATCAGCAGCAGCCTCCAAACCTCCTCCGCTAAGCGGCATTAGCCACATGGCCAAGCTTCCCCCGCCGACCAGCTGTCCATAGCACAGCCTCAGCTAGCAATGCTATCGCCT
This sequence comes from Rosa lucieae, assembly GCA_024704745.1. Lineage (NCBI taxonomy): Eukaryota > Viridiplantae > Streptophyta > Magnoliopsida > Rosales > Rosaceae > Rosa > Rosa lucieae. Next base: position 17,859,516 of record CM045493.1, on the reverse strand, counting down.
ACCGCCAACCCGCTCAAACCTTCGCTACCGCTAGCAATCATCCTCCAGTAACAACCACCGCTAGCCATCACTCCGCTAGCCGTCCTCCACTGGGTATTCTCTTATGCCAAGAACAAGAGCTGCGCAAATCGATCAGCACCTCCAAGAAGTCCTGATGCACCGCCAACGCTAGCACGCCTCACTCATCATTTATTATGGGCATTCCGGCAATCAATCAGATTTACTCTAGGCACCCTCAGACTTACTCTCTACACCCAGCATATTCTGTTTACACGATTGTGAACAATTGATAGCATGAATCAGCAACTCTCTTCGATCATAGGACACGGGAAATAGCATCCTCACCATCCTATTGCGAAGTCTACAAGTATGAGATAAGTGTTGTTGTATATTTATATACTATCTTCATGGTTTCGAATCATATAATCATGCTCAGTATTAGATATATATGACGGGTCTTGCAGACCAAATGCTTATCCAATCATATATAGTTCCTGGGTATTCATATTTTAATGCCTCTTAAAAACCACATGCTTGTCCAATTATATAATTGCTCCATGACTTATCATGTTTTGATTATATACATACCCGCTATGCTACTAATATAGTGCCATGCTTGGGCGGCATAAGCACTCTTTTAAACATGTATGGCCATGCTTATTGGCTGCATGCACCCTCCCACATCATCTATTGACACACAAGCATGAGAACTCATGCCATCAATACTATTTGCATTTTTAGCTTCATAGCTTATGGGGCGTGAGTGATAGTCAAGCGCTCATCACTATGCATTTTATTAACATGAATGTACCATCACACTCTTAGTCAATAAAAACTTTAGCCATACTCCTTTGTCAAACCCTACATCTCAAGAATGTGATATATAAAATATTGTGCCTATATATCATTTGATTCTGTTGTCATCAGTATGGGGCTCCACGCTTTTCACTTGCATAATTTTAGTGGCGTCCAAATATTACATCTCAATACATGCAAAATGTACCCCTAGTGAGCAATTAAACCATAATACCATATTGCCTATATGATTGCTTATATCAGGTACATACCAAAGCATGATTATTAAAACATAACCACTATGTCTTGGTTACACATAGCCACATATGTACCATATTGGCAGATTAAACATGGCTTATCACTTGGCAGCATGCTATTTCACCTAAAAATGCATCTGTAATTTCATTGCCATATTGAATTTCACTTTAGCGGCATTGAATTAAATATGCCATTTGTTGTCAACCACTACATTGCTTATACAAGTTTTATCAAAGTACATATGCAAATTATTGATGTTTGACTTTACAAATTCGCATATTAATCACCTATCTTGTTTCAAGGAATTCGAAATTCAACTATTTCTATCAAGCATTCAACCTCAACTACGAGTTGATGTACATTATCGGAACAGTTTATCCGCTAAAGCAATGGAGTGTCATGTTTGGACAACTCCAACATGATTTGGGTACTTGTATTAGTTCTGATTCCAACCTACTCCAAACTGGCATAAGATAAGTAACTATATCTTCCTTTACGCTCTTTCAATTTGAGCTAGTGCCATGCTTTTACTACTTCTAAGCATGCTTACAATATATCACACTTGATATGCATTTACATGTCTCCATGACCTCTAAGCATGTTTACAACAATATCAAAAAATGTTATAGCAACTTTACTACTAGTATATGCTATACACATGCCATGCTTAAATTAATTTAATGTGACATTCACTTAAACAAACTATGTCACATCTAAAAGCTTGTGACACTTATAACTTAATTAAACATGCTTGTATAACGACTTGCTTGGGTATCGAGCATGGCCACGACTTGCTTGGGCCATGCCCCGCATGCTCGCATAGCGTCTACCCGCTCAACTACACCCAACTTGCTCGAACACAACCTAACTCGCTCAGACATATCCAACATGCTTTACTTAAGCTCTAGGTTCACAATGCTTCATAGCTTTCATCGAAAGCTACTCCTAAAATTTTATATGGACACCCATTACACTTGCAATTATCGGATATGCATGTCACATGGCCATAAGATCCATATATTATTACTTTCTATACTTATTTGTCATTGTTCATACAATTACAAACTTTACAAATACTCTATATGTATTTGTATAATTACAAATACAATTACAAATACTTATTTGTAAACTTTACAAACTAGTCTAAGACTCCACGAGTCTATGGTCCACGACTAACCACCAAGCGGTAAGGTAACGCCTCATAATGACAATAACCGTTACGCGGCATTGCAGTCAAGCTTTTCTCCTTCGGGAAAGAGTAAAGGGACCGGTTAACGCAGCCCATGGTAGCCATTGATCCGGCGGTTAACCCCTGACTCTTGGGTATCAAAGATTAGGTTCGCTACCTAACACCCACTGCTCATATGCAGCTCCCCTTATCAAACAATTTTCCGACCATACGGAGGTCTATAGCCAAGAGTTAGGGACTCCTCGGAGGGCCTAGCAGGGGGTCCACCCAAAAGGGTATAGGCTTTATCTCTGACAAAATTCTAGATGGACGATGCACTAGCACTAATTATGCTCGTTATACGGCACAAAGCTACGCTTTGGTATCAATCCCTCAAGAAAACCCCATTTCACTAGGGACTTCGGGGACTTGTACATATAGCTCAGCATAATTGGTGACGGTCATGCTCATGCCTTCACGGCACCCTCGAGCTTTCCGCTCACGAGCTCTAACGTTCACGACTACCCTGCACCCCAAGCTTCCCTCTCACGAGCTCTAACGCTCACGCCTTTGCGGCACCCCCGAGTTTCCCTCTCATGAGCTCTAACTCTCACGCCTACCCGGCATCCCCGAGCTTCTAGCTCACGAGCTCTAACGCTCACGCCTCCGAGGCACCCTCGAGGTTCCAGCTCACGAGCTCTAACGCTCATGCCTACCCGGCACCCCCCAGCTTCCCGCTTACGCCTCCGCGGCACCCTCGAGCTTCCTGCTCACGAGCTCTAAAGCTTATGCCTACCCTGCACCCCCGAGCTTCCAGCTCACGAGCTCTAACGCTCAAGCCTTCGCGGTACCCCTGAGCTTCCCGCTCACGAGCTCTAACGCTCATGCCTCTGCGGCACCCTCGAGCTTCCCGCTCTAGAGCTCTAACGCTCACGCCTACCCGGCACACCCCAGCTTCCCGCCCACGGGCTCTAACGCTCAAGCCTCTGCCGCACCCCTGAGCTTCCTGCTCACGCCTCCGCGGCACCCTCAAGCTTCCCACTCACGAGCTCTAACGCTCAGCCTACCCGGCACCCTCGAGCTTCCAGCTCACGAGCTCTAACCCTCAAGCCTCCGCGGCACCCTCGAGCTTCCCCCTTACGAGCTCTAAAGCTCACGCCTCTGACGCACCCTCGAACTTCCCGCTCACGAGCTCTAATGCTCACGCCTACCTAGCACCCCTGAGCTTCCCGCTCAAGAGCTCTAACTCACACGCCTCCGCGGCACCCTCGAGCTTTCCCTCTCACGAGCTCTAATGGTCACGCCTCCGCAGCACCTTCGAGCTTTCCCGGCACCCTCGAGCTTTACGGTCAGGCCTTCCTGGCTTCCCGGAGCTTCAAGCTCACGTCTTTCCGGTACCCCCGAGCTTTATGCTCACGCCTTCCTAGCATCCCCAAGCTTCCTGCTCACGCCTTCCAGGCACCCCCGAGCTTTACCCTCACACCTTCCCGGCTCCCCCAAGCTTCACGCTCACGCCTTCACGGCAACCACGAGTTTTATGCTCACGCCTTCCCGGCATTCTCGAGCTTTACACTCATATCCCCTCGAAATAGTACACGTTAATGGAACATTGAATTCTTCTACCATTTTTCATTTGCAACAAATCGAATTGTTTTCGCGTTCCATTAATAAGAGCGAAAACCAAACAAACACAATCGTTCGCGTATTCATCGTTGACGAACTACAAATGCTTGCCTTCATGGCACTCATGCAACTTACACCAAGCGTAACCTTGTCAACTCTACCTTATTCGTTCTCTTGCGAGCACCACGCGCATCATATGCAGCTCGTATACTCATTCTTGGTATGCTTAAACAAACACAATCGTTCATGTATTCATCATTCACGAACTAGAAACGCTTGCCTTCATGGCACCCATGCAACTTACACCAAGTGTAATGATTACACGCATTTCTATTCTTGTAATTGTATCTAAAACACTATAAATAAGTTAATCCTCAAGTCAATTATTATGTAATTAATCCATTTTTATTTATTGTGTAGGAAATAAGCGGAATTGCATAAACTGAGAGAAAATGATACGAAATTGGAGTAAACGGAAGTTTTCGGTGAAGAGACAAAAAAATTATCGACGCAGTGTCGCAATCTAATGTGGTCAACGATTAAAAAGAAAATATAAATTGGGTTAATTAATCATTTGGTTTAATTTATTAATTAAATCATTTGATTGATTAATCATGCTCATAGCCACCCACGTGCTCCCTTTTCATTTTCAATTAGCTTATGTTTTATTTTTATTTTTTTTCCCTCTAGCTACTAGCATGCTGCCACATGGCAGTTTATTATTTATCCTTTTCCCCTTTCTCACGAAAGAGATGAACCCAGCCAAGTAACTCATTTCTCTCTTTCTCTGATAACCTCATGTGCGCAGCATCAGCCCATTAATTGCAAATGATCATCAGCTCCTCTTCTCTCTCACGCGCTCAACACAGCAATTCCTTTTCTTTTGGCCACCAATCAGATGCTCCCACGTGGCAGCCCATTCCATCCTTCATTCACCCTGCAGCCACACACACCCATATATTCATCCCTTCACTCTTACATGAGGACGGGAGAACCTACACACCCAACAGTGCCGCAATACCTTGTGATGATGAAGAAATTGAAGAGCCAAGGACTTTCTTGCCTCCCATATCCATGGAGATCCATCATGAGCTTCCCAAGGTGGAGAGTAAGACATTGAGCACTTATGTTCTTAATGGAAAGATTGAGATCAAGGTACTTTTACCTCTCAATCCACCATTATATGGTCAATGTTTCTACAATGAGGTGATGAATTGGAAAGGAAGTGAACCTCTTGCACTTAACCTTTCCCATCACTCGCAAGAGCTTCTACCACCTATTATTCCTATGAGCATCATTTCTACACCACTTGAGAAGGAGAAGGCAAGGAGATTGATCTATAGTAGAAAAATAGAGAAGAATGGGAATATTAAGAAGCTACACTTTTGGCCACCAATTGGAGTTTTCTTAGGTAGTTCTTGGTCTTGTCTCTATGATACATCGATGAGTCCCTTAGCCCCAAACAATAGGGTGGTCGTAATTGAGAAGTATCCACCTTGACAACGATCATGTTCTATAGACCGGCTTGGGGTCTTTAAAAACAAGCGCTTCTAGGGAGGCAACCCTATGTGATTTTGAAATTTTCTGGTTTATTTTGCATCAATAAGGCTATTTGGCCATCTTTTTGGAGGATGGGAGGTGTTCGGAGTTGGAAGTGTGAAGAAAGAATGAATGTGGCGGTTAGCAGTTCTGTCAGAAAATTCAGTTAAACTTGGGTGACTATAGTTTCAAATATACATGCTATTTTGAGCTCAAATTTTCTGGATTTGTTTTTCTGTGTGTCTACTATATACTGCCAAAATTTTAGCCTCTTTAAGTCACTGGAACTCAAGTTATTTAGTGGTCAATGCAAGGAGGTCAGAACAGAGACAGCTACTGTAGAGTGACTTTGAGAAGCTATACCCTCTACATATCAAGCTATTTGGAGCTAAAATTTTTCAGAGATGTATCTTCACATGTCCTCTATACACATAAGAAACAGTATTTGATTTTAACCTTCCTAACTTCAGATATTGTGTTCCAAGTGACAGAGGTTAGAAACAGGGCACAGCAGAAACTGCAGAACAGATCAGTGAGTTTGGAGGCCAACGATTTTTGAATCATAATTGATTTTCAATTGAAATTTTAACCAAAGGTATCTTCATGAGTCTAGTTTTATATCCAGTTGGTCTCACCCTCTTTGCACCTCTGGAGCTTCAGATATTTCTGTGTTGGTGACTGAGGGTCAGAAGAAGTCTTCATGACATATTGGCAATTTTGACTAGTTTTGGTTTTCATCTCAGTTGGATATAGGTAGCTCGCTTTATATGGATAGAAAGCTCTATGAGTCTAATTTCTATTCCAAGCGGTCTCACGTATTTTTCTCTTTCTGAGTTTGATATATGGGCATTTGAAGACAGAAAGGTCATTGCTGATAGTTTTCTACACTTACTAATTTTGTTCACTCGGGTTGGTTGGACTTCTTGCACTTCAATTCTTCAATGGAGGTCATTATAGGGATGTTGTGAGGTATATTGGAGGTGACCAAACCTATGATTTTAATGGAGGATCTTGTCCTGATTCTTTGGTGGCCTATTTGTGGCGCATTGCTCTTTGGACACTATATATTTCTCAATGGAGTCGATCTTTCTTGAGCACCTTGAGCTATTATGGAGCATACGTTAAGGAAGTCAAGACCTTGTGCCTTGAAGTTGGTGTCTTATTTTAGTCTTCTCCGTAGGTCGTGAGCAATGGAGGGTCAACAAAGGGGGTTTTCGTATCTTTTCTCCGCATTTAGTTTAGTATATTTGTGTAGGTTTTTCTTGTGCCTTCGCCCGGACTTCACTCTCATGCCTAAATCTAACACGGATTTTAGCTTTCGAGCTCACTCTACAACATTGAGGACAATGTTGGTTTTAAGTGTGGGGGTGAGGGCTCGGGCGACTAAAAAAAAAAAAAGATTAGCTTTATGTAATTATATTTTAGTGGTTAATGCCTTTTCCAACCCCAATGACGAGCCATGAACTTAACTTGTTGTGATTGTGAATAGACTAAGCATGATCTAGGACTTTGAATTTGTTTTGTGATTAAGTGTATATGTGATCTATGCTTGACTATATGTGTGCACATAGCCTAAGGTTAGATTGGTTCATCATAATTAGAGAAGCATATAGATGATTTGATTGACTTGCATACCCTTATTTGTGAGCTTTTGTGCCTATATCTATAGTGTATGCATCGTTCATTCACTTATTCTTTCATGTGTGTACAATTTCATGACATTGCGTATCTAGAACTTGCTTGAGACCTCTCGAGGCTACTTTTAGCTTGCGACATGATAGAAAGGACGGAGGCATTAGGACTATATACCACCATGGCCAAAGAAGCATGTGCCCAAAAATATTTACCACTAGATTGCCACTTTGAGCCTATTTATATAATTTAGCCTTTTTGTTCATTACCACCACAAATCCGTACCTAGCCTAAACACTTTTATCCTACCCTTTCATGGTAGTTGGTGAAGCGATTCGAGAGATTGACTTTATGTTTGAGTGCTTCAAAAGAAAAGAAAAAGTCAAAAGTGTGAGGTTACAACAGAATAAGTGTGGGGGTGAGTGATTTGTTTAGAAAAGAAAGTTCTCAAAAAAAAAAAAAGAAAAAAAAAAAAAGGAAGTTTGTGCAAATAGAAAGAAAGTTCAAGGAAAAGAAAAGTAAAAAAAAAAAAAAATCGTGTGAAGAAAGGAAAAAAAAAAAAAAAAAGTATTACGTAGTAGTAGTGTGGGTTGTATATTGGGATTAGAGTGAGTGAGTTAGCATTTGTAAGCAAAATCATATATCTCTACAAGAGAGAGTTGCTTAACCGATTTCCATGGACTTTGTCTTTTCTTATCCTTCATTTCTATTAGCCACTTACCCTTAGCCCCATTATAACCAAATAAAAGACCTCTTAATCTTGAATGTTGTGAGCTACCTAGTGGAGATGAGATCGAAGAGCAAGCATATGGCGGCGCGTGTTGTGAAATTGCTTTTGAGCGAAATACATGTAACCCCTAAACACTTGAGCGGTAATATTTAGTGAACCTATGTGAGTTTAGTGGGTTATATCGGGTCTTCTATGTGTCTATTTGATTATGGTGGATTGATGTGACACATGGTTTACACATGCATATACTTGAGCATTTCTTACATGTGCATCTTAATTGCCTTACAAATTTATAATTTCTATGTCATGCTTTGTCGAACTTATGGTCATCTACATAATTAGTTCTCCGAGGGTTATGGTTGGAAAGGCTAATACTACATTATCTTTATGTTTGTGAGTTAGTAGATTTTCGGATTATATTTCATTTAGTTTGCTTGAGGACAAGCAAAGTTCAAGTGTGGGGGTGTGATTACACGCATTTCTATGCATGTAATTGTATCTAAAACACTATAAATAAGTTAATCCTCAAGTCAATTATTATGTAATTAATCCATTTTTATTTATTGTGTAGGAAATAAGCGGAATTGCATAAACTGAGAGAAAATGATACGAAATTGGAGGTTTTCGGTGAAGAGACAAAAAAATTATCGACGCAGTGTCGCAGTCTAATGTGGTCAACGATTAAAAAGAAAATATAAATTGGGTTAATTAATCATTTGGTTTAATTTATTAATTAAATCATTTGATTGATTAATCATGCTCATAGCCACCCACGTGCTCCCTTTTCATTTTCAATTAGCTTATGTTTTATTTTTATTTTTTTTCCCTCTAGCTACTAGCATGCTGCCACGTGGCAGTTTATTATTTATCCTTTTTCCCTTTCTCACGAAAGAGATGAACCCAGCCAAGTAACTCATTTCTCTCTTTCTCTGATAACCTCATGTGCGCAGCATCAGCCCAATATCATCAGCTCCTCTTCTCTCTCACGCGCTCAACACAGCAATTCCTTTTCTTTTGGCCACCAATCAGATGCTCCCACGTGGCAGCCCATTCCATCCTTCATTCACCCTGCAGCCACACACACCCATATATTCATCCCTTCACTCTTACCTGAGGACGGGAGAACCTACACACCCAACAGTGCCGCAACCTTGGAGGAGGGCTGCTGCCCTCTCTCTTCTCTCTCTCCTCTCCTCTCCTCCTTCTCCTCCATTTTTCATAATAGTTTTAGTTTTCTTTTGGGTATTCATAAAATTTCTCACACAAGCTTCAAGGATTCATCAAGAGCTACAAGATTCAAGCTTTAGGTATTTGTAGGAGTTGTAATTCAAGGGAAGTCATATTAGCTTCCTAGCTAATTGTGGCTACCTTTGTGTTCTCCTACACTTCTATAATCTTTTCTTTTTGAATTTTGTATCTTTGATGTTCATAGTTATGGGTTGTGAGTAATTTCTTTGTTGGGAGTTAGGGTTGTGAAGCCCTAACTCATCTTGTATAAATATTGATGCTTTAATTTTAATAAATGCAATTTCCATTGTGTATGCTTTAAATCCGAATGTATTGGTCCTTAGAAGCATGTTTCTAGGCTTTGTCAACCTTTGGAATTATGTTGTGGGCAATTGTGATGAATAGATTGATAAATTGACAACTTATTGGTCTTGTGGCATCTAGGATTTAAGTGTGGTAACCATTAGCTAGCTTAATTGTAGCTAAGCTTGCTTGGGTCTCTATTATCTTGCACTCTAGGCCTCTAATTTTAGATATTGCGGCATTAACCGGCGTAATGCCTAAATTAGAGAGTTGATTGTGGCCCTAACCGGCATAATCGATACACCGAAAGGATAATTGGTTTAGTAGCCTTAACCGGTACTAAATACGGGACTTGACACATATAGGAAATGCATGCATTTGTGAAATTGGCTTCGATATTTGCAAGGGGGTTAGTGTGAATCACCCGACACTCCCATGTTTCCATTAATTTGAAAACCCAAATTTAATTTTCTAGTTCGTTAATTAGTTGTTTAGTTTATTTTTCGGTTGCGTTTAATTTAGTTGATTCCTAATTCAAAACCCCCTACAAATTTCGACTCATTTGTGCATATCCACCACTAGGCTCTTAGTTTTGATTAGGCTTTGGTGAAAACCAAAGCCAAGCATTATTAAGGCTTGGTGCCTTAGATTAGCCTTTTTATTCACTTTATTTTTATTTTGTTTGCTTAGTGACTTTAGTTCCGACCACCCAAGGATTGTGGGTTAGCCACTAATCCCCGTGGTACGATAAACTTTGGGCATAATATTTCCCTATTTTGACAATGATACGTACACTTGCGTAAATGTGTATCCAAGTCATGTAACCTTGTCAACTAGACCTTATTCGTTCTCTTGCGAGCACCACGCGCATCCTATGCAGCTCGTATACTCATTCTTGGTATGCTTAAACAACCATATGCGTTCTCGAGCCTATACGTCATAAACAATCATACTCGACGACATTCATATGTATACATCAATATGTATCATGCACCTCGTACATTCATATATGCCAATGCATATCGGAGCAACTCACATACTTTGCCCAAATATAACAAGCATTCTACATATGCGTGCTTTTATCTTTGTTGTGCAGGTTAACGAGTCCCTTCTTTCTTACGGAGTTCGGGGACTTGTATGGGCTAGCGCCTCTCGGACGTTACTTATGCTTGATGACATCATGTCTATAACACCCCCACCAAGATGCTCCTCTTACTTGGGGACTTCGGAGACTTGTAGATACCTCTACTAGCAAGCTAGTTTGCTATCTCACCAAGCATAAGTAACACCCTCTTAGGGGATCCCACAAGCCATGGTGGGACCCAACCACGACATGCATCTCGTACGCCGATGTCCAAGCTACGCCAGGGTGGTCGGAAGCGGCCAATACCTTGCCAGGAAGCCATATTCCCGGCCTTGCCAACATGCCTCCACAACATGCTTTCTACACTAGAGTAGAGGTTTCTTGTCCCACATTGGAAAATATGTAAAGGAAGGAGCCTCCCTCCCCTATAAAAGGAGACTCCTCCCACTTACTCCACATGCGATTACGACACACTTTGTAATCCCTTTGGGCGCAAGGCCCAAACCCATATAGTGCAACACTTCAAGTGGAAGTAGTTTCCCTCTAAGACAGGAGACGAACCACTATACATCTTGTCTTCTCTCTCTCTTACTCTCTCTCTATCTTTAACGTTAATTAGACCCCTTGGTCACCTACATTAACATCTACAAATGCATGTAGATGATATTTTTTATGATCAGGGAATTTTAATCCAATCTCTATGTATTTACTATATCTACTAGTAGAGATAACTTTTGATTGTTGAAGATCATTTTCTTGAGCTTGTTCCTGTTGTATGAATGGTTTACATTCTTTTGGAACATTTTCTGGTAGTTCAACCAGTTCAATATTTTCATCGATGTTTTTTTCATCGAATTTTTCTTCCTTTATTTTTGAGGAAGGGAATTCCATAATTCCTTGGAACAGAGTTTCTATTTTTTTTCTCTTTCTGTTGAGAGAAATATTCTTCATATTCTTGTTCTACCAGTTGGCTGATAAGGCCATTCTTGGTTTTTCTTGCTTGCTTTAGCTATGAAGCATTCTTTGTGATAAGTCTTTTTTGACTCTTCACAAAACATAGGAAGTCCATTCCTTTCATGACATAGGCAGTAGTTACTAATGAATGTACCAGGGTTCACCTGATAAGAAGTCGTTATTGCTTCTGTCTTACTTTCTTCCTAGTTTTTTACTTTTAGAACATTCATCTGTCTAGATTCTAAGTATTCCACTTTAGAATCTGTTTCAGAGTTAGATGATTTTTCTTTTTCAGACCAGGTAGAGTAAACTGACTTGTCATCTTCTTCATCAGAATAGGCTATTTCGTAGCCTTTCATATTCGCTTTTTCTACTATGGGCTCATATTCTTCAAATAGCCCTTTAGTAGATCTTTTATCCTTTTCTGGGCATTCATTGGCATAGTGCCCTTCAGCTTTACATAACCAACATCTGCAAGCTTTCTTGCCTGTAGGAGCTTTCTGCACAAGAAGTTTCAGTTTTTCCTTTTCTCTAATGATGAAAGTAATGGAATTAGGTCTTTCTCTGTCTTCTATTTCTATATCTTGGTAAGGAAGGATTTTTCTTACCTTTCCTGTTTTGAAATTTTTTATTTCTTCGATTAGTTGTTCTAATCGTTCAGTATTTTCGCAAGATTCTGCTTCCTCATAGAGTTCATAGAGCTTTTTTTCTCTAAGCATATTTACTGGTCTATTTAGATTAGCTTCTAATTCTTCTTCAGTAATAGGATCTGTTAGTTCTTCAACAGTGAATTTGGTACACTAACACTAACTTCTCTAGTGCTGTAGCATCTTCTAAGATGATTTTTGTTTATCTTTAAATTTTCAGGACATACGTCACTTTTTCTGTGATTGTCAAATTTTAGACTGATATCTCTAGTCTTTCTGCTTTCATAAATTGCCGCTTTCCTACTTTCTGATGGTCTTTTTGGGCCGGATAATTCAATAGGAAAAGTTACTTCATTCCATGTAACCTTGTGAATCTGTTGTGAATGGTTCTTCTGACTGGTGAGGAATCCAGTAGTAAGACCTGAGATATTTGATATCATTGTCTTAGGTTCTACTGTGATACTCATCAGTTTATAGTATATTCTGTATACTGTTGCAAGTTCTTGCATATTTTGTTTCATAGATATACCATTTATCTTCACTCTCAGTCGTAGACAATGGGCTGGATCTTTGAAGCTGGTAGAGAAATTTGGGAAGCAGTTGAAATATGCCACTTGATTACATAAAGATGCTTCAAGTGTTCTCAACAGACTAGCTTGAAAATCTGTTAGTCTATTGTCTTGTAAGACACATAGAACTGAATAGTTTATGCCTTCTCGGGCCAGATGTTTTATGCCAACTTGGACTGCTCTAATGTGCATAAATTGATAATTTTTTGCCTTTGCTCTGGCAACTTCTTGAGGAGTGATCATCAAGAGATATGTTTCTCCTATTGTAGAGGGAGTTGTAAATTCCAATAATTTGAAATGATGGCTGTCCATCAGTTCAAACTTTCCTCTCTTATAGATTTGTTTGAAATCTAATTTTGGAATTGCGGAGTTTTTTACCTCCTGTTCAATTTCAATGTATTCGAATTCTTCTGCATTTAGGAGTTGTACACCTTTCTTTTTCCCAAAGATGCTCATCATCTTGACATCTCTTGCTATCAAGTGTTTTGGTTTTTTGTACCGGATACTAGTCAGACTAGTAGAGGGTTCCACAAAAATCATGTTAGGAATAGGATTCTTCTCATTTTTTTTTAATGGTTTGAATCCATTAGCTTTCTTTGATTTTACTGGAGGCTTCTTCACTCTTCAGTATATTTTTCATGGAATCCAGCATTTCTTATTGTTCTTTGATTTTTCGGCCAACATTTGTTAGCTGCTCTTCTTCCCTTTTAGGAAGTTCTTTGATATAATCTATTTTGTGCTCCAATTTTTCTTGTTGGGCGATTATATCTGATACTTTTTCTAGATGATCTTGACATCAGGAAACTTCTTGTATCAAGTTATGATGTTTCTCATCAAAAGATTGTAGTAGAGAATTCAACTTCTCTAATATTAATTCAGACATTGTCCCCATTGGGGATTCCCTTTTGAGCTCTTTTTACAAGCTCTGATACCAGTAGACTACGGATCTAACCGATGCTCAAATAATCAAGAGGTTTTTGTTCCTCTTCAAGAGTATATTTAAGATCTTGAATATTTTTCTCAACTTTATAAATTCTTTTTTGGACTATAGAGATAATGTCCCAATAATCTGGGGTTTCTTTCTTGAGTCTTGCTCTAAAATCTTTTAATTTTCTCAAATTGTCTCTTTCTTCTACTAATTCTTTGCTAGTTCTATTGCAGATAACAAGTAAATCTAATCTGGAAATGATTGAAATTATGAATAGTGAAAAGTAACTGTTTACCTTCGAGTGCAGAGGATAGATCTATAGCTGCAATATGTTAAACAAGTAAACTCTCAAGTATGGGCCCACTACACTTTGTCAGTCTTTTTTTTTTTTGGTAATGAAAAGTTAACTGCGTACACTAAAATGAAAGAATGAAGCAAACTTGGTACACTAATGTGATAGTTATGAAGGTTGGTATACTAAAGTGTAGAAATGCCTAAAGTTGATGCATGATTTGTGATGTTTTCCCTATACGGAAATAAAGAATGGAGTCGGCCTATATTTCATTTAGGTCTTTCAGCCTTTGGAATGAAGCCGAAATAGTATTTTCCATCAAAAGGTGAAAGACCTATTTTGACTACATGCACTTGATGATGTCTTATATTTATGTAAATATTTTGAGGAAATTTAAAAGTCCGATCACCATTTTGAAAAAAAAAAACTATTTTGACTTCGTTAAAATGAAGTCGATGTCTTCTATTTATATAATTCTATAAATGTGCTACGTGCTTGTCAATTTTTTTTTTTAAATTTCTAATTTACCAAACTTAAAATAATTATAAAGACAATTTCTATATTAAATGTGGGTTTATTTTTATTTCATTATAAAAACTGTGTTTTAGAGAAACAAAAATTGAGAGAAAATCACTGTGTATTCTCATTGATAATATGGGCCTCTTTATATAGAGGATTACAAGGTATAGAATCTGAATCATACAAGGAAATGTAATCATACATTGAATAGGAATCTCTAAGATTCTCCGAGATTATCTAATTAAACCCTATTACTACTATGTCAAGTAACCTAGAGTTTGGGCCAGACACAAAATAGAGATTTACTTGAACACTCCCCCTTGCGTCTCCCAAACGTGGTGCTCCTCTCGTTGCCTCGTCAAAAACCTTGCCGAGTAACAAAAACCCTGTGGGACAAAAATAACCTCGGTCGAAGGAGAAAAAGAGTACAACACATCCTTCACGTTTCGAGATGAACATGTAGATATCTCCCCTTGATGTCTGCGCCTCCCCCTGTTGACTACGATAATGGGAGTTCGGATAACTTTCGCAAGCCAATACTTGCCACATGTTTCTCGAACGTGGATTTAGGCAATGACTTAGTGAACAAGTCTGCCACATTATCCTCAAATCGAACCTGGTTCACCTTGATCTTGAGGAGCTTCTGTTGTTGTTGATTGTAGAAGAATTTAGGTGATATGTGCTTGGTATTGTCGCCTTTGATGTAGCTCTGATTCATTTGCTCAATGCAAGCAGCATTATCCTCATAAATGCTAGTAGGCTCATCTGTGGTGGATTCCAAACCACAATTACTTCGAACATGCGTAACTATAGATCTAAGCCATATACATTCATGAACTGCTTCGTGAAGAGCAATAATCTTTGCATGGTTCGAAGAAGTAGAGACTAAGGTCTGTTTTGTAGACCTCCAAGATATCGCTGTATTTTCCATGGTGAATATATAACCAGTTTGGGAACGACCTTTGTGCGGGTCAGAGAGGTACCCAACATCAGCAAAACCTTCCAAAACACTTATATCATTTTGGGATGGGGATAGGGGACGTGAACCACTATGTAATTGCATCCCTGGCATTTGATGGGTCCGAATCCATCGTCTCTCTGTAGGGATAGAATAAGCCCATATCAATCGTACCACTTAGGTATCGAAAGATATCTTTAACACCAGTCTAATGGAGTCGTGTTAGCGCAGAGCTATATCTAGCTAACAAGTTCACAATGAATGAGATGTCCGGTCTTGTGCATTGTGCTAAGTACAATAATGCACCTATTGCACTAGGTAGAGCACTTCTGCCTCTAGCACTTCTTCGTCGTCATGTTTTAGACGGAATGGATCATTCTTTGGATTAAGACTACAGACGACTATTGGGGTGCTTGAAGGCTTAACTTTGTCAGTATTGAAACGTCTAAGCAACTTTTGGGTATAAGCTGATTGATGAATTAGGATACCATCTTGACGGTGTTCAAGTTCCAAACCGAGGCAAAATCGTATTTTTCCAAGATCTTTCATCTCAAACTCGGATTTCAAGTGTTCAGCGGTTTCCCTTAACTCTTTAAGGGTGCTAATTATGTTCATGTTATCGACATAAACTGCTACTATTACAAATCCGGAACTTGTCCATTTTATGAACACACATGGGCATAGTTCATTGTTGACATATCCTTTACCGATCAAGTAGTCACTTAGACAGTTATACCACATCCGTCCGGATTGTAATCCATATAGTGAGTGTTTCAATCTAATTGCGAACGCGCTACGTGGTTTAGAGGCACTTGATTTGGGTAACTGAAGTCCATCTCGAACCTTTATATATATCTCTATATCTAGATCCCCATATAGATACGCAGTAACCAAATCCTTAAGCTGCATGTTCAGTTTTTCAGAAACTACCAAACTAACAAGGTAGTGAACGTAATGACGTCCATTATAGAAGAATAGGTCTCCTCGTAGTAGATTCCAGGGCGTTGTGAGAAGCCTTGCACCATAAGGCGAGCTTTGTATCTTACAATCTTGTTTTTCTCATTACGCTTTCTAACGAATACCCATTTCTGACCAACTGGTTTGGTGTTGGGCGGTATTGGTACAACATTTCCAAATACCTTTCTTTTCGCTTGAGAATCAAGTTCTGCCTGGATCGCATCTTTCCATTTTGGCCAATCAGCTCTACGTTGGCATTCATCAACGGAGCGTGGTTCGATGTCATCGGTCTCAATAATCTCATGCGCTATAGAATACAAGAATATATCATCAATGATGATGGAGCTTCTTTCCCACGTCCCATGTACACTAGTGTAATTTACAGAGATCTCTACGTTCTCAGGGATAGGTTCTGGTATTGAGGCGTCTTCCAATGATGTCTCTTGGACATAACCATAACCCGGAACATTCTCATAGGACGGATTTTGAGTATCGATGATCAAAGGATTTGTTTGTGCCTCATTTGCTCTCTTTCTAGGGCGAGTATCCTTCGAACCAATTGATCTACCGCACTTCCTTGTGGGACCTATGACCATAGACGCCACATCACTGCCAATATAGGTAGTGACGCCATCTCCTAGTACCTCAGGAGTGGTGTTACGTCCAGTATTTGGGACGTCAATCCTTGCAGGCACGTTTACAGCAGGTATGTGTGATCTCGACACTTTGGCAACATGAGAAAATGCATCAGGCAGAGTGTCTGCTTCTTTTTTGATCTCGATAATTAGTCGCACTTCAAGTTCGGACTGTGCGGTATGGGGATTGAGATGAGACATAGTGGGGACAGACTACAACAATTTATGTTGTTCCTATTGAACATCTGTGTTATTATCTCCCCCTAACGATGGGAAGACTGTCTCATCAAAGTGACTATCCGTAAATCTAGCAGTAAAGAGATCTCGTGTCAAGGGTTCAAGATAGCAGACCATAGTTGGAGATTCATTGCCAACATAAATGTCCATTTGTTGTTTTGGACCCATCTTAGTACGTTCTAGCGGTAAAGAGATCTCGTGTCAAGGGTTCAAGATAGCAGACCATAGTTGGAGATTCATTGCCAACATAAATGTCCATTTGTTGTTGTGGACCCATCTTAGTACGTTGTGGAGGAGTAATAGGCACATAAATAGCACACCCAAAAATACGTAAGTGCGAGATATCAGGCTCGTACCTAGTCACTAGCTGCAACGCAGAATAAAATTGGGTGGCAGTGGGTCGTAGACGAATTAGCGTCGCTGCATGCCGTATTGAAACAGGGAGACTGGTGCACATAACCAATGTTCGTGCTATCATTTGCAGTCGTTTGATAGCGGCTTCCGCGAGACCATTTTGGGTATGAACATGGGGAACTAGATGCTCTACATCAATCCCCAGTGACATGAAATAATCATCGAATGTTTTCGATGTAAACTCCCCAACATTATCAAGTCGAATTGACTTAATAGGATGGTCAGAGTAGTGAGCCCGTAGACGGATAATCTGGGCGAGGAGTTTAGCATAAACAACATTTCGAGTGGAAAACTGTGCGACATGTGACCAGCGTGTCGACGCATCAACCAATATCATCAAGTATTTAAAATGTCCGCATGATGGTTGAATTGGTCCACAGATATCCCCTTGGATTCACTGTAAGAACGAAATGAGTATTTTGGGATCCTTTGCGTAGGACGGTCTCGGTCCTAATTTCTCTAAGGATCAGGCTTTACAAAATGAGCGAGGGGCCTTAGAAGCAACCAATGAGGATTTTGGTTGGGCTTGAGCGTCTGTAGCTCTATTAAAAGAAAAATGTGTGACTACATCACCCATCATGGTGTTAGAGCCATGGAAAGTGGCATCCATGAAGTCATGCCCATGGTTGGCGCCATTTATGGCTTTGTCACGAGGGATGTGTGTGGCCCTAGGGCGGCTAAGGACTGCTGCAATGCCAAAAGCGGTGGTCACACTAAGTCCGGTAATCAATTTCCAATTCTTGCTTCGTCTCACTCTAAAGAATGGATGTCCGTGTGAAATCTTGAGTATACGGATCATCATATCACGACCAGGATGTCCTAGTCGGTCTTACCAAAGCCAGTATGTGTTTGAATCCAAGAGATCTTCTCTTATCACATTATTGGATTCAATTGGTAGTATTGTAGTGACGTAAAGTCCACTAGTTTGACACATAAGCTTCTCTAAGATGCGCTTCCATCCGCAATCATTAAAGGTAATGCAAAGAAACTCTTTTTCGTTCTCAGTATGCGTTTCCACATGGAATCCATTGACACTTATATATTTAAAGCTCAATAAGGTTCGATTTGCCTTAGGAGCGTAGAGAGCTTCTGCGACTTTAATGAAGGTGCCATTTGACAATAGGAATTGGGTCATTTCATGTCCTTGAACTAGTCCTGATGGCCCAGCCATCATAGTCACAGAGGAATATGTAGGCAATATCTCTAAGAATAATTGCCTATGACGTAGAATGGTGTGTGTAGTCGCACTATCTGCAAGACATTGTAGTTCTCCATAATCCGTTCCTTAAAGAAAAGCTCATAATTAAAAAGGAGTCATGAAGAAAAGAACTCAACTTTTATTAATAAGCCAAATGGAATTACATCATTGTTTCTTTAACCAAAGAAAATCTAATCCAATAAACTAGCTAATGCAAAACAATGGCAGTCGTCTAACTTCTTTCGGTAATTCCAATGCAAATGTGACTAGGTGAGTAGAGAGATGTCAGTGAAGCGAGGCTCACTTAAGTACCACTAATCTCAAAACCTTCATAGACATCGCATTTACATTGAGTGCGCCTACTTTGAAGAAAGACTAACCATTGGCATCTACTACAAAAATAATATGGCAATTGCCTACATCTCTTGGAAAATAAAAGGACTTAATCAAAATCGCTAGTTTCTTGGCCTTTGAAGTCGTCCACCCTAAGAGTGAGATCGTCCTCTTGATCCTCCTGCTCCATGTAGTGCACCTCCCTTGCTTCACGATATACCTTGTATGCATCTGCAACATTCTGGGATACTCTACATGCTTTGGTCCAATGTCCAGTTGATCCACATCGAAGACAAACATCATTATGGTCAGGTTCCCTTGATCAGGGCACCTTTGGGGCGTGATTAGACGACCATTCCCTTTGGTGGCATCACCACCATGGCTGAAGGCTCTGTCTCTCTCTCTCTCTCTCTTCACATGTTGACCTCTACGGTTCTATGCATGCCTCTCTTGGTGGTTTCCTTCCTCTTTAGGGCAAGTATATGGACCAAAACGTCCAGAATTGTCCCTACTTTTAGGGTTTCGCTCCTTGCGTCCTCCTTTGGGGGCACGACTATAGTTAGACTCCAGAATAGACTTGGTTCCCACAGGTCTAGAATTATAGTTCTTCACAAGGATATTGTCGTGCTTCCCAGCTACGTTCATAGCACCAATAAACTCATGAAACCTTGTGATACATCCTGCATTCACATCAATCCGATAATTCTTAGAAATCATCAGGGCAGAGATGGGCAAGGTAGAGAGAGTTTTCTTGATCAATATCGTATCAGTTATTGTCTTTCCACAAAACTCCATCAAGGATTTCATAAGAAGATTTTCCGAGTTATAGTCAAGTACAGACTTAAAATCACAGAAGTGAAGGTTATGCCATCTCACTTCTAAATCTGGAAGCAGAGAGTCACGAACGTTGCCAAATCGCTTCTCAAGTTCCACCCATAGTTTTTTGGGGTCCTCTTCATTGAGGTATTCACTTTGGAGCGCGTCATTCATGTGCCTTGTCATAAGGATTATGGCTTTAGCTTGATTCGCTTCAAAAGCAATAGCTTTCTCAACAGTGAGCACATCCTGACTTGGCTCTTAGATGGTTTCCAGAAGTCCATCAGCCTTAAGATGTTGGCGCACATCGCGGACCCACATGTGGTATCATGTGGCTGTTGTCTCTAGTAGGACAAAGTTCAACTTGTTCAGGTTGCTTATCCTGAAAAACAACACAAGATTAGGGTTAGTTTCAAAGAGAAAAAGGCTACCACGAAAAACTATAAAATTTCTGAGCGTAGTAGGTTTCAAGAAATTAGGGATTTCTGAGCGTAGTCACTTTTAAGAAAATAGGAATTTCTGAGCGTAGTAGCTTCCAAGAAATCTGATTCTAAGAGGGGTTTGGATTATATCGAAACAACTATGTGTGTGGTTGATCGTTTTCTTCTCAAGATACTC
The DNA here is from genome assembly GCA_024704745.1 of Rosa lucieae. Lineage (NCBI taxonomy): Eukaryota > Viridiplantae > Streptophyta > Magnoliopsida > Rosales > Rosaceae > Rosa > Rosa lucieae. The sequence continues at coordinate 17,839,082 of CM045493.1, read as the reverse complement.
TAAGTTTGGAGGACTCTACAAACTCCAAGCCTGGAGTGGGCACAAACCCCCACAGTTCGACTTTTGGTCTCCCCTATGAAGAAGAAAGGAGGGGGGGGGGGGTAGAAGAAGGGAGGTTGCAAGTCCCCAAGAAAAAGAAGAGAAAAGAATGAAAAACCTCAAAAATGAGGACTTTTAGAAAAATTTACCTTAAAAAGTTGCCGGAAAAGTTGGTCGGAGCTAGGCTGGGTTGTCAGCAGTAGGCGCACAGGGGCTTGGCAGGGGCCTGTGCGGGCATGTCGGCAGGTCTCGGCAGGGGCCTGTACGGGGCTGTCGGCAGATCTCGGCAGGGCTTTCGGCAGGTATGCGGAGGGCAGGCACAGGGCAGGGGCCGGTTTAGATTTTTCGACGGTCAGTTCAGGTGGATTCCGGCTGGTTCCGGTGGTTCCGACGTCGGTTATGGGCTCTTTGAGGCTGGGGCTTCGATATGTGGGTCGGTGGATGCTGGGATTTTGAGGGCTACGAAATTAGGGTTTTAGGGTTAGGGCTTCGTGCTAATAACATGTTTTAGAGAAACGGAAATTGAAAGAAAATCGCTATGTATTCTAATTGATAATAGGGGCCTCTTTATATAGAGGATTACAAGACATAGAATCTGAATCATACAAGGAAATGAATCATACATTGAATAGGAATCTCTAAAATTCTTGGAGATTATCTAATTAAACCCTATTACCACTAGGTCAAGTAACCTAGAGTATGGGCTAGACACAAAATAGAGATTTACTTAAACAAACTGATATTTTTAATGATTTACCAAACAATTCAACTAAGGGCTTTTTGGGCATTTCAAATTTTGGGAAAAACCATTTGACACCAAACTCGAGTCTTTCTTTACAGTAGTAAGGATTGGTGACTCACTCTAAAGCTCTGTTTGGTATTGTGGCTTGGGATTAATTTTTGCTTATTTTTAACATTTTGGGCTTTCAGCCCGTTTCTCAGATATTAAAAGCAGGTCGCGACTTGCTTTTTCTTATTGGCGTTTACGGAACGCTTATGAAGACGCGCTAACTTAAATGAATTATTCTGAAATGCTAAAACACTCTCGTTGTTTCAACACCAAATCCAATTCTGATGAGCGGGCTTATTGATCTAAAAATCTTTAGTTGTATTTGATGTTTGTAATTGTATGTTTTTGATTCCAGAGGGATGGATCTAGTTTATTTAGGTTCTTTCAACTATCAAAACTAAAAAACAGCACTTTTATCATGTAATTTGTTATGTTTATATAATAACGCAAGTTCATTAAGAAACCCCAACTATAGAAGGTACTAAATGGCGCTAAGGATGTCTTGACATTCAATGAGGATGTATATTTATTGTTTCTCACAGAAGTGGGACATTTCCAGATCGAAATATGATGTAGAAGATGTATGACAATAGAGAAAGAGAAAGGGCATTGAGACTTTGAGAGGATGATACTGGAGTGGAAAGTGAATCTCAGGTCATGAATTTATATGCTTTTGAGCTGTGTGTGGCCCAGCTCATCGAACCGCATTACCAAATGGTTTGGATCTATTACTCCAATATCCAATTTCATCCCAAGTTAGCTAATAAGTTGTAACTTGGGTTAGGCCGACTAGATTTCCAGCTCGCTTCCGGCTCCCGCATTCATTTATTGAGGAAAATGCGTTGATATGTTCAAAAATAATTTTGGTGAATCACTACACCAACATATATTTCGATTGCAAAGGTGATCGGTCTATTAAGAAAATTGGTCAACTACTATACCAATGAGTATTTCCTCGGATAAAGTGATCAATCTTTCATAAATAGGTTTTATTTATTTATTTTTTTTAAGAGTGGACCACAAATACCAAAGAATATTTAGTCACAAAGATGATTAGTCTGTTTAACCACCTATGCCTGCCAGACCCGAACCTGACATGAGGCGCGTCAGGTGGCAATTTCAGGCCCGATGTCTTGTTGGACCTAATTTTTCTATTTTGGGGGTATTTAGCAAATATTGATATAAAATGTAAGTTTTTCATTAAGAAATAAGGTTGGTCAGTTAGCACGTTGCATTTTTTTTCTAAAATTACCCTTAGCTTAGGTTTGAAGCCCCTTAGGAGCGAGACGTCCTCCTTTTCTCTCCTCTGGGTTATTTTAGGGTTTCTTACCATGATGATTCATGGTGGCTTTGCAACTTCGACCAGCATGGGTGGGCATCCCGTCCCTTCTGGTTTTGTTGACGATAGCGGCATGGGAGCGATTCCTCGCCTTTTCATCCCGACTCTCGCAAGAGAGACTTCTCGACCGCGATCAACTTTAGTTGGTAGTGGTCTTGTATCTTGGAATAGGAATGGGGCAGCGCTTTCTTTTCTACTCCCTTTCTCGGTGGAAGCTGGTATGACAACGCTGATGTTGATGCTATATCTTGTGTCTTTGGGACAAGATCGGAGTGGTGGAGCTGTGTTGTGGAGGGAAGCTTCTCAACTGGAGGTGGTTGTGCATCCAAACTGGGCTTCCTTCTCCATGACGTTGTTATGGCTGGTGACCCTAGTGTTGAGGAAGATGATGCGGCTACATCAATTGGTGCATGGGCGACGACGCCAGGTTTTGGATTTGCAATCGGCGGTAAAGGTCTGGTCCCTTATGATGTCTATGACGATTTTGATCTGCCTTTGTGTTGTACTTTGCAGTACAAGGATAGTGGTGGTTATGGTGTTATCGTTGGCGGAGGCTTTGCTAGCTACGGCCGCGGTAGTGGTTTGGAGGCCACCAAAGTTGCAATTGATCTTGGTGGCTTTAGGCTTTTGCTAGGGTTTCTCATAATTGGGCCTTTTGGGCTAGTGTGGGCTGGATTAGCTTGCATTCATAACATTTTATTTTAACTTTGGGTTCCTATCATTTTTCTTTATGTAAGTGGGGAAGATCGACAAGAAACAAGTAGCCTCGTAGGTAGTTTATTGATTTATGGGTTACTTAGTTTCTTATTTTTGCGCTTAATCAAGTGTGCTAAGTAGTATGCTTGTGTGAGGGGTGTGCTAGGGCTGTATACCCTATGTAATGCCTTATACTGACGGCCCTCTAGTTAAGTCATTATTGTAATAACTGCTGAAATGCTTAATGAGATTGACATTTTCAGATAAAAAAAGGTTCGAATCCCCTTATTGTTGTGTATTTATTTTTCTTTTCAATTTCTTTTTTGTAATTTTTTTTTTGGCTTTTTTTTTCCCTTCTCCATAAAAGGTGCAGGCCCATTTTTATTTTTTTGTCTAAAGCCTCAAAATCTTAGGTCCGGCCTTAATGCCTACGACTCATTGGCAATAGTGATTAAAATGTTCGTAAAAGAAAGTAGGCCAACTACCTATGCCGCCAAATGTTTGCCAGCAAAAGCCATCGCTATAGGTTAGGTGCAAAGGGCTAGTCTTACTGTTACCCCTCTACTATAGTAATAGAGAGTTTAGAACTTGACCATCGGGAGAGGGAGGACTTGCTTGATTGAAAGGAGTTTATATATAGTCCAAACTAGGGGTCAACATTTGGCCCTTCGACCCTAAACCCACATGGCCCCTAGGGCCGAAGCTCGAACCTGCCCTTGCATTAGGGCAGGCCGGCCTGACCCTTTTTCAAATAGGGTAGGGTATGAGCCATGCAAATGAAGCCTGACCCGACCCATTTGAGCTTATTAGGGTCAACCCCGGCCCGATCCTTATTTAAGGCTGCCCAATTAACCCTTAATAACTTTCTATTTTTTTTTTTTTAAATATGTTTCTCTTTTTTCTATAGAGAAATTTTAAATACACACTCCAAACTACTTAATAAACATCCCTATTATTTTATATTTCAAATCAGACTTTATAGGTAGATTAAATGACACCATATCTAATAAGATTTTATTAGAAGAAAAATAATAATAATCATATCTTCCTTATATAATAAAGTTAGAAATCATCTAATTTAAATTTTCCTTAAATAAATTGTAATTAAATGGGGTGAGAAACCATATAATTTTTTTTTGATCAAGTAGAAAACTTTATTGATAAAACGAGAGTACAAACTTACATCAAGGAGTTCATATATAGTGGCCTCGTTAAACCTCACCACAAAAGTAAGGAAGAGTACCACACTCCATTACAAAACACTGAAGACAAACTAATTATACAACACTCGTACTGAAAGTCAAAAAATTCAACGACGATGGCTGCATTGGAAGGCCAATCGAGTTAGTAAGGCCGATAATGCAGCATTGACGAGGATGGGTTCAAACCACAATAGAAAGCTATTGGGCGGGCCATCCACGGATCCCCCGAAGAACTCAACACAGGCTGGTAGCAATGCTCGGCCAAAAGCCGGTAGAGGACCTGAAAACCCAAAACCAGCAGCCCAATCCAAACCAAAACGTCGGAACCCATGACACAAAGCCTAACTCCAAAGAGAAGGGACTTATTTGAGGTCGGAGAGACCCAAATACTGCAAGAAACTAAAAGACTCAAAAACAACATCACCAATACAAACTAAACAGAAGACCATAACAAACAGTAAGGCCCCAACAAAGAACCGGCACAACCACCACACCCCACAAGGCCCAACAACCACACCCCAGACGGATCCGGCACCGTGATCCACCAAGGCAGCACCGCGATCCACCAAGGCAGCAACCGGCAAATCGAACCCCGCCGGCAAATCACACACGCCAGAGATCCCGAACCACCCTCGCCGACCTCCTTCCCGGACCACGTCAGCCACAGCCCCATCACAGACGCAACACCACCAACCTCGCCGCTTCCCACCAGCATCAGATCCCTAGCACCAGAGCATCCCCGCAAGCCTGACCTCCCTCACCACCGTCGACCCAAACACCCACAACCCAAGAGTTCACGAACAGGAAAAGAAGCCAACCAACAGAAGACCTCCGATGAACCACCAATCAGCCGCAAACACCCCCAATCAGACAACGATCCGACGCTGGAAACAAACTGCAGCCACGCCGCGCCACAGATGTAGAGGGAGCCGCCGAAGATCCGAGGAAGGGAAGAAGAAAACGCACCAGATCAGGGCCGATCTGCCCCGACCGTCGACAAACCCACGTCCGCTAACCCTGAGCCAATCCACCGCTAGAGGACCATGTCGTAAGTCCTGGCCGGAACCTCTCCCGGGTCGAAAAGCAGCGGCAGGGAGCAGGCGGCGTTCGGCCAAGAGAGGAAGCACTCGAAGACTCTCTCTCCTACCTTAGTGCGAATTGTGAGAAACCATATAATTTAGAATTTCAAAATCAATGGCATTAAATATTTTTAAAACAAATCGCTTTACTCCCACTTTTAGTTCCTTTTTTTTTTTCTTTCTAAAAGTTATGATTAGTCAATTTATTATCTAATATAAAATATTAGAGGTATAAAATTTTGTAATTTTTAATTTGTTTGACCATCCAATGACAATTTCGTAATTCCACCATTATAGAGAAACTGCTGGTACAAAACCTATTTCTAACACAAGTAATTAATATGGTCAATTATAAAAGACTAATATGTTAATATATACTAATCAAATTAAATAATAGCCTTAATGTAGTTAAATAATAGTGTATTTCATGGTTTTTTAGGTTAAGGATATTTTAGGTAATTTGGGTTGTGTATTTAGTAAAATATTAGAATGAGAAATTAAATGGTAGATGTATTGAGTAAGGAGTGTGTATTAAGTAATTATTATGCAATGGGAGTTTTCAGACAAATTACCATGTGTTTTGTCATTGCCTTACTGCCAAAGAAACCCATGCAGCAGCAGCTATCAATTTGTACAATAGTACAGCGCTCTCTTTCAAGGATTGGTTGCTTGATCAAATGGAGCAATTATGCAAAGAAAGTTTGGAAAGGTTACTGATGCTTATTTGGTCACTATGGAAGAATAGGAACAACAAGCTATGGATAGACACTTCTCAAAGTGCTCATGCCATTATGGCTAGTTGTCTTACCTGGCATAGTGAGTTTTTAAAAGCTCAACAATCACATGTTCGAACTGCAGCAACCAAACCAAGTAAGTACTGGCACTACTAAAAAAAATTCAATTGCGACGGCAGTTTGAGACAATAAATGGTAATTTTGGCCTAGCAAATACTTTTCGCGACGGCAAATTGGGCATTTGCGACGGAAATGTTAGCGTTGCAATAGGTGGCGTCAGAAGATCCAATTGATACGGTAAATTTCCGTTGCAAAAAGTATTTGCGACGGAAACTGATACAGTCACAAAGGCTAATTTAGTTGCAACGGGTACTTTGCCATCGCAAAAGATATTTCATTTTAAAAAAAATATATGGTGTGAATATCACACCAAAGCTAGCACCATACTGCAAATATTATAGGGAAAATTTTGCAAACAGTACACCAAGTAAGGGCCACTAATAAAACTTATAAATAATTTTCCAAACCGATCATTTTGGTACACGGACTCCTGAGCCCGACCCACTTTGTAGACACACCGTCACTAACAGCGTGATTCCCTCTGCCACGTGGCCCTTTTTTAGGGGTAAAATCGTCTGTACGGATTTTCCCTCCAATTCCTTCCTTTTTGCTCCCTTCCATACAACGGTCTCCATGTTTCCAGTCAAAAATCCTCTACAAGGCAACCAATTTGTTGAAAATAAGGGGAATCAATTTGTTGAAAATAAGGGGAAAGTGAAAAAATGAAGTAGAGTCTGCAGAAAATAAGGGTATCCATACCAGAAAACCAAAACCAACACAAAACCATCCAAATCAAAGTACTTAATTAAAATAGATAACATTGGTTCAAACTACATCAATACCATTATGGCAGCCAAATTGGTCAAATAAAAAAACCCCCCTGTTACACAAAAGCTCTATAAAACCCAATGGCATTTGTAACAAAACATAGGATAACAAATGCCACAATAATAGGGGGTATAAGCTGGCAATTATACCATAACTTGGTTCCTAAGAAGATACATTTAGGGCTTCCACAAGGCCCTTTGGAGTTTGGGTTTTGAACCCTGAGCAACTGTCGATGCAGATGCAGAAACAGATTTTGCAGCGGGTGATTTCCTAGAATTCTTTCTCCCTGCAGTCCTCTTGAATCCCTTTCCCGAGGTACTAGGCTGTTGATCTCTCATTCCTTGGTTCAGTCTACAAAAGAGGGAATATACAAGCTAATGAGTTGCATCAAACATATAAAAATATGCAAAGTCCCAACGAAGATAAAAAAAGCACAGAAATACATAGCTGCAAATAACTTACTTGTGCAGTTGGATGCACCATAGTGCCATTGTTTTGAGAAAGCAGAGTATTCCCATCATCATGTCCTTGCTCAACATTCACATTATCATTCACCATGCTTTGCAGAACTGATGATGCTTGAGAAAACACATGCTCTGCATTATCATAATTTGATCCTTCATCTGGCACTTCAGTATCTTGTGGAGTGTTGTGTTGAGGTGGGTTTTCTTCATGCATCTGTGGTTGAACATTAGGAACTGCAACGTCCTCTGCAATTTCAGGGTCCGCTTCTTGGTTCACACCCTGCATGGATCTATTTAAAATCATAAAACTACGGGTGGGTTCGGTCCAAAAAATTTGAAAATCGGAACGGTGTTTGCAAACTGCTGAGACCGATGAGAGACCAGAAACAATCGGTAGGGTTTGTCGATTTTTTTCGGGCCAAGAAATTTGGTAGGAATGCAGAAACTGTAAAGCAAGTAGAAAATGCAGAAATGCAGCAAAACTTCAAGCAGAAATGCAGAAAAACTGTAAAGCAGAAATGCAGAAAAACTGTAAAGCAAAAAAGCAGCAAAACTGTAAAGTAGAGAATGCAGAAATGCAGAAAAACTGTAAAGCAGAAATGCAGCAAACTTGTAAAACAGAAAATGTAAAAATGAAGAATATTGGGAAAGTCCCAGATGGAAGAAAGTTTTAAGGTTTATAGCCTTTATAAGGCCCCATCCTCCCAAACAAGTGAATGGATGACATAACATAGATGTGGGCTTTGTGTCATTGGTGGGCTTTTCCTATTGAATTTCCCAAAAAAATATGCATATTTTTAAGTCAAAGATAGGCCTTGGGGCTCTTGGGCTCGGTTTGACTAAATCTAATTTTTTTTTTTGGTAACTCTCAAGTAGGTTATGCCTGGCTTCTTCTTAAACAAGTCCTCTGGTTGTGCCCTCTTTTCCCACATCTTCCTCACTTAATCTGAGAATAGTAGCTCTTCGGCAGCACCTCAGTCCTAGCAGGTGGTGGTTCCTCACCTAAACATTACAAGTACAATGTAGTGATGACATAAAATATATAAAGTCCCCATCAAAAATGAATTGAATACCTGGTTCTTTGCTTCTCTTGGTTTTGGGCCTCCCTGGTTGCCTCCTATATAGTGGAGGTGCAATTGGCCTCTCTATCCTTTCCCATTCAGCAACACCAGCTATGGGATTTAAAACCACATCATATGCCTTAAGATATTTCTGTTGCGTATACCATTCAGCAACAAACTCATCAGGGCTCCATCCTTTGCTATATATAGCAACAAGTGCATGGGCATAAGGGAGACCAGACAGATCCCATCTTCTGCATGTATAAGACCCTGCATCTAGCTGCACACAATGCTGACTAACAACTCCACTTTCAAAGGCCACACCTTTTCCTTATAGTTCAAATCGATTCTCACTTGACTCAAGTGCTCTATATTCATGGCTCCATCTTGCATTTTTCTTCATTATATTCTCAACTCGAGGTCCCACTTTGCATCTCCGTCTTCTTGTAGAGTTCCTTCGATTGTTTAACCTTGTCATCATTGCAATCCTTATATCTTCCAAACAAGGCAGTATTGGCTTTTTCTTTGCCTGAAGCACACTCTTGTTGAAGGACTCACAGTGGTTGTTCAGAAGAATGTCACACTTGATTTCCTCCTTGAAATGTGACCTTGACCAATGTATTGCTGGCCTATCAATACACCACTTCCATGCATTGAATGATTCATTTTGAAAATTTTCCATTGCCTTGTGAAACTGACTCATTTGACCTGGCCACAGCCCACAGAAGCTGCTTCAATGCCAAACCAGTATGGCCATCTCCCTTAAAGTTGTTGTGTAAGTGTCTTACACAATGCCTATGCTCTGAATGAGGGAACAAATCCCTAATCGCTTGCTCTAATCCTTTTTGCTTGTCTGAAATAAAGGAATAGTGCATTGATGAATTAATATGTAAGTCCTCTCTCAGAAATGTAAGGAACCATGTCCATGAATCCCTTGTTTCCTGCTCCACAATGGCATAGGCTACAGGGTACATGCCATTGTTGCCATCAATGCCAATATCAGATAACAATTGGCCCTTGTATGCCCCCTTCAGATGACACCCATCAAGCCCTATTATGGGTCTACACCCAGCCCTCCATCCTTGCTTCAATGCTTCAAAACATATATAAATTCTCTTGAACCTTGTAATCTCACCATCAATATCTGTTTGCATCCATATAGAAGTTCCAGGATTTCTCTTTTTCAGCTCGTGTGCGTAACTCTCAAGTAGGTTATACTAATCTTCAATGGAACCTTGAGCCATCCTTGCAGCCCTGTTCTTAGCCCTATAGCACATTTTATAGCCAATGTCCATGCCAAAGTCCCTATTTACTGCGTTCTGGATGCCCTATCTTGACCAGATTGAGTCCACAATGAATTGATTCATGTACTCATCTGCAATGAAGGGTGCATGGCAGTGATACACTCTCCCCTCAATAGAACTACACTTGTGCTCTGGCCTGTAAACTTTGATCATCAAAGAAGTTGTGTCACTGCCTAGACTGCTAGCAAAAAGCCAAAATGGACAGCTAGATGAGGTCTTGCAGATGACCTTAACCTTATGCCTTTCATTTCTTACAAATTGAAGCTCCTTCCTTGTCAACACAGCATGTTTCCTAACTGCCTTCTTAAACACAACAGAGTCTAGGAACACCATTCCAAGCTTGAATTTTAGATTCTTCATGTTAGTCTTTGGGTTAAACTCCTCCCACTCTGCAAACCTCTTCTTACCCTTCACCTTGAAAGGCCTAATATCCTCACCATCACTGTCAGAACCATGATAGCTTGGAAATCCATCATATCCATATGAAGCTACATCACTTATGCGACCATCATCCTCCTTACTTGGATCACCATCAACATTTGCTTGAAATTGCAGTTCATCATCCTCATCAAACAGTTCATAATCACTGTTGACAAAATCCTGCCAGTTGGGATCATCTAAGTTTGAGCTCTCAAAACTGTCCTCAGGTACAGCATATGAACATCCTTCGTTGCCTCTGGTAGGATACCTCCTTTGCACTCCCTTTTTTGGTCTTCCACTTTTTTTCTTTCCTGTATTGCTTCACCCACAATTAAGTTTCTGCTTCCCTTTATCCTTGGCAGACTGAGAAGCTCTAACAGAAGGTCCAGAACCTTGAGTGTCAGTAGGCTCCCTACTGTTAATCCCAGCAGTAGGCCTTCTCCTTCTTGACTACCTTCTTTGTTGCCTAGGTGGCCCATTATCTGTGTTACTTGGAGGAGTTTGGGTATTGGTTATCCCACTTCTTCCACCTACTTGGCCCAGCCCTTGGCCTTCATCATTCTCTGCATCACCATCAGCCCTGTTTCCAACTGGGTCCAGGTCTACTGCTTCAAGTGAAGACAAAGGGAGATCTTCAATGAAATGCCCAAAGTATAGCAAGTGATCGACTTCTTCATCCATTGCATCTATCTCCCAATCATAAACAAACAGCCTCATAGGAGAAAGACACACAATGTAGACATCCAAAACCCTATCTCTTGATGGAAAAAATTGGAACATATCTATAGCATCACTGTTAGTCACTACGGGTAGGTACCTAGTGCCAACCTCACTTCCTGGAATCCTGTACCAATATATAATTGGACCCATCTGATACTCAAGATCGTTGGCCCAGTAGTTGAAACCCGTAACACTGACTTTATCGGGGTCAACACCGTTCGCATACACGACCTCACCACCTCTGTACAGCCTACTAACTCCACCATTGCTGTAAAATCTACCCCCATGATGAATTCGAACAGTAAACAGATTTTCACCAGTCAAATTCAACCATCAATTTAATGTAAGTTGCTGTACATAACAATACACACCAAACTTCAACATAAACTCATATCACTGTAAAGTGTCAAAACATAAGGGGAAACTTAAGTGTCAGGGTTTTTCCCTTTTCCGTTTTCCGTTTACTATTGTCATTAAGGGATCGAGCTATTAAACGACTCCACAGTTTTCACCTAAATTGGAAGAACAATTTAAACCCCAAATCTGCAGTTCATTTACTTGCACCCAGAAACAAAAATCACATGTATTTTCAAACTCCTAACCAGATCCAACAAATTTAACCGACAAAAAATGAATGGTTTTTAAATGAGAGCACAAATGGACAAAAAAAACCCTAAACAAACAGTACCGATAAACCCTAAAGTCAATCTTTGACTTGGACAAACAAACATCCAATAGTTTGGACCACTTTCAACAGAAAACCCATATACAACCCATATATGGGGACAAAAGCATAAAAAGATAACAAACTCGATAAAAGGCAATACTTTAACCATACCTCCATGTCTTGGTGGATCCCCATTAAACCGAAAATGTCTAAAGTAGTTTGCCATAACTTTTCACCCTCTTTCTGGTATAAAATCCCTATTGGATCCTCTGACTTTATTCTGATTCCCTCTGCCTTCACCCTCACTATTTCAGAAGCTTGTAGCAGATGAAGGAATAAGGAAAGGGAGAGAGAAATGCTTTGACTCTCAGGGACCAAAGCCCTTAAATATGAAAGGGTTTTGGAGTGAAAACCCAATTCTACCCTCCATTCTAGAGTTAATGGCAGAAGTTCACACGGCGTTAGTGACGGTGTGTCTACAAAGTGGGTCGGGCTCGGGAGTCCGTGTACCAAAATGATCGGTTTGGAAAATTACATATAAGTTTTATTAATGGCCCTTATTTGGTTTACTGTTTGTAAAATTTTCCCAATATTATAAATTGAAAAATGTTAAAATTCCTTTTCAACTAATTTCAATTACAAACCAACAATCACAATTGTAAGACCAACCAAAGGTTTTGCAAATTTACAACCATCAAAATACCTAAAACTACTCTGTTTCTTGTTGAAATTAAGAGTTACACCTTAAAACTGTTGGAAGGAGACCTTGGGTTGCCCAAGAAGTTATACAATCCTATCAGCTTCTTCTTCATTCACTGATCCATGAGTTGTGCTTTTGAACAGCACCACAAGCAAAATAGAGACATATCCTTAATAACCTATCCCACAAGCTGATAACAAGTAAATACTAAAGAGAGGAATTAACTTTTGTAATCATAGATAAAACTTACGATTGAAAAGCATACAGGTTCTACAGTGAAGTGGAATGAGAAAAAGCATGAAACTTAAAGCAAAATTTCTTGAACAACATTTATGCTTGATCAAAGATATAGATCACGCTAATAAATAAACAATTTTATGAACACAGAAGGATGCACGCATGAGAAAACCTCTATAGATACTCATACAAGGAGACTAAAATCATAGCAGAGATCGAAATAACAGCAATAAAAACATGCATCTGATTCTTATACTTGTCCTTGGATGGCAGTGGGCCAGAATCTACATTCATCTTTTGAAGATACTATTTTTGCAAAAGGTTGATAACAATAGCTACTCAATTAGAGAAACAAAATGAACCATTTGCTAGTGCTAGTAATTATGTAGAAGACAAATAAATAAAGCAGCCAAAGTAATTTTGGCCATAAGAATGAACCAATTGCGCATGAAGTGTACGAGAAGAATATTAAGGAATGTAATACACTTAAAAAGTAGAAGCACAGCAACTAGCCATTTGGAATTTATTAATCTCTATTTTTTTTTCTTCTGCAACAAGAATTCAGACACATGAACCTTGCAAAATAACGGCCAATTTATTTTTCTTCTAGGGCCCATGCTTGGTTAGTAAAACCTGGTCCAAAGCAGGGCATATAGGGCCATGGACAGCTCTCTATGATATGATTTCTAATGATTGCAAGAGTGTTGAAATTTTACGTTTTCTCTTTCTCTGAACACAATTTTGTTTCTCAAAATAAAGCACAAAAAATGAGAATGAATGAGAGTTCTATATCTATAGTTTAAATTTATGATCCTCTGGAGTTGTTTTGAAATGCAAATGTTAGCTAAAAGATGGGACAAACACAAGAGCATCTCAGAGAACTTGATTGTATAGAAATCGCCACGTTGATTGCAAATGTAATTTGACTAACTTCTATGAAAAATGTTAACAAGAGAAAGTACATCAAAGCTATCAAGTTAACAACAGAATGTACATAAAAGCTATCTATGTCTAATTCAAATTTCCAATGCCAAATCCATATTAAGTATTGTAGCTGAAAATACTCAACTGCATTTTGGCTCTGCAAGCAAAGCTATTATCCTTGATTTTTAGGCTTTCTAACAATATTGGCAAAGCTTCATTGTACATTTGTTTATGCATACATTGCCCCAATTGTCTATACTTACTAATCTCAATCATACAGCCACTGACATGAAATCCCTCAAGTAATAACAAATGTAGCAAACACATTCTAGGCATATATAGGTAATTCAATCATCTCTTAGCTATGTAGGTGTGGTAAATTTCAATATTGGATGAATGCAGGCATAGTTTTCTAATGATGGTTATAGCCGATGAATGTAGATACTTCAAATTTTAATATTTCAGTTATAAGCCATAATTAGAGCGTACTGTAAGAGGTTCACCCAGGTAGAAATGTCATGTTTCTGCATATGGTATGCGATGAAGGCTTGAAACATTCCTAGTTGGTAGCAAGAAGTAAATAGTTGTACTCACAGGGCGATCAACTTTGTCTGCAAATAAACTACATTTCAGTAACTAAAATGAACACCAAATTTTATGCAACAAACCAAACAAAAGAAAAGGAAACAGTTTAACAAAAGCAAAGCATTAACAAGCTCTATCAGGATTTATGTCCATCTATCTATATCGGCATATACAACCCTCCATATTTCAGATCCAAAAACATTGACTTGCAACCAACCAAAAAAAAAAGTTAAATTCTTTACACACCCACATTTGAGTTATGAATCTAGGCATGAAAATCCAATTCCATTCAACAAATGCAGAATCCTCTGGAGTTGTTTTCAATGAACGTTCAGAGAAACCTGATACCCACAAAGCATAACAATACAAACTTTAACCCACAAGAAAACCACCTCCTGCTATATTAGTTCTGAACTTTGAAGAATGATTTTGTCCAAAAAATTGTAGCTTTATTCCTACCACAGACAACAGTTCTTAAATCAAAATGAAATGCCACTACCACAAAATTGTAGCTTTATTCGTACAAAATTATCCTATAAATTCAAAACCACAAACCACAATAAATCAATTGAATTCAAAACAAGCCAATATTCAACACACTTAATTAAAATAGCAATGTCCAATATCTTCACAACCTTAACGAAAACCTGATACTTTCAGTACATGCGAGTATCAATCTTGCTAAACTAACAATACTAAGACTAACATTGTGCAATTATCAACCTAAACATCAACATTAACCTAAACCCTTCAAACCCTTGTTGCAGTTCACAAAATTAATGAAGAACCAAAACGAAATGGAACGGGAGAGAGAGAACGAACCGGAGCAAAGGAGGAGGAGTTGGCGGAGAGGAGAGAGATCTCGTCGACATTTGGCCGGAAAACGGGTAATCAATATGGGTTTCGAAACAGTGTAATCACAAACCCTAAGGACCTAGAAAGAAAACCGAATCAAAATTAGATCTTGAGCCCTATACAGACCCAAACTAAATCCACCCAAATCAAATCAAATTCACACAAACCCAAATTACAATCAAAGAGCAACACAATCGATGAGCATGAAAGAGGAGATGAGAGACAATTGGCGATAACAAAAACATGGAAAATCAGAAAAAACAGAGAGGGTACCATAGATCATAAAACAATGCGAAGTATCTCAAGACCCAACTGAGTGTAAAGCAAATAAGGATTTAAAGGAACCAGAACGATGTTGGAGCCCTGCCACAGTGTTAGGGGCCGCACTTGTAATGCCGCAAGCAACCTTGTCCAGGGTCATTAGTCAAGCCTTTGGTTGGTTTGCTTGCGTGCTAGGGATGTTTTGGTAATTTACAAATTATGTAATTTATTTTATTTTAGCATTAGTCTCCTCAGCCTTTTTCATGTTTCCTCCTGTCATGTTCATGTAAGGCCGATATGCTCTTTGGGGAGGAGTTCCTAGTCGGCATAGTTTGGACAAGTGAACTAGTATAGGTAAGCACATGTACTTTTGCCTCCCTTGCCGTCTTACCATCAATAAAAGAGGAATTATTCAATCATCTGTGTCTCGTGAGATTGCCCTTTGATCTTTCCTTTCGATTATTCATTGTTCTTCGTGGTTGCCCAACGTTTAAATAATTGTGTTCTTGCTTGTTGCTAGCACTATTTTAATATCGTGTGGCTTTCATTGTTCCTTGCAAGGTACTCCACTTGGCTGACTTGCTTGCAAGCAAGTGCAGCACGGTCCACTTTGCGCATTGCAAAGTTCGGCCCGTGACAGTTGGTATCAGAGCCAACTCGGCTCAAGAAGCTCACTACGATGACAGGCAAGATGACAAACCAATAAAGATTCGATTGGTATGACCAGCAACTCAGAGAACTTGCGGGGGTGCCCGACAGGTTGATTGATATCACCAATGTGTTGGACCGCGTCGACCTAGATGGGTTGGCTGCGCGGATGATAGAGGTGGAGAGCCTAAAGGACCGAGTTGTGGCCCTTGAAAAATGTAAAGCTCGAGGAAGCGGAAGGGAGACAGATAAGGAAGAAACTCCCATTCCGAACGAGCAAATGGGGGCAATGAGTGATGTCCTTGACACACTCCAGGTGACGGTGGACAATATGGCAGAAGATGTCCGAGCCACCATTGATGCATTCAGGAACGACCTGGTGGAGATGAGTACCAAGCTCAACCTGACCATCCGTGCGATGGGAAACCAACCCGTGACGGACTACAGGAAGCTAAAGATACTAGAACCTCAAGCATTTGGAGGGGCGCGAGATGCCAAGGAGCTTGAGAATTACTTATTTGATACGGAACAATACTTTCGAGCAGTGAAGCCAGACTCGGAAGAGGTGAAGGTGAACATGGCAACAATGTATTTGTCGGGAGACGCAAAACTATGGTGGAGAACCAAGTATAATGACATCCAAAGGGGAGTATGCACCATTGACACTTGGGAAGACCTTAAGAAGGAGCTCAAGGCTCAGTTCTTCCCCGAGAATGTTGAATACATTGCCAGACGACAACTAAGGGAGCTCAAGCATACCAACAACATCCGAGACTTTCTGAACAAGTTCTTTGTGCTCATGCTTGACATCCCGGATATGTCAGAGAAGGATCGGCTGTTCTATTTCCTTAAAGGCTTAAAGCCATGGGCGAGGACAGAACTTCAGCAGCAGAGGGTCCAAGATTTGGCCTCCGCACAAGCTGCTGCTGAAAGGTTGACTGACTACACATTCGAAGAGAACTCTTCTAAGAAGACTAAGCCGTTTTCGAATGCAAATGTCAACAGAAATGTAAGGCCCGGACCGAGTAGAAGTGGGGGAGCAGAGTCCAAATTTTCCAACTCAGGAGGAGGGGACAGGAGAACAGTGAACGCGAGGGACACGGCAACGTCTAAGCTTGTTGCCTTGACAGGGGTCTTCACCCCTCGACCTTTTAATCCCTCGGGCTATGCTCCAAAGCCACTAGCATGCTTCTTATGCAGAGGACCTCATAGAGTGAATGAATGCCCTCATAAGACTGCTCTCTCTGCTCTACAAGCTCATATTCAATCGAAGGAAATAGAGGATCAGCAAGAGCTGGAGGAGGAACCTGGTCACATGGGAGCTTTGAGATTCTTGGGTGAGGTGGAGAAATAACCACGATCACCTAAGAAGTCCCAAGCTAAAGGCTTGATGTTCATAGATGGTAGTATTAATGGGAAAGGAGCCAAGAGTGTGATGGTTGACATAAGGGCTACTCACAACTTTGTGTCAGAAGCTGAAGCTCTGAGGTTGGAGTTGAAGTTGGAGAAGGATGTGGGCCGCATGAAAGCTGTGAACTCAAAGGCCTCACCCACAACGGGCCTATCTCGAGGGGTATCACTCAAGTTGGGTCACTGGCAAGGGAAGACCGACCTCGTAGTTGTTCAGATGGACGACTTTGATGTCATATTAGGAATGGAGTTCCTGTTGGCAAACAAAGCCATTCCCATTCCTAGTGCCCAACACTTTCTCATTATGGGAGAAAGGCCGTGTGTGGTTCCCGCAAGAATCAAACAACCAAGTGAACCCCTCCTCTTGTCCGCCCTCCAGTTCAAGAAAGGCGTGAAGTGTGATGAGCCGACCTATGTAGCAGTTCCCATGATAAGGGATGAGATTAAAGGAGAAGTGATTCCGAAGGAGATCGAGGGGATATTGGAGAGCTATGTAGATGTGATGTCTCCCGAACTTCCCAAGGAATTACCCCCGAGAAGGAGTGTGGACCATGAGATTGAACTGCTTCCGGGGGCCAAACTGCCTGCAAAGGCGCCTTACAGAATGGCTCCCCCAGAACTGGCGGAACTTCGAAAGCAGCTTGAGGACCTGCTCAAGGCAGGATTCATTAGGCCATCTAAAGCCCCCTTTGGTAAGCCCGTGTTGTTTCAAAAGAAGCACGATGGAAGTTGGAGACTGTGTGTGGACTATCGGTCCCTCAACAAAGTCACGGTGCGCAACAAGTAGCCGATCCCTCTGATTGCAGATCTGTTTGACCAACTCAGTGGTGCCAAGTATTTCACAAAGCTAGACCTCCGCTCGGGGTACTATCAAGTCCGCATTGCAGAAGGAGATGAACCCAAGACAACGTGCGTCACCCGTTATGGTGCCTTTGAGTTCTTGGTGATGCCATTCGGGTTGACCAATGCGCCACCCACATTCTGCACGTTGATGAACCAAATCTTCCACGAGTACTTAGATAAGTTCGTGGTAGTCTATCTGGATGACATAGTGGTGTACAGCTCTACCCTAGAAGAACATGTAGAGCACCTAAAGTTGGTGTTCCAACGGTTGCGGGACAATCAGTTGTATGTTAAGCGCGAAAAGTGCTCCTTCGCGCAAGTGACCATCAAGTTTCTAGGTCACATTATTGAAAGGGGTCAAATCAGGATGGATATGGATAAAGTAGAAGCCATAAAGGAGTGGCGAAACCCCAAGAATCTGAAAGAGCTACGTTCTTTCCTTGGGTTAGCTAATTACTACCGACGCTTCATTGAGAACTACTCAAAGAAGACGACCCCCTTAACTGAACTCTTGAAGAAGGGAGTGACATGGGACTGGAGTAGTAATTGTGAGAAGGCCTTTCAAGATTTGAAGAAGACCGTGATGGAAGATCTGGTCCTTGCCTTACCCGACCTGAATCAGCCATTTGAAGTCCAAATAGATGCTTCTGACTTCGCCTTAGGGGGAGTCCCGCTGCAACGGGGGCATCCTGTTGTGTATGAAAGTCATAAACTCTCGGAAGCTGAGAGGAGGTACGCGGCTCAGGAGAAGGAGTTGCTAGCCGTAGTTCACTGTTTGAGGACGTGGCGACACTATTTGTTGGGGTCAAAGTTCCTGGTGAAGACAGTCAATTCTGCCGTCAGCCACTTTCTGACCCAGCCGAAGTTAACTCCGAAGCAAGCTCGATGGCAAGAGTTTCTCGCTGAGTTCGACTTCCATTTCGAACACAAGGCCGGGCACACAAACCAAGTTGCTGATGCTCTAAGTCGCAAGGCCGACCTTGCCACCCTCAAGGTGTTGGCCACTTTGTCGAGCAGCATCATTGCCACCGCACTATGCCAATAATGCCTTCAGACGACACATTTCAGACGACAGAAAACTTGTTTTCTGTCGTCAGACATGTTTCAAGTTTTTTAGACGACAGAATAAACTAATTGTGTTGTCTGAATAGCATGAAAATCCACACTTGTTCATTTTTTCCAGCTTTGAAAAATTCAGACAACAGATAACTGTTGTATGAATAAACCAAGAAATTCTCACTTCTAGTTGAAAAAATAAGACAACAGATTTATGTTGTCTGAATGAAACAGGAAAATTACTTCTCATTGTGTGTCCAAAAATTGTTTTTTGTTACAACGCAACCTGATCAAATTGATGCCCTAACAAGCCTGTGTTTTTCCCACACTTCGTCAAAACTCAAAACATCAAACACACATTCTCTCGCCCCTAGCTGTCTCTCGACCCAGCAGCAACCCTAAGCTACCCAGAGCAGCAAACCCAGCAGCAACCCAGAGCAATATCCCATCCAATACCATCAACCCAACCCAGATTCCCTTGATTCCTCTCCATCAGAATAGAGATTCCTTTGCACTCCCCGAACTAGGTTTTCCCACAACTGGAGTTCTTTGATTTCAAGAGCTGGAGTCTGAAGTATTCAGTATTGTTAATTGCATGGTAAGCTCGTTCTTTCTCTTAGGGTTTTGACTTCAATTCGATTTGGATTTTATGGTTTTGTTGGGATATCGATCGATTTGTGGGTTTTGCTAATTTCCTTTGAAATTAGATTGGGATGTTAGGGTTTTTGTTGATTTACTAATTGGGGGTGACTGAAATGGAATTGGATGTTACTCAGGGAATCGGTGACGGTGGAGTCCATTAGGGAAGGGTTTCTGCAATTTCAAAAAGACCCGTCACAGAGTCGGTGGAATGTCGAAGTCAGAAACACTACCGTTCCGGGTCCGTCCGTGGCGAAATTGAGCTTGGGCGACCTGGCTTTCTTTCTCATGGGCTCATGGCCTTCATCACCTGCACGGTATGAGCTCAATTAATGGAACTTCTGATGTTTTCTTGAAATGTCTGACATGCATATCCTTTTTTCAGTTTTTGTTAGTCTACTTAAATAAACTCTAGTGTGTTGTAAAACAGAAAAGTTTTTGAGAGAGAGAGAGAGTTTGGACACAGAGAATCAGATTGTGTGTGTTATTCACCTCACCATGAGGAGCCTTATATAGGACTACATGGTGTGCACAAAAGGGTAATGCTTAATTACAATCCAATCACTCCTACAATTACAACCTATCAATCACCAATCTATAGGGATAGGCACCTATTACTCATAATCTATTTACATGATTATCCACAAATATTTACAACACTCCCCCTTGGATATTCCATGTCAATAGTATTGCATAGGCTGAGCGCTTCTAAGTTGCCTCGTCAAAAACCTTGCCAAGTAATAAAAGCCCTGTGGGAAAAAAACAATCTTGGTCGAAGGAGAAAAAGAGCACAACGCGCTTGAGTGTGGAGTGGCAGTATCACAGCTTTAGAGATAGGTGAAGTCTTCTTATCAGCACCATAAATAGGTAGTATGTCTACGAGAGGGATGCATTAGAGTTGCTACACCAAAACCTTGCCCGGTAAACCCAGTGGGAGAAACCCGTGGTCGAAGGGAAAAGATGAGCAAATGCATATATGTCAAATCAAAGCATCTTCAGGATGTACTATAATTGGGGTGACCATGCTAAAGATGTGCCTCGTTAAAACCTTGCCAGGTAACAAAACCCAGTGGGACAAAATAACCCTGGACGAAGGACAAAAAGAGTACACGATGGTCAAGTGGGTATGCTTCAAGATACTCCCCCTGATTTCGACTCCCCTGAAAATTACATGTTAGGTAATTCAGATAGTTTACGTAGACCAATACCTTGAACATGCTTCTGGAATGAGAGTTTGGTAAAGAGGTCTGCACAATTGTCTTCAAATCAAATATGCTTAACTTCAATCTTCTGATGCTCCTGTTGTTGCTAATTGAAGGAGAACTTCGATACAATATGTTTGGTGTTGTCTCCTTTGATGAAACTCATCTTTATCTGCTCTATGTAAGCAGCATTATCCTCGTAGATAATGGTTGGTTCATCAGTGGTGGAATGCAGTCCACATGTGCTTTGAACATGCTTTGTAACGCTTTTAGCCATGTACATTCACATACTGCTTCGTGAAGAGCTAGTATCTCAGCATGATTCTAAGAGGTAGCAACAACTGTCTATTTCGTAGACCTCCAAGAAATTGCAGTATTCCCAATGGTAAAGACATAACCAATCTGGGAACATGCATGCCTTGTGCGGGTCTGATAGATAGTCTATATCAACATATCCAACAAGGCGAGCATCATTCTGAGGATCAAGGGGGTTTGATCCATTCCTTGATGCATAGGGATAGAATAAGCCCATATCCGCTGTACCTCTAAGGTGGCGAAAAATGTCTTTTATGCCATTCCGGTGGCTGCGTGTTGGCGCAGAGCTATATCTAGCTAACAAGTTCACATCGAATGAGATGTCTTGTCTAGGGAATTAAGCCAAGTACAATAATGCGCCTATTGCACTTAGATATGGGCCTTCTGGCACCAATATCTCTTCGTTATCATCTGCAGGACGATACGGTTCTCTCTAGACTTTAGACGACCATGGGTGTGCTTGCTTTTATCCTCATTAAAGCATCTTAACATCTTCTGGATGTAATTTGGTTGATGGACCAAAATTTCATCTGCACTGTGCTCGGGCTCCAGGTCGAGACAATAATTTGTTCTCCCAAGGCCTTTCATCTCAAATTCCAACTTCAGGTGCTTTGCGGTTTCCTTGATCTCTTCAGGAGTATCGATCAAATTCATGTCATTGACATAGACCGCCACAATTCCAAACTAGGAACTTGTTTCCTTAATAAACACGCATGGGCATAGTTTATTATTCACATATCCCATCCCGATTAAATATTCACTTAGACGGTTATACCACCTCCGTCTGGATTGTTTCAATCCATAAAGTGAACGCCTCAAAACTAATGAAGAGCGTGTTCCGTGGTCTAGAACTATTTGCATCGGGTATCATAAGTCCTTTAGGAACTTTCATGTATATCTCTGTATCGTGATCCCCATAGAGATAAGTACGACCACATTCATAAGCTGCATATTTAGTTTTTCGGAAACTACCAAACTGATAAGGTAGTGGAACGTTATGACGTCCATTACGAGAGAATACGTCTCCTCGTAATCAACCACAGGGCGTTGAGAAAATTATTGCGCCACTAGACGAGTCTTGTGTATCACAATCTCGTTTTTCTCATTACGCTTCCTTACAAATACCCATTTAAATTCTACGGGTTTAACATGGGGAGGTGTAGGAACAACAGGTCCAAACACCTTTCTCTTTGTCAAGGAATCTATTTTGACCTGTATTGCTTATTTCCTTGTTAGCCAGTCGTCTTTTCATTGATATTGATCAACAAAGCAAGGTTCGAGGTCATCGCTTATTATATTTTCGGTGGCCACCGCAAATACTAATATATCATTGATGATGATCATATTCCAATTCCAAATCTCACTAAATTTACCGAGATTTCTCTATTCTCGGGAGTGGGTTCAAATGTTGGAGCGTCCCCCAACATAGTCTCTTCTAGGACATACCCATAATCCGGATTTATCTCGTGAGATGAATCGGTTTGAGATTGCGATGTCAAGAGGATTCGTTTGTGCCAAGTTTTACCCTCTTCTGGGGATAAGAATCCTTCGAACCTAATGGTCTACCTCACTTCTGGGCAGGGACATATGACTGGTTAGCCGCCATGGTCGTACCTCATCCATCTGGGACGACACATCCTACAGGGACGTCTATCCTTGCAGGCACATTTGCAGCAGGTATATATGATCTCGTCACTTTAGCTAGATCAGAGAAAACGTCTGGCATATTTTGGGCTACACTCTGTAGATCTAGAATTCTCCGCACTTCATTATCACATTGTGCGGTTCGGGGATCAAGATGAGACATAGTGGGGACATTCCACGTCAATTCACGTCGTTCATCAGGAACGGTAACGTTCTTATCTCCCCCTAACGGCGGGAAGACTGTCTCATCAAAGTGACAATCCGCAAATCTAGCGGTAAAGAGATCGCCTATCAAGGGCTCTAAAGAGCACATAATGGATGGGATTCATAATCGACATGTATGCCCATCGTTTGTTGAGGACCCAATTTTGTACGTTGTGACGGCACAATTGGCACGAGGACTGCATACCAAATGCGCGTAAGTGCGAAACATCAGGTTCGTACCCAGTCACCAACTGTAACGCGGAGTAAGGGGTAGCAGTGGGCCTCAACGGGACCAACATAGCTGCATGCAAGATTGCATAGCCCCACACAAAAACTAGGAGCTTGGTGCGCATTACCAAGATTCTATTTGCGAGACCATCTTGGGTGTGAACATAGGGAACTATATGTTCAGCATCAATCCCAAGGGATATGCAATAATCATCGAAAGACTTCGATGTAAACTCTCCGGTATTATCAAGTCTTATAGACTTTATGGGATAATCCGAGTGGTGAACCCTCAATTTCATGATCTGGGTGAGAGTTTAGCAAAAGCAGTATTTTCTTGTGGACAATAGTGTAACATGTGATCACTTTGTCGATACATCAACCAAAACCATTAATATTTAACTGGTCCACATGGTGGTTGGATATGTCCACAAATTTCCCTTGCATTCTGTGCAGAAAAATGGTGGTGTATGTACTAGTCTTTGCATATGATGGTCTAGTATAGCATAGCGTGTCATTATATACGACCCTTATTCAGAAGGGGTGCACCTGCAATGAATTGAGGATACGGTGCATCATACTTTGACCTGGGTTTCCCAAACGGTCATGCCATAGCAAGTAGTTGCTTGAATTAGTTAGCTTCTAGCTAACAGATCTCAATTTCTCCAATGTACGCTTCTGGCCACACACTTTGGAGGTTATGCAAAGATATTACACTCATTTTTCTCAGTGGTTTCAGTGTGATAACCGTTGGTTCGAATATCCTTAATACTCAATAACGTTCTTCTGGAACGTGGAGATTATAAGGCCTCATTAATGGTAGGTTCAGTACCATTGGACAACATATAGTGGGTTTTGCCATAGCCCTCTATCAGGTTGGATTGCCCTGATACGGTTGTCACAGAGGTATGAATAGACAATAAGTTTGAAAAACATCTCCGATCTGGGAGTATGGTGTGTGTAATAGCACTTTTAACCAGACAACAAACTTCCCCACAGAATATGCCTATTCATTTATTTAATTCAATGGATCACATGTATGAATAAGTTTATTGAATTAAATATATTCGAACATAACCACATTTCTATAATCCAAAATAATTGAAAACATAAATCACCAAAATCCGAAGATGTTTCATTCATTAAGATGAAATAGATATGGCACAAGGGGCCAATTATACCCATGTCTTCGAGTTCTAATCATCGGTATTCGGTATGTTCAATAACTGCCTGAAAATCCATGATCTCTAGTGTGGAATCAATAGAAAATGACCCTTTAATAAAGTTGGTATTTCGAGTTCCGCGACCGGCGTAATACTCATCTACTGCTTCGGCTATCGCACAACAGGTGCGGAACCAACAGTCAATTCCTCCACATCGATAACAAAGATCATGCTGATTCTGGTGGCGACGGGCAGGACCAGTGTTCCTTTCAACTCAAGCTTGTTGAGTTAGGGCATCACGGTTCCTACAACGTGGGCCTTGGCCACGTGGAGCTGGATTACATGCACCTTGGCCTTTTGGGACTTGGCCACGTGGCTGATGGTCATATGGGTTATTTTGTTCTGCCAATCATGTCTTGCTTCAAGCAAGAAAATGGTCATCTGATGGTGAAAGTGCTCTTCCAGAGCCCAAAGAGTCTATGTATCCTCTTAATCGGGTACTTAACTTAGAGTGCTCTCTCCATATGTTTCTTTATGAACATTATGGCACTCGCCTCAAAAGCCTCAGTGACGACATTGTCAATATCGATTGTTGATCTCATCTTCTTTGCAGTCAGATGAATTTTCACATCTTGAGTTCACTTTAGATAGTTTCTTTTGGAGATCCAAAGCAACAAAGTCAAACATGTTGAGATTTGACATTTCTTACAGGAAAGGAACAAATAATATTAGTGCTTCGGGTAATATCATCCATAAGCAAGTAATGTGAACTTCAGGTTCTATAACGTGGTATGAAAAATCGGATTAGACATGTAAAATCTACTGGTTTTATCATGTGTGGTGAATTTATGAAGGAAACTTCAAGTTTCTTAAATCGCATTATCGAAACTACAAGTTCGATTTATTTATGAACTACGGGTTCATTTAGAACTTCTAGTTCATTAGGTACCTGCATTTTCTACACATATATTCTAGTGCGAAAATTCAGACAAGTAACACAATAATATTGAATTGAGCAAATTGAAATAATCTCACAAATTTGGATAAATAAAAATCACAAATCAATTGAGATGTTAATTGCATGCTACTAATTTAACAGATTAATTATCACACAATTATGTGAATAAATGCTTCTGGCAATTAATTACACATATTAGATATGGTGAATTTATTTACAATATGATTTACAATATGAAATCATTTTTATTTTGATTCTGCTGGACCAAAGAAGGAGTGGGCTTGATAGTGAAGCCTATCGGGCTTAGTCTGCAGGCTTGTGACCCGGGCTTTCATGCGTAAGTCAAATGGTGTGTGAGGCATGTTGGGCTGCTTGGTCCCACGGAGGGAGAGTGGGCCTGCTGGGCTCAGGCTGGTCTGCCAAGGAATGAAAAATTATTACTCAACCCTTTCGGTATGATTTACAATATGAAATCATTTTTATTTTGATTCTGCTGGACCAAAGAAGGAGTGGGCTTGATAGTGAAGCCTATCGGGCTTAGTCTGCAGGCTTGTGACCCGGGCTTTCATGCGTAAGTCAAATGGTGTGTGAGGCATGTTGGGCTGCTTGGTCCCACGGAGGGAGAGTGGGCCTGCTGGGCTCAGGCTGGTCTGCCAAGGAATGAAAAATTATTACTCAACCCTTTCGGTAACTCCAATTGAACACGACCAGGTAAGGAAGGATGAGGTTTAGGTGGAGCGAGGCTCACTTAAGTACACAGCCTCATTTGAACCTTACCTAGACATCGCATCCAACTGGATGAGCCTACTTTGAGAAGATTCATAACTTTTGTCATGGTAACATGTAGTGAGCTGCTATTCTGGCCTTGCAACTTGGGCCTGAGCTTCTGGCTCGAATTTGTTGTTATGACTTTGGGCTTGATTTGAGCTTCTGACTCAGCCTCTATTAATATTCACAATTATAACATAACCAAATTCAATATATGTTATTAAATCGTAACATAAATATATTAATGCAGCGGTTATATACCTAAGGAAATGGGTTCAAATCCCATTAATGCTTTTGACATTACGTACAGGTAAATAAATTTGGCAAATGCTTCTGGCATAATGTTTATGTAATCACGTAATAATTTAGCCAATAATGCTTCTAGCATAAGGAATTATAATGGCATAATTCAAATTAGTGTAACCAAAAATTAAGCCCATAATTCTTCTATCATAATTCATGTAATAATTCAGAATTGTCTCAATGTGATAATGAAGTGATTGTGGTAATGAGCATAAATTACTATGGTAATTGCTTTAGGATAAAATCAATCAAAATCAAATCATAGGATGAATCAATTGATCAATCACCAATTATATGGAGTTGAATCTGCTTATGGCAGTATTAATATTAAATGGTGTTGATAAATTCCAGCTAGCCATAGTGGCATAGTGGACAATGTGCTAGGCTAATGCATGATGTGGCTGGGTTCGAATACCAGGAGCAGCAAAATCTCTTTTCTTTTTGCTTGTTTTTTAATTGGTATGCACTATATGGTACTACTGGACCAAATGCTTCAAATCCAAGAATCCTAACCCTTTTTTTTTCTTTTCCAACCAAACAATCCAAAGCCAAATAAACCAAGACACATAAACGAATATATATAAATATGTATGTACCAAATATTCGGGTTCATGCATCATGGTGATTGTTCATATTCAATCATTAGGCTCAATAAACATGAATATGAAATTAGATTTTGGAGAACATTACTTGATGAAGAACGGATGAATCTTCAGCTTATGTGTGCAGAACTGAGAAGGTTGTCTTCTCAGCCAATCCAAGAACTATTCACCTCTTCTGGTAGGAAATCCCGAATCTCAAAGCTATTCGATCCAAATCTTAGAGCTAGTCGTGAACACGGAGCAGATTCTCTTCTGAACAGCTGCCACTTCAAATGGTGTACAGGTCTCAAAACGACTCTAATATGGCTGAAATTTTGAGGTCAAAGAGAAGAGGCAGAGACGAACAACTTTGATGAAGGAAAGTTTTTGATCTGAGGTCCCGATCAAGAGGTTTCGGGGCGTGCAAACAGGCTGCAGCAGGGGGATTTTTTTTTTCTGGCTAGAGCTTGGGTTAGAGCTTCGTGCTGATAACGTGTTGTAAAACAGAAAAGTTTTTGAGAGAGAGAGAGAGTTTGGACACAGAGAATCAGATTGTGTGTGTTATTCACCTCACCATGAGGAGCCTTATATAGGACTACATGGTGTGCACAAAAGGGTAATGCTTAATTACAATCCAATCACTCCTACAATTACAACCTATCAATCACCAATCTATAGGGATAGGCACCTATTACTCATAATCTATTTACATGATTATCCACAAATATTTACAACATAGTGTTATTTTGGAATAAAGTCTAGTGTTATTTTTGGTAATGGTTAGATTTCCCAGGCCCAAAAAACCTGCTCTAATCTTAACTATATCAACTCATTTCTCAGGTTATTGTGATTGAGTTGAGACATTCTCGTTAGGAGATACCTTAAATATTCCAGTTCCTCCAGACTTGCCAGTTTATTAAAGTATTTTCTGTTTCCTTGAGAGCAAAGTCTTTAAAATATACTTGTCAGATGTCTTGCTTTGTATAAGATATTTGATCTGCTATTTTGCAATTTGACCCAATCTCTGAAGTTTCTCAAGCTGCAAAGCGATCATTTCAGGTTAGTTTGCAAATATATCCTCATCTCGTGTTTTTGTGCTTAATGTCAGAAACTGCCCTAAGAAAATCCCTACATTACCACAATAACATTAATCTTAGCTGTTAGAAATTTGTGAGTTCTATCCCTATCTCAACAAAAGAGTAGAAAATTAAGTGTAGTTCTTATATAAACAAAGTTCATAATCTTCAAGTATCTGGCATTGTATCGGATGGAATCCAATTATTTTGAATGTAGAAGAGTCAAATCAACTAGGGAGCTATTGTATGGCCCATGGTAAGATCAATTCTTCCGGCTACTGTTTGATTATTTTTCAGAGTGAATCGGTGCTGATTTAATTCAAAAATATAACATCAGAGCTTACTTGTCCAATTTTATGTTTATGTTTTCATACCCTCATCTGCATTTTTGTTTCCTAGCAAATATTTCTGGACCTCTAGGAACTGGCTAATTAGTTTCTTTTAATATATTTGGTATAACTTGTAGGAAGACTCTCTTGCAAACTCTTCGATACCATGAAAAGAGAGGCAGCTGCTAAGAAGATACAGAAGCACATACGTAGATATCGAGCCAGAACAAATTATAAAAAACTCCATCTCTCAGGGCTCGTCTTGCAAACAGGTTTAAGAGCAATGGCTGCTCGTAATCAATTCAGATTTAGGAAGCAAGCTAAAGCAGCAACCATTCTTCAGGTTGTATATAGAATCTTGCAACTTGTATGTGTTTTATCTTTTTTGGCATGAATGCCGAATGAGGGCAAAAATTGCAAGGAAGGAACTTAGGAAGCTCAAAATGGTCAGTATTAAACTTGTCTCTCTACATGTCTATTTTTGTGAAATAATCATCAGTTCATAGTTCAGTAGCCAAATGGAGAAGAATATATCAATTTCAGTGCCTACGTACAGTATTGGGATATGCTACATAATTGAAGAAGAATATCAACATTACATGCTTCGATTTAAAGATAATGGGTATTTATAAAATGGTGATAGCATTATACAGGCCTTTATAAGAAGCAAAAATTTGAAAAGACAGTATGGACTACAGTGAATTAGATTAGCCCTTTTACTTTTACATAGATATGTATGTCTAGTTCAACTGATGATTCAAACGGATGTACTGATCATTGTCATGAGTATATTTTTTTGCATATTTTCTCTATCTAGATAGAATTTGTAAAATGCTTTCTCATGTCCCTTTTCTTCATTTGTGATATTCGCATTATCTCCAAAATTTCTGCAATTTTCTGCAGGAAGCAAGGGAAACAGGTGCTCTTAAAGAAGCGAAAGACAAGTTAACAAAACAAGTGGAGGAACTAACTTGGCGTCTACAGTTGGAAAAACGTTTAAGGGTATTTTCTTTGTCTTGCAATGTGTGGGATTTCCACCTGTACCTTCACTGCTGATGAGTCTCATAGATTCTAATTAGGGGTTTTCATGAAGATTTCATCATGCTAAAGTACATTTCCTTCCTGCAGACTGACCTAGAAGAAGCAAAAGCACAAGAGATAACAAAATTGCAGAACTCAATGCAAGAAATGCAGAATAAAGTTGAAGAAGCAAATGCAAAAATTGTCAAGGAACGAGAGGAGGCTGCAAAGAAACCTATTGAAGAAGCAACTCCTGTTATTCAAGAAACCCAAGTTCTCGTTGAGGACACCAAAAAAATTGATTCTCTAACAGCAAAAGTGGAGAATTTAAAGGTATGAAGTTCAACCCAATAAGAAGCCCTTGCAATTCTATCTCACATAATATCTCTGCTCTCTAATGGCCATAATATCACGTATAACTTGTGATAAGAGTCAGTTTTCACTAGTCACTATCGTGAACATGAAAACAAAGAGAAGAGGCAGTGGCTGAATTCTAATAAAACCAATAATTCAGGTTTGCAATGTTTTCATACTTACAGACACAAACCTAATTGAAACACCTAAACTAACCCCAACTCCTAATGATACTAAACTAACATAACAGTTAATTGGCATAATGGAACAAGGATGTTGAAGAAATTTATAAAAGTGCTTACGAAATAATTCTGAATCAAATTGGGGGATAGAATATGCTAGAATGTAGTCATTTATTGTTCATATGCATGGCATTAGATCATGATCATTATAGTAAGGCTGGTGTTTCTGTTTTGTGTTGGGACTGGGTACATTTGTTTCTTCTTTTGCTTAAGATTACATCATAAAAACATACACAGTATTTTGCATCTTATATTCGTAGATTACTCTTAGTCCAGGCTTTGCTCATGGATTGCTACTTTTCCTATACCAGGTTTGCTTAAAGCATGTTCAATTTATGTATTTGCAGTGTGCCTCTTGTATTAATTAACATAACATTTTGTGTACATTGGGATTTCTCCATTTTGTTATTGCGTGCTCATTGGATAATTATCAGGTAGCTCAAGACTACATAATGAAGGTTTGATGTTGGATAAGGAGTCCAGAAGTTCAAAGCGGGCGACAAAGTTGTAGCATTTCACCATGTGAGGAGAGCCTCTGCTTCAGAATTGGAATGAATAGAAGTAGTAGAAGAAAAAGCTAACAACTGAAGCTGCTCAAGGGACAAGGTTGTGTTAACTACTTGTTTCTATGTACTTATTATGTTAAGATAATGTATTGATGACTTGTACATTTGGAGTTGTTAATATGAAAAGATCAATATATATATATGAAACTGTTTCTTTGCCAATGGCACTTGTGTCTATATCTTATCATGTCAAGATTGGAGGTGTTAGTTGATGGGCATAAGAACAAAAACAAGCTGAAATCCGAATCAACATCAAACAACAAAATTCAAGCAAATGTCTGTTGTCTGAAGTCACCATAAACCACATATGAAGCAGGCTAACTATAGTCCTTATGCTAATCAGACAACAGAAAGACTCAAGAAAGTTCACGCCTCTATATATTCAAACGACATATTTCTGTCATTTTAGTCAACAAGAAACAATGGAACTTTATGAATATATGTTGTTCGTAATTGAGTCACACAACAGAAAAACCCAAGAAAGAGCAGACCTCTACATATTCAAACGACATATTTCTGTCATTTTAGTAAAAAAGAAACAACAGAACATAACAAATATATGTTGTCCACAATTGATTCACACAACAGAAAAATCCAACATATTTCAAATCTCCATATATTCACACAACAGATTTCTGTCGTCTTAATGAAATACATACGATAGAGTTTTATGAAAAGATGTTGTGCAGAAACCTTTAGGACAACATGAAACTGTCGTCTTGTTACAGCTGTAACAACAGAAAGTCATAATTTGCTATATTTGGACATAATCAGACAACAGATTATTGGCCGGCCTATGTTGTTTGAGTGAAATATAGATCACGGGTAATATCTGTCGTCTGAAGGCCTAAGAGATATCAGGCTACTAGACAACAGAAATTTTCTGAATCAGACGACAGTCCTTGGCTGTTGTCTGATGAGTTTATTGACATAGTGCATGCCGACATCAAGCAACGTATCAAGGAGAGTCCGGAGAAGGATTCCGTGGCGCAATCCATTTTGAAAATGGTGAAGGAAGGGAAGAACCGTCGGTTTTGGATGGAGGATGGCATATTGATGGCCAAAGGAGGACGAGTGTTTGTTCCGCGAGCTGACGGATTGCGAAGAATGCTCATGAGGGAGTGTCACGACACCCTGTGGGCAGGTCACCCTAGATGGCAGAGAACTCATGCACTCCTCAAGCAGGGTTACTATTGGCCCCAGATGCGAGACGATGTCACGGAATACACCAAGACTTGCTTAACATGCCAGCAAGACAAGATTGAATGCCAAAAGACTCCAGGGCTGTTGGAACCACTGTCTATACCGACTCGCCCGTGGGAAAGTGTCTCCCTTGACTTTATTACTAACCTCCCGAAGGTAGGAGACTTATCAGGCATCCTAGTGGTGGTTGACAGGTTTTCGAAGTATGCCACCTTTGTGCCAATCCCAAAGTATTGTTCGGCGGAAGACACAGCAAGCCTCTTCTTCAAGCATGTGGTAAAGTGTTGGGGTGTGCCTCAGAACATTGTCAGCGACCGTGACACTAGGTTCACGGGGACATTCTACACCGAGCTATTCAAGTTGCTTGGGTCTGAGCTCAACATATCTTCAAGTTATCACCCACAGACTGATGGGCAGACAGAAAGGTTCAACAGGATGTTGGAGGAATACTTGCGCCATTTCGTTCATGCCAATCAACAAAATTGGGCACAATTGCTCGATGTTGCACAATTTTGTTTCAACTCGAAGAAGTGCTCATCCACCAACAAGAGTGCTTTTGAAATTTTCACTGGCCAACAGCCTCTCTTGCCTCACACTGTACAAGAAGTCTACAAAGGGGCGAATCCACGTGCTTTCAACTTCACAACTACGAGATCTCTCAAGCCTACCTAGAGAAAGCGGCGGGGCGAATGAAGAAGTGGGCAGATCAAGGCTGCAAGCCCAGGGAATTTCAAGCAGGGGACATGATCCTTGTCAAGTTGCTCCCGGAACAACTCAGGTTCCTGCGCTCCAGAGACAAGCGACTATTCAGGAAGTATGAAGGACCGCTCCCCATCCTTTCTAAAGTGGGGAAATGCTCCTACAAAGTCGATATTCCCGCCTGGATGAGAGTTCACCCCGTCTTCCACGTCAGCAACCTCAAGCCACACCAGCCAGACCGTGAAGATCAAGCATGCAACAAGCCTGTTCGAGAGCACGTCGACATCAGACCACCCAAGCCAAAAGAAGTGGAGGAGATCCTAGCAGAGAGAATGGTCCGAGTGTCAAGGCGCCCATGCCAGCAGTTCCTGGTCAACTGGAAGGGTCTTGGAGATGAAAAAACCAGTTGGAAGAATGCTGAAGTCCTGAAGACGAAGTTCCATCAGAAGATTGAAGACTTCAAGACCACGGCTTTCGTCGAGAACGCCGACAGCTTAAGTGGGGGAGGATGTTAGGGGCCGCACTTGTAATGCCGCAAGCAACCTTGTCCAGGGTTATTAGTCAAGCGTTTGGTTGGTTTGCTTGCGTGCTAGGGATGTTTTGGTAATTTACAAATTATGTAATTTATTTTATTTTAGCATTAGTCTCCTCGGCCTTTTTCATGTTTCCTCCTGTCATGTTCATGTAAGGCCGATATGCTCTTTGGGGAGGAGTTCCTAGTCGGCATAGTTTGGACTAGTGAACTAGTATAAGTAAGCACATGTACTTTTGCCTCCCTTACCGTCTTACCATCAATAAAAGAGGAATTATTCAATCATCTGTGTCTCGTGAGATTGCCCTTTGATCGATTATTCATTGTTCTTCGTGGTTGCCCAACGTTTATATAATTGTGTTCTTGCTTGTTGCAAGCACTATTTTAATATCGTGTGGCTTTCATTGTTCCTTGCAAGGTACTCACTTGGCTGACTTGCTTGCTAGCAAGTGCCGCACAGTCCGCTTTGCGCATTGCAAAGTTCAGCCTGTGACACACAGGTAAGGCAGAAGGACGTCGGCATCCATAGAAAGAGAAAGAGCGATCGAGCTACAGTAAATTGAGAGGTCTGAACCGAGTCCCCTTGAATAAATACCAATCAGAATACGACGTCGTGTCCACCCTTAATCTTGCTACCCCATTTAATTGTCGTAGCACCCTTCCCAAATATATGCAATGGCAAAGCTTCCGTTGTGTATCCCATAGCCAATGCTAGGTTTTGCTCTGGACACCAATGCCAACGTAAATTGCCGAAATGAATTAATGCAATTGTTTTTAGTAGTGCGGCTTCCATCTCAAAGTTCAAAATTAATGTTGATGGAGCCTTCTTGCCTTATCAAAATTTTGGGGGTATTGGACGAGTTTTCAGAAGAGATGATGGTTCATTATAGCTGGTTTCGCTTATCATGTTCCATTTGCGTCTTCTGCAAAGCAAGTAGAGCTGCTTGCAATTCGAGCTGGCAGATTGGAAGGGGTTTGTCTACAGAGTGACTGCCAAGTTGCTATCCAGCAGGTTGGTTTTTGATGATTCTGATTTAAGCGAAAATGCCAACATCATAGCGAGGGAGTATTCAGAGCACCGCCGTGCACTTGCACCCACAAAAATAAATGGTTAGATTGCATTAAATACACTTTTTGTTTATTAAAAATAAAGTTCATAATAAATATCAATGGTTGAGATTATTTTATAAGGGTTGGTCACTTGCACCGTCGGTGCATAGAATAATTTCCACATCATAGCTGATATTCATAATGGCAGCAAAAAAGTGAAAGACCTGCTCTTTTTGTTTGCTCCTAGAACAGCTAATATGGTAGCTCATAGGTTAACTGCCTTAGCTTATGAATCCAATACCAATCAGGTATGGATAGATCAAGCTCTAGATTGTATAATGGATGCTTTAGACTTTGATGGTAATCATTTGCCTTAATTCAATGGAAACTGCTACTGTTTTACTAAAAAAAAAAAAAAAAAGGTGTGTACATACAACTTATCTCTTTTTTTGTAATTGATTTCCAAAGATTTATTTTCTTAAATTTTGTTTCCTTTGTTAAATAACAATTAATTTTGGGAGATTTAGAGAGATAGTTAATTGAATATAATCACCTTAACTAATATTTATAAATGTTATAACTTATAAATTAATTTCAATATATATATATATATATTAAATATGATCAACAAAAAACAATGAGTCTTGCATTACTTATAATCTTATATAACCATTAAGCCACATTTTGAGGGAAAAAAAAATGTATTTCTTTTTGTTAAAAAAATTAAGGCCCCTTTTAGGCCCATTTCAGCCCTACTTAGCCTTATTCGGAAGGTCAACCCAACCTAGCCCTAGTGGCTTGGGCCTTTCGGGCGAGTAAGGGTTAGCATATTGAAGCCCCGGCCTTAAATTTTGTTGACTTTGACTAGGCCAAGCCCGACCCAACCCTAAGCCCTAAAATTTAGGATATGGCCGGCCCTAGCTCGTCCTATAATGACCCCTAGTCCAAACTTGAGCACCTCAAGTCTTAAAGTCTTCAGTCAGTTCATGAGCCTGATGATGAGTCGATCAATGAGGAGGTGATTGATGTTTACAAGGACAGTGTGTAGAATTGTGATCTAGCTATTAATTCCTATTCTGAACTGCATGTAGCTCTTATGCTTTAGTTTATGGTAGAACATAAGGTTGAAGATATGATCCACTTTTTTTTGTTTTTTTTTTTTTTGGCAATAAGAACCATAAACTGAAAGCAAGGGGAAAAGATCCCAAACAAAACAACAGAACAGGCCAGATCCACACCAAAACAAACGGAGGAGCTGGTAAACCATCAAACAGCAGTAAAATTACTGAGGGGGAAGGTGGACTTGAAGACCTGTGTAAGAATCAAATGTGGACTTGTCACAAATTATCATAATGTATATGATGATTAGCTTGATATCAATCCTAGTTTAACATGGATACAAACTGTAAATCAATACTAGTAACTTAATGAAGCAGTGTATCAATTCATTAAGGATAGTAATCCATTGCTTAGTCTACAAGAAAGGCTACAAGATTGTGATACATTAGGATTCTAATTAGGAGACTTGTTCATTAAGAATTACCTTAATGGAAGGAATCTAAGGGTTAACTATCCTATATAAATAGATGAACTTGGTCCATGTTACCACCACGTTAATTGCATAAGTTCTGTCCATTGAGAAGCAAGTTGGTAAGTAATAGAAGGCCATATTCAGTGATCGAGTTTAGCAGCTGCAAAAGATGGAATCCATGCCTATGATTGCTGAAGGTAGGTCTTGATTCTTGTGTAATTGTTGTCGAGCTTGTATGCATATGATTGTGAGCGTGAATTTATGGTTTTACAATTGGTATCAGTGCATAGGCTCACAAATATGAATTAAGTATTGCTTGACATGAAAAACGTTTTAGAATTTTGCAAAACAAACAAACAAACAAAAAAATTTGTTTTACGGGTTAACAAGCCTTTAGCTTGTTAACAAGCTCTAGGCCCAGTTACAGCAAGCGTAGGCTCCAGGCCCAAACCCGACCAAAACCTCAAGAACAGATGACCGTTGTATTACAACGGTTAGTTTTGATCAAGATGAAGGTCTGGGACTGGATTCGGAAACGCGCGAGATGTTTTCATCTCGAGAAGGGATTCAAAGCCCTAATTGCGCGCTATGAATCAAGAAGCCAATAGAGTCGATTGCTGCATCTAGATATTGAATTCATGCTTCCACTGTGATTTTAGCAGCAAATTGGGGAAAAAACAAAATCATGTTTTTCTGTGAAATTGATTTCGATTCATAGCAAAATTGTTAAGTTTTTTTTATTGTGCTCAAGAACCCTAGTTGCATTCCCGGCATGCGTTAGGCTAGAGTAGATGGTGACCGGATGAAATTTACAATTTCTTGATTGGTCTGTGGTTTCTTGGAATCGAAACAACTTTGGCTGTGCTTGAATATGCATGATGATCGAATTTATTGCTTATATGATATTGTATCTATGATCGTGTGACAATGTATGAAGAATAAGAATCTCCCAAAAGTTTTACACATTGTTGAAATTGACAGATGTGAGAGCTTAATTTTCTTATAAAAACAATGATCTGGGTAGAATATAAAGTTAAAAGCTCATGAGTTTTGTGGTTTTCTGTTGGCATAAGTGAACATGGTGCATAAAGCATCCTTCATTGATGTTGGGAGAAAGCATATGGTATAACAAAACTGAAATTGTGTCTTGTGTTTTAAGACTATGCTTTAGTTTATCTTCCAAAGAAGTGGTCAAGTATGGTCTTAGAATGCAAGACAACAATATGCATGCTTAATGGAAATATATTTGGATACTTAGAAATTTTTCTTCTTTCTAAAGATGTGGATAAATTTATTTGGATAACTTATTTTTGTTAAACATGGCATATTGATAAAGAACTCCGGAATATTATGCTTCTGCTCAAAAGTGATGCTTAATATTGTTTTATGTGTGGACTGACATGAATGCAAGTATGGATTGATTAAGTTTTCTGTATGATCTTGTATTGGACTGTTCTTGTTTTGGTTGCTTAAGTTCATAAAAGACACAGAAAACTTAAAGTTATTTTCTTTACAAATTGAGAACTCACATGAATTTTGTTTTGTTCCTTAGGTAACTCTTACATGAACTTGAACAGTATCTTGATGCTAACTGGAACTAACTATAGAGCTTGGCTAGACTCTGTAGAAAATTATATGGGAATGCATGAAAATATAGATTTTTTCTTTACTGAAGATAAGCCTACAGAGTTGAATGAAAAGAGCACCAAGAAAGAAACTGATCTTTATAAGAAATGGCATAGATCCAATAGGATGGCTAAGAACCTCATCCGTACATCTATGTCTAAGACTGTCAGGGGAAGCATAGAAGAGCCTGAGCTAGCATCAGATTTTCTGGAACTTATAGCTGCTAAGTTTAAAAAGAGTGAAAAAGCAGAAGCAGCTAGGCTAACTAATGAGTTTCATGATTTGAAGTACATTGGTTCAGGGGGAGTTAGAGAGCATATTATGAAGATGATCAATATAAATGGCAGACTCAGGGAGCTCTTGATGGGGGTTAGGGATGAGCAGGTGATGCATTATGCACTGCATTCCCTACCTAATAGTTTTAGTCATCTTAGAACCAGTTACAATTCTCAAAAGGGAAACTGGACTTTAGATGAACTTGTATCCATCTGTGTGGATGAGGAAGCTAGGATCAAGGAAGAAAAGGAACCTGCTATAGCCATAAACCTCATAGAGAAGCCTAAGAAGAAAAAGCCCCAGAACAAGCTCAAGCCTACCAAAGCCATAACTAAGAGTTCAACAACTGCAGTGGCCAAGGAAAACAGGTCATTCAGGTTCAAGTGCTACTTTTGCAAAAGAGTAGGACACATGAAAAAGGACTGCACTGGCTATAAGAACTGGTTAGGTAAAAGGGTAAGATTTTTTCTAATAAAGTTTTTTCTTTAGAAATTAATCTTATAAATGTTGAACCACAGTCTTGGTGGATAGATTCAGACTCACCTATTGATATTACTAATTCCTTGCAGGGATTTATAAGGAGGAGAATCCCAAAAAGTGATGAAGTGAACCTGTGTGTGGGCAATGGCATGAGAGTGGCAGTCAAGGCTATTGGAACCTTAAAGTTCGATTTAGGATTAGGAAAATTGTTAGTTTTGGACAATGTTTTTTTATGTACCTTCCATGACAAGGAATTTGGTTTCAGTTTCTCTTTTAGTCAAATTTGGTTGTAGACTTGTTATTGATAGTAATGGAATTCTTATTTCTAAAAATTATGTTCAAATTGGTTCTGGTGTTATTATGAATGATTATTTACAGTTAAATTGTTCAATGGCTCAACAAGAAATTTTACTTGTTGAAGATAACACAAACAGTACTAGCACTTTAACAGGTGTTAAAAGAACCAAACTAAATGAAAAGTCTGCATTTTTGTGGCATAGAAGGCTTGGCCATGTTTCAAAAGAGAGACTGAGAATTTTGGTTAAAAACAAAATCCTAAATGAACTTGATTTTTCTTATCTAACAGACTGTGTGGAATGCTTTAAGGGAAAAATAACCAATACAAGAAAGAAGACTGCATATAGAAGCTAAAATTTACTAGAACTCATACACACTGATATATGTGGTCCATTTAGGCATCAAACAATCTGTGGGAATGTGTATTTCATCACATTCATTGATGATTTTTTTAGATCCAGTTATGTTTATCTACTCTCAGAAAAGGCACAAGCATTGAAAGCTTTTCAAATCTTTAAGTCTGAAGTAGAAAATCAACTAGAAAAGTAAAGCAAAACAGTTCAGTCAGATAGAGGTGGTGAGTTCTATGGGAAGTACATTGAATCCAGCCAACAAAAGGGTCCATTTGCCTTGTTCTTGCAAGACAATGGAATTAAAGCTCAATACACAACACCTTCTAATCCACAACAGAATGGTGCTGCAGAGAGAAAGAATAGGACTCTTTTGAACATGGTTAGATGCATGATGTGTACAACTGGTTTGCCTAAATTTTTGTGGGGTGAGGCTTTAAAAACTGCAAATTATATTTGCAACAAGACACCTAGCAAAGCTATAGAAAAGACTGCTTTTGAGCTTTGGTGTGGCAAGAAACCTAGTCTTCATCACTGCCATGTTTGGGGATGTCATGCAGAAGCTAGGATTTATAATCCAAGCTTGAATAAATTTGACCCCAAAACTATTAGTTGCTATTTTATTGGCTATCCAAATAAATCTAAAGGCTACAAGTTATATTCTGCTCACTATTCCCCTAGGATTTTTGAAACTCATCAAGTAAAATTCCCAAGTGAAAAAGTTCACAATACAAACTTTGAGGATTTAACTTCAGATTTTGAGGAAATTGTGTCAAATGAGAATATAAATGTAGCATTGCCTTTAGAACAAGAACCATTAGCAACTGAAACTGTTGCAGAAAATCAAGATGCACAAGATCAAGTGCCTAATCAGGAAATGCATCTTGATGATCATCAAGCTTAACCAGAAATTTTACCTGTACCAATCCCTGATGCAGAGATGTACTAGAATCCATGCCACTAGCAATTACGGGCACAACCGTAAGAAACATAGAGAAACTTCTCTAATATTTGGGTTTTTATTGATAACTTGAATCAAAATTACAATCGAAGAGGTGCCTTATATAGGGCTCATAGAATAAACCTAATACAACTAGAAAACAAAAAAAACAATTTATTATAGACTAAAACTAGGAAACCTAATTAAATAAAAATCGGAAATAAAATCCTATATATTAAAGAATAGGGCTAATTACTGTTTAGTACCCTGTGGTTTGGGTCGAACATCAATTCAGTCCCTCAACTTTCAATTTCATCAAAAACACCCCCACACTATCATTTTCTCGTCCAATAGGTCTATCCGTTATGATTCCGTTAATTTATGCCGTTAGCTGCTGACGTGGCGATCCAACTCAGCACAGGTGGGCCCCACATGGAAGTGAAATTCCTAAAATGACCCTGGCCAATCTGAAATGAAAA
Organism: Rosa lucieae; assembly: GCA_024704745.1. Taxonomy (NCBI): domain Eukaryota; kingdom Viridiplantae; phylum Streptophyta; class Magnoliopsida; order Rosales; family Rosaceae; genus Rosa; species Rosa lucieae. Next base: position 17,799,108 of record CM045493.1, on the reverse strand, counting down.
AATCCAAAATAAAGCAACACTTTGCTTTTAGGGAGAGTCGAACCCACGCAAGTGGGTGTGAAAGTGAAAGCCCCAACCATCGGACCACATGCATGGTTCTAGTATATTCCCACAAAATTAATATATATTAATATAACCAACCGGATATGGATTAAATCCAAAATAAATCAACACTTTGCGTTTGGGGAGACTCAAACCCACGCAAGTGGGTGAAAAAGTGCAAGCCCCAACCACCGGACCACATGCTTGGCCCTAATATATTTCCACAAAATTAATATATATTTGTATACCCAACCGGATATGGATTAAATCCAAAATAGAGATATATATTAATTTTTGTTGGAGCATATCAACAATATGCATGTGGTCCGGTGGTTGGGGCTTTCACTTTCACACCCAATTTTGTGGGTTCGAGTCTCCCCAAACGCAAAGTGTTGATTTATTTTGGATTTAATCCATATCCGGTTGGGTATACAATTATATATTAATTTTGTGGGAATATAATTGAACCATGCATGTTGTCCGATGGTTGGGGCTTTCACTTTCACACGCACTTGCGTGGGTTCGAGTCTCCCCAAACGCAAAGTGTTGATTTATTTTGGATTTAATCCATATCCGGTTGGGTATATAAATATATATTAATTTTGTGGGAATATACTAGAACCATGCATGTGGTCCGGTGGTTGGGCCTTTCACTTTCACACCCACTTGCGTGGGTTCAAGTCTCTCTAAAAGCAAAGTGTTGATTTATTTTGGATTTTTTCATTTCAGATTGGCCAGGGTCATTTTAGGAATTTCACTTCCATGTGGGGCCCACCTGTGCTGAGTTGGATCGCCACGTCAGCAGCTAACGGCATAAATTAACGGGAAAATGTCGAATGGACCTATTGGATGAGAAAATGATAGTGTGGGGGTATTTTTGATGAAATTGAAAGTCGAGGGACTAAATTGATGTTCGACCCAAACCACAAGGTACTAAACAGTAATTAGCCCTAAAGAATATTACGCAAACATATATTTGGAATCCCAACCAATATTTCGCTCGAGAATCCTGATATATCCAAAAGAGTAATTTATGATTAATTCCATCATTAAGAAGCCTATTTGAATACCAATTTTCAATATTCAAATCATTCTTCTTAATGTGTAGACGCTTATTTCTTTTCGAGATTCTTTGTTGAAGTTGGCTAAAATCTCGTCCTACATCTGTCTCCTCCACCAGAAAAGAACTCGACCTCGAGTTCTTCTTGTATGCAGCTCGATCGTTAGTAGGAATAAAACATGATAAGCCATCAACTTCAATATTTTCGAAATTAAAAGGTATCACCATGAATCCAATATCGTAGACAAGTTTAGAATAAGCATCTTGAAACTTGAACTCCTCCACCTGAAAAGGAATGGGCATTGACTTCTCCTTGTGTTGATCTTGAACACAATTAGGCATGCATGACATGGATATCGGTGTGATGAATGAATCAGCTTCCGTGTCCTTAATGAGTTTCTCTTCAATCTTCAAAATGGCTTCTTCATGTTCCCTTTCACACACCTCAGGATGGTCATTCTTGATGTTCATCCTTTCAGACTTGATTTTAATTTTGTGTGACTCCCATCGAAATAAATATGTGCTGTCTTTGCAATAACCACCTTTGACGCTTTCATGCCATGATATTCCAAAAAGAACATCAGTGTCATCCATGTCGATCACATGACAAGTAATCTCTTCTTTATAAAATTTTCCCATAGAGAATGGAACTTTACAAACCTCTGTTTCTTGTGCATATTCATCCTCTCCAAATGGAATCCAGTATGGATCACTTAGCTTCCCTATCGATAATTGAAAATAATCCACAAATTTGTTTGCTACAAAGTTCTCTCGTAAACCATTGTCAATTATTACAGAGCATACCTTGTCTTTGATGACACATGTAGTTCGGAAGTCGTCATAATCCGACGTTGTGAATATCCAACGTTCCAAGTTTTTTTTTTTCTCTCTCTTTTTTTTTTTGGATTGATGAGGTTATCCTAGGGCGAATCCCTTGGCATGTTCCTCTTCAACAAAACTTTCTTTGATAGAGACTCTACGACCAGCATCGTTGAGGTTGGTGGTAGTGAACTTCTCCCTTGGATCGTCGTCTGCTAAGAAGCGGGCGATACCCGCTCTGATACCAATTGATGAGGGAAGCGTGAACACGATAGTAAGAGGCTCCGTCAAGCGTCGAAAGCCATATGAGATGAACTATAATCCACTAGCAATTACGGGCACAACCGTAAGAAACATAGAGAAACTTCTCTAATATTTGGGTTTTTATTGATAACTTGAATCAAAATTACAATCGAAGAGGTGCCTTATATAGGGCACATAGAATAAACCTAATACAATTAGAAAACAAAAAGAACAATTTATTATAGACTAAAACTAGGAAAGCTAATTAAATAAAAATCGAAAATAAAATCCTAGATATTAAAGAATATAACGCAAACATATATTTGGAATCTCAATCAAGATTTCGCTCGAGAATCCCAATATATCCAAAAGAGTAATTTATGATTAATTCCATCGTTAAGAAGCCTATTTGAATACCTATTTTCAATATTCAAATCATTCTTCTTAATGTGTAGACGCTTCTTTCTTTTCGAGATTCTTTGTTGAAGTTGGCTAAAATCTCATCCTACATCAAACATAGTGGACATCATTGTTAGGTCCCCCATCAAATCTTTGATCGTATTCAGCTGTGCTTTGAAATGGTGTCATTCAATGGTCTTTTTGAATTGCGATTAGATTGTGGATTTTGATTTTGATTTGTTCATTTCTTTTGGCTTCTAATGCAGTTTTTGTTACATATTTTGGATTGGCTGGGTTATAGTTTGAAAAAGGGTGAGAGCAGTTGTCAGTTTCTGATTATCTGTGGAGGAATTTTGGTTTGTGATTTTAAATCGATTTGATTTGCAGAGGGAGCTAGATTAGTCCGTTTTGTTCTGCTGGAGAAGAAGACAAATTTGGGTTTATTCATGGACTGCAATCTAATTGATTGTTGTGAATTTAATCAAAAATTTTAATTGAGTTGTTTATAAGTTGAATCTGGTTTTTACTTTTGTTGTCTGCTTTTAATTTGCAGGTTGTGCATATTGAAAGGGGAGAGGTTTGAAGTGGAAGCAAAGAAAAGAGGTTTGGTTGTTAGTTTTATTCATCTTTGTTGTTGTTTTGTATATTGTATCGGGTATGCATTTTAGAGAAATGTGAGTGTTTGTTTGAAATTTTCTAAAGTGTTCAGTGAAGTAAAATTGGAAAAATGATATATGAATGTGAAGTTGATAGTGAAATAGTTTATAAGTGAATGAATATAACCAGTGTCATCAAATTTTATTTACTTTGGATACTTTTATATAAATCGTACAATAGATGGCAACAAATTGAAAAGCAATTGAACAAAGTAGCAGTAAGTTATTCAGCAGTTAGAAAGTAGAAAATAGTGAGCACCTTCAATTCTCTAAAGTAGTTTCTTCACTTTCTGCTTATACTCATCACAGTGTATATTCACTTTGAGAACGCAGGTTTGTGAATAGAAAAAAGAGAGGTGAATGTAAGAAGAAAAGAAGTAACATAAAAAACTAGACCAAAGATTCTCGAGAAAAAGTAATATATCTCACTTTGCCCTTTGTACAGAAAGAATTTATAAACAAACCACAAGCATAAAAGAAAGAATATAGGTTGAGAGAGTAGGAAAGACCTGGATCTTGAGTAGATTAAGAGCACGTTTACTTACTTGGAAGGAAAGGGAATGATTACGGGGTAAAAATATTCCTGCCTTTACTAACACATAAAGGAATCGGAATGATTCCAGGTAAAAGAATTTCTGCGTTTACTAACACATGAAGGAATCAGAATGGATGTAGGTCCCACCTCCTTATCAGGAATTGATTTCTGAATACTCAAGAATTCAATTACGAAGGGGGCAGATGGGTTTAGGAATCATTCATCCGGAATCAATACTGATTCCTTTCTTGTCTCATTCCACTTGTCTCCGATTCATGATTATTTTCCATACTGTAATGGTTCCTATTCACGTGATGCATAATTGCATATTCGTTATAGAATCAGAATTTGAACTTTTGAGACTCTTTGCTTTTGGTGATAGGCAAATGGTGAATGGATGTCAATGTATATCAATTTCATAAAAAACTATTTTGTGTTTATCACTTTTCTTTTTTTTTATCTTGGGTTGTGCACACACATTTGATGAAAGTAAACATAAAGGGTAATTGCTAATTTGGATGTTGTAGTAGACAAACAAATCTGTGGAATGGAATGGAAAGAACAGTTTCAAATCTGTGGAGTTACCAATTGTCCCTCTAAAATGCTATAAAGCACTTGTTAGCTAGCTGTTAATTTAGGGTGGAATATTACTGAATTGATTTTAGCATACTTCTACTTTCATAAGCAAATCCACGTATAGCTCTCATGCAATTAGGTTAATCATGCACCTCTGTCCTTAACTATGCGCTTTCACAGATCTAATGGCTCGTCAGGGCAATAAAAAAAATACAAACTCAAGTAACCTATAGACTGCTCTTTATTTCTTCTAACTTGATTTATCATTTGAAATTTGAATGAATTGCTTATGTTTTCTCTTCCATCTTCTTTATTATAATTATATCTGGATTGTGTCAATTGGTTTAACAATAATTATTGACGGTAATGCCTAATAACTCTTTGAAGGAAAATTGTGGAACAAGTGGTTGATTATCTAATGGGTGATCTAAGCACAAGTTAGTGTTCTGTTGGGTAAGCATTTCTATATGTTCCTTTTATTTTGTATTTTGCCTTCAACACTGCTAGAGTATGTGTGCATCATCTAGCTCTTTCTGGTGTATAAATTGTTACAGCATTTTGGAGTCAACCTTCTTGCTTGGTCATATCGTTAGTAAATGTTTGGAATGATCTGCCAGAAGAAATTTAGGGCTTGACACAGTCTAAAAGCCATGAGAGTAGATGATGTGTACACAAAAGATAGGATGGTTTTCAATCCATTCTCGACAAGTTTCTAAAATTTTGATTTGTTTTAGTTTTTCCCCGTTCTCTTATTTTTACTAAAACCTATCTTCATTTGATTATGTACAGCTCCTTGCTTTCTCTAGCTCATGCCTACTTAACAGTAATCGACTCAGAATAGGTCTTGGTTTGAAAATTATTTTAACTTTTTCTTCATTTTGGCTTATGGTACTATCGGAATTGGTCTACAACTCATTTGCAAATATTCTTCTAATATTTGTTGTTCTTTAGTTTATGGTGCTGCTTTGTGCACTTATTAATTTCATTTTTTTGTCAAGTGCTCTCATTCGGTTTTGTTTATTGTGGCATAGTTCTCATTGTATGTTGTCTGTTGTGAATCCCGATGAAGAGATCATTTACTTCATGGATCCGTTAAAGAGGCACCACATAACTGGTGAATGGACAACAATTTTGGATAAGTACATATAATTCATTTCATGGTTTGATGAATATAATCTTCATATATCATATATACTATGGTTTTTTTTTTTTTTTTTTTTTTTTTGCAGTAGGATAGAAGAACAAATCTTGTTTACACAGAAATTCACAGAAAAGGATATTGATGAAGTTCAGGCTGAATGGGCAAAGCATGTTATGAAGTTTGCACAAGTGTAGTGCGCACAAAGAGGGTCTGTGGTATATGCGTAGTTAGGGCTAGCTGTTTTTGTGCATATTGACATTGAATGCATAGCTAGATTATGGAGGGTTTTTTTGCTTAACTAATGTGATCGACTTTTGCCTTTATCGATCATATTTTGACCTCCTAACAGATTACTCAACTTTTAGGATGGATTGATGGTAATGTTGAATGAATATTGAATTATTGATGTAGTTTGCTGGCTTATTTAAATGAAATGGCTTTTGACTTGTTATAGTTGGATGTTATTATTGTGCTTACCAGTCAACACATGTTTTTCAATATAGATATAGTTGAATGTTGTGGTTACAATACAACTCATACAACATAAATATCGAAAGAAGCTAACGTACCAAACATCAGACAACAGAAAGGCCTAGTTATAAGACAACTCATACAACATAAAAATCAAATCAAGCTGACGTTGAACAAAGCATCAAACAACAGATATCTGTGGTTATAAGACAACTGAAACAACATAAATAACCAAGAAACTGATACTATACCTGACATCAAACAACAGAATTTAACCAAATATTTGTTATCTGAAACAACAGAAGACCACAGAAGAAACAGGCCATCTATATTCCTTATGACAACCAGACAACAGAAACCACAAAATCCATTGCTCAAAGTTAATTACCACAAAAAAACGTACAAACTAATGTTGTTAAAGCAAACTCAGAACGACAGTAAATTTTCAAACTATTGTTTATAGTGTTGTACATCGACATATATTTGTGGTGTGAAACTCGGTCAGACAACAGCATAGCTCAAGAATCTCTTTACTCGCACGATTTAATTTATGTCGTTTGAATAAAAGAGAAACAATAGAACATAATAAATATATGTTGTCCACAATTGATTCACACAACAGAAAATAACCAAGATAGATCAAAACTCTATATATTCACACCACAGATTTCTATCATGTTAACTAAATACATACGATAGAGTTTTATGAATGGATGTTGTCCAGAATCTTTTATAACAACATATTTCTGTCGTTTGATTACATATTCAACCTCAGAAAATCATAATTCCGCATATCTCGACACAATCAGACAACAGATTATTGGTCGGCCTATGTTGTTTGAGTGAAATATAGATCACGGGTAATATTTGTCATCTGAATGCCGAAGAGATATCAGGCTACTAGACAACATAAATTTTCTGAATCAGACATAGTGATTATATCATTCCCAAGCACCCTTGACAATATGATCTGATGATCTTTTACTTTGGTGGAGGTGTTTCAATATCTGCCATGGATTTTCTATCTACCACTAGTACTTTATATGCAAAGGAAAAGTTTTTTTTTTTTTTAGTATTGCATGGACTGTGGATCTTGATCTGTTTGCCTTCATCCATGGGTGGCAAATGGCAATGAGGTTCATAATTATAATGAATGAGAGGTTCATAATTATAATGAATGAGTTGTTGCACAACTGGATGAGTGCAGGTGTAAAACTATTAGTGTTTGGTACAGGAACATACCATTTGCACGAGAGAAACACTACCTTTAAACCTGAACAACGTGCATTGTTTTGACTGTAGATTGAATATGGTATTTGTTCTTATAAAACTACTAGCATACTTGTGCTCTTATCTGCCTCTTACATTCAATGTTTACTGTTTTTGAATAATTCTAGATCCATGAAGGTGCATTTGGTTCTATTGGTGATGATTAGTCACTTCTTAAATACTTGGAATCTCTGGGACAATATCAGTAACAAGCATGTCTGTAGTTGGTCTCATGAAAACTTGTACAGATTTATACTTTATGTTTTGAAAGTCCATTTTATTCATTCATATCCATCATAAATACTTATGTTTTACTGATGACACTTAAATGATTGAGAGTTGTGATAAATATTAGCCATTCTTTCATCAACCTAGAAGACACGTACGTAATTGATTTCGGATATTGTACACCCGGCCTTCTGGAAATATACCTAGATGCATTTATGCTTTTGTTTATCTAGTTCAGGCTTTTGGTAGCATAAGCTTCTAGCTAGCTGCTGCTTTGTTATATAATTGAAGATTGTTAGCTGCTGCTTTGTTATTTATTTCTTCAAGGTTGTATATATTTAACATTTTGACTCTGTAAAATTTGTCATATAGGTAGGGCTTTAAAGCATCAATTCAATCTTGGTAAGCTCCTGTTTCTTCCTAGTCAGGCTTGGTGAGCAAGTTCTGTTTTAATCTTGAAGTCGAGGAAGATTAAAACAGAAGTGTCTGTTTCTTCCTTGTAAAGCTTAATCATCTTGTAAACTTTGGTAGAAGCTTCATTCCTTTTGTAACATTCATGAGAAAAATTAAAATGTATCCCTTTTGTATAAACTTCATTCATTTTTGTATAAGCTTTATTTATTTTTTTTGTATAGCTTTTATCCATAAATAAATAAAAAATTGACATGCATATTTGCATGCCAAAAATTTTTTTATTCATAAATAACACTTTTGAGACGGCGTTTTTGTCGTCGCAAATGACTTTTGGCGACGGCAAATGACTCTGGTAGCAGTTGGTGGCGTCACTCTTGGTATTGGCGACGACATTTTTCAGTCGCATGATTCTTGCGACGGCAAAATGTTTGTCGTCGCTAATACTCTTACGACGGCGCATTTGCCGTAGCAAATAGCATTGGCGACGCCACCAACGGCGACAGAAGCTTTGTCGTCGCCTAGCCATCGCCAAAAGTCATTTGCGACGGCAAATGAAGTTTTAGCGACTGCATTGCGCCGTGGCCATTGCAATTTTTTTTTGTAGTGTGCAATAGGGACTTTATCAAGGTTTCAATCTAATCCAGGCCATGAGCATTGGGTAGCTGGGAAGAAAGTGTTGAGATACCTGCAGAGAACCAAGAATTACATGCTAGTGTATAGGCAAGTGGAGGATCTGAAACTTGTTCGATTTTCAGATTCTGATTTTGCTGGAAATTATCCAGACTCCAAGAAGTCGACTTGTGGATATGTGTTCATGCTTGCAGGAGGTGCTATTGCTTGGAAGACCATAAAACAAACACTTGTTTCAACTTCCACCATGCAAGCTGAATTTATTGCAGTGTATGAGACTGTGTGTGAAGGACTTTGGATCAGGAATTTTTTGATGCAGACCAAAGTGTTAAGTCACTTTGTGGCAGTTACACTTGTAATTTATTGTGATAATGAAGCAGCTATTTTCTTTAGCAAGAACAGTAAAAAATCAAATAATTCTAAACACATTGATTTAAAGTATTACAGTGTTAGAGAAAGGGTAAAGCATGGTGAGATAGCTGTTTTGAGTATTGACACAAATTCACAGCTAGCAGATCCTTTCACCAAGGCATTGTCAGTGACTGCATTCCAGAAACATACAGCAAACATTGGAGTTTTGGCTAGCTTAGATGTTTAAATTCAGTGAGAGGTAGTCCAGTTGGAGCATTTTAAAATTCTGAAGTTTTTTGAGTTCTTGTGTTTTCAGTTGTGATCTTTTAGTTTTGTTTATCACAACTTATTTGTAATGATAGTTTAAAGTTATCAATGAAATTTTGAGGTATTTCCAAATATGGTTTTGCTGCAGCTTCATTGTTTTATTTTGGAAATTATCATCTTGTTTTTTGAATATCATACTTGCTATCAGATGGCTTAAATCATGTATAGCATGATGTTAAGGTTTAAGCAATAATTTTAAAACATCAGTATTTAGTAAATTTGCTTGAGTTTCTTATTTAAGAAACATAAAGTAGGACCTGGTATATGCCTTCTTGTTGATACACATTAGCATAGATCGTATCACTTCTGGATTGACATATGCAGATTGCAGGAGCTTGTGTCTGTGGTTTTGAAACCCTGCATTTTTGTTAAAATGTATACTGTTTCTTGCTCTGCATAAGTAACTGTGATCTGACCATGTTGGAATGGATTTTTTATTCAAGTTTGTTATCTAACACGCACTTCGGTAAGTTAAATTAGTTTTGATATTATCTGGTGCAAATTATCAAGTATAATATGTGTCAGTCCAAGAGGGAGATTGTAAGAATCAAATGTGGACTTGTCACAAATTATCATAATGTATATGATGATTAGCTTGATATCAATCCTAGTTTAACATGGATACAAACTGTAAATCAATACTAGTAACTTAATGAAGCAGTGTATCAATTCATTAAGGATAGTAATCCATTGCTTAGTCTACAAGAAAGGCTACAAGATTGTGATACATTAGGATTCTAATTAGGAGACTTATTCATTAAGAATTACCTTAATGGAAGGAATCTAAGGGTTAACTATCCTATATAAATAGATGAACTTGGTCCATGTTACCACCACGTTAATTGCATAAGTTCTGTCCATTGAGAAGCAAGTTGGTAAGTAATAGAAGGCCATATTCAGTGATCGAGTTTAGCAGCTGCAAAAGATGGAATCCATGCCTGTGATTGCTGAAGGTAAGTCTTGATTCTTGTGTAATTGTTGTCGAGCTTGTATGCATATGAGTGAGCGTGAATTTATGGTTTTACAACCTGAACAAAACCTCATCTGGTCAAGTGGATCCATGCACTGCACATCATCTCAACAAGACCTGGTTAACCTTCAATCATCCATACATACTTCTTTCACATCATTGAATGTCCTCGGATCCCACAAGATCAATCGGAAGGAAATGACATGCATAGGTCGCACTCAGTTATTTTACTTTTTCATTGTTATGGTTATTCAATTGTTAATTAAATAAGGAAAAATGTATATCATTTCACGATCATTATTGTGTAAGATTATTTGGACTTATCAATGTTGACTTAAAGAACAAGCAACTTCCTACTCTTGATGCAGAGCAAGCAATCGGACTTGTCTTTGATATTTCAATTAGGATTCCCAGTTCATTGAGGGAACTTACATGATTAATCATACCTCTCTGCATTAGGTTATGTACATGAATCAGGAATGCTGTTCCTATTGCTAATCGGTATAGGAAACCTTTATGGGAAGGTACCTAGACTCGTTGGCCTATATAAGGAACCACTTGGTCCCTGCTCTAGCTATCAACACCAACAAGAGAATACATTGCTCTGCCCATTAGAGAACTCTCATCAAGGATAGCTCAGAGGAGAAGAAACCAAGCACACTGCATTAAGGAAGATCATTTCATCATCATCTGCAATGGCTGCAGCTCCAGGTATGTCTGTGTTCTTAAGTAGAGTACAAGCATGCATATACACATATACTGTTATGATTTGATTTACATTTGGTATCAGAGCCTTTTGTGCTCACTTAAGAATCGACATGATTTTATCAAATTTTATTTTGTTCAAAAAAAAAAAAAAACTTGCTGCAGTTTTGGGCCTTCATTAATTAAAGCCCAAAGTTAATGGTGATAAGATGAAAGCATATGACTTCAACGGCTTTCTTTAAACGTCAGATTTCCAGAAACCAAACTCAAACTTCATCACAACAGACGCGACCCCAAATTGGTTTTCTAGGATTCTTCGATTGGGATTTTAATAGTAGAATTTCCGCCTAAATTCTAAAGCCACAATTAAAATCTTGATCGAGGGATCCTATTGCTAAAGAGTTTGTTTTCATCTTGTTGCCATCGACAAAATTTTGCAGTAGAATTTTGCTCCAAGGTACGCAGCTGTACCAATACCGAAATCCAGAAATTCTTGTTCTTTTACAATCAGTATTATATATGTTTTGGCATATTGAATTGAGTTTAATGATAGCCTTGTTGAGGCCCATTTATATGTGCCTGTTTGCAGGAATTTCTTTGTGGTCTGTTTTGGTTGGGTTTGATATTTTCTCATGTATATGAATACTGTATGATTGTGAATAGCATGTCTCCTCTTTTTGTCTATAAATCACAGTAAATCATTTTGCATAAAACTTAATCAAAACACTTAAAACGTCTTGGTCAAGTTCCAGTTTAAAGAACTTTATATATCGTACTGTCCATAGCAGTCCCATGTAAAGTGCTTTTATTGGACCTTAATATTGGATCAACACATTGTGATATTGATTTCAGGAGCTGAAATCCTTGCTCCATATAGGAGGTTTAAAAGATTATGGCTTCTGAGATTAATATCAGCATATAACAGGGTTCAAGGCTCACCTTAATATGGTAACCTGAACTGTCTTCCTGCCACTCTAGGTGATGACATGTTCTAGATACCAACAGTTGGGTTTCTTGAGCTTTGGGTATATGATTAAGTTATAGAAGTGTCTATATTGTCTTTCTGCCACTCTAGGTAAGGCATGACACATTCATATTAGGCACTGCATCTTTGCCTCTTCAGTTAAAAATTGTTGCTTACTAATAAACTTCTAAACAAGTTTCAGCTTTGAATATGCTTTTTAATTGCAACCAAATGGAAACACTTAATGGTTCAAACTTCAAGAAGTGGAAACAACACCTAGAATTATGTCAAGGGTATAGTGACTATGAGCATGTGTTGAATGAAGATCCTCCAGCAGAATTGACACCCACTAGCACTAGGGACGCTAAGGATAAATATGCACAGTGGCATAAACACAATAGGATGGCCTTGGTCATTATGAAGAGATCTATGTCTGAAGCAGTTAAGGGTGGCATACCAGATGCGAAATTGGCCAGAGAGTACTTTAAAAACATTGAGGAAAAATATCAGATATCAGATAAAGCTGAAACTGGTGCTCTCATGAGTGCTCTTACCGGAATGAAGTTTGATGGGGTAGGAAGCATCAGGGAATAAATTTTGAAAGGAATTGAGATTGCTGCAAAACTGAAGGCCTTAGGGGTTACCATAGATGACCCTTTCCTAGTCCACCTTATTCTAAACTCATTACCTTCTCAACACTCTCAATTAGAGTGCAACTACAATACACAGAAGGAAAAATGGACTGTGAACGAGCTGATCTCTATATGTGTTCAAGAAGAAGACAGAATTAAGAAGAGAAAAGGGGTGGCTGTTCACTTGGTTAATAAGCCACAATTTAAGAAAAAGGCATATAAACCTACCTATTCAGCACCCTCTACCTCAAAGTCAGCAGCTGGATCTTCTTCTGCCGGATCTAACAACCCTAAGAACCAAAAATCAAGCTTTATTAAGTGCTTCTTTTGCCGTAAGCCTGGACATGTTAAGAAAGAATGCAGAGGCTTTAAAGATTGGTTGAGTAAAAAAGGTAAGAAAACTGATTTCCTCGATAAAACTGTTTTTCATTTAGAGTCTAAAATTGTCAGTGTGTCTAGCAGTTCTTGGTGGTTTGATACTACATCCCCTATTCATGTAATTACATCTATGCAGGGTTTTCTAAGAAAGAGGATTCCAAATAAAGATGAGGCTAGGATTAGCTCGGGGAATGGGAACAGAGTAGCTGTGAAGGCCATAGGAGTTGTCAGACTTATTTTTACTACTGGTTTTACTTTGGATTTAGAAAATGTTCTTTGTATTCCTTCTATGCAAAGAAACTTAATTTCTGGTTCTCTTTTAGTCAAGAATCATGGTTGTACTTTCGTTGGCGATAATAAAAGTTTGGATTTCTTTAAAAATTCTGATTTTATTGGTGATGCTTCTTTATTTGATGGTTATTGGCATATGAATTGCAGAAATTCAGTTGAGCTGTTTTTAACACAGAAAACAATTGGTTTTAAGAGACCTAGATTAAATGAAAAATCTGCTTTTCTCTGGCACAAATGGTTGGGGCATATTTCAGAAGAAAGATTAAAAGTTTTAGTAAAACAAAATATCTTGCCTCCTTTAGATTTTTCTGATTTTGGTGTCTGCATAGAGTGTCTTAAGGGGAAATCTACCAATCTTAGAAAGAAAGGTTCAGTTAGGAGTCAAGAGCTATTAGAACTTATACATACTGACATTTGTGGCCATTTTCCTCATAAAACCATCTGCGGAAATCAGTACTTTATTACTTTTATTGATGATTTCTCGAGATATTGTCAAGTTTTTCTTGTTTCTGAAAAATCAAAGGCTTTGGAAGCTTTTAAAATTTTTAAGGTAGAGGCAGAGAAGCAACTAGATAAGGCGATTAAGGTTGTTAGATCCGATAGAGGTGGAGATTTTTATGGTAGATATACAGAATCAGGGAAAAATAAAGGTCCTTTTGCTCTTTACCTTGAAGAATGTGGAATTAAAGCTCAATACACCACACCAGGTACCCCACAGCAGAATGGAGTTGCAGAAAGGAGGAATAGAACCTTGATAAACATGGTGAGAAGCATGATTTGCAAATCTAGTTTGCCTAGATATTTGTGGGGAGAAGCATTGAAAACAGCAAACTATATTTACAACAGGACCCCAAGCAAATCAGTGGAAAACACGACACCTTTTGAGTTATGGTTTAACAAGAAACCAAGTTTGCAACACTTCCATGTGTGGGGCTGCAGAGCTGAAGCAAGAATATACAATCCTTAACAACAGAAGCTAGACTCAAGAACCTCAAGTGTATTTTTCATTGGTTACCTTAATAAGTCTAAAGGATACAGGTTTTACAGCCCTAACAGTGGTACAAGGATTGTGGAAACCAATAGAGCAGTTTTTATTGGTGAGCTAGATGATTCAGAAAATACATAAGATAATGAGCTTGAACCAGAAAATATGGAAACAGAAAATACATTTGAATGGCTAGTCTACTGCACCGATGAAGGCATCAACATTGAGACACCAAATCATAATGATGATCAAGATATGCAAAACGTCATACCTCTAGCTGAAGCAGTGATCAACAACCATGATGCAGCTCTACAAGATGATGGCCACAATGATATTTTGCAACATCCAGAACCACTTATTGAGCCTCAACAACCTAATAACATAGTTCAGCAAATGAGCAAGTTGAACCACAGCCACAACAACAGCCGCAAGCACCATTGAGAAGATCACAAAGGGAAAGAAGATCAGCCATACCAGACTATTATGAAACCTCATTCTTAACAGAAGCAGACTTTGATTTAGGAGAAGAAGAAGATCCAATGTCTTACTCTCAGGCAATGGAGTCTTCACATGCAGACAAGTGGGTTGAGGCAATGCAATCAGAGTTAAAATCAATGGAAATTAACAACGTGTGGGAGTTAGTCGACAAACCAGAAGGTTACAAGCCGGTAGGGTGTAAATGGGTTTTCAAAACTAAGAAAGATTCCAGAGGAAATATAGAAAGGTACAAGGCAAGATTGGTTGCCAAAGGTTTCACTCAAAAGGAGGGTATTGATTACACAGAAACTTTCTCACCTGTGTCTACAAAAGATGCTTTCAGAATTTTGATGGCTTTAGTGGCACACTTCGATCTTGAGCTTCATCAGATGGATGTCAAGACAGCCTTTCTAAATTGAAATTTAGACGAAGAAATATATATGATGCAACCTGAAGGCTTTACTGCAGAAGGACAAAATGAGAAGGTATGTAAATTAAAGAAATCAATTTATGGTTTGAAACAGGCATCTAGGCAGTGGTACCTCAAATTTGATTCAGTAATTAGTTCTTTTGGATTTGTGGAAAATAAGCTAGATGAATGTATTTATATGAAGATCAGTGGGAGCAGGTTTATTTTTCTGATCTTATATGTTGATGACATATTGCTGGCAAGTAGTGACTTAAACTTGCTGAGAGAAACCAAGAATTTTCTGTTAAAAAATTTTGACATGAAGGATATGGGAGAGGCAGCTTTTGTACTTGGTATAGAGATTAAGAGGGATAGAGAAAATAAAACATTGGGATTATCTCAAAGAAGCTACATTGGCAGGGTACTTAAGAGGTTTGCAATGGAAACCTGTAAGGAAGGTGAGTAGCCTATGTCAAAAGGAGATAAGCTGCATTCTGGACAATGTCCTAAGAATTCATTGGAAAAGAAAGATATGGATAAGAGACCCTATGCAAGATTGGTTGGGAGTCTCATGTACACTCAAGTGTGTACTAGGCCTGATATTGCATTTTCAGTTGGTGTGTTGTCAAGATATCAGTCCAATCCAGGGAATGAACATTGGGTTGCAGGTAAAAAGGTGCTCAGGTATTTGTAAAAGACTAAAAATTATATGCTAGTATATAGAAGGGTTGAAGACCAGGAACTGGAAATAATTGGTTACACAGATTCTGACTATAAGGGTTGCATTGATGATCTAAAATCTACTTCAGGATACATTTATATGTTGGCAAGTGGTGCAATCTCATGGAGAAGTGTAAACCAATCTCTGACAGCTACTTCAACTATGCAGGCTGAATATGTAGCCATTCATGATGCCACTGGACAAGCCTTATGATACGCCCAAAATAGACGCTCAATTTAACCCTGCAATGATGTAGTCGTCAGTAGTAAAGGATAAGCAAGGATCGTTCGATGCCAGAGATTGAGGGTAACTATATTAATCACACAAAAGAAAACAAAACTACACTAAAAGAAACGTCACACAACAAAAAGAAAAGAGAGAAAGATGGAAGGACACTGCAATCCTAAAAACGAACTGAACTGGGGGTTTTTGAGTTTTTAACAAAAATGAACAGAAAACAAAGTAAAGAACACGATTTTGAATTTAGGGTTTTGAAAGATAATGATGAAGATGTTAGGAACTCGGACATCCACCACCAAAATATGCTTGAGACAAATTTATCATCCTAGTTTCAATTACTAAGTCGTGAAAAAGGTTTCAATCAAGACCAAACCATGAACGAATGCATAATTTCTTATTACTTCCCTAGATTACTTAAGCAAGATGAACGCACCATTACTAAGCCTTTAGAATAAACAATCAAGGTATAGAATGCTATCCTATCAACAATTCATTCTAAGCATTAATCACGTGTGGAAGTTTGATCGAAACAAGTATGCAAAACTAGTGTGGAACGCCTACCTAGCATGCAATCCTTTTTATTTGGTTTCACCTATTGTCCTATAGGTTTTACTACCATTGAAACAAACATTATTAACCGTTTAGGAGATTAAAATACCTATTTCTAGCCCCACTCACATGATCATAATATTTTATGTGCGCATTCATAAAACATAAACATTCAAGAGTTATCTGTAAACCAAAACCAAATAAACAATTTCACCACAAAGCAATCATGAAACTAGGAATCAAAATATTGTCAAAAACATATCTTAGGGGCTTCAAACCTCGCCCCTAACAAAAGTAGATTAGCCACACATTGTCTCAAAATTCACAACTAGAAACATATAAGTTTGAATTACAAGAAAATAAAAACCGTAAAGGGCAGAAGATGAGAGCCACGAATTCACTTTTAGGCAGCCTTGAACGCAAGAACCCCCCTCAAGATGGTACACGGCAAGGCTTGATGAAGATGGATGATGGTGTGCACGGTTTTTGCTCTTGGAGGACTTGGGAATTTCAAGACTTTGTGTGCTAGGGTTTAGGGCAGAAGATGGCGCTGTAGGGTGGTGGTTTTCAACGTGTTCAGAGCCTTTTTATGTGTAGAATACTCAGCCCAAGTTTCCTTTTCCAATTCTGCTTTGAAAGCCTCCCCTAGTTACTTGAGGATTACTCTACTTGGTGCACAACTAAATGATTTTCAAGCCTTAATAATCTTACCAAAATATTGAGGAATCATTCTAGGACTCTCCTTCATATTTGCAGCAGCAATATCCTTCCAAAAATGCCCTGGAAATCCGTCCAAAGAAGAATTCTGCCAAACTGTCCTGTTTTGACTAGGATTCAATTTCTGACTCTGAAGCTTCCTTCTTGGACAAGGAACGACTTCGACTTGATAGGTTTCTGGATTGTTCATGACTTCCACGTGTTTTATGACATCACATATTCTAGATTGATCAACAACCTTCTGGAAAAAATCCAAGAAAATCGCCGGAAAATATCTCCTAAAAAGCTTCGTGAAAAGCTGACAGTTTCTGCCTTATCGGGAAGCCTATTTTGTGCTTGGGTTCCTACTGCCTCGTTGACACTTCTGACTAGTTCTTTGGCTGTAGTTGAAGTATAACATCATGTCTTCAAGGATCGCTGGCCCTTTATTCATAGGTGCAGATGGAAGAATGCAATAATTTCGCCTCAAAACCGTTTTCTGCTTTGCAGCAACTGTTTTGCAGAACGATTCCCGTGGACTACCCTTATAATTTCTGGCCAAATTGTTGATCAATGTTGATCCTCTACATCAGTACTTCATGATACATGGCTTAGTTTCTCCCTTTAAGCTCCTATTTCTCTTGAATCACTTCACGAATAACCTAAAAATAAAACAAAGTTAAAACTGACTTTTACAAGGAATTAACTAAGAAAAGTGTAAGGGATTTCACACTATATTCGTCGCATTTATGCTCCTATCACCTTATGGCTTAGAAATTTCTTGAATGAAATCAAGGTAGTGGATTCAGTTGAGAGACCTTTGAAAATCTACTGCGATAATGCAGTTGCAGTGTTCTTTGCTAAGAACAACAGAAGGTCAACAGCTTTAAGAAATATAGATGTGAAGTATTATGCATTTAGAGAAAATGTGAGAAACCATGAGATAGAAATAATTAAGATCGGTACTCTTGCTCAACTTGCAGACCCACTCACAAAGGCCATTGCAGTACCATCTTTTCAGGTACATGTCAAAAACATGGGAATTTTGGAGAGCTTTGATTCAGTAGTTTAGTGGGAGCTGAAAACTTTCATTTTATAAGCATGTTTTAATTACTCTGAGAATTGTTTGATGCAGTAAAAATTATTTCTTGAAGTTTATTTTTCCTTGAGTTCTTTTATCACGCCTTCAGCATATATTATTGACTTGAAAATTTTCAAGATTTAGACTATTGGTTGCAGCTTAATGCGTGATAATATAGGACATGAACTTGCAGGTTTATATTAGTAAGCAAATTTTGAACTATTCTATTTTGAATCCTGCATAAGGACGTTATGTGTGCTAATATATATATGTTTTCATCATTTGTTTAAGCACAATTTCATGTACACAAATTTAACTCTTGTGGTCTGTGATTGCTTCAACATGATGTTGAGGTGCTGATACTTAGATAAGTATCTGTTTTCTTATTGTCTGTTAAAGTCAATTGCAGATTGACTGAGTTCAGGAACAAGTTGAAATCCATGGCTAGTCCAGTGCGCACTTCATGATTGCTATATCTGGTTTAAGTGGCATTCTTGCTGTGTTAAACATTGATAGTTCAAGTGGGAGACTATAAGATTATTTGGACTTATCAATGTTGACTTAAAGAACAAGCAACTTGCTACTCTTGATGCAGAACAAGCAATCGGACTTGTCTTTGATATTTCAATTAGGATTCCCATTTCATTGAGGGAACTTACATGATTAATCATACCTCTCTGCATTAGGTTATGTACATGAATCAGGAATGTTGTTCCTATTGCTAATCGGTATAGGAAACCTTTATGGGAAGGTACCTAGACTCGTTGGCCTATATAAGGAACCACTTGGTCCCTGCTCTAGCTATCAACATCAACAAGAGAATACATTGCTCTGCCCATTAGAGAACTCTCATCAAAGATAGCTCAGAGGAGAAGAAACCAAGCGCACTGCATTAAGGAAGATCAATTCATCATCATCTGCAATGGCTGCAGCTCCAGGTATGTCTGTGTTCTTAAGTAGAGTACAAGCATGCATATACACATATACTGTTATGATTTGATTTACATATTGGGCATAAACTAATTCTACACAAACAAAATAACAATGTACAGTGCTCAATATCTTCTTCAATTAAAGCTTGGGATGGAGTTTATCCAAATTAATCTTGAAGCCGAATGGATTAGAGTTGGATCGATCTAAAGTTCTCAATCTGTCCCCAACCGACCAAGTTCCGATATAGCTTGTTGAATATTCAAATTGCTGAAAGCGCGCGAATCAAATGCAATCAGTGTCTCATACAATCAGTATCTCATATCTCATAAGTAATGGTTTATGGGGTATATTGAATGTGATATCCTTGATCAAGTTCTACCGATATCTTCTGAGATAAAGTTTCACTATTGTTGTTATTATAGATTTATAGGTGATCGAAACTGTTTGAACTAAAGGTACCAATACTTTGAAAAAGAAAGAAAGAAAAGAATATATAGCAGTCTTTTATATGAGAACTATCATTCCCTTGTTCCAAAAGGGGAGGGCTAGAGCTACCTGATGTTCCGATTTAGGACGATATACGAAAGATGGATCAATAGACTCGTGGTCTGATAGTCAAGCGATATAGGAGATTACTCCTATCTCCTCACTTAATAAGGGTTCCCATCCAATATTAACAATCGCAAAACCAGCATATGGGGAAACCTAATAATGTTAATTAATTAGGTGTACGTAAAAATGACTATGGTTTAGTACTTCAAGTAGTACCACAAGTCCACAACGGTACAACATGCACCAACCGATATCTGTAACAGATATGCATGCCTTAACAAAATGCCAGATCCTAATCCCTAATTATTAATATCAGTACAAGCTTTACAAGATGCATGCCTGGACATTTCTTAAACTAGACTTCTGATTATTCCAAAACCCATTAGATGCCAACACGTAATTCATACTAGCCTGCTTTGGCAATTTTTAAAATCCATCCCACACAGGCCATGATACCAAGTTCTTAGTAATCATTGGGTTGCACCATGCACTAATTTAACTTAGTCTCCAAGTTTAATTAATCTATTAAAAGTGGTAATACCAATTGTACTCCTTTCTCCAAAGCTCAACATCCGAAGAAGCTGATGTCCTTATTCCTTTGTCGTTGATATGTTTTTGGGCAACAGTTCCTACTGGTTGAGCTAGTATAATATACAAAACCCTAACTCTAACCCAGTGTGCTTATAATGCAGGTTTTTTAATTATTTGTTTTTTTTTTTTTTAAGAAAGGAGATCTCTTATAAATAGTGGTATCTCAAGCACATGGTTACATTCCCATATTCATGCTTACACCTTTTGTTTTATGTGTTGTCCAAAACTATGAAAGAAGACCAAAGAGAGCACATAGGTGTCAAAGAGAATTCCCTGATTAATGAGAAATTTCCAAAAATAAATGCTTCATGTATTTGCTTTGGCCAATATGTCGCCGAGTCTTTGTTTTCTCAGGTTTTAGGAATCCTCCTTAAAACTCCAACAACCCAATTATTTAAAATTGAACGTCCTTAACTTACATCATTCTCCTTATGTGCTTCTTGGAATATTCTTCTCATGCTCTTCTTTAGATGCATTGCCATTTTGAAAAAAGCCTGGAAAATTAGATAACTTAAAGAAAGGTGGTTCACTTTTTGTCCAACTAAATTCGATACTCCTCGTTTTCAATTGGAAATGCAGCCAATTCAAGTTTCAAGTTTGGTCGCATAAAAACCATGGGAGCTAGCTAGGGAAAGAACACGATGAACCCTTTCTGCGACCTTTTGAGAGCTTGATTTGGTAACAAAATATTTGCATGATTTGTTGTCTTTATCATGCTATTGGAATGGATTAGAAAATGGAACATGGGACTAATAAACACTTCAAAATATCAAGAAAGGTTAAGGTTAGTAGGCCTTCACAGTCATCATGATCTTTTGGTAAGGAAAAGGAATAAAAAAAAAAAAAACACTAAAATGAGAAAATTAATATACATATAGGGCAACGTTTGCTTGCTTTGTAGTTTCGTAACATATTCACAGTATACTTACAAATTCCATATTGTGTATTTGGAATTCATTCAAATTCGATTATACGAAGCTATATATTTAGTTAATGATGCATATTTACATTTTTTTGGGTCAAATTTACAGTTCCGTTTATGTTGGTAACTAACTTGTCTTATATATTGGGGGAAAAAAAAAGAGAAGAAGAAGAAGAAGAAGAAAAGAATACATGATTGTGTTTTCGAGCTGTGACTGATTGTCTGTGGTTCTCAAGGTTGAGTAGTCAATTTAGGGTGGGGTTAGGGTTAGAAGGAATAGCAGTGACTAGTCCTTGAATAAGGAACAAAATCGGGTTGTGTTATCACGTGTCCATTGCAGCAAAGCCAGGTATTATTATGACAAACATATATAAATGGACGAGCTCTTCACATGCATGATATTTTACCTCTATTAGATTCCATTCTTCTCCTACTTATACATACATGATATCGCTTTGCTTTGGTACATTCAAATTCCCGAGTGAGAGTATCTGAAACTGGTCCATGGATAAGATCCTCACACATCTGTTTGCAAAATTGAGAGAGACAGAGAGCTTGGAAAAGCCAATGTATTTCCTGGAGAGCATCAAGCTCGTGGGGAAGAGAAAGCTGACGATAATTAGGGTATCAGTTTTATAAAAAGGAGTGCTGCATATATAAGAATAAGACTAAGAATAGATAATTCTAATCTATAAAATTGGGGAAGATGAATCATCTAATGACTAGAAGGAGACAGAAGTAGGTATAAAATTACATATGTTTCTTTCATGAATTAATATGAGCAGCATGGGATTAATTAATCAACTCAGTCTTAATTTGTGTGGTGACAGCTAACTTGCTGATCAGTACATATTATATTTGTTAGAACATGACGAAAACAAGGTCTGCGACTATAAGGTCTTGTTTTAGACGCTGGATTAGAGTGCAGGATGGAATTAGTTTAGGTTGAACCGATTTTAGATTGATGAGAGTACTTTGGTCCACTGTGAGATTTAATAATTATTTAATAATTGACGGGTTTAGTTGATCCATGGCAACTACTACTTGAGAGTAATTCAATAATCCTCTATGTTAATCATTTTTAGGCCACCAAACCATGTGTATATTTGATTTTTCGATCAGATAAATTTAGGAATAGACAGTATTAATTTATGAATATGTGTGATGCTTAATTACCTTTTCCAAAATAAGAAGGAACTATTACGTTTGAAAATCCATTATCGTCTTATAAAACTTTCATTAACTATAAAAAAAAAAAAAACAACTTGAATCTGGAAGCAAAACTGATTATCTAAAAATCCAGATATATCGAAATTCCAAATATTCTAGAAACTCCACCAATCCTATATTAATTAGTCAAGTTAGCAAACATTTTATCACATTTAATAGGTCAGCATTATGTCGAGTTTTCTCTAACAAGCGAGGAGGTTAACTTATTACGATCTTACTAGAAACTAGTGAGCAAATGTGGTTCTTAATGAACTTAAACTTGGGGCTAAGATATATACATGTCTTGGGTGTGTCTTGACTTGATTTATATATGTACTATTTTAAGCTTCCGTTATTAAAATATATGTATGTATGACCATTTTCTTTATAAAAAGATATCAATGTGTAAATAAATATTGGGAAAAAATGATTTACAAAAAAGAAGAGCAAATGCTGCATGATTTAATAACTTCTCGATCATATGATTCCCATGCTCCACGTACTTAAACACCCTAATAACACAGATTATACATATCAAGTTTCAAGTAATTAGTCCAAAATCTCTAACCACCTCATGTCTATCTTATGCATTTTCGATTCTCTCTTCCAATACACCGTCTAAGGATATATGTTTTGACAAAGGAATGTAGTTCACCTTAATAAAGACCCTACAAGTTCCACAGTAAACGAGTGAAGTATCTAACAAAGCTAATAAAGCTCTATAAACAAATTATTAAGCTCTCAACCTAACAGTGGATCCATTCAAAATTGGACAATGCCGCGTGCATAATTGTAATGTTAAAAGCATGACAGGATTGACAAAATTTCATACACATTTTTAAAAGGTTAATTAACGATGTACATGGCGCAGAGACTAGAGAAAGAAATGTTTTGTCAGCCAAAATTTTCATGCATCGATGAGACAAAGCAATGGTCATTGTCAAGGACAATGCGGTATTCCTTCTGCTTTCATGTTATATATATTTGCTCTCTTAATTTCTAAATTAGAGTTAACCGATCAAGCAGCCAGATCCATGATGACACACATGTCAATATTATGCTTTAGATCATGATTCTTTTCCAAATATATTCACACAAATTAAGTTCAATATTAGTAAACTATTACATAGTTTAGGGCACATTTTCAATCATTTATATATTTTACCAAAAAAAATCTTTAAAGGAAGACTAAATCTAATTTTTTTTTTAATAGAATTGATTTCATTAGTAATCAAGCTATGAAAACATGCCAGATTCTAGTAGAACTTACATAAGAAAATTCGGAAAACCAGATAACTTATCTAAGCCAAACTAAACTCATTAAAGTCTAAAGGGACATTCGCTGAACAACAAGCCTAAGCTAAGCAAAGGAAAAATCATTCATTTAGTCTAACATGCCAACACGCATTTGTGGTACAAATATCAACTAGAAATGTCTTAGATAAGCTTTTAGAAATTACTCCTACTTTATAAGGCTTGAGTTCAGAATGTCTATGGAAAACTAAATCTAATTGTGTGTGCTTTGTTGTACAATTTTTTAAATTTTCTCACAAAAAATATGTTAAATTGTTCAACAAATGATATGAAGTGAGTTTATTCTAAGGCCAAACCAACCGTTGAATCATTATACTTGATTAAGCATTTATTATAATTATTGCCGGTTTATCCAACATGTTTTCTTTTTTTTGTTTGGTAGAATACCCAAGACACTATTGAGTTTTAAGTTCGATTTAGGTTGGTATGTCTCTACTTTGCGTTAGAGACATTCACATTAGGGGTCATCATGGGCCGGGCTACCCTAAATTTTAGGGCTTAGGGTCCGGCCGGGCCTAGCCTAGTCAAAGTTAACAAAATTTAGGACTACGTAGGATCGGGCCGGGACTTAAATATGCTAATCCTTACCTACCCGAAAAGCCCAATCCGCTAGGGCCGAAAAGGCCGGGTCTGGCCGGCCGCCGGCCTTCCAAATAGGGCTGAAATGGGCCTTATTTTGTTTGACAAAAAAAAATACATTATTTTTTTCTTCTCAAAATATGGCTCAATGATATATATAGGTAATAAAAGACTCATTATTTTTTATAGATCATATTTAATACACACACACACACACATATATAGGAATTAACTTATAACATTTATTAATATTAGTGAAGGGGGTTATATGCAATTAACTATCTATATAAATCTCCCAATATTAATTGTTGTGTAACAAAGAAAATAGAAATTAAAGAAAACAAAACTTATGAAATCAATTACAAAGAAAGAGATAAACTGCATATTATAGAAAAAAGAGAGAAACATAATTAAAAAATAGAAAAAAAAAAAAATATTAGGGCTTAAAGGGTCGGGCTTGGCTTGGCCCTAACTGGCTCAAACGGGCCGGGCCGGGCTTCATTTTCATGGCCCATAACCTACCCTATTTTAGAAAGGGTTGGGCCAGCCCGCCCTAATACAAGGGTGCGGTCGGGCTTCGGCCCTATGGGCCGGGTGGGTTTAGGGTGGGCTTAGGGCCGAATGGTCAAATGATGACCCCTAATTCACATGATAACATGTAGTAACATTTTTGCAACCTCGTAGCGGTGGTTTCGCCTTGGAGAATTTGATTTCATTAAGCCAGTCTAATCCTGAGTTTTAGTTTTAAAATTTTTAATACTATTATTCTTATTGTTTTAATCCTTTTTTATGTTTCTTCCATTGATGGAATAACAATTAACTATAGACCAGTTTGATCTTCTTTCAAACTAGAAAATGTCACCCCTAATTGCAATTCAGTTAGATCTAGACTTAGAGGTGGCAAACAAGCCGGGACGGGATGACCTGTTTCTTAATGGGCTCGCGCCTTCTCATATACTAACATTAGGCTCAACCCCGCCCACAACCCAATCCCACAACGTGCTGGGCCGTACTCATGCCGGACCCATAAATGGGTCCTGCTGTGCTCATTTCGTGCCAAAAATTAAAATTAGTTGAGGCTAATATTATTAATTTAAGCTGCAACTCATATACCATCGGTTCCACTCTCAAAGTCTCAAGTCTCAACCATACAATATCCAATCCACAAACCAAAACTAATTCCTACACTCTATTGATCATTTTTTTTTTTGTAAACAAAATAGATAAATAAGTGACAAATGCTCATTGTTTACAAACCTGCAGCTAACTTTGTCATTGTTTACAAAATAATAAACTTTCAACAAAAATGTCTAAAGGGCAATCCAAATTTACACTCAAATATATGTTATCTTTATAGGGGACCCTGCCAATGAGGACCACTAAAATGAGGACTAGTTGAGGACTTTCTAATAAATGGTTTGGAAGATTCACTTTTCGATCATATTATGGCAAATCAGCCATTACATGTTTATATATTCATGAGTAGATCATTTCTGAATTTTTTTTTCAAATTGCTAATTGTTAATTGTTAACGTACCAAATTAGATCAAATCAATGGACAAACCAAATATGTCAAACATGAACCGTTCATGTTCATAACTAATAAATCACGATTATGAATGTCTCAATGATTTTCAATTTGGTTGAAAAATTACATAAATAATCTACACATAAATATCTAAGCATCTAACGGTTGATTTGCAAAAATGTGATAGAAAATAGTGGGTCTAATACAAAAGTCTTCAACTATTCCTCATTTTAGTGGTGTGGGTCTAATACAAAAGTCTTTAACTAGTCCTCATTGTAAAATTTATATGATAGAAACAAGCCGAATTGTGGACTGCGTGCTCTGGCCATGCCGGGCCTGTAACAGACTCGGGCCACTGGGCTCATATTCCTCAGTCCAGCCAACCCTTTAAAATAACGTGCTTGGGTTACTAACGAGTTTGGGCCAGACCAGACTGCTTTTAAACGTGCCGGGCTCGTGCTGTGCTCAGGCCTAGCGGCCCATTTTCCAACTCTAGACTAGACCCTTATATATATATATATATATATATATATATATATATAGGACCCTTCCACTACAGGATCTCTTTTTTTGGTCATTTTAAGGGATCCCTTGTGGGACCAACTTTTTTTATCGTATTTCGGCATCTCGACCATTCATTTTTTAAGTTCTAATATATAGTTCAGTACTTATGCAAATTTTCAACCAAATTGATGATCATTAAGGTATCGAGCTAGATTAAATCAATGGACGTACCGAATCTGTCCAATCTAAACTATTCGTGTTCATAATTATAAATCGCAGTTATGAATGCCTTAATGATTATCAATTTGGCTAAAAATTTGCAGACATAATATATTCATATATACCTAATAACTTAACAGTTAAGATGTGAATATGTGATCGAAAAGTAGGTCTAATGAACGAGCCCTTAAAATGGCCAAAAAAGGAATCCCTCACTAGAAGGGCCCTATATATATATATATATATATATATATATATATTAAATCTTTCGTGAGGTTCACTTTTCGATCACATATGGGCATCTCGACTGTTTAGTTTTTAGGACTCTATAAATAGACTACTTATGCAAATTTTCAGCCAAATTGATAACCGTTTAGGTATCAAGATAGATTAAATCAATGGATGAATCAAATCTATCTAACTCGAAATGTTCATGTTTATAATTATAAATCACAATTATGAACGTCTTAACAATTATTATGGCTGTAAAATTTACTGCATAAGTGATCACTTATGCAGATTTTCAGCCAAATTGATATATATATATATATATATATATATATAATTCTTCTATAAGCCTGAATCATATAAATATGTGGTGTTAACACAGCGAAATTCTTGATATACATCCTTTACGTACAATATAATGCTAGTCGTTAGATTGGAAAAAACTTCGTGTGTTGTGTCCAATACGATAATGACTTGTTAAGCTAATTAACATGCAAAGATGACAAATATGAATATGATCATTAACACCGGTTAAGACAAACCTAATTTTGACTTCTTAAAATTATATTTTTCTACCCAATTTTGTCACATCTACTAGTTACCACAGCTTTGCACCAAAGCGTCAGTGCTGATGAAACGAGTTTGGTACATACATTCTATGGTAACAAAACAAAACAAGAAAGAATTAAAACCTGTGGCAGAAAAAATGATTTGTTGATGATATATATGTGTGGAAGCAGCTGGTGTGATATGCATGATGTCTGTCCTATAATGATCGTACCATCCATATATATCAAATATGATAGCCCGTGATCATGGATATTACAAAGTGATACAGAAACATTATTATTTTTAACTGCCTCCGATCCCCACCACATTCCCATTCATGACAAAATCCCAACCCCACATACAAACAACTCCATGGCCGGCTATCCTCACATGCCACCAAAACTCTCAACATACATTTTAAGCCACCACACAACTCCTCCTCCTCCTTATATCATCATCATCATATATGATTCGTCACTCTCTCTCTCTCTCTCTCTAGCCTGTCTTACCTGATCAAGAAAAGCATAAGGGATCAGACTCTTTTTGTAGCTTGAAAAAGGTTTTTGAACTGTTCAATCATACCAGTCCTATAACCTTATTGCACCCGCTACCTAGCTCACTAGCTCCCGCATATTACCTGCAGAGTTCACAGACTTATCGTCGCAGAAAAAAGCCTGAAAAAACTGTTAGCACGAGTCCCTTTTGCTCAATTTTGACTTCAAATCCAGCTATCGTTTCTTGGGATTAGCGCAATATTTTCACTCTCATCATCATCCTTGACCAGTCCCTTTTCTGCTTCCCCCCAAAAAAGCTGAAGTGTCTATTTTCTTCGATTCATTTGCAGAACCACCTGCTATGGGAAATTTTTACAGCTCTTTATGGATCGCTTCCCAATGCCTAGCTAGCTAAGGTAATACCCACTACTAGTCTCTCTCGTCTCTTTCCTTGCATCAGATTTTCTGACTAGCTAGTGTCGATTGCTCTCACTCCCAAATGATGCAATTTACTGAAACACCACCTCAACCCTTACACCAAATTGTGACCACACCACCGTTCTCTCCAAATCTCCCAATCATGAACAAAAACCAGACACACCGGACGCGTCCGTGGCCTGGCTTCCCCACGTCGTCGAAGCTCACCAACTTCGGCGACGCCAACTGCATGGAGCAGCTACTAGTCCACTGCGCCAAAGCCATCGAGACCAACGACGCCACGTTGGCGCAGCAGATCTTGTGGGTTCTCAACAACATTGCTCCCCCGGACGGCGACTCGAACCAGCGCCTCACGTGCGCTTTTCTTCGAGCACTCATCGCTCGTGCGGCCAGGAGCGGAAGTCTTAAGCTCCTTGCCGCAATGAACGCCGCCCAGGCTAACCTCGCCATCCACACTCATAAATTCTCCGTCATCGAGCTCGCCGGGTTTATTGATCTCACGCCGTGGCACCGGTTTGGCTTCACCGCCGCAAACGCTGTCATTCTCGAAGCGGTGGAAGGCTACTCCGTTATCCACATCGTTGACTTGAGTTTGACTCACTGCATGCAAATTCCAACTCTGGTCGATGCCATTGCTTCTCGTCAGGACGGGTTAACTACTCCTCCGCTGCTGAAGCTCACTGTAGCCGGAACAACAGAGGACGTGCCGCCGATGCTGGATCTTTCGTACGAGGAGCTGGGATCGAAATTGATCAATTTTGCAAGATCCCGGAACATAATCCTAGAGTTTAGAGTCATCCCTTCGAGTTATACAGACGGATTTGCAAACTTAATCGAGCAGCTTCGGGTCCAGAACTTGGTGTACCCAGAGAGTGGACATGAGGCTCTAGTCATAAACTGTCACATGATGCTCCATTACATTCCGGAAGAGACGTTTCAGAATTTCGAGCCTTGTTCTTCGTCCTCAACATCCATCACTACTTCCTCCACTTCACTGAGGTCGATGTTTTTGAAAGCCGTTCGGGGTTTGGACCCAACCGTCGTCGTTGTGGTGGACGAGGACGCTGACTTGACTTCCAACGATTTGGTGGGGAGGCTGAGGTCGGCGTTCAACTATCTGTGGATTCCTTATGATACTGTTGACACGTTTCTGCCGAGGGGAAGCAAGCAGAGGCAGTGGTACGAGGCCGATATGTGCTGGAAAATCGAGAATGTGATTGCCTACGAGGGATTTCAGAGGGTCGAGAGGCTGGAGCCCAAATGCCGGTGGGTGCAGCGGATGAGGAGCGCCGGGTTTCGAAGCGTTTCGTTCGGAGAGGAGGCTGTGAATGAGGTGAAAGCTATGCTGGATGAGCACGCGGCGGGGTGGGGGTTGAAGAGGGAAGAAGAAGATCTTGTGCTTACTTGGAAGGGACACAATGTTGTTTTTGCCACTGCTTGGATGCCTGCTTGAATTGAGTTAATTTTCTGATGATGATGATGATGATCTGACAGCTGAATTAATATAGAATTGATCTTACTTTTGTTCTAAATTATTAGCTCTGCTGATTTGTTTGGTCTGTCATTAGAGTTAGCTAATGGATTTAATTAGTCTTCTTCTACTGCTGTTTTTAATAGTAGATGTAAGAGTGAGAGAGCTTTAATGTGATGATGAAGGCTTCAGTTCTTATGTCGAACGAATAAATTGTTTCTTTGCATTATGCGATTTCTTCTGGGTCACCACTCGCTATGTAATTAAGGAGTGACCTGAATCATATTTCATTCGTTAAGTTTTTTGCATGATATTTAAGTACATTTTTCATTTCCAGCCTCAAATTCAAAAAACAAAATCTTCTTAATTTCCTGCTTTGTTTGCTGAGTTTGACAGTAGCGGGAGTCCAAAATTTATGCTAATGAATGGGGCATGGGGTCATAAACCAGAACTTCATTTGTACTGATTACAGCGGAGGTGGTGTAGTGGTGCTGGAAGAGAGTGGGAGTGAAGAATGATAAATGTTACTTGGAGTGAATAAAACCAACATGACTAAAACATTAGTCTAAAAGGTTTAAAGAGGTGTTTTATCAGAAAAAATGAAGACCAATATATATGGGTTAAAGTAGAAGAATGATAATGTTATTGGGAACTATAGCTCTTTAGTAGCTCCGGCCATTGAATACAAAGGCAGGAGTAAATGCATTCAACGAATTTGTTAGCATGATGGTGAGACATGTCAGTTTTTCTACTCAAATTTGGCAAGTCCAACATTTTTCACTAGTTAATTTATTGCAGTACTATGCGCTATGATTACCAAGAAATGAAAGGAAAAAAAAAAGTTGAACAGCATAATGCATAGAACAGTTAGGACTTCGCAAGTATATGTTGAGTTGAGAACGTGTGATTAATTATTCTGTAATCACTTCTCCAGAGCTTTATGATCTTATGTGTTGTATTGCTGATAGTTTAATTCACTTGAATATAGGACAGGCCTCTAACCTCACGTAAAGCGATGATTTTAGTTATACCTAGGGGTGGGCGCGGTTCGGGGCGGTTCGGTGTTGGGCTAAAACCGCAACCGAACCGCTTCATTCGGTTGTGCTATATTTAAAACCGCAACCGCATTTTTAAAACCTACACCGCTTACTTCGGTTACACCGTTTTGCGGTGCGGTGCGGATCGGTTTCGGTTATGTTCGACTTTCTTTTCTTTTTGACATATTTTCGACCAAAGTCGACAAATTTAACCGTCCTAAAATGAGTAACCATTACTATAAAAATATCAACAAAATAAAGTATAAACCACTCATAATCTGTTCACTAAATCAAGTAATGAACATTACAAGTAACCTGTTCATGACATCAACATCTCAAGTTCTCAACTACACAAATAAGTAATAACATTAAGTTAATGTTAAACCTGCAGATCAACTATCAAATTATTCAAATATCAACAATCTGCTCCAGCTGTTCAACATTTATAACCAAAAAGCAATTTCCAAAACTAAATCAAAGTTCCAACAGTCTAACAATCTGTTTACAAACCAAATAGCTAACATGCAGCACAAACATAAATCAAAGTTCCAACTTCCAAGTTCTAGCAATAAATCAAAGTTCCAGCAGCACAAAAACTTCAAAGTACGAAACATTAAATTTAAAGTTATTACAAACTATAGTTAAAGAACTTAAAGGCTGCAACATCAAGTTCCAAGTACCAAACAGAAGTTAAAGTTATTAGTTATTACAAACCAAAGTTAAAGCAGTTCATACTTGAATGAAACTGGAAGGGAAGAACAAAAAACAGAAAGTTGGGTCACGGAGAACTTGCTCCAGCAGCACAACAATTTATTTCAAAAAGTTGTTCCATTAGTCCGATTTCCAGCAGCTGCAACCTACTTCATCCCTCAGAGTCAGACACTTGGGTCACAACAGAGTCTAATAAAAAGTTAAAAACCAAAAACAACAATCACAAACCAACAACTTACCAATTAATTTATTCAAATTAACAATTAGTGTAAAGTAAAAAAATGTTAAAATACCTGATTCAAGCTTCTCAAGCTCACCATAAAGCTCCAACTCGGTCTTCGTCGGCTCTTTGTACTCATTAAAAGCACCACCTCTTAACCAATCATTGAGACAAACCAGCCCTTCAACCATTGTCGGAGTCAAGGAAGCTCTAAATGGGTCAACAACCCTTTTTCCAAGGCTAAAAGCAGCCTCCGAAGCCACCGTTGAAGCTGGAACAGCAAAGACATCCTTTGCAATTTTAGACAAAACTGGAAACCTAGGAGAATTCTCTTTCCACCAATCTAAAATATGAAATTTTGTATGGCAGGGTCTTCGGCAGCTTCAAGCAAGTACTTGTCGACTTCATTCCTTATCTCAACCACATCTTTTTGCTTCCTAAGCCTCAAGAACTTGTTCATTGATGCAGCATGACTATCCTCCTCTCCGGCATTAGAAATTGATTGAGTAGGTGGCTGTGTAGCTTTCAAATGACGCTTGTGCAGCCACAGGGTCAGAATTAACATACTCATGATAAGCTGCATCAATTGACCCTTAACATCATCTACCATCTCCGAGACCAAGGACATGTCTTGCTGCAACAGAGGGAAAAAGAACTCAAGATACAATATCTTGTATCTTGGATCTAATACCACAGCAAGCAGCAAAATAGGGTTCAAGTCCTCCAACTTCAGCCAATACTTGTCGAATTTTTTCTTCATTGATGCCCCAATGTTAACCATCAAAGGATCGACACTTTGGCTGCATTTTTCCAATTCTTCAATGATGGTACACATCCACACAACAGGCTGGTTTGCAGTTACCACTTTAGTGCCGCTAAATGCCAAAGTTGCATCATAAAAAATCTTGAGAAATTTCACCAACCTAGCAGCCTTCTCCCAATCCTCTTTCTTAGGCGGCCCGACCCTTTTTCCTCCCCCAACCCTTTCCTGAAAGTAGTTTTCATACTGCTGGTCCTCATCTTCCAACCTCACGAAGGCCTGCCTATACTTCACAGCTATGTCTAACATGAAATAGGTGGAGTTCCACCTTGTGCACACATCTAAAGGCACAATACCCCCCTTATGATCAACCTTCTCTCTAGATGCACACTTCCTAAATTTCTCTAGCCTTGCAGGTGAACTCCTAATAAACTTCACAGCGTTCCTAATTGCATCGATGGAGGAATCAAGCTCCTCCATCCCATCCCTCACAATAAGATTCAAAACATGGCAGCAACACCTAACATGTAGAAAACTCCCACCTAACACTAACTGCTTCCAATTCCCAATCTTCTCCTTCATATACTCTATTGCAACCTGATTACTCGATGCATTGTCAACTACAATGCTGAAAACTCTCTCAATACCCCAATTAATGCAGCATGACTCCACCAATTTCCCTATTGTCTTACCCTTGTGATTCGGAATAACAGTGAAGTTTATTATTCTCTTATGGAGTACCCAAGTCTCATCTATGAAATGAGCTGTCAAGACAAGGTAATTGATATTCTGGACCGAGGTCCAGGTATCGGTGGTAAGAGAAACCCTCAGATTGTTCCTAGCTAAAAACTCTCGAATCTTTTCCTTCTCAAATTGGTAGATATCCCTGATATCTCTACCAATTGTCCTCCGAGAGGGAGGATCAAACCTTGGTGATGCAATTTTCATAAACTCAATAAAACCCTGCCCCTCTACATGACTAAACGGCAGCTCATCCCTCACAATCATTTTAGCTAAAGCCCTTCTACATTCATCTGGGTCCCAACCCCTAGAAACTAACTTACCACCACTATCAGCAGAATCAAAGGAAAGAAATTTTTGCTTCTTAGCTGGTTCGTATGCCGGACACTTCTTGCATTGGTAGAGCATATGAGTCCTCATGGATGTCGTCCCATTTGATCTCGAGTCGCAAGCATACGTGGTGGGACAGTACTTGCACTTCGCTCTTGGTTTCGCCATCGGAGTACCATCCGGATTCTTCATCTTCTCAAAATGATCCCATGCTGCAGACTGGTTCTTCCTCTTCACATAGTCAGCTTCACTAATTGGAGCAGCAGCTGCAGAAGGTGGTGGGGGAGGAAGCATAAGCGGTGCAGCAGCTTCACTTGTAGCAGTTGGTGTTGTTCCGGTGCTTGACCCAGTTGGTGTCACATTGGGAGTTTGAGATGCTCCACTTCCCTGACAGTAAAATAAAAAACAGAATTAGCATGATAATTTAGCAAATCTATTAAACAAACAAATCCAAGAAACATGGCCAAATTTATGAACAACAAGGTACACCAGCTCATAAAGAAACCCAAGAAACAGAACCAGTCATGGAGTTTTAAGATCCATCAGATTAACAAATTAACCCAAGTAAGATGACTAAGATCCATCAGATTAACCCAAGTATGATCCATCAAATCGAAACAAGCTGAACAAATTAACCCAAGTAACAAATCGAAATTAACCCAAGTATGATCCATCAAATCGAAACAAGCTGAACAAATCGAAACAAGCTGAACAAATTAACCCAAGTAACAAATCGAAATCGAAATCGAAATCAAAACAAGCTGAACAGATTAACCCAAGTACCGATTCCATGCTCAGTCGGCGTCAGTCGTCGGCGTCAGTCTTCGGTTGTTCGGTTGCGTCAGCTTCAGTCCTCAGCGTCAGTCTTCGTCGTGAGTCGAGAGAGATGAGGTCGGGAAGAGGCTAGCAAAGTCAGTCTTCGGCGTCGTCAGTCGTCAGCGTCGTCGGCGTCAGTCGTCAGCGTCGTCGGCGTCAGTCGTCAGCGTCGTCGGCGTAGTCAGCTTCAGTCGTCTTCGTCGTGATTCGAGAGAGATGAGGTCGGGAGGAGGCTAGCAAAGAGTCTGTGATTCGAGAGAGATGAGGTCGGGAGGAGGTTAGCAAAGAGTCTGTGATTCGAGAGAGATGAGGTCGGGAGGAGGCTAGCAAAGAGTCTTTGGGTGCAAAGTGAAAAACTGAAAATGAGAGGCTGATGGGAGTACTCGAATCTGCTAGGGTTTTCAATTTTGAGACAGTAATCCAGTGCAGCAGGGAGTACCTGTACCTGGACCTAAACCAATTAGAACTCGACAGCACATTTAAAAATATAAACATAATACTAAAATAACTAAAATAATAATAATTTAAATAAATAATATATATCCGGTCCGGTCCGGTTATCACCGGTCGGTTCTAATTACAAACCCGGTTCCGAACCGTTACAGACCGGTCCGGTCCGGTTTTTTTTTTTTTGCAGCACTGTTTCGTCCGGTTCGGTCCCCAAACTGGATTTTCGGCCCGGTTCGGCCGGTTTTTGACGTCCGGTTCGGTTTCTGCCCGCCCCTAGTTATACCTTGAGAAAGATCCGACAAAATATAGCGTTCTTAGTGATTTAAGTGACAAAGAGCTATAATTGCTCAATATGCATCCCTCCGAGAGTCAGGGTTACGACATCACACATATTCAAAATAAAGTCTATTTTGAACTAAATTATCGAGAACTTTGATTTGTCTTATAAGTTTTACAAATAAGACATTTCGAGCTAAATCTCTCATTTGTGGAACATTAATTAAAATTCCTTTTACGTATATAAGTCTATTTTAATTGAATTTGGCTCCTCTAAAGTTAATAACTGTGAAGTTCAGTAAAATTCATAAAATCTTTCATGTAAACACATTACCTAAATTCACGGTTACTAACTTTTAAAGATACCAGGGCTATTCTAATTGGAAAAACAATATAAAGCCATTTGAACAACAAATGAGTGAAAAAATTTTCACTCATCCCAATGATCCATTAGACCATTTGGGTCCATTTTAGTTAGACTGTAGATATCAACTCATTGTACGATATCCATAGTGTATGAATTAAAAATGAATAAACGGAAGGTAAATTATAACTTTCATCATCTAAATTAAAGAAAATAGATAGATTAGTTATAAGAAGTCGACATCTATATGAAAAAAATTTAGTTTTCTTTAGAAAATAGTCCATCTCATTCATTCAACTAATACAAGAGTTAAAACGTGTATATCTAGTTGAATCGACTCTTTATAAGTGTTATCCTACAAATATATTGTTATGATCCATTTGGAGACTGTTTGTTGCAAATTACAACAATTTGAAGATTTAAAACTTAAAACCCAAGCTCAAGCTCCAAGTTGCTTCACAACCTAAAGTTCTCATCCCACAAGCAATCCAAAATACTGGTATTTGGTTTGGTCGGGTTCTGAAACCCGTTCAGAGTTCAAAGTTTCAAACCCGACCCGCTGGCTTCGTTGACAACTAGGCAAGTCCGTACGTGTGAGTGTGACTTCGAGTAAACAAAGTATGTAATCAACTCATCATATGATTGGCAGTTTGGCTTCGCTCAGCCTTAAACGCACGTGTGTTTGACCCCCCAAAATTAACCTAAGAACTAAGAAGCTTCTGAAAAAGTGTCTTCCCCAATCTCTCTCTTCCTTGCTATCAAAGCAAGTCAATGGCCAAGTGATCCAACAATCACGCTCCTGCAGTGAAATTGTGCTTCATAGTATCAAAATTAAGGTTGGTTTTCGTTTCTTTACACTTCTGGATTTTTTTTCCTGATCGTTTCAGTGTCTGAATTACTTAGTTGTTGGGATTTATTGTTCTTGGTCAAATCCTGAACTGGGTCTGGGATTGAACTCGAATTTGTTTACTTGGAAGTCTTTAAAGCTTGAATCCTTCATGGGTTTGTTGTTTATTCTGTACTCTTTAATGAGATTGATTGAAAACTGTGTGTATTGCCTATCGTGGTTTTGCTCTCAATTTTAGTGTGTGATTCGTAGAATTAAGTGTTCTGGTAGTTGAATGAACTTAAAAGATTCCCTTTTTAGCTTAAACAGTGTCTGGGTTTTGTACCATTTGTTTAAATTATCAGTATTTAGATAGTGTGAGCAGTTCACTGCTGATAAAATCAGACGAAATTTGGATTTGAGATGTATATTTCTAATTACCTGCGATTTTTTGGTGTTTTAGTTCTCAATTCTGTTACTTTATATCACAGTGATGTTTGAAGATTTAGTTTTTGATTGAGATGCTTGGTTTTGATGTGAAAATTAGTGGCTATATTCGAGTTTTAGCTGAATTCTGTTGTAGGAATTTGTCTCTTTTTCTTATATAATCGGCATATATCAATCAGTACTGTTGACGTTTTAGCTTCAATTCACTGAAGACTGTACAAAATAGAATTTTCAAAAAATGATGAGGAATTCGTGGTTGTTTTGAATTTCTGTTGGTATTGATTTAGTTCAGTGGATTTTGATTTTGATGATAGTCAGGAATTTGAAACCAGAATGCCAGCAAGTAGGCAATTTTCTCGGATAGACACTTCAGAACTAAAAGAACAGATTGAGAGGAAGGTTGGGAGCCTGAAGGCGGAAAAGTATTTCAGTCTTCTCACAGGATACTTGAGTCTCAAGATTCGCAAATCCGATTTTGATAGGCTCTGCATTGAAACAATAGGAAAGGAAAATGTCTGTCTTCATAATCATCTTATCCGTTCCATACTGAGAAATGCAAGCCTTTCGAAGACTCCCCCATCGAGCAAAAGCAGCTTTGCAGGTTCTCTTAGTGTAAAAGTGGCAAATGGATATCAAAAAAGTAGTCTTCAATTGTTATGCAGAGATTTCCCCAAATCACCTAAGAAAGAGAGGACTCCCAATCTTCGTGATCGAAGGGCAAGGAATCGTTTGACCTATTCTGAGGCTCCTATTGCAAAAATTCAAGTACAAGAAAGGGCAACCGAGCTTCTTTCTTTGGGGGGGAGACCCCCCCTCTCAGATGAAGACGGGGAAGAGGTTGATCAGGCTGCTGAATGTCCAAGCATCCACAGTATAAGACCTCTTAGTGCTCCTCTCGGAATCCCAATATGCACCGGAAGGACAAAAAAACTGTTAATCAAACGATCAGCACCTGCTATTTACAACGAGACTTGTCTGAACAGTGGGGAGTTACCTGATACTAGTTCTTTAAGAAAGAGGTTGAAGCAAAAGTTGGAGATGGATGGAATGGAACCGTCCGAGGATTGTGCCAACTTGTTGAATAATGGACTTGATGTCTTCTTAAAGAGATTAATAAGGCCCTGTTTGGATTTAGCTGGTTCAAGGTCTAAGGACAGACACATAGATAGAGAACATAGCGATGCTATGAGAAACGTACAAAGACCAAGCAGGCCTTATTCAGTATCTGTACTAGACTTTCGGGCTGTGATGGATTTGAACCCTCAAATACTTGGAGAAGATTGGCCAACAAAACTTGAGAAGGTTTGCTTGCATGCATAGAAGACATAACTGGCATACTACTATATGTTTTGGCTCAAACCATAAGTTTTTGCTTGTTTTATCGAACACATTCTAGTACTGATCTGACATTGTTGTTCCGGTAACCACCTCCACAGTACATAAGTAGATTTGATGGAAAATTTTGGGTTGAAGGCGTTAGATTGTACAAAAAAAACTTAAGAGCTGATTATATCTTGACAATGTAAGGTATTAAACTCATTGGCCGCTAGAATGTAGCTGTAACAAATAGGTCAGTAGCACTCCTTTGACAGATATTTATTCTTGCATATTAAAGCTTATCTTCAAAGTCTCCAGTACTGTAATAGTTGAGTTTCCTGTTACATTTGATTCTGGGTTTAATATAAGACAGCATTCTCCTTTCTTTTTTTTTTAAAAAAAGAGATACCATTCTACTTGTTTGGTGTTTGAATGATATGGTAGTTGCCGCAGCATTTTCATCAATCAATTCAACTGTTTTTGCCCAATTTTACTGGGCAAAAATCTCTGAGTCATATGTATTTTGTTTTATACAGAAAATGATCATTAGGTGTGATTGGGAATGTGGCCCTGAGGGAGACATGAAGTAGTTAACCTGACAAGATTTTGAGTTCAATAACAACTTAACACCTTGCATACTCTTCATTTCATATTCGGTACAATATCTCATCACCTGATTAGGATGAAGATTAGCAAAAGATAATTTCAAAAAAAAATAATAATAAATAAATAAAACCCTTTTGTGCACTCTTTTCACCTGTTAAAGTTTTGGAATACAAAACATTTCTGAACGAATGAGATGATGAATATTGACTGCCAAAGTCGTTAGTCTTTGTATAGCTGTACTCGGGTGCATGCACATTACCTCACCATAAATCAGTGCAAGTCTTCGAAGAAAATGACAAGCTATAAGCATCTTGAATAATCAAACCTCGCCTGTCAATGACTAGGATTTGGGGTCTACAAGAGTGCAATTATAAAGAAAGACTTCTGAAAAATAATGCAAGACATAGTCAAACTGGAAATTGTTAAGAGTTTTATGCAGCAACAAGAAAATTGTAATAACAGAAACAATCAGGCTAAAACTCAAATGAACATTTTTGATCAAGAGTAATGTCTTCGTGGTCGGATAGTGATCGGACAAACTTTGTTCGGTTATCGTTAAGTTTGATTTGATTCGTTTAATTTCCACCCTTAGATCTAAGTAATGTCTAACTAAAATTGTTGTCGGTTAATTACTGACCAATTAACACCACTGTTTTGGCAGGAGCTGTGTTCTTCTTATGCAAACCTTGGTCAGTCACTGTTAGAATGGATTTGGTTAAGTCCTAGCAAGAACTTTTGAGTCTAGTTTTAACGGCCTAACAAGACATTTCAAAGCCTTTATTAAAAGTGAAGACAAACCAATGATGGGAAAATGTTAAAACTCATAAACAGAAAAGAAATGAGAAAAAACCAAACGGATCAGGCATTGAAACTCAAATCCAATTTTGCTTTGAAACAGTCTCGTTCATTATTTTATTCAATTTACAACCCCCACCTCCATAATTTGGATTATTGAGATTACAAAACCTCATACAATGAGTTAAATCTCCGATCTTCACTTCATTTTTCTGGTCAACATTCAATTTGACCTTCTTTTTTCATTATTTTCTGTCAATTAAAAACGGCACAATCCCGACGGATATTACCATTATTGCCGGTCTTGACTCCGACCCGGCCCAACTTTGTCATAGCAGTAATAAAGGCTTGTTGGAAAGCTGCATTGTTTGAGGCCCACGTATTGACAGTGGGCCGGGTTCTAGCGTCAGTGAAAAGGACCTGATCGGAGGTGAACAAGCCTTTGCCCTGCTGAAGATTCTTGTAGTACATATTGTCAAAAGTTCTGGGCGTGTTTGGGTCCATGTTGATGGCTATGTTGGGGTCAACGTTCTGTGGACACTGTTGTTGCAGCTCTGCAGCATAGGTTTTGTTTAGCGTGTTGTCCACCGGGTTTCCGATCCGACTAGCGAACTTGCTGCAATGAGAGAATCCGACGGTGTGCGCCGCTGCAAAACACAATGAATTTGTTTCGTCGGACAACTAGTTTGGCGCACGAAGAATAGTGTGATTCATATACATTACGAAGAAAAATAATGCTAGATCATATGTTATGAATCGGCAAAATGTATATAATTTTCCGAATAAGTCCTAGAAGTGTGTTACCCGTCCAAAACTCACTATTGTTGATTTTAACTAAAAAGTTATATAAACAGACAGAAATTTCAAGCCATCACAAACACAATTAGTGTACTACCGATACAATCCAAAAAAAATACTATAGATATAATATATCCAATATATGACGTGTCATATAACAAACTTCAATTATGGTCCGTCCTAATCACGAGAAAACAGTCAAACAGGGTGTCTGTTTTCACAAAAATGGTGAATGAATTAATGTACCTGAAAGAGCAACCATGTCTGCCTGAGTTAACCCATTTGCACTGAACATGGAATTGAGCTGGTTCACATTGAAGGTTGGCTGGGGAAGCTTCCCATTTACACTAGAAGAAGTTGAGCTCAGTCCATCCAATCTTCCCAATTCAACTTGATATGAAGGCCCCCCAGACTGCATTGTATTAGTATAACAATTAGCAACGACCCAATCGAAACTTAAATTGTTCGAGAGTGAGTTAATAATGTACAAGAAAATCAGAAGTTCTATTTGCATGCCACGATTGAGACACAAAAGAATAGAATATATATATATATATATATATATATATATATTATAGGAACACAGACAAGTGGAACACATGCATGAAGGGGAGGATCGGTAATTTGGATTGAACTCAAAAACTCAATTTGTTAAAGAATGAGTCGAGAATTTATAATAAGAAAAGGTCAATTAATTACTAAAAGGATTTAATAGTGAACAGATTACCAGAACAATAGCGTCTCTGGTAGCTAAAGCAAGAATATCAGCACAAGAGACTTTGTTTCTGCATTGTGCAACTGCATCAACGGCTGCTTTTGCTTTGATCACAGTATCGAACCCATCTCCGGCCAATGACAGATTATCAGGGTGGTCTTTCTCTGCTTTATTGCTTCCTGTTGAAGCAATTATTACTGAAGCATCACAACCCTGTACACAAAGCTCAGATTTTGATTGATTCCTTCGGAAAAAAAAAAGAAGCCGGTAAGCTTTGAGCTTCGACAGAATTTTGACTTACCTGGACAAAGCAATCGTGGAAAAAGAGACGAATAGTGGCGGGAACCGTCACAAATGTTTGTTGGAACTTCTTAGTGACAGCATTTTTGACAATGGATTCGACATTGGGGCAGATATTGGCGTAGAAGTTTGTTTTCAACTGCGCCGATGTGGGTTTAGAGAACATGCACAAAGAAAGGCAAAGTGACCAAACCAGAACAAGACTGAATCGACCCATTTTAGCAGAAATGGATTCTGAAACACACAGAGGAGGAAGAGAAAGTTGTAGAGAGCTTATATAGGACTAAGTTTGAGTTGTGGGCTTGACAGGAAAACTAATATATAAAGAAGTAGGTGATGGAGCTACATGACTATGTGCCAGTTGGTCTAGAATCTTT
This sequence comes from Rosa lucieae, assembly GCA_024704745.1. NCBI lineage: Eukaryota > Viridiplantae > Streptophyta > Magnoliopsida > Rosales > Rosaceae > Rosa > Rosa lucieae. Next base: position 17,757,432 of record CM045493.1, on the reverse strand, counting down.
TTGTGGAGGAAGCATATGTAGTGTTTGAAAGAGACTTGGATTTGGTTAAGTGAGATTATCACAATGCCGCCTTTGTCTTCTTGTTATTGCTTTGCAGCACTTTGTCCGATTCTTCTTGTTATGCTAAAAATGAGAAATTAGAAAACGTGGCCCAAGTGAGAAAGAAACCTCAAAATAAAGATAGAAGAAAAGCTTAGAACGTAGCATCCACGTTAAGTTTCCTGTGAGCTTCTTTTGGTTTACCGGCACAACATGAATGATGAATTACTGGACCAGCTACTTCACAGAGATTTTGGATTATTAAAAACATAATAATGTATGCATGAAAATGATTTTTGGAGTTTTTAGGGCCATAAGGTGAGATTACAATATTTTAAGAATCCTTCTCAACTTCATATATTGATAATGAGATTTTAGGGTGGAATTTGTCAACCAAGATGCACCATGCTGTAGCTAGCTAGTCATATTGTGCTTATTAGGATAATTTGAAAATGGACAAGAGAAAAGTTTCTGCAATTAATTGACTAGAAGATAAATTACTTATGCAAAATGTCTAGTTAAAGTAATTCTGGTATACTACCAACAATGCACCAGATTAAGTAACCATGCATAAACAAAATATACCTACAAAATTTATGCATTTGCCACTAATTATGATAATAAATATAAGTTCTTTTAGTCTTTTAGAGTGTAAAAAATCTTCTACTTGTATATGTCAGCTGCCTTATAAGTTTCTAATTGATGAATATCAAACTGTAAATGACAAGACCTAATGAGGGTTGGACTTGGAAGTATTAAACATTGTAGATGGTATTCCCTTCCCATTTGATTATTGGACTTTGCTGGGTCATTATTTTTTTGGGTATATAATTATCTATAGGAAGTAAGATTTGATTGTTGGACCAACGGAGTATATATTATAGTTGTCAACTTATTAGGCACTTGGGATAATCATGGTGATTGGCCTCTCATTCACGTAACCTGTATCCTTAATTAATAATATGTATCAATCAAGCTAGCTGTTCACTGGAATATTCTTGTCTGATTTAGGGCAGGTTGTTTAGATGGGTTTGGAACTTTGGATTACTATATATACTTCCACTTACTACCCATGCCAGAAGAAACTTAACTGGAAATTACAAGAGGTGGTTAATTACATATGGAAAAGTTAATTAAAAGGAATCATATTTTTCTATAAACCAGTAAGCATATTATTCGAGTGCATGTGGACCGAATTTGAATATTGCATGGAAAAGATATAACTTTGAGCATGAGTCATATAAAGTTAATTTGTACGTTCTTTTCTCTTTGATCAAAAATCTCAAAAGTCTTGCTCGATCATGAATGTGTTCTATTATTGGGGTTATAGTGGTACTCTTTCCTTTAATGTTGTCCATATCTTCTTTAATTACTTGAGTTATATATAGCGGTACTGCTTTTTTATTTTTTTTGTTTGAAATGAGCGGTACTGTTTTCTTTAGTCAGAGTAGTTTTGTTTTATTTGACTTCTTCGTTTAAAGTTCTAAGACGATCGTAGTCTATGACAGTTTATTTTTAAGATGCTTATTCAGTTTACAGTTTTAATTTATGTCACCTTTTACACTTCTTCATGTTTGATTGAAAGTTTGTCCCTTTTAACGATAGTTGTAGTAGACAAAAAATCTAGTTAGTAGAAATTAGCTATTGCCGTTACTTTTATTTTAAATTTTGGGTGAGTCATTCTTTAGCTCTTTTATATTTATATATTTTGTACACTTATCTCCGAACTTAATAAATCTTCTAAAATCTTAACTTTAATTTCCTTGACGGACTGTAGGATACTAACTTTACAATTTGAAATTGATAAATGAATTATATATTGTATTATTTACTGAGATAAATATATATATATATATATATATAAAGCGGACGTTCGCACTTCACTAAAGTGCGGACGGCGACGCAGTAGCGGTGTTCCAGGCGGCGACGGAGGCCGAAGGCATCCCAGACGGTTCTGGGCAGCGATCGAGGTCGAGGTTGCAAGTTATGGACAGCGACTCGACCTGCAACTGCAACTTTCTGGGCAGAGCTGCAACCTCATCGTCAGCGACTCCACCTGACTGCAGACCGGTCCGTCCAACCCCTGGCCTCCGTCCGGCAAGCGGCGCCACGCCGTCGGAGCTTGATTGAGGCTGTTGCGTCGATATTCAACGTCCGCAATTTAGCAACAGTGCGGACGCTAAAGTGCATACGTCCTCTTTGGAACTGCTCCGTGTATAGTGTGTGTGTGTCTATATATATATATATATATTATATATATATATATATATATGCATGCATGACTGTTCTGGTTCAATTATATAAGATCGAGGTGTACGTACAGCTACAGTTGCGAACATGCCTGTGGTCAGAATTCTGGAATCAAAATCTGCATTATCGTTCCCTTGGCATTTGTCACGTGCTCGATCTGGACTTGGACATAATCATATGCATCGTTGAAAACTTGAAATAGTACTGAGTATAGAAATGTTCAGAAACTCGATCGAGAAGCTAAGAGGGAAGGTAAACCCGGGTTTACCTTTTCTTCTTCGCGCGTGGGGCGCGTTCCCTAACCCAGCCCTTGTTTTTATTCGTTCACCCGACTGCAGGCTGCAGCAACCGTTACCTTTTGTTCTTGGAACTCTTTGAGACATTATTGAATAACTTATTTACTGTTGTTCGTTAGAAGGAAAAGAAAAAAGAAAAAAAGAAAAGAGGCTAAAACAACAATGAGCGAATTATTGATGCTTCATTATATAATGAACAAATATTTAAGATGATTATCTCTTTCATATATTGTACGTAAAGATCAGTTATTCTATTTTTGTATACAGATCAACATCTATATTAAACTAAACCTTATGTGCGTGGATTATATTGTAAAATGTCATTCTACTATTATATATATGTAACCGTTTGACACCAACGCAAATATTTGGCTTTTAGCTTTTTTCTTTCTTTCTTTTTCTTTAATAAAAAAAAATATTGTACCATCTCTTGTGACTTTTGTGAATCTGTGATTTAGTTTTGGTTCAAGTTCTCAAAGAAATGTCATTCCATGTTTGCAATGGCGGATTCAGGATTGGAATCTTGGACGGGCTGGATTTCTTAAACAAAAAAAAAAATATATATATATATATGTGTGTGTGTGTGTGTGTGTGTATTATGGAGAATCTTGAAAGTGCGAGAGAATTTTATTAATTTTAAAAAAATGTGCATCTAGTCAGAGGGGGGGGGGGGGGACGTAGTGAGTCTTACCCCTCAAATGATGGGGAGAATTAAGGCCTCCTACATGCTTCGTCAACACATTATCACCACCACAAACCCTCTTCCAAGCCTTAAACCCATCAACGGTGAATGCTGTATGCTGAGAATCTTCAGTGTCAAATAGAAAACAAGGGAAGCAATACGCCCTATCAAGAGCAATTGAATATTCAAGCCATGGATTGTCCTTGAACCAAGAAAACTGAAATCTACATTGACTCCCTTGTTCAGTGAATGGAAATTCTAACTCAGGTTGAAATGGACCCAATAAAACATAGGTTTTTCGAATACTATCACGCTCATTCACTGGATATTTCCATATAGCACAACGTAATCCAGGATCACGTTCAAGAGCGTTGATATTATTTTGTGGTTCAGGAATGGAAGGTTGGGGTTCAACATCAATATTTGGAGAAGATATGGAAGGTTCAGAAACCAAATTTGAACTTGAAGACTTAACATTTGTTCTTTTAAACCATGAGTCAATGAATTTTGATCGCTTCGGTTTTGGATCATGATTTGACATTTTAGTCTAACACCTATAACTTAAGAAATTAACTTTGAATTAACTACTTTTCATAATAACTAATTTAACAAAAATAAAAAATCACAATATAAGCCACAATTTTATATGCACTGATGCACAATGAAAAGAAAAGAAAAAAGTAACTCGAAAAGCAGTAGATTCAAGCTTTTGCCATTCACTTAGTCCCTTTGTGTTCCAGTTCGTAGTTCCAATTCATGAGTGAACCCACTGACAGAATCCCTTTGCCATTCACTTAATCTCGTTATACTTTAAGTAAACCCACTGACCTGTTTAAGTATTGAAATCAAATAATCAATTAAACCCACAACAATTGCACATTTGCACAACAGAAACTCAGATTTGCATTTAAACCCACATCACATTTAAGTCGAGTGAACTACAGAACCAAGAAATTGCAGATTTGCATAACCAAGAAGACGGAGAGAATGCTACATACCATATTTCTAGACCAAGAGACAACCATCATTCTTCAATCCATGAAATCTTCAATCCAATACAACCTACGAAATTGAATTTCACATCAATCCTTAACCCTATAAATTGTCCCAAATTGGATTGATTCAATTAAACAAAATCTTACATTGAATTCATTGCTCCAAATTGAAGTTGTTGTCTTGATCTCTGAGACTTGAAGTGGAGAAGCCGAGCTCTGCTAGAGTTTAGAGGAGGAGGACTGGAGGAGGCGACAAACTGGAGAAAGAATCGAATACGCCCTTAGTCGAAGTCGACTGAACTGGACGATTGGAGTTGGGAGTGGGTTTAGGACAGGCTTGAGTTGGAAAATACCCAATAAAAAATAAAAAATAAAAAAAACCAAGTATGCATCTAATTTTTTTTTAGGCCCAAAATTTTCGGACGGGCTGGAGCCCGCCCCAGTTAGTATGTAGATCCGCCAGTGCATGTTTGTTCATATGCTTATCTTCTCTATGTCAATCCCTGGTGATTGTTTTGCAATATTGTAATTAAGTTCGAGTTAAAGAAGTATTATAATTTCTTCAACAAAAAAAAAAAACAAAACAATGTAATAATTGTTCAAGTAAATCCAGAATATGTGTCTGGCCCAAACTCAAGGTTACTTGCTCTAGTTGAAATAGTGTTTATATTAGAGATATTCTTGGAGAATCTTAGGAGATATCCAATCAATGTACGATTATGTTTCCATGTACAACTCTATCTCTATGCTTGTAATCATCTATATAATGAGGCCCATATTATCAATTAAAGTACAACTCAATTCTCTCCCAATTCAGTTTTCCTTTAACATGTTATCAGCACGAAGCCCTAACCCTGAAACAAATAGCCAAACCCTAATTCAAGAAGCTAAAAACCTTGAATCCGAATACAAAACCTTGAAGCATTTTATGCCTCCACCTCACACTTTGAAGAACTCGATCCCAGGAGTCAAGAACCGCGGCCCCATCCCAAGAACTGGCCGGAAACCTACCTAACCGGCCATCGGAAGCTCCATACAACTCGCAGCAAATATTCCACAGGTTCACCATCTCCCGGACCTCCAATTTCCACCAAATTTTGGTAGCAGAAGCCTCTTGATCTGAAGTTTCAGGAACCGGAATAAAAAGTAAAAAAACTGGCCTAAAACTTTCTGAATCGGCCGCCTGATCGTCCAGCAGAAAAATCGGCAGAAAAGAAAAGAAGAAGAAAGAAGCAGCCCAGCCCAAAAGGAAGAAGTCAAAGCCCAGCCCACTGACATCAACCTACCAAGTCAGCAGCCACCACGTCAACATCTAGACCCACTGCCAAGTCATCAGCAGGAACCCATCACCACGTCAGCAACCGGACCCCATTGCCATGCCAGCAACAGCATAAGCCTGCCACGTCAACACCAGTGCCACGTCAGCATCCGGTCAACGTCGGTCAACCACTTTTCCGACCAACTTTTCTGGCGACCTATTTCCAGGTTTTTTTTTTTCTAAAACTTCCCCTTTTTTTAGAGTTTTTACATTTAATTTCTCTTCTTTTTCGGGGACTTGCAACCTCCCTTCTTCTACCTCCCCTTTCTTTATCATAGGGGAGACCAAATTAAGCCGAATTGTGGGGGTTTGTGCTCACTCCAAGCTTGGAGCTTGTAGAGTCCTCCAAACTTAGAGTTTGTTGAGATAAAACGATCAACTGCTTACGTCATTATTTCGATCTAATCCAATACATCTTAGAATTTAATTTCTTGGAAGAGATTATGCTCAGAAATTCCTAATTTCTTGGAAGCGATTACGCTTAGGAATTTTCTATGTTTTCGTGCTGGTAGCCTTTTACGCTCCGAAACTAACCCTTTTTCTTGTTCTCTTTCAGGATGAGTAACCTGAACAAATTGAATTTTGCTCCATTGGGAACAATTGGCTCTGGATATCACAGGTGGGTTCGTGATGTCCGCCAGCATCTCAAGGCTGATGGAATCCTGGATATGATTCTCGAGCCTAGCCAGGATGTGTTAACTGTTGAGCAAGCTCAAGCTTTGGAAGCAAATAGAGCAGCCTTAGAGGAAAATAAGGCAAAAGCCATCATCCTAATGACTCGTCATATGGATGATTCGCTCCAGTACGAGTGTATGAATGAAAAAAACCCCCAGAAGGCTGTGGGTCTCACTTGAAGAAAGATTTGGCAACGTCCGTGACTCCCTGCTTCCTGACCTAGAAGTGAGATGGCATAGCCTCCGCTTCTTTGATTTCAAGTCAGTTCTTGACTACAACTCAGAAGCACTTCGCATTAAATCTTTAATGGAATTCTGTGGTAAAGAGATCACATATGCGATGTTGATTGAGAAAACTCTCTCTACCTTCCCCGTCTCTGCATTGATGGTTGCTAAGAACTATCAAATTGATGTTACTGCAAGACGAATTACAAGGTTTCATGAGCTCATTGGAGCTATGAATGTCGCTGAAAAGTATGACAACATCCTTGTGAAGAACTATAATTCGAGATCCGTGTGAACATAGCATATTCTGGAATCCAATTATACTCGCGCCCCAAAGAGAGGGCGCCAAGAGCGAAATCCTAATCTTAGGGATACATTTGGACGTTTTGGTCTATATAATCGCTCTACTTGGGAAGGTAACCGCCAAAATAGGCGAACACGAAACCGAAGAGGTCAACGTGGAAAGAGAGAGGGAGGCAACGCCTCTGGTCATGTTGGTGGCGCCACCAACACTAAGAGCCATCTAAATGACGCTTTCAAAGTACCTCAATCAATGAAGTTCGTGCAAAGAGATGTATGTTCTCGATGTGGAGTGTCTGATCATTGGGCACACATTTGTAGAGCTAGTGAAGAACTAGTCACCGCCTACAAAGCATATTGTGAAGCAAGAGAAGCTCACTATGTGGAACAAGAAGATCAAGAAGATGATCTAGAGTGAAGGGTTGAAGACTACAAATCTAGCTGAGATCAATTGATCGCCAATTCTGTTTAAGTCTTTATTTTTCCAAGAGATGTAATAGGCAATTGCCATATACTTTGTAGTAAATGCCAATGGTTTAGTCTTTCTTCAAAGTAGGCTCACCAAAATTAAGTGTGATGTCTAGGAAGGTTCTGAGATTAGTGATATTTAAGCGAGCCTTGCTCCACCGACATCTCTCTACTCACCTGGTCACATTTATTTTGGAATTACCGAAAGAAGTTAGACGACTTCCATTGTTTTGCATTTGCTAGCATTTGGATTAGATTCTCCTAATGGTTAAGAGACAATGATGTACTTTGTTGGCTTGTGAATAAAATTTCGAGTTCTTTTCATTATGACTCAATTTTGATTCTGAGCATATGACTTTGTGACTACGATAGCTGGGCCATCAGTATTAATTCGAGGACATGGAATAGCCCAAGTTCCACTTGCCAAATGGCACCTTGATTACAGCTGTCACAGAAACTCTCTACGCTCTTAGGGCAAATCGTACCCTATGAATAGCCAACGAATTCCATGCCAAAATGAATGTACAGAACGGAAATGAGTTCCTTGCAATATCTTTAATGATTGCGAACAAAGACGCATCTTAGATAAGTTTATGTGTCTCTCTAGTGGACTCTATGTCACTATTCGAGCTATTAAACCAATAAAAGTTATGAGAGAAGATCTCTTGGATTTAGACACATATTGGCTTTGTCACGGCAGGATAGATCATCCTAGTCATGATATGATGATCCGTCTACAAAAGACTTCACACGGACATCTTTTCTCTCCAGCGAAATGAAGCATGAATCAAAAGTTGATTCCTAGACTAAGTGTGACCGACGCTGTTGCCTAGGCCACCGCCTCCGTCCACCATCAGCCTAGGGCTAGTGTAGTTCCTATCCATGACGCCATGGATGGCGGCCATCATGGTGATGGCGCCCCAGGTGATGCTGCAATCACCAACTTGCTTCAAATAGCGTTTTAGACGCTCAGGCCCAACCAAAATCCTCATTGGTTGCTTCTAAAGCCTCTCGCTCGTTTTACAAAGCCCGTTCCTTAGGGAAATTAGGACTGAGACCGTCCTATGCAAAGGATATGACATTACTCATTCTGTTTTTACAAAGAATCCGTAGGGATTTTGTGGATTGATTCAACCAACATGCGGACGCTTAAATATTTCATGATATTGGTTGACACGCAAACACGCTGGTCATGTGTTGTGACATTGTCCACCTATAAATGCTGCTTACGCTACACTCTTAGCACATATCAAATGACAACGGGCTCACTCCCCAGATCATCCTATTCAGTCAATTGGATTTGACTATGCTAGAGCGTTTACATCGAAAGACTTTCGATAGATATTGCAATAGGACTGATGTTGGACATCACATTCCCATGTACACCCAAATGGTCTTGCGGAAACGACTACGATGATAGTCTGGACATTGGTAATGCTCATCAATCTCCTTATATCCGCTTGGGGTACTGCAATATCGCATGCCGCTATGCTACTTCGTCTACGACCCACCGCCACTCAATGTACCTCTGCGTTACAACTAGTGACTGGGTATATGTATCATACTTGCGCATATTTGAGTGAGCCATTTATGTGCCCATTGCGCCGCCACAACGCTCTATGATGGGTCCTTACAAACGAATGGGCAACTACGTTGGATTTGAGACTCCAACAATCGTCCGCCACTTAATGCCCTTGCAAGGCGATCTCATTACCGCTAGATTTGCGGGTTGTCACTCTGATGAGACAGTCTTCCCGTCGTTAGGGGGAGATAAGAACACGGATGTTCAGCAGGAATGACAGGGATTGTCGTGGCCTGTCCCCACTATGTCTCATCTCGATCCCTGTTAAAGTGACGAGATCACACAAATATGCTGCAAACAAGCCTGCAAGGAAGGACGTCCCTACGAGAGGACGTAGCGCCACCCTACACGGAGGTAGGCATGGTGCCAACGCCAAAGAGAGTGGCACTCTGGCGTTACAGGCCATAGCCCCAGCTAGGATGCGTGGGAGGCCCGTGGGTTCGAAGGATACTTTGGCACATTCCAATCCTTTGATCATCAAGACTCAAAATCCGTCTCATGAGTATCTTCCAGGTTATAGTTATCGTTGGGGGACGCCTCAACGTCAGAACCTATTCCTGAGAATATAGAGCTCTATGAAACTTACACTAGTGTACATGAGACGTGGGATAGAAACTCCATCATAATTGATGATGTAGTCACGCACTTCGTTGCACATGAGTTTGTTGAGTCCGATGATATCGAACCACACTCCGTTGATGAATGAAAGCCAACGTAGAGAGATTTGGCCTAAATGGAAATATGTGATCCAAGTTAAGATGGATTCTCTAACGAAGAGGAAGGTTTTCGAGCTAGAGATGCCAACACCTCCTAACATAAAACTTGTTGACTAATGGGTCTTCGTTAGAAAGCGTGATGAGAAAAAGAGATGGCAATCTCGCCATATGGTGCAAGGCTTCTGGCAAAAACGCCCTGGAATCGACTACGATGAGACATATTCTCTCGTAATGGATGTCAGTGCACTCCACTACCCTGTCAGTTTGGTAGTTTCCGAATAACTAAACATGTAGCTTACAAATGTGGTCACTACGTATCTCTATAGGGATCTAGATACGGAATATACATGAAGGCTCATGGTGAACTTCATTTACCCAAGTCAAGTGGCTCTAGACCATGGAGCACATTTACAAAGAGGTTGAAACGCTCACTAAAGTGACTACTTGATTAGGAAGGGATATGTCCACGCGTTTCTATGACAAGTTTCGGATTCTACCGCGGTTCATGTTGGACATGATCTTCATTAGAAGCCCTTAAAGAGTTCAGGGAAACCGCTGAACACTTGAAATCCGTAGTTTGAGATGAAGGATTTTGGGAGAACACGATTATGTCTCGGTTTAGAACTTGAGCATCGTGTCGATAGATGCTTAGGCATTTTGACAAGGTCAAGCCTTCAATCACCCCCATGATCGTCCATAGACTTGATCCTGAAAAGGATCCTCTTCGTCAAAAGAATGATGACGAAGATGTGCTAGAGGCAGAAGTGTCTTACTTAGTACAATAGGCGCATTATTGTACTTATCCCAATACACAAGACCGGACATCACATATGTTGTGAACTTGTTAGCTAGGTATAGCTCTGCGCCAACGCGATGTCATTGGATTGGTGTAAAAGATATCTTTCGATACTTGAGATGTATGAGTGAAATGGGCTTGTTCTATCCCTACAAAGGGATGATGGATTAGGACCCATCACACACCAGGTACGCCGCCAACACTGGCCTGCGTCCACTATCCCCATCCCAAAATGACATGTGTTTTGGAAGGTTTTGCTGATGTTGGGTATCTCTCTGACCCACACAAAGGTCATTCCCAATTCTGTCAAGTGTTCACCATGGGAAAAGACCGTGACATCTTCGAGGTCTACAGAATAGACCCTAGTCGCTATATCTTCGAACAATGCAGAGATCATTGCTCTTCACGAAGTGGTTCATGAATGTATATGGATTGGATTCATAATTACACATGTTCGAACAATTGTGGTTTGAAGTCTACCACAGATGACCCTACGAGCGTTTAGGATAATGCTGCTTGTTTTGAACAAATGAGGCAAGGCTACATCAAAAGCGACAAAACTAAGCATAATCAGCAACAACAGACTCTCCTCGAGATCAAAGTGAATTAGGTTCGATCTGAGGACAGTGAGGCAGACTTGTTTACTAAGTCATTGCCCAAATCCACGTTCGAGAAACATGTGGCAAGAATTGACTTGCGAAAATTATCTGAACTCCCATGATCGTAGTCATCAGGGGGAGGCGCAGACATCAGGAGGAGATGTCTACATGTTCACCTCGAAACGTGAAGGGTGTGCTGTGCTCTTTTTCCCCTTCGACCAAGGTTATTTTTGTCCCACTGGGTTTTTGCTACTCGGCAAGGTTTTTAACGAGGCAACAAGAGAAGCACCGCGTTTGGACAACACAAGGGGGAGTATTTAAGGATATCTCTATTTTGTGTTTAATCCAAACTCTAGGTTACTTGACCTAGTGGTAATAGGGTTCAATTAGAAGAATCTAGATATTCTCTTTCCTTGTATGATTCTAACTCTATGCATTGTAATCCTCTATATATAGAGGCCCCTATTATCAATGAGAATACACAGTGATTATCTCTCAATTTCTGATTCCCTATAACATATATATATATATATATATATATATAACTTTTGTTACATTAATTGGAGAGGCATATATATACTGAATAAAAACGTAGCCAGTTTTACCCAAGGTTTCAAATTTCTTAGAAACTGCCGAAATTTCCGTAATTTTGAAGTACCGAAACGAAATTCATATGCTATATCATTTCCGTCAGGAGTTTCCCGAAATTTTCCATACATTTTCACGAAATTCTTAATTTCTGACATATCTACACACACAATATATATTTAAAAATTCACACATAAATTTTGTCCTAAATTTCTCTAAAATTTCTGTGAAATTTTTATGTCACCTACAATGAATTTTTTTACTTCATACTTTCATAGAGAAAGTATGAAATTTTGATTTTTTTTTTTGCAATCAAGTTGAATACAACAAAAAACCTGTTTGTTTTTATCTGCTACAAGGTTGAATGCTCCAACCACAACATGATTCCCTTTTTACTTCGTCTCAAATATTGTATGCTTCATACACTGAAACTTCATATTAGGTAATTCCACAATATCCGATATATGGATTGCATGTGGAAAGGGAACAACATGTACACAAACAATACCCATGTGATGAAGTACGAAAATTATTTCCAAAATTCATGTACTTGAGAGCAATATTATATGATACTAAATGAAAGCAGTTCAACTAGCTAGATCGAGCCACATCGCAGTAGCTTTTATATTCCTTTTGTTGTACTTGTTCATTTTCATTCACTGGGTTTTGGTTTTACATGCCCCGCCCCGTCCAGTCCCGTTGTAATTTTCTAATTATTAAAAAAAAGTAAATCCTATTCACATTATCAATATGCCTAGATAAAAACACTAGTTTAGCAACCTACTACAGTACTAGTATTAGCCCCTTAGTGCCGCGGGATGCCTTGGCCTGGCATGAGCCTTGTGCCATGACGAGGCGAGGCACGCACATGCTAGTTAGGAGCATGCGCAAGTAAAAATGCAAGGCAGATCAATGAGCAAGAAGGAAGGGCGAGCCTTGCTAACGAGCTCGCTAAGCACTGACGATGGGTCAGCAGGCAAGGAGGAGAAGGGCAGCCTTGCTATGACACTTGCTAGGCACTAATGGCATATCGGTGGGCTAGAGGCAGGCAATGTGTTTGCCTCGCTAGCACTGATGGCAAACATGAGGTTAGGTGACAAGCAAGCATAGGCAGTAAGCAAGCAAATGGTGGGCTGCTGGGCGTCATGGGCCAGGTCAGGCCAACCTCGGCCAAGCCTAGCAGACCCCAGCCTCGTAGTTGGCAACAAGGTGTCGGCATGTGAGTCGCGACACATGGCCTGCAGGGCAGCACACATATACCTCCTACAAGCAAGGGATGCTTGACACTTGACATGGGAAGTTACCTAGTAGTTGTGGGCGGTTGCGAGCAGTTTCCATGCGGTTACCAAGTGGTTACTTAAGCAAGGCAGTTGGCTGCACAAGGATAACATCAAGAGGTTAGAGGAAGTTGCAAGGATGGCTTGGCAAGCATGCATGCTGCCACATGACCCTAGGGTGGTTGGGGGTGTCAACCCTCATGCACATTGTAGTGCAATATAAACCTAACCCATGTGGATGTCATGGAGAGAGAAGAGAATCTATGTTGTTGACACATAGAACAAGTGGTGATACTAAGAGCAAGTACCCACATAGTGAGTGGCTAGGCAGATTGGGTGTGTTGGATCACTAAGGCTGAAAGCACTCGTGATAGTCGCTAGGTAGATTGGGCATGTGGGATTGCCAAGGCTGAAAGCACCATTGTACTCTTGTAATTCTTTAGTTGAGTTAAAGGTTGGGAAGAGGGCTTCCCGTAAACACTTGTGTCTTGGTTGTGTGTGTGTATGCTTGTATACTCGTTGCTATTTACTTGATAGTTTAGCTGCGTACTCAAGCAAGCGAGTGAGAGAAGTAGGCTTGTCAAGTAGAGGGGCTACTTGGCGCCATCACAAGGGAAAAAGTTTAGGATAAAACTACACCCCTGTGACAACTAGCTAGTTAATTACTCTTCCATATAAAATATCATAATTCTTTTATAAATGTATAATTTTAGAGAGGTTACATTGTAAATAGGTTTATTATAGGTTAGTTTAGTCTATGTAAAAGTTTCATTCAAAAATATCATTTTATAAATGTAATTAATTTGATTTCTTTATTTTAAACTGAAATTTCCACCGAAATCGAAACTTTCTCCAAAATTTCCTTAAATTTGAAGTACCGAAATCGAAACCGAAACTGAAATTTGAAACCTTGGTTTTACACCGCCCAATTTCCTTGCAACTATAGCAAATTAGAGTAACTCGAACAACTTCCCCACATTTTGATTTTTCTCTATTCTAGGGAAAAATGAGTCTCTTTTGCTCCAACAGATTCTTTATAATTATCCTCATCTTAGGGATAGTGAGGAAAGAGAAAATAAAATTCTATAAATTTGCAGCAATCTCTAAAATTTTAAGGAAGAATTATGAAGATTTTAGAAATTGCTGTAAAATAGGGAATTTGTTGGAGTTGGAGAAGAAATATTGCTTAAAGCTTTGACTTTTACTTCCTTATAATACAAAAATTATAGAGAAGCTGTTAAAATTACTTTTAGGCCTCGTTTGGTTCACGGAAAGGAAAATAATTCCTTGGTCTTTCCCATGGGAAGAGAAATGAAATTGCCCTAGGACTTTCCATTCCGTTGTTTGGTAATGTAAGGAAAGTTATCAGAAAAGTTGCTAAAAAATTTGTAAATAATGTAATAAAATAATATGGTGTGAGTAATAAATGCCAAGAAAGAAGAGGAGAAAGTGATTCTTTTGAAGTTTGGAAGGAATTACTTTCCCCCTTATTTTTACTTCCTTCAGGAAATAATTTCCTTTCCTTTTACATCCCAAACACAAAAAATTAACAAGTTTTATTTCTTGATGCTTACTTTCTGCGAACCAAATGTGGCCTTAGATTTGAGGGCATCGATGATTTATTTATCTTTAGTTACTTATATAAGGGAAATGGTGTTCTATAAGCATATATATTATTAAATCTTTTAACCTCCATATGACCTCTTATTAGCTATATAAGCTTTTAGAATTCAGACTGCATAGTCCTCCATCAACAAAACTTAGTTGCAAGAATCCGACTGATTCTGTGGTGGCATTGCAAAGTCACATCATATATATCCTCGACAATAACAATAATAGGCCGCTCATGCGCGTTTTCCAACTCATGATAATCTCTAGGGAAGGCCCCAAGTACTTTTCCAAGAATAGTTTCCTGCTCATCTTTATAGCAAGTCCACCCGTTGAAGTTGGCTAGTCAAGACTATTCATTGCTTTTTGCCTTTCATTTCCACCATTTTTCTTGACCAGTCAGATGCTGTTCACAAAAAGTCACCAAATGTCAGCTGACAGGTCAAGAAATTGACCCATAGTGACTTTTTGTGAATAGTATCTGACTGGTCAAGAAAAAAAGTGGAAATGAAAGACAAAAAGCAGTGAATAGACTTGACCAGCCAACCTCAACGGGTGGACTTGCTCAGTCACCAGCACTAAACACGTACGTACTGGTATTGACACGGGTCTCTGGTGAGTTTCTTATCTTCAAGGCCATTTGCTAGCTATTTCTTTATGAATAACTCCAATATCAGCATCATCTGAAATAAATTAACATGCTTTCGGTTAACTTATAGAGCCTAAATAGAATCTGAAGCACATCGTTATCCTCATTGCTTCGATAATAATGTGTCTCCGTAATTGATGTCATGTTTACAGAACTAAAGGGTTTGGGAATAGTATATAATGCTTAATGAGTAGCCAGGGTAGGTATGTATGTTTGTAACTGCCTACCTTGCTTTGGGAGAAAAAGAAGGGTAACAGTTTGGTATTGCTTTACTTTTATAAAAATTAATTTTTTTCTAAAATTTTAGGTTTAAGGCTTAGTTTGGTATTGCGGTGAGAATACTTAGATGTAGAAAAACTCAGCTGTAAAAATAAGTAGCAAAAAAAAAAACTCAGCAATTCGTTTGGTAAATTATTTTTTGAACATGATGAGATCATAAAAAGCATGTTTAACGTGTTTGGTAACCTGTCGTGTAAAAATATTATGAGTATGTGTAAAGACTAAAAATTTTTGTTACTGGTTGGTTTTAGCCTGAATGATTATTTAAAAACACAACTCCATTACATTACTATTCAAAAAAAAAAAAAAAAAAAAAAACTCCATTACATTAAAACCTTAGTTGTTCGCATAAACTGTTAACAATTTATTATCTTGCAAAGTTGCTGTAAAAAGATTGGCAGATGAATAGGACCTACCCATTTACTTATACAGAAAAGAAAAAAGAAAAAAAGAAGAATTTATGCTTTATAGTCCAAAATCGTAATTGGAGCACATGGTACAAATTTTTGATTTATGAGAAACCACCTGTTGCAAATTTCCAACTGAGATTTGAGATTTCTAGAGTCTGGTGAATCGATTGGTGCTAAGAAGACCAAAGACACCAAGGAAATACTCAAATTTGTTTAAGTAAAAGAGAATTCGAGAGAGATTGATGAAAGAATTGTTTTCATTATTGAGAATAGGAGCTCTATATATAGGGATTACAAAGTACATGCTCTAATGATACAAGGAAAACTATTCTGAATAGGACTAGAAATTTTATAACATTCTCTCCTATTACAATTATGTAACTACTCCTAGTTTGAATAGGCACACAAAACTGATTTTCCTTCAACACTCCCCCTTGTGCCTCTCAAACTTGGTGGTGACGCTTCATCCGTTGCCTCGTTAAAAACCTTGCTCGAGTGAAAAACCCTGTGGGACAAAAACAAGCTTGAGGAGGAGAAAAAGAGTACAACACGTCCATCAGTCTTCGAGGTCGAACATGTAGACATCATAACTCCCCCTGATGTCGATATCTCCCATTGATTGCTACAATCATGGGAGTTCGGATAACCTTCTCAATCTGATGCTCTTCACATGTTTCTCGAAGGTGGATTTAGGTAACGACTTAGTGAATAAGTCCGCTACATTTTCCTTTGATCGGATTTGATTCACTTCAATCTTTAGAAGTGATTATTGTTGCTGATTATAAAAGAACTTAGGCGATAGATGCTTGGTGTTGTCAACCTTGATGAAACCTAACTTCATTTGCTCAATACAAGCTGCATTATCCTCATCAATGCATGTAGGTTCATCCGTGGTAGACTTCAAACCACAACTTCCTTGAATATGTCTAATTACAGACCTTAGCCATATTCATTCACGTACAGCTTCATGTAGAGCAATAATCTCTGCATGATTCGAGGAAGTAGCAACAAGAGTCTGTTTTGTAGACCTCCAAGATATCGCAGTGTTTCCCATGGTAAAAACATAACCCATTTGGGAGCAACCTTTTTGAGGGTCAAAGAGGTACCCTGCATCAGCAAAAACAATCAAAATATCATTGTCGTTTTGATGGAGGGGAGTAGGAAGATGCTGGCCACCATGGATTGCGGCGCGCCGGCGGCCAACTCTTGGACGGTGGCTTTTTTCCTCTTGGGGTCCGATCCCAAATTTTCGGCATTCATTTTCTCTCTGTAGGGATAAAATAGGCCTATATCAATCGTACCTCTTAGGTATCGAAAGATTGTCTTTACACCAATCCAATGGCGGCGTGTTGGAGCAAAGATATGTCGAGATAACAAGTTCACTGCGAATTGGATGTCCGGTCTTGTGCATTAAGCTAAGTACAATAATGCGCCTATTGCACTTAAATAGGGTACTTCGGCCTCTAATGATTCTTTGTCCTCATCCTTTGGACGAAACGGATTTTTCCTGGCTCAAGACTACGGCCGATCATGGGAGTACTCATAGGCTTTGCTTTATCTTCATTAAAGCGCCTTAGAATTTTCTAAGTATATGCAGACTGATGGATCAAAATCCCATCACTACGATGCTCGAGTTCTAAACCAAGACAAACCGTGTTTTCCTAAGATTCTTCATCTCAAATTCGGATTTCAAGTATTTAGCAGTTTCCTTCAACTCATCTAGAGTTCCAATTAGGTTCATGTCATCGACATAAACTGCTACGATTGCAAATCCGGAACTTGTTCTTTTAATGAACATGCATGGGCATATTTCATTGTTAATATATCTCTTCCCAATCAAGTAGTCACTTAGACGGTTATACCACATTCGTCCGGATTGTTTTAATCCATATAGTGAGCGTTTTAATCTTATTGAAAATGCGCTCCGTGGTTTAGAGCCACTTGATTTGGGTAATTGAAGTCCATCTAGAACCTTCATATATATATATATATATATATATATCTGAATCTAGATCCCCATAGAGATATGATGTAATCACATCCATAAGCTGCATGTCAAGTTTTTTGGAAACTACCAAACTGACAAAGTAGCGGAACGTTATAAAGTCCATTACGGGAGAATATGTCTCCTTGTAGTCAATTCTAAGGCGTTGAGGGAATCCTTGCGCCACTGGTTTTATATCTAACCACTTCATTTTTCTCATTTCGTTTTCTAACAAAGACCCATTTATGGCCAACAGGTTTTACATCTGGGGGTGTCTGCATTATAGGCCCAAATACATGTCTCTTTGCTAGCGAATCTAATTCAGCATGGATCGCATCTTTCCATTTAGGCCAATCCGCTCTTCGT
The DNA here is from genome assembly GCA_024704745.1 of Rosa lucieae. Taxonomy (NCBI): domain Eukaryota; kingdom Viridiplantae; phylum Streptophyta; class Magnoliopsida; order Rosales; family Rosaceae; genus Rosa; species Rosa lucieae. The sequence continues at coordinate 17,739,331 of CM045493.1, read as the reverse complement.
TGACATTCTTCTACAGAGCGAGGTTCGATATCATCATATTCTATAATTCCTTTTGCAACATGATATGCAAATGCATCATTAATAGCCATAGAATTTCTATCCATCATCTCATGTACACTAGTGTAATTCATGGAGATCTCTCTACTCTCTGGAATTTAGGGCTGGATTCGGTACTAAACCGAAGCATTTTCTCATCAACTGCTGCCGAACCGACCTCCGTCGGTTGCCAAATTTTGAAACCGTTACCGTCCGATATAATCGGTATACTAAGTAGTCGGTAACCGAGATCTCGGGTTGCTATCGGTTGGTATTTGGTAACCGTATGAAAACCCAGAGAAGAAATCTGGATGAGAAGACAAGGATGATCTGATGATGCTACCTGGAGAGAGAATCGATTTCTGGAAAACAAACGAGACAAAATTGGGATGCCAATTTAAAATTGAAGTTGGGTACCATGAGAGGACAATTTATAGACCGATTAGAGGACAAAGATTAAGGAATAGATAGATTAGAGAAAAACCTGATTGATTATATATATTCTAGTTGCAGACAACCAATTGCTGTGTTGATTATATTCCAGTCGCAGACAACCAATTGTTGTGTTAATGGGATTATTGATAAGGATTGATTAGTGGTCGTCGCCGGGCCGGGCCGGGCCGGGCCCATTCATAGCGGGCTTGGGCCGGGCTTTGCTATATTTTTAAATAATTGCGGGCCGGGCCGGGCCGGGCTTTATTAAAAATCAAATGATCCAAGCCCGTCCATATGAAGCGGGCCTTGCGGGCTTTTTCGAGCTTGGCCGAGCTTGGCCTTGCGGGCTTTTTTGGGCCGGGCCTTACGGGCTTTATTTATAAATAAATATTTAAAGACACAAGTTTTTTTTTTTTTAATCAAGCTTTTGAAATTCAATGGATAATGATCAAATACAACCAAAGATAACATATCTATAAAACTATATTGGACCAAAAAAAATCTATATTTATATATAAATACTAATTTATTGATAAATAAATTTTTAAAGACACTAATTTTTTATAAATCTATATTTATACATCATACACTCCAAAGAGCTACATATAGCAATTCAAAGAAAATGAGAAACCGACCGTTGGATGAGTTTATTACAATAAATTATGAGTGTGGTAAAAAATTTAGCCAATTTCACCATATTTTCGAATCCGATCGAATTGGTCAACCGTAGTCACTTATATGTTTTATTGGTTGACCGATGCTGTGGCAACCACAAAACATGCTTATTTTTTCACATCACGTTTGTATGTATTCCATCGATGGATGTGCGTGGACATAAGATAAAAAAAAATTAATTTTAATTACAAACACATTGGACTATACCAATTTTATTCCTAAAGTTATATGACTTATACATTGCATTTAAATTGTTTAGGTTCATTCTAAAGTAACCATGAAGTGGAAAATGAATTCGGAGAAACCAACCGCTTGATGGAGAGATTGTAATGTTTTATGGTGGTTGTAGAAAATCCAGCCAATTTGGTTCTCGTTTCGAATTCGATCAACTAGGTCAAACGTAGTTACTCTTATAAACATATATTTATATATCATACACTCCAAAGAGCAACCCCTATCAATTCAAAGAAAATGGAAAAACTGACCGTTAATGAGTTTATTATAATAAATTATGAGTGTGGTAAAAAATTTAGCCAATTTCACCATATTTTCGAATCCGATCGAATTGGTCAACCGTAGTCACTTATATGTTTTATTGGTTGACCGATGCCATGACAACCGTGAAACGTGCTTATTTTTTCACATCACGTTTGTATATATTCCATCAATGGATGTGCGTGGACATAAGATAAAAAAAAATTAATTTTAATTACAAACACATTGGTCTATACCAATTTTATTCCTAAAGTTGTATGACTTATACATTGCATTTAAATTGTTTAGGTTCATTCTAAAGCAACCATGAAGTGGAAAATGAATTCGGAGAAACCATCCGCTTGATGGAGAGATTGTAATGTTTTATGGTGGTTGTAGAAAATCCAGCCAATTTGGTTCTCGTTTCGAATTCGATCAACTAGGTCAAACGTAGTTACTCTTATAAACATATATTTATATATCATACACTCTAAAGAGCAACCCCTATCAATACAAAGAAAATGGAAAAACCGACCGTTGGATGAGTTTATTACAATAAATTATGAGTGTGGTAAAAAATTTAGCCAATTTCACCATATTTTCGAATCCGATCGGATTGGTCAACCGATATGTAGAATATACATATGCACATCAGCACATATTTTATATAGAAGTATAAGAACTTCTACACACGCACACACACACACATTGATATATATATATATATATATATATAAACACACACACACACATATCTATATATATATATATATATATATTATTATGCGGTAATGCATATGTATCTTTTCTATATATATACATTTGGAAGCTTCACATATTGCAAAAAAGAATAGCAAGCTCAAGGAGAAGAAGATAGTAACAGAAGGCTTAGCCATTTTTTCTCACTGATTCTACAACCTTCCAAAGCCATTGTTTTATCAAGATCGCGGCACTGAGATGCTGCCGCCCGCCACCTTGTGACGAATGCCTTTAGTGTTTCCTCTGTACCCTGCTTGACGTTGAACAGCTGACTTGTATTGTGGTGTCCGACGGACAGTAGGATGAACCGAGAAAGGAAAGCATGTGATAAAGCCTGGAATGAGTCAATGGATCCCAGCGGGCACTCGAATAACCAGTTTATTGCCTCATTGTCCAGCGTTTCGCTGAACAAGTGGCACAGGGTTGCGTCATCGAATCCTTTGTTGTTGGTGACCTTCTTGAAGGTGTCCATATGGACGAAGGGATCAGTCTTACCGCTGTAATGGGACATTTTTGAAGTCTTTTCGTACGCTGGCCTAACAGCCTGTAGGATCGCAGCGGTGAATGGTCCTGGCCTGGACGCGAAAAGCGGATTTGAAATTGGCCCTGGGGCGCCTGATTCCGCCCGGATCAACCTTTGTTCCAACTGCTGCATCCTTTTCAGTATTTCAGCGGTTGCGTCGCCAGCGGGGCTTGACCGGGCATTCCGCTGGATTGATCCTCGCTTGGGAGCGGGTGGGTTTCCCTCGGTTCTTGCCCTAGCCCTCGAGCGGTGGGTGTGCAGCGATGATTCTGCCTCCTGCTCTAACGTTAGCTGGGGCACGGGGGGCGGCCCCATTCCCAATAGCTTTGGTGGGTTCAGTGGGACCTGCATATGCACGACTGGTGTTGGTATCAATGCGCCGGTACTAAGTCGGCTGTGCCTAGTGCTCTGTGATTGTTCACTCCGTGCCGGGTTGGCGGTTGCCTCCAGCGTTCTTTTTAGTTCATCAAAACGTGACACCAGCATGGCCACCTGCTTCTGGGCCTCAGCTTATACCTTGCGCTCTTGTTCACGTTCTCTGTTTGCCTTGTGAAGATCCGCCAGTGCCAGCTCATATAGAAAGGTGAGGTCCTGGCCTGTTGGGCGGCTGTTACCAGGGTTTGTTTCACCGCCGAGGTTTACGGGGGTGCTGAATAGTGCGCGGTTGATGTTTACCGCCGAGTTGGTGGGTTGGGGTGTGGCTGACTGGTCTGCCTGCTCTTCAGCGTTTCCCCCGCTACCTTTAGTCTTGGTGATCGTGGCGGGATGACCTTTTGTTCAAGGTTTCCCACAGACGGCGCCAATGTTAATGCTCAAAGTCCGGCGGTGGCCGATCTTTCGTTTAACGCAGGTCCGATGGGCGGACCGCTACTCTGAGGACTTGATGGTCTTCGCTAGCTGTCACACAAGAGACAGGGAGTCAGAGGGAGACCGTGCTGGGTGGTCTTCACTTCTCCGATGCCTAAGTCAGTCAATGTATATAGGCAACATAACGATAAATGAGTAGTAATTGCGTAATTAATGAGGAGAGAGGAGAGGACCTTTTATAGGTGAGGAGAAGACTGATCTTCTTCTTGTTTTAGATGTGGGACTGATGTGCTTCGATTCCCAGCGTCCAGAGCTTCTGATGCTATCTTGGCACGGCGCGTGGGGGCACGTCAGCAGTGATCAGGGGGCGATCCGGGGCTCAGTTGGTAGCCCGCCTGGCTGTGTTTTGGTAGGTCACTCCCTTGGTGGGAGTTGGTACCTCTAGCGGTATAATGAGCATGGCTCATTATAGCTAATTATGTTTGCAAATGCACATGTAGGTACAATTTCATTATTGAGAATAGGAGCTCTATATATAGGGATTACAAAGTACATGTTCTAATGATACAAGGAAAACTATTCCAAATAGGACTAGGAATTCTAGAACATTCTCTACTATTACAATTATGTAACTACTTCTAGTTTGAATCGGCACACAAAACTGATTTTCCTTCAACAAAAGTATGTTAGTTATATGGAAAATCAATGCTTAATTCTTCACCCAAAAATGTATATGCACACTAAAAACCTCATTAGAAGCACAACAATCAATGTGAACATCAAACAAAGTAGAACCCAGCTGCAACTATATATGATTAGAAAACTTTCCAGGCCCATGCCTCACCTTGTTTGAAAAGAGGGGAAGAACGAAAAAGAATAAATTGAGTAGCAATTAACAATAGTTAGATTAGACATACCTATCCCATATGATTCTTATCCCAGCACAATGAAAAAAGAACTAAAATGTCCATTGAGAGAGAGAGAGAGAGGAGTGCAGGGAAAAGAACAGAGGAGAAGAAAGACAGAGCTAGAAGAAAGGGACATAATGCGTCATTTGAGAAATCTAGTTAGGGTGTTTCAGGAATGTTGAAAATTTCATTAAAGGGACCGCTTCTCCGCTACGCGTTCGACAAACGCAGATGAAAAAACGCATGCTAGCACCTGCTTTTTGTTTTTGAAGTTTCGGGCCACAGTTGGTAAAAAAAACGCAGGATTAAAATGTTTACCAAACAGCTAATAAGATGAAAATGGTGAAAAAAAAAAAAAAGCAGAAATTAGCCCGAAAACGCAATACCAAACTGAGCCTAGGTTTTTAAGCTAGTCTTTTTTGTTTTTTTCATTGAGCTCTCTGGGTTCATGAATAATATTGGGTATCTTGAGTGCGTTCGGAGGCCTCCCTGGTAGTGTCAAGTTACTGACTTACTGTGGTACTGGAACCTTATTTCTAAGGTTACATTACGTTTGATTAGTCTAGGGCTCTGCTTTAGGTTTTTCATTCATGGCTTAATATTGTCGCAGCCCGGCTATTCGAGTGAGTTATTTTGTAATTAATGTTCCTTACTTTACATTTAATGGATTGACACTCCCTTTGATTAAAAAAAAAAAAAACATATATTGCCTAATTGCAAATTCGATTCAAATCACATTGAGTGGATCGATTTTGGAAAAGTCCAAAACTAGTGTTCGCTTGTTGAAACACATTGGCTACAATATACACACACACATAGTAGCATCAATGAAACATTAGGGATAGAGAAACAACATTAGGAATAGAGAAACATTAGGGGAAATCTGGGAATGGAAAAATACTTTTGATCGGAACAGTAGATTTACATCCCTCATTAAAAAAAAAAAAAGTACTAGTACTCCTTATGGCTAGTAAAATAAGTAGAATACATAACAAACAGAAGAATACTAAATTTACAAGAAAGCTAGGAAGTAAGAGCAAACCAGCGATCAATGGATATATATTGATTTTGATTTGCTGTATTCTTTGATGGAAGATAACAGCGATTTATAACCTATACAAAAATATCAATGTCCAAGCAAATCTTCCTCACAAGGCATTGGGTATCGGCACAAAGGACACAAGTGACTGGTCATTAGCCACTGGACACTGCAATTTTCATGGAAAATGTGTGAACATGGCAGGCGAATAGCTTGAACGCCACCCTCAAAACACTCCATACAAATAACACACGACTCTTTTACATCTTCCGAATCATCAAGGCCCACTCTCTCCAAATCTTTAATGAATGATTTAGCTGCAGGAATAGGCCTGACCTCATATGTATCCGTGGATTCATTTGTAACCCTCGGAATCATCTGATCGGATCGAAACGTCATATATTGAAGTCGGCAAGTAACACGGTTGATGTCCACACAGATAGGCAGCATGGTATTGGCCAATTCGAGCACCTGAAATATGTTTTCTATGATGACTGTTCGCTCATCTTCTGGGACATCCATCCGCGAAAGAACCTCATACATGAGCACGGTAGATGCACTCCTATCAGACAATAGCTCGGCACGAGAGACCTCTGTAATGGTTTCTTGAGCTCTTAAAACTTTTGGATTTGGAATAACTATCATTGGGACATCATTATCTTCCGAGTCCCAACCGCTTATTGATAAGTTGTAGAGTTTGAATTTGATGGGTAGAACTGCGTCTTGTGGAAGTTGGGACTGAATATTGTTGATCAAGGGTTGCCTAGTTTGTCGTACACGACTGATATAGTAGTTTTCGACTAACATGCTTGAGCTTAGCAATAATTAGATAATTGAATGAGGGTGGTTTATATATATATATATACACACTCCACATAAGTGGACCTAAACCGAGTTGGAGAAGGATTTCGATTCCAACTGAAATAATGATTTCTACTGCGTCAGAAACTATTGGTAACACGTGATTATTTCCGAAAGTCCACCACTGTACTTTTCCTTAATTAACTCCTCCTTAATTAGTGCTTTCTATAGAAAGAAGGATTAAATAAATTTTTTCCCTTGAAAAAAATTGGACCTCTCTCTCTCTCTCTCTCTCTCTCTCTCTCTCTCTGGAGAAAACCTTAAAGAAGTCGCAGACTTCTGCAACCTCGTTCTCGTCCGGTGGTGATCTGATATCACTTCACCGACATCGTGATGCTGTCGGACGGGTGATGAACGAAATATAGTACTTGGTCCTTTGGATTGTTGTGCCCGTGGATTTGACAGGTTTGGTTTGGCGTGGTTTTCCCAGATTGCTCTACGACGAGGCAGCCATGAGCACCGATTCAAGGCATGAGTGGGGTCGGGTTTTTCTCGATGTGGCTTCGCTAGTCTTCTTGGTGTCCTTGAGTCATGGCGGCGTTGATCGACTTGCGGTGAGTTGCAGGTGGCGGGTTTGCCTACAGCTAATTGTGGTGGCAGCGGTGGTCGGGGTGTGGCTTCTTTGCATAAGGAGGAGAAGGGTCTAGGTTGGACCAAGTGTGTTGGGTCCAGGGTTTTAGCCGTTCTTTGGGCTTTGGGCTTATATTTAGCTTTAACTTCTTTTGTTTTGGGAGCCCTGGGTTAATAGCTAGTCTATTTTCTATAATTCTCTTTTTGTTAAAGAGCTATGCACTTTGTTGTGCTTTTAGCTAATCTTCTAGAGTAGTACCGAATGAAGATTCATGCTATTTCAATGTATTTAATGTCAAATGAGTGCCCTAGTTTCTACGTACCTTTGTGGGTACTAGCACAACTTCTTGCCTACCCCTAATTGGTAGCAGGAGGGTATGTCATGCTCATTCTGGTTTGTGATCAATATATTGACTTCTGCCTTGATTCAAAAAAAAATTCGAGTTGAAAAGATATTTTAGCACTATAATGTAATGTAACAAAATATTATATATATATATATATATATATATATATACAGCACTTCTCCACTGCAGACGTCCGCAGTTTTTCTTAGGTACGGATTTTAGTTTTTGACCCACTTTTTGATCATATTTTCATATCTTAACCGTTCAGTTTTTATGTTCTAATGTATAGATCACCTCTGCAAAATTCAGCCAAATTGGTGATCGTTAAGGCATCCAAAACTGCAATTTACAGCAATGTACACGAACGGTTCCGGTTTGGCAGATTCGGTTCGTTCGTGTAAATTGCAGTTTTTGATGTCTTAACGATCACCAATTTTGCTGAAATTTTGCAGAGGTGATCTGTACATTAGGACCTAAAAACTGAACGGTTAAGATGTAAAAATATGATCAAAACTGGAAATCTGTCCCTTTTTTCTTAGGTGCGGATAGAGCAAAGTTATATATATATATATATATATATATATATATATTGTTTGTTTTTGTAGGATTTCAAAGTATTCTTAATACGCACGTTATTAATTTCTTCAAAAATATTTGATGATGAGGTCCCAATGTTATTAATTTCTTAAAAAATAATTAGCATTATGACCCATGAGGGAATATCCGAAGGGTCCTCTAAAAAATTAAACATGCATCCTGTCAATCTACTAGCAGCTTGTATATAATCGACCTTAATGTTAACGATCACAAACAGTACCAGAATAAATTAGCATTGGCATCATGAAGAGTTCTTACCCCAACAAAAAAAAAATCATCAAGATAATTAAACGAAAGAAGTTCTTTTGTTTGTTACAAAAATTAATTGAAGGAAGAATTCCAAGAAAATTACTAAGGAACCGGTAGTTTTATTTAAGGAACAATTCTTAGGTTCACTTCTGGGGTGAATGAGTATATTCCCCATTTCTTGCGATTAATGCATAATAACTTTATAATTTTCTAATCTAACCATTCATGTTGTATAATGTAATACAAAGATTAGCTCTGTATATTGAAGACATTTTAGTTATTCAATTCTATGAAATACATGGACGGTTTATCATAATAGTAGTAAGTAGTGTTGTTAGAACCATCCATTTGTTTGATTCAATTAGATAATTAAACGATATCCAATTTGATTTATTTTTTTATAGAGATGATCTTTAAAGGATAATTTAGGATATAGACCGTTAGATTATAAATTTATTAAGTAAAAATATGTTAATCGACAACGGGGGTGAATATACTCGTTCACCCTAGGGATGAACCGAAAAATTGTTCTTTTAAGCATATGTGTGTAGATATCATTTGATCCGTCAACCTCACATGCCCTAGCTAGCTTGTTGAATTCAGACTTACATAGCTCCATCAACGAAATCTAGTTGCAGGGATACGGCTCATTCTGCGCCGGCGTTGCAAAGTCACCTCATATATATCCACCATAACAATAACAGGAAGCTCATAATGATCTCTGGGGCACGCCTGATTCACTTTTCCAAGAATTGTTTCCTGCTCATCTTCGGGGACATTCATGTCGTTGAGTACCTCAATCACCAGCATTGAACACAAATTGGTATCTGCACGGGGTACTCTTATGAGTTTCTTAGCTTCGAGTTCAGTTGTTATTTCTTCATGAACAACTCCAGCATCAGCATCGTCTGAAATTAGCGCGCTTTCGATTGACTTGTACAACCTAACTAGGATTGGAAGCTCATCGACGTGCTCATTGCTAAGGTGGGACAAGTTCATATACATGGGTACAATCTCATGTGCCAGAATATCGCTACGATAGTAGTGTCTCTCCATAATTGATGTCATGCTTGAAGAACTAAAGAGTTAGGGAGAAAGGACAAGAGCGTTAGGGCATAATATATAATGCCTTAAGGATATTATGTATATAATAACTTGCTAGTTCTAGATAGTGTAGGAGAAAGATTAGGGTAAATCCTTATCAAGATGCATTTATTTTCTTCTTTGGAGTGATCTTCAAGATATTTACTTTCCCTTAATTTGTTTCTTTTCTCTTACATTGTAAATACCTAATTGCAAATTCGTGGCAATCTGAAGCATATCGAGTGAAATCGGGAAAAGCCCAAGAAGGGTTGCCTCGTTTGACACACATACTTGCCCCGGCTACATCATCAAGTCAAAATATAACAAGAAACAAGAGACAATTTTGGCTGAATAATTCTATATTCATTCACCTTACAAGAAGGAATTATATACAAATTACAATTGTGCTTAATAAGACAAGTACTATTCCTAAGGTAAGTAGTAAATCAAATAATACTACAGATATTACAGAATATTACAGATCACATAATATTACAGAATATCTACATAAATAAGGTAAGTATGACTCACGCCAACACTCCCCCTCAAGTTGGCGCATACAGATCACGAATGCCCAACTTGTCAAGTGAGTCATGAAATGCCTTACTCGATACTGCCTTATTGAGAACATCAGCCAACTGTTCTTCTGGGTGGACAAATGGAAAAGAGATAAGCTTAGCATCAAGCTTCTCTTTAATGAAATGTCTGTCAACCTCAACATGCTTAGTTCTATCATGTTATACTGGGTTGTGAGCAATATCCACCGCTGCCTTATTATCACAATACAAATCCATGGCTCGTTTGGGTTTAAATCTCAAATCACGAAGTAAATTTCTCAACCAAAGTAACTCACAAACTCCATGAGCCATACCTCTATACTCTGCTTCCAGCACTCGACCAGGACACAACCTTTTGTTTCTTACTTCTCCAAGTAACAAGATTACCACCTACAAAAGTGAAGTAACCAGAAGTGGATTTTCTATCCGTAACACAACCTGCCCAGTCTGCATCTGTATAACCACTAACATCCAAATGATTATGTTTTGAAAACATCAAGCCTTTTCCAGGTGCAGACTTTAAATACCTCAGAATATGGATCACAGCTTCCATATGAGTTTCACTTGGATTATGCATGAATTGACTCACAACACTAACTGCATATGCAATATCTGGCCGAGTATGTGAGAGATAGATTAATCTGCCAACTAACCTCTGATAGCGAGCCTTATCTGTAAGAGTTTGATTAGGGTACTCAGCCAGTTTATGATTCTACTCAATAGGAGTACTAGCAGGTCTACAACCTAGCATTCCTGTCTTTGTCAACAAGTCAAGCACATATTTTCTCTGACACAAGAAAATTCCTGAACTCCCTCTGGCGACCTCAATCCCCAAAAAATATTTAAGAGCACCAAGATCTTTCATCTCAAACTCTGATGCAAGCAGGTCTTTTAATCTTTCAACCTCCTCTGAATTATCACCAGTAATTATCATATCATCAACATAAATAATCAAGGCAGTTAATTTACCTTCACGGCGTTTCAGAAACAATGTATGGTCAGAGTTACTCTGTTTGTACCCAAAATGACGCATAGCTTGAGAGAACCTACCAAACTAAGCTCCTGGTGATTGTTTGAGTCCATATAAGGACTTATTCAACTTACACACAAATCTTCCTCTTGTGCTTGCCTCATATCCTGGTGGTAGATCCATGTAGACTTCTTCATATAGCTCTCCATGTAAAAAAGCATTCTTCACATCAAACTGTTGCAAAGGCCAATCTAGATTAGCTGCTAGCGACATCAACACTCGAACAGTATTAATCTTTGCTACTGGAGCAAAGGTCTCCTCATAATCCACGCCATATGTTTGAGTATATCCCTTTGCAACAAGTCTTGCCTTATATCTGTTCACTGAGCCATCTGCATTGTGTTTGATAGTGAACACCCATCTACATCCAACAACTCTCTTTCTTTGTGGAGGTGGCACCAACTCCCAAGTATTACTCTTCTCCAATGCCTCCATTTCTTCATTCATCGCTTGACACCATTTGGGATCGTTGAGAGCATCCTGCACTTTACTGGGAACACATACAGAGGATATTTGATTCACAAATGAAGCATGGGATTTGGATAACCGATCGGTGGATACAAAGTTAGCTATGGCATACTTAGACTTAACATCTAAACTTGGTTCATATTGACGAGGTGGTTTACCACAGGTAGACCTAGGAGGCAAAACATACACACTATCACTATTATTAGAGTTAGAAGAAATATCACTAACCTCAAGATTGGGACGCTCCTCAAGGATTGGTTGACAAGGGTTATCTGTATCTGAGATGGGTGCAGGAGCTTGGCCTTCTTGGACTGCTAAATTTCGGCAGTCGTGTTCTAGTTCTGCTGGCGATCGATTGTCAGGAATGGAAGGATTGATCATTTTTCTACTGGGAGCTTCTACCTCGCTGAACGATCGATAGCCAGGAATGGAACGATCGATCGTTTGGCTACTATCTTCTTCGAACCTGTCTGGTGATCGATTGCTGGCATTCTGGTGATCGATCATTAGACCCGAAATTACATGACCATCATCTTCAATTGGCCGTGAATCATCTTCAATTGGCTGAATATTAATTCCACAAGACTTCTCTTCCAAAAAAGTGTGTTTCTCCCCCTGAAGTGAAGGATTGGTGGAAGAAAAATAGCATGCATCCTCATAAAAGGTGACATCCATGGTAACCTAAACTTTCTATGTAGGAGGATGAAAACACTTGTAGCCCTTCTGATTAACACCATAGCCCACAAATACACACTTTAATGCCCTGGCATTGAGTCTGGACCGTTGATTTTTAAGGACATGGACAAACACTACACACACAAAGACACGAGCAGGGAGATTAGAAAACGATGGGACAGACTCACGATTTGAAAGGGCAGCATAAGGGGTTTGACCATTGAGAACAGAAGAAGGTAGCCTATTAATGAGATGGCAAGCAGTGAGAATTGCATCTCCCCAAAGATACTTAGGCATATGAGCACTAAATAGAATAGACTGAGCTTTGTCAAGAACATGACGATTCTTTCTTTCTGACACCCTATTTTGTTCAGGGGTTTGAGGGTAAGTAGTTTGATGAACAATCCCATGAGAATGAAAGAATTGGTGAAACTGAGAATTGAGAAACTGAGAATTGACAAACTCCCCCCCCCCCCCCCCCCCCCCAACTATCAGAACGAAAGACTTTAATATTGGCTCCAAATTGATTTGAACAAGAGCAAAAAATTCTTGAAAAGCAGAGAAAACTTCATATTTGTGTTTCAATAAAAGACCCAAGTAAGACGGGTATAATCATCGATAAACAAAACAAACCAATGTTTGCCAGACAAGGTTAACTCACGGGAAGGTCCCCATACATCAGAATGAATAAGCTCAAAAGGAAAAGAACTCCTAGTAGTACTCAAAGGATAACTAATACAATGACTTTTAGCTAAGACACATGACTCACAATGCAACTTAGACTCATCAATGCCCAGAAACAAGGATGGCATAGATTTCTTCATGACACTAAAGAAGGGATGTCCCAATCTCCGATGCCATAGCCATAATTCTTCAACTTGATTAGTAACCCTAGTTGAAATCAAAGCTACTTGGACTGCCTTCTCAGGCTTCATTCCGGCGAACATGCAATCCAGATGAAATAGTAGACCCCTCAGATAACCCCTACCGATTATTTCCCTGGTGAGGAGGTCCTGAAAAATCACATACAAAGGAAAAAATGTTGTAGAACATTGAGATTGAGTATTAAGGTGAGGCACAGATATGAGATGATGAGAGAGATCAAGGACATAAAGAACATTATGTAGTGTCAAAGAAGGAGTGAGACGAACAGACCCTATGCCTAAAATAGGACAAGAATCACCATTGGCATTGACAACAGAGGAAATAGAGGGTGGATTGAGAAAAAGGAAGAAACTACGATCATAGGTCATATGGTCAGATGCTCCAGAATCAATTATCCAAGTATTGCCACCAGTAAAGCTAGAAATTTTTAAAGCAATTCCAATCTTACCATTACCACTGCGACTTACTGATGCGGTATCCTTACCAGCCAAGTTGGTGTGATCTGGTTTTGTCACCGCGTAGTAATCTTGGTCTTAAACAAGATAAACAACAACCTTTCCCTTGGGTTTGTTGTCCTGAGGTCGAGGCCTATCAAAGTAGCCTGCTGGAAAACCAACCAACCTGTAACAATTTGCTTTGATATGGCCTGGATTCTTGCAGTAGTTACAAGTCAGATTCGAGGAGAACCCGGGAGGAGGACTTTGAGGAGAGGACGCAAAGAAGAAGGGGTCGATTGCCTGAGAATGACCGATTACTTGAGGGATTGGATGGCTTTGATTGTATTGCAAGGCCTGCAACTTCTGAAGTAACTGCTCTAGTTCCAGCCCTCTGGGTCTCATCTTTGCGAATATAAGCAAAGGCTTGCTGCAAGGTTGGTGTGGTAGTCTGCCGAAGTAATTCGCTCCTTGCATTCTCAAATATTGGATCTAGGCCAGCCAAAAAAACATGAACTCTCATGAGATCCTGCTCCTCCTTATAAATCTTGACATCATCCGGGCACTTCATGCGACATGGATGCATCTGATCAATTTCTTGCCAAATCCCCTTTAGTTTTGCAAAATACATGGCTACTGGTTTTCCATCTTGTGTCATACGGGCGGCTTGAGTGCTCAACTCATAAACCTCGGCAGAATCTGTTCCGTTAAAGTAGATCTCCTTAAGGCTTTCCCAAATTTCTTCAGCCGTATAACATCCCATAATCATCTCTGAAACATCTTCAGTCATGGATTTGTAAATAATAGAGGTTACCGAGCCATTTGCAGTCTTCCATTTTGAATAATTGTTGGCTGCAATTGGTGGTTCAGCAATTGAACCATCAACATAGCCCACCTTATCGATTCCACAGAGGTAAGCCTCCATCATCTTCTTCCAGGTTCGGTAATTAGAGCCATTGAGCTTGACACCTCCATAACTTCCAGTTGAATCATCTTTAACGAAGACAGAAATTTGGTTGGAACCATGAGACGTCTCACCATCTCCATCTTGCTTGATTACGGTCGAAACATCTTGATCTTTAGCCATGGTGAATATGCAGCGGAAGAAAAAACAACAAAGTTCTTGGAAGTATAAGAAGGCAACAGTGATGAAAGGATCAAAGGACAAGGAATAAATCCAAGCACATGAACAAGGGTCAAGGATCAAAGGACAAGGAACAAATCCAAGCACAATGAACAAGGGGCAAGGATCAAAGAACAATGAGTCAGAGTCCAGGATCGGATCTCTGCTCTGATACCAAGTCAAAATATAACAAGAAACAAGAGACAATTTTGGCGGAATAATTCTATATTCATTCACCTTACAAGAAGGAATTATATACAAATTACAATTGTGCTTAATAAGACAAGTACTATTCTTAAGGTAAGTAGTAAATCAAATAATACTACAGATATTACAGAATATTACAAAATATCTACATAAATAAGATAAGTATGACTCACGTCAACACATCATTCATCAGAGACGGAATTCTTTTACTCAGTTGGCTATGTACAATGTATTCTCTATCCCTTTTATCTGAGTTGCCGATTTCTGCTGTAAGTCTGTAACGTTTTATTTCTCTTTACTGCATTGAGGAAATTCTACGGTACTGCATTGGCTTCAGTTTGTTCTTCCCGATAAGATGCTTTTAAAACTGATTTTTCCAGCACTTTGTTTGTTTTTTTTAATTAGTGTTTTAAGAAACTCTTTGTATTAAGTGAGTGAATTTCCATAATTTCTATGGGGATTTCAATTCTCTGCTCAAGAAGTTATGCTTTGACATCGAGTTCCTGCAAGGAGAAATTAAGTTGAAGTGAGAAATATGATGGGAGGCGGTCAAAACTAAAATCGCCTGTTTCATGTTGTGCCCAAGAGACAAAAGATATTGCTGCAGAGTTGAGATAAGTACCCGTACGTGTTTGGTTCTCCGGCTAGCAGAGTTATGTCCGGGATCGCCTTTTGATTTCTTAGCTGCTTGACCCCAGGTTTGAGCTTCAGCGTTTCTCTTTGGATGTTTCTCCCTAACCCCCTCAGACGTACGTGATCGATGCCTGCATTGCCTTCGGCTTTCTTCGCCTTGGACTTCTTCCCCAGAGACACCGTATATTCATCATAAATATCCTTTAATTCATTGCTACTGGCAACAATTGGATTATTCCCTATATTCTGAAAGGGAATTACCCAACTTCTATGCTTTGTCATGAAGAGGGTTAATATATAACCCATTCTAGAGCTCGAAACTTCTCCGGAATAGAATAAAACGCGTTAATCAAATCGACGCAAACCACATCCACTTTGTTTAGAGCGTCTTCATTTTTCTCATGTCTCTCCAATCGATTGAAACTGGGAACTGGTCGTTAGGGTCCTCCCATCTGCCAGACACGATAACCACATCAAGGCTCCAATCTCTGTCCGATTTAACGGCCTCCACGAATGGGTGAAGAGTCCATTTTCCAGTAGCATGAAAGGACAAGTATTGTAGCAGAGTGGTTTGACAAGTTACAGGAAATAAGGCTCTGAATTCATTAAGTCCCATGCCAATATTGTACCAATTGTTCCAATCTCTCGAAGGCTAGAACAAGCCTATAGCTCTCTGGAGTCCACTGGCCGGCATGGTGCTTAATTGTAGAAGGATAAATATTCACGCTGAAAATCAAAGAATGGAAAGGTAATACCCACTGAAAAGTAGAATGGGTGGAATTTGAAAGCTCTGGCAGGTGTAGTAACATCCTTTCTAGCGTTTTGAGCCTGGGTTTTATATATTCTGAGAGTTTCTCATTAGTAGTCACGCGGGCCAGTGCACGCACATGATTGTTGGGCAATATATTCTGGGTTCCCAGTGTCTGGTTCATTCTGGGGAGTGTTGAAGAGAGCAGGGTTTAAACAGAGCTGTGTTTGTGAAATTGTCGAAAATTGAGAAGTTGACGCAGGAGAATTGAGATTTGGCAGGCTTTGTTGTGGTTGGAATGGTGATTCCATGGGGGATGGATTTTGAGTCAATCGTGAAGCAGCCGAGGATAATCCAAGTTCTGCGCCAAAGACGACGGTGCTCTTGTTCTGCATGTTTGGCGTTGTGCTCGACGTCGGCTGTCAAGCAGACTCAGGGTCTCTTTGATTTTATGAGGGAGGCGCTGAAATCTTGAGTAGTTGATTGAGGGTTTAATTCAGTGATTAAAGACGACAGTGTGAGTTTAGTTCAAGAATCAAGATGAGTTTGAGTGTTAAAGGACCGGTAACGTTTTGGTATATATAGATATGGCTGAGAAATTACCTACGGAGGCTTTTGAATTGCACCACTTTAGTATCATTGATACCGTTGATGGTTAATGGCACCTTTCTTTGTTTGGGAATTGCCAGCAATTGGGACTGAAGAGCTTGGTTGATCGAAAAGAGAGTTTTTGTCTGGTCGATCAACATTATGATGTCATTTAATAGTCATATGTAGAAAGTCCATGTATACTTTGTCCTTGAAGTACACTGGAACAATGCAAGGCATAATTGATCACTACACCCAATCCTACATATGAGCCTGCCGGCGGGAGCGGGGCTATTGTTTCCGGATATGATAATATTACTGCGAGATATCAGCATTGTCTCTAAAGACAACTAAAGAGGTTCTAAGAGAGTCGGAGCGATGGTAGTTATAAATTTGTTGATCCGTAATGACTCATGTCCACTATGAGACTGAGATACGAAACACAGATATGAACGGTAGGGCCATGCCAACATCGAATTGGGCTTCTGGTGCCCCATCATGCTGGCCTAATGTGAGAAAGCTCCTAGAAGCCTTTCTCTGTAAGAGATAGGTAAACGGTTGACATCCAAGAATTTAATGTCAAGGGCCTTAGTTACACCTTATATAAATCAAGCTTCATGCCATGAGGAGGTAAGTTGTTCAGACCGGTCTAACTTATGTTGGGGAACAATCACATATATATATATATATATATATATATGATGTTTAATCATAACAAAAATTTCAATAAACTTTGTAAAAAATTGATCAATCCTCAATGAATAAATATTGTTCGCAAACAACTATATATGTATGACAAGGATTGTAAGTAATGCTTTGATCTTCAAAAAACAAAAGTAGATTGTAGACAAGTGAATGTACGATAAGAATTACAAGTATGAGTGTAATCCTTAAAAAATAAAAACAATATAAGAAAAGGAAATTTTTGACTTGATTTTCCAATGGAGGCTTGCAAAAAGCAATGAACTAAAGACATATTTCGCCTTTGCTCTTATGCTTGCACTTCGGTGCGCGTCCATTTTCTAAAAGAACAATTCTTAGGTTCACCCCTGAGTGAACAAGCATATTCACCCCTGTTATCGATTAACTCACTTTTACTTAATAAATTTATAATCCAACCGTGCATATCTTAAATTAGCATTTAAAGATCATCTCTGTAAAAAATCAATCGAATCAGAAATCGTTTAATTATCTAATTGAATCAAATAAATGGACGGTTCTAACAACACTTACTGCTATTATGATGAACCGTCCATGTATTTCATATAAATGAATAATTAAAAGGTCTTCAATTTGATTGATTTTTTACAGAACTAATCTTTGTATTACATTATACAACTTGAATGGTTGGATTAGAAAATTAAAAAGTTATTATGCATTAATCATAAGAGAGGGTGAATATGCTGCTTCACCCGAAGGGGTGAACCTGAGAATTGTTCTTTCTAAAATACCACAATTGATGATCCAAAATTAAAGCACTTGTTGATTGGCATGATGTATACATGTATTAATTTGATTGGATGGGAGTTGCTGCATGGGCTGCAGCCCGGTTAGACTTTAACTATGCTCCGTCCTTGTTTCGTCCGAATTACTAAAGTGAAAATGGAGCTAGAAGCATGCACCGCATGTTTACTTATATATATCATCTTCTTGATAACCACGACCGGACAGAAAGGCCGGCTGACGTTCTGACGATCAGTCACATTTCACTTGTTTTATTTTAGTAATTGACTTAATATGAAACATAATCCATCGTTATAGATTTCAAAATTAATTTCCTTGGCCCAGCTTGAAGTTAATTGGATTACATCTTCTCCTCTTCCAATCTCTCTTCACCACATTATAATCAACTGAGAAACAGTCGTTCATGACCTGAATGGTGATACTCCAGATTGGTCGGTAGAGTTAGGGTACGGTCTTTTATTAACTAGAGAAGTGAGAACATTTTTCTACTTCTTTCATTTAGTTAATTATTTATACTCATATTCATAGGAATGTTACTATGCAACTCTTTTAATTATTAGTTAGAACGTCCTAGCTTATGTATTTTACATTTCAAGTATGGTTGAGGATGATTACAATAGCTATCTAAAATAGTTATCTGATGCAAATATCTCATATGCTGATATGCTCAATCTAGTACAATTTCTTAAAAAAAAAAAATGAAATCAAAACACTCAAAATATTTCTTATTTTGTCGGTTTCTGTCCATTTCTACCATTTTTTCATCTTCATAATAACTTAATAAGTACCTACCTTTGCTTGCAACAAACTAGTTTTCTACCTTCACAATCAAATTTTTTTTTTATTTGTGTCATTTTATGTCAATGATGATAAAGTAATCGGGGGGTTTACATCCAAAACCAATTAGCAATTGATGGAGTGGCCTAAACCCTTATAAACTCATAGGCAAGATCCCATTTTTCTCATGTGGGATGTATATATTCTCAACACGCCCCCGCACGTGTGGCGAATTTTCAAGCCATACACGCGGACAACTTTTGGGTGACGTGGAGCCCATGTGGCCGTTAGGCATACACACGTGGGTAACCCGCTCTGATACCATGATAAAGTAATCTGGAGTTCACATCCAAAACCAATTGACAATGGATGGATTGGCCCAAACCCTTATAAACTCATAGGCAAGGTCACATTTTTCCCATGTGAGATGTATATACTCTCAACATGCCCTCGCACGTGTGGCGAATTTTCAAGCCATACACGTGGACAATTTTTGGGTGATGTGGAGCCCGTGTGGGCGTTAGGCATGCACACATGGGTAACCTCGCTCTGATACCATGATAAAGTAATCTGAGGTTCACATCCAAAACCAATTGGCAATGGATGGAGTTGCCCAAATCCTTATAAACACATAGGCCAGGTCCCATTTTTCCCATGTGGGATGTATATATTCTCAACACGCCCCAGCACGTGTGGCGAATTTTCAAGTTAACTTCTACTAGTAATTAGTTATTAGGCCAGGTCCCATTAGTAATTAGTTAACTTCTAATAATTAAAAGAGTTGCCTAGTAACATTCCTATGAATATGAGTATAAATAATTACCTAAATGAAAGAAGTAGAAAAATGTTCTCACTTTCTCCCTTGAACTCTTTTAATTAGTCTAATAACTAATTAGTAGTAAATTTCCACGTTGACATGCATTATGGTAGAAGTTCTACATAATCGACATAATTAAGCGTTTAACCTTTTGTTTAGTATATACGTCAGACTGTTGCACACAAAAATAGAATGACTCTTTAAAATATGAGAGCCAATAAAGATAATCGTCTCAGACATTCGTTCATTATATAGTTAAGCATCAATAGTTAATTCATTCTTCTTTTAATTTTTCTTTTTGGCAACAGTAATAAGTTCGCAGAGCTCCTAAGAACAGAAACTATATGCATCAGAGAGCTCCATGCAGGTATCACCACCAACTACACAAATCACAGACTGCTTTCTACGGTAAACCAACGAAACAAAAACCTCGTAGTTTAACATTATACTTCAATACATCATCATTAGCATTTGTAATTATTTTACAAGATTGTTTGTGTTTGGTTCCCGGAATATGGCTAAGTGAAATTATTGCTGTACAGTTTTATAATTCTTTGACACTTTAGTCTTATAATACAGCCCGTGATATATAATAGAACGGAGAACCAATAATTTGCATTGACAGAGGGTCGTGACAGTACTACTTAATCTAGATGAGGAATAATTAACATGAAAACCATGACATGCCCACGTCTCAAGAAGAATCTTCATTATCTAATCCCCTATACAACTACACGAAACTAAAGTAAACAAACATATTTATATATATTCACATGTGCTACTTTCTGGTATGCATAATAACTTTCAGGAAAAAGTTAGCTAGAGTAGAAATTAGGAAACAAAAGGAGAAGAGATGATGATCGTGTAGAAAAATTTGCATCTTAATTAGCACATTTAACTTTTGTCTTCACCAAAGACATAAACATTTGTGTATGATGTGTTTCTTTGGCGTCTTTAGTCAACACTCATAGAGTATATGTGTTTGTTTCTATACATAATCAGTGTTGTTATTGACACAACTTAAATGGTATTTACACAGCTTTACATGCATTTTAAGAAACAATTTTTCTAAACAATGATTGGATATGTCGGATAATTTATATAATAAAAATGAATTAAAAAAAAAGTGTGTTATAACAACACCCTACATAATTTGTCCTCACCATCTCTGCATCCCCTACTTGCACCCTTGATCTATATGCTTCAAGAAAAATTTGGTGTAGAAAGGTAATTCATTAGAAGTTCAAGGGTACATTAATATAAGGCTGCGAAAATGTCACGCCCTGAATTTTGAATAAAAAAATTCAAATTCAAAACATGATAATTTAACAACTCGCTCAAAATACTTATAAATTTTTTTTTCATTTAATCTCAGCAACAAATCACACCGAGTCCACAAATGTCAATACAATTAATATGATTTTGTCACTGTGGTGACATGTTTTATCCTTAAGAGGTAAGGATGTTGAGTTTTGAAAAGAAACATTTTGTGATTATTTTACTTGAGCATGAAGGGTAATTTTATGGGCTCGGTGTGTTTTGTTGCTTAGATTAAATGAAAAAAATTATAGGTATTTTAGGCGAATTGTTGAATTATCACGTTTCAAATTTAAATTTCTTTATTTGAAATTTAGGGCGTAACAAAAAATAAGTGCTTTAGCTTCCTTAAATTCTTGTCAAAAGAAATTAAATCTCATTAAAAATATCTTCAGAGTGCAATGTTAAAGAAGGATAGAGCACCAAAAACGAATATGTTCCTACAAGTCCATAATAATTTCTATTGAATAAAGTTATAATCCTATATAATCAATTAAACTGAAAACGGAAAACCATTCCGTGATAGAATGTCGTAGAAGCTGGTGTATATATATTTGCAATAGTCATCACTAAATTTTGAAACGTGATTAAAAATGGGAAATGATCATTTACCCAATTTCAGCTTAAAAATTGCCTACTTGCTTCACCAACTGTTTTTTTAATCTCATTTACCCAAAACACTCTAAGGGATTATTTCCCTAATACCCAATTAATTCTTTTTTCATTCTTTTTATTTATTTTTGAGACTTTTTTGCTCTCTCCTTCTTTCTCACTTAGAGAGAGAAGTCATCCTCCACCTTGCTGTGCTCCGGCGACCAATGGCCGACCGCGGTCTCCGGCGACCGGTGACCGGACTCTGGTGACCGATAACTGGAATCTGGCGACCGATGACCAGAATCCGGCGACTGGTCACCAGAATCCGACAACCGATTACCGGAATCCAGAATCCGGCTACAGGACTGGTGACCGGATTCCGGCGTCTGAATTTATTAATACCCAGTAATCATATTGTTGCCCCCCAGTAATCATATTATTGTCCCCCAATACTCATATTATTGCCTCCCAATAATCATATTATTACCTCCCAAAATCATATTATTGCCGTCCAGTGAATTGTATAAACTCCCAAAACCAAAATGAATACACTATAGGCACAATTGATCAATTTATATGCATATTATTGCCCCCCAATACTCATATTATTGCCTCCCAAAATCATATTATGGCCGTCCAGTGAATTGTAAACTCCCAAAACCAAAATGAATACACTACAGGCACAATTGATCAATTTATATGCATATTATTGCCCCCCAATACTCATATTATTGCCTCCCAATAATCATATTATTGCCCCGCAATAGACATGTATAACTACTCAATAAAACTTTTTTTTTTCATTCTTCTTTCTTCTTTCCTTATAATCCTTCTGCCAAATTTACCACAAAAAAAAAAACAAAGAACTTGAGAGAATTTCACAGAAGAAGAAGAAGAGAGAGAGAAGATAGAGAAAGTTTGCAATGGCGAACGAGAAGCCGCAGAGGAAAATTGCAGAGGCATTCAAGGAGCTGGAGGCAGCCGTTAAATAGGAGACCGGCGAAGTGGAGGTTGCGCCGATCTCGCAGCGTGTTCTCTCTTCTCGCCGCTGTTTCAAGACGGGCATAGTGCTGGAGGTGACGATGAGCATGGCACGGACGCCGGCGACCTGAGGTTGGAGGAATCGAACGTAGCGGTGCGCCGGCACGAGCATGGTGACGGTGTCCATCTTCTTCTCCCACGGCGGCAGCTTCTGCAGCCGTCCGGTGCCGTCTGAGCCGAGAGAGAGAGAGAGAGAGAGAGAGAGAGACCGGGTCTGTGGTCAACATATCGCCGGCCGGAGGTGGGAGGGAGGGAGGGAGAGATCGATGAGGGGGAGGAGAGAGAAAATAGATCGAAGAGAGAAAGTCTGAGAGAGAGAGATGTAATTTATTAATTAAAATAGGGGCAAAATTGTCGATGAATGTTAGATTGGGTAAATGGGGTTAAAAAACTCTTAGTGGAGTAAGTGAGCAATTTTTAGCCTAAAATAGGGTAAGTGGTCACGGCCCCTAATTTTTATTTAGAAGACAGAACCTCATGGAAAATCATTAATACTAGGGTTATTATCACAAGCGGTACCTGAACTTATCCTCTATTTTATCGATGGTACCTAAACTTCAATTTTGATCACAACCAGTACCTGAAATTTTCGATTTCATTTTAAATGGTATCTAAGACCATATTTGATCACTATTCATGCCAAAAAAAGCCAAATCTAAAAAAACAAAAAACAAAAAAACAAGTTCAAGGCAAGTCTATTTCAAAAAAAACATCACTATATATGATCGCAACTCTCGAAATCATCACTATGATCGCCTCCCATGCTGTTTTTAGTCGGAATAGTGATCGGAGGTGGCTCTAAGTACCATTTAAAATGAAATCGAAAAGTTCGGGTACTGGTTGTGATCAAAATTGAAGTTCAGGTACCATCGATAAGATTGAGGTATAGTTCAGGTACCATTTGTGATAATAACCCTTAATACTATTTGAAATGACTATTCTTATTTAAGAGAAATACAAACTAGAGTATGGTCATCATGGGTCGGGCTAGGGCCTGCCCTACCTTAAATTTTAGGGCTTAGAGTAGGGCCGGGCCGGGCCTAGTCAAAGTCAACAAAATTTAGGGCCGGGTAAGGTAAGGCTGAGGCTTAAATATGCTAACTCTTACGCCCCCCCCGAAAAGCCCAAGTCAGTAGGGCCAAAAGGGCCGGGTCAGGTCGGCCTTCCAAATAGGGCCGAAATTGGCCTAAAAGGGCTTTAATTTGTTTAACAAAAAGAAATACATTATTCTTTTTTCCTTAAAATGTGACTCCATCGTCATATAGACAATATAAGACTCATTGGTTTTTGTTGATCATATTTAATATATATATATATATATATATTGAGATTAACTTTTAAGTTATAAAATTTATAAATATTAGTTAATGAGGTTATATTTAATTAACTATCTCTCTAAATCTCTAAATTAATTTTTATTTAACAAAGGAAACAAGAATTAAAGAAAATAAAGCTTCGGAAATCAATTACCAAAAAAGAGATAAGTTGTATGCTATAGAAAAAAGAGAAATTTATTTTTAAAATAGAAAAAATTAGGGCTTAAACGGGCGGGCCTAGAGGGCCGAGACGGGCTTGGCCCTAACGGGCTCAAACGGGTAGGGCCGAAGGGCTGGGCCGGGCCGGGTTTCAATTGCATGGCCCTTGCCCTACCCTATTTGAGAGATGGTCGGGCCGGATAGGGCTTCGGCCCTATGGGCCGGGCGGGCTTTGGGCCGAAGGGCCAAATGATGACCCCTAAACTAGAGTTAGGATTGGCTTGACATAACCATCACATGTGGTCGAGTTGGTAAAAACATCTAGGTGTGAAACCTCTACACTTGAGTTCATATCGCGCCGACGCTTATTGAAGTTATATCCCAATATATTATTGGTGGTCAGGGAGAGGAAGCGTTTTGACATGACCCTCCAGCACAGAATAGTTTCTGGGCCTAGAAAACTTTTGAGGAACTGTGTGATCTCGATAAAAAAAAAAAATTGGTTTAACATGACGAAGCTGGTTAAGAATCCACTCGACAATGACATGACAACCATTCATTTTAAATGTCAAATCTTGAAATTTGGGACACACTCTTGAGTATTAAATATGCTAACACAATTACGATTACGATTGTTGACTAGCAGAGAACCATGCAAAAATTTCATCATTAATCCAAGACTTTGATACCAGTCTATTAAATAACATGTCTTAAGAAAATAAATTAACAATGTATATCATCCTTATAAACAAATTGTGTCAAAATGTTATACTCGCTTCACTGTCCGGTAATGATCGATCGATCAAAACACATATACACCAAATTATAGTAGTGTTAAAAACTTTTCACCCCCATGTGAAACTGTCAATCACCGTAGATTGTTCGTTATTCAATACTTCTCAATGGAGAGAAGTTTAGGGTTTATAGCTAGTTAGCTACCAATCAATGAATCAATTGCTAGCTGATTAATGGTTTTTGAAAAATCAAAACCTACCTCGATCCGGCATGGAATCAAGTGGAGGTCGTGGGTCCGATCGAGGAGGGACCAAAGAAACAGCGCAAGGGGCCTTGTGGCTGATCACTCTTCAAGTCTGCAGGCTTTTTCGGTCAGCAAACCCAATGGACCCACCGCCCCATACGGCTGCTCCTCCGAGCACCGGCAACGCGTGCTTCCATGTCCACTCACCCACCCACCCAGACCCACCTTCTCTCTCTCTCTCTCTCTCTCTCGGATATTAAATAATTCCACATTTCCACAATGGATCACGAGATGACAACAAAAAACTATGTACGAGTATAAAATACCTAGAGCTGGAGATCGATGATCACGAATTCACGAAACTCCACACAAGCTAACACTAACTAAACACAACTACAGCAGCAGCAGCCTAACAAGAACAAGAAGCATGCACTGCATATATATATAATTTTATATATATATATATATATATATATATCATCTTCTTGATAACCACGACTGGACAGAAAGGCCGGCTGACGTACTGAACGATCAATCTCCTAGCACATGTTTTATTCTAGTAATTAACTTAACATGAAACCTAATCCATCCATTCATTTCTAGATTTCAAAACTAATTTCCATGGCGTAGCTAGCTAACTTGTATAGTTAATTTGAGGGTTAGATCTTCTTCTCTTCCATTCTGTCTCCTCACCACATTTAAGGCTTAATTAAGCAAGTGAGAAACCCACTCCACCTATAACAGGGAAAGCATTTTATCTATATGACTATACATATCCATTAGCTTTGCACTTATACAGTTATATGTGGCTAAAATAATCACTGGTTAGGTCTTGCTTATAATTGGATAAAATATTTAGATCCAATAACCTTGAAGTTAATGTATTGCTACTTTAGATTGTCAGTCTGAATCAGTATTTTAAGAATTATACCTTAAGCGTCTTTTAAACGCAATGTGAAGTGAAATGCTGTTAAAATATTCAGAGACATCATTTTGAAGTTTATGTTACCAAAAGCGTAAATTAAGACTAATTTTGTAGCTGGTGCTTGTTGTCACTGTGATAATGTGATTTCTCCTTATATGGTGGAGGCTTTGGCTAGTCGTTTGGCTTGCAAGATAGCTTAATTTAGAGTTTTATTTGTGACTTTTTTTTTTTCTTATAATAAAAGAGGATCAAAGGATTTCACTTCTATCCCTATGGTGACTCGAACCCATGACTTCGTCATTAGGTAGTTGGTGCTCTAACATTACAATGTACGCATACAAAGAATGCGTGATTTCTTAAACTTTACTTTTTCAATTGAAATAAAGAAATGAGAAAATCTAGGATAACACTAAAGAGAGAAAATCCCAGATGATCCTCTGTATGTGTAATTGGATTTTTAGATCCTCTGGAATCTGGACAGTCTAGGCTTGTTTGATGCTGTTTCAAAGGTACCCACTTATTGTAACGTCCTGATCTATTTGTCGGCGGGCCAGGCCATGCCACTATATCTATCATTTTTTATTTTTTTTTTGGCAAAGAGCTAATTTTCATATAATTACTTAATTAGCATGCCTCGTATGTACTGTTGTACAAATTATAGAAATCAATATCTAAAACCAAGACAACTGTTGTTAGGGATATATAATTCTTGGGTGCATGTGATTCACTAGGCTGTTATTCTAATCATTGTCTTGAGTTGAGCAATGTACCTTGTGATCATCCTCAGCAATTATACACTAATGCATACAGTTAAAATATAATCTTAATTAAGCTTCTTTAGTGCTTTAAATATATTGGCTTTGCTGGACTTGTCTGAGCTAGGCATCTCTTTCACAAACCTTGAATCACATTGGCTTAGAGCACTGGGATTTCAGAGTTGGTTTGGCATGCTCCAAACCCCCAAGTCAAACAGAAACAACATCAACAAACACTTTGGTTTCTGTGTGAAAGAGAGATTCTTAAATTCTTCCAAGTTATATTATTTTATATCTATGATGTGTTGCTTGCAGTATATACTGATGGGGAATGTGAAGGCAAGCTAGATCATATTCCATCAAACAAAGCGCGCTGTTGCCTATACTTGAAACACTACTTTCCTTTCTCTTTTTGGGTTTTTGCTTCTTCTTCTTCTTCTTCTCCTCCTCCTCCTCCTTCTTCTATTCAAAAAGGAACACAAGCTGTAATCTTCTCAACAGCTCTGAAGACTTTGAATCTCTTACTTCAGGTCAGAAATTCAAACTTGAATGTTCTCTTTGTTTGTGACTTCATTGTTTAAATTCTACTTGTGTGTGTGCTGTCTTGATTTTCAAGTTGAAGTCTTAGATATGCAAAATCATGCATTTCATTTGGGTTTTCAAAGTTTTGGAATTTGATTAGTTCTGAGATTTGGGTTTTGATCTATAAGCCTGTTTTTCGAAAGGTTTCAGTTTGCAGTTCTTTAATGACTACAGGAAATCTCTGTGTTAAAATTCTCAGATTTTGAAACCAGTATCTGCTATATCTATGCAGACAAGGCAATGACATGACAAGACAGTAATATTGTAGTTCTTTTCTCAATGAGAATGTGAGCTTACTTTGACAACAAAGGAAGGGACTATTTTTCTTCCAAGTTGACAATTAAGCTGCACAAATAAGACAAATTGACCTATACTGGAAATTGTGATCTCAATGTATGAGAAAAGGCTGTATAATTGTAAGGCCAGGTTTAGAAATGTGTTTTCCAAATAATTATCAATCAATATATTTCTAACTGTACGTGACACCATCTCCGGAAAGTAGGGGAATACAATCAGAAAAGAATGTTCAATTTCTTGTTAAAATATTATCTAGGGGGGAAAGAAACAAAATGAATGTCCAAAGTGGGTAGCGAGATGTAAGCAAGATCATAAGGACCTGAACAATACTACTAAGAATTAGCCACATATTATAGGGTAGTACTGTACTGGAAGATATTTTGTATAAGACATTATTACTGTGGTCCAGAACTGTTAGAAACAGACAAGCTATCTGCTAAAAAGCAGTTTTCCATGTTAAATCATCCATTTGTAATGATCTGTTTCAAACTCATTAATTATGGCAGTATATATTACTCTCTGTCTCTCTTTGCTTCTAGGCAAGAATATAAACCAAAAACAATATTGATGGTAAGCTGTCTTAAGCTTTTCCTACTTTTCTTCATTTGGCAGCTGATAGACCATTGTCAGATAGAGTTCAGGTAGTACAGCAAGCCAAGTTAATTAAGCTTCAATGGAGAAGCTTCTTAATCCATATGATAAGGAGTGCATGAGAATGACCATTTTAAAGCACGAAGAAACATTCAAGGAGCAGGTAATACATAATTCTCACTAGCTTTTCCACTGTCTATCATTTTTTTCACTGCGTATGTACAGTGGTTAATGAATATTGATTTTCTGTAGCATTCATGGTGTTGCAGGTATATGAACTTCATAGGCTATACCATATCCAGAAGTTATTGATGAACAGTTCAATAGGTAAAAGCAGGCCGAAAGGAAACAAAAGAGAGAGTTGGGATTTACAGAATGAAATCAGTTTCAGTCACCAACTGAATTATGAGCTGCAAAGAAAGCTAGATTTAGAACAGCCTGCAGAAGCAGCAGCAGCAGAAGAGTTGGAGGTCATAGATGAGAGTGAGATTGAGTTGACTCTGGGACCCACTAGATACAACAAAAACAGAAGGAAGAAATCAGAAGCACAACTAACTTCAGATTCAGGGCCAAGTTTCTCTTCTTCTTCTACTGGATCAAGCCATGTGAACAGGACAGGTTCAAGGACTCATTATCAGAGGAGGAGTAAAGAGCAATTGGGTGGGTGTGAAGAGCAATTGAGACAGGATGAGAGGCTCAAACTGCCTCCTTGGCTTTTCCAAGTTTTGAGCTTGAACATGACTTGATCCAAAGTATCATGATCTTATAGGTTGATATGATGTGATTTTAGACCTCTTCTTATTGACTAATTTGTGATGGATGTTGTGGATTCTAAGTTAGTGGATTTCTAGTGTGATGATGGATGAAGTTTTGTATAAAGATTAGTAATTTGTCTCCCTTGCTTTGTTCTTGTGTCTAGAGGAGCGAAAGAGGGTTTTAGATTAATAGATTAAAAGTGTGTTTTCTGAGTTATGGAAGCACATCCACATATGCTACACTACATTATTCTCGTGTTCTTCTAACACTAGCATTACTCAAACAATAAGTGCTTCTTACATAAGCACTTTCAAAGAAGGCCTAGATGCAATGAATATGAGGCAATAAAGTCGACAAGATAAACTAATAAAAAAAGATTGAAGAGAAGAATCTCTCATGCACAAACAAGTAGCAGTGGATGTCTATCATGACTCAAAGACAATTTCAGTTGTATACCAACAAGAAGTTTCATTGTCTCTTAAGATAAGAATCTTTTCATCTCAATGTGATGTGTGCAAACAGCTTATGATGACAAAATAAAATTGTCTTGTAGCTAAAGGCTGTCAAGTGTAAAAGAAGTTATCTCTTCATCAATATCTTGCTGTCAAAAGAAAATTATCTTGTCAAACTTTTTCATTTGCTATCAAGACACGAGGAACAACACCTTAAAACACAAGCTCATATATTTTGCAAGAACTTTGTTAACTTTCAATTCTGGTCCTAAGCGTTTCAGCTGTCCAAATATCAACCACAACCGGCAACAATGTATATTAAGCTAGTATCATGGCTCATGAACATAGAGGGGAAGACATATAACGGTATATCTGAAGAGAAATAAAAGGTAGATAGATATGTGCGGAAAATTGTGAGTTGGTAATTGGAGCCTGGAGGATTGAAACACAATACCTTGTGCAAACATTGGCCCCAAAAGCTTAAGCTTTCACGTAATTGTCGAATAACAAATGTATATTAAGCTAGCACTAATTATGCAAAAACTGTCCAGGTAAGAAAGGTTCTCAGAGGAATAGTCTTAAACATACAGTTCATTTCTGCAATGCAGTTATGATTTATCCATAATGACAGCAAGCAGAGAACAAATGTAGTTTGTTAGTAACTTTTCATGTTGTTGAGCTCAGAATCATCTATAGGAAAGTTGAAGTCTGAGGAATCTAGAGCCTGATGAAAGTCAGAAACTGATAAAGTCTGACTTATGAGTGATGTTACATCATGGATTTGAGTTATAGGTTCTAATTGACTAAAAAGTTTTATTGTGTTCAAATCAGAAGTAGAGCATGAATAGGCATTTCAAGTTTTCAACCAATTAAGGCCTCTAAGCAAACAATAATGCCACGCTAATTTATATTCCAGAAAGATCATGATTACTTTCAAAGAGTCATCATATATATTTGAAACTGAAAGCATGTGCTTCATCTTTTGGATTCCCTGATATATAATTTACCTCTGCCATTATCAACAGGCTACACTGCTAGTCTGTCTCTAGAGTTGGTCTTTAACTTTATCAAAGGCCCTTTATCACAAAAGGTTTAATCATTTACATTCAGACCCCACAAACAGCTATAGACTACAGTCTGGTATTGCAGCTCCTCTGGGCCTAGAATGTATAGTTTTACATTAAGCACTGCATATGAATTACAAGCAGAAGTAACTCTTTTAATTTTTTTGACAGAAGGGTGCCCAAATTATTTATCTCGGGGAAACTGGATCAACAACTCATGTATTTTATCATAGTAGCACTAAATCATAAATGTGCTTACCTGTTGTCTAGAAAGTAACATCAATGAAAAATAGAGCAATCCAAGTTTTACACTCAATGCTTTGGAATTATGTAATCTTATTCGAAAACATAGAGACATTGATATATACAAGGACATTACACAAGCAGAAACATGGTAAAAGAACAAAGTAAATAGATTGAAGGTAAGAAAGCAACTAAGGCACTGGATCCTCATGAAGTGTGATAGTGCTCAGTGACAAAGCAATGGCTTCAAGAAATTGAATGCCGCCGATCTTTGGCAGGTCTTGCACGGGCTTTGGGATTGGGAGGTGTCACTCCAAATGGAGAAAGTTTCCCAAGTCTTTTTGAAACCGAGTTGATAAATGATTTTCGAGGCAGAGGAGGCTTATCACTAGATGTTGAAATGTTTCCCATTGGACTGCTTGTTACTGTCCTCATAGTAGATGTTTCAATTTCTTTCAGCTTCATTTTCATCTTCAGCAACTCTATTTTCAGCTCCTCATTTTGTCTACGCAACATGGAAAGCTCATCGGGAACATGGTGGTGGAGATCAGTGGAGTACAAGTTGTTAACTTTGGAAGGAAGTACGGATGATTCACCACCAATGAGACTACCATCCATGACATCTCGAAGGCGCTGCTGCTCGTAGTAGAGCACTTGGACAACAGTTTGAACAGGAAGCCGGTCATTCTGAGCAGCGTGAGCACAGGCCTCACGTGAAAGCTTCTGGCAATCCATCACACTACAGACTTTCTTTTTTTCCATATCACTTAGACTAGGATGTGCCTGTAAAATGTAGACAGATGTATGAACTCAATGACAATTTCAATATCCTAAAGTAGGTTAAGTGAACCTTTAACAACAGGATAACAAGGTTCAACTAAGCTGTTTTATGAGACGAAATTTCCCTTTCAAAAGTGACTGTTAAGAAAGTTATACACAAGAATGTGCACCTTTAGGTAGATATCAACTGCTCTGTACATCCCATCTTCGGTTATCCTTGACTGTTCTGGAATAAGTTCAGCAATGCCAATGAACTTTGAAACAGATAAGTTCCGATCAGTTGCTATTTCGGCAAGGTAGTTCTCCATTAACTTTCCAACTCGTTCCAAGTCACTTAGTGGAGGAGAAACATACTCATCGTCTGCACTGAAGCTCAAATGGTTCCTATCCGTATAATACTCTAGGTAATTCATCATAATCCTTTGCACGGTATCCACATCAAGCAATGTGTCCCCGGTAAAGGAATAAGAGGGAATCAAGAGATCATCCAAGACAGCCTGAGCCAATTGCAATCCCATTCTCTTCTCCAAATCTAGCTGACAAGCAACTGTTGTTTCTAGATTTTTTGCAGCACGAAGCAGCATAGAAAGAAAGCTAACTGACATTGTATTCTTCTCCCTTGGCAGAAGACTCACAATTGTTTCCAAGACAACTCTCTTCTCATGCTCTTGTCGTGGCTCGATTTTCTTCCTTCCCTTTCCAAATGTTTCCTATACCAGAAGAAATATCATTTAGATAGAAATTTTTTAATACTAATTAAACTGGAAAAAGTAGTATTCTGGAGTGAGATCTCACCAAACCTCTTAGAGATTTCTGTGCATAGAGCATGAGTATTGGTCCAAGAGCGAATTGCTTAAACCCTCTTGCCATCATTGCAATCAGAACTCTTTGGAAGGTATCAATTCTAAGGACAGTTAAATCTTCAGCCCACCAATCAACAACAGGTTTCGTTTGATACACCGCTGAAGAGCTTAGACTCTCATGGCCACTATCAGTCCTACCAGACAAACAAAACTGGCTGTCTTTGCAGGTAATGTAAGCAATTGCATCAATGCATCGGCTCACTAACTTCACTTTCTCCGCAATTGGGAGGAAGCTTTCTGACATGTGCAAAACTGAAACTGCGCCTGCAAGGCTTTTAAGTGCCACTTCATTCAGGTATGCATCAGTTCTTCCCACAAGGTTTCCAACTGCATACTCCTCAGTCATGAGAAGGTACTCTGACACGCAACGAAGCATTGCAATGTTTTCTGTGCTTATCTCAAAATTTATTCCATAGCAGAATTTAGCTGCAAGCTCAAATGCTTCTGCTCCTCCCGGAACATCAGGTAGTTCAATGACAGATATATCAGCATCAGTAGATTCAGACACCAGTTTCCTAATGTATCCACACTTTGAAACTAAAGGAAACTGCAATTGTGGTAGATTGTGTTAACATCCAATTCAAGTGACTTCAATTTTTATGCAGTATACCATAAATTCTTGATTTATTAAAAAATTAGATCAACAAAATTTGGTTAAAAACTAGCTGACATAGTTATTATGTCCATATTCACTAGATGTACTCCTAATTTGATAACTGGAAATGCAACTCAATAATTAAGTTACCTTGTGCAATGAAAAGGAAGCTTCTCCAACACGAACGCTAACATCACTGGGAATCTCCTGAGAAAAAATCCTGTAAGTT
This sequence comes from Rosa lucieae, assembly GCA_024704745.1. Classification (NCBI taxonomy): domain Eukaryota; kingdom Viridiplantae; phylum Streptophyta; class Magnoliopsida; order Rosales; family Rosaceae; genus Rosa; species Rosa lucieae. Next base: position 17,706,024 of record CM045493.1, on the reverse strand, counting down.
TCAAGATATCGTCAAACAATTGGAATTACAAGGGACAAATCTAAGGCATGTATATCTGATCAGATTTGTGAAAAGAAAAGACACGAAGCAAACCATTCACTGGTTCGCTTCAAGGCCGTAGAGAGAAGCTCCTTCTTCTTAGAGGACATATTGGCAGTGGTGGTGGGTGCAGTACTTTTCTCCCCATGATCAATATCCGCCATGGCAGTGTGGTTGAGATCTTTATCATGTTCACTCCTCCATCATATAGTGAAAGAAAAATAATAGCAGAGAGAGAGATTGAGCTACAGTCTTACTAAACACTAGGCTCAGTAGCACGTACAGAATCCATGGTACATTTTTGTTTCTATTTGCCTCTTATTCTAACCTCGAATTATATAAGCAGCTCAACTTGCTATCTAGCTCGAGTGCTCGACCATACCATCATTCCACAATAATGAAAGGAATGGGAACTGAAGCTAGCTCAAGCTCTCAATATTGCTCTGGTGACAGCATTATCCGTCTTCAGCCTCACAAGTAATCATCACATTTTAATCTGTTTACCGAAAATGGCCTCGAGCATTAGAATGAATTCGAATTTCAAGGGTAAGCACAGAAGGGCATTTGTGATATTATTGGCAGGGGACATGGGAGAAGAAAAATACAAATGGTGTAGTAGATTACTGGATTATAGTGTGTGGTGTGGGAAAGTTGGGTTGAGAGGTTGAGATTGTTGCATAGTGTCATAAGTGGCGTCTAAAAGCCTAAAGGTTCAATCTCCACGTGGGAAGAAAGAAACATTCCCATCCACAAAAGGGTAAACCATCTTGTTCTTACATTCTATGAGTTTTTTTCACCCCTAATCCTAGAACCAGAGCTGAGGCTAATATTCATGCCTTCCATAATATGAATCAAGGACCACTTGCCTAACATTTTGTCTCAGTTCTTTCCTCGTTCTTTTGTAGGATCCGACACTGTCCAAGCTAAGCAAAGGCTTTGATTTGAGCCTCACTATCAAAGCCTGTAATTCCTGAACAAAACCATCTGAGAAACAATGGCAAGTTTTACCAATGCATCTGAGAAAAAATGACTCTGTCCCCATCATCACCTACCTATAAGGGGCTAAAACCACGAAAACCAGGAGTTTTTTTAAAATTATTTTTCATGAATTAAACAAACAAAGAGAATGACTTGACAGATTTCTCTCAAAATAAATGATGCTTCAGAACTTAAAAAAACAGTAGCACCTGTAGACATCAAAGGGCTCCATGCAGAATGTGCCTACACGTCAAGAAAAATGAAGGGCCCTTCACCATGGTGATGGATCATTAGGCAGAAACCGGTCACTTGATCTCATCACTATATGAAATAATTTTGTGACTTGTCATTCTTTGGATTAGATAAGATATGAAATAATGCGAAAATAAAGTTCTTGGTGGCCCATCAATCAGACTATGCCCAGCTGCTACCCGCTTGTATTTGTTTGGCATTCTTAGCTATCAGACTATCAATCCCTGGCCTCTAGGCTCCTACCTTTCTTGTTTTCTTTTCTTTGTACTAGGCAGAAAATTTGAAATCATAATATCAGATTATCAGATAACAGTATGGTTACTACATTTTAACGGTGGAACTTCTCATGCCTTGGAAAGATAAAAGGGTATGATCTACTAACAAAAGTATTCAATTTACATACCACGGAGCCAGGAATTTGTCTGTTGTCACCACCAAGGCATTTCACCGTTGTCATACAATTTTTCTCTTTGAAATTGGTCATGTCGACATATGGTTTGGCATGGGACAGTTGGGCACATGGAGAAGAAATAAAGGCTTTATTTTGCAGACTCAGCATCTACCTAGCTAGCTAGCTATTAGCTAGTAAATTTGATCATTTGACTAGATAGTACTATCAAAGGCAATAATTTTCAGATAGCTTCACGGTTTATAAGATTCCTGCTGGGTTTTGATTTGTACCTTATGAACCAACCTGTCCTCCGACTCTCTGAGCGTTATACTGTGCTGCGTCCTTACTCGATTAGTTGAATATGCTTTACACGTTTAAGCCACAATGAAAAGGAACACCATTGAGTCTGAGTAAGACCATATATAAATGACTGCCCCATCCCATGTGATGGTGTAAACGAAACCTTCAAATTCAGAAAAAGATCCGACTCAATTCACTCAATTATTGATTAGGAAAATGGATGGGATCTGATACTAACTGATGCAGTAACATAAGGGCTCACCCTAGGAGCCACCAGAAGAGTTGAACGTTTGAGTCAATGAGCTAGAATGTGATGAATGCTCTGCTTTAACTGGCAGTATACGACTCTGTCAGACACATAGACAAATGTTTAGGCTGATCGGTTGCTATCTTCCTTCATCTTTTTTGCAAAAACAAATTCCTGAATTTGGAACTTCATGTATAAAGCCAAATGCAAATGAGCAGCTAACAGAACCTTCATTGAGATATATCTTATAGGGTATTACATGAACTTCAAGAACATGGATCAAATATTCAGTTTAAAAGGTGATAGTGAAGAGAGGATTAAAAAATAGATTGCCCTTCTTATATTCTGCTCACAGAAAAGAACAGAAAATAAGTGTATACACAAGTCACAGAAACCTAACATTCTCTTTACACTAATAGTTTGATTGCTTCCTTCAAAAAAATAGTTTGATTGATTGATTAATACTATCCAATCCCATCTAGTCCCTTCATGTTTTGAAACATTTCTGGATTCTAAAGCTGGTAAATGACAACGGTATATATCTTACATGCAAAATTAGGGATGACAAAAGAATATAGGGCCCTTGAAAAAGGGTAAGACCGGTCTTGCAAGAAAACTGAGACAAGGAACAGCTTGGCGTACATATTAATTAGTCAATGGACCTAAATCAATAAAGCAAAGCAGGCAAACTGGACTTGAAGGCTAATGCCTAACTTTGTAAATCTCGCATCGTCGGCAAGACTGTAAACTGTCAAAAGAATTCACAGCGGTGGTAAGCAAGTCTTTTTTACTCTGTCCATCCTAGACACAACTGCGTGAAAGGAAATATATAAGGCCACATTTCAGAGTTGAGCATCTCCCTAGCTAGCTATAGCTATCAGTAGATGTGATAATATGTACGAAATGTACCGAGGAATTTTCTGAAACATCACCGTGTTTAAGGCTCCCGCTGCTGGGTTTTGATTTGTACCTCACATTACCAAATTTGTCCTCTGGCAGATGAAGACGATCCATATCTAAAGCAAAAACCATTAATTCTGAGTGAGACCATATATAGGAGACTGCCCCATTACACATGTGCGTGTGGATGAACCCTCCAAACAGAAAGAGATTTGACTCAATAAATGATCAGGAAAATGATGAATTCATGTACTAATATTGGTACAGAAATATATTGGCACCAACCGAGCATCCACCAGAAAATTTAAGTCACATCAAGTCGTAAACTCATAATGCTGATATGACATAGGGGTCAATTCGTGGAAGATTTCTGGATAATACCTAAAGGGTTACTAAAGCCAATTGATTTCTATCAAATTTAGGTCATTGCTCCGAGCTTTTTCAGTTTTTCTCTTTAAGAGGTTGAACAACAACTATTTGATAAAAGGCCCAACAGATGACTTAAAGCATAGGTGGTGAAATATTAAGTTGATATAGCGACATATAGCCATTCAAAATTTGGTAATAATTTCCGAATCTCCTACACTATACCTTTACAGAGACATGTTACCTGAAAGGATGAGACTCTGGCTCTATTCAGCAGAAATAATCACTCCAAAACAAAAGTTCACCTACATGAATGTACCGATACATCAAATAAACATACTAATTCAATTTAGAAGTGGACAGACTTCATGTATTGTTAGACTAGTTTGAGACTACTCTATTTTATATCAAACTAACAACTTTTGTTAGTTTGTATCAAATTAGTCTATCTCTATGTTGGGCTAAGTATACTTAATGTCGTGAAACTGATGCAACAAATATCAGCCGTTGATATTTACACGCAATATATATATATATATATATATTATATACAGGCCGGTTCTGAAGCGGACGTCCGCACTTTGCTAAAGTGGGACGGCGACGCAGCAGCGGCTCAGGCGGCGACGGCGGCTCGGGGCTTGGCGGACGGGTCTGGGCAGCGTTCGAGGTCGGAGGAGGTCCGAGTTGCAGGTTCTGGGCAGCAACCCGACCTGCAACTGCAGGTTTTCTGGGCAGCTCTGCAACGAGGGTCGCCGGCGACTCCACCGACTGCAGACCTCTCCGCCCGACCCCTGGCATCCTTCCGGCAACCTCCGCCGCTCCGTGGCGCCCCGAGCCGAGCTGCAGCAGCGCCGTCCGCACTTTAACGAAAGTGCGGACGTCCTCTTTGGAACGCCTCCATATATATATATATATATATATATATATTAAAACTCAATGCACAAAATTGAGTCAAGGTATTCCCACTTACCCATTTTAAAGCAAAAAGACAATTTTATCCTCTAAATAATTAATAAATCACAAAACGTACCTCTCATACTCTCTCTCTCTCTCATACTCTCTCTCTCTCTCTCTCTGCCAGATCCTCGCCAATCGTCCTTGTCAGCATGGTCGCCGGTCATCAGGAACGAAGATGATGGTGAGATCGAGCAGGCCATCATGGTTTCTGTTCCCGGTGAGGCCTTCATCTCTGGTTTCTGGTCTAGATGTCGGCGGTGATGTTCATGGTAAGTGACCGCGCGCTGCAACATCGCTCCGGATGTGCACAACGACAGAGAAGAATAGAAGCTGGAGATCTACTCTTCAATCAATGGAGGAGGAGGAGTGGTAGGCCAAGGTTCGTCAATTTCTTATTGGAGAAACCATTCTCACTCTCGCCGATATCAAATGGCCTTGGCTTCGTTGTTAATCCAAAGATTTGGTATTAGTTTTAGTAAGTTCTCTTCGATTGTGAGAATTGTGTCGGTGATGTTTATATGTTTTGGATTCTGTTGGTGAAATCTTTGTCCTAATTGATTGAATAATGAAAATCGGTGATGTTTATGTATTTTGGGGCTTTGTTAGATTAGTGTGGAGCGGAGTTGATTGAATAATGAAAACTTTGTTGGTTAGTGTTTATGAAAGTCGGTGAAAACTTTGTGAGTAATTGGATATGCACTGGGCCTTGCTTTAATGGCTTTTGAACAATTATAGATTACTTTGGTGGTATCGCAGTAGCTGATGGACATTCTCAAATCAAATCAATTCTGGATGCCCAAATCATTTATCCGGGGGGCCCAGAAAGAGAGGAAAAAGAAAGAAAAAAAAAGTTTTATCTGGGGGGTAATACAGGGCTATTGGGGGGCAATAGACGTTTTTTAATTTAAATAATCTCTTCATTTTTTTTCTTTAATCAAAGTTTTAACTGTCTAATTTTAGGAATATTTGTTCCCATTCCTGCTACCAAAAGTTCTATTGAGGGTCAATAGACGTCTATTGCCCCCAATAGACGTTTTGAATTGATGTAATCTCCTCTTTTTTTCTTTAATCAAAGTTTTATTTGTCTAAATTTATGGAGATTAGTTCCCCATCTGGGGACTGAAAGTCCTATTAGAGGGCAATAGACGTCTATTGCCCTTTTGATGTCTATTGAGGGCAATAAACCTTTCCGGTGAGATTTTCAAAAAATTCCGGTGGGCGGCAGCACGTGACCGGAATCTGGAGGCCTGTAACAGGATTCGGGCGACCAGTGACGGGGCTCCGGTGAAGGCTTTATGGTCTTAGAGTGTTTTGGGTAAGAAGGAATTAAAAAAACTTAATGGGATAAGTGGGAAAAAAAATATCTAAAAATGGGGTAAATGGACAAAAACCCTATTAAAAAAAGATTTGTTACAGTTGCCCTCAAGGCTTGATGAATGAAATTACAGAATACGAGATAGGGGGGGACGTAAAGCCTTAACCCTAGATTACAATAAGCATAAAGAGAATATCCTGAAATAATATCAGGATTCTCCACAAAACCTATATATTTTAACCAAGGTTTCAAATTTCGGTTTCGGTTTCGATTTCGGTACTTCAAATTTAAAGAAATTTCGGAGAAAGTTTCGATTTCGGTGGAAATTTCGGTTAAAAATAAAGAAATCACATTAATTGCATGTATAAAATGATATTTTTGAATGAAACTTTTACATAGACTAAACTAACCTATAATAAACCTATTTACAATGTAAACTCTCTAAAATTATACATAAATAATAGAATTGTGATATTTAATATGGACGAGACGACGAGTAATTAACTAAAACTGTAGTAAGTTGCTAAACACTATCTATAATTCTATATGTAATTATAAATGTTCTGTATATTGATAATGTGAATGTGATTTACTTTTTTTTTTTATGGCTGGAACCCAGTCGGAGGCTTGGCCATCACGCATTTTTCACTAATTTAGAAAAATTCAAAGTTTGTTGTGAGAAAACTGAACTCCAAGCCTACGAAAAAGTTAAAAGACATAATTATGGTCATGGTGGTCAAAAAGCCCACGCACTAAGAAAATACTAGTAAAAACTAAAAAGAACAGTAAAGCCTTCAACATACCTTCTTAATTAATAATTATATGGTGGATGATACACATGATAGAAAGAGAGTTTCTGTTTGTTAGAAGGAGGATTGAAAAAAAAAAAAAATCAAAATTTCATATTTTGTCAGCGAAAAGTCGAAAACTGTGAAATACGAATTTAACAGAAATTTCAGAGAAATTTCGGACAAAATTTCGGTTTGAATATTTAAATATATTTTGTGTGTGTAGATATTTCGGAAATTTAGAATTTCGCGGAAATGTACGGAAAATTTCGGTAAATTTCGGAAAACTCCTGACGGAAATGATATAGCATATGAATTTCGTTTCGGTACTTCAAATTTACGGAAATTTCGACGGAAATTTCGGCAGTTTCGGAGAAACTTAAAACCTTGATTTTAACAAGCACCAATTAGCAAAGAGCACAAATGACTACTCCATTTGCTTTGACATAGCGGTGACATACCGGGAAAATAACTCAATCACAAAGAAGCATCATTACAAATAGCGCAACTTTCCCACTATGTTACCATATGAAAACAAATCTGGCAACACTCAATTTCAATTTCATTCTGCCACTAGGAGGTTGCATCCATTTGATCAAACAAATAGCTCGCCGACTCGCTAGGCCAGTCAAGGCACACAAAGTGTGCATACTAGGACAAAGCCCACTTCGCCTTATCCAAAAGTGGTAGGGATCGATCTGATCTGATAAGATCAGGTCCAATCGGTCTAATTTGACACCGGTGATTCGCAGCAACGCTGCCGTCCAATTATCACCCTCAGGCGATCTTCGGTCCTACCACACTACCGCACAACACCCCCCCAGCTCGTCCGCGCTCCTTCCTCTGGTCAAGCGACATCGGCCCCGACTCCAATCCATCAGCTTGTCGCTGCCCTTCGCCGTTAAATCCCCTAAACACCCTGGACAATAACGTTGCTGCCCACCACCCAGGCAATATTTTTTCTTTTAATAATAAAAAAAATGTACTTAATATTGTTCAGCCGTTGATTCTTATTAGTGAAAGTGCATGTCAGTGCACTGAATACTCTCTCGATCCGAGTATACCAACGACGACACCGGAAATCTCTATACGACACTCTTCATACCCAAAATGTCTGCATCAGAAAAGAAAAATATCCAACAAAGTTCGGAAAGTCTCAAACGCCTTATCCAAACTCCAAAACCCTGCAAAAATCTCGTCTCCCCAAAAACCCTCTATCAATGGCGGACCACATTCAACCTCAAACCCACAACTAATCAAACCCCTCTTGTTGGCTCTTAATGCTCATAACCTTCCATACCCAAAACCCACTATCACTCATGGAACTCTCTTCAACCTTCACACAGGTCTCAACCCCATCCTCCTCCTACAACACTTACTCTTTCTCTTCTTCCTTGTCACCTTTCCCAACCCAAATCCGCCTCATAACCCCCAAATCCCACAACCCCAATTCTCGAAACTTCCGAGTTCTCGCCGTCGCAGTCGACCCACAAGAGCTCCCCAAGAACAGTCCCCAGAGGCTCCTCAAGGAGCTCTCAGAGCGCAAAAGAGTCACTTCTCCCAAGAAAAAAGTACCCCCGAAACGTTTCATACTCCGGCCACCGTTAGATGACAACAGACTAGCTCAGAGGTTCCTCAACAGCCCACAACTCTCACTCAAATCCTTTCCTTTGCTCAGTTCTTGCTTACCCTCTTCGCGACTCAACAATGCCGATAAGGCGTGGATAGATGAGTACTTACTTGAGGCTAAGCAAGCTCTTGGGTACCCACTTGAGCCCTCTGAGAGGTTAGGGGATGATAACCCAGCTAAGCAGTTTGATACATTGCTGTACATGGCGTTTCAGCATCCCAGTTGCGAGAGGACTAATGCCCGGCACGTGCGGTCTGCGCATTCGAGGCTGTGGTTTCTGGGGCAGTATGTGCTTGAGTTGGGTTTGGCTGAGTTTTTCTTGCAGAGGTATCCGAGGGAGAGTCCTGGTCCTATGAGGGAGAGGGTGTTTGCGTTGATTGGGAAGAGGTACTTGCCCAGGTGGATTAAGGCTGCTAGCTTGCAGAACTTGGTGTTTCCTTTTGATGATATGGACAAGTTGCAGAGGAAGGAGAGAGAGCCGCCTGTCAAGTGAGTTCAATGCTTTTCGCTTTCGATTATTTTTGTGTCTGTGGAGGTTCTTTGATGGGATTGTTTTGAGTATGATTGCATGTTCTTTGATCTTTGGAACTTATGGTACTTAGTTGAATACTTTATGCTGTTCATGCTTAGGACTTGAGCATTGTTAGTGTACACTAAATGTTTTAATGGAAGTTGAAGTCATTGAATTGGTGTATTAAGAGAGGCATATGAGGCTTACAGCTAAAGTTATGCTTCTTCAATGGAGTCTTGTATGTTTTATTGCATAGTGTTTGATACATGAATCTTAAGATACTAGTTGAATAGAACTTCTATGTTGAGCTTATCAGTGAACTCTATGTGTTTCAATGGAAGTTGAAGTCACTAAGTTAATGAATTAGAATGAGCACATAAGGCCTACACTTGAAAGACTCAGCTCAGTATTAGGCACAACCATAATGTTGTGCAGTGCCATATTTGTGGTGCTCGGTTCCATTGAAGCTTGTATCTTATATTAGTCACTTTATATGTTGTGAGATCCTATGGTGGGTCTGAGGCATTGTAGTTAGCAGGACATTAGTGGAGGTAATGGCATTTGAAAATAAATTACGTGCATTTGAGATAGCAATTCATCAGATATGCTGATAATAGATCATGAACCGTACACATGATGGAGAGTCTTCCCAAAGGAATGGATGGCAGGATAGGGCTGGGGGCTGGCTTATTTGGTAACAAATTTCTTCATGTTTTTTGCATGCCTCTGTTTTTCGCAAAATAGTATATACATTTTACTCATAGAGAAGCATTTCTTGGGTTAAGAATGGAAGTTCAAAGCATACCAACTGTATGGCACTTTCTTATCTCGAATTCAGGGTCTTGTACGTAACTTCAATTTTTTGCAGTGAAGTTATTTATATATATTACTATTAGCTTATCTCCTGCTTCCCAATGAACTTTTAGATCTCATCACCTTCCCAACCAGACCATAGATTCATTGGCAATATATAACTTCCTTTGTTTTTTTTTTGTTTTTAAATCATACAATTTAAGGGTTCTTGGTGTTGGAAATTAATCAAATTATATGAGCTTCATTCTTTGTTTTACTTTTTTGGGCAGGTGTGTATTCTGGGCATTGTTTGGGGCGATATATTTGTGTTTTGGTATGCCAGAAGTATATCGTGTTCTTTTTGAAGTATTTGGAATGGACCCAGAAGCTGAGGACTGCCAGCCAAGATTACGGAGACAATTAGAAGATGTTGATTATGTTTCAGTAGAATTTGAAGACAAAAAGCTCAGCTGGCAAGATGTTGCAGTTTACAGGGCAAGCTCTATATCTTCATTCTTTTTTCTGTTAATAATTTATGTTGATAGACAAGAAAGACAAAATGAAAACACAGTCCAAACATTGGGATCTTGTCTCAGACGGTCGGGGAAAAAAAAAATTCTGTTTTTTAAGTGCACTTTTGTATGCATAACCCTGAGGGTACCGAATATAAGACTAGATAATTTAGAGCTCATGAAAAGCACCAGCTTATAAGATTGTATGTTAAAGCAATTGTTAAACTTCTAGTGATGAATATATATTGAAGCAATTCTAGGATGCTCATCTTATTTCAAAGTGACTATTTCAGTTTTCATTGCTTCAATTTTTATTGCCATATGATAAATATGGACCTAGATGTATTTATCTTCTCAATGTTGCTTGGTTCCGGCAAATAACGTGTATACTCCCCTGCAGCCCCCAGAAGATGCTCTGTTTGCACATCCGAGGCTCTTTAGGGCATGTGTTCCACCAGGTATGCATCGGTTTAGAGGAAATATATGGGATTATGAGAGCAGACCACAAGTCATGCGAGCATTGGGATATCCCTTAAAGATGACAGATAGAATTCCAGACATTACTGAGGCAAGGAACATCGAACTTGGACTTGGGCTACAGGTGATCCCTTGCTACACTCCATCTCTATACATATATTTTCCCAAAGATTGAAATTTTATTTGAACTGGCAGTAATGTAATAGATAAATCTGAGGAAAAAAAGTAATGAAGGAACCAGACTCTGCTACAATTTCTAGATATATATTGTGTGTTCACATGTCTAGCTAGCATTTTGTTTCTGTTTAGACTCAGAGTTTACTAGGGTTCACTTGGCTACATCAGAGGAGATCATTCCTTCCAAATGTTTAGAACCATCCAAAGATGTAGTTTGTGCATAAATTTGTTAGTCAAGACAACTCTATTTATGCATACCCATATTTATAGGTCCTGTATCTTGATGTATTGTTTGATTTCTGATTTGCATACAGCTTGCTTTCTTGCATCCATCGAAGCACAAATTTGAGCACCCTCGTTTCTGTTATGAGCGATTAGAATATGTTGGCCAAAAAATCCAGGTACCAAGTTACATTTCATCAATGAAATTGGTTTGACCTCAATGGTTTAGCAAAGTCCATATTTTCCTTTCACATACTACTTAAATATAGTTGTTGACAGTTCTGTGATTGTTGGTTTATATCTTGCTTAGGACCTTGTGATGGCTGAAAGATTGCTGATGAAACATTTAGATGCTCCTGGAAAGTGGCTGGCAGAGAGACACCGCCGACTTCTTATGAACAAATTCTGTGGAAGGTATTTGAGGGAGAAGCGCCTCCATCAGTTTATCATCTATTCCGAACAGGTTATGGATGCCTACGAGCACAACCGAAGACTAAGGAATCCTGCCACAACTGCTATTCAGCAAGCCATTCATGGCCTCTCATACACTGTATATGGGAAGCCAGATGTAAGACGCCTCATGTTTGAGGTTTTCGATTTTGAGCAAACACAACCTAAAGCTGTTAATGTGTGAAGACACAAGTATTCTTACTGCAATCCCAATACATGGTGCAAACCATTCTTCTTCGTTTTCTTGAACTTTTTTTCATTATATTCTTATTTAGGGATGTCAGGAAATACTTCCAGGGAAGTATGAGTGATGGTGCTAGCTTAACATGAATAAACAATATAAACGTGTAATAGTGCTGATTGCTTTTCATATGAAAACAAAGTTGCCCTTTCAAAAATGAAAAAAGTAAGAAGGCTTTTTTATCAGTTGCAGAATTTGTCAGGATTATATCGTCTTTCTTTTAAGATTTACCGTTATGGTAAACCTTTCCGATCCGTCTCCTTTGTGATTAACGAATTTTGACCTTACACACTTTCGGCTAAAAGGTGCCCACCGTGTTTTCTGGCCGTGTATCGTATCCAATACGTTTGGTAACACGGTTAAGACTAAGGAAAGGAAGCGAACCCTAAATACCCATCTTCAGCTGAAGAAAGCTTCGTTCTTTGTTAGCGGATGGGCGCTAAAGCAACAAGTTTTACACAACTCCAGATCTTGGTTCGCCATTTCAGTTGTTGGGAAGGTCACTTTTTGGACGGTTCACAGAGATCTAGATCAATACTAAATGAACTACTTGGAGGTATGTTCAATTCTTGGTTCTGAAACTAAATTGCTGATCTGCCTCCAAAAATGAGCTTGTCAGATGGCTTGGATGTGCCATAGGCTATCATCAGGGAATGTTTCATAGACCCAGATTCAGCTTTTGATGTTCAAAAAATGAATCCAGGTCTAAGAAACATTCCTTGATGATGGTCAAATCTCATCAGAGGCATCTTAAGCTCTTCTTTGTCTCAGAATCAAGAACAGAAGAACCTTTGCGGTGTTCAATTAGTATCACATCTCTGTACATTGTCCACAAAGTGATCTTCCCACCCACTGTAGTGGTTATTGGTTTGCAGATCCAAAATTACTGTTTGATATGGTCTTATTTTAGTTTTAATTCACAATTAAGATTGAATGCATGGAGATATTGATGTGTGGGCATTATTGTTTTTGGTATCCTTTTTTGTAAGGCATTGTTAAGATATTTATGTTGAGCATTGCAAATAAGAACCCACATTTCTTGAAAGATACTGAGGAAAATGATGGATCTTGTATCCCAAGCATGTTAAATGATAAGGAAAAAAAAAAAAAACTGAAAGTTTTATTGGATTGTTATCTGAGCTCTAGTATGCAAAAAGGCTCATCGGAGAGCTTTGGGGTGTAGAATTGTCGCCTCTGTTAGTGTGATTGGCATGAGCCTGTGATGTTTTGGACTTGCAGAATGTGGTATTTCCTTTTTATGAGAAGTTGGCAGTTTAAGGACTTTGAGTTCCCTTTTAGGAGAAGTTGCAGTTATGGACAATGTGCTTGCTGTGATAGTGTGATTTGGTTTTCATTACAGCTTCTTGAATGGGATAGCTTCTGAGTTCTACTGCATTGTCTTTTATGAGTTTATCCACGAAAGGCATGGTACTTAGTTGGATCTTCAATGTTTATAAAGTGTTATGGCTTAATATTTGTGAAGTGTAAAATCATCCGGTAGGACTGGTATTAGGTATGCTTTATATTAGTTTCCTCATCCTTCTTTCCAAATTAACTAGCAAGATGCTGCATTCTACAATAACTGATATCAGTTAATCATTTCAATAAAAATGAATAAAACTCTCCAAACATTGCTCCAGGGATCTTGTCTCGGAAGGTCATAAAATTTATAAAAATGCAGTGTATGCACACCCTTTGCATAACCCTGAATGTAAGAGTAGATGACTGAAAGCTTATGGAAGGCACTGGTCTTGTTCTGACTGTTAATGCTTTTACAGTTAAAAAAATTAAATTTACCGTTACATGTTAATGTGTGAGTCCTGGACATTCAATTATAGAAGACTAGAATGGCAGTGACTTTTTGGATAGACTGTTCATGTCATATTCGTACTTTAGAGTGACTATAAGTCTTCAGGACTTCAATTTAGTCATCCTATATTTAGTAAGTCTTGTTTGATCATCTAGGTTTTTAAAGATTCCTGCAAATAATTATTCATCTGCAGTCCCCAGAAGATGCTCTTTTGCTCTTTTAGTGCTTCTGTTTTACCAGGTGTGTATTGGTTCAGGGGAAATATATGGGAGTGAATGCAGACATCAAGTCATGTTAGCAAATGACTGGTAGAATTCTGGATATTGCTAACTGATGAGAATGTAATCCACTGATAGATCTAAAAAGGAAAAAACACAACATTAGACCATATGGAGAAGGCTGTGTAGCTAGCTGTGCTTCTTTTTATTGTTTAAGTTTACTAGGTTAGCCCATACCATCCTGTTCCCATATTCTTGTAACCACCAAAAGATAAAGTTTGGGGGATGGATATTGTTATGTCAACTCTCTTTGATATATGTACAGTTATTTAATTTGTTGATGTTTTACAATCTGTTGAGGCCATGCATCTTGGTGTATTGTTTAATCTCTGATTTGCACATAGCTTTCTTCCTTGCATCCATCAAACTTCTGAGAATCCATAAGAGCCTATTATATCTTCGCCAAAAGATCCAGGTGACAAAATACTAGTGCATCAATGTGATTTCATCTCTACTCAATATAGCAAAGTCCAAAATCCTGTTTCCCCTTAATAATGACTAGTTATGAGTTATTATTTGTGTGTTTTTATCTTATTGCGGACCTTGTGATGGCTGAAACATTGCTGATGACAAACAAAGGACTGACTTACAGAGCAAAGAAAGCAGAAGAGAGAATATTCAAAAGAAGCATCAGACCAAAACCAGCAGGTGGAGAGTGAGCTCCATCATACGACACGATGTATAACAGTCTGCTGAAGCCAGTTGATCAGGCAAATCCTCCATCTAGTGAACAATGCGGTGCAGTCGGCGGCTTTATTTAGAATTCCTGATAACAATGTGGCACAGTGGTATGGCTTTATTCTAGAATTACACAACAGGAGTGGAGGCCTGCGCAAAGGAGCAGAGGCGAGAGACTAATGGTTGTGAAGACCAATCCACTGGGAGGTGATGATCTTGAATACTTTGGTGGAAAGGATTCATATTCCAATCCAATACATGGTGGAACACATTCGTTTTCACTTTCTTCAACCTTTTTTCTTTCTAGTCTAAACAGAGAAAAAAGTACCTGCATTGTGCTAGCTGACAATAACAACACTGATCTATGATAAATATGTAATTGGAGCACAAGAGTGCCGGGTGGAGCACAATGTTACTTTTACAGTCCTATTGGTGCCACTCACTAGAAGTGTTTTTGCATGATCATTGTTATGACGCTGCAACTCATCCTGGATCATGTTAAGTTACTATGGGTGGTAATTTGCCGATGGATTGTATTCATGTCGCATCATTTCTCATGTATATGAAAGATTCGTAAACCATCTATTAGAGATCGATTCGTAAACCGTTTGATATGAACAGTCTTCCATTGGCACGTCATTTCTATGGAGCAACGTTCAATTCAAACTCATAATTCTAAGCATGTCTTCTGATAAAGATAACAACGTCGAAAACATGATCGGTGCGTGAAGAGTAAAGATGTAAATATGAGAACCGCGTATAAATCGAGCAATAATAATAAATGTATAAAACGCTTCTTTTAAGTGAGCGACACATGAAGACTAAAGAAGCAAACACGAGACTTGTGTATATGTTCGGACAAAAATAACAAGAGCGCAGAACATTTCTCTTACGTTACCATTACGTAAAAACCGAGGTTATGTCCCGACAAAAATAATAAGTATAAAAAACGTTTCTTTCACGTGATCAACTGATCGGTGCATAAAGATTGAACAAGGTATAACAAATGTTTCCCGAAGGTAATAAGTTTCTAGAAAATAACTCCCTATAGTCAATTAACCACTACCTAAACTGGTTAAGAATTAGATTAACTACTACCTAAACCCTAAAGTGCGTTGTAAAATTTGTTGGTAAAACAATTTCAACGTCACTTGGGAACATCATCCCCTATATTTAAATCGTGTGTTGCTTTATCCAAGGTCACTTTCCCTCCCTGGTGCCGATCCCGTACGGAAGGCAAGAAAAACAACAAAAGCGGAAGACCAAAACCACCACTTACATCTCTCCACGTCACCATACCCCCCAGACCCCCACCACATCCAACCGAATACTCCCCCGCCAGCCAAGTATAGCAAAACCAACCCAACCGACCCATGGAGCGTCGTCGTTTCGCTTTAACGGCGTCGTCGTTTGGCCCTTGTGATATATGCGCACGATAACAATAGTCCACCACCACCACCAATATTACCTGGGTTTCCTGCTACTGTGCACCCTCTTCACCTGGCGTGCGCCGGTTGCGCATCTCCCTAACCTGCGCACCCCTCCTCGCCTTACAGAGCAGCAGCCCAAACCCGAGCCTACTCAGATCTCGCCTCCCAATCTCGCAGCAGCCATGTCCAAAGCTCGCGTCTACGCCGACATCAACGTCCTCCGCCCCAAGGAGTACTGGGACTACGAGTCCCTCACCGTCCAATGGGGGTAAGAGTAAACCCTAATTCTCTGAACCCTAATTTGATTCCCTCGATTTTTTTTTTTCAATCCGATTTTGTGAGCTGAGCTGAAGCTAGGTTAGGGATTTATTGTATTGTTGGTTTTTGCAGTGATCAAGATGATTATGAGGTTGTGAGGAAAGTAGGGAGAGGGAAATACAGCGAGGTCTTTGAAGGTATCAATGTCAATACCAATGAGCGATGCATAATCAAAATCCTCAAGCCTGTGAAGAAGAAGAAGGTAAAAGATTAGGGTTTTGGGTTCTGGTTCTTTATTGGTTCAATTGCTAAAGTTCGATTCTTTATGGTCTGTGGAGTTTTTATCTGGATATTGGTGTGTTTTGCAGATTAAGAGGGAGATTAAGATTCTGC
Source organism: Rosa lucieae (assembly GCA_024704745.1). Taxonomy (NCBI): domain Eukaryota; kingdom Viridiplantae; phylum Streptophyta; class Magnoliopsida; order Rosales; family Rosaceae; genus Rosa; species Rosa lucieae. The sequence continues at coordinate 17,689,632 of CM045493.1, read as the reverse complement.
AGAACCTTTGTGGGGGCCCAAATGTGGTCAAGCTTCTTGATATTGTTCGAGATCAGCACTCGAAAACTCCGAGCTTGATTTTCGAGTATGTTAATAGTACAGATTTCAAAGTTCTGTACCCCACACTGACTGATTATGACATTCGCTACTACATATATGAGCTCCTCAAGGTAATGTTATTGCATGTGGTTTATGCTTCTTGAATGGCTTTTGCTTTCTCTCCAGGAGGAACTATTATAGATGTAGTTTGTGTTATCGTCAATTTGCACGAGCAGAGGATCACAATACATGAGATATTTATGACTATTTCAACAACACATGGTTTTGTGAACAATATGTTTCATTAGGATTACCATATGGTTATCTCAAATAAATTAAATCTAGTTGTTTATTAAGTTTTTGATAATCTGGTTTTGTGGTGAAATCAAGACTTTTCCTTGAAAATCATCCTGTCCAAAATGTACCTTAAAGTGCTTTCATTCCATGTGAAGTTTTTTTAACCACTCTAATATGCTCTTGGTCCATTTTTCTGTTATGAATTTATTGAGGGTTTGGTGCTTCTTGGGAGTTCACACCTGTGCTACCTTGATTAACTTAATTGCTTGGTACAATCTTATTCTAAACAAAAGGGAAAAAAAAAAGAAATTGTCAGCTCAACCTTACTCCTTGTTTCAAAGGAGTCATCTTTGATTTCTGTTATGTATGCGTACAATGTTTGATCAGCATATTTGTCTGTACCTATTTTGCATAAGAACTTGTGGATTTTAATAGCGCAATTATCTTTTGTTGCAGGCATTGGACTACTGCCATTCACAAGGAATAATGCATAGAGATGTTAAGCCTCACAATGTTATGATAGACCATGAGTTGCGAAAACTTCGCTTGATAGACTGGGGTCTTGCTGAATTTTACCATCCAGGCAAGGAGTATAATGTCCGTGTGGCATCAAGGTAATAATGCTCAGAACCAGTCTATTCTGGGCAGGGCCCACAACCGAAGCATGTTAGTGGATGAAAATTGAAACATGAATTGCTTGAGTAGAAAATTTTTGAAATTTTCTTGCATAAACCATGGATTGGATCCCCATAATCGTAATACTCTGTGCATGCTAGTTTACATCTGCAATTCAGAGGGTAGCCTAGTGTTAACATAGGCGCCACTATTAGAAATGCTAGAATACAGATGGCAAAGTACCCAGTACCTATAACTCATCATCCATCTTCAATGCTGTTCGATTTTAAGCTTTCCATTTAGTTCTATTGCCTCATTCAATTGGAAATTCATTTTTGTAGAATGATTTTAAACTGTTCCTTGTTTTGTAGATACTTTAAAGGTCCTGAACTTCTAGTTGATCTGCAAGATTACGACTATTCCTTGGACATGTGGAGCCTTGGTTGTATGTTTGCTGGAATGGTGAGAATTTTCCTGCTTAGAGTTCTTTGTTGTTCTTGATTGCATAAACTCTGGTTTGTAATGTGTTTGTATTTAGAGAAGATTGTAATCAGGTTCTTTTGTTATATGTTTAGATATTTCGCAAGGAGCCTTTCTTTTATGGTCACGACAACCATGATCAGCTGGTCAAAATTGCCAAGGTAATGCTAGTAACTCTTTTTTGGGTGAAATAACAAAATATGCTTATAGCTATTGGATAAGATTGCTGCCTGAGCAAAATAGAATGTACGGTGAACCGAATAATGGTTTCAGTTTATACTTTTAGTACTTCTACATGAATGTTCAGATTCTATACATCTTAGAGAGAAACTCAAGGATTCCCTCGTTGCTACTATTTCTTATTTTCATTCCCATGGGTTACTTGAGTGTGTTATGTATCATATGGGGTAGTTTCTCCTCACCTATGCATACACATATATCTATGGTCTGGTGGCGTCTTACAAATATACTGTTCTACTCAATACCATTTGGTTTAATGAGTTTCATTTCACATGCACTTCAGGTACTTGGGACTGATGAGTTGAATGCGTATCTGAACAAATATCATTTAGAGCTTGATCCTCAACTGGATGCGCTGGTTGGGAGGTATGTTCAACATTAATCTCTTCTTCTAAGTACATCACTTTCTCTGTTATCTTGTAAAATGTCAATTTCATTATAATGAATGCTTCATGGACATATCTTAGCATGCCAAAGTAAGTGCTGCTGGTTAACTTATTTAACAGAAAAATACTAAATACTGCAGTTTATAATTAAAATCCTGCCAAGTGATAAGTTGGATCTTTGAAAGTGTATTGATATGTTGGTACATTGTACTGCAGGCACAGCAGGAAGCCATGGTCAAAGTTTATTAATGCAGACAATCAGCATCTAGTTTCACCAGAGGTCACTTATCTATGAGCATTTACTCTTAAAGTTGTTTTAGTTTGTTCACATTTATTTTCAGTTGACACATCTACACTTGAAAGAAATTTATATATCACAACACATCAAAACTCCTACAACTGCCATTACTTATTCAAAGATATTTGACATGCAGGCCATTGATTTTCTGGATAAACTCCTTCGGTATGATCATCAAGACAGGCTAACTGCAAAAGAAGCCATGGTAATTCTACATCTTTAGTGTTAAATTTGTTATAGTCAAGCTACTATTTTAAATGTTTACTCATGTTAAAGTCAAGCTGGATATAAGGGTTTTTGTGACACCCAATAATTTTCCCGGTTTATTCCCCAACATCAGTTTAACTTTAAGCTTTATTTTGAGGTTGATAATTCTGCCGTTATTGTGTCTGAGGATGACAAAGTCGTTTCATGCTGGACTTATATGCAGGGCCATCCGTATTTCTCCCAAGTGAGGGCAGCAGAAAGCAGCAGGATGCGGACACAATAGCTTTGATAATATGAAGTCCATGTACGGACTAGAGTCTGTGCTACTTGGGAGTGTATTGTATACTTGATAATCACTGGTTGCATTTATCAATTGTTGGCAGTTAAGTTAATGAGATTGTTGAATGGGATTGGATTTTACTGTATGATCTTCCAGTTACTGGCTTTGTTTCATAGATAATTAAATGAAGTATCGAAGCATGTTTTCCCTATATATATTATTGTTGATGGTCTTTTAAAAGTATGAAGAAGTTATTTGCACACTTGCCACGTCATGTAAAATTAATTTAATATTTAAAATTTATTTTTTTAATAAAATATCATGATTAACAATGATTAAAACATACATTAACAGTTTTATATTGAGTGGTGATATCACCACCAATATTTTGATGGGAATATTCTGGTGGTGAGCAAATTTGAATTCCCAATATAGACCCAAGCACTCATCTTTTAGATCTTCTGGGAAGTATTGGGGCCCCTTTCAATTACTCGGTGCTGGTGCTCTTTGCACCCTATCGAAATTTAATCAGCTAAAAATACTGTTGCAGCCTGCAGACTAGTAATTCTTGTCATCCAACCACTGTTAATGAAGAAGTTGCACCTAGAGATGAATCTGATCCGTTTATGATTCACTTATTTTAGTTTCAAAACATAAAAGAGAATCTTATACCACCATACATGGCTGACACTCTCCTAACAATGCAAGTAGCCTGTGTAGAATGTAACTTTTTGGACTAGGAGTGTAACCTTTCAGTGGCTCCAGAAACACAACTATCACCATCCAAAAGATGCAGATAGGCAAAAAATGGTGAAACCAAACCATGAATTCATGTAAAGAGTGGCTTTTTGAAGATTAACACCAACAGTCATGATCAATAAGACCAAGCTTTCACTTAAACAAGGAGATACCTCTCCCAAACACACCCACAACACATGAACACTTGCTTAAATAGCTATTGATCTAGAACAACTCGGGAGAATCATTCTAGAAAATATACATAGAGCAGAATAACATTGATAATAATCCGTTCCAGTAACTGCTTCTCCAGCCAGATGTTTGTTCCTTCACGGCTTGAGATGAGGGAAACAGGCATACACATCAGACTTCGGATGCTTTGCTTCAGCATGCTCCCTGCACTTCACCTCCGAGGTAGTGCACATGAATGTTTGCATACACACCTTGCACTGCATTGAAAATTCTCCACTCGTATGATTATGGTGACAAAATGCATTTCATAACCAGGTTCTGTTACTTAAAGCTTAGCTAATGCATTATAACTAGCACAGGGTAGCTGATTATCGAAACTTAAGTGGCCAAAAATTGGCTGCAACTACATAAATCTTAAATTCTTTGATTACCCAAATTCAATTCTTCCATTTCGACATTAAGCATAAAAGTAGTTATTTCAAACTCAACCAGATAACACCTAAACTCACACTAGCTTTCTGTGAAAACACCCACAAGGCCACAATTAGTCATCAACTAATTTACATAATATAAATAAGCCTCAGGGGAAAAAATCACCTGGATTGACATGGCTTTCTTGTTTTTTTCAAGCTGGCTTCCTGTGAAAATCAAACAATTGACCAAATTGTATTAGTTGACCAACCAAAAAAATCAAATTACCCAGCAGCAGCAGCAGCTAGATCTATGCCATAATCTCCCCAGAAACTAAAAAACCGACCTTCTAAGCATAAAGGATCAATCTTTTTCCTCTAGTTTCAGCTAAACAAGAAATTTGATCTGTAAAAACATGAAAGGCCGCGAAATTTTTACCCTTTCCAGCGGCTTTTTGCTTCTCCAAGTTCTTCTCGCGCGCCATCTTGGCCTTCTGACCGTTGCCTCCTCCCATGGCTGGAAATCGAAGAAGGAACAAGAGGACCTGAAAACCCTAATTTCGCAATCAGCTGTGTGTGCCTTTGGGCAAGAAGGGGAGGGGCAATTATAATGCGGTGTATTTATAGCCGAGGTTAAATTTATTACGTCAGCCTTGGAAAGCTCCCGACGGGTAGTTGAAACGACACTGTTTGGAATTTATGGCGTCTTGGGCTCTCGGCCCAACGCGGGTACAACGAAGCCATAAATATGTTCATATCCATTGCGTGTGGACTTCTGTTTTGGATCGTTGGAGACCGGCGAGGAAGAAATCGGAATTTCAATTGTCTTAATGAGATTTATAAAAGAAAAAAAATTAGTGCGAATTTCACTTGTCCTTAAAAATTACTAATTACAATTGGGTTTTTTACTTCAACAGTGTCTGAACTCTTCGAGGACTTTTGAAATGATACCTGAACTTTCAAAGTTATCAATGTGATACCTGAACTCATTTTTTCGTATCAACGTCGTACCTGCGGTCGATTTCCTTCACATAAATGTTAACTATGACCACGTGCTCAGCACGTGAGGCACAAAATAAGGGTAAAAATGACATTTCCCACTTCCTTTAGTTCTTCATGAGGTTTTTTTACTTCAACAGTGTCTGAACTCTTCGAGAACTTTTGAAATGATTCCTGAACTTTCAAAATTATCAATGTGATACCTGGACTCATTTTTTCGTATCAACGTAGTACCTGCGGTCGCTTTCAGTCACAGAACAGTTAACTATGACCACGTGCCCAGCGCATGAGACACTTAATGAGGTTAAAAGACTAATTTACCCTCAAAAGTATTGTTTTTTATTTATTTTTTTTGCTTTCTTTCTTTATTGTTTTTCTTTTTCGACGTCTTCTTCCCTCTGATTTGTCCCCTCCGATTGGAAGCCATGGCTGCAAATCAGATCTCACATTCTCTCTCAACCACCCAACCCTTTCCAAGCACTACTTGACCACAACCACATTGAACTCAGCTAGATCCATATGGCTACCTTGCAAAAATTCAAGCTCCTCGCCACTCAATGCCCCGTCATCGCCTGAAGCCCCATGTGCAGCCCATCCGCCAGCCCTGTCATCCACCTCCGCCGCCGTAAAACCCTCAGATTGCTCCTCACCTGCCCAGACCGCCGCCGATTGCCTCGTCGGAGTACCTCTTCCGATGGTCCAACTAAGTACTGATATTACAACCGCGAATAACAAAGGCCGTTTTTTTTTTGACAAATTGATTAGAAACTGGAATCAGTGAAATGATCATTGCCCCATTGTTCGATAAATCATATACAGATAGATATAGTTATACACAGACACGCAGTTGCGGAAAAATCAGTTTTGGGTTTTCTCTCATCATCACCATCCTTCGCCTTTTCGCTGCTGTTGAGAGAGAGAGAAAGAGAGAGATTCTCAGTCTCCTTCAGTTTTGCAGATTTTGATTCAATTACAAAGACACGGACTATTTTTAAAATTCATGAACTTATGCTGTGATGTTAGTTGCGGTGAGGAAGCCGAGTGCCACGACGGCGTGGCCTTCCTCTGTCATATCTCCGGCAAGCTGCACAAGAAGGTCTGGATTGCCGCCGGCCATATTCTCTCTCTCTCTCTGATCCCTCTGTTTGAAATCTCAGGTAAATTCCAAGTCTCAGATCGGGAGGCCAAGAGCAGTGAAACTGTCTACACCGCTCTGGCCTGCAAAAATTCAGAGAAGCAAAGCCATTGAGCAAGTTGTGCTTGGAGAACTCCGACGAGATGGAGTCCCCGGCGGTGTCCGTCCATCAGAGAATTGGATTCAAGTTTTGCTTTGGGTTTTGCATTTTGCTAGGAAATGTCATCATCCCATCTGGTTGCATTTTGCAGATGAAAAAAGAAATAGCAATGGAGAAGAAGAACTGAAGGTACAACGGGACACGTGAAGAACTAAAGGGAGTGGGAAAGGTCATTTTTACCCTTATTTGTGACCGTTCATAGTTAATGGTTCTGTGATGGAAATCGACCGCAGGTACGACGTTGATGCGTAACAATGAGTTCAGGTATCACATTGATAACTTTGAAAGTTCAGGTATCATTTCAAAAGTCCTCGAAGAGTTCAGACACTGGTGAAGTATATATTTTTGAGGGTAAATTAGTCTTTTAACCTCATTAAGTGCCTCACGTGCTAGGCACGTGGTCATAGTTAATAGATTTGTGACTGAAATCGACCGCAGGTATGACGTTGATACAAAAAAATGAGTTCAGGTATCACATTGATAACTTTGAAAGTTCAGGTATCAGTTCAAAAGTCCTCGAAGAGTTCAGACACTGTTGAAGTAAAAAACCCATTACAGTTTGTTGGCGTGTTTCATATTTGTAATTCACTAACGTAATACAAAATTAAATGAATCGCAATCAATCACTTAAGGACCGGATTTAACAATACGGCTCTTTTGTTCCCAAGCATGTGGAAACCAAACTCATAAAGTGGCCCTTGACACATGATCACCCCACCAATTGCTATCTTGTGTTGTGTGAATGGCTGAACAGATCATCTCGTAGTATTTGGCGGGGTGATCGTAGTCTTTGGGGGTGTTTTGTGAACTTAGTCAGTGTAAAATGGCTCTTAAGGCCTTACTAACACCCACTCTCATCTAGATGCATAGGCCATAGATATTCATAAATATTAAGCATTCGTGTCAAAGTCATATAGGCTTCCATACTAATTTGAGCATCCACGGCTTCTAGACTATGCATTCGATTGTCGCACCTATTTCATTGTCTCTCGTTTGGGACTTGCACTAATACAAAAACTTCCCTCACAATACACATTAGATTATGGTATTGTGAATCTCAAGTTCTGTACTTTTTATTAGATCGACCAATCTTGTTAACATGTCGCTTTGAAATCTCCACACCCCTATGACTAATGTTTACGGCAAATTCGTACACACAAAGGAAGGAGAATAGATGAAGACAGACAGAACGTCTTTTGTAAACACATTATTAAAGTCCCCTTTAATGAGATTTAATCATGTTAGGTGGTTCCGTGGTTAGTTGGTATGACACTGTTGTAACAAAGACATGCCTATTAGCACAACTCGCGCAATTGGGTCCTCGTTTTTAATTCAAATTGGCCTATCATGCAGCATGGTCACGAGCAAAGCGTTCATATCATACTCAATCATATCACAAAATCTATTTTCACTGAAAAAAATTGTCATAAAATCTATTTAATATAAGGTGCCCCTTTGTTCTTTATAAATTATTATTATTTATCCCCCATGGTAAAAATAAAAAATAAAATAAAAACGTTTTGCACACTATATATTATGTATCAAAATCATAACATGGAACTTAAGTTTTTGGGTTGAATATTCAACCTCTATTGAAGACTCTGGAGTCATTTGTGTATATGTAGATCATTCTGTTAAGAACTATATAATGTGATTAAAATCTAGGGACGGAACTTCTATTTTGGTAAACTTCTTTTTCATAAAATTCTATATGGCACCACCCCACCAAACATATTTAAATTCGTATGAATAATTAAGTTAGGTTAGAAATTGTCACGAATATGAGGGCCAAAGCTTAGTCAAGTATACCTCACCTTGTCGTTGAGCTTATCTAATGAGGTTGAATTGACTTCTAGTGGAGATTATGATCACTATTTTTGTAAAATTGGATATCCACTTACCATATCCCATTACATCAAGGTATCATTAACATGATTCGCACATTACCCCATGAGACCAAAAACCCTTTAAATGGTTATGACCACAGGTAAAAAAGTAATTATCATTGTGATCAATTGTATACGTGTGTCTGTTACTACAATTGAAATTATTTTTTATAATCGATTATATGAATCAGTATTCTCAAATAAATTATATGCTTCATGAGATACGATAATGATTCTCTAAAATTTAGACGTGCAGACTTAAACAATCATTCCTCAATTAAACATAATTGGACTTAAGCGATCATTTCTCAATTAAACATAATTGGTGATCCCTTGAGTATGCATGCTAATCTCATATTCTCATGCACAAGCATATCACTCGAAGCATATTTGGAGTTTTGATATCACTCCAGGTATAAAACCTTTTTAATCGCTTCTAGAGTTCTAGGTAAACAAAAAGTCCTTTTCCAAACACCTCACTTTTTTCGACCAAAAAAAAAAAAACACTCACTTTTACCAAAACCATAAGAAAAAAAAAAATATTGACAAAGAGAAAAGAAAGAGGTTTTACTTTATAAATGGGACCGACACTCAACTGTAGCAGTAGCAGCAGGCAAAAATTGCAGAATATACTTTGCTCTGTTCTGCAAAATCCTCCTTACTCTCTCTGTTTCTGTGCCTCATCATCACCACCGAAATCAAGCTCTTCAATTTTCTGGGTCTCTCTCTCTCTCTCTCTCTCTCTCTGTGCAAAAACGCTATGGACTTTATTTCTGATTTTGTATTGACGATTGCTCTGTGTTTCTTGGTACCTTTCTTGCTTTGCTTCCTTTTGCCTGTGATTGTTGCTTTGTGTCCGAGCAGGGATGACCATGTGGGAAAAAGACGGGTTCTTTATGAGTGCAAGCCCAAAACTCATGAGTGGGAGAGTGAGGTAGGTAGTGGGTTTGTTGAGAAAGCTGTGGAAGGTGATGAGTTTTTGGGTGAGCCCAATAAGGAAAGTTTGGTTCTTGAGGAGTTTGTGGATGAGGGTTTGGATGAAAATGAAGTTTTGAGAGGTGATGGAGTTGGTTGTTGGAAGGAGAAGAGTGTTGAGGAAGAAAGGTTTGATGGTTTGTGTGAGTGTGAATGTGTAGAGAACGTTTTTGATGAAAGTTCAGAGAGGTGTGAATTTGGGGGAGTTGAGTTTGATTTGGGGAAAAATGAAGTGGGGGTTGTTTGTTTTGGGGAGAAGAATGTTGAAGAAGAAGACTTTGATGGGCATGGTGGTGTACAGAACTTGTTTGATGAAGGTTGTGAGAGGCGTGAGTTTGGTTTGGGGAGAAATGAAGTGGGGGTTGTTTGTTTACCGGAGAAGAATGTTGAAGAAGAAAACTTTGATGGGCGTGTTGGGGTATGTGGGTATGTAGATTACTTGGTTGATGAAAGTTCTGAGAGGCATGAAAATGAAAATGGCGGGCTTGAGTTTGATTTGGACCAAGCAGGAGTTGTTACTTTGCCTGAGAAGAATGTTGAACAAGAAAGCTGTGATGGGGATGGTGGTGTGTGTGGGTGTGGAGAGAACTTGGTTGATGAAAGTTCCGAGAGGCATGAATTTGGAGAAATTGAGTCTGATTTGGCAAGAAATGAAGTGCGGGTTGTTTGTTTGCCGGAGAAGTATGTTGAGGAAGAATGCTCTGCTGGGGATGTTGGTATATGTGGCTGCGTGGAGAACTCGGTTGGTGCAAGTTCCGAGAAGCATGGATTTGGCGAAATTGAGTTTGGTTTGGCAAGAATCCAAGTGGGAATTCCGGAAAGTGAAGAGATCAACGTGTCAAAGTGTGATGGAAATGACGGAACTGATGGAGCCAAGAACAATGTAGTTGATGGTGAAGTTAATGAGGGGTTCTTCAGTGAGGATAATGATTGGGAGGCTATAGAAAGAACTGAATTGGAGAGGCTCTTTGGTGCAGCAGTGGTGTTTGTCGGGTCTAAGAGTAATGCTGATAGAGTTTCAAGTCTTGGGAGTGATGTGAAGATGAGGTTGGATGGGCTTCACAAGATTGCTACTCGAGGGCCTTGCTTGGAACGCCAGCCTATGGCATTCAAGGTCTCGGCAAGAGCAAAATGGTAGCTTTTTAATTCTCTTGTGCCTTTGTTAGTGCTGTGATTATCCATCGTGCTATCTGAATTGTTTATGCGCTTTTGCTCATTGATTTCTCTAAATGAAGCTCTGTATGTCCACTGATAGTAATTCTTTGATGCGTCAGTTTATTTGATTTAGGACTTTTAATTGGTGATTTTCCTATGACTCCTAACAAGTAACACATGATAATATTACTGAAGATTCTGATATGTTAAAGTAGGATATAATGGTTTGAATTACATGAGTTAATTTGAAATTATTGATTGTGTTGGGGGTTAGTACTTTGTAGTATCTATTATTCGTTCTTTGGCACATGAAGAAGTATGACAAGGGGGAGGAATAGAAAGACACCAGTTGTTCTGTTTCTGTATCGTATGCATATATGCCTGTTATAGTTCTTGTTGGTTTAATTTCACCTTCCAAGTTCCAACTATTGCACCTTATTAAGCAGAGTAAATGTTGAACTTATTTTGTGTAACTTACTGACATTTTTAATGCTCATATGCGTAGAAACTTAAGGTACTTATACATTTGCTCCGGTAAGCATATAAGAACATAGTTGAATGGTATCACACCAAGGCTTTCACCTCCACAATAAAGTTTAATAGCGAATAGTAATGATCGACATTTGCTTCTTCATGAAGTTGATAAAGGAAACTGATTACCTTGTCCCAGGAATGCTTGGCAGCAGCTTGGTAACATGAGTGCAGAGGAAGCAATGGAGCAGTACATCACCCTTCTTTCAGAAAGTGTTCCTGGGTGGATGCAAGATGTCCATGGTGTAAGCATTCAACTTTTGAATCCTTAGTGCTAGTGCTTCAGTGGTTGTTTTTACCAAGCAATATACGGTCATATTCCTTGCCTATTTCATTGGAGCAGGACTTTGCAGATCCCCAAGTATATGAGACGGTAACTGCTGATCCGAACATGTTGATTCAAAACCAATCAGAAGCTGCAGGTGTAAGGTGCTGAGTGTTTCCTTAACTACTAACCATAAGCACTTTCAAGATTTGGAAAACTTTCCCTAACAAATAAAAAGCTTTTCTGACTTTGCAGAGAAGAAGAAGAACTAAAGCCTGATGCTAAAGGTTTAGATGAGATTGGGGTGGGGGTCGTAACTTGTTGAGCAAGGTATCCATTCAGTTAGTGGTGTATGTAAGTTTTCCTATAGTTAATTACTTTGTGTTCTGCTACATGGAAAATTTGGGTTGACAAATATTGGTTCTGTTATTCCATAACTGGTAATTGTATTTTGCAAATTTTAAATAGAATTGCCATGGTTTCCGTGTGCGCATTGACATGAAATTTTTTGTAATATAAACTGAGATTTCAGTCCTGGCTTGGAACCAGTAAATGGTTCAGTAACTCATAATTCCATGACTAGTTTATTTTTTTGGTTAAACATAGTTACTTGTAACATATTATCATTAAGTCCACCTAATATTTGCTGATTTTATTTGACTGTTAAGATTTGGAATTCTTATGGAGTTGTTTAACCAATTTGGGAGTTTACCATAATATTGCTTTCAGTATCTTGGTTTGTTTCAAATCCAGGTTTTTGCCAATTGTTCATAAACAAGTTAGGCATCTTCAGGATAGCGGAGGTTGCCAACTACCAAGGCCAAAAGCTCGCATCTACAATTGGAAACTCTCAACTATGATTCGTACATATTGCATCGGTGTTGATAATAAAGATTTCAACCTTGTGTTCATGGTTTTAGATATATCCCACTCGTCCTTTGTTTCCATCAGTAAGGGAATTGTATTTTTTTTTGGACAAAATATTGTTTAGTCCCTGATATATGTCTTCGTCCTCGTTTCAGTCCCTGCTTTTCTAATTTAATCTAAAAGTCTCTGAGGTCACAAATTTGTGTCTAATAGGTCCTCGCCGTTAAGATTCCGTCAAGTTGGATCGTTATGTTGATGATGTGGCACTCCAAGCCAAATCACTTCAGCATTTGCAAGCCTTGCAACCTGTAAATTGTCCAAAATAACCCGTCTTCTTCTTCTTCACACCCAAACCACCATAACCACCACCAAGCTCTCTCTCCGAGCCCAACCCCTCGCCGCCTTGTCTGAAACAGAATAAACCAACCTCTCTCCCTCCTCTCTTACTCAAAGAACTCAAACTCGAATTCCCTCTGTTGCTGCACCTCCAAAACTTGAACAGGAACAAAGTCTCCGAGAGCAGTTTCACAGTCACCATCTCCAAAACCACATTCTCACCACCACCACTTGCTGCTGCACCACCTCCTACTCCATTTGTCACTACACCCAATCCGGCCACCCTTACCCTCCACCACAACTATTCCTAGATCCACTTCTCCAAGCCACTGTCTCTCAACTCCTCATTTCTAATTCCCCCAGATCCCAACCTTCACCACCACCAAAACTACCACAACCACCATCGAGTTCAACCAACAATTCCATTGCGATTATATATCAACAAATTCCGAGAACTACACCTGCATAATCAATCAAACCAACACATCCAACATCTAGGTATTTCCAAGTTCATCAAAAACCAAATTCCACCTCAAATTTCTTTCTTTGAAACCCAAAATTAACAGAAAACAATGAATTCGAAGCACTGAGATTGGGTTACTATCCCAATTCTCAGCCTGCTTCAGCAAAATTGCAACCGCATGCAACGTCGCCGCCATCACCGTCGGCCTCGTACCCGCCATCACCATCGGATTCCCTAGTCTGGTTCATCTTCCATTTGGATGGAACCAGACCGAAGTCGTGGTCATTGAAGCTCTGCCTCTGTGGCCAAACTCTGATCACGAGATCTGAACCAGAGCTCGATTCTTTGAGAAGCCCAACGGTGTCGGTGAATCGGAGGCCGAGGAACTCCGGCGAGTGAGTGGCTTGGAGGTGGCGCACTTGCTCGGGAATGAAAGCCAAAACATGAGGCAAAGACTAGGTTCTCCTTGGTTTTGGTCTCACGGAGTGGCTTTGTTTGTCTTCTTTAGCTTTGAGGTTGGATTTGATGAGATGAAGAAGAAGAACTAGGATGATGAGGCCTGTGTTTGGGTAAAGGAACAAGAGGAAGAAGAGATTGCAGCAAGAACAAAAAATAAAAGAATTAAAAAAATTAAAAGGGGAGGCTAGGGTTATTTTCGACATTTTAACTTCCACATGCTTACGTGGCGCTGAGTTGGTGTCTACTGATCTGCCACGTCAGTTAGTTAACGAAGCATTTAGACGGCGAGGACTTATTAGACACGAAATTATGACCTCAGTGACTTTTCAGATTAAATTAGAAAAGCAGGGACTGAAACGAGGACGAAGGCATACTTCAGGGACTAAATAGTATTTAGCCCTTTTTTTTTCTTTCTTTTTTCTCTTTTTTGGCTTTAAACTAAGAAGAAAAATTGATAGTGTAAACATCTCAACATAACTAATGGTATTGTACAACCAAACAAGCCAAAGACGTTCCTTTAATGGAGTTATATAGTGTTGAAACTGCATCTCATGCTAGGTTAATTTCAGCAGTACTGGGATTATGTGAAGAGATTGTTAGTATGAGCCTGTGAGGTAATTCTTCTGACTGATGTGAACCAATGGAAACTCAGAGTGCGACTGTTAGAACTTATTCTCAGTTCTAGGCCTCATCATATGGCCCTTAGGCCCAAAGCCCGCCCTAAGCCCGGCCGGCCCGACCCTTCCATTAGGGTAGGGTATGGGTCATACAAATGAAGGCCGGCCTACCTTAGGCCCGGCCCTAAAAATTAATATTATATTTTTATTATTTTCTATTACAAGATTACATGTGTATAAAAACTATAGAAGTTCCTTTCAAAAAAAAAAAAAAACTATAGAAGTTTTGATGAAGTAATTGAATCTGTCTCTGTCATATTACAACTCTTAAATCGATTTTGGCTGTTTAAGGCCCAAAGCCCAAATGTCGAAGTCCAACTCAAGTAGCCACTTTAGCAAAAGCCAAACCAAGACGTTAATCGACCCAATCGAGTCTCTCTCTCAGACTCAAACATAGGCCGCCTCTCTCTCACACAGTCTCTTTCAAACCCTCTGTTCCTTCGGAGTCCAGACAACAAACCTATACTTCTTCGCTGCCAGCCACCACATCCGACGTTTTTGGACTAGCAGAGACTTGCGACTACTCCTTCAGAGTCCAGACCAGCAAACCTATCTTCTCCACCGCAGATCGAGACTTGTTCCTGTAGGTTTGCGACGACTCGGACAGCAGATAGAGGAGTAGACGGAGTCGGCGACGCGAGCTGAGGCTGTGATGTTGACAGTGGGGAGTTCCGACACGATTTGAGGCAGTGGAGTAGGCAACGTCGACGCACAAGGTGTGGACTTCGTTCCCAGTCTTCGTTATGCATCCACCGCCGACGCAAAAGGTGAGTACCTCATTCTCGATTTTTGTTTGTTCTGGCCTTCTGGGTTTGAATCTCTGTTTGAATCTCTCTCTCTCTCTCTCTCACAATCTCACAGTTCTTCCTTGATCTAGCACTCTTAGAGCGAAAACAGAGATCGGTGATCTCTTCAGAGGCCCCAGACTGTGAAGAAGCAGATTGTGAAGAAGCGCCTCAAGCAGTTCAAGAGGCCCCAGACTGACAAGAAGATATGTGTCAAGGTGTGCATCTCTGTGTCATTTGTTCGTTCGTTTATATGTGTTTCGGTTTTTGAATGAATATGAATTAGATAAGACTATAATGGAAGTGTATGTATGTCTGCCTCAAATGTATTAGAAGTTATTCTGTTTGGATATATTGGTAAGGATTGTGTGACCTCCGGACCGTTGTTGTGGTTTTTGTCTTGAGGAATTATGTTTTTGCAAAATAGCTTGAAATGCTTATTTTTGTGGTATAGATGATCATGCCCAGTTGATTGGAGATTGAGGAAAGGTATGTGACTGTGTCTTTTGGATTTGATTTGTTTTGATTGTGTTAAAATTGTGGTTTCAGTATACATGTTTGCATTTGTTGCTGAACTGAAATATATGTCCAGAAGCAAGCTTCTCTTAGAAATAGGTCTAGTTGCATTTATATATGTTGCTGAATTGAAATATGTCCTATCTGTTCATGATTGGATTGGAGTGCTTATGGTTGTTTAATCTATGATTTATCTAAATTAATTATATGGTTTTCCTTTGCAGGTTCTATATTAATTATATGGAGTGCTTCAGTTTTTGTAGCCTTAGTGGCTTAGTGCCTCTGTGCAAACCATGTTTCAGTACAGTTTTTGTAATTAAGTTTACCACTTCTTGTAAATTGATGAAGTCATGATGTCATGAACACATGAGCAGTTTTTGTATCAAAATGCCAAGCATTGCTCATTTTTTGTAGCTTCAGTGGCTTAGTGCCTCTGTGCAATTTCATTTCAATTTCAAATCCACCACTTGATCAGTAAGAATGTGAGTTAGTTTATGTGGGATTTGTAGATATTTGTAATTAACTCAGGTTCTCAAATCTCTAGTATTCAGTTTCATATGTATATATATGTACTTTTTTTTTTCCCTTCAGTTTTAGTAGTTACCAGAATTGTGTTTTATGTGAGTTAAACAAAGGCCCGACCCTCGCAAAATGGGCCTTAAGGGCGGGTAAGGGCTTACATATTGAAGCCCTGGCCTGACCCTACCCTAAATTTTGTTGACTTAGTCAAAGCCAGGCCCGGCCCTACCCTGAGCCCTAAAATTTAGGGTAGGGCTGGCTCTAGCCTGACCCATGATGAGGCCTACTCAGTTCTATTGTTGTAAAACTATCTTAGCATGAAAACATGTAAACAAACATTTCTATGAAAATTTATATAGGAGTGCAGCAATGATCATAATTAGCATATAGAATTGAAATATCGTGTTTATCCTATATATGTATGAACTGTATAGTATATATGTAAAACAATATAAATGAAATCACCGTGCATCATCAGATTCTGCATTTAGGCTTGGGATTGAAGTCGCTGTATCAATCATGTATCTGCCGAATACATAAACACCAGAAAACAGACAAAACAAACTTACTTGACATAGTTGAGTTTTCCATCTTAGTCTTCTCCTGATTTCACCTTTAGCACTCTTAGTGATGTGACTAATTGATGAGGATGAATCGTGCATCAAAACGGACTAAAATATCTGATATATAAAGCATTGTATTGTTAGTTTCTTCCATCAAGAAACTGACAATTCCTCCTGACTGCTTTTTCAAAAAATCAGATAAACTCATAACTATATTTACGAATTCCAAATTGTAACAAATGTGATAAGTTGGACCAAAATGATTTTCTTAAGTCCTTAACTTATACTTGACATTTGAATTCAAAACTAAATCATATATGAATATATACTTAGGTTCTTTACAATGTCGGGTTCATCAAAGTTGCTAGCTTACAGCAACCATAAAACAATTGACAATGATCTATGCGCACTTGAAGATTGGTTCTATCACTTACAGCTCATTCAATCATCCACCACCAATATAACTCTTTTTCCTTCTTTGTACAATAAGATCCAAAGAGAAACCAAATGAAAAGTTTACAATGATCAAGGAGTTATGTATTTGTGTGTGTGACGAGGGAACTCTGTATCATGAAGAAATTGTATATCATTACTTCATTAGTAAGACAGTTCATACATACAAGATAAAATTGGATTGACAGAATTAATCAAGATCCTTAAACTATATAGGTTACTACAGAAGTGGTTATGGTGGTTATGATCTTAATAACATCAAATCAGTGGCAGGGTGAACATAGACGATTAAGGATGAACGGAGACGATAAACTGAACAGTCATATACTTTATCAAATTCCCCAAAGATAGAACAAATCATAACGTAAATTAATCCCTTTTCAGTGGAATTCCTTTGCTATAAAAGCATGCATGAATTCACAGTGGATTCAGAAATATTGGGTTGGGTATCAGAAAATATGAAGGGAAGCTCAACATGGCACTTCTATTGTTTTGTGGGGCTAAGCAACAGCAAGTTTATCATTGGCCACAAGTATTTGTTCGTATGGTTAGCAATATCAATGACAAAGATGCATTCCACTTTACTTGTCAGTCAGGTGACGATACTATAGGTCCTCGTGAACTTGCTCCCAATCAAGAGTAGAAATGGGGATTCTGGGTAAGCTTCGGAACAAGGTTCGAGTGCATAAATTGGTACCAGAGTAGCAGCGGGGGTCCGAATCACATAACTGCGTCGTTCGACTCGTTAGTCAGTATGACACTCCTCAATATGGTGGTGTTCATTCGATATGGAGCGCATGGGACACCGGAATGTGGTTGTTCAAAGGTTCCTTAATTGGTAAGAAAATATTATTTAGCTTGTCGCAGTCGTTGTAACGAGCATGCACTCCTGAGCCTTAGCTTGGCCTCCTATATGATGTACCAGTAAGAGATGTAATAATGAACGTTAAATGATCTTTCCAGATATTCTTGGCATGACGAGTCTCTTTTAATTGATGGGAACCAAAGTGAGTCAAACTCATAATGCAATTTGATTAACAATCGAAACAATTTACAAAATCACATTATGAGGTTCTCTCTGTAACTCTTTTGGTTTGAAAATAATTAGCAATTGTCAACAATTTAATCAGACAAATGACTTCTATTAGTCGTGTGATTCATAAAAGAAATATACCAAAAAAACAAAATAAAAAAATCGATAGTGTTACATCGATCTCAATTTAACAAATGGTAAGCTCCCCCTCGGAAGTGTTTTCACAATGGACATTTGCATAGAAAAAGAGAGTGGGATGGGGGAGGCTAGGGGAATGTGTAAAATTTTTAAAAACTAAAAAAGTGTGTCAGCTATACCCAGTTGAATTAACATCCTCCTCAATAAAACAAGCACAAACCAACCCAATTTTTATTCTAGCTAATATCCATTAATTTGCAAGTATCAGTGTAGCATCAGAAGCATCGTCTGGAAATGCAGGGACTGAGAGATGCTTGGTTCTTTTACTGATTCTATGACATAGCTTTTCCCAATCTCCAAAAAATAGAGCACCAAATACATGAAGCAGCTAATAATGTAACGAAGTAATGCCCTTTCATATCCTCAAAAGTATTTCTGTTGGGATAGCATCTGAATTATGAAGTAATGCGCTTTAGCATTTTGAAATGTTGTTATGGGCCCCGTTTTTAGTAGGTTTACTAATTATTATTTTTTTGAGAAAATGAGATAATATCATTCAATTATCCATGGCCAGAAGGCACGTACATCGAATGTTGTCTTACACCAAAATCATACATGGTATAAGCTACCAGGCAAAGGACAGGTGACCGTCACTGTTAACACATGCGCTCACTTATTGAGCCTACATACAAGAGATCAAATCCTCACTACAAAACATCTCTTTTGGTATACAACTAGAGAGAACTAAGAAGCAAGTAGTAAAAGACTCAAAAGTCAAGTACTAGGCAAGGAGACCCGGGAACCAAAAGCTTCCCATGCCCTTGTCTCGAGAATCCTCCGTCGTAACTACGCAAGAGGATTTGCTAGAGGCACGAAAGTGCGTAGTTCCCTAACAAAAGTAAAGAGTAATACCAAGGTTTCAAATTTCGGTTTCGGTTTCGATTTCGGTACTTCAAATTTAAAGAAATTTCGGAGAAAGTTTCGATTTCGGTGGAAATTTCGGTTAAAAATAAAGAAATCACATTAATTGCATGTATAAATGATATTTTTGAATGAAAATTTTACATAGACTAAACTAACCTATAATAAACCTATTTACAATGTAAACTCTCTAAAATTATACATAAATAATAGAATTGTGATATTTAATATGGAGACGACGACGAGTAATTAACTAAAACTGTAGTAAGTTGCTAAACACTATCTATAATTCTATATGTAATTATAAATGTTATGTATATTGATAATGTGAATGTGATTTACTTTTTTTTTTTTAATGGCTGGAACCTAGTGGGAGGTTTGGCCATCATGCCTTTTTCACTAATAATTAGAAAAAATTCAAAGTTTGTGAGAAAACTGAACTCCAAGCCTACGAAAAAGTTAAAAGACATCATTATGGTCATGGTGGTCAAAAGGCCACGCACTAAGAAAATACTAGTAAAAACTAAAAAGAACAGTAAAGCCTTTAACATACCTTCTTAATTAATAATTATATGGTGGATGATACACATGAAAGAGAGTTTCTGTGTTATGAAGGAGGATTGAAAAAAAAAAATCAAATTTCATATTTTGTCAGCGAAAAGTCGAAAACTGTGAAATACGAATTTAACAGAAATTTCAGAGAAATTTCGGACAAAATTTCGGTTTGAATATTTAAATATATTTTGTGTGTGTAGATATTTCGGAAATTTAGAATTTCGCGGAAATGTACGGAAAATTTCGGTAAATTTCGGAAAACTCCTGACGGAAATGATATAGCATATGAATTTCGTTTCGGTACTTCAAATTTACGGAAATTTCGACGGAAATTTCGGCAGTTTCGGAGAAACTTAAAACCTTGAGTAATACAAACCTAGGATTCCCAAAGCAAGGAAATAAACTAACAAAAGAAAACTAGATAAAAGGCAGGGCCCACAGACCTCAACCCAACTTCAGCCCATAATAGGCCCACAGCCACTACCAAAGCCCAGAGAAAGCAAATCCAGAAGATGGTCGTCCCCAACCCTTCCCGGCCCTAGACCAGCCTCGCCGCGCCTCCACCCTGTCTTCTCTACTGATGTCGGACAGAAAGACGTCGTCACCGCCAGACCACCAGCGGGAAACACCACCAATCATCATCCCACATCAGGCCGCACCCTGAACTCTGCGCCATAACCAAGCTGGCAACCCAATCACCGTCGACAACCAGTCGAGCCAAAATCAGATCCAATCCGTCGAAGTGGCCCTCCGAATGCCGACCGTCACCCGAAGCCGCTACTCCCCAGCAAAGCCCCGAGTCCACTCCGATCCAATCTGCAACCACGGCTCGACTATGCCATCCACCGAGAAAGAGAGGGTAGGACATCCCCGGATCTCCTCCTCCAAGCCTGAAGCACAGCCTTAATTACTCGTCCGGTCGCACCCAACGTGCATTGGCAAGGCCAGAGGCCGTCGCCGTTGTCGGGGAGTACCCGGACAGGTGCTAGCACAGTGTCGGCGGCTAGAGTGACAGAATAGCCGCTAGGGTTTCTAGAGAGAGCTATCCAATGATCCCCTTTGTTAGATATATGATTTTTCAGGTTTTTAGGTTTACTAATTATTTGTCCTCACTAATAATGTAATTAAGGTCCTCGATCACCGGAGTGGAATAGAATTCCTCACATTAACTTTAGAGAAATCAGAATACGAAATCGAAAAAAAATAATTCTTCATTCATATTCCCTCAAAAAAAAATATATATATATATATAGAACTTTGCTCAGGTGCGGATATCCGCACCGAAGCAAAAAGGTACGGATTTGCCATTTTTTCCCACTTTACGATTATATTGTCACATCTTAACCGTTCAATGTTTAGTTCCTAATGTATAGATCATCTCTACAAAATTTCAGCCAATTTGGTGATCGTTAAGGTATCCAAAACTGCAATTTACACGAACGGACCGAATCTGTCGAACCGGAACCGTTCGTATTTATAATGGTAAATTGCAGTTTTGGATGACTTAACGATCGCCAAATTGGCTGAAATTTTGCAGAGATGATCTATACACTAGGACCTAAAAACTGGACGGCTAAGATGTGAAAATATGATCGGAAAGTGGAGAAAAATTGGAAATCCGCACCGAAGCAAAAGGTGCGGACGTCCGCACCCAAGAAGGCCTGTATATATGTGAAAATATGATCGGAAAGTGGAGAAAAACTGGAAATCCGCACCGAAGCAAAAGGTGCGGACGTCCGCACCTGGAAATCCGCACCGAAGCAAAAGGTGCGGACGTCCGCACCCTTTGCTTCGGTGCTGATTTCCAGTTTTTCTCCACTTTCCGATCATATTTTCACATCTTAGCCGTCCAGTTTTTAGGTCCTAGTGTATAGATCATCTCTGCAAAATTTCAGCCAATTTGGCGATCGTTAAGTCATCCAAAACTGCAATTTACCATTATAAATACGAACGGTTCCGGTTCGACAGATTCGGTCCGTTCGTGTAAATTGCAGTTTTGGATACCTTAACGATCACCAAATTGGCTGAAATTTTGTAGAGATGATCTATACATTAGGAACTAAACATTGAACGGTTTAAGATGTGACAATATAATCGTAAAGTGGGAAAAAATGGCAAATCCGTACCTTTTTGCTTCGGTGCGGATATCCGCACCTGAGCAAAGTTCTATATATATATATATATATATATATATTCAACAAATGATTATAGCGAAAATGATCATTTACCCAATTTCTGCTTAAAAATTGCTCACTTGCTCCACTAACTGTTTTTTAACCCAGTTTACCCAAAACACTCTAAGGGATTATTTCCCTAATACCCAGTTAATTCTTTTTTATTAATTTTTGGGACTTTTTTGCCCTCTCCTTCTTTCTCACTTGGAGGGAGAAATCATCCTCCACCTTACCCGACTCCGGTGACCAGTGGCCGGCCGTCGACCGAATCTGGCTACCGGACTGGTGTTGGGATTCTGGCGTATGAATTTATTGTCCTCCAATAGACAGATTATTTCCCCCCAATAATCTATTGACTCTATGTTATTATTTGTGGGAATTATGTTTTTGATAGTTGATACGTTTATTTGTGTTTATAGAGTGGAATTGTAGTGTACTATGTTGGTCTATTGGGGGGGAATAGACATATTATTGCCCCCCGATAATCTATTGACTCTATGTTATTATTTGTGGGAATTATGTTTTTGATAGCTGATACGTTTATTTGTGTTTATAGTGTGGAAATGTAGTGTACTATGTTGGTCTATTGGGGGGGCAATAGAAATATTATTGCCCCCCAGTAATGTGATTTTTAGACGTCTATTGCCCCCAATAGACATTTAACTTTTCTATATTGGCCTCCAATTGACATTCAAAACATTTTTTTTCCTTTTTTCTTTCCTTCTGCCCCTTATTTTATTTATAAAAAAAAAAAACTAATTTGGGCACCCAGAAAAATTATATGGGCACCCACATCAAGACCGGACGCGTTTGTCGCCTTCCAGGTGTTGGACTCCGGCGAGGTAGGCCGACCAAAGCTTCTTTTTCGTCTTCAGGAGTGGACGCTGCTTCTCCAATCAGCACCGCAGACTGGAAAGCCCAGATCTCCGAAATCAACCGTGCTCGTTGTCGTCCGATCTCAACAGAGTCCTCGATCTGCAGCCTCTGAGGCATCGTCTTCGGCCTATGCTGCGTCATCCGGCCTCTGTGGCGTCTTCTCCGGCCTATGCGGCGTCGTCCGGCCTCTGTGGAGCGCTGCAATGGGCACGGTGCGGGGGGAGAGAGAGACAGAGACAGAGACAGAGACAGAGACAGAGAGAAAGGAGAAAATGCAGATCGGAGGGATGAGAGAGAGACAGATATGAGTGTAATTTATAAATTAAAATGAGGGCAATACTGTCAAACACTTTTGGATTGGGTAAATGAGGTTAAAAAACTCTTAGTGGAGTAAGTGGGCTATTTTTAGCCTAAAATCGGGTAAGTGGTCACGGCCCCATTATTATATGTACAAGTTAGAACAACGGTAAAACCGTAAAACAAAGAAAAAATGGTACAGGCTTTTAGTCTCTTCAAACGTTTTCATCCTCCCTTTGTTCCAGTTGTGTCTTCGCAACTTGATTTTTCTTCTTGTTCCAGTGTGTGAACGCTGCCCCTACTACACCGAGAAAAACCAACGCAGCGAGAATCCCCATGTAGGCATACCTAGCCTCCACGACTTTGGCGGTTCCAATATATCAAACCCTTTGAAGATGTTTACTATGCCAAGGACAATTGCACTGTAACCAAGGGCATAGTGAAACAAATTCCAGAACCGCCTATACTTGTGATCCGGTTTAGGCCGCAAAAGGAACCCAGCTAGCACCTGGACTGTGGCAAGACTCATCAGCGTGATGCCTATGCATTTGTGACCTTTGTATTCGATCCCTGAAGACTTGTGACCCAGCATAAGTCCGGTGACTGAGCCAGCAATTCCACCAAGAGAACCCAAGATTTGGCAAGAAACGTGAATGTAGAACCATGCTGGACCAAACCCTTTGAAATTCCGAGCCACAATAGCTTCGATTGGCATGAGTATACCCCAACTAATGGTGTTCATTATCCTATGGGTGATTTTCATGCTGGACACTGCAGAGTGATGTGTACCGGTTGCTTCCACTTTGCCGGAAAGAAAATCCAAGGTGCCATAGGATTTAAGGTTAGGGCCTGACATCGAGTCCAATCCTGGTGTGTTACCATGCAGAGGTCCTTGTTGCCATAGTTGACTCATAGTTGTAACATTGTTTGGGAGCCCTAGGGTGGCAAAGATAGTGATTTCTTTGTTTTCGTAAACCGCAGACAAGGTGTAGATAGGAAAGGAGAGGTTCCCTTGCTCCAAGTGAGTGTCGTAGCTTTTTATAGGCGACGAATAAACAGCCATAGTTCCATCGCTTCTTTGAAAAGCGACCAAGGCTTGCGAGCCCACCATACCCTTGGAACTAGGGTTTATCGCCCACGCCGCCCATCTAGAATCGCCCACTAGGGTTTCTCTGAATGCAAGGTCTACTGTTCCGTTTGATGGGAAATAATTCCAGTAAATAGTGGAGTTTAGGACTGGTAGATCATTACATGCTGCAAAGGTTTTGTGGTTAGGGAACTGGTGGGTTGAGCAGGTTTGTGCGGTTAGGGTTGAGAATGAAGAAGTGAATAAGAGGGAGAGAAGGAAGAGTGAAGGAACAATCTTAGTCATGGTGCAAAAAGAAGGAAGAAATAAGCCTCGTGTTCACATTTTTGAGAATACGATGGGAGTGATCAAGCAGAGATCGATCAAGAAGAACGAAGTGAGATAATTGGGAACCTAGCAATAGGCACTCTTAAATATAAGGTTCTTTACCAAATGCAATATCGATTAGGATTTTCCTAATTGCGATGGAAAAGTTTTTAGAGAAATATTTCTCTTATGTGTGTGTGTATATATATATATATAATATATATATATATATTTTCCAAACCAAATACGGATTTCTTTAACTACTTTTTTTAGAGGAAATACATCAATATTTATTAGCTATCAATAATTAGAGCATGCAATGTTAGGCAACAAACCCCCTTAATTATCTCTATAGGGATAGAGCCAAACCAAGAAACATTAACTTGACTAAAAAGAGCTAGTCTAGCAAGCTCTGCAGCAGAATTGGACTCCCTATATACATGGGAGAATGAAGAGACAGGTAGCTGGTTTAAATAGAACAGAGAGTCATCGATTAAACGACCCAAAATAGATGTGTCCTCCTCTCTAGCAATTATAGCTTGAATGACCTGCAAACAATCCCCTTCAAAAATGATAGGAGCAAGCTGAAATTACACAGCCAAAGAACAGGCTACTCTAGCAGCCAAGGCTTCAATTTCAAAAGGTGAAGAAGCAGAAGCAACATACATACAAACCCCTCCAACCATATCACGTACCATTAGAGTCTCTCACCATGCCACACCGGCCAATACCACCCGTGCCCGAAAGAGTACCATTGAAAGCACCATCAAAGTTTGCTTTCAACCAACCGAATTTCTTTAACTACTTGATGGAAAGTTTAGAGAAATTCGATTAAATGATTGGCCCAAAAAAAAAAACAAAAATTCTTTCTTTAACTTATGTAATTAAACTTATCAGAGTCGTTTGTTTTTCCCCTTAAAAAAAAAAAAAACTTATCAGAGTCATCCAGCAGCCAAGCATAATTTTTTTTTTCTTTCTTTCACGCAAAATTGGACAATGGGCAAAACTGCAGAACCATTAATGGTTTAGAAGTTATTAGAGTCCTTGTCCAAAAGCACCAAAATGAGCCAAACTTTTCCTACTTACCCCAACAACATATTTTTATTCTCATTAACCCAATTCATAGTACAATGACAAATATACCCTCAATCTAATTAAACAACTTCATTTTATGCCATTCTCTCTCTCTCTCTCTCTCTCTCTCTCTCCATATCCGGTACAGGTCACTGGCCACCTTCGCTAGAGAAAGTTTCACAGCAATATGGAAAGCTATTCTTCTCGGATGGCGACGTATTCAATCGTGAAGGCGACGTAGAAGACCCATGGTTCTACACTGTTCGATGTCGCCCAATTTGGACCAGACGATTTACAGAACAGCGGCAGGGATTTGTCGACGTCGATCCCGGCCTAGTCAATGACGCTAAGTTGTCGTTGCTGCTCTCGGGAGGTTGCTTCAATCCGACTTGCGACGTTGTCGAGGAGGTCATCACCGGCTTCGATGAGATTGATCTATACTACTCGACCCGAGGACCTGATCCGGCGAGGACCTCAGCTCCGTTTTGTAGAACCACCAGCCGTCGTCACTTCAGCTTCGGGCTCCATCGAGTTTGGATTTGTTTTAGTGACCGGCCAAAGTCGAATTCGATTTAGACCTCGTCTCCAATTCGATCCTCTTTTTTTTTTTTCTTTTTTCTTTTTTAAGTAATGGGGCAAAAGGAAAGAAAAAAAAAGTTTTGAATGTCTACTGGGGGGCAATAGACGTTTTGAATTTATATAATCTCATCGTTTTTTTTCTCTAGTCAAAGCTTTATTTGTCTAATTGTAGGAAGAGTAATTCTCATTTTGGCGATCGAAAGTTCTATTGGGGGGCAATAGAGGTTTTCAGAAAATTCTGATGGGCGGCAGTCGGTGACCGGTGACCAACTCCAGCGAAGTCTCCTATGGTCTCTTTCTCTCTCTCTAAGTAAAAAAGGGAGAGGATAAAATGGTATTAAAAAAAAACAAACAAACAAAAAATCTTAATGGGGTATTAGGGAAGACCACCTTAGACTGTTTTGGGTAAGAGGAAATTAAAAAAACTTAATTGGGTAAATGGGAAAAAAAAATCTCTAGAAATGGGTAAATGGACAAAACCCAAGTTATTAATTTTGCAAAATGCCGAAACCGGTTTCATAACAAGAAACCAAACCTATTTTCATTTAGGGGATGTGGTGTTAGCTCAGTGATTAGCACCTACCTAAAATCAATGTCTTGGGTTCGAGTCACCATGGAGGTAGGAGTGAAATCATTTGATCCTTTTTAGTATATAAAATTTAGGGGAAGTGAAATTCATACTTCCCATTTTACAATCTACACTCTATATTTTTTTTTTGGTATATTAAGTTTTTTTCTATTGTAATGTGAATTGTAAACATGTGAATATTAAGATATTGAAAAATAAAACTTGGAGTGTGGATTGTAAATTGGGGATCATAGTGTAGATTTTAGTTCCCTTCATTTACCCAACAACAAAAATAAACAATAGTATTGAGTAAAAAATCGGTGAATTGTGATCTCTTAGTTATTTGAAATAATGTTAAGATCACATGTTCAAATAATCTTACTGGCATAATCATGGAATCGGGTGGGATAATGCATTTTTGACCTATGAGTAGATGAGTTGAGGGTTTAGCAGGATCATCCTAATGATCAGGCCACCTCCATTCCCACCAACAAAATCATGGTATTGCATGTACAATTAAACAACCCAAAGAGGTTAATTCTTTCGATGGAGTTTGATAGGGTTGAAACTGCATGCATTTCATGCTAGGTTAATTTCAACAGTACTTATAATTACACCCATTGTTTGCACCACATTACTCGTATACATTTCCGTTCCTTACATATCTTTCGGGAATGTAACAGAGTTGCTGACATCTTGGCAAATCATGATACTACTTTAACAAGTTTAGTTTGGTGCCTGGGTGGGCGTGGGATGTGATTCCTCCTTTCATTATTTCAACTTGCAATAGTGACTGCTTAGGTCTTCCTCAATTTCATTGTCCATTTCATTTTTATTAGCTAGTTTTGTTTAATGTATGTTGTATTTTATTATGGAGATTTTGGGTTTGTCTCCCTCTTTTTGTTTCTATTTTTTCTTTAATAACAAGGGATGGTAAGGAAGTTTTTTTTGCCTCTTTTGGCCCCTCTTTTTGAGTGAAAAAAAAAAATCAACAATGCTTGATTATGCAAAGAGATTCTTAATTAGTATGCGCGTTACTTTTTTTTCCCTTCTATTTGATGGCGGGAACCAAGTGTTGGGGAACAATTATATAGATATAATCTCTATCATAATCATAATAATAGTTTATGAGAACACAAAAATCAATAATGTATGAAAAACTAAATTCAAAAAATAGAGGAAGAAGATTGAAATATCAATCTAACTATTTTTCTGATTGAGGCTTGCAAAATGTAATGGACTAAAGACTGATTTTTCCCATGTACGTGCTTGCAATAATTCTGTAGGCGTCCATTTTCTACAATACAACAATAGCTAATCAAAAGCTAAACTACTATAGTTTTGGGCATCTATCTTGTACTCTCTAGACACGAAGAAGTCTTGTAGAAGAAATGAGGAAGAACTCATTGATTTGATTCTCTTCTATGTTGGAAAAGATATAACTACGGATTTATATAGAACTCCAAGTGAACAAATATGTTTGTTCACTTATATTCTTGAGGGACACACTTATTCTTAAAGACACCAATTGAAAATAGAACATATACCTTTTTAATTTGAAAGATCATGATTCATTATATTTTTATTTAATTGGATATTATGAAAAAATTTCCAAGACAAAAGAATCATGTGTGTGAGCCAGACTCAAATTGCAACCAGAGAACAATTCACAAAATGATTCATGCATGTATACAAATGCATTCAATTAAAGGAAAATTTTAATAATAGTTCCTGACAAATAGCTCACTCCGAAGATCGGTACATTTTCTTTCAAACAAACGATATATGACTTTTAAAACTTGACCTACTTTTAGTACATTGTGTCAATAGTACCGTTAACCTTATGCAATTACTTTTTTTTTTAAAAGGTAATTTAGTATTTTCACCTCTCTCTCTCTCTCTCTGATTTGGACGCCCAAATCTGTGTTTCTTCTTCTTCTCTTCTTCTTCTTACTAACGGCTTCTTCTTCTTCTTCTTCTGATTTCTTCTCCTTCTTCTTTCTTCTTCTTCTTCTTTTTTAAAATTTTTTTTAATCAATTCTTGAATAGACGGATTTTCCCTTACAAAATTGACCAAAATCACGTTGACTAACGGTGGATAAAACTGTCTTCTTCTTCTTCTTCTGCTTCTGCTTCCCTCCCTCCCTCCCTGATATCACAGTTTGATTTGGACAACCAAATCTGATTTCTTCTCCTCCTTTTTTTTTTTTTTTTTTTTTTTCTAATCTTTATTTAAAAGAGGATCAAAGGATTTCACTCATACCCCCATGGTGACTCGAACCCATGACTTCGTCATTAGGTAGTGGGTTCTCCTCCTTATTTCTTCTTCTTCTTCTTCTTTTTTTTAATTTTTTTTATCAATTCTTGAATAGACGGATTTGCCCTTACAAAATTGACCAAAATTACGTTGACTAACGGTGGATGTAACGGCATGTACATATTTTCGGTCAAGATTACAAGTTCATGTATCGTTTTGATTTTTTTGAAAGATAATGTACCGAACTTTGGAGTAATCCATTTATCGGGGACTACTGTTAAAAATTTTCTTTCAATTAATGCACCTCCTTTCCTATTTTTTGGTACAGCAATTTCTGTGTGTGATGAAGGAACTCTGCACCATATAAGTTGGTAAGTCATTATTATGTACAGACTACATATGCCAAACAACAGAAAACTGAAACTAACGGAATCAAGATCCTTAAACTAGCTAGGTAAGTAGATAGCTAGAAGATGAACGTAGACAAGTTGAACAAGAATTATATCTCCATCTCATATATACTATCAAATTCTGCAAAGATAGAATAACATCCTAAAGTAAAAGGAAACTCAACTAATAGCCCTTAATAGGGAAATGAAATCTTCTGCTTTAAAAGCATGCATGTAACTCTGGAGTGATCATCCACATTGGATCGAAAAATTATGTGTTGGGTATTAAAAATATGAAGGGAAGCTCAACACGGCAATTGTACGGTTATGTTCTCTTCCTTGCATTAGCCTTTGGGCAAAGCAGCAACACCCAACCCATCGTTGGGCGCAAGTATCTTGTTCGTTTTTTTAACAACATTGTTGTTGGTATTAAACTTTAGGTGTTGGTCGGATCCTGATACTATTGGTCCCCGTGAGCTTGCTCCCAATCAACAATGGGAATTCGGATTCCGACTAACCTACGGAACATAGTTCCAATGCACGACGTGGTACCAGAGTAGCAGCGGGCCAGGGGTCAGAAACATTCAGCTTACTTTAACGGGTTTAAGGCTGAGAATGTTCCTCTATATAATGGAGTCCCTGCGATATGAATCGCACGAGAAACAGGAATGTGGTTGATGAACGACTAGATTAGTCAATATACACTAATGCCACGTTTGTTTCGCGGCCGGAAAGGAAGCATCAGGAAAGGAAACTTGTTCATTTCCTGCGTTTGGGATGCAAAATGAAATGAAATCGTTTCCTGAAAGAAGGGAAAATAAGGGGGAAAGTGGTTCCTTCCAAATCTCAAATGAATCACTTCCCCTTCTTCTTTCCTTGCATTTATTACTCACAACATATTATTTTATTACATTATTTACAAACTTTCGTGATAACTTTCCTTATATTACCAAATATCGGAATGGAAAGTTGTTGAGAAAATGGAAATCCATTCCCATGGGAAAGACAAAGGAATTATTTTCCTTTCCAAGAACCAAACGAGGCCTAAAGTATCCTTAGTAAGAAAAGATTTTATAGCTTTGTGTAGTTGTTCAAACGACTTATTTATATTTATGTAGTTGAATTGAAGTTATAATAATGGAAAATAAAATTCTATCTTGGTTTTTGTTTTGATGGAGATTGATAAGGTTGAACCAGCATATATTTTAACAGTACTGAGACATCACATGTTCATCATTAAATAAAAATAAATACATATTTCACATAAAGGGAACCTACACTAAAATCTCAATTCATTAGTCTTAGTCGACACAGCAACACTAGGGACAAGTCTGTTTCTTGGTCAACTTTATTTTTTTGGCTAGGTATCAAAAGAAAGAAAAAAACAAATCTTTGCATTATGAAAAGAGGTTCTTCGCATGAAATACAATTAATGGGAATTAAGAATTGCATGCGAGTCAATCTCAAAACCTAATTTACCAATTGGAATAAGATCATCTATAAGAGAAGAGGCCAAGAGGGTTTGTTTGCCAAAACATTTATTTTATTTTATTAAAATAGCCCTCAAATATTAAAAAAGTTTAAGAAAGTTTAAATGTGCAAGGATAAAGCTGTAAATTACAAAAAGAAAAATATAAAAATAAGCACTATCCATCTGCTCTCAAACTGTCACTCACTAACTTCAACTGTTCCCAACCACCTGGTGTGGTAAGGTTGGTCGAGCTACCTAGTATGGAACCCCCATGTCTAGGGTATGAATCAAAACTCCCACCAGTTTGTGGTCTACAGGTTTAAGGGACATTAGGGTTCTTGAGCCTGTGGTGGGAGATTAGTCTGACTTTGCTAGGTTACTCTCATGGGCCTCGATTCGAATACTGACTGAATGATTGTGTTACTAACTCGCTAACATAACCAAAGTAGTTTGCTACCTCCCCCTATTCAATTGCTAAAAATTGGTTTTTGTTTTAGGGAAATAATATTTGAGAAGAATTGTTGTGTGTTCTCATTGATAATAGGGCCTTCTTTATATAAAGGATTACAATGCATAGAATCCGAATCATACATTGAATAGGAATATCTAGATCCTTCTAATTAAACCTTATTACCACTAGGTCAAGTAACCTAGGGTTTAGGCTAGGCCTGGCATCTGAGCCCGTGACCTGTAAACCCGCCCGAAACCCGCACGGTAAAAGCCCGCAAGAACCCGTCCATTTATTAAATTCGTGCTAAAAAAGCACGCACACAAAAAGCCCGCAAATTAACGGGCCTTGCATGCTAAACCCACTGGAACCCATGGAATCCGTTTACTTCCAAACAAACCCACTTCAAGTCTTCGACCCTTTCCTTTCCGTCATTCACCAAAACGCAACTCTCTCTCTGGAACTCAACCCAATCTGATCACAGCAACCTCCCATTCATTTCCGTCACCCAAATCCCAACTCTCTCTCTCTCTCTCTCTCTCTCTCTCTCTCTCTATATATATATATATATATATCAAGGTATTGCATGGATCTGTCTTTTGCTTTGGGTTTTCTTTGATTCCTTGCAGTCTTTGTATCTGGGTATTGCATTTTATAATATGAAATCTGTTTTGGTGTAAATCGTGGTCTGGATTTGCTGCACTGAGGTAGACGCACACTCACGCCACTCCCTCTCTCTCTCTCTCTCTTCCAGATCTGAAACCCAGAGACCCCCCAGAAGCCCTTGGTTCAGCTACAAGGACGATCACGGTGAGCATTTTCTCTGCTGCACTACTCTCACCCTTCTTCTGTTTCTTCCATTCTGTAATATGGTGTTTGTTTGGTTCTGGGGTTGTACTAGTTCTTTAAAGATCTGAGTGTTCTGAAGCTTTGTTGTTCTTGATCGAATGTTGGGTTTTATGGGTTGCTGTTGATAATGCATTTTCTGTGTGATTTTTGTATACTGGCCTAGCTTGAGATTTTGCTTCGTTTATCTTGGATTTAGAGTATTGATTTTGGTTTGTGTGGACTCCAAGTTGACCTGAATGTGTGGGTTTGAGATTGCAAATTGCAAGAGAAATCTAGTGCTTTTGCCAGTTTCCATCTTGGAACACGGTTGGATTTGTGTTCAATATGATTAGCCTTAATAGTTTTAAAGGGTGTAATTAATAGTTGGAGGACCCATGAGGGTGTAATTAATATCAATCTTAATGTTATTCTAATATTTTTTTTTTTGTTTGTTTATATTTTAGAAAAAGAGCGTGCTGAATTGGAGAATCTTATTGAAGACGTATTTGATTTGACATTGCAAGATAGATATGGAGAAGGAGAAAGCCACAATTAAGATGACTTGGACGTATTTTATTTAGTACATTAAAAATGTATTTCGAACCTATTGAAATATTTAATTATATCTACTAGCTTAGCTCAACCAACATATGTATATATTAATTGATCTGAATATATTTTCTAAAAAATTAAAAAAATTTAAAAAATAAAATTGTTAACGGGTTCCAATGGAAAACCCGCAAACCCGTCGGGTTTAGCCCGCGAAACCCGTTAACTTAACGGGTTTTTACCGGGTCGGCCCATTAAAAACCAGCCCCTTAAGAACCCGCACCGTACCCGTACTATACCCGCACGTTGCCAGGCCTAGTTTAGGCCAGACACACAAATAAGGATTTACTTGAACACTCCTCCTTGTGTCGCCCAAACGTGGTGCTTCTCTCGTTGCCTCGATAAAAATCTTGCCGAGTAACAAAAACCCAGTAGGACAAAAATAACCTCGGTTGAAGGGGAAAAAGAGCACAGCACATCATTCACGATTCGAGACCATACATGTAGACACATCCCCCTGATGTTTGCACCTCCCCCTGATGTAGCCTTACTTCATTTGTTCAAAACAAGCAGCATTACCCAAAATGCTCATAGGCTCATCTGTGGTAGACATCAAACCACAATTGTTCAAACATGCGTAATCATAGATCCAATCCATAAACATTCACGAACCACTTCATGAAGAGCAATGATCTCTGCATTGTTCGAAGATATAGCAACTAGGGTATGTTCTGTAGACCTCCAAAATATCACGGTATTTTCCCATGGTGAACACTTAACCAGTTTGGGAATGACCATTATGTGGGTCAGAGAGATAACTAATATCAGCAAAACCTTCCAAAACACTTATGTCGTTTTAGGGTGGGGATAGAGAACGCAGGCCAGCGTTGGCGGCATTTCTAGTGTGTGATGGGTCCTAATCCAACATCTCTCTGTAGGGATAGAACAAGCTCATATCAATCGTACATCTCAAGTACCGAAACATATCTTTTACACCAATCCATTGGCATCGCGTTAGCGCAAAGCTATATCTAGCTAACAAGTTCATGACAAATGAGATGTCTGGTCTTGTGCATTCAGCTGAGTATAATAATGCGTCTATTATACTCAAGTAAGGCACTTCTGCCTCTAGCACATCTTCGTCATCATCCTTCAGACGAAGAGGATCCTTTTCAGGATCAAGACTACGGACGATCATGGGAGTGCTTAAAGGCTTGACCTTGTCAAAATGCCTAAGCATCTATCGACACGATGCTCAAGTTCCAAACTGAGACATAATCGTGTTCTCCCAAAATCCTTCATCTCAAACTCGGATTTCAAGTGTTCAGCGGTTTTCCTTAACTCTTTAAAGGTTTCCAATGAAGATCATGTCTAACATGAACCCGATAGAATCCGAAACTTGTTATGAAAACGCGCGGGCATATCCCTTCCCAATCAAGTAATCATTTTAGTGAGTGTTTCAACCTCTTTGTAAATGCGCTCCGTGGTCTAGAGCCACTTGACTTGGGTAAATGAAGTTCACCATGAACCTTCATGTATATTCCGCATCTAGATCCCTATAGAGATATACGTAGTGACCACATGCATTTGTAAGCTGCATGTTCAGTTATTCGGAAACTACCAAACTGACAAGGTAGTGGAGTGCAATGACATCCATTACGAGATAATATGTCTCATCGTAGTCGATTCCAGGGCGTTTTGTGAGAAGCCTTACTCCATAAGACGAGATTACTATCTCTTTTTCTCATCACGCTTTCTAGCGAAGACCTATTAGTCAATAGGTTTTATGTTAGGAGGTGTTAGCATCACTGGCTCAAAAACCTTCCTCTTCGTTACAGAATCCAACTTAACCTGGATCACATATTTCCATTTAGGCCAAATCTCTCTACGTTGGCATTCATTCATCAATAGAGTGTGGTTCGATAACATCAGACTCAACAAACTCATGTGTAACGACATCAATTATGATGGAGTTTCTATCCCATGTCTCACGTACACTAGTGTAAGTTTCATAGAGCTCTATATTCTCATGAATAGGTTCTGACGTTGAGGCGTCCCCCAACGATAACCATAACCCGAAAGATACTCATAAAACGGATTTTGAGTGTCGATGATCGATTGGAGTGTGCCAAAGTATCATTCGAACTCACGGACCTCCCACGCATCCTAGCTGGGGCCATGACCTATAATGCCAGAGTGCCACTTTCTTTGGCATTGGTGCCATGCCTACCTCCGTGCAGGGTGGAGCTACGTCCCTTCGTAGGGACGTCCTTCCTTGCAGACATGTTTGCAGCATATTTGTGTGATCTCGTCACTTTAACAGTGATTGAGATGAGACATAGTGGGGACAGACCACGACAATTCCTGTCTTTCCTGTTGAACATTTGTGTTCTTATCTCCCCCTAACGATAGGAAGATTGTCTCATCAAAGTGACATTAGCAAATCTAGCGGTAAGGAGATCGCTTAGCAAGGGCATGAAGTGGCGGACGATTATTGGAGTCTCAATTCCAACGTAGTTGCCCAATCATCTATAAGGACCTGTCATAGTGTGCTGTGGCGGCGCAATTGGCACATAAATGACTCACTCAAATATGCGTAAGTACGATACTTGTACCCAGTCACTAGCTGTAACGCAGAGGTAGATTGAGTGGCGGTGGGTCGTAGATGAATTAGTATAGCTGCATGCGATATTGCACCACCCTAAGTGGATGTAAGGAGATTGGTGCACATTACCAATGTTCGGACTACCACCGTAGTCGTTTCCGCGAGACCATTTGGGTGTGTTCATGGGAATATGATGTCCAACATCAGTTCCAATACAATAACCATCAAAGGTCTTCGATGTAAACTCACTAGCATAGTCAAATCCAATTGACTCAATAGGATGATTCGGGGAGTGAGCCCGTTGTTGTATGATATGTGCTAGGAGTGTAGCATAAGCAGCATTTACAAGTGGACAATGGCACAACACATGACTAGTGTGTTTGTGTGTCAACCAATATCATGAGATATTTAAACGTCCGCAAGTTGGTTGAATCAGTCCATAGAATCCCCATGGGTTCTATGTAAGAACAAAATGAGTATTTTCATATCCTTTGCATAGGATGGTCTCAGTCCTAGTTTCCCTAAGGAACGGACTTCGTAAAACGAGCAAGAGGCTTTAGAAGTAACCAATGAGGATTTTGGTTAGGCCTGAGTGCCTGAAACGCTATTTGAAGCAAAGTTGGTGATTGCTACATCACCTGGGGTGTCATCACCATAATGTACACTATCCATGGCGTCATGGATAAGGACTATGCCAGCCCTAGGCTGGTGGTGGGCGGCAGCGACGGTGGTCACACTTAGTCCAGGAATCAACTGTTGATTCATGCTTCATTTCGCTCTAGAAAATAGATGTCCGTGTGAAGTCTTTAGTAGATGGATCATCATATCATGACTAGGATAACCTATCATGTTGTGACAAAGCCAATATGTGTCTAAATCCAAGAGATCTTCTCTCATAACTTCATTGGATTTAATAGCTCGAATAGTGACATAAAGTCCACTAGAGAGACACAAACTTCTCTAAGATGCGCCTTTATTCGCAATCTTTAGAGGCATTGCAAATGAACTCATTTCCGTTCTCTACATGCGTTTTCGCATTGAATCTGTTGGCTATTCATAGGTGCGATTTGCCCTAGGAGCGTAGAGAGTTTTTGCGACAGTAATTAAGGCGCCTTTTGGCAAGGGGAACTTAGGCTGTCCTTGAATTAATACTGATGACCCAGCCATCGTAGTCACAAAAGTAATATGCTCATAATCAAAATGAAGTCATAATGAAAAGAACTCAAAATTTTATTCATAAGCCAACGGAGTACATCATTGTCTCTTAACCATTAGGAGAATCTAATCCAAATGCTAGCGAATGCAAAACAAAGGTAGTCGTTTGACTTCTGTCGGTAACTCCAAAATAAATATGACCAGGTGAGTAGAGAGATGTCGGTGGCGCAAAGCTCGCTTAAGTACCACTTATCTCAAAACCTTCCTAGACATCACACTCATTTTGGATGAGCCGATGTGAAGAAAAACTAAACCAATGGCATTTGCCTCTTACATCTCTTGAAAAATAAAGACTTAAACAGAATTAATGATCTATTGATCCCAGCCAGATTTGTAGTCTTCAACCCTTCACTCTAGATCATCTTCTTGATCTTCTTGTTCCACATCGTGAGCTTCTCTTGCTTCACAATATTCTTTGTAGGAGGTGACAATTTCTTCACGAGCTCTATAAATGTGTGCCCAATGACTAGATACTCCACATCGAGAACATACATCTTTTTGCTCCGACTCAATTGATTGAGGAGCTTTGAAAACGTCATTTAGATGGCTCTTAGTGTTGGTGGTGCCACCAACATGGCCAGAGGAATTGCCTCCCTCTCTCTTTCCACGTTTACCTCTTCGGTTTCATGTTTGCCTATTTTGGCGGTTACCTTCCCAAATAGAGAGATTATATGAACCAGAACGTCCAGAAGTATCCCTAAGATTAGAGTTTCGCTCTTAGCGCCCTCTCTTTGGGGCGCGACTATAATTGGATTCCGGAATATACTCTATTTCCACGGATCTTGAATTATAGTTATTCACAAGGATGTTGTCATGCTTTTCAGCGACATTCATAGCTCCAATGAGCTTATGAAACCTTGTGATCCGTCCTGCAGTAACATCGATTCGATAGTTCTTAATGCAGAGACGGGGAAGGTCGAGAGAGTCTTCTCAATCAACATCGCATTCGTGATCTCTTTACCACAGAATTTCATTAAGGATTTAATCTGAATTGCTTCCGAGTTGTAGTCAAGAACTGACTTAAAATCATAGAAGCGGAGGCTATGCCATCTCACTTCTAGGTCAGGAAGTAGGGAGTCACAGACGTTGCCAAATCTTTCTTTGAGTGAGACCATAGCCTTTTGGGGTCTTCTTTATTCATACACTCGTACTGGAGCGAATCATCCATATGACGAGTCATTAGGGTGATGGCTTTCGTCTTATTTGCCTCTAAGGCTGCTCTATTTGCTTCCAAAGCTTGAGCTTGCTCAACAGTTAGCATGTCCTGGCTAGGCTCGAGAATTGTATCTAGAATTCCATTGGCCTTGAGATGATGGTGGACACCACGAACCCACCTGTGATATCCAGAGCGAGTTGTTCCCAATGGAGCAAAGTTCAATTTGTTCAGGTTACTCATCCAGAAAGAGAACAAGAAATTAGGTTTAGTTTCAGAGCGTAAAAGCTACCACGAAAACATATAAAATTTCTAAGCGTAACCGCTTCCAAGAAATTAGGAATTTCTTAGCGTAATTGCTTCCAAGAAATTCAATTCCAAGAGGTATTGGATTAGATCGAAACAATGACGTAAGTGGTAGATCATAAATTCTCTACAAACTCTAAGTTTGGAGATCTCAACAAGCTCCAAGTTTGGATTGAGCACGAACCCCCACAGTTAGGCTTTTGGTCTCCCCTATGAAGAAGAAAGGGGGGTAGAAGAATGGAGGTTGCAAGTCCCCAAAAAACAAGAGAAATTGAATTAAAAAAACTCTTAAAAAAAGGAAACGTTTAGTAAAAAAATACCTCCAAATAGGTCGCCGGAAATTTGACTGGAAAATGGTCGGAAATGTGCCAAAAAAGTCATCGGCGGCGGCCAGAAAGTTGACCGGTACTGACGTGGCGCTGGTCCTTTGCTGCCGAGGTTGTGTTGACTGGCTTGCTGATGTGGCAGAGTTGCTGACGTCAACGGCTTGGGCTTATGAGCTGAGGCTTAGGCTTCTGGCCTTTTGCTTGGGCTCCTGGGCTGCGGCTTGGGCTACCTTTTTTTTTCTTTTCTTTTATCTCTCTGCCAGTTTTTCTGCAGAAGATTCAGGCTACCAGTTAACTGATTTTTAGACTGGTTTTCACTATTTTTCTTCCTGTTCCAGAATTATGGGATCAAATAGCTGCTTCTGAAAAATTTTTGGTAGCAATCGGAGATCATCAAGGTGGTGAGCTGGTGGAGTATTCGCTGAGGGTGGTTTGGAGCTTCTGGTGGCCGGTTCTGTAGGTTTCCTTCTGGTTCTGGTGATTCTGCAGCCAGTTCTGGATTCCTGGGGTCGAGGGCTTTAAGTTTTGTGGCGAGGCAGAAAAGTTTTCAAGGTTTTGTATTCGGACTCAAGGTTTTTAGCTTCTTGAATCAGGGTTTGGCTATTTGTTTCAGGGTTAGGGCTTCGTGCTGAAAATGTGTTTTAGGGAAACAATATTTGAGAGAGAATTGTTGTGTGTTCTCATTGATAATAGGGGCCTTTTTATATAGAGAATTACAATGCATAGAATCTGAATCATATAAGGAAAGGTAATCATATATTGGATAGGAATATCTAGATCCTTCTAATTAAACTCTATTACCGCTAGGTCAAGTAACCTAGAGTTTGGGCCAGACACACAAATAAGGATTTACTTGAACAGTTTCATTATTAATTTTTTTTTTCTTTTCAAACTTAAATGCAGACACAGAGTATGTTTTCCTTCTAATTTTTACAAATCACATTATGAAGTCACTAGCAATTTCTTTTGTTTTAAAGTTGATTAACACTCATAGATAACTTTATCCCCGCACATGACACTGTTGTGAGATTCATAAAAAATGTCTACAAGATCCATCAGTCACTTAGAAGCTCTAAACAGGACAAAATGACAGTTAAGAGAGAGCTACATGCAGTATTTTGACTCTGCTGTAACATGAACTTCGTGTCTTACAAATTAAGCAGTAGTTTCCACTTTCTAGTGTGCGAATTGAAATGATTTTTGTTGTGATAGGATTAAACTGAGTTTTCAGTCATGGGCTTGGAACCAGTGGAGCTAGGGTCACTACCACAAAACTGGCCTATAGACACCATTGAGAATGGTGTGTGTTGATCCTATAGACACCAATGATTGGTGTGGGGATAGCAATAGACACGGGCTTTGCCACTATTACTTAATGGTTTATGTTGTTGCGGTGACATATACCCAAGAAACCACTATCACTTTTTTGGTGACTGAAAACTGTGGGCCCCATCACCACCAGCAATCTCATTCATTTTATTGGTGACTTCATTTTTACATTATTTTAATATAAAATATGTGGCTCCATCTTAATAATGGTGACTACCAATATTATAAATAAAAAAAGAGAAAATTAGAAAGAAAAAAAAACCCAAAACTGAAGCTCTTATTAAGAAAAACTCATTCCTATATTTTCTTTTAATCTACACCCATTCACATAATTAAACCTTCCTTATAGGTTTTAAGTCTATAAATAAGTTTTTTCACGTTTTTTTACGTGTTTTTAGTTTGACTATTTTACCCTTCTGATTGAATAAGGAAAATATTCCTCAAATATAGTTTTTTTTTTTGAATTTAAATATGGCATCAGTTATAAACAAAAATTAGAATTTAATACAATCAAGTTATTTTTCCCTTATTTAAAAACGATTAATTACCTTAATTATTGTATATCTGTTCTTTTCTGATTTGATCTATATATTTGCCATTTTTTAGTAGATACTAGAAAATGTCCACACACCCGATGGGTGTGAGAGTAGTGGAGAGTTATAATTCTAAGAGTGGAGAGTTTAAAATAGTTATTTTCTTTTATTTTGTTTTTTTTATTGTTTTATTTTGCTTTTTACATTTTTATCCCTGATGTTAAAATGTAATCCATGATATTTTAATATTTGAGGGTTATAAAGGTAAAAAAAATCAGTTTTGGCTAACAACACCTCTTCTCTTAATAATAGTATAGATGTTTGTGTAGATATTTCTATTATTAGATATCTCAACGTGATTAATCGCCTTAATTATAGTATATAACTTATGCCATATTTTAGGAGATATGTTTGTGTAGATATTCCTTATTTAAAAAGATTAATTGCCTTAATTATTGTATATCTCTTCCTTTCAAATCTATATATTTGCTAATTTTTAGTAGATATGTTTGTGTAGATATTCCTATTAGATTTTGTAGATTTCTCAACGTGATTAAACATTTTTTGTGTGGAGATATTCCTATTATTAGATAGCACCTAAACTCTAGGTGGGAGTATTCTTTAGCCATCAAGAACTTGTAGAATCTATTGAGAAACAATAAGAAGAAAAAGAAACATGCAATCAAGAACTTGTAGAGTCTATTATACCTATTCAATAGCATAAACCCTGAAAAATCACAAAACAAATACCTCTTTGTCAGGAAGACACACATCTATTGAATAGGTAGCAAACACAATGCTCATCAACTGTGCCAATTAGATTAAAGGGATATGTAGTTGAACAAAGGCAACCCACCAACCTCTGATTGTGCGATCCATTTATATCACAATCACAATTTGAAATCAAAAACATAATCGCATGATTGTGGAGAAGGTCGCACCTAAACTCTAGGTGGGAGTATTATTTAGCCATCAAGAACTTGTAGAATCTATTGAGAAACAATAAGAGGAAAAAGAAACATGTAATCAAGAACTTGTAGAATCTATTATACCTATTCAATAGCATAAACCCTAAAAAATCACAAAACAAATACCTCTTCGTCAGGAAGACACACACCTATTGAATAGGTAGCAAACACAATGTACATCAACTGTGCCAATTGGATCAAAGGGATATGCAGTTGAACAAAGGCAACCCATCAACCTCTGATTGTGTGATCCATTTATATCACAATCACAATTTGAAATCAAAAACATAATCGCATGATTGTGGAGATATTGATACCGGCTTTGAATGTAGAGATTAGGCTTTTGAACGTGGAGATTACATAACCTCCAACCCAGATGAGAGTTTTCAATTGTTGGAATCATGGGTTGAGTAATTCCATCAGCAGCCAGACTGGATTTTAATATTAATGATGAATGGGGAATTTGATAGTGGCAGCTTTAGTAATTCTTAACAACATTGGGTTTTAATATTATCATATTTAATAGGTTTTTTTTATTTTGAATAAGCCTAATTAATTGGTTTAGGTGTATAGTAAAACACTATTATGGATGAGTTTATTCTAAAAGGGGTGTGTGAATTTGGGTGTAGAATCAAATTCCCCATAAAAAAAATTACAATATCAATAATTTTTATCAAACCACATAATGAGAAAATACAATTCTTGGCAGCCTTAAACCACGGCATGATACCAATAATCTCCTAATTCTCCTCTTCTCCAAAATTTAGACAAGCCAAGACTGTTACATAGCCATAATATGAGATTTCAACTAAAATTATTGCTATGGAACAATTCAAATTCTGAAACACACAAGCTTAAGGAAATGGTTATATGATTACCTAATATATGTATGATCTCCTGACGAAACTGTCAAGTACTATCAAGCAAGTAATCTGTCAAGCAGTGGTAACAACAGCTAACAGATTGCCGAGAAACATAGTTCTTTGCATACT
This sequence comes from Rosa lucieae, assembly GCA_024704745.1. Classification (NCBI taxonomy): domain Eukaryota; kingdom Viridiplantae; phylum Streptophyta; class Magnoliopsida; order Rosales; family Rosaceae; genus Rosa; species Rosa lucieae. Next base: position 17,647,729 of record CM045493.1, on the reverse strand, counting down.
TGTATACATTCCCAGCCTCAAGAAACTCCATTGGGAACTCAAAATCCATTGGCTGTTGATCCAAAATAAGAGCATGATAGTCAATATTAGATCCCAGACAAACTATGCAAGAAAAACTGTCACAATCTATTGTAAATAACTTATTTAATATTTTATTACATAGTGGGCATGTAGTTGTTTCTGTTTTCTACCAAATTTAAAGGGAACACCATCTATTTGGACCTCAAGCCCCATTAACCAGTCAAGCTATGTCAAAGAGAATATTTGACTCCTGGCTAGAGTTATTAAACATTAGTTATAGCAGCATAGCTGAAGGTCTAAACTAAGAATAATAATGCCTCTGTAAATGCTCAAAAGTAATCACTCATGTCAGCCACTGGTCACTGCCATAGTATTCAAACTATCTTGAGAGTTAGAGTCAAACGTAAAAACCAATATATGCATTTCTGAGAGTGCAAAGACAAAAAGAGGAAAATCTTCTAAATTATCACAGAGAAGATGCCAACAGTTAAAGGCTTACAGTGTAATTGGTACATTGAGGACTTAATAGTAGCTTGCCAGCAGCATATTAAGGGTTTTCGGTTATCTCCTTAATGATTAACTCCTGCAAGGTGATGGTGAGAGTCAAAACAACGATAGTAGAATTTCAATTCAATAATAGGAAACAAAATCAGGTCATTCTCAACAACAACATCAAACCAAAGAAAAGAAATCGAATAGCATTCATAGCTAAAATTGTTCACAGTATATGCTTTCCATTAAAAATCTTTGATTCTGCCTTACATAAGGTATTTAATTTTTTGGTGGAAAAGATTTACAAATGTTTCAAATTTGACAACAATATTGAATGACATGGAAACTTATGCATATAAAGAACTAGAAACAGATCAATCCTAGAAACGAATTTGCAGACAAACCTTCTTTATTGCTGACACGATGTAAATAATGAGGTACAGCTTTCCAAAGGGATTGCTCCACAATGTTCAAAGCTGTGGTAAACAATATATACAATTTTATTGTCTGTAAGAGATACACACAATTTCAAAGAGCCAAAGCATGTGAAAATCAATGGCTCTAATGCTGAAGTGGTTTACCTACCCTAGCTTCATCAACTGGTGTGGGTTTATGGCGTCTAAGCTCATCTGTCTGCCATATATAAGTTATATCTCGCACCTATAAAAGAAAGAGTTAAATATAAATCATAAGGAAAAGTAGAGAATATATCAATGTCATTAAGATGCAACCACCCTCACCCCAGTAAAATTGTTTTGTAAGAAGAGAATAAGGTTGGAAAAACAGTACCAGATCTTCAATCAACCTATCCCTGTCTTCACTAGTAAGATCAGATCGATCTCTTAAATTTAAAAGATGCTGCAAGTAACTTGATATTAGTAGTCTAAAGAAATTTTCACCATGTCTTTTAATCATCATGTTTACATCCTAAACGTTGAGCAAAGCCACTATCTAGTCAAAGAAAGTCTGAAATGTTTGTATTGTAAGGTTCGGCGATTAATTTGTGTAAAATGTACAGTAAGAATTTAAGGTTGAGAACAAGACATCTAAATGAGTCAACAAGAAACACACACACATCTTATGTTCAACAGTGTGCTGATTAAACGAGGCAACATCAATGAAGCAGAACCTGAGTGAGTTTTAAACAAGATCATAGTTCCTTAATTGAGCGAGTGTTATCTGTACCAGAAAACTAAACAATATGAGTGATATTTGCCGCACTATTTTCTGTCCAGGCATACAATTCAAGACAAAGGATAGAAGGAAAAGAACCAACCTACTTGCAAATGGTATCGTAAAGCTGGTCTGAGGAAACACCACGCTGCAGAAGCTGATTAAAAGTACCATCACAAGATTTTGATAGGGATGCCACGTTCTTTTGTCTACGAACCCTGCACAAATCAATAATTTCTCTATATTCACTAAAATGCTTATAACATTCAAATCTGGGTCCATTTTACACCAAAAAATCCAAATCAGAATAGATCAAATTCAGAAAAAACAACAATGAGAACAAGGAAGAGTTGGAATAGAAACTACCTTGATGGAGCCTTGGAGAAGATAAGGCATAGATTAGATAGAAACTAGACTGCCAGAGAACTTGGCATCTGATAATGGAATTTTAGGGTTTGACGAAGAGAAAGAGAGATCGAAGGGCTCAAGCTTGGGTTTTTTATTTGACCAACATCCAAGCAACTTCTTCTAACCTCAACTAACTTTTGATCGAGGCCTGGAGATTAAGCGGCAACTGGTCAGATCTTGAGAGAAAAGAAACAAAGCTGATGGCTTCAAATGGAGAGTTGTTCTTCTCGAGAATCCCTCCTTAGCTTAAAGTTAACGCCATTTGGACCTCGACACAGAGCTTGGAAGCACATGAATGGCTGCCTCGAGTTCTTTGTAGTGCTAAGTGATGGGAGACGATCTTTTCCTTACTGCAACAGTCACCCAGAAGATTCAAAACACTAGAGAGGAGAGCGATCGAAAATTAAAAGGAGGGGAGAAAAAACTAGATCGATCTTGTTTTGGTCTGGAGACACAGAGAGAGTGAGTGAGAGAGAGAGAGAGGAGAAACCTCTAGATCTAGATCTAAATTAGGTTTCAACTCTGGAGTGAAGGGGGTATATTGAAGGAAGGTTTCTCTCATCGTCGATCAGCTCTTCATCACTAATCCGACGGTTATAAAAGATTGTCAAAATCGATAACGGCAAGTGTGTCAGCTCCACTACCGTGTTTGACACCAATATCAGTGGGCTGGGTTATTACTAAATTATAAATATCTCCATTTTCTCACTTTCACACTGTTGTACAATGTGACCATAATTTATCCCACCGAACTTTCACAACGGTGGCTTACTATTTCCATTTCACACACCAATACTGCAAAAGTGTGTAAAAATTAGTATCTTTAGGCCACATTTGTGGTAGTGGGTTCAGTGATCCAAGACTCCGTGACTATCTTCATTTTTTTTTTTTTATAATTTTTTTTTATATAAAACATACTGTTTCCTGTCACCTATTATCATTTTAAGTCCCTAGCATTTGCCCATTTTTTATTTGCGTATTAGGAATTGAAATTCGTATGGAGTTGTTTAATATTGCTTTCAGTATCTCGGTTTTGTTTCAAATCCAGGTTTTTGCCAATTGTTCGTTAACAAGGTAAGCAGGCATCTTCAGGATAGCACAGGTTGCCAACTACCAAGGCTAGAAGCTCGCGCCAACAATTAGTCTCAACTATGATTCGTACATATTGCATTTGTGTTGATAATAAAGATTCAACCTTGTATTCATGGTTTTAGATATATCTCACTCATCCTTTGCTTCCATGAGTAAGTCCATTGTATTTTTTTCTCTTTTCTCTTCTTGTTTTCTTTAATTGAGAAGAAAAATTGTTAGTGTAAACATCTCAACAGAACAAAGGGTATTGTACAACTAAATTAACAAGCCAAAGAGGTTCCTTTGATTTTTTTTTTAATAGAAGAGGTTCCTTTGATAGAGTTTGATAGTGTTGAAACTGCATTTCATGCTATGTTAATTTCAACATTACTTAGATTATGGGAAGAATGTGTTTTCTTCCAATTGATGGGAATCAAGGATTCACATGCATGTGAGACAATCTTCGATAGCAACCAAAGAATAGTAGACAATAATTCATGCTTGTATACAAATTCATTCAATTAATGCACCTCGATCCTTTTCCTTTTTATACTTTTTTTGTACATCAATATAAACTTTTGCCAAGAACCAAAAAAATTAAGGAGAAACCAAATGAAAAGTTCGATCACAATGATCCAGGAGAACATCTGCATGTGTGTGATGAAAGAAACTCTGCACCGTGAAGAAGTTGGTAAGTTATCAAAATGAACAGATTATATATATAAACAACAAGGAAAACCGAAACTGACATAATCAAGAATTCAAGATCCTTATGAACTTAAGAAGTAGAGAATAAACGTAGAGGAGTTGATCACAAGAATAATATCTCCATCTTATGGACACTATCGATCAAATTCTGCAAAGATAGAACAACATCCTAAAAAAAGGAAAGTTAATTAATTGCCCTTAACAGGGAAATGATCGAATTCTTTTGATATAAATTAAGGGTAAATTCCTCCTATGGTACTTGATGTATTGCTACTTGGACAGTTTGATACCTAATGTATTAAAGGGGACAGTTTGGTACTTGAAGTTAGACTCCGTTGACACTTTGGTACTTCTGTTAATTTTTCTGTTAAATGTAAGGATAAAATTGACATTTAGAATATATGTATAAAGCATAATAAAAAAACATGAGTTTGTGGGTTGATTTTCTTCATAATTTTATAGGTATGAATTAATGCTTATGAGTTATGTTGAAGGTGAAATATTCGAATTTTATGTTTACTATATAGTAATCATATATTGAACGCCCATAAGAGCCATTGAAACTAGTCTAGTACAACTAAATTTTTTTAAACATAAAATTCAATTATGTCAACTTTAATATAACCCAAAAGTATTAATTCATTTTCATTTTCTCCTAAATGACCCAAAAAATGATGGAGACCTAAAATAATACCAAATAATATCATCGCTTTGTGTTTATGAAGAGGAGGAAAAATTAGTGGATTTATAGAGAATAGTACCCAAAAAAAAATCTGATTATTATATTTCTTTAACATAAAATTCGAATATTTGACCTTCAATATAAGTCATAAACATTAATTCATACCTATAAAATTATGAAGAACGGCAATCAACCCACAAACTCATGTTTTTTTATTATGTTTTTATACATATATTCTAAATGTCAATTTTATCCTTACATTTAACAGAAAAATTAACAGAAGTACCAAAGTGTCAAACTGAGTCTAACTTCAGGTACCAAACTGTCCAAGTAGCAATACCTCAGGTACCATAGGAGGAATTTACCCATAAATTAAAGCATATAAGCCTGGAATGATCATTCATAGTGGATTGAAATTGTGTTGGGAGTTAGAAAAATGAAGGGAAGCTCAACATGGCATTTCTACTGTTTTGTGCTCTTCCTTGCATTAGCCTTTGGGCAAAGCAACAGCTCCTACAAGGATTTTTTTTCGTATTGTTAACAATATCAATGATAGAGATGTACTCAACTTGAAGTGTTGGTCTGCTTCTGATACTATTGGCCCCCGTGAGCTTGCTCCCAATCAACAATGGGAATTCAGTTTCTGGCTATCCTCCGGAACATTTGAAGATCCTAGAAGGAGCCTAGAGGGGGGGTGAATAGGCTCACAGCCAATTTTTTCGTTCAAAAACCTTTCTCAGGGATTGCAACAGGGTGATCAATCCTGAGAACTGGTAATGAACAGATTGTATTGTAAATTCAACAAACCAACTAAAGCAATAAAGAACACATGTTTTGTTGACGCAGTAAAACCCTATCAAGGGAAAACATCCGCGTGGCCCTTACTCTTGAAAGACCAAAACCAAGTCACTAATGAAACAGATTACAAGTTTACAACACTTGGATTGCACTGACGCGGCAACCCTTCTAGACTAACTCACTAGACTGTTGTAATCACTCCTTGCTAATTGTTTACACAAGTGAACAACTCAGAAATCTCAACTATGACACAAGCTATGAACGTAGCAAGTTCGACTTGGAGATTTCACCTTTGAAGCTTACAATTCCCAACTGAACTCATGGGATGCAAGAGATGAATATGCATGAATGGTTTTGTGTTTTTCAAATTGTTTTCAACATGGAACAAGACATTTTGAAAAACAGAAAACCAAAGAGATAAACTCTTGATAGACAAAGGGACTGAAACACAAAGGTATTTTCAATACCCGAATAGGAACAGAGAACCCATATATATATAGGAGGAAGAGAAAGGACAGTTCACTCAAAGAACCGTTAAACTCAATTGGAGAAGGTAAACCCATACCCATAATTTCAGATTGCCCGTGTAAACCCATTGTTACACCCCACATCTGATATACCTTTTACTGAGTTACATGAAATTCTTTATGGTTACCGTTCGCGGTTATAATTTTAACGTTTAGGGGGTGGTTAAAAATTGACTTTTTATGAGTTATTAATTTGAGAAAATTTCCTTCATGAAAGTTGTGGAGGACGCTAAACCGAGCGCGTGCATATGTGGTACGTAAAAATTGGAGTTCGTATGCAAAAGTTATGAGTGAAATATGGAAGTTACTATTCATGGTAAAATTTAGATAAATTTAGGAAGTTACCCGGGTAGGTTTCCAAAACCGGAAACCCACCCCTCCTTCTCTCTCCTCTCCCCCGACTCTTCTCCCTTTCCCTTCGGGTTCTCCTCTTCCCTTCGATTCTTCACTTTCCGGCCACCAACCGGCGTGCAACCGGTCACCACAGGAGCGCCTCAACCCGCTCTTGACACTAGTGACCTAGGATTTTGGAGTTTTGGCCGTGAAAGTCCAGATCAAAGCAAGGATTGCTCCGGTTGCAGTTTTGGGATTTCGCCGATTTCCGGCCATTCCGGCCACCTCCGGCCACCAGTTAGCATCGAAGGTTCGGTTTTTGATGGAGATCATTTCCCCTAAGGTAGTTCTTTCCAATTTGCATTGTAGTGGTCGAATTAACGATTTCTCATTTCTAGGGTTCTTGAGGTTTCGGGGCTTTTCTTCACCGGCTTGATTCGACCACTTTAAGGTAAAATTGGATTATGTTGTAGTTGGGAAAATTGTTGGGCCTGTTGTGTAGATGCTAGTGCCGGAATTCGGTGGTCATCGGAGGTAGAGGTCGCCCGCGCGTGGGGTCCACGCGCCGCCACTGTAGGTGGCGCGTGGTGGCGTAGAGCTGCATTTTAATTGTAGTTTTAGTTTCATATATCCTATAATGATTGTAGAATGTAATGCATGAAGTTTGGTGGAAATCGGAGGAATTACGAATGGAGTTTAATTGATTAATTATTGATTTTCGCGAATTCGATCGCCGAATTCCTTTCGGATTCACTTTAGATATTACATCGATGAAAGATTAATGTTGGGGTATGAAGGAGGGATATTGTAGCGAGTTGAGGAGTCGGATTTTAGGAAGGGGGATGTTTTGAATTTCCAATTATAAGTATCGTAAAGTTAAAATTCCGTCCTGTGAAATATATATTTATGAATGTTATTCGTACAGGACGAGAGGAGTCTCCATACGAGGAAAATCACGAGCGACGTCAGGATTGACCGCATATTGTGAGTGGACTTTTATTTTTTCAAAGAATGATGCATGCATTTATTTAATAAGTTCCGAGATTATAAGTTATTTATCAATTTACTTTCTCGAGCATATGGTCATTTCGGAAACGGTTTTGGTTAATTGATTTACTTGAAGATTTTATGGCGTGCGGGGTCACGTCATTGGATTACGCTTATCTTCTCTTATTTATTTATTTCCGATATGATTTCCGGATTTATACTATTTATATTATACTTATATTCGGCGATTTGAGATTTCTATGAGATTCGATGAAGTTAATCTTTATACTTATTTCTATCCTATTTATTTTGATGATGAGATTATCTTGGCGTGTGGGACACGTCGTTGGAAATTCATTTACGAGAATTGGGGAAGTTTTATGGATTTATACGGTTTTCGGATTTTCTTTTGCCATACTTTGGGTGACTTATCATTGCTAGCATTGATCTTCCGCCTTTTTGGCGAGGTGATGGGATCACCGAAGCCCTCCGCCTTTGTGGCGTTGGTTACTTTCTTTGTGATAGTAATTCTGAAGCCCAGTATCCTATCGCTACATATAGTGGCGTAAGGGTATATTATGGGAGTAATGGGAGTACTTTAGCCTGGGAGGCTATCACCCGAGTCTGGGTGGCTCACTTGTATGGCTATTATCTTCCCCTACTTATACTATTTTTGACTAGCGGGGACTAGTCTGAGTTTTCGTTTAACCAGCGGGGCTGGTCTTATTTTTCCTTGAGTATCAGAGTTCCAACCTTTTCTTTTATTCGTTTGTGACTAGCGGGGCTAGTCGGCTTGCATGAGCGGAACTCCTCTTATTTTATTTTTGTTAATCATTGCATGCATCGGGAATTTTAAAGAAATAAATGTGGGAAAGTATAAAATCCATTTGGTTTAAAATCGTTTATTTTTGTCCACTCACGCTAACGTTTTTATGTACTTTTCCCTGGGCCCTTTGGTTTCAAATGCCCAGATTGCAGTATTGCTGCTCGGCGTACGAGAGTGAGCCATAGTGACCGCACCTGCTTCCGCCATCACATTCTGTAGGTTACCTGGTTGACCTACTGAATTCCTTGTCTATTTATATTCCTAGAATGCTCTGATTACTAAGGGATATGTGACCCAACTTGTATGAATTATATTTGAGGTCTATGACCTAACTTTGGTGATTGTAGTAACTTTTACCTTTCGGAGATTATGTATGATGTTATTGGCTTTGAGGTGGGATTGGTTGAATTTGGGAGCAGGGTGGCTCCAGGAGTTGTGGTTGGACTATTAGAAGTGAATTTTGGTTTTCCGCAGGATTTTGGGTTAACCATTTTTAAGGGAGGTTATGCTGAAATTTTTTGGTAAATCTCCTTTAAAGGTGGGTCCCGCAGGGCCACTTCGGATTCCAGGTGGAATTCGGGGTGGGTCATGTCACCCATGCTCCTAATTTCAATTGGGAAACCAATTCAAGAACCCAAAACACTCAAGCTCCATAATCAAAACTGACATAGGAAGGGAACCCATGAAAAACCATTGACTTTTTGAAAGAGATTCCATGTATGAGCTTACTTGAACCATGATGAAGATGGGTCTTCTTTTGATCTTCAAGTTTGAAGCTTGATCTTGGACAAGATAGCTAGATGAGATGGGATTGGGAACCACGACAACAAGGCAGCAACGCAGCAAACTGTGATGAGGTTATCAAGTTGTAATTGAACTAATTCTTCAAACTTGGCCTTGGCTTTCGACAGCAACACAGCCACACAAAAGAGAAGAAGAACCAAGTTGCAATTAAACTATTATGTCAAGATAGGGAAGCTGACAGCAAGGCAGCAAACTGATCTTCAAGTCTTCACGTGGGTCTTTGACAGCAAGACAACTACAATTACAGCAATGGTAATTAAACAAAGCAATTATGGTCTTGGGCTGCAAACAAGGGCTTCTAACTCTTGGGCTTAGTGGGTAGAGTGTTTTGTTAAAGTGAGGAATGCCAATACAAGCTATACTAACAACATTCTTCCGCTGCGTGACGTGGTTCCAGAGTAGCACCATGGGTCTGAATCTCTCCTCTAACTTTGACGGGTTTAGACCTGCTGATGTTCCTTCATATGGTGGAGTCCATGCGATATGGAGCGCACGAAACACCGGAATGTGGTTGTATAACAGGCGACAATGGTCAATATACCTTTTAAGTCTTCCTGGTGAACAAGATTGGCTTGGTGTAGTCGTTTTATTTCTTAATCACAAAGAGACTGTTGAGTCTTATCTGCCTCCTACTATATATATATATATATATATATATTTTTAATAAAGGGCTGGTGCCTCCTACTATATATATTTGACTGAAGAAAAGTTATAAGGGCCTCCTATTATATTTATGTACATGAAGAGAAGTTATAATAATGGAAAATGCCTCCTGAGTCTTATCTTGGCCTACTATCTTGGTTTTTGTTTTGAAGGAGATTGATAATTAAGGTTAAACCGACATATACTTCCTATTAGGTTAAGTATAACTGCAGAGACATCAGACATCACATGTTCTTCATTAAATCTAAAAAAATATTGAAGGAGCTTACACTAAAATCTCAATTCATCAATAGCACATACAGCAACACTTGGGACAATTTTGATTCTTGATCCTATTAGGGCAGACACTTGGGGCCTAACCGGGGCAAAGAGAAAATTAAAGAAAATGTTGTTGGTCAATTTGGAAAACTTGGTGAATTGAAAGTATTATGGTCCGAATCAATTAAGATAACCAATTCCAACAATATAGATATTGTTTTAGAGAAACGGGAATTAAGAGAAAATTGCTGTTTATTCTCATTAATAATAGGGGTCTCTTTTTATAGAGGATTACAATGCATAGAATCTGAATCATATAAGGAAAAGTAATCATACATTGAATAGGAATATCTAAATTCTTCTAATTAAACCATATTACCACTAAGGTCAACTAACGTAGGATTTGGGCCAGACACACAAATAGGGATTTACTTGAACACTCCCCCTTGTGTCGCCCAAACGCGGTGCTTCTCTCGTTACCTCGCTAAAAACCTTGCCGAGTAACAAAAACTAGTGGGACAAAAATAACTTCGGTCGAAGGGGAAAAAGAGCACAACACACCCTTCACGTTTCTAGATTTACATGTAGACATCTCCCCCTGATGTCTGCGCCCCCCCCCCCCCCCCCCCCTCTGATGACTACGATCATGGGATTTCAGATAATTTCCGCAAGCCAATTCTTGCCACATGTTTCTCGAACATGGATTCGGGCAATGACTTAGTAAACAAGTCTGCCACATTGTCCTCAGATCGAACCTGGTTTACCTTGATCTTGAGGAGCTTCTGTTGTTGCTTATTGTAGAATAATTTGGGCGATATATGCTTGGTGTTGTCGCCTTTGATGTAGTATTGCTTCATTTGTTCAATGCAAGTAGCATTTTCCTAATAAATGCTTGTTGGCTCATCTGTGGTAGACTTCAAACCATAATTGCTTCGAACATGCGTAACTATGGATCGAAGCCATATACATTCATGAACTGCTTCGTGAAGAGCAATAATCTCTGCATGATTCGAAGAGGTAGCAACTAAGGTCTGCTTTGTAGACCTCCAAGATATCGCGGTCTTTCCCATGGTGAATACATAGCCAGTTTGGAAGTGACCTTTGTGTGGGTCAAAGAGGTACCCAACATCAGCAAAACCTTCCAAAACACTTATATCGTTTTGGGATGGGGAGAGGGAACGCAATTCACCATGTATGGCGTCCCTGACACTTAATGGGTCCGAATCCATTGTCTCTCTGTAGGGATAGAACAAGCCCATATCGATCGTACCACTTAGGTATCGAAAGATATCTTTAACACCAGTCTAATGGCGTCGTGTTGGCGTAGAGCTATATCTAGCTAGCAAGTTCACAGCGAATGAGATGTCAGGTCTTGTGCATTGTGCTAAGTACAATAATGCTCCTATTGCACTTAGGTAAGGCACTTCTGCCTCTAGCACTTCTTCATAGTCATATTTTGGACAAAATGGATCATTTTTTTGATCAAGACTACGAACGACCATTGGGGTGCTTGAAACCTTAATCTTGTCAGTATTGAAATGCCTAAGCATCTTTTGGGTATAAGCTTAATCATGAATCAGGATACCATCTCTACGGTGCTCAAGTTCCAAATTGAGGCAAAACCATGTTTTCCCAAGATCTTTCATCTCAAACTCATATTTCAAGTGTTCAGCGGTTTCCCTTAACTCTTTAAGGGAGCCAATTATGTTCATGTCATCAACATAAACCACTACTATTGCAAATCCCAAACTTGTCCTTTTTATGAACACACATGGGCATAGTTCATTGTTGACATATCCCTTACCAATCAAGTAGTCGCATAGACGGTTATACCACATCCGTCCGGATTGTTTCAATCCATATAGTGAGCATTTCAATCTTATAGCACACGCGCTCCGTGGTTTAGAGGCACTTGATTTGGCTAACTGAAGTCCATTTGGAACCTTCATGTATATCTCTGTATCTAGATCCCTATATAGATACGCAGTAACCACATCCATAAGCTGCATGTTTAGTTTTTCGGAAACTACCAAACTGACAAGGTAGTAGAACGTAATGACATCAATTATGGGAGAATATGTCTCCTCGTAGTAGATTCCAGGGCGTTGTGAGAAGCCTTGAGCCACAAGACGAGATTTGTACCTTACAATCTCGTTTCTCTCATTACGCTTTCTAACGAATACCCATTTGTGACCAACTGGTTTGGTGTTGGGCGGTATTGGCACAACCTTTCCAAATACCTTTCTTTTAGCTAGAGAATCAAGTTCTGCCTTGAGCGCATCTTTCCATTTTGGCCAATCGGCTCTATGTTGGCATTCATCAACTTAGCGTAGTTCGATGTCATCGGTCTCAATAATCTCACTCGCTATGGAGTACGCGAATACATCATCAACGATGATGGAGCTTCTTTCCCACGTCCCATGTACACTAGTGTAATTTACAGAGATCTCTAGGTTCTCAGGGATAGGTTTTGACATTGAGACATCCCTAAATGATGTCTCTTGGACATAACCATAATCCAGAACATTCTCATGGACGGATTTTGAGTATTGATGATCAAATGATTTGTATGTGCCTTATTCACTCTCTTTCTAAGGTTAGTATCCTTCGAATCAATTGGTCTACCATACTTCCTCGCGGGACCTGCGGCCATAGACACCACATCATTGCCATTCTGGGCAATGGCGCCATCTCCTGGTGTCACAGAAGTGGCGTTATGTCCAGTATTCAGGACATCAATCCTTGCAGGCATGTTTGCAGCAGGTATGTGTGATCTCGTCACTTTGGCAACATCAGAAAACGCATCAGGCAGAGTATCTGCTATGTTCTGGAGCTTGATTATTCTTCGCACTTCAAGTTCGGACTGTGCGGTACTGGGATCGAGATGAGACATAGTGGGGACAGACCACGACAATTCTTGTCGTTCCTGTTGAAAATCTGTATTCTTATCTCCCCCTAAAGATAGGAAGACTGTCTCATCAAAGTGACAATCCGCAAATCTAGCAGTAAAGAGATTGCCTATCAAGGGTTCAAGATAGCGGACGATGGTTGGAGATTCATAGCCAACATAGATGCCCATTTGTCTTTGAGGACCCATCTTAGTACGCTGTGGCGGCGTAATGGGCACATAAATGGCACACCCAAAAATGCGTAAGTATGAGATATTAGGCTCGTACCCAGTCACTAGCTGTAACGTAGAGTAAGATTGGGTTGCAGTAGGTGGTAGACAAATCAACGTCGCTGCATGCAATATTACATATCCTCAAGCAGAAATAGGGAGATTGGTGCGCATAACCAATGTCTGTGCTATCATCTATAGTTATTTGATAGCGGCTTCTGCAAGACCATTTTGGGTATGAACATGGGGAACTGAATGCTCTACATCAATCCCCAGTGACTTGCAATAGTCATCGAACATTTTCGATGTAAACTCCCCAGTATTATCAAGTCGAATTGACTTAATAGGATGGTCAGGGCAGTGAGCCCGTAGACGGATAATCTGGGTGAGAAGTTTAGCATAGGCAGCTTTTAGAGTAGACAACAGCGTAACATGTGACCAGCGTGTTGACGCATCAACCAATACCATAAAATATTTAAAATGTCCGCATGATAGTTGAATTGGTCCACAAATATCCCCTTGGATTCTTTGTAAGAACGAAATTAGTATTTTGGGATCCTTTGCGTAGGACGGTCTCGGTACTAATTTCCCGAATGAACAGGCTTTTCAAAATGAGCAAGGGGCCTTAGAAGCAACCAATGAGGATTTTGGTTGGGCCTTAGCGTCAGTAGCGCTATTAGAAGCAAAATGTGTGACTACATCACCCATTATGGTGTTGGGACCATAGAAAGTGGCATCCATGGCGTCTTGGTCATAGGAAGAATCATCCATGGAGTCATGGCCATAGGGAGGAGCTTCCATGGCGTCATGGCCATGGTTGGCGCCATTTATGGTGTTGTCACAAGGGACTTAGGCGGCCCAGGAACACAGCAACGCCAGAGGCTGCGGTTGTTGCAGTCTTGCTAAGTCCGGGAATCAATTTTCGATTCTTACTTCTTCTCACTCTGAAGAATGGATGTCCGTGTGAAGTCTTTAGTATACGGATCATCATATCACGACTAAGATGTCCTAATCGGTCATGCCAAAGCCAATATGTGTCTGAATCCAAGAGATCTTGTCTTATGACATTATTGGATTCAATTGGTCGAATTGTAGTGACAAAAAGTCCACTAGATTAACACATAAGCTTCTCTAAGATGAGCTTCCATCCGCAATCATTAGAAGTAATGCAAAGGAACTCTATTAGCCAAATAGCCACCCTCAAGTATAAGGGGTACAAGTAATAGTATACGGATTTAAGAAGGTTGTCGAACCCATGAGGATTGGATTCCTTTCACTAGCTAGGGTGTTAACCTAAGGAGAGCTAGAATATGCAAATGTACAATCACAAACCTAGAATTACATGGAAATCTAGGCTCATGGTGAATATGTGCAAGATGGAGTAGTGATTTGATTTTGGTTTTTGAAGACAGTTTTGAATTGAAAACAACTAGATGCTCAAATGTAAACTATACTACTCTAAACTAAACTAGTGATATAATAGATAAAGTTAGAAGTTGAATTGTCTACCACTAACCTCCCTTGCAAGTATTGAAGTTCAAATACAAGTGATGCTATTCTAATTTCCCAATTACCCTCTTTGCATCCGGATAAGGCTACAAAGGCTTAAACTCCTTTAATGGCATCAATTCCAACCAGATAAGTCTAGAATTAACTACCTAAGAACAAATCCTATTACCGGTTAAGTCATTGTTCCTAGATGCATAAAGCTTGAGTTTAGATAATCATGCAAGCAAACCAATCCTAGATCTAGGTGATTTTAACTCACAACCTTCATATGCACATAAAGGATGCTATCATGCTATCAATGCTCAAGGTTAACTACTCCCTAAACATTTTTTCATGAGATGATAAACACAACACATTCAAAGTAGTTAAGTTTGAATTAATGCATTCACTTCTTGCATTAGCATATGAAGATGAAAATCACAAATAACATCAAATGTAAATTAAAACAACAATTCATACAAGTTTGGCTAGGCTTTTAACCCTAGCACTAACAAAGTAACTACTCATTCATAATCATACAAATTAGCATCAAATCTATAACGTACATCAAGGTAAATCAAAGAGTTAAGGAAAGAATGAACTAGTTGAAGCTTGACAAATCAATGGCTAGCTCATCATTTGTTTTCCTCCTTCAATGCTCCTTGAATCCTCCTTGATGGTGGAATGGATGGATGATAAGCTTCTTGATGGTGATGACGAATGGAATAGTGATGAAGATATGATGCTTTTTTAGCCAACTTTGAGTGGCAGTGATGGAGTAATGGTGGTGGTAATGGAGGTTGAGGAGTATGGATATTATGGGTTTGGATTTTGGAAGGTGGAGATGGAGGTTTTGTAAAGGAGATGAAGAGAGAAAGTAGATGTAATGAGGTGGAATGGGTGATGCCTCTTCCTTGTGAGAAGAGATGCCTATATAGAGAAGAGAGAGAGGAGTAAAATGATGAATGGAAGAAAAAGAGAGAAGCTCAAGCATTGTAAGAAGCATGGAGGTGGAGTATGAGAGTGGTAATAGATCCTAAAAACAAGAGAAGATAGTATGGAATAGATGGAGTAAAAATAGGGAAGTAATGATAAGCTATTAGAGTGTAGAGTAGAAACAAAATGACTTAGGAAAAGAGAGGAGAAGCTACTCTCTTTGTTGTCCATGAGAAACATAAAAATGAAGAGTGTTAGAGTGGTTTTGGCTCACCAAAGTCAAGGTGACAAGCATGGAAGAGAAAGTGTGCAAGGGATGTCTATTATCCAAAAGATAATATGATGGATTCATCTTGCCATAATCTTATAGAATTCTTCTAGGGCTCTCCTTGATAATTTCAGCATCATAGACCTTCCAAAAAATGCATAAGAAATCCTTCCAAAGAAGGTTCTAGGCCAAGTTGTCATATTTTGACTTTGTTTTCTGCTTCTAAAGCTTCCTTCAATTGAATCTCCATCGGGACTTCGGAATTGGCCTTTGACTTCTTCATACCAAATGTTTCTTGATAAGTGTAGATCATCCTGGTAAAATTTCAGAGCTTAGTTCACCTTGGTTTGGCCGAAAATTCTGCCGGAATCCGTCTGCCGGAATCCGTACAGGTTCGGTTTTACCCTTTTTCGTCTTTTAGTCAGAAACTTGGACCAATCTTTTGAAGGCCTTACACTCCGAAATAGCTCTTATACTCTTCATAATAAATGATTCTTAGGATGTTTATAATAGATCTGGAAAGTTTCAACTTATTTGGAGTTCGTTTGATCAGACTGCCGACCCTCCTTTCTTGTCTAGCTCGCTTTCTCCTAGCCGGAGTAAGAAAATGTGCTAAGGTTGACTTTTTAGTGCATTTCCATGCTTCTCCATCATTTCCTAGCATGATAAAGAAAACATAATAAATATATATAAATAAACACAAAGGTTAAGTAAAAGTACAAGATTAGAGGATTAATAGAATTGGATTAGTCAACATTAAATTGGACTTTAGAACAAGTAATTTCCATGTTTTAGGGCACAAATATGTACATGAATTATGATCCAACAAACTCTTTTCCGTTCTCAGTATGCGTTTCTGCATGGAATCCGTTGGCTCTTATATCTTTAAAGCTCCATAAGGTTCGATTTGCCTTAGGAGCGTAGAGAACTTCTGCGACTTTAATCAAGGTGCCATTTGGCAATAGGAATTGGGCCATTCCATGTCCTTGAACTAAACCTGATAGCCCAGCCATCGTAGTCACAGAGAAATGTGTAGGCAACATCTCTAAGAATAATTGCCTATGGCGTAGAATGGTGTGCGTAGTCGCACTATCCGCAAGACATTGTAGTTCTCCAGAATCCATTCCTAAAACAAAAGCTCGTAATTAAAAGGGAGTCATAAAGAAAAGAACTTAATTTTTATTAATAAGCCAACGGGATTACATCATTATCTCTTTCACTAGAGAAAATTTAATCCAAAAACTAGCTAATGCAAAACAATGGTAGTCGTCTAACTTCTTTCGGTAATTCCAACGCAAATGTCACTAGGTGAGTAGAGAGATGTCGGTGAAGCAAGGCTTTCTTAAGTAACACTAATCTCAAAACTTTCCTAGACATCACATTTTTATTGAGTACGCCTAATTTGAAGAAAGATTAAACCATTGGCATCTACTACAGAAATAATATGGCAATTACCTACATCTCTTGGAAAATAAAAAGACTTAATCAAAATCGCTAGTTTCTGGGTCTTGATCCTTGAAATCTTCCACCTTTAGATCGAGATCGCCATCTTGATCTTCTTGTTCCATGTAACTTGCCTCCCTTGCTTCACGATACATCTTGTATGCATTTGCAACATTCTAGGATGCTTTACACGCCCTTGCCCAATGTCCATGTAGTCCACATCTAATACAAGAATCTTTATGGCCAGGTTCCCTTGATCGAGGTGCTTTAGAAGCGTTTTGGGGACAGTTTCTTTCTTGGTGGCGTCACCACCATAACTGGAGGCTTGGCCTCTCTCTCTCCTCTCTCTTCACATGTTTACCACCACGGTTTCGTGCACATCTATCTTGACGGTTTTCTTCCTCTTTAGGCTGAGAATTATCCCTATCCTTAGAGTTTCGCTCCTTGCGACCTCTCTTAGGAGCGCGACTATAATTAGACTCTAGAATTGACTTGGCTCCCATGGGTCTAGAGTTATAGTTATTCACAAGTATGTTATCGTGCTTTTCAGCCATGTTCATGGCACCAATAAGCTTATGAAATCTTGTGATGCGTCTAGCATTGACATCAATCTGATAGTTCTTGGCTACCATCAATGTAGAGAAGGGGAAGGTAGAGAGAGTCTTCTTGATCAACATCGTATCAGTGATTTTCTGCCCACAGAAGTCCATCAAAGACTTGATACGAAGTGCTTCCGAATTGTAGTCAAGTGCGGACTTGAAATCACAGAAGCGAAGGCTATGCCATTTCACTTCTAAGTCTGGAAGCAGGGAGTCACGGACATTGCCAAAACACTGCTCGAGTTCTACCCATAGTTTTCCTAGGTCTTCCTCATTGAGGTACTCATTCTGGAGCGCGTCATTCATGTGCCTTGTCATGAGAATGATGGCTTTAGCTTCATTCACCTCTCTCGTAGCTCTATTTGTTTCAAAAGCAGCAGCTTGTTGAGGAGTAAGCACGTCCTGACTTGGCTCTTGGATCGTACTCAGGATCCCATCAGCCTTAAGATGCTGGCGCACATCACGGACCCACTTGTGGTATCCTGCGCCTGTTGTCTCTAGTGGAGCGAAGCTCAACTTGTTCAAGTTACTCATCCTGAAAAACAACAAGAAAATAGGGTTAGTTTCGAAGCGAAATAAGCTACCACGAAAACAATAAAAATTTCTGAGCGTAGTCGCTTCCAAGAAATTCTATTCCAAGAGGGGTTGGATTAGATCGAAACAATGATGTTTGTGGTTGATCGTTTTATCTCAACAAACTCTAAGTTTGGAGGACTCTACAAGCTCCAAGCTTGGAGTGAGCACGAACCCCCACAGTTCGGCTTTTTGGTCTCCCCTATGAAGAAGAAAGGGGGGGTAGAAAAAGAGAGGTTGCAAGTCCCCGAGAAAAAAAAAGAAAAGAATGAAAAACTTCAAAAGCGGGAACTTTTAGAAAAATTTACTTTGAAAGGTGGCCGAATATCTTGACCGGAAAAGCTGTTGAAGATGGCCAGAAAAGGTTGTCGGAGGTAGCCGGAAAAGTGGCAGGAATCTGGTGGTCGAAGCTAGGCTAGGTTGTGCGGGGCTGTGCATGGGAGTGCGGAGGCTGGCAGGCAATCTGTCGGCAGGGGTCAGTAGGTGTCGACAAGTGCAGGCACATGAGTGCGCATGTCTCGACAGATGCGTGCAGGGCTGTTGGCAGGGGCTCGGTAGGTGTTTGCAGGGCTGTCAACAGGGGCTCGGCAGCTCTCAACAGGTGCTTGCAGGGGGCAGGCACAAGGCAGGCTCAGGGCAAGGGCCGATCCGAATTTTCCGACAGCCGGTTCAGGTGGTTTCCGACTGGTTCCGGTGATTCCGCCGCCTGTTCTGGGTTTCTTGGGACTAGGGCTTCGATATGTGAGGCGGTGGTTGCAGGATTTTGAGGGTTACGAAATTAGGGTTTTTAGGGTTAAGGCTTCGTGCTGATAACGTGTTTTAGAGAAACGGGAATTGAGAGAATCACTGTATTCTCATTGATAATATGGGTCTCTTTATATAGAAGATTACAATGCATAGAATCCGAATCATAAAAGGAAATGTAATCATACATTGAATAAGAATATCTAGATCATTCTAATTAAACTTTATTACCACTAGGTCAAGTAACCTAGAGTTTAGGCCAGACACACAAATAGAGATTTATTTGAATAGATATAAAATTTACTTTATTATTCATTAGTCACTTCTCAATTCAAGATATGATATATAATAACCCTTGTATTTATTGGTTTTAATTAACTCAATAAGAATAGTTTAAGGTTTTATTGGAGCGCCCCTCGTGGCAGTGGCAAGACACGCATTAACTTGAGGTATAAAGGACTGTGTGTATTGCCCACAATAGAGAACAACATTTTAGAGAAAAGATCTGGAAAATACTACTGAATCACTAAATTGGTCAAACCAGTCAGTAAGACATAAGCCGAGCACAAATATCTCACATATTCTTATTTAGTACTTATCCACGTGGCCATGTAACATTGGCTAGTCTAGACTTGATCTCAAAAGCTCAAAGTTTCATAACAAATCTCCCGATTATACATAGTTACATACCTTGTGTCCGATCGCGCGGCACTAAATTTCGGTTGAAGCCCAGAAGCAAAACCCCGACAGAACGGCGCCGTTTCGGAGTTGTGAGCTACAGTGTTCACTGTGCATCTACGTTTATAAACAGAAAAGACGGTTAATTGTGATAGTTACAGGCGTAGAGCTCAAAATCTCGAAATCCTTCTTCTCCTTCCATATTTTTGAGATCTGAAACCACAAATCAAATCCGCGCTCTGACAATGGTGGCTCCCAATCTCTGAGAGGGAGAGACAGAGAGAGAGAGATTCGAAGGGCTCTCTCTGGTTTTGATTTCGGAATCGGAATCGGAATCAATGGCGGTGGTGATTGAGAGCTCCGTTTGGGAACCGAGCCCCGCGCTTTACATCTTCATCTTCTTCGCCTGCCTCTTCTCGATTCTCTTCTTCCCTTACGCCTCCGGCAGCACCAACAGCACCTCCGCCGCGAAAGCTGCTCCGTCTCTGTTCGACCATGGAGTCTCCCCCACCGCTTCGTCTTTTCGGTTCCAGAGGAACTTCCTGCTTCTCTATTCTCTCGCCTCAGGTAAATCGACGTCGTTTCGAGATCTTCATTTCTTTCATCTGCAAATTTTTGGTTTTGACTAGTGTAGTGGTGATTAGGTTTTGATGACTGATCCGCGTTTTGGTTTCAGTTATGGAAGGACTGTGGTCGGTGTTCGGCGAAGTTGAGCTAGCTTACTACGGATTAAGCAAAGATAAAATGGTGCTTTATCTCTGCGTAGGACTTGCGGCTTCGATTTCTATCGGTTCTTTCTTAGGAGTACTTTCTGATTTAATGTGAGTGCCTCCCCCTGACCTGAAATGCTAGTCTTGTTTTTGAAGTTTGTTGTTGTTGAAACCTAAACTGATTTCGTTGTGTTTTTCGTGTAGAGGTCCAAAGAAAGTTTGCTTCTTCTTTTGCTTTCTACACCTCCTTGTTGGCTTGTTGAAGAGATTCGTCCCTCATTCGAGTGTTTGGGTGGCGAGTATTTGTTTGTCAATCACAAGTTCAGTTTTTTCATTCGGTTTCGAGACGTGGATGGTGGTTCAACATGAAGAGGTTGGTGACAGATGTCCTATTTTCAGATTCTGTTTGCCGTTTATATGCAGGATCAAATTTGTCTGCAAATGTAAAATGATCATGTGTTGGATGGGCGATAGTGCTAATTATGATCAACTTCACATATGTTTGCAGCAAGGGCACAGGCAAGATATGCTGAGTGAGACATTTTGGTTAATGAGTTTCTTCGAGTCAGCATGTCTTATTGGTAGCCAGGTCTTTTCAAATTGGCTCATCGGTAATAATGCAGAGAGAAGTATGGCGTCTCATTCCACTGCAGCTATCTTCTTGGCAGTAATAAGCTTTGTCTGTCTCACCAAGGGATGGAAGGAAATCCCACATAAAGTAGCTCTTAAGGAGTATAGGGCATCTTTTCGTGCATACATTGTTGGCGGTAAGAGTTGCAATCTGTTTTTAGCTTTTATCTTACTTCTGTTTTTTGCTTGCTTAAGCATACTATACTGCTCTAATACGTACAGTTTGAAAAATAATCAGTTATTGAATGAGTTTGAGTGGTGTGGTTCCAGAAACAGTGAAGCATGCATATTCTACTCCCTCTGTCCTAGGACATCCAATTTTTATTTCTATAACCTTCTTGAATAGTTCAATCACTTATGTCACCTTTCCAGTAATGAGATGAGTACTAGTAGAGCATCTTCACACTCTTTAGTTGGAAGTGTCTTGTACAATATTCACCGACCATCAGATTATTATTGGTAGGTTCGGTGGATTGATGTATATATGGTGTCAGCTTATGATGCTTAAGCTGCCCTTCTGCATAGTGCTTTACAAAATTACAAGGCATGATGTGAGCATCCTTACCTTTAAATTTGGTATTTATTCTTAATGGTACAACTTTATATGATTAACAGATAAAAGAGTATGGCTTTTGGCATGGGCACAAGCTTGCCTTCACTTCTCTGTTGCAGTATTCTGGATACTATGGGCCCCAACAATAGTGGTAAGGGATCTATATTTTAAAGCAAAGTTCTTATTGAATCAAGGGTTAGGTTGCTTAATATGTTAATGGCTATATGTTAATGATATTCTTCTTGTTGTTCTCCACTAATTGGACCAATAAAATTCTAGAGTAGTCAAGACCGCAACAATAGGGGTAAGGGATCTATATTCTAAAGCAAGATTCTTATTGAATCAAAGGTTAGGTTGTTTAATATGTTACTGTTATTCTTCTTGTTGTTCTCCACCTATTGGACCGATAAAATTCTATGGTTAGTCAAGACCTTCAATCTGGTGGACAATGCAAATTCTTTATCTGCATACGATTTAATTTCTTCTGTAAGTTTTAACATGATATGATTTTAGGCTGATGGACGAGAAGTGCACCTAGGGTTGATATATCCATGTTTTCTTGGATCAAGAATGCTTGGAAGCACAGTATTCCCATGGCTCATTAGTGGACTGTCATCCCTTAGAACTGATGATTGCCTAGTATATGCATTCATTGTACTGGGGCTAGTAATGTCCATAACAGCTTATGATTATCAGGTAAGGATTTGTTATGTCTTTGGAAATATGAAAAATGTAGTCATCAGCTCTGTTTGATGCTAGATATTTAAAAGCTTAAACTTTTAATTGATGATGCAGGAAGTTGGGATGCTAGTGACACTATTTTGCATATTTCATGCTGGCCTTGGCGTGGTTTTGCCTTCACTTGCCAGATTGAGAACCATGTAAACTGAACTAGTCGTTCTTTTCAATGAGCTGATATCTCTTCTAACACACATCAGATTCAACTTTTGTTACATGGATGTCAATCTGATAATTTTCCTACTTCTTGGTTCACAGGTATGTGCCTCATGCACTGCGTGGAGGGATGATAAGCCTTTCTCAAGCCCCCGCAAATGCAGCAATTCTGCTTTTTCTGGTGCAAGTAAGTGTTTCATTCTAGGGTCACTTCGTCATACAAAACAAACAATCAAGTGTCTCTCCTTCCCGTGGGATATTGTGGACTACAAATGGTGGTGGCCAGCCTTTATAACAAAAATTTATGATTTCCATATGATATATTGATTAAACTGCCATCTACTGACTTTCGTTGCTCCCCAATACAGGGAAAGTACCACAATAACATTGGAAACTCAACGATCATAGCATTTGCTGCCCTTGGGTTATTCACAGCAGCCAGTTGCATGCATGTCTTGAAGCGATGGGGGAAGCAACCATATCAGAACTGGCACAAATTATGAACTGGTACTAAATCATCAGCGTATTGGCTGAGTCAGACATCATTAAACAATCATTGACTAACAGAAGAAATCATGTGCCTAACACTTAACTGAGGTATACTCTTGAAGTATGGAAGATGAATATGGAAAAAACAACATATTGTTTTAAGAATTTTGATTGATATGGTCTTGTATATTCTGTAGGAATTAACTGAGTCTTGCCCGAGGCGGAAGTCAGCTATCGATTCTTTGCCAGTGTGCAATTTTTTCCCAACCCATCTCAGCCTCCTAAGTTTCTGTGCACATCTGCAGGTTAGTCGGGATAAGAGAAGGGACGTACATGCTTACTACCAGCTGTGTAGACTACTAGTTGGAGTTTAGGGATCAGTCGATTAGCAGTAGGCGAGAACTGCAAGTCTCTGTCATCCCCATTTTGACGATTTTTTAAATATATATATTCTTTTTGGTTCTTTTTAATTTGGGTTGTAATTCTTCCACTTATAGTGGCATAATGACGAGTATAGTTTGTCAAAACCTTGTACTCAATAGAATGGTAAACGAAAACAAGGAGCCTACTCTGAAAAGTATGGTCTTGTGTAGGAGTCTAACACCTTTAGGCTGAACCCAATATATAATTGCACTATTTCAATATATGGCTAACCATTTTTTTTTTTTTTTTGGGAATCAATATTCACATAGCAGCGTACCGTTCCACGACATCAATTACCAGCATCATTCCGAAGCCCCAGGTAGACGATCAAATTGACACAAACAAAAATGAAAATGAGGTCTCTTAAGACATAAAAGAGATAGCCACTTAAGATATTTCAACCACCAAGAACACAACAGTCTTACGAACTTCTGAACCAAGAGATAACCACTCTTCTTCATCGCCTTCCTCTTTCGAAAGGTTAGCGTCGTCATTGTCCCATACTCTGGTCCAATTTTCAAATATTGCCTTGCAATTGACCAACTCCAACTCGATAGGTGACCTTGAAATCGGTTCTTCTCCAGTTGATATCAGTTGGGCGCTGAAGGCTTGATGAATGATGACTAGTAGTGGTAGTGCTCCTCATAAGATCATCGTCATCATCACTGAAACTGTGGGATAGAATACGAATTTGGATCATTGAAGCTTACAATGTTTTTTTTTTTTTTTTCAAATATGGATTGTAAGCTTCGTAGTCTGCAGAAAATGGCTCCCTAAAAGACGTTGATTTCGAAACGAAAGCCAACTTTGGTACTGATCCTGCATTCCTATTTGGACCAGGAAACCTCGGGGCACTTCAAAATAGCCATCATCGTCAAGGCCATGAAGTGGGGTGGGGAGCAAGTCACGACGCTCAATGGGGATCCACCATCTCTTCAAAGTCGGGAGTTTTGTTTTTTTCTTTTTGTTTTTGTTTTTGTTTTTTTTTTTTTTTTTATGTACCAAAAAAAGTCGGGAGCTCCATAGGCAAAACACGTAGCGTTGTCAAAAAGGCACCTCCCCGGCTGAGAAAAGAAAAGAAACACACTTTCGCAGTCAAACCCTTAGTTGGCATAATAAAGAGATAAAAAGAAAGAAAGATTGAAAATCAAGGAATGGTCCTAATACTTTTGCATTTTTCACTCAAATGTTTAACGTGACTTCATGACACATGACACGTTGGTGAATTAAGTCTTCTGTTAGTTCAATGGGACTAATTTGCATAGTTGCAAACACAGTGTAAAAGAGGTCAAAGTAGACAAGATTATACCCGACTTTAATTTTCCGGGTTGGTTACTTTCTTGTATCTTTGAATTCACCAAATATAATTTTGTAAAAACTAGGAATCCAGTGAATTGCTCATTTGCTAGGTAACAATGATCAAAGATTTCTTCTTTTCTGTTGTGAACTTGTGATAGAAGATAGTGTAGGACTGCAATAGGTGTTTAGTCTTTGCCAAGAAAAAAAAAAAAACAAATGACTTCAGTCGAATGAATTAGTTTGTGAGGCTCGAAGCTAAACAAGACACATTCGCTGGTATATGATCGACTTTCTTTATTTAATTGAATGGGACCAGATATCAACACCCAGAGATTTCTTAAAACTCCGATCATAGAACATAAGGCCCATAACCAAGGGGAAGTTGGGGTGGGGATTGTGTGCTCAATGCTCAGGTGAAGATGAAAATTTGAGCAATGCACTCACAATACTCTGTGTTCACTGTGTTGACAACTACAACTATTCATTCCTCTTGTACTTGATCCCTCATCCACTTTGTAGCCACCCATTTTTCGCCTTTGATTACAGGACAACTCCCATGTATTGATAACTGCAGAGTAAGCCAACCAATAGTGAAATCAGAATGCAGAAAGGAGGAAAGCAACTTGTTTCATGATGAATGTATAGCACAACCATTATGCAATATCAGTAATGGCGAGTAACTAAAATATAAAACCCTTATCGACATATAGAGACTATAATTCCATGTTTCACAGAGGAAAGTAAAGGGAAAAATTGCAATGACAATGATGGGATGAAAGACTAACAGGATCAATGGAACCGTTAGGGAACAATGAATAAAACAGAAGGCCATCTCCTCTGCGCGGCTTCACTCTCAAACCCATACATTCCTGAGAATCATGTTTTCCATCCAGGTTCAAGCCACTCTGCAGCCAAAAAGAAAAAAGGATGATCACCAAGGAACCAAAAAGAGCCATTGAAAGAAAGAAAGAGAAAATAAGAATCTTGCCTCATATGGAAACATTGTTTCCCCACCTTCTTCAACATCAGTTAAATACAACAGGAATGATGCAACCTGCACAAGGTCAATTAGTACTGATATAAGGATTCTTTACAACCTTTTGGTACCATTACAATTTCTTAATGGTTATCTGAAGTATTTAATCATTGAAGAGGCAAATTGACCACTGACGGAGAAACAAATAATAACCAAATGAAAAACTGAATTTTATACTGAAGATGTACCCTTTGGCTTGTCTGTGGACCATATTCCTCCGGGTGGAATGCATCATAATGAGAATTATACTTCTGCCCAATCTCATAACGCAAGACGTTGAATGCCTGAAACATGATGATATCCTCACAGCTCAGACAATGTTACAAATTGGCCTGAAATAAAAGGTTAACTAATTCAACAAAAGATAAGTCATCATTGTGATTAAGACAAAAGTTTATATTGTAATGAGTTCATATCACTTTGAATTACTTTGGTTGGGTAGAGGCACACGCATATAAACTCATAAACAGGGTCAAACATAGTTATTAGCATAAGAGAAATGTCATCACTGTGATTAAGACAGCATCTGATCATTACTTGTATATTTACCACTAACAACCAGATTAAACCCGCAATGCAATATCTACATATTTATGTAAAATTGTCAACACTACCAGCTAAACAACTTTTCAACCAGCATGTCAAAAAACAGAACCTGAAACCATTGCCCATTCCCCCCCCCCCCCCCCCCAGTTTGTGCATGTAGTACATTCTTAAGTGTATCTGATTTCTTATGATTTTATGAGTTGATCATGATTATAAGCTCTAGGCTATCAAAGAAACACTAAATAGTACCTCTCCATGGGTCCTGGGAATCATCGTTGCTCTTGCAATCTTTTCCTCAATGACATCCAAAGTCCCAGACTTATCTTGATAAGCCGAAAGAAACATCCCAGAACTGATCGAAAAAGAGAGAACCGAATTTTAGAATACTAAAACTCAACAAATTCACTCATCAGATTCTAGTTACTTAATCGTAAGCTCAAATCAACAATCACACTATCAGGCCAGTCTTCAAGTTTCTGATGCATATATAAAAAAGGGTATGCACAACAAACACAAACACCAATGATCAAAACCATGAAAAGGTTTTTATTGTACTACCTTGTTCTAATTCCCTGTGTGTTCTCCTCAGTCTCTCCCTCTCTCAAAGCCAAGGTCGAGGGTTTAAGGGCCGGCTTTGCCAAATCGATTATAGTCTCACATTGCTCCGCAGAAGCAAAATTAGGAAAATATAATGCTCGCGGATACCAGCTCAACACCTTTTATCAAAACCCATTTTCGTTAGCCAATAAAAATCCAATCTTTTTTTTTTTTTAGTCAGAATAAAAACCCAATCTTTGATTCAATAAGTACCAACACAACTCTAAGTTGATCAAGTTGATACCTGGAAGGGAATTGAAGTTAAAGACTCGTCTCCTGTCTCCCCAAACGGCAGCGTTTCGTACTCTGTTTCCAGCAACCTCGTTCTGGGTGTATTGCCACCACCATCTACATCCTGCCAAGATATAAAAGGTATTAAATTCAACTCGGAAAAAACCAAAACAAACAAACAAACAAAAATGAAACCCATGATGATATAAAAATGGGAACTTTATTTGCCTGAGAGAAAAGAGAGGAGATGAAGAAACCGGCGAGGAAGAAGAAAGAGCAGAAAACGAGGACGGTGGGTAATCGTAGCTTGGCCTTGAACTTCAACCTGGAGCTCCAATTCCCTTTCAGGGATTTGGGTCTCATTATTGGGTCGATTCTCATCAAAATGCTTACTGGGTTTTGGTGATTTCTATTGGGATTCTTGTCCCCTGTGTTTTCTTCTGTATTTTCTTGACGAATGTAAGTGAGTCAGGGAAAGACTAATGGAGGGAGTCTGCCTTAAAAGGTTGAATTTTTTGGTTTCAGAATTTGAAATGGTAAAATTTGGAATCCAATGGTAGTAGCGTACTAGCAACATTGGTCATTTTGGCATTTTGGGTGTGAGAAATTATTTGGTCAGCTTTTGTGCAGAGAATAGTCAGATCCTAAAAGTCTTTACTCAGAGAAGTATGTCTTTGACCAGATTCATCAATAGCATTGGGTATGCAGATCAGGATTCTTTACGGCTTTACCAGTTTTTCATATGATCATTTCCCACTTGCGAGTGCCATGCCACTTCTGGTAATGATCTCACTCTTTGGATCATTGCTACAAGAAAATTCAGAAATTTCCATATTTGTGTAATTCTGTGATAATTGTCCAAGTGTAACATATATGATTTGGGTAATAGTTATCATTATCAAGGCTAATTATGTATTGGCTTGGTAACCAAAATAATTGTAGTATCAATTTGTTAAAGGTTAAAGATTGGCTTCCAATAATACACTAGAGAGTAAAATAACTAAAATTGTAGAAATCAATGCATGATGAGAAAGAGAACGGACAAGGTTGGTACTTGGTAGGAGTAGGGGTGGGCATTTTGTACCGAAAATGAGGTTACCGACCCGAACCGCACCTAAAAAACGGTTCAGTAGCCTCACCGAACAGTATAAAAGCGGTTCGGTTGCAGTTTCGGGTCATAAACCGTCCGATTTAAACAGACCCACACCGAATTTATTTTAATTATATTTTATTTATTTATTATTTCTCTATTAATGGAAATGTTGGTTTTTAATATATAAGAAATCCATTTTTGATTAAGTTTTCAGTTTGTAATAAGTTGTTATGGTTGCTTGATTATTGATACACACACACACACACATATCTGTGTGTGTAATAACTAATAAGTTGTTATGGTCTTTATGCAAGTTGCTTGATATTTGGGTGACTAATAACTAATAAGTTGTTATGGTCTTTCTGCAAGTTGCTTGATATTTGGGTGACATTTGCAGATTTGTGTAGACTTTAAATGCATTCAAAATTTATTTATGTCTTATTGAAATTATTAGGTAAAAAACTAAAAATATGTCTGATTTTACTCATTTTAGCCCTCTCTTTCTAGTTGAAATTAATAAATAACTTCAAACCAAAACCGACCTGCACCGCACCGAAAAATAGTGTAACCGAAATAATCGGTTCAGCCCTTTTGTAATGCAGTTGCGGTTTGATATATAGACCTACCGAAAAAAACGGTTTGATTGCAGTTTGGGCCTCAAACCGTACCGCACCGCATCCACTCCTAGGTAGGAGCATTTGTCTTTCAACATAATCAGCACTTCTATCTCCGCTTCTAAGTGTCATTAAAATTCTTCTTCTTCTTTTTTCAAAAATAACTAAAAAGAATCGATAAAATTTGGATGAGTAATCGATAGCAACGCAATTGACGTATCGGTAAGACAAACTCAGCCGATCACAAAATCTATTGTTCTGCTGTTGACTTGATCATGTGACCAATTCGTGTTAACTTACTAACTAGCTAACGTGCAAGCTGGGGATTACGATCTAGGAATACTGAACTTGAGGAAATGTGAACCCAGGAAAAGTTTACAAAAAATTGATGTCGAAATAGTTGTATTCTTTTACATAGTTGTTAAACCAAAAAGATTATACGAAAAGAATACTAATCTGTGATGTTTTGAGCTATATGCGCGGAACTGTAAGTTTGCTATTGAAAACTTTCACGTCACAACTACCACTCTTGACTAATGCGCTTGAATTGATGGTGGTATCTCAGACCTTTTGTCATCTGTACTGGAAAAGAGTAAAGCATCATCTTTCATGTTGGAAGAGTACGGCAAAGAGTAATATGCCGGACAAGAAATATACATGAAGATCTGAGGGCCACATTGCACAGATTCTTTGCCACATCTCCATTGACAACCTTAGCCATGACTGTTTCACTCTAATCCGACTGGTCGGGTCGGGTCGGGTTCTCGGGTCGAACCTTAGCCCCTTCAAAGCATGAGGAATACACAAAGAGCTGCGTGAAAGGTAACAATTTCGCACAATTGACACAGTGTCAGACACGAAAAATTGGTTTTCCAGAAGCCCCAGATGTTTGGATAATGTTGCTTGCAAGCCCAGATAATTGACGGTCCAAAATAGAAGAGACAAAAGAAAGGCTTGCACACATGTCCAACTAAGCGGGCCCACCATGCAACACCAGTCAGTACTTATCACACATTGGAGTTCCTAAATATGATTCTGAATCAGATGTTTTCCTCCACGTAAATAATGCATGGTCCCTGAGAAAACACAATCATCCCTTTCAGCTCAACAAGGTCCTTCCTCATTTCACAGCCAATTGAACAAAGAAAGTTTATCTTACTTTCAGCAGCTCAAGGTTCAGTTCAAAACTTTTAGGAAATAGATGCTCCGGGTAGATGTGTATTGCTCTCTACTTTCTAGTCCCCGACAAGTCAAGTTGGTAAATGTCGGTAGCAGAAGTTTAGGGTCATGGCAGATCCAGCAGCGTAGCGCTCAAAGACTACCCAAGGGGATTTCTGTCAAGGCCGTGAATGATGGGACGGGAGGGGGAACAAGCGGATTTCGGGGTCAGAGCTGGGAGCCTGGGTCAGAAATTGAGGTTCCTTTTGAACAAAGACCGGTATGTTTTCAGTTTCTCAATAAACTTATGCAGCACTGGGTGTTTTCCTCATTCAATACAAATAACATAGGAATATATCCACTCGAATGATAATCTATACAAATAACAGAGGAATATATCCACTCGAATGATAATCTAGAAGGCATAGGTTGTCCTTACCTTGGTGAAGTTAGCAACGGTTGTTGTGGCTCACTACCCCTGATGAAGATGTGATATGGCTTTCAGGACAACAAATCTATATTAATCTGAAAAATAGGAAACATAAGAACAACTATGTATGAAAAATGAGTGAAATGTTCATATTCTGTGGGAATAAATCATTCAAAACTGCTCTTATAGCCTGTTGTACACTTGTAACCCCCTTTAAATGATGCGATTGAATCTATGAAGGTAATTGAATCTTAAATGGTGATAGGTTTTGAGGGAAAGATAGGAAAATCCCTTATACTGCATCCCAGATATCAGCGAAAGCAAAACACTAATAAGGAAAAGGGAAACAAATTTAACTAGATCTACCCATATTAGGGCTTTTATGCAACATGACATTACACTTTCGTACTAACCGTTATTTGATTCAATCTTCAATTATAGGTGAATGAGTACTCATCTTTGAAGGAAGGAACCTTGTACTCGTGGGGCGAACTGGGACCGGGGCCTTTTTTCCTTCGTCTTGGAGGTTTGTGGTTGGTAACATTCACAGTTTTAGGAGCGCCCATAGCAGCTGCAAGCTTTAATCCATCAAGGGTAAGACTAAGATTCCAAATCAACATTGAAACATACAATATGTAAACATAAAGAAATATCATGTATATAGTAGACTAGACAGAAAGGAAGTCTTAGGAACAGGTTTTGCAAAACCTAGCTAGAAGAATTTTATGTCTCTGTACTGGAATTATACTCAAATGGCAAACCAAAATAACACATAGGAATCAATGACATGTTACGACACAATAATAGGTAGAATGATTCTTAGAGCGCATGACTATTTCATTTTTCTTTACTCTCCATCCATTCCAACTTTGCAGGACCCTCTACGATTTGTTCTAGCAGCTGGAACCGGAACTCTTTTCCTTGTATCGTTGATCGTCTTAAGAATTTATCTGGTAGTTTCTTCCAGCTTACCCTATCTTACAATCACTTCTAGGAGGTTTAACATTGAGAACTAACAAGAACCATATGAATTACAAATATTTCAGGGATGGAGTTACGTTGGCGATAGACTACTATCAGCAGTCATACCTTACGAAGAGACTGGATGGTATGATGGACAAATGTGGGTGAAACCACCTGAGGTAAGCACCTTGCCCATATTCTT
The DNA here is from genome assembly GCA_024704745.1 of Rosa lucieae. Taxonomy (NCBI): domain Eukaryota; kingdom Viridiplantae; phylum Streptophyta; class Magnoliopsida; order Rosales; family Rosaceae; genus Rosa; species Rosa lucieae. The sequence goes on along the minus strand of CM045493.1, from coordinate 17,616,263 downwards.
TCTTGTTGTGTTCACTGTTCAATTCATTTTTTGTTCTTCTTGGAGAGCAAAGGTATTAATGAGGGAGAGGGCAGTGAATCCCCTGTTGTTCCTTTAGAACGGAAATCAGGAACAAAGATTATCCTCCAACTCCCACCAGAATAGTTAACCTTCTTATTTAAGTAGTCTACTGTAGCAGGCCAAATAGAATAACCAGAAAATGATGGATTCATGAAAGGAATTAAACAATCACATAGGCTAGCTGATTATGGCTGTATTGCCTTTATAGCCGAAAGTTCAAATTTTAGATTATAAGGAAAGGTATCCTGCCTACACCAGAGACTAATAATTGACCAAGGTTAAATTGTTTCTGTGCCTTGAGTATTATATGATAAGCAGGGATCGGAACAGTGCAAAACTGCAAATCTCGAGTAAATGTCATACATACTAAAAGTAGAGATGAAAAAAGAAGAACAAATCAAATTAAAAATATATCTGATGGGAAGAAGTAAAACCAAAAATACAAACTGCCTCACATCAAGTTTCATTGTTTGATTACGTAGAGAAATAAAATAGATAGTATTGTACCAATAAGAATATGCTGAAGAGAGTGGAAACAAAGGGAAAGTAATTTATGATACCTGTTCTACCAGAGGCATGTTACTAAATTTGCTAGAACGGAACCACTACATCTCGTTGCCAACAACTCCTGAATAAATGATATAGCAGACTAATGTGAAGCATCGGGATTTAATTTTTTGAGATTTTGAAAGGCAGATAGAATATAGCAAGGGGGTTGATCGTCCATCATTCTGTACCTCGGACAGATAATGCAGAAAACATGTGTCAAATTTTGCAATTGAAAACTAACCACTCTTTATTTTCCCTGTAGGTCCTGGCTCGTGACAGACTTTTGGGCTCTTACAAGGTACTAACAACTTGATATCCATCCAATTTGAAGAGAGTGCAACCTATCATAATATCCTAGAGACTACTGCATGCTAAAGAAAGTTACTTGAGATAAAAGATAAATAAAATGCACACACAGTACATAACATAAGAACAACATGGACATACATGCAGTATAGACATTTGTGTTTTTTCTGTCCTTCCTAACGCGCACTACAAAAGATGTGAGCTAGTAATGATACTGCTGTGTAGAATAAGAGATTCATATGGAAAAGTGAAATTTATGTCTGTAGGTTAAACCAGTCATCAAGTTGCTGAAACAGACTCTAGTCGGAACAGGGGTATTGCTTGTTTCAGCAGTGATGCTATTCATCTTTGCTACACCAGTGGAGGATTTCGTTCAAACCACATTTTCTACAAAAGAAAACTCATCAAATGTTTCTGTCTCAAAACTGAGGTTCAACCTAACATTCAATAGACAGATAGAGATTCCAAACCTCTAATTAATTCTATACATAATATTGCTTTCTACTTTGGTTACTCAATGCCAATTATTTATCTTGTAGAAGAGAAGAATTGCTTAAATTGCCTACGGAAGTAAAATCTGATGATGACCTAGCAGCAGCCGCTGCTGAGGCGGCAGACGGAAGACCAGTCTACTGCAGAGATAGGTTTTATCGTGCACTAGCAGGTGGACAATACTGCAAGTCGGATGATCTACTGATGAAGTGATGGGTAAAACACAAAAGCATAGCTATTCTTATGAAAATCCATATTATAACTGGAGGTGATGCTAGAGGCACAATAGATGTTATACAACTGTTTTCACACACTAAGCAGGGACCTGCCTGGCAACCCACATCAACTAAGGAAAATCCACTAGCTGCCCCAAATACACAGGGCGACATGGGTATGACACACGGGAATGCCATCTTAGTCACCTCATCATTTTGTAAAACAGTCTTTTGTACAAGTCTTTGAACATATAGCATTGTGTTGTAACTATGCTATGTAATTTGTAACAGTTAAACAACACAACTTAAAGGTCTTATGACGTAATTGAAGAGGAACTATCATTAGAAAATTAGAAATAAACAAAGCAGATATTATTGAATTAATGAGGGCATATATATAAAAAAGGTGATGTGATAAACATTGACCACATCATGTTATTTTACAACTTGCTGTACATTATGCTTTTTCTTTTTTTCTTTTTTGAAAGGGTACATTATGCTATTTATGGGAGAATAAAATTAGAAAGATGACCAACTTTGCAGAGAAGCTGGCACTTATAATAGGAAACATACATGATAAACATGTGAAACCAGTAAAACAAAACAAAAATGTGGATAATAAATACCTATCTGGGCCAACATCAAACTGCCATTGGTGTGCTCCCATGAATTCTACCACCTCAATGCTTTCAGCCAAATGAACTACCTGAAAAAAGATTTGACTCTTCGATGGAGATCTATATGATATGGCACTCTCCATGCGAAAAACAGCATTTCCAGAAATGGTGTTCAAAAAAATGGCTGCAGAAGAAACTTGGCAACTATGCTCCTTGAATAGCCAAATGATAGTTTTTAGAAAATCTTGGTGGCAGGATGAGATGTCATATCCATCAACACTAATAGGAGTATAGAAATGATCTGGAAAATCATACTTGGAGTCCTTGCAACCTTGAAAACTGATGTTTGCATGAAGATAAAACCAGAGCCTCCGATCACAAATATCAAGCATTCTACCATGGCAGATTACTTGACAAAGTAGAGTAAAGCCAGAAGCAATATCCCCTTCCAAAAAGTTTCTACCACCAATTGTGAGCTCTAAACAGTTTACTTCAATCATACGCCAAGATCATCTTTCTGAGCTATATTAGCTGAACCAAATTAGTGTAAGAGAGGCCAAACTGGTATCCCTCCCAAACATGTTTTGCATACTCTAGACCAGTTTCTTCAATCACATGCTAACAGGAATCTTTACTATGGTGAAAACTAATAGCAGGAGATTCTTTATCACTCTTCCATTACTTGATGCTTTCTGAAATGACTTTTCCATGCAAGAACTTACGCATCCAAGGTGTGCAAAACCCAAACTAGTATACCTGTTGGTCTTAAACAAGTCTTTTGCACCAATTGAGTATTTTAAAGAGCTTTCTGTCTACAACATCCCTGAATGTATGTTTCCTTCTTTTTGCATCTTCAAGATCTAAAGTTCTATATCCCATAGCAAGAAGGTACATCGCAGGATGGAGTCTCCTGCAGATAGCATAAATGGGAGAGTAAGTGTACTACATCAGGTATGTGATACCATTAAAGTCCATTGGGGGATAGCGTACTAAAGATCTCTCTGAACAATTTCCAGTTTTTAACAATAAACATAAACATATATATATATATATATATATATAGCAGTGTTGACTTGGTGTTTATGGCTTTTGATTAGAACAGATTTTGATTGAAATCCCTGCTCTATTTATTAATGTAACTAAACCACTAGACTTGGGAAAAATGAGAATTATGAGAAGACCTCAAGCTGTGAGGCTACATAACATTACTTACTTCTCAGATTGTTCCCTTGCATCAAAGCCATCCCAATATCTTTGTGATGGTGATAACTGTCCTTTCTTATCTTTACCAAATGTTTCGACATACCAACCGCCTATGTCATGCATGCCACAACGAGGCTCAAACAACCAAAATCTGTTAGCATCAGCAAGTCAAGACTTGTGGGACTAATTTTGAAACAGGATGAAATTATGCATGTAATAACCATAGCATGTTCTTGCAAGGCAGAAGGAACATAGAGACATTCACTTGAAAATCAAGTATCAGAATGAATTATTCACCAGTAAACCCTTCATAGATATGTCGCAGCTTACTTGCTTGGTGGTAATCGTGCTCTTGTGCATCTACACTCACATACAGAAACAGTGTCTCCCAATCCATACCAATGCAAGTGTTTCACCTGCAAAAGTTTTAAATATATATATAATGAACAAATACCACTTAAAACACACAGCCTACACATTTCAAAGAACCTACAGCATGAATATAACTGAAAAAACAAATATATATATATATATATATACACACACACACATATTTCACTGACAGACAAGAATGGAAAATTCAGGAAAACAGTTATGGCAACGAGTAATGGTTCTTAACAAGATACTTCATGCAAACCATAAAGTCAACCCATCTTAGCATGCGCCAACAATGTATGATATCCATGAAACTGCTCAAAATCATGCAGAACCTGAAACCTACAGAATTTCCCTCTAATCAAGTACACTGTGTTGAATAATTATACAAACTCTATGAGAGAAACTGTACATTTCAAGCAAGAATTAAAGGGAACCAGGTTCACAAACCAGAAGTGTTCTATGCTTCATAATCACATGGGTTTTGGTACCACTGCTATTGTAGACAAGGCAAGACCCTTCTTCTGAGCTAGACCGCAATCCAGTTATAGTTCCCAATAGAATCCTTGATCCCACAGCACTGCCTGAAGAGGAAGCTTCAGTAAACCCTTTGCTAGTATGCACAGGATTATCATCAGAGCTCAGAAAAACGTGAATGTGATCGGTGTCTTCATTCTGTAACCGGTCACAACAGCTTTTGGGAGGGACTCTTGTGGCTGTAGCAACCACCTTTCCAGATATATGCAATTCTAAATCTCTATAAGGATCAGATGTGTGGGTTGAGACATCCGCAGCTTGCATATGGGCATATCCATAATTATAAACACCACCCGAGCTCATAGAGATTCTCAAATCCTCACCAGATTGGCAAATACCTAAACCCGCTGATGTGGAATACTTTAACCTCTTATTGCTATAATATGGCAGCTCTGGAATTTTATCTACTAAGCAGACCATCCCAAAAACATCACGCCCCGAAACCAAATGCAGCACCTCCGGAGTTTCATACACAGACCTCTCTTCAGCTTCAAAGCAGTCGGGAAGAAAGTCGATAGACTCAATATCAGGACCATAAAACGCCGCATGTATAGCTGAATAAAAATCTCTCTCAAGCCCATCAAAATAACCTGTTCCAACAACCACCTTCCTCTCCGCCAACACATCACTTATAGCAATTCTATACCATTTCAGCCACTCAACAACTTCCATCCCCCTATATGTACTATGAAACTTATACAAGTGCAATGCACCACCTCCCCCGGATTGCTTCTGCATAAGCTTTCGCTGAGATAACAGGTCCCTGTCATAATGCGCCCTCCTTTCGCAATCCGAAAGAATCTGCATTTCATTATCGATTACGCATTCAGGTCAGAACATCCCTCAATCCTTATCAATTATTCTACATTTCTACTCTTCAAATTATACTATCTGCCTAGTGTGATTTTTGTAGATAACTTTTTCACCTCTATTGTACTTAATTCCACTTTTATGCTAAACCTTTTCTTCAAATCCTAACCACGAGGTTAATTAAGAGCAAAGCTCCACGGCTAAACTGAAAATTACAACCAGAAAAATGCGGTAAAATTAGATTAACTGAAATTAGAAATCGGAGCGGCGGAGACAGAACCTCATAGGCGGCAAGGATTTGAACGAATCGGCGAGAAACGTCGGAATCGTTACCGGACTGAACGAGGTCCGGGTGAGTCTGTTTCGCCAATTTATGAAACGACGCTTTGATTTCGGCGAATGAGCTCGTCTCCGAAACGCCTAAGAGCTCATAGGCGTTCTCTTCCGTAAACTCGGTCCGAGTTGACTCGGCGGTGCTGGCGCTGAACCACCGAGTTCCGGCGGTCCGGTAATAGAATAGTAAGAGATAACGCCTTGGAAACAGTTGAATTGGACGGCGGCGATAGAGAGACTGGTCGCAGGAGAGAGAAGGCATTATATTTTATGTTGATTTTATGATTTGGATTATTTGGTTATCGGAGAATTTTGGAGAATTCGGAAATGGTGGAGCTGAGAGAGGCTGAGAGTCTGAGACTGACTGAACTGGTTTCGCGACTTCGCGTAGTTGAGACTTGAGAGAGGAAGAAGACAGGTGTCACTAGCTGGCTGTTAAGCTTGACACGTGGAAATAAGGCTTTAACTGTTAATCCGGGTCGGGTTAGGCGGGTTGGAGAACCAATTACTTTGATCTTGGTATTGGACTTGAGCTTAACAAGTGAGTTCAACCCACTAGAGTATATAGTAGGGCTTCACTCTTGATAGCTTATTGGGCCATGATTTTCATAGCATGAAAATTTTCTTCAGTGTGGAGTCTTCGATGGCCCGATTTATGCGAAATGTGTGGGAGAGGGTTTTCTTTTCAATAAGAATAGACGATTATGTGAGATTAGCTAAGGTAATGGTGCAATATTCTACCACCCTCTGAGCATTAGCGTACATTTTTCCCTAATCCAATGTATTTGTGCAAATAAGGGCCGATCTCAAAATTCTCATTCCGAACTCAAACTAGGTCATAAAACAAGTGAGTGATCGAACAATGTGGGATGTGATAGAGGGTTTGAGGGGTGAACTATCAGTGTTTCTTCCACTTTCGCTTTTTTTTTTTTTAGCATTAAACAAAGCAAAGATACAACCAAGCAGAGCGTAAAAACAAGAACAGAAAAGTGAGCAAGAAAAGCAAAAGTACAACAAAGAAAAACTACTAAAAGGAAAGAAACCCCGGTAGAAACCTCATGGAGGGGGTTCCGCTGCATCAAAGAGGAGAATTCACATTAGGGAGGGGGGAGGATTGATAACCCAGTCCTCCGTGCACACCTTGCGAGATGTCATAGCCGCGACAGAGTTAGTATGTCTACTAGTCCAAAGCCAGTTTACGCGATCGAAGAGTCCAGCCATTATTCGAATGTTTGACACTATTTGAGTTGCTGACCAATCAATCGACGAAAGGGGTTTAACAAATTTGAAATCAAAACCAAGGAGTCTGATTCCAACTAAAAAGAAGAAAGGGAGAGGGAGGAAGTAAAAGAAAGACCAAGTTCAATAGCCATGGCTTCTGCTGCCAGAGAGGAAGAAGCATGTGTAGATTTGGCTAAACCACCGAGGACAGTGCCCTTGGAGTCTTGTATCAGGGTACCCAACCCACATGATAAGGACTCCGCATTCCATGCAGCATCGGTGTTTATCTTGAGCATGCCATCAGGAGGAGGTTTCCAAATTGCCAGTTCTGCTGATTTAGTAATGGGAGATTTCACAAAGCAGCGGATGGAAAGGCTTTGGGGTATCATGAGAAATTCTAAAGATGCAGAGTAGGCGCATGAGGCGGTAAGGATAGAATCTGGAGTACCATGGTTGAAAACACAATTGCATCTTTGTTTCTAAATGGACCATAGTAAGAACAGCACATGAGTTTGGAAAACCCGATCAGGCGGAGGTGATGTCGCATCGAGGGAGAAGATCGCAAGAATCCGTCTATCAAGAGATGTGATGGCTTGGGGATTAATCCTGTAAGAGAGGGGGTGGCAGAACCACGTTCTTTTTGCCCACGGGCATAGTAATAGAACATGTTCAATTGTTTCAGGATGAGCTTCACAGAGGGTGCAAATAGGAGAAGATGCAAGATGCCTTTGATATCTATTATGGTTCGTTGCTAAAGCACCAGGGAGAGTTCGCCAGAGGAAGTGTTTGACTCATGGTGTAACCTTAAGTTTCCAAACCCAAGTCCAAATATTCTTGTGAATCGAATGTGACTGGTGAGGGTGTACTACAGGTGGAGGCATAGAATCTTTGATTTTCGCTTCATAACCCAACTTTACAGAATAGATGCCCGCAGAGGTTGCTGACCAAAGTATAGAATCATTTTCGTCTAGGTTGCTGAAAGGTGTAGCTCTTATAGCTTTGATGGCATCAACTGAGAGAAGTGGAGTGACCGCATCCAAATTCCAAGGATGATTCAAGGTGTCGATGAATAGACTGACTGGAGCATTCGGAGAGTTCTGAGGCATTAAGTTTTTCAAATTGAAGGAAGGTAAATGAGGGATCCAGTTGTCCCTCCAAAAATCAATAGAATGACCAGATCCAACTTGCCATATACATCATTCCGAGAGAATGTGCCTAGCTTCCAAATTACTAGACCAAGCCCAAGACGGTGAGGAACCCCGAGTTGCTTCGAGGAAGGAGCAATGGGGAAAGTAATGGTTCTTCAGGACACGAACCCAAAGGGCGTTAGGACTGGCCAGGATTCGCCATCCTTGCTTGGCAAGAAGAGCTAAATCGAACACCTCAATGCTACAAAAACCCATACCTCCTTCAGATTTTGGTAAGCCAAGAGATGACCAATTCTTCCAACGTATACCCATTGTAGTGTATTTCCCCACCAAAAGTTTGCAAGTGCCGAATTGATTTGATTGTAAAGAGTAGTTGGGAACTTGAAGACTAACATTGGATAGGCAGGAATTGCCATTGCCATAGATTTGATCATGATTTCTTTTCCCGCTTAGGATAAAGTAGACGTGTTCCACCCTGATATTTTCTTTTCAATATGCTCCTTAACATAGGCCAGAGCCGAAACCTTTAAGCGGCCCCAAATAGTCGGTAGACTAAGATAAAAACCGGATTCAAAACAGGTTGCATACCCAACACCATGCCGATGAGATTAACAATTTCTGGAGGGGTGTTAGGGCTGAAGAAGAGTGAGGATTTGTTGAGATTGATGGACTGGCCTGAAGTAGAACAATAGTGATGCAGAGTGTCCATATTACTTCACAATTATACAGTGTAGCTTTAAGGAAGAAGATTGAGTCATCTGCAAAGAAAAGATGACTAACCCTTGGTCCATCCGTACTCAACCTAACAGCATCCAATAAGTTAGCCGCACATATTTTCCGGATCATTGTAGACAAAACATCATTGATAAAAAGGAAGAGGAAATGGGAGGGTGGATCTCCCTGCCGTAGACCACGGGATGGCTTGAATTTGCGTCCAAGAGCTCCGTTGACAATAATAGCTAATGATACAGAAGTAACACAGGACATTACCAATCTCACCCAAGTTTGGTACGTGGAATCCCATCTTGAGGAGGACCAGCTTTAAAAACTTCCAATCCACAAGGTCATATGACTTGTTCATGTCCAGTTTAATTGCAAATTGCTCGACTGATCCCGATGTAAGTAACTTAAGATGGTGAAAAAGTTCATGGGCCACCAGTATATTGTCTTGTATCTGTTTGCCTGAGAAGAAAGCAGACTGATTTTCAGAAATGAGAAACGGCATAAAAGGTCGTAGTCTGGTGGAGATGATCTTCGTCAATATCTTGTAAGCAAAGTTACAGAGGGCGATGGGGCAAAAATGAGTGGCTTGCTGAGGGACTTCCACTTTTGGAATCAAAGCAATGAAAGTAGCATTGAATTGTTTCAGGATTGAGGTAGAAGCAAAGGATTGTGCAGTTGCATCTTGTACAACTTTCTTAACAATTTCCCAATAAGATTGGTAGAAAGTACCTGGAAAGCCATCCGAACCCTGAGCCTTGAGCACTCCTAAGTCAAAAACCGCCTCCCTAACTTCTTTAATGGTAATTTCGGCAAGCAAAGCCAAGTTCATTTCAGAAGTAACCACCAGGTCGACAAAATCAAGGACAGTTTGCACATGGTCAGTTGGAGAGGCTTCGTACATGTCACGGAAGAAGTTATTGAGATGGGCAACAATATCTCTCTCATTTGTTAACCAACGACCAAATTCATTTTTGAGTCTCAGTATCTTATTTCTTTGTCGACGCAAAATTGTTGATTGGTAGAAGTATCGGGTGTTGAGGTCTCCATGGGCAAGCCACAAGACTCTTGATCTCTGTTTCCAATATAATTTCTCCAGTGCCCAGTGAGAAGCAATGTCAGCAGATACAAATGTGATTTTCTAATGGGAATTAGGTAGATCAAAGTCCAACAGAGACTGGATTCTGCTTTGGCCATCAGTTGCAAGTATGCCAAAATTTGGAAAAGTGTTTTTTGCCCAAAAGGAGAGGGAAGTTTGGCACTTTCTGAGATTGGAAGCCCAGTTTGTAGCCTGTGAAGGAGAAGAAGAGGTCTGCCAGTTGGAGTGGACTATCTGCATGCTAGCCGTATGTGTGGTCCACAAATGTTTCTATTGGAATATAGGGGAAGCCATAAACTCCATGGGATTAATGTCTAGCATAATTGGTCGATGGTCCGATCCAAGCAAAGGAAGATGAAAGACCTGGGTCTTAGGTTGATTTGTAATCCAGTCATTGTTGCCAAGGGCATTGTCCAACCGTTCCTTAATGACCACCTTTCCATGTTGAAAGCAGAAGTATAATCCGGCCCTTGAAAAAAGGAGATCCGATAGATGGGCATGGTTCAGAAAATCTTTGAACAGGTTAATCCTCCATCGTGGTTGAGGGAGGCCTCCCCATTTTTCATGCAACCACAGAATTTCGTTGAAATCCCCCAAACACAACCAGGGGAGAAGACCGTGTACAAAGAATGCCAGAAGACTGCCTTTTGATTATCATGGATACAACCAAGACACATTACAAAGGAAATTTTCAGAAATAAAAAACACACTAGTATTTATATAATTAACTGTGCCGATAATACTAAAGACTTGGACAGAGCTATCCCAAAATAGAGCAAGTCCACCGCCCCCATTGTTTGTAGGATTGACTACAAACAGGTGTTCAAAACAAAGTTGATGCTTCCAAAGCTTGAGCACTAGTTCTTGCTGCCCAGTCTCTATTAGAAAAAGCATAGAGGGACTATGACGTTTAACCAAACGTCGGAGAGTTTTTCCGGTCAGGTCTGCCCCCAGACCCTGACAATTCCAGGATAGTAGTCTCATGATGGGCCTGTGGTTGCATCAGGCCAGCCACCGGTGCCTTGATCCCCAGGAGGATTGGGGTCAGTTTGAGGGTTTGTAGAGTTTGCATCTTCCCCAACGAGAATAGGATTTGCAAAAGTAGAATTAGGAGTGGCCACTACTTCCAAAGCGAGGACATGTGGGGGATGCATACCAGTATCATGAACGTCTCCTGATAGAAAAGTAGTCTGGGCCCCGAGAATGGAGCAAAGGGAAACCCAAATAGCTATTGGGCCATCATTTTCTTTAATGATTAGCCTATGCCACAAGTGATCTTAAAAGCTACTGCTTGATCCATTGAGGAGTGCATTCAAAAGCTAAATGAATCATAAAAACTAAAAAGGAAGGCAATGTGGAGATATAGCTACTTAGAATTTGTGGATGGCAATGTGGATAAACATATTGCAAGTTTGTGGAGACATGCTTATGATGGATACTCCTGTCCTTTGGTTCACAAATTTTAGGACAACTGTATCATGGGACACCCCTTGTTAGAGTTTGTATTATTGGTGTGGTTCTTATATTCTTACACTTATGTATAACTGTGGCACATCACTTACACATGGATAAGTTGACACTTTACATAATTATTTCCACCCACATGCAACCAAGTTCAACCCCACTTTACACTTGAATCTGTGTCTACCCAATTAGAGACAGTTAAGTTAGATACACCCTTTCACCACTCATTTTCTTTAGTGTTGATCAACTTTCTATAATATATATATATATATATATTTTTTTTTGAGGAGCTTTCTATAATATTTTCTTATGAATGGTTAACACTCTTTTCAGTAATCATCATATTAATAAAGAGAAAAATACGAGATTTTTTTTTTTTTTGAAACGGGGTTAATACGAGATTGTTTAGTCATCTAATTACTGTCGAATACTAAACCGTTCGTTGTGAAGGGGGTGGGGATCAGTAATTAAAGAGAAGATGGTTCAAGTCGAAGTCCCAATCTGAGGAGAAAATTATGATCCAAGGGAATGGTAGGTTTAAGCAGCTGCATGAACAGATGTGGCATTAATGTTCCCTCTTCTACAATGCAGTGACCCAAACATAGTTGATTCTTCTTTCAGCATCAACGGTCAAACTGGGAAATTAAACGGACACAGATTTAATGTTACCATATTCAAAGAAGAAACGCAACCTGCTACAGCATCAGCAAGTCTGAGACTGCTACTGCAGGTTTGAGGGAACACAACTTCCCAAACGATGAAGACGACCATTCTCTTGGATTCTATTGTAATAAATAAATTAAAAAGTACTCCTATCTGACGCAGTGTTGTTTATTGCATCTATTATCTATCAATTCTTGCCTGCCAATTTCAATGGCTGCATGTGATCCTTGGACCCCAATCCCCTAAATTTAGATATTTATTTCAGTTCCATACAAAATTACAAATCAAGGACAAAAAATAAATGAAATAAAAATATCGATGCGCGATACCATACAGAAATAGGTATGCCGTATGCGTTCAATCGTAATAAGACTGAGACAATTTCGGATGAAATCTAAATTGATTCTTTCTAATAGACCCGACTAATGATCAGTCTTGATCTCCAATCGCAGCGAGTGAAGTGGGCACTCAAATTTACATAATAGGATGTGTTTTTGGTGACAATCAAAAAACAAAACTATATATAATATTAGCATGTGCCCACACTCTATGGGTGTTTTTTTATATTTTTTGGTAAGGAAGTGGTAGTTTCTTAATCAAAACAGTTTTCTACAACAATAATAATAATTTATTTTATTTTAAGAAATTTAATTTCTTTTTATTTTTTTAAATTGACATTATTGTCCCCGTTGATTATTTCAGTTTCTAAAGTTTTTTAATATTAGAGGGTTATATTAGTCAAATTTTTCAGCTTTGAAGAGCAAGCTCTCTTCTCTTAATAACTAGACACCAAACACACCCTATGGGTGTGGATAATTATGTGGGAAGTTATTCCACAGAATGTGGAGAAAATTGCTGCACATATTTTGTTTTTTATTTTTGATTTTTTTTTAATTTCTTTTATTTGTGAATTGGCCATTTTGTCTTTTTCAAATATTTCAGTTCAAATGTTTTTTAATATTTGAGGGATATTTTGGTAAAAAAATTCTGTTTTGGCTAACAAACTCTCTTCTCTTAATAATAGTATAGATAACTAGCATTGCTCCACACATGCTTTGCATGTGCAAGTAATTTTTTTTTTTTCAAAAAATAAAAAAGAAAATATAATGGAAGAAAACGGTTATTGTAGAGAGAAGTTAGTAGGAAAAATGGGTTGTGGGATTTATTTTGTTTATTTTTATTAATAAAAATATAATTTGTAATTGTCGTAATAGCCCTTGTGATTTAATTAATTCTCAAAATATTTTAATCTCTTAAGGTTATTTCTGTCAAAATTTTTGATTTTGGCTAACAAAACCTCTTCTCTTAATAAATAGTATAGACTCTCTTCTCTTAAGAATAACTAGTCTGCAATCACATGCTCTACATGTGTACAAAAAATTTTAGTTTAAAAAAAATGTGGATAGTTATTGCAGAAGAAACAGATTCACTGGTAGTTATCGCAGAGAGAAAATAGTGGGAAAGAAAAATTAGGGTTGTGGAATCATTTTTAAAAATAATTTTCTTAATAAAAATCTATTTTATAATTGTCCTATTTATCCTTGTGATTTAATTTATTCTCAAAATTTTTTAATATTTCAGGATTAAATCTGTCAAAAATTTTAATGTTAGCTAATAAAACTTTTTCTCTTAATAATAGTATAGATAAATATAGATATGTAAGACCCTGAAATAGGTAATATCTTGCTACGTGAGTACGTGGGACTGAAATCATGACAAGAATGGCTAATGGAAATGAACATTCACATTATTGAGTTAAGTATATTAACTGCTAGCCTAACATCGGAAACCCTCACTCAGTGCTCTAGTACTACTCCTCTCAATCATCATCAAAGAGACCCGTGAAATTGGTTTTGCTTGGGTAGTTGGCTGGTAAGAATGGCCACACATCACTCAGTCACTCACCCACCGAAATCAAAGATCATAAAAATCACCAGGAGAGTAATGACAAGTAAGCCGTGAACCAGAATTCAACGTTTTCGACTACATTATATCTATATTCAGTTTATCCGATCAAAGCGTTGGATTATAGCTCAGAAATTTGGCTAAAATCCTAGGCCGGTGGATCCCACTGTCCCAGACATGCATGGGTTTTTTTGGGCTTTTAACATAATATGGGACAATTAGCTCCAGATCTTGACTAATTAGGTGTGAACAAGAAGGCCATGCCACTCCGGGGTCGGTGCTCTGAAAGTAAATAAAGAATGGAAGAATGTGCGGTAGCATGGGTTAAAACTTAAAAGAAGAGGATTAAAGTTTTTGTTGATACGAAAAGAAAGATTAAAGTTAAAAAAATGCATGTGATGAAAGACGAAGCTTATACGACTCTGGAGTATATACGTAAAGCTGTGAAACGCCAGAAAAAGAAAAAAATAATAAATGGGAAAAAAAGGAAAGGCTGTGAAACACCATCTTTTGTCTACAAGCAATCATTCAAGAATCGGACAACTACCCACCGTCTTCTACTTTATTCCCGCTCCGTTCCATCTCTCATTTCTTCACTCTGATCCAGCTGTCCCAGAGCTCGCTCTCTGTATTAAAAACCCAGCCCAGCGTTAGCAAAGCTTCTTCTTCTTCTATTCCATGGTCTCTCTCTCTCTGAACAAAGAGAGAGTACTGAACTACTCAAGTTGAGAATTCTCTAAGGTCTAGCGAAAACTATGGCCATGTCTAGTTTCTTGATGGTTGTTTTGTTTCTGGGTCTGGGTCTGGGCCATTTCGCCGCGGCGGAGGTGGAGGCGGACGCTAGAAGCAGTCGGAGCACCTACATTGTTCACATGGCGAAATCCGAAATGCCGGCGAGTTTCGAGCACCACACTCACTGGTACGACGCGTCGCTCAAATCGGCCTCCGACTCGGCCGAGATGCTCTACACCTACACCAACGCCATCCACGGCTTCTCCACGCAGCTGACGCCGGAGGAGGCCGAGACGCTCAAGTTCCAACCCGGGGTTCTGTTCGTTCTTCCCGAGTTGAAGTACGAGCTCCACACCACTCGGACCCCCGAGTTTCTCGGACTCGACCAGAGCAACCAGCTCTTCCCCAACTCGGTGTCGGCCAGTGACGTCATCGTCGGAGTGTTGGACACTGGAGTCTGGCCAGAGAGCAAGAGCTTTGATGACGCCGGACTCGGACCTGTTCCGGCGAGCTGGAAGGGCACGTGTGAAGTAGGCACGAGCTTCAACTCCTCGGCGTGTAATCGGAAGCTGATCGGTGCCAGGTACTTCGCCAAAGGCTACGAGGCCACATTAGGCCCCATCGACACTTCCAAGGAGTCCAGGTCCCCCAGAGACGACGACGGCCACGGAACCCACACCGCCACCACCGCGGCGGGGTCCGTCGTCACCGGAGCGAGCCTGTTAGGGTACGCGCCGGGATCCGCGCGTGGGATGGCCACGCACGCCAGGATCGCCGCCTACAAAGTGTGCTGGATCGGCGGGTGTTTCAGCTCCGACATCTTGATGGCCATAGACCAAGCCATCGACGACAACGTCAACGTTTTGTCCATGTCGCTCGGCGGCGGAATGTCAGACTATTTCAGGGACAGCGTGGCGATGGGATCTTTCTCGGCGATGGAGAAGGGGATCTTGATCTCGTGCTCGGCCGGAAACGCGGGTCCCAGCGCGTACAGTTTGTCCAACTCGGCTCCGTGGATCACAACCGTAGGCGCGGGCACACTGGATCGCGACTTCCCGGCTTACCTCAGCCTCGGAAACGGTAAAAACATCTCAGGCGTTTCGCTTTACCGCGGTAATTCCGAGGCCACCGCTTTGGAAATGACGCCCTTTATTTACGCCGGTAACGCCAGTAACTCTGCTTCCGGGAATCTCTGCATGATGGGAAGTTTGATACCTGAAAAGGTGAAGGGCAAAATAGTAATGTGCGACCGTGGAGTCAACTCCCGGGTCCAGAAAGGAACTGTGGTCAAAGCCGCCGGAGGAATCGGCATGGTCCTCTCCAACACCGCCGCAAACGGCGAGGAGCTGGTGGCCGACGCTCATTTGCTGCCGGCGACGGCGGTGGGCCAGAAAAACGGTGATGTCGTAAGGAGCTATCTGTTATCGGATCCGAATCCAACGGCCGCAATCCTGTTCGAGGGCACAAAGGTCGGAATCGAGCCTTCTCCGGTGGTCGCGGCGTTCAGTTCCCGAGGCCCGAACGCGATCACGCCGGACATTCTGAAACCCGACATCGTCGCGCCTGGTGTCAACATCTTAGCCGGGTGGTCCGGCGCCGTCGGCCCCACCGGTCTGGCGGTCGACTCGCGGCGCGTGGCTTTCAACATCATCTCCGGCACGTCGATGTCCTGTCCGCACGTGAGCGGCCTCGCCGCGCTGCTCAAGGGGGTCCACCCGGAGTGGAGCCCCGCCGCGATCCGATCGGCGCTGATGACCACCGCCTACGCGGCCTACAAGAATGGGCAGAAGTTGCAGGACGTGGCCACCGGAAAGCCATCCACGCCCTTCGATCACGGTGCTGGACACGTCGACCCCGTAACGGCCCTCAATCCGGGGCTGGTCTACGATCTGACGGTGGAGGATTATCTAAACTTTCTCTGTGCGTTGAACTACACCGAGTCCGAAATCACCGGCTTGACTAAAAGAAAGTTTGCTTGCGACGAAAGCAAGAGTTACAGCGTTAGGGATCTGAACTACCCTTCTTTTGCTGTAAATTTGGTGAGCGGCTCGTCGTCTTCGTCCACTGTATTGAAGTACTCGAGGACTCTCACCAATGTGGGCCCGGCCGGAACGTACAAGGCGACTGCGACCATGGATGACCCGTCGGTGAAGATTTCGGTGGAGCCAGAGTCGTTGAGTTTCGCCGAGGCGAATGAGAAGAAGAGTTACACGGTGACGTTCGCGGTAACGGGGTCGAGATCGTTGAGCAGCTTTGGGAGGCTCGAGTGGTCTGATGGGAAGCACATTGTTGGAAGTCCGATAGCAATCAGCCGGAGTTAGGTGGAAAGCGTAATGCACATACACGACGTGTTTGATGAAATTCACTCGCTCAAAGAGTGAAGTGAATGTGTGGATTGCGTAATGCTTAAAGCTCTAGTGTTAGAGATCGGAGCGCTGTATGACTCTGAGTTTGTGATGGTAATTATTTCCACAGCTAAAAATGGAGGCTGGGAAAGGTTGTTAGAGTTGAGGGTGTTTGATTTCCTAGTTTATTGGTGTACAGTGTTTTTCAGTTTGACAAGAACCCAGTGTAATTGTGCATTCATGTCTTTGAATAATGCAAGTTACACAGTCACTGGTTGGGTCAGTGTCCCTTTTATAGGATAGTTCCCCAAGTCCTAGCTTTTCCCATAATGTACAAGATAAGATGACCTTGCTTGTCTGCCTTGTTCTTTTCTATGTTTGCAGTTATGAAATTGTACAACTTGGTCTCTGTGCCTTTGGAACGTTGATCTTGGCCAACTTACAATTAAATGTTTGGTCTGGGAAAGTTGCTCTGAGTTTTGAATTTACATTCCTGTAATTCTAATGGGAATGTGCTTCTGTATTCGGAAAGGAATCTCAGTGTTCGTAGATCAACAAACTAATGTTGGGCTTTTGGTTCTCTTTTACTATGTTACGTCCGGAGAAGTTGGGCTACACGCCTACACAGCCCACACTGATCATGTTGCCGAAACTCATGAGCTAACCAACCCATATAGGCCCATTCGCAAAACCATGCCCGAGGACATAGCGAACCCCAAATCTGAAGTTTCCGACCATCTTCACCCAATATTAGGAGATCTGAATAGGGTTTTCTAAGAGATCAAACCATAAATGACGGTCATTTTTCTTTCTTAATAGACATAAATATTATAAATCAATGTCTTATGGTATTCTGTATTCACCTTGTGACATTGATATCATGTGCTATATATAAAAACCAATATATAGAAGGTAAGAGAACGTAGAGTTCTCATTTATCAGGAATATAAAAAAATTCTCGACTCGCTGCTATTGTCACGGGTATATTCATCTCACCGTTGTAATAACACCTCCAAATCAAACAGACCAAAACTGAGCAAGGTTAACTCGGTGGATCGATTTACTAGTGTAAATTGTAAAGTATCCAAAGTATCCTCAACAATATCCAAACAAGTTTAATGATAAACGTACGATTCAGGTCGGCTAGGCGGTTAGGGCAAAACCAACAAAATAACATGTCCAACCAACAAGATATGTGCGTTGTCGGTGACTTCCACTTTGCTCTGTCTTCCATCGGGAACAGTGAACTTATCTTCAACCTTTGTCCAAATCACATCCAAGATCCTATTTCACCGTCCATGTTTTTTTTCACTGTAACAAAAAACCAGCCGACGTTCCTTACTAGCTATCTCGGCCACGTAAAACGATGAGTCAGTCGACACCATCTAATCTTCCAACACGTGTCCAACCCTAACACGTATCACAGTTTCAAGCAGATCGAAACCCCAATAAAACCAGAGCACCCCTTTCCACATTTCTCAGCAAAACCAAATCAAACGACCTCTAAAGATCACCACCATTTTCTTTGAGATATCATTCGAGTTGTGAAAATGGCGAGCAAGCCAGGAGGAGAGAGAAAGCCAGCAGCTGATCAGGGAAGCGATGCGAAGTTAGAGCAGGCAATGAAGGACAGTCCGTACGTCCAATCCGAAAACTTGGAGGATTACAAGCGCCAGGGGTACGGAACCGAGGGACATCAACAGGTCCAGCCGGGTCGGGGCGCCGGATCCACCGATGGTCCGACTGTTTCCGGGGCTAATGTTTCCTCCAAGGCGGATGTTACCGCCACTGAAACTATCAACCGCCAAGGAGTTAATTAGGTTTCTTTTATTGAATGCAAGGCATTTGTGTTGTTATTATTAAGGCATTGGTATTGTAATGTTGTTTCTGTGTAAAAATGCAAGGCATTTGTGTTGTTATTATTAATGCATTGGTATTGTAATGTTGTTTCTTTGTATGAATGCAAGGCATTTGTGTTGTTATTATTAATGTATTGGTATTGTAATGTTGTTTAACTGATAGTTTATGCGTGAATTTGATTGTGTTAGACTGTTAGAGTGTGTTAATTACTGTTCTTGAATTGTTACCAGGGAGATTTTGTTGTGCATGTATGGAATGATATATAACAACCCCATTATATATATGTCGTGTATGGTTTTATAGAATTTGCTTTGTTATCATCGTATTGTGAATTTTGAGACCTGAAGAGGGTTGAGTGGATTCATAAATTTTGTTTTTTCAAGCAACTAATTGTGCTTATACATTCTAGCAATCTAGCTCTGTGTAATATGTGTAGTTTGTTTTTGCCAGGTAACACTACCACAAAAGTGGGCTTTGGACACCATTTCTTACCCACGTTTAGTCTAATGGTGACAGGACCCAAACTATGTCTGGCCAATCTTTCTAATGGTGTCTCTATAATTGATTTTTATTTTTATTTAATCAATGAAAGCAAAAACTAAAATTGTTCAAGCCTCACCAATGCGTTTAAAGATATAAAATATTATTTTAGACTAAATCAGCAATTCTTTTATCTTCTTATAATTCTGATCTTTCTTTTGCTGCGGTGCAGAACAACGCTCTCCTCTCTCTCTCTCTCTCTCTCTCTCTCTCTCTCACAATGTCTGTGTGTGAAGAATGAAGAGAGCAGTAATCTTCCAATGACCACCTGTACCGTACAAAATCGGATTTAGTCTTTTATTTTGAGTGGTTTATATGTGATCTAAGTTTCAGCTCCATCAAAATGACGAGAAAAGCATACCCATACGGAGTCAAATCTCATATTCGCACCAAAGGTACAACAAATAGTTCTTTTGGAATTTTAGGATATTGGGTTTTTCTTTTCTTGTGCATGATTCTTTCTTGATTTTGATTTTAGGCTCTTGCATGAATTCTTTCTTGAACGCAGAACTTGAATTTTTGGGGTTAATTTTTTTGGGTTGGAATGAAGCTTTTCGCACTAGTCAAAATAAAAGAAAAGGAATGGACCTTTTCATGATCTTTAGGATAATGAAATGTGAAATAATTAGATTGATGAAAATTCTGTTTTGCTGAAATTTTATTGTTTTTGACTAGCTAAAAGTTGAGTCTTTTCATTAATTCAGTTTAGATATGTCATTCTTCATGGTGATGATATCATTTCTGAGATTGACTTAAGTTAATTTGTTCAGTTTTGATTTTTTTGAATTACATGTCTGATTGCTTATTGCCATTCTTCATTGCGTTGATTTTGATTTGTGAGATGTGTTAAAGTTCAAAATTCCTCTGAATTTGCTCAATTTTTTAACCTTTTTGAATTATCATTGGCTGCACTATACCATATCTTGTATGGTGCAAGTCTTTTGGCATCTCCGAAATTATACTGTCCAGATTTGTGCAACTTTATTCCAATTTTCAACCAGGTTTATTTTTTGTTGTATGGAATAAGCATATTGAACTTATTTGTTTGAGATAATGTTTAAATCTTTTGATGATGCAAATTTTTAACTTTGCTTTTTTTTTTTTTTCTTGCAGAGCAATTGTTACTAAAGTTTTTAGCAGATACATTCCCAGTTTCATTCTTTTGTTATTTCTGAAAATGGTATCCTTTGTTATGTAATTCTTTTTATCCATTCAAGAATATATATCTCACAATGAAATAAAAGGAGCGCATCTTCAAAAGTACTTTTGTGGTTGTCTTTTTTTGCTATTGTATTTACTGAATCATTTTTCTAAAACTTCCATATTTTTTTATCGATACCAAGAATATTCCTACAAAGCTTGATTTACTTTTGACATTTGTCTACTTTTCTTGAAATTGCAGAGTACAGAATCGTCTCTGGTGTGGCTGGACTTTTGATTGTCCTTAAAAATCTAAGGTAGGTAAACATTTTGTTCAAGTGACTGCTGTTTAGGACTGCTTATTAATTTCTGGTGATTTTGTCCCTTTGTATACCCTCCTGGTAAGTTCATAATTTTGGAGAACTGTGAGACTTAATGAAGCTCTGGTGCATCTTGTAATGTCACCTTAATTTTATTGGATTGCAGCATTGGTTCCTCATAAGTCATAAATGCTTACTACTTTCAGCTTTTATTGAATTTCCTTGTAGATCTAACATTTGTATCAGTCTTAAATGTGACTGTATATTCTTGCTGGAAAATGAATTTTATGAACTTATCAATGAAATGCAGTTCCTTTAGAATTTTATATTCTTTACACCAAATAGAGAATATTTTTCTAACTAGCTCATTCCAGCTTTTGAGGCCTGTTGTTAACTAACTTATATCACTGTACTAGGGATGAGTTCAATATGATGTCAAAGTCAAAGGCTAAACTGCTCCATAGGAAGCTCTTGGAGAGGAAATACAATCATGAGGATATCATCTTGTCCTTGATTCGCCATCAATCTATTTGAACTTTTTTAGTAAGATTCTTAAATGACTGGTTGTATGCAGTTTTATTGCTAGTTTATATCTGGTTTGTAGATTTTTAAACTTAATGAGTTATGTGGCATAACAAGACTACTTTTAATGTATGTCCTATATGTTAAATTGACACGTATCATTTATTATTTTGTAGGGGGTTGTAATATGAAATTGAAGCTACAAGAGCTTATGAATGAGGAGACAAAAAATGTTGTTCACTCAATAAGGTACTCCTAAAATCTATTCTTTTGTACATGTGAATAATGATGTATAGTTCTAGTTCAAGAAAACATATTTATGGCCTGAGCAGTCCTTGAACATTGTTGGTTTTGAAAGCATAGTCTAATAAGAATATGTTGTATTATCGACAACATGCAAGTTTAATTATGAAATAAAGAGGATAAGAATCTGTAATTAAGTATGCCTCCTCCATAAAAGTGGGCTAATACCACCATTGATATATTATGGTTGTATAATTGCAAGTGCTTAAAAACTTGATGCATAGAATACTATTGTTCAACATAACCTAGTTTTTGGCTTCAGATTTTTCCTTCTATGTGTAAACCATGCCAATAGCTGTTTAATTGGACCAGCTTTTACTACATAGTCAATGTGAATGATAATTGTTTGTTTTAAGTTTGTTGCCCGAAAGAAATTTCATTGCAGGTGGATACTTTCTAGCTAACTTGTGTGTTTTCCTGCTTGCAGGAAAAGATATGGACTTGCAATGCATACGTCAGAAGAGAGGACAGCAATATCTGGTATTATGAAAGAAGGTATGTGATCCATAACATATAGGGAGCTTTTATATGAACTTATGTACCTGCCCAATTGTTGCTGCAGTTACCTGTCATCTGAGCTTCAGCCTTCAGTCTTCGTTTGTAAATCTGTCTTATTGTTTTTGCTTTTATATTCTACCCTAGCTAGGATAGTTGTTTAGTTTATGAGCTTCAAGTTTGATATTATTACATAGTCCATATTCATGATAATAATTTGTTTTACATTTCTTGCTTGAAAGAAATAAAATTATCAGTGATTATTTATGGCCAAGTAATCCTTGCCCATTTTGGTGTTTTGCAGGAGAGATCATTTTGCAGTTCGGTGATGGTTGAAGAGAGATGAGAGCAATGTCTAGTTTTAGATGAATGAGACAACAATTTTGAAGTTGAAGACAACGATTTTGAAGTTGCTGGGCTGAATATGTAGGACCCATCGAGTTCTAAAATAATATTTGACTATTTGTATTTAGATATTTTAATTTTTTTTATTTGTTATTAATTAAATGTAGTCACCAAAAATTGCATTGGTGGGTATACTTCATGTCTTCATATGTGAGACCCATAATGATAGGCACCATAAAGTTGATAGTGGGTTTTTGAGTAATTGTCACGCCAGCAATGCAAACCAACAATCTAATGGTGGTTAGACCCCTGCCTATTGGTGTTGCCAGCCAGTGATTGGTGCCCATTGCTTCAATTCACACCATTAGTGATGGTGTCTTTTGGCCATATTTGTTGTAGTGCAAATAAAGACGAACACTGTGTCAACTTCTTGCATTTCACACCCTGCATAACTATCAGTTGCAACCAATGGCCACTCTTCCGATTTGAGTTTTCTACAGCAATGTAGGCAAGCAATTAATTTTAACCGTTCGAAAAGTTAATTGTGGATAGCTAGCTGCTATAAAATTAAGTTGCTGTGATATTTAACACAGCAGATAGACTTGGATAAAAGGTGGAGAATAATGATATTTTGGTTATGAAGTGTTCACAAAAGTGCAAAACAGACGGGGTTACAAACTATTCATGGTATGTTATATCATTTGACATTAGTATTTTCTTTATTTTCTACTTCCAAGAATCATCAAAATCTGATATCTCATTTGATTTCAGATCTGTTGGAGCTATAGATTTCGTTATGAACTTATGAAGATTGGTAAAATACTGGGCCTAGTTTGCTGAAGATTGAGATAGCCCATAGAGGATATCAAATGGTACCCAATTAATAATTAGTTGAGTAGGCTTTGCTTTTTGTTTGGCTCTATGTAATGACTCACATTCATCATCACCGTAATCATCAAAGAGTTTAGTTTGGACTTTGGAGGGAAAATGTTTCTTATCGATCTCGGTTTCTTTTTTCACACTACACATGCCACCTTGAAGAAGCACACAACAAATGCAAAAGGTTAACATGGATGATATATCAAAACAAGTCGAAAGCAGTGATAGACATTTTGAGCAATTGATATAAACTCAAACTGTGGCGTTTATGTACCTTCACTTTGGACATTCGCTCGGAAGTGTCTTTCACGACTGCCATTGAGCATTAGCAAAGGATCTTTGAGTACTTTACTTTGCCGATAAAAAACATGGATTTCAATATTTAGTGATTGGAGATGAAGTGAACTAGTAGACACGAGAAATTACACAATCAGAGATGTCTTTCACTATCATCTTTATTATAACTACACTTGCAAATTTGCGAATATAGGTCTTTTGCTGATCAAACATATGCTTGCTTAATAAAAAGGGAATAAATTAATTAATAACACTGACGTGCACTTACACCAATAAAAATAAACTGATGGATGATATCAAGTGTAAGTTTTAGTTATTAATAAAAATTTAACTACAACTATCAATGACTGAGATCACTTAATAGGTGTTGGGTCACTTATACTGTCGGTGCATAAAATAATTTTCTTGAGAGGTTTTGATAAATTTTGCATAATAAAAAAAAATTAAAAGTATAAGATCGACAGTTGAATAGAACTATGCAACTGGAGTCTCGTAGCAGCGTATCGAATAAGTATTAATCCTTCTCTACTTGAGTTTGAGTTGGACTTAGGCATGCAATCCACGTGGAGTTGAGCATACATAGTAAAGACAAACTCAGTTAGTGGCCGGCGGCCCCAGAAGCCAGAGTCGGTAGTAACAGCACCTTTCTTCACTCCCAAACAAGAAAAAGAGACACTATTCAGTTGGGCAGCCTGCCCTTTCTTATTCCTTCAATTTCACTATTCTTTCTTTCTTTAATTTACTTTTTCGGCACTCCATCTGCTTTATATTCCTTCCTTCTTTTCTATATAGTTCCACATGTCTCCCTCCTCCTTCCTCTGATCCTCTCTCTCTCCCTCACATTTAAAATCATCCACCACTCAGATTCTTATTCTCTGAAAATCTCAGTATCTTTGTCCTCATTTCTTGAATCACACAACAGGAGAACCAACCTCATAAGCATTAGAGCTAGAAATGGCAACAGATTCATCATCCTCCGAGCAATTGGAGGAAGATATATCACTATCCGATCTTCCCCACAATTTCATCAAACCAGATCAAAACCACTCAACTAGTACTAAACCTGATAGTGGTAAGGTCATCGAAGCCGAAGAAGAATTCGATTTTGGCTCTTCCCTGCGCGGCAGCTCTTTCTTGGCAGATACAACAATGTGCGCCGCCGATGAACTCTTTTTCAAGGGACAGATTCTGCCTCTGCGTCTCTCCGTCAGCTCCGACAGCGGCTTAACCAAGTCGAACCCGGCACAGCGGTTATCTGTGTCGGGTTCCGAGTCCATGGATCGACATGTTCCATGTTACATGTCAGGTTTCAAAAGCCTTAGCCACGGCAGAAGCAGTAGCTGCAGCAGTACTAGAATTAGTCCCAACTCGTCAAGAAGCAACAGCAACAGTAGCAGCTCCACCGCCACAACAAACACTAGCATTGCGAATTCGAAGCCAAGAGTAGTACCTGTCCGAAACCAGTTTTACACGCAGCCGAGCCCGAAACCTCAGATTCATGTTTCAAATGGGGGACGGCTAGAAAAAGTAGGCAGCCGACCGGGCAAGAAATCGTCGTCGATATGGGACTTTTTCCGGTTGGGATTGGTACGAACACCTGAACAGAACCTTAATAAGGTACTTCGTAGTAACAGTGCTCGTGTTAATAGCACAAGAATTAGTGTCAGTCGCAATAGCAGCGTTAATAGCAACAATAGTACTTCTTTTAGCACCACCAACAACAAGACTACAAGTATGGTTGCCAATGGTACTATTAGTGATGGTGAAAAGAACGTCACTAATACTACTGCAGCATTGAACTCGGAGAAGACTCCACAAAGATTTTTCAGCGGGTGTAATTGCTCGTTCGAAGCGGTGGCATCCACTGCTGTCGTCCCGAAAAGTAGCTTGGCTATCTTTAGCGAAGCTACGCATGAGAAGGAAGCCGATAAAGTACCGGCCGACTTGATGAAGAAGAAGAAGAAGAAGAACGGTAGTAAGCAAAAGCAGCTAAAGCAAGACATGTCGCATCACAGAACGTATGAATGGCTAAAGGGGCTTTAAACCGATCGCATGCAAACTTGATCATCTTCTAATTCTTTTGATAGATGTTGTATAAAGTCGATGTCTTGATCATTAGCAGATAGTAGTTCACTAGTAGTGGACTTTAGAACAATATCATCTCGCATGCTCTGCAGTGCTTTATTTCACTATCATTTTGTTTTTGCCTCTTTTTTTTTTTTTTTATTGTTTCCCTTTAGTTTGAAATTAATATTACCTTAATACACAGGTATTGAAGTTTGAATTTTAAAGTTAGGGCCAGCTCCATTATCAAGAATTAGTTATAATTAGTTGTCGTTCCTAAGAGCATCTCCAACAGTGATACTTATATTCATAGCTAAAAGTAGCAAAAAGTGAAATATAACTAGTTAGCTATTAAGTTATACTCCAACAGAATACCTAAATCTCAAGTTAAATTTAGGTTTTAGTTAAAATTTCTCTCATCCTAGCTAAATATAGCTAGAGTGTTTAGCTAAAGCTAAATTTAGGTATTGGATAGCTATTCTATTGGAGATAGATTTTATCCTAATATTTGTTAAATTTCAATTTTTTTTTAAAATAGCTACTCTCTTGGAGATGCCCTAAGAGAGGGAACAAGAGATCGATGTTCTTAGATGGGATTCTAAATTTTTGGATTAGTTATTGCAAAAATAGTCTCTTGTCATAAAAAAAAAAGGATTATGTTGTTGGAATTGTATCTTGATTCAAGTCGCGGATGAGCTGAATGAAGTTAATCACTTAATCTCACAAGAGAAATGTGATATAAGAATCTAAGTCTCTAGCTAATTAAGGTGTGTAAATTGACAATCTACTACTATACATAATTGAATCATAACATGTCAATTATTTATAATCTGACAATTTGGTGAGACAGGATGATAAGTACAATACTTAACAACAACATAAAGCCTCTTTAATTAATGCATTAATGTATCATATATTAATATAGACTAACTTCATGCAGATCAAATTTTTCATAAAACGAATCTATAATTACATGCATAAAGTTAATTGACATTTATATGTCCATACGTTGTACAAGTTTTAACATAATATTGCACTATAACTATTTGTCCGATCTCATCCAATTAGTTTTGAAGTTTATATATGGTTTAAAATAACTAAGAGTAGAAGCTGGCCACAGCACGGGGCGCGGTGGTGATAGTGCTAGGCATAGTAGTGTGCTTGTCATGATTAAAGTGTGAATGTGTTGTTGAAGCTTTTAATTTGGTGGGCATATGTTGTATGTGATTGTGGGTTGTAAGAAGCAAGAAATATATGGCAATATTTCAAATTGTAACGTGACTGTCACAAGGGCACCCAAAAGGGAGAAAGAGACAGGCGACAATGCATAGCTAATGGAAGATGGAAAAGTTGAGGGCTACTGTTGAAGCTTCCAACAAAGTTTTAATAAGAGAATGCGAAATGTTGGTTGAAAATATCAATGGCAATCGAGGGGATTTGTTGTTAAGAACAACAAATTGGAGATCAAGGTCTTTAGAAAGAAATTAAGTTATATATAGCCAGATTTTTCTTTTTCATGACGTTATAGGCCTAATGACGTATATATTACGTATGTAGAATCTTAGTAAGAATGTTCAATGTTGAGAGCTAGCTTATCAATGAATCTAGGGTTTCAGTTAGTTAGGTTTTTTTTAATTATTATTTATGATTAAGAAAGAATATGAATGATCAAACTAGGTTTAGAGATAGGCAGTCATCAAAGCAATTGAATTGGCTTGGTTAAGAGATTGGAAGCATATTTGGTTGGAGGACGACTCAAGTACTCTTGTTCTCAATTTTCTACGCTCCCCACACTTGGCACTCAACTAAAGGTGGACTGGGAAAACTGCCTGCATCGAATCTCTCAAATGCAATTTCAGTGGTCTCATATATTTCGGGAAGGAAATCAAGTAGCAAATACACTTGCAAATTATGGCTCATCTTCTACTTAGTTTATCTAGTGGGACTCAACTCCTCCATTCGCCTCATTTCTTGTAATAGGGACATGTTAGGTCTCCCTTATTTTCGTTTTCACTTATGTATTTTCATTGAGTTTCTCATATGCTACCAGTTTTAGTGCTTACTGCAAGCTTGTAATCTTTTTATTTCCTTTGAATAAAATTTTCCTCCTTTTTTTTTCGAGTATTAGCCATTCTATGCTAAAGAGGTCCTTAATTAACTTAGCTTACGGTACAGGTTTCCATATTTTTACCACTTTTCGATTACATATTCACATCTTAACTGTTCAATTTTTAGGTCCTAATGTATAGATCATATCTGCAAATTTTCAGCCAAATTGATGATCACTAAGGCATCCAAAACTGTAATTTACACGAACGGTTCAGGTTTGGGTGCCTTAACGATCATCATTTGGCTAAAAATTTACATATATAATCCTTACCAAAGAAGGCCTATATATATATATTTATTTATTTATTTATCCTCCAAATTTCTATAATTTTGGCTTGCAAATTTTCATTGTACTTAACTATGATTTATTACATAGGTAACTAGACATTTCTCATGCTGCAAATGGTCGGGTGACTTTTAGTCTTCCTTATCCCTTAATTTGGATATGGGGGACGTTGCATAGAATTTTCCCATGCCGTACAGACAACTTATTCAAAAACTTGACCTACTAAATGTGAAGGGTCCAGTTTGGTCGGTTGAATGGAAAAACTTGAACTTATCATAACGTAAAATATATTACAAGATTAAGAAAATTTTCTTTTTTCAATCCGCGAACTAAATGAAGGGTCGATATTAATTTAGTCTAGTCATTTTCTCTTGCGAAGAAACCACAAAAAGGTGCACTGAATGAGAGCATTACTGATTACAAAATACCAATCCGCAACTCCTATGCAAGAAAGAAGTATGCTCCTACTTCCTACCTAGTAATACAATTATGTAAAGTCGAATTAAGTTCCTAAACCGAAAATTTTTTGAAGGGGCCTAAACCGAAAGTTAAAGAGACAGAAAAAAAAGAGGGAGGTTGCTCTTGGTACGGCCAAGGGACGGCCTCTTTCTCGCGGGATTCATATTTTAAGTGTATTTACCTTCCAACAAATTTAAACAAAGTGGATAAATAGTTCATGACAACAAAGCTAATTGGTCTGTATACAATACTAATAACACAGGCTTCAAAAAAAAAAAAATACTAATAACACACACATATGTAATACAATTGTAATATATAATCCAACTTATCATTTCGATATTGGATTGTATAAGATACCATACTGTCTTGGGAGCTAAGCCAAGATTGGTTGGAACTTGAAAACATCGGTATTTTCATGATTGCCGTTCTAGCTTAGGGTTTAATATGAAGCCAGTTTCAAAACTCATATTGCAATTTCCACCGAAAAACAATCTTCATACTCGCATCAAGTTTAAGTAGCAAGTCGAGAATAAGAATGACAGTTTTGAACAGCGGCAATTCGTCATACAATGGTTGAGGATAGGGCGAGTTTTACTTCACTCGTCGTCATTTAGTTCAAAGTTTGTTGCGTCGTCTCACAATCAAAATCGTGTTCTTATGTATTTTAATAACATGTATATTGTCGAAATGATGAACGATTCAAACTACACAAATGTTGAAAGTGTATTGAATTTTTATTGATTTTGTTAGTTTAGTAAATTGACTTTTCTCTCATGAAGGGAGGTACGACCAAATGATTAAACATGAGGGGAATTGTTAACAAAGCTTATAAAATGCAGGTTTAATGAGAATCCCATTTGCATTACTAAAAACATAGGTCTCTCTCCATGTTGTGATTGAAGATATACAATTCAAAACAAAACAAAACAAAACAAAAAAAAAATATGAAACGAGGCAGAGATATGATTGGAAGAAAACAAAACAGGTTTTGGTGTATCATTAAGCCAATAATGGGCCAAAGCTATCTTATATCAATCCAAGAAGTTTGATTTTTTAAGAGGGTATGCGGAATCTGCTCACCCTAAGAAGATACCAAACTTGCAATAGCAGTCTTTGTCGGAAAAAAAAAAAAACTTGCAATAGCAGTCAAAAAGTGTGGGATTTTCCAAAGCACGTCCAATCAAAGTTGATACCTTGCTGAAGGAGATTTGCTTACTTAAGTCTTTCTAACAACTTGGTTCATAATCCACGATGATATCGAATCCTAATTTGTCTCGCTAGGCTGAAAATACTCACAGTAGTAGATATTTGGTTGTATTTAAGGATCTGTGAGAATACGTGTTCATGAATCATAACCAAGCTAGGGATTTATACAAGTATCTCAGATATTTTTCTTCACATATTTTAGTTGTTAGGCTTACAACACTTTAGTTCATCACATGGCTAAGCCTTGGTGCAGTAATGGTCCTAACAGACATATTAGATTCCTAAGATCGACATATATAGTATGAACTATGAAACAATAATTAATATGATGATTTAATTATTAGAAAGAATAAATTAAGGTCACACGAACTTGTCTTTTTTCTAGAGAAATGTGTATTTTCTCTTGCTAGGGTTTCATTTGTAATTTTTCTTTAGAGAAAATTCATCGAAATTAAAATTAGTCATAAATGATAATGACAAAAAATGATTTAAAGACGATGAATGATATATTATTTTTTGTTTTTTTGTTTTTACATATGTTATTGAGAATCAAATCCATGACCTTTACAATGTTAGAATTATAATTTACTAACGGATCACAGCTCATTAACCTGTGATGAATGATGTATTGTAATTTAGTGACAAAGGGTCAACAATTATATATGCATCATCCATCAATTATAAATTAACTCCACAAAACAAATTGTGAAATCGGATAGTTCTAAGATTTATCAACAAAATGATGAAGTCAAGAATGATGGTCCCTGGGTTCTACAAAAACATGTGCTAAATTGTGACATACTCATCCATTTTCTGCAGTCAATGACATACTCAGCTTAGTTTGCAAGTAACACCAATCTTCTGTCTAGTTGCTGTGCAATTTATAAAAAAGATTTAAAAAATAGTATTCATGTGACAGAAAAAAATATAAATCATACTAATATTGTTATATATTTTTATATGTCGGATGGCCCTAAATGGGAGAACTAAATAATGATGGGTATTATTCTTATGATCACGTCTCTAGGAAGTTTGTGTAATTTCTCCCTTATTTACCAATCAAACTTCACACGTTTTAGCTTAATGAAATCCTCTTGTTCTAGATTTGTGAGAAAAGATCTATAATGGAAACATAGGAAATTTAACCATTTTTTGACAACAAGAATCAAACAGTTCCTTTTTTCTCATAGATTATGGATTATTTTAAGTTATTTGTCAATGCCCCAAAGAATGAAGACTCTTCCCATAATGATCTTATCCTCGGAAAATCAAATGGTCTCCTCTCCACCTCCCTACTGAGTTGCGAGCTCTATCCACCCCCCATATTCCTTGTCACTCGGACTCGGACTTGGACTTGGATTCCCATTTTCCTTCAAAAACAATTCGATTCCCTTTCGCTTTCTCTTTCCCCTTTGCCTCTCTGCGACGAGCACTAGGTAAGTTTTCTCCGTTCCTCCACTAACCTCGGGTCCAAAACCGCTTACTTTGAACCATTCGACGTCAATACAAACCCCCCCCCACATTCCAAAACCCCTCAAATCTTCTTCCCTATTTGTTTAAAATCCATCAAAGTCTTCGTCTTTAAAATAAAAAAAAAAAAAAAACAAGCACGGAAAATTACTCCATTCACTTCACACGGAATCCCCACGTCCCTCTCTGTCTCAGTCTTTATTCCACATTCTTTAACTAACCCAAAACCCACGTCGTGTTGTTCCTCTCTATATTTCTCCCGGAACCAGATTTTGAGAATCAAAGTCTGAAACTCTTTGTTTTAGTAAAACCCAAAACCAGAGTGACCAAGAATCAAAGATTGAGACTTTGGGACTGATAGGCCGAAGCCGGAGAGGCCCAGATACTCAAGTTGGAAACCCAATTCTGGCAGTGATGTTGGAGATGTGTAGGAGACCATTGGAGAAGTGCTTTGGAGGTGGAGATGATGAGCTTCTATGGCACACGGACTTGAAGCCTCACTCTTCTGGGGAGTATTCAATTGCTGTTGTTCAGGCTAATTCATCTTTGGAAGATCAGGGACAAGTGTTCACTTCTCCTTCTGCCACGTATGTTGGAGTTTATGACGGCCATGGTGGTCCTGAAGCTTCTAGATTCATCACTCAGCGGCTCTTCCCCTATATTCAGAGTGAGCAGAAACACTACCCTTGTTCTAAATTTTTTAGCTGATGAATTTTGAAGAGTTCTATGATTAATAGTTCAGCTTTGATCAGCAAACAATCAGATTCAGATGGGTGTGTTTTGATTTTTTTTTTTTGTTTGAAGTTTGCAACTTTTCAACCAAAAAGATAAGTTTTGTACTTTTGCTGAAATTTCAAGTTGGTTTATTATTGTTAGAGTTTTCAAATGAGCAAGGTGGACTATCAGAGGATGTGATTAGGAAAGCGTTTGATGCAACTGAGGAGGAGTTTGTGGACTTGGTCAAGCGGTCATGGCCGGCACGGCCAAGCATTGCTTCTGTAGGTTCATGCTGTCTTGTTGGCGCCATTACGAATGATGTCTTGTATGTGGCTAATCTCGGAGATTCGAGGGCGGTTCTTGGTCGGAGAGCAATAGATGGACCGACGGTGGTGGCAGAGCGGTTGTCTACAGATCACAATGTTGGAGTGGAGGAGGTGAGGAGGGAGGTTAAGGATCTGCACCCTGACGATTCGCACATTGTGGTTTATACTCGTGGGGTTTGGCGAATTAAGGGCATTATTCAGGTACTAGATGTGGTTTCTTTTACCATCCTAATCATCTTTGAGATGAGTATTCATTAACTTTACTGGTTTTGAGTTCTGTTAGGAGCAATTGAATGAGTAATGAAATATCAGATTGACTTTATCTGTTTTAGTTTGTTGTAATATGTGATTCGTGCTTGGTCTGGTCCTGTTATGATTTGCTCCAATGCTAGTAGGTTTTCCATCACTGAATTAGCTTTTGGGGGAATTCGTCCCCGAGAGTTAGTGAAATTTTGTGATATGAGCATTGTGGAAATGAGTGGCTTCTACTCTGCATTCCGAGATTATCAGTGCATGAAGAGGAGCTTGATTTTAGATAATGTGATGTTAATCTTCTCATGTTTTCCATTCTTGTCGTCTTACAGCATACCGTTCCAAAGCATGAACCTCATCCTATAAAGATGTGATCCTGCTCCGCTTAGGTGCATTGTTTGAAGATATCTTTTCAAAGACTTGATCCTTACAACCATATTTTTCCTGAAGTCCATGACGGAAAAGTCCACTTTAAAATGTGGATATGGTATTCTTCCTCTGTCCAGTTGATGTCCTTCTATCTTTATCCACTTTCCAGCAGCTAGCATTCAACTGCTCTAGGCAAACAGTAGTGGTTTTCATGGAATTCACATGAAAACTTAATAATAGGTAGTGACTAGTCAAAATCATGAGCTGATATTCCATGAGAACCTAATAATAGGTAGTGACTAGTCAAAATCATGGTTGAGCTGATGCAACATGTGATCTTTTTGGAGTGCAATAGCATAAGCAATTGAGTGCCACAACAAGTTTCAGGCTCATTATGGAAGCAGACATAAAGTTACATGAATATGATGTTACCTATTACCTTTTCTGTGAAACTTTTAGTTGCTTGGTAGTCAACTTCAGTGATTCTAGATATTTTGTAAAAGTGAATGAATTATAGTGAGCTCACTATAATTCACTACTAGTCAACTTAGTGTCACTTATCTCTTTGTTGGTATGTCCCGTCTATGATCTGATGAAATGTTCCCTGTGTAGGTCTCTAGATCAATCGGAGATGTCTACTTGAAGAAACCTGAGTTTAACAGAGATCCTCTCTTCCAGTTTGGTATACCTGTTCCTTTAAAGAGGCCTGTAATGACATCAGTACCCTCAATATTGGTTCGGAAGTTGCAACCCCAGGACATGTTTTTGATATTTGCAACAGATGGTCTCTGGGAGCATTTGACTGATGAAGCAGCTGTTAAAGTCGTCTCAAAAAATTCAAGAGTTGTATGTAGTTTCTCGATTGTGTGCAGATTTTTCTTCCAATCTCTTGTTATATACATGATGATAAGATACTAAGAGTTGCTTAAATATAATGACAGGGAATAGCAAAGCGACTGGTAAGAACTGCCATTGAGGAGGCTGCAAGGAAAAGAGAATTGAGATATGATGACATAAAGAAAGTTGAAAAGGGGGTAAGGCGTCATTTCCATGATGATATCACTGTAATTGTGATATTCCTGGATCATCCACAAACTTCCCCAAATGCTACGGATAACAGCCTCTTTACCTGCACTAGTGTTCCCGTTGATATCTTTTCTAATAATGATGATGAAGCAGTTGGCTCACTTCATACATTTCCCTGAGGAAACCAGTTGCGCATGAATATGCACTTTTTTTGTTTATAAGATGAGAGCTTGAAACTTAGGTGCATCTTGTAGAAGAAGGCTGGAGTTTCGTTGTGATTTTACATGAATGTTTATTGTACATAGATTGGTAGATGAGAGATGGCAGATTGAAGGTGCTGCTGATTTCTCGGCTCTGAACTTTGACCTCATTTTCAGCGCTCGCTCTCTGGTCAGTATATAATTTGTTTCACATGATGTAAATTCTGAGATATTCAATTTATGTTATTCCGGATACACCGGATCAGACAGTTTTCTTCCTCCCTCTTTATTTTGCATAAAAAGGAGCTTCAGCAACTATTAATTTAACAGTATCAGGCAGCTTCTAGTTTTTGTTTTGGTTTTGTTTTTTGAAAGGAAATATGGATGTTCAGATACTCAGAAGCATAGGTCATGCCGCCATGGGGATCAAAATGCCAGAACCCTAAATTTATGTGACCCTTTACTAGTATTATGGCAATGGTTTCTCCTGTCTCTGCGATTGTCATTCCAATTCCCAGGTTAAAGTGCCGACAGCTTAGGTAAGTGACTGCATTTCTGATTCTTACACGGTTCACTCTCGATGGCTTGAACTCTAGGCCAAGAATTCGAAAGGCACTTCCACACCACAACCAACACCCGTTAATGAAACAATGACAGGTTTATGAGATCCGGATAAACTTATAAGTCAACCTAATCTGTGTTACTTGATATATGAAGGATTTTGATGGGAACGTCGTGTGCACGCTCTATTCATTTGCATGTGAAGAACCATAAACTTTGGAGAAATTATTTGTGGTCTCGGAGTACCACGTGACACTGTCATGTGGTGATCCCAACTAATAATATCACTTAAATATGGTGGGGACCATGCATGAAGTTAAATAAATAAAAAATTATTAATTTAAGAGTTTTTCTATTGAAACCTCCAAATTTGCTCACTTGACCTCTATGCTTTTTGCACCTCCTATCAAATTTTTAAATACTAAATTTACTCACTACACCTCACTAAAGTTCCTTAAATAACCTCACTCATATAATTTACAAACAAACTATTATCTTTAAAATAAATAAAAAACTTTTCTTCAAAAAAAATAAAAAAAACTTAGTCATTTCAATGATTAATTACTCTATAATCTTAATTACATGTATATTCCTTAATCAGACAACATAAATCTCTTATCCAATAAAAAAAATCAAAAATAATTTCTAATCAACAAGAAAATAACATGAACTATTGTGTGATTTTTTTTAAAACTTTTTTTTTATTTTAGTTATGCACAAAAAAAAAAAGAGTAATCATTTTTTTCTTAATTTTGTTTCTCTATTTTCTGCACCTCATAATTAATTATTTAATTTTTTTATTTAGTTTTTCTATAAATGCTAGCTCTTTTTTTTTTTTTTTTAACAAATATAATAGATAGACTTAGATTTAGGTTATAATATGATTTATTTTGCTCTCCCTCACAATATGTGTTCAACATGTATATCATATATTTTTATGTCACATGATCTTAATCATAATTTTAGTTCTTATTAAATATATATGAATGCTTTAATGAGTATGTAGTGAAATTGGAAAATGAAAATAGATAAGAAAAATAATAAAGTATGCAATCTGATTATTATTGAATTGGAAAGTCTAGAGAAATAAAAATAATATTTTTTTGATATAATTATTGCCCTTAATAGTCATTTTATAGTAGGTTATATATGTAATTTAATAATTCGATTATGAATGAGGTCAAGTGAGCAGATTTGGAGGTCTCAATAGAAACACTCTTAATTTAATAGACCAATAAAAAATCACATGGGTCAATAATATCACCCAAATACTACAATCTGGAACCTTTAAAAATAAAATGAGAATTGGAATTGGTCTACTCATTTAATTTCATAGTCCCTTTATATAGGGAGAGAATTACAACGGAAATATCAATTACAATGATGACATTAAATGCTGATTGATCTGTAATCCTTGTTGATTGATGGTAATCGCTAATTCATTGATTCTCTCTTTGTCAGTCACTTTGACGAAGGTACATAATGTGATTTTCCTTTAACACTCCCCCTTGTGCCAAGTCAAAGACGAAATGGTGCATGAGTTGTTACCTCACTAAAAACCTTGCCAAGTAACAATAAAAACCATGCGGGACAACAAATACACCTTGGTCGAATGAAAAGAGCACAACGCACCTTCTACCATTGAGGATGACATGTGTGTGTTAGACTCCCCCTGATGTCTACACCTCCCCCTGATACTTGCATTAATCAAGGGAGCTTGGAAAGTCTTCGCATTCCTATGTTTTTCACATGTTTCTCATATGTGGCCTTGGGCAATGATTTGGTGAACAAATCTGCCACATTCTCCTCAAACCTTACTTGATTCACTTGAATCTTGAGAAGAGCCGGTTGTTGCTGATTGTAGAAAAAGTTTGGCGATATGTGTTTTGTATTATCACCCTTTAATATATCCTAGCTTCATATGGTCGATGCAAGCTGCATTATCTTCATAAATGCAAGTAGGCTCTTCAGTGCTAGAACTCAAACCACTAGTCCCTCGAATATGTGTAATGATAGCTCTTAACCATATGCATTCACGAACCGCCTCATGTAGAGCAATGATCTCTGAATGGTTTGAGGAGATAGCCACAAGGGTTTGCTTGGTTGATCTCTAAGATATCGCCGTGTTTCCAATGGTAAATACATAACCAGTTTGGGAATGACCTTTATGTGGGTCAGAGAGGTACCCAGCATCAGCAAAACCAACCAAAACGTCATTTGGCCTTTCGGTGTAGTGAGTGACGCTTTCGCCATCAACATTTCCTTTAGGGATTGCAGTTCCATCTGCGGTCCCTCTTGTCTCTCTGTAGGAAAGAACAGTCTCAAGTCAATGGTTCCTTTTAGGTATCGAAAAATGTTCTTGATACCATTCCAATGACGCTGCATTGGCGTTGAGCTAAATCTAGCTAACAAGTTCACTGAGAATGCAATGTCTGGTCGAGTACATTGGGCTAAGTACAATAATGTGTCTATTGCACTTAGATAGGGAATTTCAGCTCCCAACACCTCTTCGTCATATTCCTTTGGATGAAATGGATCTTTCTTTGCATCCAAACTTCGACCGATCATGGGAGTGCTAGCAGGATGCGCTTTGTCCATGTTAAATCGCCTGAGCATCTTTTAGACATACGCAGACTGGTGGATGAGTATTCCACAAACTCGGTGTTCTAGCTCAAGGCCTAGACATAATCGAGTTTTCCCAAGATCCTTCATCTCAAATTCGGATTTCAGATAGCTCGCGGTTTCTCTTATTTCATCAAGAGTACCTATTATGTTCATATCATCGACATATACAGCTACAATTGCAAATCCAAAACTTGTTTTCTTTATGAATATGCAAGGGCACAATTCATTGTTCTTATATCCTTTCCCAATCAAGTAGTCACTTAGATGGGTATACCACATCCGCCAGGATTGTTTCAATTCGTAAAGTGAGCATTTCAATTTAATTGCAAACGCACTCCGTGGTTAAGAGTCACTTGATATGGGTAATGTGAGGCCATCAGGCACTTTCATATATATCTCTGAATCTAGATCCTCATAGAGATATGCAATAACCACATCCAGGAGCTGCATTTCCAGTCATTTGAAAACTACCAAGCTAACTAAGTAGCGGAACGTTATAACGTCCATTACGGGAGAGTATGTCTCCTCATAGTCAAATCCAGAGCGTCGTGAGAAATCTTGCGCTACAAGGCAACAAGGCAAGCCTTGTACCTCAGGACTTCATTATTCTTATTACGCTTTCTGCCAAAAACCATTTATGTCCTACAGGCTTTACACTTGGTGGAGTTATGATGTCGCTTTTGGGAAGCGCATAATTTAACCCTGAAATATCGTTAGTAGTATAAGCAAATAGGGATCGTTCTATTCCGGGGATTGAGGGTACACCTGTCATTGTCAAACAATTAAACAATTAAAATTAAAACAAAGTATAATATTCACAAAGATATTCACAAGTATAAACATTATTTACGAAAAAAGGGGGATTTTGTTTTTGGTTTTTTCGAAAATAAAACTAAGTTAACAAAATAATTAATGCAAAAAAAAAAATACAAATGGAGTGAGAGAACAAAGATCAAAAACCGAAACATATGATTAAAATTGATTCAAACCCTAATATTGTTCATCTAAGTCATGAGAGAGGAGTTGATCATGTGAATCATTCGAAAGCAAATGAATTCCCATTTTTTTACTTTTCAATGCTAATTAACCTAAGCGAAAGCACCTAGATTAATCCTATTAAACATGCAATCAAACCCTAGAAAGCTAGTCAATCATGTCATGTTTAAACGCATTACACATAGAGAAAGGCTATCAACTCAAGTGTACAACTTATATGGAAAAGTCCACCTAATTGCAATCCTCTTTAATTAAATTCGGTCTTTGCACAAAACCTTTACTACTTTGATTCAAGTTTACACAAAACGAAAAGTCGATTTCATGTTCTTAAACCTAGCATCATTCATATCAAAACCCTACGTGTTTGCAACCACATAAGATTAAAATACAAAAGTTTATCTATAACGCAAATTTAATTAAACAAACTCACATAAGCAACTCTCGAATCACAATATATGAATCTGAAAATTCTCAATAATCATAAAGCAACATAAAATCAACATATAGAAATCACAACTTTATCTCAAAACATATAAACGGGCTTTAAACTTTGCCCTTAACATTATTTGTTAACTAGAATTCATAGTTCTACAATCTAAACAAAAAAACCAAAAGAAATTACAAGGAAAAAGATAGAATTACACCATGAAGGGAGTGGATGATGAAGAGCTTGAGACATTGATCTTGAATCTTTAAAGCAAGACTTCACTATCACGGCACAAGGTGGATGATGACGGCTAGGAGGCTTCATGGCTTCTTCTTCTCTTCTTCTCTTTGCTTAAAACAGAAACTTAAAACTAGAAATGGAGAGAAAAATGGAAAGGAAATGGAGAGACAAAGAAGATGAGATGGATCAAGGAAGATTTTTTTTTAGAGTGAGAGGAGAAGTGTATTTATAGCCCAAAAAATGATGAATGGAGGGTGGAGATGAACATAAATGAAGGGCTAGATATGTTAGACAAATTTGTAAAAAAAAATCTTCCCACTTGTTTATCACTTGTTCAACTTGAATTTATTTTCCTCCTCAAGATTTTCCACTTGCTTACTTGAATTGATTTTCCTCCTCAAGATTTTCCACTTGCTTGCAACTTGCTTATCTTTTTCTCAATTAGGAATGATTTTCCTCTCCAAGTTTGACAAAGGTTGTTAGCAGATTTGGAGATGAATTTCTGCCCTTTTATTTCTTCAATTATTTCTCCATCAAAACTTCATATTGGGCCTCCGATTTCTTCATATCAAATGTTCCTCTATGAGTGTAGATCATCTTGATCAATTTTCAGAGCTTCAATCCATGTGGTTGGGCCAGAAATTCTGCTGGACTCCTCACAGGTTTAGTTTTCCAGTTTTGCTTCTGCAGAAAATTGGACTGATTGTTTGAAGGCCTTCCACTTCTGTTTGGCCCTTGCACTATTCATAAGAAATGTTTCTTAGGATGTCTAGAATAAATCTGCAGAGTTTCAGCTCATTTCGAGTTCATTTGGTCAGGTGGCCGCTCCTTCTTCCTTGCTTGGCTCTGATTCTCCTAGCCGGAGTAAGAAAATATTCAAGGTTGACTTTTTAGTGCATTTTCATTCTTCTCCATCATTTCTAGGTAATTATGGACGTAACACTCATTTCTTCTTCATCTACTCCAATGTACCTAAAAATAGAAATTAAGTTAAAAATCGATTCGTTAAGGAATAACTAAGCAAAATGTGAGGAATTAACATTTAAAATATCACATTAAAATGCGCCTATCAAGTTAGCACTACCGGACTAAATACCTGTCTCTTTGCCAAAGAATCTAGTTCTACCTGGATTGCTTCTTTCCATTTAGGCCAATCTGCTCTTTGTTGACATTCTGCAACAGAGCGTGGTTCTATATCCTTGTGCTCTATGATTTCTTGAGTAACAGTGTCTGCAAATATATCATCAATGTGTATGGAAGATCTTTTCATTAACTCATACGCACTCTCATAATCCATTAAGATTTCTTTATTCTCTGGAATCATTTTAAACATCGGAGCGTCCTCCAGTATTGATTCATGGACATAACTATAATTAGAGACAATCTCATGAGTGGGATTCTCTACATTGATTATTAATTTATTAGTTTTTGCCTTACTCACCCTCTTCTTCCTTGGGTGAGTGTCAATCGAACCAAGTGGCCTCTCCCTCTTCCTTTGGGGAGCCACGGCCTCAAGCACACCTCCACTAAGTGTGGTTGCAGTGCCTCTATCTGCTGCACCATGCCCTTTGTTAGGGACTTCTAACTTTGCAGACACATTTGCAGCTGGTATATGTGATCTCGTTACTTTTGCGATATCAGTAAACACATTAGGCATTGAATCTGCTACGTTCTGAAGTTAGATTATTCTTTTCACTTCACTTTCACATTGTGAAGTGCGGGGATCAAAATGAGACAGAGTGGGGACAAACCACGACAATTCATGTCGTTCCCTTGGAAAATCCTTTTTCTTATCTCCCCCTAACGACGGGAAGACTGTCTCATCAAAGTGACAATCTGCAAATCTAGCAGTAAAGAGATCGCCTGTCAATGGTTCCAAATAGTGGATAATCGTTGGAGATTCGTATCCAACATAAATACTTAATTGTCTCTGAGGACCCATTTTGGTGCGCTGTGGGGGTGCAATAGGCACATATACTGCGCAACCAAATATGCGTAAGTGTGAAATGTGAAGCTCATATCCAGTTACCAACTGGTACGCACAAAATGGTTGGCTAGCAGTGGGTCTGAAACGAATAAGTAAAATTGCGTGGAATATTGCATAACCCCAGGCAGATATAGGCAGGTTGGTGTGCATAACCAGTTCCCTAGCCACCATCTGTAGCCTTTTGATGGTGACTTCTGCGACACCATTTTGTGTATGCACATGGGATACAGGATGCTCTACATAGATCTCAATAGACATGCAATAATCATCAAATGCGTTTGATGTAAACTCTCCAGCATTATCAAGCCTTATAGCTTTGATAGAGTGATCAGGGTGGTGAGCCCTTAAACATATAATATGTGCTAGGAGTTTTGCAAATGCAGCATTTCTTGTGGACAATAAAGCGACATGTGATCAGCGTATCGAAGCATCCACCAGAACCATAAAGTACTTGAATGGTCCGCATTCTGGATGGATAGGTCCACAAATATCTCCTTGTATCCTTTGTAAGAATGGAATGTTTTGTTTTGTGTCTTTAGCATAGAAAGGTCTCGATCTTATTTTTGCTAAAGAGCAGGCTTTGTAAAGCGAGTGACGTGCCTTTGAAATAGTCAATGAGGCATAATGAGAGGGAGGTATTGCTTCTAGTACTTCAAAAGGCAATGGTTGCATTTGAGCAGTACTAGAACCGACACTTTGTAGTGTGGCGGATTTTTGTCCCATTTTATTTTTCACTCTAAATAAGGGATGTCCATATGAGTTCTTTAAAATATGGATCATCATGTCACGACCGGGGTGCC
Source organism: Rosa lucieae (assembly GCA_024704745.1). NCBI lineage: Eukaryota > Viridiplantae > Streptophyta > Magnoliopsida > Rosales > Rosaceae > Rosa > Rosa lucieae. The sequence goes on along the minus strand of CM045493.1, from coordinate 17,574,645 downwards.
CTAGGCGGTCATGCCAAATCCTGTATGAGTCAGTGTCCCACATTTCATTGTTGGTGACAGCATAGGATTTAATGATCCGAATTGTAGTGAGGTACAGTCCACTAGATTGACTCATAAATTTCTCTAAAATGCATTTCCTTCCACATTCATTTGAGGTAATATAGAGCTATTCAGTTCCATTCTCACAGTGTGTTTCTACATGATAACCGTTGGCACGAATATCTTTCAAACTTAACAAGGTTCGATTAGCTCTGGGTGCATATAGAGCAGCTGTGACTTTAAATGTTGTGCCATTAGGCAGCAAAAATTTGGCAGTTCCTTGCCCTTTTATTACTTGTGATGATCCAATCATCGTAGTCACAGAGGAATTATAGGCTATTAATTCAATGAATAATTGCATATTCCTTAATATGGTGTGGGTAGTCCCACTATCAACTAAGCACTCAAGTTCTCCTCGATTCATTCCTACAAATAAAGGGAGGTATTGTTAATTAATTTAGAAAATATATCTCATATTCTTTAGAGTATTTCTATTTTAGTAGAATGAGAATCTTTCATTCTAATAATTTTTTTTTTTCTAGATGGATTGCTTTACATCTTTATAGTGTTATTTCGAACCATGTAAATATGTGTAGTAAATAAAAATCGAATAAATTCAATGCTTCATAATAAAATCTAAAATTTATTAATAAGCCAACGAGAATCGAATTAAGGTATTGTTCAGAAATCTAATTCATCAAACCATCATTGAAATAAACTTTAAAACCAAGTAATAGTCTAATTAAAAATGAGGCATTATGCCTTCACAATTGTTTTTGGAAAATAAAATAAATAAAGCAGATCAGTCAAAATCTGAAGCATCCATTGACTAAGCAAGTTGCTTGTTGCTATTAAACTCTACAATTGTGAGGTTGACATCTGGGTCATGGCCTTCTTCTTCCATATAGTGAGCCTCTTTTTCTTTAGACTCCTGTTGGGGTGGATTTGTACAGAGGCTGCTAGAATTGCTTGATTGGGTTTATCTCCTCTGTTTACCCCTTCTGAGTTCAGGAACTGGGTCCAAAGCTTCAAGAAAGCTTTGTAGCGTCTTTCCTTATTCCCCGCACCCAAGGTTTCAAATTTCGGTTTCGGTTTCGATTTCGGTACTTCAAATTTAAAGAAATTTCGGAGAAAGTTTCGATTTCGGTGGAAATTTCGGTTAAAAATAAAGAAATCACATTAATTGCATGTATAAAATGATATTTTTGAATGAAACTTTTACATAGACTAAACTAACCTATAATAAACCTATTTACAATGTAAACTCTCTAAAATTATACATAAATAGAATTGTGATATTTAATATGGACGAGACGACGAGTATTAACTAAAACTGTAGTAAGTTGCTAAACACTATCTATAATTCTATATGTAATTATAAATGTTCTGTATATTGATAATGTGAATGATTTACTTTTTTTTTTATGGCTGGAACCCAGTGGGAGGCTTGGCCATCACGCCTTTTTCACTAATAATTAGAAAAATTCAAAGTTTGTTGTGAGAAAACTGAACTCCAAGCCTAAGAAAAAGTTAAAAGACATCATTATGGTCATGGTGGTCAAAAAGCCACGCACTAAGAAAATACTAGTAAAAACTAAAAAGAACAGTAAAGCCTTCAACATACCTTCTTAATTAATAATTATATGGTGGATGATACACATGATAGAAAGAGAGTTTTTGTGTTATGAAGGAGGATTGAAAAAAAAAAAAACCAAAATTTCATATTTTGTCAGCGACAAGTCAAAAACTGTGAAATACGAATTTAGCAGAAATTTCAGAGAAATTTCGGACAAAATTTCAGTTTGAATATTTAAATATATTTTGTGTGTGTAGATATTTCAGAAATTTAGAATTTCGCGGAAATGTACGGAAAATTTTTTGTAAATTTCGGAAAACTCCTGACGGAAATGATATAGCATATGAATTTCGTTTCGGTACTTCAAATTTACGGAAATTTCGGTACTTCAAATTTACGGAAATTTCGACGGAAATTTCGGCAGTTTCGGAGAAACTTAAAACCTTGCCCGCACCAAGGTTAGCCTGCTGCGGTGACATGCTTCTAGTGATGATGAGGTAGAAATTACATATAGCTTTGATAGATGAATAAAATTACATGAAAAGGCTTGCAAGAAGGCATGTGGCGTGGGAGCTAGAAGCACATGAGTTGCAGAAGATGAGGGAATTGCTGCGGTGAGAGGTTTGCTACGGTATTGCCTACTGCAGTGAAGAAGGAATGATTTTTTTGGGGATGGCTTATGGGTATACAGATAAGCTAGAGCTTGAAAATGGTTTTGGATTGAAGGTTGGGAATGCTTGGCTTGTTGCTTGAGGCTTGCTTGAAAGGTGTGTTGTTTAGAGGATGTATTCTCTGTGGCTTGGAGCTTGTGGGTTGTATTCCCTGGAGGTTGTATGATGCCTTCGCAGCAACTAGAAGCCTTAATTTATAGGCTGGAGGAGGTGAGGCCAAGATACAGGCTCATGGGAGAAAGATATTGGACTTTGAAACAAAACTATAGTGTTAAGGTCAAGTCCGGAGAACAAGGCAATAACCAAATGACTAAGGGGTGGTGTCTATTGTACTAGTTTGCTTGAATCATGGGATTTGAGTAGCAGATTTAAAGGGAAGAGTTGTTATGTGGCTATATCTCATTGGGAGAGCTACACACTACTTTTGGAATAGCTTGTAGCAAGCTAGAACTGAGAATAAATAAAATAAGAAATTTGATTGAGACTTTGTAGTCGTAAAAGAAGATGAGTTATTGCGGGGTAAAGGCATAAACCGTCGGCTGGAAAAGCTATTGGTTTTATGGGTAGGGCATATGACTATGTTAAGGCAAATTGGTTATTCTCTCTTCTTTGCATGCCCAAGTAAGGATTTAGATTGTCGGGCCTGGATTTTGGTCTCAAGTCCAAAACCACCGACAATCGAAAATCAAGAATGGGCCTCATGTACTTCCGTTACCTTCCACACCACACCCAATCTTGTAAGCCCCAAGAGCATGATTGTGGCTTGGGTCCACATGCGTGGCATGATACTTAATAAGGCAGGATCAAGAGTGAATTGCAATCGAGAGTTCTTTCTAGCATAATGGGCTTTAAGCTATTAAAGCCCATAATTTGTAGTTTTGCGCATTTATATTTGTATTTAGGTCTCAAACAACTATTGGGCATGAATATTGATTTTTTGGGTATCAACAACTCCCTATACCTCTTGTAATTGGTTGTTACTCTGTTGCTTGCTTGGCAGTTCTTGTACCAATGCCCAATGACTCCACACCTATAGCATGGTTCATTGCCAACTCTTTCCTGTTTGACTGAAAGGTTCTTAGGTGCCATTTGCACCTTGTTTCCATGACCACTAGGGCCAGCACCACCATCTCTGCGCCATACATTGGGAGGGCCTCCACGGCCCGGACCACGACCCCCACGTCCCTTGCCATGTGGTCCATTGTTTCCACGTGGATATGGATCAGCACGTCCAACCCCCTTTGCATTGGGGTTCATTCTACTTTTCACTTTACCATAATTAGCCTCGGGAATTTTCTTTGTCTCAACAGGGCTAGCATTGTTGTTCAAAAGAACCTCATTATGCCTCTCAGTAGGTTGATCAGTTTATTGAATGTTGTGATTCTTTTGTTGTCTTACTCCAGCATGTACTGGTTTGCTAGTATAAATGCTTAAATAGGAAAAGTAGAAAGAGTCTTCTAGATCATATCATCTTCTGTGAGTTCATTTCCACATAAATTTAGACGTGCCTTTAGGCACAACATGTCCTTGTTGAAGTCATTGACCCTTTATAATCAAGCAAGAGGATTTCATTCTACTGAACGGTCAGTTCTGGGAGTAAGGTGTCATGAATGTTCCCAAAACATCCCTTAAGGGCATCCCACAGTTCTTTGGGTGTCTTCAACTGAAGGTACTCCCGGCGTTGGCTAGGATCAATATGTCGCCTCAGAAACATTAAGGCATTTGCTTTCACCTTATCAGACGGTCCATTGTCTATGGGGTCAGTGGGAGTTTTGATGGTGGCAGTGTAGTCTTTGGCCACAAAAGCAGTTTCTACATCGGAAACCCAACGGTGGTACTCAATTGCTTCTGAGCCCAAAATGTCAAATTCAGGTCGAGTTGGATCAGCCATCTACATAAAACAAGAGAGAAGATATAAATTACGCAGTCATAAAGACATCCACGTGAATTATTTTCCAAAAAAAAAAAATATATGAATTGGATTTCAAGACCAAGATTCATAATGGTCACATTTTTCGATGCTATATGAAAATACTTTATCACGGTAAGTGTGTATGTATAATGCGCATGAATTTTCATTATCATGACAAAACGGAATTTATATATTGCATTCTAAAAATAACCATAGCACATTTAATAATAAATATAACATAGCATATATAAAAATAAATTACATGGCATGCTCAAATTTCATAAATATACAACATAATATATGTTACACATAATAATAGCAATAATATATCATGTGTAAATAAACGTAAATAAAATTCGCAGAACATGCTTGAAAGTTTACAAAAATATAAATAGTCAAATATATAATCATGCTTAAAGATAAGGGAAAAACTCACAAACAGTACCTGAACTATGAGCCACTAATAACTTTCGTACCTCAACTTAAAAAAATATCATCTTGGTACTTGGACTTTTCACCCCAACCCAAGATTCATACCTGGGAATAGTAAAACTGTTAACGGGGTTAACTTTGTAAGGGTAGATCTGTCCTTTCACTGTTCATCTTCTTCAAAGCTCTTTCCATCACCTCTTCTCTCTGTGTCTCATTAAACAAAGTACGTCTCTCTATCTCAGTCTCTCTCAACTCCCCCATTACACTCCTTGATCTCTCCTTGATTGGATTCATGGGAAGCCTCACCGCAACCTCCACCACAGACCAACATGATAGTGGGTCTCAATTCCTACCCCTCCCTCATGCCCAACCCCAACATAAACCCCAACAACAACAACAACAACACCACCACCGCCACTAACAACAGCAACTCGACTACGATGTTAGGCAGCGGACCGAATTAGTGTTTGTTCCAATTCAACAAGGTGGCCCAATAGCAGCAGCCCGCTTCGAAGCGGCAGACGCTGGATTCCATGAGCCCAAGCCTGTTTTACTGATCATTGAGGACTTGCGGCGGCAGCAGAGGGTTCAGCATTGACTATTCAATGGTCTCCGAGTGGAAGAAGAAGCGAGAGAGGCCCAGAAAGTACTCCCCTGATGGCAATATTGCCTTGGGATTGATTGGAAAAATCAGACCAAGTCACCAAACTTTCTGGAACGACACCTTCAGCTCCCTCGACGTGCGAGAGTTCCTCGGAGACTCTGCCAGCGGAATATGACTATATGAGAGAGGTAATATACACAAACAACAACTCTCTCTCTCTGTCTCTCTTCTCTCTCTCTGTGTATAGCTTAGCTATTATGTAAGTGAAAAATCTGGGATTGCAGATAGATGATAGGAGCATTTTAATGTGACGTTTTAATAATTATTTCCTCATATTTTACTTAGTTATTTCCTTTATTTAATCATTTTTAATTTAATTTTCATTTTCTAGGTACATTGGAATAAATGGAGCAGAAATGAGCTGAAAGGAAGAAATAGAGTTTTCCTTGTCCGACTAGGAATCCCAGTCAACGCAGGAATCCTGATGAGGCTAGGAAACCTGAAGGCATTAGGAGACCACATGATGACATGGGAGATATTTTGGGAGATTAAATCTGATTTTTGCATGTAAAATCAAAGAGATTATGTTGAGAATATCAAGGGAGAATTTCAAGGAAGAAAAGGTTCAAAACAAGTCCAGATTCGTTCCTTAATTCCCTCAAGATATGTTGGCTGAAATTAGAGAATAAAATCTGCAATTTTAATGTGAAAATCAAGGGGAGGACATTAAGGATAAAGTCATGGAGAGATTTAAGGGAAGAAAGGTCCAAAATGCATCCAGATACATTTTCTAGGTTCATGCCTACATATTTGGCAGAAAATGGTGAATAAAATCAGATTAAATCATGGGAAAATCAGCAACAATATATTAGGGATTGATTTTGGAGTTTTTTGATTGGTTGGATGACACACAGAGCTGACGTGGCGCTACGTGATTGGTCGAAGCTGTGTGGCAAAGCTTGGCCATTCCCCTATATAAACCCCACTATGCTAGACGTTTAAACACACCTCACACCACAACACACCTCTCTCCATCAGAAAATAAACATTAGAAAAATTCTCTCCATCCTCTAAAGCAAGCCACGGGATTCAAGCAAGGCCGAAGCAAGAGAAGAAGGAGCCGTGACCTTTTCCTCCACCATCCACCATTGAAGACTTACTTTCAAGCTTCAAGGATCACAACGAAAATCATCCATCCTCATCTTCCATCCACGGTGTAATTCGACCTCTACTTTGTAAGCCTTGTTTTGAATTTCGTTGGTTTTGTTTTAGTTGACATTCATGATTGAACAAAATTATTATTTCTGGAATTTTTATGATTAAATGAGAATTTTCAGATTCTATTATTGTAATTCCAGAGTTGCTTATGTGAGTTTGTTTAATTAAATTTACTTTATAGATATCTTTTGTATTTTAATCTTATGTGGTTCGAAACACTTAGGGTTTTGATATGAATGGTGCTAGATTTAAGAACATGAAATCAACTTTTTGTTTTGTGTAACTTGAATCGAAGTAGTAAAGGTTTTGGACAAAAATCGAATTTAATTAAAGAGGATTGCAATTAGGTGGACTTTTTCATACTAAGTTGCACACTTGAGTTGATAGCCTTTCCATGTGTTTCATGCGTTAAACATGTCATGATTGACTAGCTTTGTAGGGCTTGATTACATGTTTGATAGGATTAATCCTTTGTGCTTTCACTTAGGTTAATTAGCATTGAAAAGTAAAAAAATGGGAAATTATTTGCTTTCGAATATTTCACATGATCAACTCCTTTCTCATGACTTAGATGAACAATATTAGGGTTTAATCGAATTTGATCATAGTTTCGGTTTTGATCTTTGTTCTCTCATTCCACCCGTGTATACATGTTTTTACATTTTCTTTATTTTATTTATTTTAGTTTTTAATTTAATAATCCTAAAACCCCCTTTTGTGTTCATTTGTATATATTCTTTGTTTTATTTTTGTAAATAATACTTTTTACTTTTATTAATTTATTTTTGCAATTACAGGTGTACCCTCAATCCCTGGAATAGAACGATCCCTATTTACTATATACTAACGATGACATTTCAGGGTTAAATTATGCGTTTGCTTTAAGCGCATCAAGAGATAGGAGAGAGGTTTGGAGAAGATGAACAATGAAAGGACAACTCTACTCTTGAAAAGTTAACCCTGTTAATAGTTTTACTGTTCCCAGGTATGAATCTTGGGTCGTGGTGAAAAGTCTAGGTACCAAAATGATATTTTTTTAAGTTGAGGTATGAAAGTTATTAGTGGCTCGTAGTTCAGGTACTGTTTGTGAGTTTTTCCCTAAAGATAAACATATAAAACATAAAATTTTGCAAACAGTACACCAAGTAAAGTCCACTAATAATTTCTATGCATAATGTTTCAAACCGATCATTTTGGTACGAGGACTTTCGAGCCTGACCCACTTTGTAGGCATGCCGTCACTGACGCCGTTTAGTCTTATGTCATTACTCATTTGTCATAGGGTAATTTAGTACTTGTACCTCTTTCTGAATTTGACACTCTCCCTCTCTTCCTCCATGGCTGCGACCAGAAATTTTCCCAGTCCTTTCCTTTACCTACTCTCTTGTTATCTTTCCTCCAAGCTCTTTTGTAACCAAACCCAATCCCAATATCATAGGAATTACTCCATAATTGTAAGTGAGCTCCATTATAAAGTTCATTTCTTCCTGCCCGGATCCAAGGAAAGCATTCGAGTACTTCTTTTCTGGAATATCCCTTTGCCGCAACCCGCAACAGCTTCATCCATCCCAAGAGCCTCAGTGTAAAACTTGATGGTGCGCTCGAGATCGCAAACGCGGTACACGGCTTGGAGGAGGCGTCGCTTGTCCTTCTTGGGCAATTCCAGAAGCTCCAAAGCGACGAATATCCTCATCAATTTCTTCTTCTATAGTCCGATTCATCAGAGTGAATGGGAGCCGTTGGATCCGCCCATGATTCTTCCTCCCCTTACCTTCACCTTCATCATCGTCGTTCGCCGCCGCCCACCTCCGCATCACCAGCGGTCGTAATTGAAACCTTGAATTCTCCAACAACAATATCAAATCAAATTTCGAATTTCTTGATCAAATTGGGTTTCTACAATTGAAGGTGAGGGACTGGGTTCAATGCTTAGATCACACAAGTAAGGCGATAGAACTTACTTTGAATTTCTTGGATAGCTGGCCATGCCTGAAACCAAAGCTTTGCCATTGATACAGAACACGATGAACAAGAGGGAAAGAAGATTCACAGGGTTTTGTTACTAGTATATTTCTTTTATTTTTTAACAGAGTTAAGCCTCATCTGCTTCACTCTCGTACTCCATATCTTCCTCACTCACCATAGCCATCAATTCAACTGTCACAGTAACGAAAACCCTAAATTAGAGTTGGAGATCTTGAACAGATGAACCCAATAGAGAGAAGATGTGGGAGGTGAGGATGAGAGATTAAAGATTAAAAAGTTGGTTTCAGCGGAGAAGCTTGAGAATTGAAGGGTGTTGATTGATGGTAATGGTTGGAATTGCGGAATTGCATAATTGAAGAGGTGATCGAGATTTGGGAGGGGGGAAGACAGATGGGTGCCCATAATGAGAGAGAGAGAGAACCGTGGGTGCTCAGAGTAAAAACTCGAAGAGACCAAATTACCCCTTAAATTAGGCTAAACTAACGGCGTCATTGATGTCGTGTCTAGATAGTGGGTCGGGTTTCAGGTTTCATGTACCAAAATGCTTGATTTGGAACTTTATGTACTGTTTCATTACTTGGTGTACTGTTTATAAAATTTTCCCTAAAAGGGATCAAAATTATCTAACTACAAATGCTCAAAAGTTCTAATTATAAATAATTAAATATAAATAAAATTCACATGCTTTAAAAAGCATAAAATAAAATAAATAAAAGATACTTGGTTTTGAGAAAAACAAAACAATCCTAGCGCACGCGTGTGTTAATGTAGGCGTGCGTAGTGATGGTTTTTTTTTCTTTTCTTTCTGGGTGGCGGGGGGGGGGGGGGGGGGGGGGCTGTTTCTTTTTTTTCTTTCTGGGTCGTAGGACCCCTTTTTTCTTTTTGAACGGGCCCTTTACTTTGGGTCGGGTCCTTTTTTTTTTTTTCCTTCTCTCTTCTCCTTCTGGTTTTCTGTTGTTTCTGGGCAGCATCGATCTGGTCTTTTGGTGTGCAACAGGCGCAGGGTAGCAGAGTCGGGGTTGGGCAGGGGCGCCGGGTTGCTGCTGCAGGCTGGTTTGGCTGCTGTTGGGTGTGAGGAGGGCGCTGGGATCTGTGGCCGGTGATAGGCAGTGACTAGGCTGCAGGCTGGACAACAAGTGCTGTAGTAAGGCCGGTCTGGGCTGTAGGGAGGTGGAGGCGGGGTGAGGTGAGGCCCATTTGGGCTGGATGGCACGGTGGAGGAAGGCAAAATGGAGAGGGAGACGAGGCCGGTCAGGAAGGAAAAATGGTGCTGGGACCAGTGTTGCTGCGTCAGGGCTGGGACCGGGCTGCAGGTGAGAGACTGGAGAAGATGGCTCTGGTGCTGGATGAAAAACTGACGAAGGCCGGTCTGTGCGGTCGGAAGATTTTTTTTTTTTTTGGTGGAGGCAGAAGAGAAGGAAAAGTTTTTTTTCATCTAGGGTTTTTAGTTTTTTTTTTTTTCCCGACGAATGAAGAAAGAAACTAGAAAATTAGGGTTTTTTTTATTGGCTATTGGCTCTGAGCGTGCTGATAACATGTAAAAGTAAAATGAGAATTGTAATTGGTCTACTCATTTCATTTCATAGTCCTTTTATATAGGGAGAGAATTACAACGGAAATATCAATTATAATGATGACATTAAATGCTGATTGATCCGTAATCCTTACTGAATGATGGTAATCACTAATTCATTTATTCTCTCTTCGTCAGTCACTTTAACAAAGGCATGTGCTTTTCCTTTAACCAGTGTTCTAAAAATCGGCTGCCCAGGTCACCTAGGCGCTGGGCGGTGGCTCTCCGATTCGATTAGTGCCAAATCGGCAGGGTTAGGCATGTTGGAGTTAGGCGACGGCCTGGGCGGTGGCTCTCCAATCGATTAATGCCAAATCGACAGGGTTGGGCGGGCTGGAGTTAGGCGGCTGCCTGGGTAGCCGACTAGGGGCCTGATCAGGCAGGCGGCCAATCTAAGTGGGTTTCCGCATTTATACAGAAATTTTTTTTTCCCGACCTGCCTAATCGTGATGCGAGATGCGATTTGCCTTTCTCTCAATCGACTACCGGGCGCCTCTCTCTCTCCCCACCGCAAGTCTCTTAATTTGATTCTAAGGTTCTAACTCCTCTCCAATATTGCTTCGTCCTCTCTCTCAATCATCACCCTCCATCTTTGTCTCTTTGATTTGATTTATTGACTGTGTTTTCTGAAATTATTCAGCTCTCAATCAGATTGACAGATTTAGTTCTTTCGTTTTTGATCTGATTTATTGACTGGGTTTTCTGAAATTTGTTTTTTCTGGGTATATGAAATCCATGTTTGGGTTTATTGATTGGATGGTTGCTGCAAATCTACAATTGCAAATGAAACTGGGTTTTATGTTTTCTATGATGTATTGGTTTGAGTTCAGATAGTGCAAAATCAACCTCCTGAGGTATTCAGAAAGCTCAATTTTAGTGGGTACAAAATGATGGAAATTGAAAACATTGGATGGTCTGATGCTGATACCGCTACCACATATTCTTAGCTGACTATGCAAAAGTGATGGGTTTTATTGCATTATTGGTTCTGATTTTTGTGTTTTCAATTGGCGACTTATGAATTTGTCAAATATGAGTGATGGGAATGGCGTTGATGCTGCTATGTACTTATGCAGCTTTTCATGATTGTGCAAATATTGTATATCTATTGGATCATAATAATCACTTGCTAGAAGTAAATGGGAGTGATGGTTGTTTAATGTTTAATCAAACAATTGCTAATTGTTCGTTTCATTTTTTGGAACATTGGATTATACCTGCGAGTTTGGGAAGAAAAAAAAAGAGCAGCTGCAGCTTTGTTTTATGTCAAGACACTATTAGTCGTATACTTGTGTAAAAAATAACAAAGAATGCTCTTTTAATAGACTAGCAGTATGTCTTCTATAATTGTCATGAACTACATGATAATTCATAGTTGTTGACTTGTTTCCATAGCAGTATAAATCATGAATATTCAATATTCTATTATATTACTCTTTATATATTCTTATATATAAATAAATGCTATTAAAAATTAAAAAAATATGAAACCACCTAAACGCTTAGGCGCTAATCTCCTGACCACCGTTCGACTAGCGCCTAGCAATTTTTCGAACCTTACCTTTAACAAACCCAGGTTACAATTTCCCCAAACGTCTTCGATCCCAAGAAACAAAAAAAATCAGATGCAATCTTTTAAATCTTAAATGGCCCTAATCTGAAAGATCTTTTAAGATCTTCCATTCAACACTTGAAGAAATCGGAGCCCTGTAGAACACCTCATAGGCTCATAATGCAAGCGAGTATGATTGTATATGAATCTCTGATCCACCGAGTCGCTAAAGAGAGCTCCACGTGTATAACACATTAGGCAATATCTATGAGCTGTGGCAGTGAGTTGCAGTTGCCCCACATGCATGGAAGTGCTGGGGTTTCCCAAAATAGTCATCGTCACTCGCCCCCATGGCCTAGGCTGTCGGCTGATTTATAAAGGGGCGTGCACGGTTCAATAGGAATTGTTGGCGGGTTCTCAGGAAGAGAGTATCAGTAGCCATCATCGGTCACTCTATTATTAAAATTTTGTGCCCTTCTGGAGGTCTGGTCTGGTTGGCGACACGTCAAAGTGTCTAGTGTGCGTCGTTTAACTCCTACCAATAATTGTGTAATCAACGGTGTAATGACTGCACCGTGGGGTAACTGGGTTCATCACATCAGATTAGTCAGTACGTATGTTTGAGTTCAACCTCACAATGACTACGAATCTACGATCATGATGTACTAGTCTGGCAAAACAGAAGAATCGTCCTGCTAGGTTGGTGTTTGGTTTGCCGAAATCAGGCAACCATCCTTTTAGGTCTAGTTGGGAGCTCGGCCGTCCTCGACTCCCTCACCCTATTCATTGTGAACAAACAAATTTTTCTCGTCTTGTTCTCTCTTTTCTCATAGGCACACATTGACAATGGTCGCCGATCTTGGTGTGATCGATGGTATAGATCTAGTTGATAATGGGACAAACCGCAATAGATTCAGCCAATCACGGCACAGTATGACACAAATGGACGATTGTGTTGTTTTGAGAGCATACATCATTAGACTGAATGATTGAAATAATTATTGTAAGAGTTCAAATACTTTTAGATATAATATTTTCATATAAACCGTACGTCACAACTAACATTTTGTTAGAGAAAAATTTCTTACTATTAAATCAAATACTAGTTAAGACTCACATTTTACTTAATTGATGACCATAAAGAGAACAAATTTATATGTCAATAAACTTACAAATCGGACGCTGATTCAGATTACGGATTCAATAAACTGTTCATCGTGTGGTGTTAAAAATAAAAAATTTGTCAACTGTGTGGTGTCAACTTCAACTCCGGCAATTAACACCATAAGGTCCATCCCTTGTCAACATGTCAAGTGGATGGCTGCTCTAGAGGTTTCCGTAGTCCGTGTGTAAATACGTCAAATACCAAACAAATAAGTATCCGGCACCCTACTCAAAGCTTGCCTGCACCAACCACCACCCAATAAATCCTCTCCTCCCCCACTGATATTATCACCAGCTCAGGCATTCTTATATGCGGTGCCAGTTAGTCCCCGTCGACCCAAAACCCTGCAAAAACCAACAAACCATATCACCCATCATATCAAAGAGAACATGGGAATAGTGGCGGAAGCTCACAACGTTCGTGTTCTCGGGTCGGGTCAGCAGGTCATAGTCCTCGCCCACGGGTTCGGAACCGACCAGTCCGTCTGGAAGCACCTTGTCCCCCACCTGGTCGACGACTACCGGCTCGTCATGTACGACAACATGGGCGCCGGAACCACCAACCCCGACTACTTTGATTTCGAGCGCTACTCCACGCTCGAGGGCTACGCGTTCGACTTACTCGCCATCCTCGAAGAGTTTCAGGTCGAGAGTTGCATCTTTGTGGGTCACTCTGTTTCCGCCATGATTGGCACCATCGCCGCCGTCATGAGGCCGGAGCTTTTCTTTAAGCTCGTTATGATCGCCGCCTCTCCAAGGTAGTTGCTGGATCTATATAGTTTGTTAATTATGGTTGTTGTTAGTTAAGTCAATTAGTATATATAATTTGGAAAAAAGTGGTACAAAGGCAGTTTGTTAATCTTTGAAAAATTGGGTTTGGACTTTGGATTAGTATATTGGGTACTCTCAAATCTCAATCATTTTTATTCTAGATTATTAGGTCTTTGCTGGATTTTTCTAGTGCTGAATAGTACTTGGTAACCCAATTAGACAGTTGATTGATGGGAACGTTTAATTATTCAATGCTAATTACTCAAGGTTAATTAGCTCAAACACTTGAATATGATCCTGTTTAATCGGGATGCTAATTCAAACATAAGCTTGCATAATTAGTTGTTTTTGTTGGTAACCGGAAAACAATTTCCAAGAGTTCTGGGTTTTAAGTTTTAGTTCATTTCTTGAGACTAAATACAATTATTTTTTCACTTTGAATATTTATGGTGTTCTAGAATATCTGTCATCTAATTCAGAATTTTCAAACTCCAAATTAAGCACCATAAATTTTTTGTTAATTCTGAAACATAGGAAAACTTTCGTTTTTGGCAATGTAATAGTAGTTCGCGATTTTATATTTGGGTTTACCCATGATCTTGCTCCATCTACCTCAATCATTTTCATATTATTTAACTATCTAAGCATTAGTGTAAGTGCTTGAAATCACTTAGAATCCTAATTTAATTACTTCATTAATTATGGCTCCCTTTTAGGTATCTGAACGACGCGGACTACTACGGAGGCTTCGAGGAAGAAGACCTACAACAACTCTTCGAAGCCATCCGCTCAAACTACAAGGCCTGGTGCGCCGGCTTTGCCCCGCTCGCCGTGGGTGGCGACATGGACTCGGTCGCCGTCCAAGAGTTTAGCCGGACCCTATTCAACATGCGACCCGACATAGCCCTCAGTGTGGCCCAGACCATTTTCCAAAGCGACACGAGACATATCATTGGCATGGTCACGGTGCCTTGCCACATACTCCAGAGTGTTAAGGACTTGGCGGTGCCGGTGGTGGTGTCGGAGTACCTGCACCAGAATTTGGGGGGTGTGTCGATCGTGGAGGTGATGTCATCGGACGGGCATCTCCCTCAGCTGAGCTCGCCGGATATTGTGATTCCCGTGCTGCTCCGGCACATTACACATGATATTGCGACGCGATGAAGTTTAAGTTGATTGTTTGGTGTTCTTGTGTGTAATTCCTAGAGTGGTAATTAGGCGCTTGATAATTGATTTTCGTTTTGCATGTGGTAATGGTTCAGGTCCCTTCGTTGGATCGATGTCGTGTTCAAAGTGAATTGACTCACATGTATGAATGTATGGAAGTTGTTGTGCCACGTCTGACTGTTTACTTTCAAGCGATTTTCTATGCAATTGAAGTAAAAAAGTATTCACTTACAAACAAAATTATATTATTTTTAATTAATGTGAGAAAAAGTCTCGATAATCATTTGGTTTAAACGTCGACATCAATTTTTTTTTTTGTAGGTGGGAAGATTTGAATTTGGCTCATGAACGGGTGGTAATAATGTATTTTCAGTTGTGATATTATAAAAATGATAATCAAGGTGTATTGGATTTGGATGCTTTGGTATCTTAAGTTTACCATTTATCAAAATAGTATCTGCGTCTTGGATTAGTCCGGACAATGAAGAGAGTGAGAATTGTATTAGAAATTAGTCAAGTGGAGGTTTCATTTTCCCTTCAATATTGTAACAAAAAAGATTTCAATTATGTGATGTGTTGATGGTGAATTCGATCTTGATCTTCAGTTTGTATTTCTAAAGATAAACTAGTGATGGATGAATTTGGCTTTAAGATTGTGTTGTTTCATTCATGTAGCCATTCTTACCTTTTTCTTAGGGGGGTGAAATTTGCACACCCCCTTTTACAAACTACACACCCTTTACATTTTTTTAATATATCTAATCCATTCACAATATTTTTCTTTCAAAACTACCCTCTCTCTCTCTCCCCCCCTCCATCCGCAGAACCCATTCTCTCTCTCGCTCTCTCTCTCTCCCACACCACCATTTGTGCAATCAAATAAGCAAATCATCAAAACTCAATGAAACAAAACCCACAAATTCCATATTCTAACAATTCAATTAAGCTTCCAACAAAACGAGAGTACAAAAATTCACAAGATTTTCCAAACCCATTTCAATAATTCAATGAAAATGAAACATGAGAACCCAAGATGATGCTCTCATGGAGGAGCATGTTGGTGGTATCGAGCTCTTTGAATCTGGGGACGCGTGGAACTGAAGTAGTAGTAGTAGTGGCGAAATGAAATCCCAATTGCTGGACAAGGTGGGTCTTGTGAGTCTTGTAGGCGACGAGGCTCTAACCAGACCGACGCGCCTCCTCCTTCTAGAAGCGCTAGTGCTATTAAGACCATTGCTCTTGACAATGGCCGGTTGGGTGTTGAAGCAGAGAGGCCTTGAAGCTGAGGCTCCATATGTCATCATCCTCCCTTTTTTCTTTTATCTGGGTTGGTCTCTCAAATTGGGAAGGAAGGAGAATAGGGTGGTTGCAGTCATTTGCTTCTTTGATTGCACAAATGGGGTTCTGTGGATGGAGAGAGAGAGAGGAGAGAATGGGTTCTGCGGATGGAGAGGGGAGAGAGAGAGAGAGAGAAGGGTAGTTTTGAAAGAAAAATATTGTGAATGCATTAGATACATTAAAAAAATGGAAAGGGTGTGTAGATTGTAAAAGGGGGTGTGCAAATTTCACCCCCCTTTTCTTATGATGATTCTTACTGAGTTTTGACATGTTCAACACTTAATTTACTAAAAAAAAAAAAACTAACAGCAGCTCTGCTAGGGTTAGAGTTGAAAACTATGGTTTTCAATCTTGCATCTTCATCCATGGTTTTGGATGATTTCTCCGCTGTCACGCCCCGATTTTTAAAACAATTAAAAATCAAGATAATCTCACATTATACCAGACGAGAATGGTTCAGTCATCAATACAAAATACCTAAAAAAACTTTTTCCTTTTAAGATGCTATGAAAGGAATAAGATGGTGTGGCAGGATGAGAGTTTTCGGCCCATGCATAAGTGGTGTGAGAGAAATGTTGAGGAGTTTCAAAAATATCATCCAAAAGCTACAAGGAAAGAAAAAAGGCCGTTGACCAAATGGAAATGCCTTCCACGGGGTAGGTTGAAAATAAATGTAGATGGAGCTTTCAAAGTTGAACGTGGTGTTGGAGGTATTGGGGTGGTGGTCAAAGATGATTTGGGCACTGGTATTGCCACTATTGCTAGGTCATTTCTGCATGCACACTCGGCTATTAATATGGAGGCTGAGGCATTTAGAGCTGGTCTTCTACAGGTCTACTTGGTATTCACCAAGGCTGGACGGAAATAATTATTGAGGGCGACTCTACCATGCTGATTGCTGCACTCAAGAGTGAGGAGGAAAATTTCTCGGAGGTAAGTAGGGTTTTTAAAAATTGAAAGGATTATATGACTGCTTTTCAATAGGTAGAAATTCAACATATTTTCCGTGAAGCAAATGGTGTTGCGCATAGGCTTGCACACCTTGCTAGTTCTGAATGGCTTGATGATGTTTGGTTAGATGAGACTCCTGCTATTATTTAGGATGTGCTCTATGAGGATTATTGTAATTGTTCTATTGTAGCACGGAGTTCAGGTTTTATGCCCCCCCTGGTTGCAAAATTCTACTATTAATATAAAAAATGGAACCGGGCGTGAGGTTGAGCCCCCCAACAAGGTTGGGTCCCAAACCCATTTCAAAAACAAAACAAAAAAATTAAGTACGTACTGATGCCCTAAACACACAATGTTAATACAAATCCGCTCTGTAGAGTCATATATTACATTATATAAGTTTACGAATTAGGTTGCAGAACAAAATAATTAGTAAATGCTCCTCAGAGCTTACTACACAGCAAAAGTTTCAACAACAGTAAAACCACAAAATTAGCTTCCTACACGTACTGCGACAACTAGATCTCAGCCTTACCAGCGATTACTCTGACTTGCAAGATAAATTCTTACATCATGGAATAGTGCATCAGGTTGCAACAACAAACCCGGTAAGGTTTTGCAAGCTTGTATGAGTAAAATCAACTACAACAATTGAAACAACTCATACTAATCACAAGAAAACTCCACCCATTCCAATTAAGGAAACAACTCACACAAATAATGAGAAAAATACACATTCAAATCAACACAAAAATCACGAGAAAACCACCTATTCAAATCAAGGAAGCAACTCACACAAATAACTCACACTTAATTTCTTTTGAAACTCCCCATCCTTTACTCATAAGGAAACACGTGTTACATCTTGACAAAATCATATTAATTGAGACTCCGACAATTAAATATGAAAACTATTGTCCTTCATGGACAATAAAAGAAAGAATATACTCAAGACTTTCTTTTAAAAACCTGTACTCATGAGTCCCAAGTAACCTCACTGTTATCCCCATAAGATACAATAAAACCAGGCAGACAGACTAGAGCTCTAACTGATCTTAACCAATCACCCAGCCAAGGCTTGGTTCCTGATAACATGCCTTGGTCATCATCTGTGACCCTTGATCTTCAGACTCTCAATCTTCAGATCCCCGGTATAACTACCAAAACATTAAGCGAGTTGCATTGGATCCAAAATGTTACACAAATTCCGATCACAAACAGTGACCCTCGATCTTGATCACCATTCGTGACAAGGTCAAAACATTAAGCGAGTCGCATTGAGCCCAAAATGTTACACAAATCCCGATCACCAATTGTGACCCTCGATCTTGATCACCATCCGTGACAAGATCAAAACATTAAGTGAGTCGCATTGGACTAAAAATGTTACCCAAATCAGAAATAAAAGATTCCCTGATCCTCAACCCTCAAGTCTTTGGGTCCAGAAATGTCACACCCCAAAACAATAATATGAACTCATTCATAAATACTGCTTGTATCACAATAAATCCACCCATACAAGTATATTTCACATAAATATATTTATACGTAGTCATTTACTCAGGAATACTACTAATACCAACTATAGTTTGCAATTAAATAAATAACTCCCAAAATGATAAGGTAACTCTGTTCGTAAATGAACATTGTGAGATTGCTCACCTCTAAATCCCGCTGCGACGCTGCATCTTCTTACAGGACCGAGCTAAACAATCACAACAAACCGTCCACGATAACTTTGTCATGTACCTAATCACATCAAGTTCACATCTTAATACCATTTGAGGTATGAAAACATCTAAGTTCGAAACACATGAACCATAGCCCGAATTTTACGTCAATCAAGACGAAGCATCATCCGAGACTATTCAAAGTCTTCAAAATACTCCTAGGATCAATATGTCAAAACGACAAGTCGATCTAACGGTCAGATTCCTACGGATCGAAAACCGAGATAATCAAGATCACTGAAAAACCTTAACATATCCAATGATCTCCAAAAGTTACAAACCATATATCAAAACACTCATATTGACGAGTAGATGATACTGGTGAAAGAAACTTCCCCAAACATGGCCTGACGCGCTGCCAAGGTGACCAACGGGCGTTGAACGTGGGCTCCACGCACTGCCGACAACCCCCGAATTGGATCATGAAACCTATGCCAAAATGATCACAACAATAAGCCAAACTTCTTCAACTATCACAAAGTCCAATTTAAACTATAGAAGTTAGAATTTACCTCGAAAGTTAAGGGACCAATCGAAACCCTAGAAATTCAACTCATCGATTCGACCTCCATACTTTAAATTGCTTCATGCCGCTTGGAAAAATTGATGTACGTCTCACAAGCTTCAAAACCACTTAAGAATTGGTGCCAGAGGTGGCTGGAATCATGAGTTCCGACGGTGGGCTTGAAACCATGCCGCTACCCACTTCCCCACCTTGCTGTGCCTTTTACGGCCAAAACCAAGTAACAAAACTACCATAGACTTGAAGAGAGAGAAGAGACGAATCGATTGGGACCCGTGAAGCGGTCAAAGGTGGCCGGACGGCGGTGATACGACCCGAAAATGAAATTCAGCCAGTTTTGGCTGTTGGGAGAGAGAGAGAGAGACCTCGGGTTTCCAAAAATGGAAACCTAGGGTTTTCTGAAATATTTTCCAATTTTTTCTATTTATACAAAATTTCCAAAATTGGAAACTTCTTCCACTGACCATAACTTCTTCACACAAACTCCGATTTTTGCGCTCAGTATGTCTACGAACATGTATCGACGCGCTCTACGACTTTCGTGAAGGAAATTTTTAGAGAAACCCAACGAATAAAAAGTCAATCTTCGCGCCCTCCAAAATGACGCTTTTCGAATAATTATTCATCCGAAAATAATTCCATACAACCCACGAACCATATAATAATCCTAACAACCAACTTAATAATTTTCAGAAAGTTATCAGAAATTAATAACGAAATTCTAGGGTATTACACCCGTCTGGGGGTTTGATCTGGTTTGGCCCTATCAGGCAGTTGATCAAGAAGGGTGATCTGGTGTGATCGCATTACAAGTGCAAGGCTGGGCAATGGTGATGTTCTCGCCACTGTTTCATTTCAGGTTTTGGAGGATGGGATAATTCCCATCTGGTGCAAAAGACGAGGATCATGGCTGGTTGAGAAAGGTTTTCTTCTCCGAGCTAGACCTAGGACCAGTTCTGGATAGAAGGTATAGTGGTCTCAATGGTGCTACAGGTGGGTGGCCTCATTGGCGTTGCAGGCGGTGGCCGTAGCCTTGTGGTGGGCAGCGAATCGTCCGTTGGTTGCGGCAGCTACACTGTGGCTGGGGTGCCCAAACCTTTGGGTGACCTTAGTCAATGGTCTAGGCCTCTAGTTGGGCTTGGTCTGTAGAATTTTTTTTTTTTTATCATGTCAGGATGAATTAATGGAACATATATGACCTCTCTGCTTGCTTAGAAGAGATGTCGCAAACTAACTCCCATTTCCTATGCCTCTTGATACTCATGGATTTTGTAATGAGCTTTATGAGTTATGATTGTGCTTTACAGTTTGAAAGGATGGGTTTGCTTAGGTTATAACTATTTTGTCGGCCCCACATGGGTGGTTTGTAATGTGTAATCCCGTTGAATTATAAAATGATTGTCAGTTTCTTCTGCTTGTTAAAAAAAAAAAAAAAAAACAAACAAACTATGATGATTCTTCAACATAATTTGTTTAATTTTTTTAGTTAGCTATCTAGTCATATTACATGAAACACTATACAAGATATGATCTAATCTAATGTAATCACTTTTAGTTATCCCAATTAATCATGCTCACCAAATGAGGCCATAAGGCTTGTAGAATTAGCAGCTAATTTAAGAATTCTAACTACAGGTAAAATTTAGGACAATTCAAATATCTTTGAAAAGCAAGTTGTAGAACGTTTTCCAGAATACGCTCTTATATATGTTGCAAAACTAATTAGAGACAATTAAGACCTAACTAGTTGAAGCTGATAAGTGGTAACTCTAATACTTCTTTAGAGAATATTCATAATGACAGTGGCGGAACTAGGAGGGACTGAAAAATTAATTTGCGGAGGTTGCTGGTTTGGAATTTTTTGTTTACAATTTTCACTAACTGTTGAACACTTAATTAGAGACAATTAAGACCTGACTGATTGAAGCTGATAAGTGGTAACTCTAATACTTCTATAGAGGATGCTCATAATGATAGTGGCGGAACTAGGAGGTTAACTTTGGAGGGATGAAAAATTAATTAGCGGAGGTTGGTGGTTTGGAATTTTTTGTGTACAATTTTCGCTATCTGTCGAATACTTAATTAGAGATAATTATGACCTAACTGGTTGAAGTTGATAAGTGGTAACTCTAATACTTCTGTAGAGGATGCTCATAATGGCAGTGGCGGAACTAGGAGGTGAACTTTGGAGGGATCGAAAAATTAATCAGCAGATCGAGGTTGGTGGTTTGGAATTTTTTGTTTACAATTTTCGCTAACTGTCGAACAATTATGATTTATCAAAAAAACTTACTATAACACCAATTTATCAATTATATATCATGAAACATAAGCAAAAAATATTGTCGTATCAAGCAACCTGGGAACACTAATAGAACTCAAAAAACTAATTATAATTATACAGAACATTCATCATTTTAAAAGAAGAAAACATTACATATGCATAGATATGTTCTATTGCACAAAAACATCAACATGAAATCGATATATGTTCAATGGTTTATACATACCTTTCAAGAAATTTTCTCTACCTCTTACAATAGAACTGGGGTTTTTGAGATTCAAGAGGTGAGTCTCTAAAAACTACAGCTTCTCCTATGAATTGCTATGAAAATGGATGCTGTAATATAGTGACCTTTCGATGATTAAATACTTGGAAGAAGTAAAAGACTTTTGCTAATGTATAAAAAAAAAAAAAGACTTTTGCTATTCCTCATGTTTTCTATTTTTTAGTTAAATAAATATTAAGAATTAAGCATGAGACAAGGTAGACAGTTGTCGACTTGCATCTATTAAAGCTATTTAATATTATTAAAAATAATGAAAGAGAGAAAATAACAATAGTATATTACAAAATAATTCAGAAAGAAGGAGAAAGAAAGGCCTCTGGGGTCGAAGAACAAAAACCCCTCCAAGAGTAAGAAAATTTCTGCTGAAGATGTGCTGAGTGTCATCTATCCTAGCAAACCTCCAAGCCTAAATGTTGAGGGCAAGGAGAAAATTTAATTTTATTTCCATTTGAACTTCACCTATTTACTTGTCATTGGTAACATAGTTTATAGGTTTTGTTTGAATAAGTGAGCATATGTATCGTCAAATGATCGGACCTAATCTATGTATCGCTGTGGTGTTACTACAAACTCTTTATTTACCAAAAAATGGTAGATGGAGGATATGTAATGGTCATTTCTGACCTGAGAATTATTAATATATCGATAAAATATTCTTCAAAAAAAAACTTTTTACCAATTATGCCCACTTATCTTACTGAAAAGAGAGAATAAATTAAAAAAAATGGGGGGGTGTGTGTGGAGGGCCCACTCCGGCCCCCATTATGATCTGCCTAATGGCAAAAATCAAGAAAGAATGAGGAGGTCGTGACAAATGCGCAAATTGACCAAACTCAACTAAGGCCATTGAAGGATTCGAAAAAGAGGGTAGCTCGCAACAAAAACGTAGTCGTGCGCCTTGAGAGGCCAAATAGGGATCCGATGATTGGAACTAGTCCGGTGAAGTAAATTGATATCCCAAATGAAGCATTTGGGCCTTGACAAAAAAGTGTCGCAGTCTTGTGTAGGTAAGGCAGGCCCAAGAATTAGTATAGGACCCAAGGAACCCAAGAATGGAATGCAAAATGAAGAAGCCCATCAGAAACAAACACTTGGCACACGTGTGGCTCACTTCTCCTAACACATCAACAGCCACTCGTCAAACTTTGCCTCTCTCTCACCTTTTCCTTTAGAGGCCCTTTTTTCTCAGTTTTCCTTTTCCACTCGTCTACTTTACCCGTTCTTCCCATTATACCCCCGTCCGTCTTTTAACCCCCCTCACAACTTTTTCTCCTCCGCCAGAGCCGTTGATGCGAAGAAACGAACCAAGCACCAGAAGCTGTGAGCCTGTGAGAGAGAGAGAAAAGAAAACCGAGTGCCGCTGCTCGATCCGTCCGAGTCTACTCCCTCCGGCCACCGCAAATGGCAGCAATCTCCGAGAGAGTCGAGCTCGCCAAGCTCTGCAGCTCGCGCGACTGGTCCAAGGCAATCCGAGTCCTCGACTCGCTCCTCAACCAGTCCTCTTCAATCCAGGACATCTGGTTCGTTCGTTCACTCTCTATCTCTCTCACTGTATTCAATTCAATTCGCCGTCAATTCTCTCTAATTCCGAGCCTCGCCGATCTTCAATTTTTCGTAATCGAGTTTCGGTTCTTTGTTCGATTTTCTGACTCTGAGAGTGTTGGTGTTTGCAGCAACAGAGCCTTCTGTTACAGCCAATTGGAGCTGCACAAGCATGTGGTCAAGGATTGTGATAGGGCGCTTCAGCTCGACCCCGCGCTGCTTCAAGCTTACATCCTCAAAGGTTTTCTTCGCAAATTTGAGCTACTATTCCTCTGCAGATTTCAGTTGTTTCTCATTAAATTTGTATAATGAGAGTAATTAGCTGATATGGAAAGTGGATTATACAAATTTAAACTCCTCGGTGCGCAGTTGATTACAGATATTCCATTTTGTGATGTCACACTGTCACACAGAGGCACACTTGTATGGCATTTGTGATTAAGTGACTAGATAGCTGATTGGAATTACTATTTGATCTTTTTCTTTTTTTTATTAGTTGTTTATTCCAAATTGTGTATGAAGATGCATTTAAGCATGAAAGAGAGAACAAAAATTTTGATTGCAAGTATCTGATAAACTGATAATATAGTGATAGGAGGAATGTGAAACGAAATGTCACTGAAACCGCAGTCATAATTTAGCTGAAATTCAGTTTGATTAGGATTACAAATTTACAATGCTGTTTTGGATATCAATTCGCAGTAAACAAAGGGTTATTTTTTTTTATTTATTTATATTTTTTAAGTCTATTTCTTAATAATTTTAACTACATCTATGTAAATAAATCAGTAGATGAATCACTATAATAGTCCTGGCTAAGTCATTCTTGGAATCTTTATCCTTCAGGTCGTGCATTTTCTGCTCTTGGAAGGAAAGAGGATGCTGTTTTGGTTTGGGAGCAAGGGTATGAGCATGCATTGCGTCAGTCTGCAGATCTGCAGCAATTGCTAGAGCTGAAAGAGCTCTTATCAATTGCAGAACGGGATAAAAGTGGACACGAAAACCATGTAACAGAGGCGGTGTCGGCTACGCTTGTATCTGAATCTACACCACATGTGAATGGGATATCAAGTGAAACTTGTACGGATCAGAGTAATTTGAGTGATCAATCCCAATTACACAGTGAATCAACCATTTCCTCTGAGGTTCATAGCAAGTCTAATGATAACATATGCAATGGTGAAGTTGATAAGGCCAGAGGAAAGAAGAAGCTTGATAGCCAAATGGATGGAAACCATGATAGCTTCAGTGAATCACCCATTACATCTGAGGTTCAGAGCAAGTCCAATGAGATCAGATGCAATGGTATAGGTGGTAAAGCCAGAGGGAAGAAGAAGTTTGATAGCCAGATGAATGAAAATCATGATATTGAGGGAAAATTGAGTAATGACTCTGAAGCATGTAATGACTTAAGTGATAGATGCAACAAGTTGCCTATGATTTGTAGTAAATCAAGTGATTTAGCTGAAACTCCCCCCACACCGCCCAAGTTAAGTAATAAATCTGACATACGTGATGAGTCCAAGAGAAATAAAAAGTTCTGCTTTACTAGAGTTTCAAAGACCAAGTCGATAAGTGTGGATTTTCGACTGTCAAGGGGTATAGCGGAGGTAAGTTGCAAGGCCTTCATTTGGTACTTTGTTTCCGTTGACACACAGATAGTCCATTATCAATTGGCAGTGTTATAAGCCTGATATTCTGTTCAATATATGTACCTCTTTCACAGGTTAACGAAGGGAAATATCCTCATGCCATATCTATATTTGACCAGGTAAAATTTCACGCAATATCAGTCCTGCTGAAATTTGTCTTCTGTGTGATTCTTGCCTTCCCATCTTTAGTTTTCATCAGTTCCATTCCTTTCCCTTTTTCTTCACTGGTGTGTCGATGGGAAGAGCAGGTCTAGAGATCAGAGATTTATTTATTTAGTTTATTCTTTTGCGGTTCCATTAGCAATTTATTGAGCATTGTATAACCATATGCACAGATATTGAAAGAGGATCCTAATTATCCAGAGGCACTAATAGGAAGAGGAACAGCATATGCTTTCCAACGAGAACTTATGGCTGCAATAGCTGATTTTACAAAGGTATTGACTAGACAGTATCTGACAGAAAAAGAAAAAATGGTTTGGTTCTACATGGAAGTAGTTGATCTGGTTTATCTTTCAGGCCATGGAAACAAATCCATCAGCTGCTGAGGCATGGAAACGGAGAGGGCAGGCACGAGCTGCCCTTGGAGAATTTACCGAGGTGCTTATGCCACTCTCAATTTTTCTTCTCTTTGTAATTTTGTGCTGCTTATTAAGGTTTGTGTGTTTATGTTTTGTATTATCATCAGTGGAGAGCTGTCATCTGCACAAGAATTTACTTTTGTTTAATGGGAAAAAAGTTGGCACTAGAGAAACTGGCAAGAAATCTTTTTTATATATAAAATAAAATAGTTTTTTTGGCTTGCCTGTACACCGTTTCTCTCACTTAATATGGTAAAGTGATGAAACGCTTTTATTGCTTGTTATGACAAAAGTAGTGACATATATGTATTGCATATTTTATTCCCTCATAATTCCAGGCCATTGAAGATTTGTCGAAGGCATTAGAGTTTGAACCAAATTCGGCAGATATTCTTCATGAAAGGGGTATCTAGCTCAACCCCAAGACTTTTTTTTTTTCATCTATAGTTATGTCTCAGCATTCTGTTCTTATTACCTTGTTTTTCTTCTTTTTTAATAAAATTGTATCATAGAAATTTAATTACTTTTTTTGGTGCGTATCTGCATCTTCTTACCACTTATCTGGGTTTAGTCCTCTTAAGAACTTAAGAATAAGACATATGTACAATAACAAACTATAGAGAAATTGATAGTATTATAGCTGTAGAAGTTTGCAATTCTAGTTATATGAACTCTTACCTTTTATCGAATGAAAGTTTACTATGTAAGACATGGATATTATGGGAACGCTAGTAACATGATATTCATTATAACCACATGTGTCAGGAATCATAATGTATACATGTTTATTAATGGCCAAATTGAATTATGTTAATAGACGATCTCAGGTAAGTGAAAGTGACTTGGCATTGTAATTTATTGCAGGTATTGCCAATTTCAAGTTCAAGGATTTCTATACTGCTGTTGAAGACCTATCTGCCTGCGTGAAACTTGATAAGGATAACACATCTGCATACACATATTTGGTGAGTCTGAAGATTGAAATCCTGTTGATTTTGTTGTCCGGGAAATATCGTGTTCTTCTGACTAAACTACTATTAAATTCCCTAGGGTTTGGCATTATCTTCTATTGGTGAATATAAAAGAGCTGAGGAGGCGCATTTAAAAGCAATTCAGCTGGATCGGAATTTCCTCGAGGCATGGGTGCAGCTAACCCAGGTATCCATGAGAAACCCCTTTGTTTACCCAGGGCAAATGAATTGCATGAAGCACTCTGTGTGTAGCTCATCTATTTGCCTATCCTTATTCCTCAACTCAATGGCAGCATTACTAATGAGATGCACTTTCTCATGGAGCCAATGGTTTGGTAATGCCATAGTGCTCATGTAGACATTAGAATCTGGGGATAGGTGCATATTGGTACAAGCATTTATATACTTAAACCAAGTATTGCTCTCATGGGCAATGTGGGTAGTTGCAGTTATAGCAACAGTAGAGTGAAAAGGATTTGCCATTTTGGTGGATTTCAATCGAGCGGTTATAACAACCATTATTCTTGTGGGCATGTCGATTGTTGCAGTTCTATCAAGATATGGCAAACCCAAACAAGGCTTTCGATTGTCTTCAGCAAGCTCTACAAATTGATGGGAGGTAGCATATTATCTGTACTAAGTCACCCTACCTTCAGGTTTCTGATTTGAGAGGCTGTTATTAACATTAAGATACATATGTTTCCTAAATGTGAAAGGTTTGCCAAAGCATATCATTTGCGAGGTCTACTGCTGCATGGGATGGGAGAACATAGGTATGTGCTTCCTAATAATTTTATCTTTGAAATTCATTACTGTATGACATAACCACTAACCAGTATGTACACTTAAAACGTTTGCTGATCTTGTGGAGCATAAATAATTTTGGATATCAATCTGTCTCTGAGCACACGGTAGATTTTAGGTTGGGATGAATTGTTATCATTGTAGTTCCATGATGGCATGCAAGATTGGGATAGTTGTTCTTGCCACATTTATAGAGATGTCTTACAGACATTATGATATCTTCTTGTTGCAAGTTGCATACAGGATAAAGGCTGTTTCCCTAATTGCTGGATTTTATTTTGCAGTAAAGCTATTAAAGAGTTGTCAACTGGGTTGAGTATGGAGAGTGCAAATATTGAGTGTCTGTATTTGCGGGCATCCTGCTACCATGCAATAGGAGAATATAAACCAGCGGTATTATAATGTTTCTTTGGTTCATTTGGAATATCAGTTGTATGTTTAGTCATTTTACATTGATCTATTGGTCGCAGGTCAAGGACTATGATGCCGTGCTGGATTTGGAACTAGACTCAAGGGAGAAGTTTGTGCTGCAATGCCTGGCTTTTTATCAGGTTTATTTTTATTTGAATTAGTATGTCTTGTATTATGTCCATGTCTTGCACTTTTAAGGACTATCAGACTATGTAATTGGTAATATGAAGGACTCAAAAGTATTCTGTGCACTATTGCATTTTTAAATGTGCATTTCCATCATATATCATATGGATACTGCAACCTTGGACACTTATCTCTTTTGCATTTCATTTTCTTACTCATTAGATTAAACATTTTTATTGCTTTCATGAGTAAAACTGATGCTTGACAAAGCATTAAGTTTGAAGTCAAACTAGTCATTTCTTATCCTGACCTGTATGATAGGACTTGAAATTTGTGATTCTGTTTTTCTTTCAGAAAGAGATTGCTCTGTACACGGCATCAAAACTCAACAGTGAGTTTGTCTGGTTTGATATTGATGGAGATATTGATTCTCTTTTCAAGGTGATGACTTGTGGAGATTATATTTCATTTATTTCCAGTTGATTATGATATTCTCTGTTCTTTTTTTTTTTTTGTCAAATCCTCTGGGTCTGGTACATGCTTGTCAGTTCAGAAAACATCCATTATTTAGCACAATAATACCAAAAAATAAAGGATATTACTGACATTTTGTAAGTAATAATATAAAATATATGAGGTATGAAATGTCATCAATGAAGTATAAAGTGGTAAGTTGGTAACTGTGGAAGCTATTCCAAACCTCTTAGCAACTTCTGTGTGACTGATGAGGTTGAAATGTGAAAAAATTAACAATCATCTATCTCTTGCTAGAAAATTTTCATCTACTAATTGTGAAATTGAAGAAGCTGAAATGTGAAGTCTCAAAATCATGTTTGTGTTTTTTGGCCTACTAAAGAGAGGCTATGGTTAAAATGTTACTGTAGTTCTTCCACAAGATACCCTTACCTTCAGTTTCATGGAAGATCCTCTTGATTAAGTTGCACACAAACACAGAGACCAGTATGAGGTGTTGAAAAAGCACTTTATGTTGGCTATATATCCAACCATGCTATTACAAACAGAGGTTAAAACGTACTCTTCTAAATTAATAGACTAGGGAACATTAACAAATTGTTCCCATTTTTTTTCTTTCAATTCTCCTGTTTTATGTATATATTGTGTTTTTGTTTCAAATTTTCAGGAGTACTGGTGCAAAAGATTGCATCCCAAGAATGTTTGCGAAAAGGTTTACCGGCAACCCCCCTTGCGTGAATCTTTAAAGAAGAGCAAGCTTAAAAAGCTAGATTTTTCAGTCACAAAGCAGAGTACTGCTCTTCTGCAAGCTGCTGATTGCATTGGGAAGAAAATCCAATATGATTGCCCTGGTTTCTTACCAAATAGGCGACAGGTGATTTTAATGTCAATTATAGGTTTGAAGTTTATTCCACTTTTGTGGCTTCTTACTTGCATTCTTTGCTATTTTTCAATGTGTTTTGGTCCTTATTTTCTGTAATCAAACCCATTGGCTTGAGGAAAAGTTGAACTGGTTTGTTACTAAATTTGAACTTAGACACACACACACACGGAAGCTTTCGAGAGCGGATGTCCGCAACCCAGAAAAAGTGCGGACGTCGCTCCTCCGGCCTCGATCAAGCGTCGACGGCACGGCTTATTGGACGGAGGTTGGGGGTCTGCAAAGCCAGTCTGCCGTCGGGTGGAGTCACCGGCGACTGGTTTGCAGCGCTGCCCAGAACCTGCAACCCCAACCTCCTCCGACCTCGATCGCTGCCCAGTAGCCGTCTGGGATGCCTCCGGCCTCCGTCCGGCAAGCCCCACGCCGCTGTCGCGGCCTGAAAGCGGCTGCTGCGTCGACGTCCGTCTGTGATTGGGCCTGTATATATATATATATATATATATATATATAATTGATGTTGCAGTGAATTTGAGCCCCTGGATTTTTCACCTCCCATGTGTAGAAATTAAAATAGTATGTATGCTCTATTATTTACTATTGTTCAGTAGTGTTTGCAAATTTCTTAACCACAAGTGCATCAAGCAAGACTCAAGTTATGTCCTCATGGAATATTGCGGAGCTTGTCCACATTATTGAGACACCATAGTCCCTAGTATAGATTTGATGATGAGATACATTCAAACCCATTTTAGTGCCAGAGTTTGTTTCTCTACTTTTTTTTTTTTAACTCTATAATCCTCACACGGTTATTATTAATTAGACATTTATGTTGGTAGTATTTAGCATTCTTTTCTTGTCTGAAGCATCCAACTCAACATATATAGAACTTTTTTTTTGGGTCAAACATGTATATGAGTATATAACTTGATGCATGCCAATGGCTCTTTAATTTTCCTTTCTTTTCTAAAGAGCTTTGATTATTCAATCAATAATTCTCTTAATTTATTCGTATTATGTCTCCCAGCATCGTATGGCAGGATTGGCTGCTATTGAAGTTGCACAGAAGGTTTCAAAAGCGTGGCGTTCCTTTCAAGCGGAATGGAAATACTCAATTAAAAGCACATCCAAGAATGGCAAGAGACCGAGGAGAAGGGAAAGAATCAATTTGCCAAGCCAGAATAGAGGTGGTGCTGGGTGTAGCACTAGCACCTCCTCAGACTCAACTTCATATGGCATTACGCAGTCAAAATCAACTGGCCGTTTTATGATGTCATGGCATGATGTTTATTCAGTGGCTGTCAAATGGCGGCAGATTTCTGAACCTTGTGATCCTGTTGTGTGGATTAACAAACTAAGGTACATTGTGTGCTGGTTCATATACTAATCATCTACATGCTCAATACCCATTGGACATCATGTTGAACTAAATTTCATTCACTTTTTCTTGAATGATTAAATAATGAATCAAATTGTTTTCTAATGTGAACATGGACATTTCTTTAATTCAGTGAAGAGTTTAATGCTGGATTTGGGTCTCATACACCAATTATCCTTGGACAAGCAAAAGTTGTTCGGTATTTCCCAAATTTTGAAAGGTAAAGGGTCTTTACTATTCTATTTGTTATTGAACTCTCTCTCTCTCTCTCCTCTCTCTCTCTCTCTCTCATCACTTGAGTCAATGTGGCAGGACATTTGATGTTGCAAAGACAATCATGAAGGAAAGAAAATATGTGCATAACAAGTTAGATGGCCTGATTGATCTATCTGGGAAATTGCAAGATGTGAGTTCATTCAATCCATCATTTATACTTTTGAAACATGTTCTATTTTACCATACTTGCAGGAATATATTCGAATGCTGTGATATTGCCACTTTTAGTTCACAATAAAAAAAAAAGGAGCCATGCACATATTCATTTATTCAAAAACAGGAGGCAGAATTTTTTTTGGGGGGGGGGGGGGGGGGGGGGGGGGGGGGGGGGTGGCGAGTTACAGCCAGCAGTAACGAGTGGTATCTATTTTTGGCAAGACTTTCAGGTGGTAGTAAAGAGTAATTTTTGCAAAGATGGTTGGGCCTTTTTAGATTTGTTTTTTCTGTTTGTGAAGTTGTGGGTGTGGATTGGATGGGTTCAGTTGGAATTGAACTTGAATTCTGAAAATTGGCTTTTGGAGAATTGGTTATTGAAATATGCACCAACAATGTTACTGTCAGACAGTAGCTGATTGCTACATTCTCGAAAAAACTGTTGCCTGGCTCAATTTGGAGTTGGAGCTTTCCCATTTTTGAAAAATTATGTCTTCAATGTATGGAATATTGATTGCTAGTGCAATTACATATGTAGGTTATGCATGCAAAATCCTGCGCTGATCTGTACGGGGCTGTTGGTGAGGACTTCTGGTTGGCAACTTGGTGCAATAGTACTGCCTTTGAGGGGTAAACTTGCATATCTCAAATATTTGATGTTCTCACAATAAAAATAATTGCATGTCAACCCTAATTTATGATTTATTTTGCCTGTTTCAGGAAGTATCTTGAAGGAACAAGGATTACCCTCGTAAAATTGTATAGCTCTATAACTCTTCGTCTTGCAACTTTCCCTTCCTTTATTCCATTTCTTTTGTTTATATTTTATTCTCCATTTTAATCAACGTTTTTGTTCCCAAATTTCTGGATACATAAAATCAATTTTCTAGGCCGGAGCAGGGATATGACTTTGCAATCAGAACACCTTGTACACCTTCTAGATGGGATGAATTTGATGCAGAAATGGCAATGGCATGGGAAGTATGTTACCCTACACCTCTCTGCATGATCTGATTATTTATATTTAATTCTGATAGGGATTAGGAATTTTTACATGAGTGGCTTCTTCAATTGGAACATGTTCATGTATTTTTTTTTCCCTGCAATTTTGCGCCTCTTAATGTCAGCAACACGGGGGAATTTTTACATTTCATTGCCTGATCCTTGGATCTTTTATATGAGCAGTGAATTGTGTAGGAAGAAATACATAAATCTAAATACTATACATGGGAAGTGCCTGGAATACCTTTTTATTATCCCCTATTTTTAGAATCTTCCCAAGCATTATGTTGGTCAGTGGGGATATGTACTCATACCAAGATCTATCTGTATATACTGTAATTAATGCTTACCAAGATCTATTATATTGTGAACTCCCATGCTGGTGCCTTTCTTCGAGTTGTAGCAAATTCTTTTTGGAGCATTCTCGCCTTAGAAGTCCCTAGATCCGGATTAGCAACTTGATCAGTTATATATAAGCGGAAATTGGTATTTGAGAAAGATATTAAACATGGTAGTCTTCCGGAGAAACTGGGCTTTAGGCCGGTGCTAATGAACAGGTTTTAGCTGGTTTTGTTAACAAGCAGATTTATATGTGTTGTGAATTTGGCTCGTTGATATGCCTAAATTAATTAGGATTCAAGGCAAAACCAGATGGGTAAGTGAAGATTAGTGCGCACAGGAATTCTTCTAGTATCCTAATGGGTTTTGGAATAGGAAGAGTTATTCCTATAGATTTAGACCTGGAAAGTAAGTTCTATTCTAGTTAGGAATAGGAAAACTAGCTCTCTTTCCTTGTTCTAATAGTTTTAGGAATCCTAATGTGAGATGTTTGTAACCAGCACCAATAATCTATAAATAGGGCTGCAGGGAGCTCATATAAGGTGTCCTCAGATCAGATCAGAGAAGAGATCAAAGAGAGTTCTCAGTTATCATACAAACACAGGGGCAGGGAGAGCCAAGGGTGATAGAGAGATCTAGCAAAGGAGTTGGGGATTAGCATAGGGATTTCAATAAGTACTTGTAATCAAGTTGTTATTCTCCATAGTGCTAGTGATTCTCAAGAGAGATCACACAGAGGACGTAGGCAAAGTTTTTGTCGAACCTCTATAAAATTCTGTGTTCGTGTGTTGTGGTTTTTCTTGCTGTGATATTTTGCATCATCATCCTATTATTGTTTGCACAGTCATAAGCCTATAAAGAGAAACAAGGTTCTGGGTAAAACGTGCATATTTACTACAATATGAGCCATTGCTCCTGTTTCAGTTGGTGTTTCAGTGATCCTCTTGATTTAATTGCTTGGTTGAATAAACTAATAACATTTGGATGCACTGGCAGGATATATGCAATGCTTATTGCGGTGAAAATTATGGGTCTACTGACTTCAATGTGCTTGAAAAAGTGAGAGATGCAATTTTAAGGATGACATATTACTGGTATAACATTCGACCTGTGTGGCTGGATATGGCATGCTTGTCTTATCCTAAGGAAGAGTATTACTCATATAATTGCATTTCAGGTACAATTTTATGCCCCTTTCAAGAGGATCCGCAGCTGTTGGGTTCGTGGTTATGCTTGGACTACTGCTTGCTGCTAATATGGAGTTCACAGGAGCTATCCCTCAAGGTTTACAGGTGGACTGGGAAGCCATTTTGAACGTTGATCCAAACAATTTCGTGGATTCGATCAAGAGTTGGTTATATCCATCTCTCAAGGTAACATCATCCTTGAAAGATTATCCGGATGTGGGATCGACTCTTCAAACAACAGGTTCAGTTGTTGCTGCTCTAAGCACTTATAATGATTGAGCTTTGAGCAGTCCTGAAGAGGTAAGTTCACTGCATCAGTAGGTCATTGTTACCATCTAAGAAGACATCATTTCTCACCTAATAATTGTGCTGATTTTGTATATTTGACTTTCTTGAAGCAGTTTGTAAGCGAGAATGTAATCGAAACAATTTTTTCTTTGGGTCTTACTCTGCATAGAGAAAATCAATCAGCTTGAGGCTTGCAAATCTTACACCGGCTTAAATACGTGCTCTATGTTTATTTGTTGTACAGTTGTCTAGAATAATATGTAATTTTCTTTGTTTTCTGATTAACATTCAATATATTGATCACAATAAATTTGCTTCCATCGTTTTGATTCACAAGGAATAATTTTTCATATCATATTAGGATGTTGTCATGTTGATTTGTTTAGTTTGTTTTCTTCAGACACATCAACCTGAACATATCAGATACAAATAAATCCCAAATTTTGAATTGGATTCATGTATTATTGGCTTATATTTGATCTTATTTTCTTTTTATGTTTTGCGACGGCTTTAAGAAAAGCTTGCCAACTGGTTTCAATCAAGGTTTTAAATACCAGTATCTACTATCAGAACTTTGAAAAAGGCAAAATCGGGGATATATGAGAAAATATATCGTTTTTGAAAGAGTCAATTTGTTAGAATTACATATAAATGCATATGAATGTCAACTTTATCTGCATCCAAAAAGAGATTCTAGGTGGTGGAAAAACTGCTCGCTGGTCTACGAAAATGCAATAATCAGACCAAGACATATGATCCATACGAATTGTAGTGATGAGCATGATAGTTAGAGATCTCTTTAGAGCTGCCAACTGTTTCCCTTATAAGGAGATAATGAGGATGAATCCAACTGGATGACTGATCATATACTTCTCCATATTATCCATAAACATCATAGCCAAATTGATTGTTGCCTTCTTGGGATTTATTTGATATCCCACTGCGCTCTGTGCTTAAACTGATAAAGTCAAAATTTAAGGCAATTAAAGAAACATCATATGGAGTATTTTGATCATTAGTTGCACCTCTAGTCCTCCTCCCGTATCGGGTCTTTTCTTGAGCACCATGACTAGCTGTTCTCACTCCGTGGTCTTCATCTTGGGTGATATGATCAAAATTACCTTCACAGGTAAGTTGGTTTAATCCTCCACCGACAGAAGATTGTCCATATTCATATCTTTCACCTCTACCACATGTTCCGCTTCCACCCTCTCCACCATCATCAGAACTATCTGGAGTCACTTGGCCTCATTTGAATAATTGAATCTTTATCTTCTTTCTATTATTCAACCACAGAATATAGAGTTACAAACTACATACAAAGTTACAGGCACAGTCACAAACTACATAGTACCAAATATCTCCATACTCAGATTTGCATTTAGAGAATTACTGTTAGGGAGATTTGTGTAACTGAAGATCCATGCATCAGTTTTGATTCTTTGTATTTTATACCATTGAATACTGTTTATGACTTATTGTAACAGTAGCATAACAGTCAAATTACCTTAGCTATATAATTGTACATTGTAATTAGATTGAATCAATACAGAAACAACATTTTCTACATGGTATCATAGTTTAGGTTGCTTACCTCTTTCTGATCCGATTTCATCTTCTTCTGCTGTTCTTCCTCATCATGGCCACCACTGCTTCTTCCTCATCTCCAAACACTTCCAGCTTTATCAAACTCACTGAAACCAACTGTTGCCTCTGAAAATCACCTCGGCCTATACAGCCGAGGGATCAAGGAACAAATGTCCTTCTCGATGAATAGATGCGGGGCGTGCCAACACACGGCCAGAAGGCCAAGTGTGCAATTGTAGATGTAGAAGATGTAGTGCGCGTGTTCTGACTTCGTCGAGCGACTGAAAGTCGAGGAAGGAACAATCTCGGCTTAGGGTTCGATGCCTTTGGATTAAGGACTTTTGGGTTGTTCAATGGACGAGTCGCAAATAGTGATTGGTAACCGAACAATTGTGTTAAAACTACTCCTAGTGCAAGAAATAAACACAATAGTAAAAGAACAAGAAAATAAACTCTAGCTTAAGTGCAGAAAGGTAAAGAGCAATAAAGTAAATCGCAGGAAAGTAAATAGCGATAAAGTAAAGAGCAGAAAAAGAAAATAATAAATGGCTTGAAGAATAAAACTATCAACTATTATCAAAAAGTAACAAAGGAAATTATTGAAATAGCGATACTAGATTACAAGAAAAACGAAGGAAATTGACTCGAACTAGTAGAGCTAACAACTAAGAATTGAAAAGAGAATGAAACTAATCTGGAGCTAAGAAAAATAAAAGGAAACACATGATGGAGTTTTGGCTGGAGATGTATGTGTGTTCTCTGTCTTCTGTCGATGCTTCTTTATATAGAGGAAGTTAACTTGCTTGACGATCAAACTGAGATAAAGTCTTTCTGTTGAACTCAAACTGTTTGCAGTAATCCAATGAAGCTACGGCTTCTTTAATTAAACTAGCATCAGAAGAATAAGGAAGTGAATCAACTATATGCCGCACGTACTTGCCTTCATTCCATTCTTTGTTCAAAGTCTCACTGCATGTACAAATGTTATGAATCGTTTATCAATAAACAACCAAACAGCTAGCTTATTTAACTCCCTCTCTCATCCAAATTAGCCAATAAATGCATATGTGAGCTGCTCTCCTTAATTGTTACAAATACTCTAAATGCAATATTAAAGAGATAAAATCTCTTAATGAAGCATTTATCCTCTAAATCAAGATAATTATCATTAATAGTAATTACAAATTACCAATGATTATCTTAATTTCTTCATTCATCAGATGGCCACGATATGATCGTTAGGCCGATATGCTAACTGCATGGGTATAAACACCAACTATCTAGTTTGGCTTTGGCAACTCAAACCATACCTCAATGGCAATGATCTATGGTGCTATGTTGACGGTTCCAAACCTGCTCCCCCACCTACCATCATGTCCACTCCTTCTGAAGGTCAAACTCATGTCCCTATCCCCAACCCAGCCTACACCAAATGGTTCAAAGAAGACCAAATCATTGTCAGCATTCTCACCACCACCCTCACTGAAAATATTGCTCAGCTGACCATTGGTTTCGAAACATCCAAGGACATCTGGGATTGTCTTCAGCGCCATTTTTCCCAAAAATTTGTTACCAGTGACTCTACTCTCAAG
This sequence comes from Rosa lucieae, assembly GCA_024704745.1. Classification (NCBI taxonomy): domain Eukaryota; kingdom Viridiplantae; phylum Streptophyta; class Magnoliopsida; order Rosales; family Rosaceae; genus Rosa; species Rosa lucieae. The sequence continues at coordinate 17,537,628 of CM045493.1, read as the reverse complement.
ATGCAGCTTCTTGATCTCCAGAAAGGTAACCAATCTATTGATGAATACCTCTGCCAAGCCAAGGCCATTGTCGATGCCTTAATATCCATCAACAAACCTGTTTCTGATGAAGACTTGGTCATTGCTACTCGACACGGCCTTGGCCCTGGTTATGGCATGCTCCGCACTGCACTCACCCAAAACCCACCCCTCCCTGACTTCTCTGAGCTCCGAGCTCGCATCCTCTCCTTTGAAACTCAACAGATTGGTCCATCTGCGAATGGAACGGCCACTACTCTCTTTAATCATAGCGCTTCCTCCTCAAGCCGTGACCAGCGCTCCTCAGCGACCCGTTCTTCTCACTCCGGCGGCCGGTACTCCACAGGTCGAAATCGCCGCCCTGGGGCGCGTCAGCCTTTTCCCCAGCATCAGTTTGCCTCGCAGCCACAGTTTGTGTCCCCCCAGTTTGCGTCGTAGCTAGGCCCCTTTTCTTCACCTGCCTGGGCTGCACGTCCTGAGCCTCCTGGGCTTCTTGGCCCAGCACCTCAATGGTGTCCTAATTGCCACTCCAACCTACATGGGCTTCCTCAATGCCCACACAGATTCTCTGGCCCGAGTACTGCTGCTCCCTTTGCTGGAGTTCACTATGCTACTGATCCCACTTGGTACCTGGATACCGGCGCTACTCATCACATGACATCTATGCCTGTCCATAATCCTCAATCTTATGGGGGGCCTCATAATGTTTATATGGGTAATGGGGACTCAATGCCTGTTTCCCATACCGGTAATCTTTCATTGTCATTAGGGTCTTCCTAATTCACTTTAGAAAATATTTTTAAAATTCCGTCAATTCATAAAAATCTTTTCTCAGTAGCTCGTTTTACAAAGGACAACATTGTGTTCTTTCTTTTCGCTCTAGATTTTTATCAAATATATTGCTTACGTACTGGTCGTCTCTTGTTTCAGGGCCCTTGTAAAGATGGTCTGTATCTGCTAAATCTGTCGAGCGTTTCCACTCCTCCACAAGCCCTTGCCTCCATTCACTCATCCATTTGGCACAATCGTTTGGGTCACCCCTCTTCCAATGTCTTAGCTCGTCTAGGTTCAACAATTGGTTCAAAATTATCTTTTCGTTCCTTCTATCGAGATTGTGCACTTAGCAAATCTCATCAATTACCTTTTAATTCCAATAAAGAAACTGTTAATTTTCCATTTCATATTATTCATAGTGATGGTCGTGCTTCATCTACTCTTTCCGTTAGTGGCTTCAAGTATTACGTTCTTTTCACAGATGAATTCTCACGTTTCACTTGGATTTACCCCATGCGTCGCAAAAATGAAGTGCTCACCCATTTTCAAACCCTGGTCGCCATGATTCAAAATCTTTTTCATCATACCATCAAAACTCTTCAAAGTGATAATGGAACGGAGTACGTCAATCATGCCTTCTCTCTTTATTGTAAATCCTTGGGCATTCAACAGAGATTTTCTTGCCCCCATACACCCCAACAGAATGGACTTGCTGAGCGCAAACATCGCCATATTGCCACAATGACTCGTAGTCTACTCCTTACATCTGGTGCTCCTCATAATCTTTGGGTTGAAGCTGTCTTGACCTCTGTTTATCTTATTAATCTTCTTCCCACACCCACTCTCAATTGGGATACCCCACACACCCGTCTTCATGGTCGTCTAACTTCCTATTCATCTCTTCGGGTTTTTGGTTGCTCCTGTTTTCCTCATCTTAGGTCTTATGTCTCTGATAAACTCTCCAGTCGTAGTCTTGAGTGTGTGTTTTTAGGTTATAGTCCTCAACACAAAGGTTACCGTTGTCTAGATCCCGCCACTGGTCGTGTCTATGTCTCCAGACATGTCATATTTAACGAAACAATTTTTCCCTACAACTCTACAAGAATTTGCAGGTACATTCAGTTTCCGAAGCTGGCCCATTAGAATTCACCCTCTTAGCTAGCCCGAGTCTTAATCTCTCTCAGCCCAACACATCTGGGCCTACTTCACATGATGAGCTGATCCCTTGTCCTGCTGTCAGACACCCCATCTCGGGTTTTTCATCCTCACCTCCTCATGTTGACCTTGCTTCCCGACCTCCAGTGCCCGGGGTCGCACCACCGCCCAACCCCACTTCGAGACACTCCGCTGATATGTCGCCTCTTCCGGGGCCTCCGTCGCCCAGCGCCGCTCCCATCCAGACCTACCGGCGCCACCAACCAGTGGTTCCAGACCCACCTCTATCTATTCCCGAGTCCACTAGGCCAGAGGCTCCTCCCCTCTTGTCGCCACCTTCCTCTGCGACTTCTCCTCCTCCACCAGACCCCTAGCCCCCCAACCGGATCAGCCCAGGCGAACCAGTTTTCAACATGGCATTGTTCAGCCTCGACTTCGAACTGATGGTACAGTTAAATATCCCATCTCTCGTGCACTTCTCACTGCTGTTGAGTCTGCAGAACCTACATGCTACACTCAAGCCTCCAAGCACGAGGTATGGCGTGTTGCAATGGTTGAAGAGATCAATACTTTGCTGAAGAAAAATACTTGGACTCTGGTTCCCTCCTCTCCATCCCAGAACCTCGTTGGTTGTAAATGGGTGTTCCGTGTGAAGCACAATCCGGATGGCACTGTTGAACGTCATACAGCCAGACTTGTGGCCAAAGGCTTTCATCAACACCAAGGTATTGACTATGATGAAACTTTTAGCCCTGTGATTAAACCTGCGACTATTCGTGTTGTGCTCTGCCTTGCTGTGTCTAGAGGCTGGTCCCTTCGTCAATTGGATGTTAAAAATGCATTTCTTCATGGGTTTCTAAAAGAAGATGTGTATATGACTCAACCACCCGGCTTCGTTGATCTCGCTCGGCCGTCTCATGTTTGCAAGCTTAACAAGGAACTCTACAGTCTCAAACAAGCTCCGCGTGTGTAGTTTCATCGTATGACCTCATTCCTGCTATCCGTTGGGTTTGTACAGAGTTTGGCTGATTCTTCTCTGTTCATTTTCTGTGTTGGACTGCATACCATTTATTTTCTCTTGTATGTGGATGATATTCTGGTCACCAGCAGTGATGATATACTCTTACATCGCTTTATTGATGCTTTGGGACGTGGCTTTGACATCAAAGACCTCGGTCCTCTCCACTACTTTCTTGGTTTACAGGTTACTTCTCAGAATTAAGGCATTCATGTTAGTCAATTCAAATATGCTTATGATCTCCTTGTGAAGCATGATATGGTGCTTAGTCAACCTGTTTGCACACCGATGTCCACCAAATCCATTCTCACTGCTCATGAAGGCGGTCCCCTTCCCAACCCCTCAGTCTTTCGGGAAATAGTTGGCTCATTGCAGTATTTGACCATCACTAGACCTGACATTGCCTTTCCTGTAAATTCCATCTCCCAGTTCATGAGCCAACCACGCACCCCACATCTGGTTGCTGCCAATTGCATCCTTCGCTACATCAAAGGCACCCTTGATCATGGCTTGTATTTTGGTCCTCAATGCCAACCAGCTTACCTTGTTGCCTATACTGATGCTGATTGGGCTGGTTGTCCAGACTCCCGTCGTTCTACATCTGGCTACATTGTTTATCTTGGCACCAGCTTGGTCTCTTGGTGTTCTAAAAAGCAACCCACTATTGCTCGTTCCAACGCCGAGTCTGAGTATCGTTCCCTTTCTCATGCTAATGCTGAGTCCACTTGGTTAGCTTTCTTACTCTATGAACTTAGTGCTGAAATTCAATTTCCAATCCTCCTGCATTGTGATAATCTTAGCGCTACATACATGGCATCTAATCCGGTATTTCATGCCCGCACTAAGCATATAGAACTTGATTATCACTTTGTTCGTGAGAAAGTAGCTCTTGGCAGCCATCGTGTGTGCTTTATCCCATCCGTTGACCAGCGTGCAGATCTTCTGACCAAACCTCTTCATAAGCAACGTCATGCTTATCTTACTGGCAAACTTGTTCGTGCAGGCCCGTCCAGTTTGAGGGAAGGTGTTAGAGAGATTTGTGTAACTGAAGATCCATGCAATCAAAATTGAACATCAGTTTTGATTCTTTGTATTTTATACCATGGAATACTGTTTATGACTTATTGTAACAGCAGCATAACAGTCAAATTACCTTAGCTATATAATTGTACATTGTAATTAGATTGAATCAATACATAAACAACATTTTCTACAATTACTTCTCACCTAGAATCGCCTTGAGGGTATTTCTCCTGACCTAAATTTGCCTTAAGGGGATTTCTCCTCACCTAGATTTGCCTTGAGGAGATCTCTATTCACACAAATTTGCATTTAGAGCATTACTAAGTTTTTTCTATTTTTTTTATTTTTTCATTAGATTTTACAAATATTTCCTAACTTTATCGGGGATACCTCCCAAATATCTAATATATAGGGGATATTTGACAGTGTCGGAGAAATTTCATAGAAACTGTAGAAGATAAGATATTAAGTTATTAACACCCTAAGATATATTGGTCCATCGAAAAAGGGAGATATCAGAGAATATATCGGAAATATCGCAGATATATTTCAAACCCGGCCTGGTTCCAATTACAATATTACACTACATGATGGTAATGCAATTACGTTCTTGGCTATAAACAAACCTAGTTCAAATAGAAAAGTACATAAAATAGAGCACTAACATCAAATTCGAATTGGTGTTCTTTGAATGTGATAACATGGAGCCGAAAAACTTCCTCCTAGGTCACTAACAACTTAACTATTCAATGTAAGGTGTCAAATAATGCTCTTTCCCGTAATGGGGGATAAGCTTTGTCAAACAAATCTAATCAGAGATATGCATAGCGTGTCGTATCTAACTACCGATATACTAATCTCTCCACTAATAGTGAATCCTTACAATAATTGTCTTTTTCTTACATAAGAACGCAATTAATATTAGGCTGAATTGCATATAAACCAACCAAGTCATTTATCAAGGTTTAATAATGGTATTAAGTAGGTAAAGTGTCCGAAAGTGGTTAATCTAGATAATAGAAAGGCAGAAAGCTGGCAGGTCTTTAGAAAGTGGAGGATAAAAAGACAGGTTTGGTTTTGAAGTTGTTGTTTCTGTAGAACCCAAATCCAAAATTCAAGCAAAGCTTTATTATTATTTCCATAAAAATTAACAGAAATGCTATTGAGTTCTTATTTAACAAGCAGATACAATGTCTACTAATTTACATATGATATGTGGTTATACATAATTTCTTTTTAATAATATACACGTGAAATTCACTGTTATGTTATCAGTTGATAAGAGAAAAAATATATCTAAATTCAAGCAAAACTTCATTGTTATCCTCACAAAAATTAACATGAAATGTCATTGAGTTCTTATTTAACAAGCAGATGCAATGTCTACTAATTTACATATGATATGTGGTTATACATAACTTCTCTTTAATAATACGCATGTGAAATTCACTGTTATGTTATTAATTGATAAGAGAAAAATTATATCTAAACCACGCTCGTAAAAAATCTCCTACCTTGTCTTGTCATTGACATTGACATTGACATTGACATTGACACCCTTTTCTTTTCTTCCCCCTTCTTTACCTTTCTCCTTCTTTCAGTGAACATTTCTTCTACAATGGTAGGCTTACCAGTAAAAGGGCAGTCCTCTTCAGGTTTGTTATACATCCACGTGGGCCTCATCTGCTTGCTAATCATTCGTGCAGCGTAGTACGGGATCCTCCCACCTTTCCCCTGTTCAGACATCAAAAATTTTCCATTGACAAACTCCAAGCAATCCATCAAGCTCTCCCTTGCCAACCCTTTCATCTCATAAGCCTGTGACCTCCTCCACAGGCTCTTACAATGAACCCTCGCTGCACCGGTTGACAAACACAGAGCTCTGGTTGTGTCACTAATGGCTGCTTCTGGATTCTTCATCAACAAGTAACACTGTGCCCTATTACTATAAACCACAATCCTTTCCCTCGTCATTTTTAAAGGGCACAAATCCAACGCTTCTGAGTATTCAATCACAGCCTTTTCAATATTCCCTGCCCAAAAACTCATATTCCCTTGCTTTTTCAACTTTCCTACCATTGATTTTCTCTCTCTGATTTCTTGTTTTGACATTAACTTCTCCTTCTTTTTTCTCTCAACCTTCAAATCCCATATCTCCTCCAATGCTCTCTCAGCTTTCTTGCTCCCCAATCTCAAGTCCCCATACTTGATTTTATGGTAATCTTGCAAAAGCATCTGTGTGATTCTGTCTCCTAGTTTTGGTTTTCTCATTTCAACCAAATCGACAAGATACACAACTGAAATCTCCACCACTTTGATTCGGGTTTCGGGTTCTTTGAGAAGCAGCAAAAGGCAATCAACTGCCATTAATTTCCATTCATCTGAAGACCTTGAGAGATTACATAATCTCTCTATAACTTCTTGTGAATTTGCCACACTTTGTCTTCCAAGCTTGGTTTGACAAAGTGCTTTCAACAACCCAATTCCACCAGGTGAGTTTGGATTTGCTAAACCACCCCAAATCCCACAAACTTCAACCAAGAATTCCTTCTTGCAAATCAAACCTAAACACCTTTCTTTGCTCACAAAGCAGTTGAGAAGATTTAGGGACCAGCACTGAAGCTGACTACCCCATTCCTCAGCTTTTCTGCTCTCAATTTCCAGCCCCCCAAGCCCTCTTGTTATCAAATCACAATGGTACTTCAATCTCTTCGAGTGCTCTAATCCGATAAACTCATCGTACACCCTCTTCAAACATGTAGAGGCTATCTTCATAGCCAACTCGACAATCTTGACTTCATGCTTCAAAGCAATAATGGACTCAACGATCCCATCATGACCAGCCATGTGACCAAGAGCTCGAACTGCCACTCTTTGCTCAACCCAAGTGATCTTACCTCTCATCAACTCCATTAGAGGCAGAACTACCCCGGATTTCAAAGCCTTTTCTGCAAACAGAGCCTTGTTCATGGTGTAAGAGCCAACGATATGAGCAGCATAGTAAGGGATGTATATGTTCTGGTCGCTAAGCAGCCACTTTTTGTTGTTGATACCTTTGTTGATGAGCTTTGCCATGCATTCGAAGATTCCAAGCGATGGGAATTCAGGGTCGTTAGGTTGCTTCATGGCTATGTTCCAGAGAGAGCTTAGTGCAAGGACTTGCTCTTGGTCATTTTTGAGAGGCAAGTCCTTGAAGAGCTTAATGATTTTGGATTTTCTGAAAGGAGGGTTTGGTTCATTCATGGTGCAGAAGAAGCAAGAGGGTTTAGTACACATAGGCTCAGAGGGATGTTTGGGAGTCTTTTTGGTCTTGTTGGTTTGGGATTTTGATTCCATGGTTCGGTGAAGAGAAGTTGGAGCTAAGCTCTGTTAGGTTTTTGGGTGTTGACAGTGGAGGCCTCAAAAGAAGACGCTTAACATTGCTTGTAGTAAATGAAAAGATGGATATATAGTCTCTTCTATACATCCACTTCACCTAACAGAAGTATATATAATTTGTAATTTTGATAGACAATTAAAAGAAATGATAAATTTTAGATTAATAGTTTGACAACATAATATGTTAGACTGTTTATTATGATACTATTCGATTATACTGGTTGATTATTATGATTAATCATTCATATACATGTTAATTGATACACGTATTTGAGTGTGAATCAAATTCAAACATGATGTTTTCAAAATACAAGAATTTTTGGAAAATCTATAATAGCGTTTTAAACTGTAGATGGAGAGGATAACGAGGACAACCAAGTTGTTCTATTGTGCAGAACCACCTGCACACTAATTAATGATTGACTAGAAGTAGGTACTACTGTTTGTCATGTTTCCTCAAAAGGGGTGCGTCTAACATGTTTCTCCATTCATTCATTAAATTTGCTAAAACAAGGAAGACAAAAGTGAAGCAAATTCATGGCTCTACTATAGTTCTACAGCCAATGAGCCAAATGGGTAGTTAATTCTTAATATCTGAATTGGTAATTGGCTGCATGTTAAGCACTGGGTGATCATCTGCCCCAAAGTGTTTTGAAGTTTTAACAAGAAATTAAGGTCCAGATATGGGCTAGTATATATGATTTTCCAGAAAGGGTGTGATATACCGCAATACTGATATATATCTAATAAGGGTTACTTTTAACTACTCCAGACATCATATACTCCATTGCTTCAAAATGAAGTAAACTATTTTGGTCATATCATGCCAAACAATTATTAAAATTGCTTGGGGTGCAGGCTTTTTAGCTAGGCAAAGTGCAAGTACAACTCTGGGTTGGTTTCAAGAAAATGCGGCTGCCATATGAAGGATCTAAGGATAAGCATGATTACACTATATAAGATACTTCTACTTTATAGCTGTGCTGAATTGATTTAATGATGCCTTTCTGAATTGGCCACAAAGCAAATGATGCATTTCTTCCTATGACCAAGTGCATTCTGAAAGCCCTTAACATTGATTATACTCATGATTTTGTCATTGTTCTGTTCGAATTTCTTGACAATCAAAGATGCATGTGCTTCCCTTGTTCTTACACTTCTCTAGTTTTTGGTGTATTTTGTGAGACAGGCTCATCACTATTGGCTACGGCTTGGTTTAATGAAGCAAGAAAACAAAAAAACTATTTGAATTATAATTACTGATTAACTGTTAACGAGCATCTCATTAGGATGATTGCTATCAACTTTTTACCCCTCTCTTGATCAATCTTACAATGTAGTTTTGCAAATTGAACCCTTATGTTTTCCGGATCACGTTTTAGAGGTTGTATGTGCATGAAAATTAATTAGACAATACCTCGTTTAACCGTATAACTTATGTCCAATATATATATACTTTTTTCTGAAAAGATGTCCAACATATTTATGGTCTCGGAAATATTTAGAAGGCAGAAATATCACTTTGGTCATCGAACTATGGCTCGCTCGACACTTTGGTCATCAAACTTTTAAAAATTTCATTTTGGTCATCGAACTATATCATCACATATCACTTTGGTCATTCTGTCTGTTTTCTCTGTTAACTCCAAGGGTATTTTGGAGATTTAAAGGTTTACTCGCCATTTTTATAACTTAATCCAACTTTTCCCGCCTAAACATAAAACTTTAACCAATTTTGCCAACTTTTCCCTCCTTTTATAATTCCTCAATTTATTAAATCAATATTTTTCTTCCTATTATATTCCCTCACTTTGAATCATTCTCTGACTCGATTATTTTTCTTTGTTGCATGCTTTGATTATTGATGATGAATGCATGAATAAAAGGAAGGAAAAGTTGGCAAAATTGGATGGAGTTTTATGCTTAGGCGGGGAGGAAAATTAGATTAAGTTATAAAAATGGCGGGTAAAACATTTCATCTCCAAAATGCCCCTGGAGTTAACAGAGAAAACGGAGAGAAAACTGACGTATGCGGTGATATAGTTCGATGACCAAAATGAAGTTTTTAAAAGTTGGATGACCAAAGTGTCGAGCGAGCCATAGTTCGATGACCAAAGTGATATTTCTCCCTATTTAGAATAACTGTATATGTTTGACAGATCCGATTATGAGGAGAAGAGGCAGCTAGTTAATAGTACTTGAAGATGAGCATGGAAAATTGCACATTTGAACGGATCCTATAAACTTAGGATTTAGGAGTGGCTTTCCAAACTCACTCTCATTTATACTCCAGCCCACCAACTCAATAGAATCATCAGTGTCTCAAGCTTTGCTAAGAGGCTACTAAATCCATCCCAAAAGAAGAATTACACTCCAAGCAAATTTGGGTCTTAATACACTACCATTGGGTTTGCAGAAGCCCATCAAATACCAGAGGCCAAAGTCCGAAACTCTGATTGTTTTTTTATTTTTGACCGAGTATTATACTATTATTAAACGAGGAGGAGGTCAAAATTAGAACTTACACCAACATTTTGTTGAAGAATCGGTAATAGCTAAGTTATATTCTTAAAGCATTTTTAGCATACTCTTTATTTTAATTCCTTAATTATTTTGGAGAGCATATTTAACTTTTTATCTATTTTAGCAGATGCACCAGACTCCTAAGTGGCTATCTATTATAACTTTTAGCTATCTAGCTCCTAAATATAGAGAGCGAGACGAGACTCTCTATAATTTAAAACATTCATTTTGAGTTATTTTATATAATTTATAAATACATTTAAACCATTTAATCTTCATTTAAAAAACTATATAAATTTAAAATTAGCTAAAATTGAGACCACTGAAAGTAGTTAGCCAAAATGACTTTTTAGCTATTTTGGCTAAAATTTGACTCAAAAATGACTAGCATTGTTAAAGTTGCTATTAATACTCTAAAAACAGGATATTGGAAAAAAACACGAACTCAATGACCGATCTACAAGTATTGTTAGATTCTTATATTCACATGGTATAGTTTGTTAGTAAGCGATTCAACTACACTGTATCAGGTGTTGATGAATGAGAGATATCACCATACCAACATTTGGCCATTTGGATGTTGCCATACTATTCCTTCAAGCTAAATAGTTTTATTTTATTATTATTATTATTATTATTATTATTATGATTGGAAAAAAAGTTTACAATGAAAAAACAAAGAGCGGTTATAGTTAGACCTCCAAATTTGCTATTTAGACCTCCCATACTTAGTACACCTCTAATTTTCATTTTAGAATACTTGAAAGGTTAAGTAGACTTCTTTATTTTTACCAAAACGCCCTTGAACATGAGATACAACAATCTGTTATCTGAATCGTTAACCACGAGAAGAAAAAAAAATCAAAATCACATGATATTGCTCTCTTATGAGTAGGTCTCTCCTCCACCAAAATTAATCAGAGCATTGGTTCTCAATCTTGATTATGCTGGAATCCCTTTGAATTTGCTAAAAAAGGATTTCAAGGTTTTTTTTTTTTTTTTTGAAAGAGGGCTTACACAACTGCCCTTAGACCTTGATCATTAATGAAACGTTAGAATACATGGGGGGGACATGATACCTGAACCCCAAATTACAATAAGAAGAACAACTCGAGATAATAACGAGAGTCTCCACATATGTGTGTATTCTAAACAGGCACCAACTAGCGAAGAGTGCACGTCTGGCTACTTTATTCGCTTTACAAATACGGCGACATACCGGAAAGTAAATACTTACGCAAAGCCATAATATACTACTAAGATCAGTTTTCCCACTATGTTGCCACCGGAAAACTAGTCCGATGACATTTAGTTTCATCCTGCCACTAGGAGGTTGCGACCATTTGGGAACTCGCCACCGAACTAGGGCAGACCATTTGGAAGGTTGAGTAATAATTATATCATAATATTCAATAAATTTAGTTTAAGGAAATTCCAAATCAGAATGTTTTGAATTTAATTTTGTATTAAATGAAAATTATTATTTTTATTTAATTGTTTTAGGTAAATTATAAAATTATATAGGCAAATATTATTCCGGAAAAAAAAAATTAATTGAATGTTATATTTGGGAAGGTAAGAAGAGTATTTTTTTTCTCTCTCATTTTTATCTCTTTGCCATTATTTGTCTTTTCATATAACTTGACAAAGTCTATTAATAATTAAAAAAAGTTGGAGATCCAAATATCAAATTTGGTGGTTCAACTAGAACCACCCAAAAACAAAACCCCTAGAAACATCCTCTCTCAGCTGATCCAAATGGAACGCTGGGAACACAAAGAGGGGTAAGCAAGAAAACCATACACGTGGAGTATGAAAGTGATAGGCTAAAGAAGCCAGATGATTTGCTACAAAATTAGCTTATCGATAAATGTCAGAAGATGATAAACTTAACTTTTGTCGCTAACACTGTAATATCTTCAACTAAAGTCTTGATAAACCAAGGAACGGTGGTTGAGCCTCGAACACAATCAATAACTAGGTTAGAGTCTCATTTGACAATAATATTGTTGAATCCTTAAAGGAAAGCAGTATGCAAAGCCTCATGTAATGCCGTAGCTTTTGCCACTATAGTAGTCGTAGAACCCAACGACCTACAAGCTGCTACTAAATGATTACCATCAAAATTACGAATAACAAACCCAATAGTTGCTGAATCATTCCTCATTGAGCCATCAAAATTTGATGCTTTTAAACTCGAGCAGAGCAATGTCTACACTTGTCTTTTCAACATCTTTTTTCCTCAGTTGACCCAAAAAATGTAAATCACCCCTAGAGTAGGTCTTCTTTGAAGACTAATCAATTATATTGGACCAAAGTCACCAAACTTATACGATCAATTATGCCCCAATCATATAATTTCAAACAACATTAAGATCAAGCATCATGTGTGTTTAATGCACCCAGCTCATTCCTCATTGTCATCGTATATGTCATGTCAAGGACAGTAACAAACTAACAAACGCGACAGAGAGTAATATTATTTAGACCCCAAAAAAAAAATCTAGAAATTCTTCTCAAAACTAAAATAAAGAAAATGGGTGAGAAATTTTGCTAATTTTGAATATAAAAAAAGGGAAGAAGATCTACTAATCCAGCTGCCAAAATATGCGCTTACAGCTCACGGCTTCGGACGCAGTAACGGTACAACGGCGGGGCCCCACGGTTGTGGCGGTGGGCTAAAGTTACTTAACCACCACACAATTATTGCTACGGCCACTGCCGTGGCTTCCACTTATTGGGTTGTCATTCCTGGACAGTAACCCTACTTTTAACACATCCAGCTGTCAACAAAGCCCCACTTGTACAAATAAAAAAAAAAACATAAAAACAGATACAATTAAAGTCACGAGCCAAAGCCAAAGCGTGTTTAAGTGGACTTGTGTCAGTCCAGTCCCTCTACCTTAATCTCTTTCAATTTTACATTTCAGTCCTTTTAAGTTGCCTTAACTTTCACTTTCATCCATGATTTTTTCTTTTAATTCTTACCGGCTTCATTCGACTTCTTCGAAAAAAATATAAAACCGATCATTATATAGAAAATTCAGGAAACAAAACATGACAATAACTTACATACTCTATATGAATTATGTTGATGGATTAATGATAATGAAATGATGTGTTACATAACTAAATCACATAAATGTTTTTTTTTATATATATTTTAAATTACATAAATGTTTGAGTGGACATTATACACTTGTTAAGTTGTTATACAACATCTTTTTAGAAGAAGGGCCAATCAAGGAGGATAACACGTAGGGTTGTTGGCTAGGTTGATGAGCACTTTAAGATAAATATATATCAAAGCTTATTATAAACTATAAAAAAATTATAGAGAATGAAATTCAAACTTTCTAATTTGTAATCTATACTTATTATTTTCATTTCTGATTGAAATTCTTATAAAATGACAAAATTTTCCCTTTAAGTTAATTTCCACACTCCTTAGCTCCTTAGTTTACAATTTTTAGGAGTGAAATCAACTCTTTTTTTAATAACTTCAATTTTATTTTTTTGCAAAAATTTCAACAAAAGAAAGAAAGAATAAATGTGGATTGTAAATTAAGAAGCATGAATTTTATTTTTCAAATAAAGTATTCCAATAAAGAGAATATGGACTAGTGATAAAGAATGAATACAAACTGAATACTGTGTTTGCTTTATAGTTGACCTAGCTCTGCTAGGGTTTGCTCGACGACTTCCATCTTCGATAAAATTCTTCATCATGGCTTTTGGTGATGCTACTGCGGCTAGGAGAGCAGGTTCTTCTCCTTTATCTTTTTTGGTTGGCCTGAGGATCATGGCGGCGGTGTTTTTCGTCAACGTGTCTCCTTGAATTGTTGGGGCTGCTGGGTTCTCTTATTCGATGGTGCTCTGATCTCTGGTGGGGCGCTTTGCTTCAGGCGTCGGTTCAGGTGCCGTCTACCTTGGTTACTAGGGTGGGGGCAGATCGTTGTGTTCTTGACTCGGTTTTGGGTCGAAAGACTACTACAATGAAGTCCTTATTCCTGGTGCTGGGCTTGGGATTGAGATCATCTCTTGAGAACCGCATTGGGATCGGCTTCGGCTGTCGACTTCTGTTCGTGACTGCTGGTATACTAGGGTCAGAATCAAGATTGGGATCGCCCGGGATAGGATGTGGATGCCTGATTCGGGCTCATGCTTGTGTTCTGCTCTGGAGCAGTGGTGGTAGAAGTGAAGACCTAATTGGGCCTCCAGAGATTAGAGTCAGATTTGGGATCTCGATTAGCGAGGCTAGTTGGGATGCGTCGCTACAGAGATTCAATGAGGATGGCGGCGCTGCAGATGACGGTGGCGGCGGTGTGGTTAAGGGAAAAGCCACTGCTTGGGGTGTCCTTAGCAGATCTGGTTGGGTCTGGGCCCTTTCATGGGCTTTGGCTTCAATCTTTGCTAGAGTTCAGGATGCTTTTTTCATTTTAGTTTTTTTTTATTTTATTATGGTAGATGAGGAATTTGCGCCCTCGTCTAATAGCAATATATAAATTTCCTTTGGGTTGCGAAATCTAGATGCTCGGTTGTTATATTTATTTAAAGTGCTTTTGAGTTTTATAGGTTTTGTTAGAAATAAGATGCGTGAATTTCCTTAAAAGGTGGGTGTACTCGAGAATGTGAGGTTTTACTTTCTCTAAAATAGGTATTTTGTATGTCTTAAGGACGGCTCTTTCTGTCGACCCCTCAAAGTGTGTCGTTTCTGATACTGCTTGTTGAATATTATAAAACTGGCTGACCTACTTTGATTCACCCAACAAAAAAAGAATGAATACAATAAATAAAAATGTTGGGGGCTATAACATGGACATTGAATCGACTATGATACTCTTCCATTTGTGATAAGATTTGATATGATTTACCAAATTAGAGGACCTTAAATGCTAAAAATCAAAACTACAAGTCCCAACCTGTGAAATGTGAAGAGATTAGGGACGATGAAAACCGTGATTAGAGACAGGACACCGTGTGATTATGGCCCTTCTTTGGTTCTTAAATGCCAACAAATCCTCTTAGCTTTAAGTATCACATGCGCCTAGTGTTACTTAATGGGCCCAAGTGGGACCCAGACAGTCTGTGTCGAGTCCATACTTCAGCGCCACATTTTACAACCTTGGCCCCCCCCGTAAGGGAAAGCCCGAACCTTCTTTTAGTCTCTGTTCACTCATCCAACGGCTAGTCAGGTCCCATCTATCCCCGGCTCCCACCGTATTTGTCGGTCCAGATTAACCCTCTACTTCCCGTTAGAGCCTTTTCGCCTATATATACGCTGTCGGTTATCGTCGCCACTATTACTCTCTCTCACTTTACTCACTCTGACACTCTCTCTCTCTCTCTCTCTCTCTCTATCTGCGACTGTGAGCTATAGCCATGGATCGCAGCACCGCCATAACGTTCGCCTTCATCTGCATTATCGTCGCCGGCGTCGGAGGTCAAGCTCCTGCTTCCGCACCCACTAAATCTACCGCCACTCCGGCTTCCGCACCCACTAAATCTACCGCCACTCCGACTTCCGCACCCACTAAATCTCCCGCCACTCCCGCCCCCACCACATCACCATCCGCCGCTCCTTCAAAGCCCAAGTCCCCAGCTCCCGTCGCCACACCGGCCTCAGCTCCGACCGCCGCTCCACCTACCCCCGTCGCCGCCGCTCCAACTCCGGTGGCCACTCCTCCCGCGAAATCTCCGCCGACTGCTGCACCTACAGCGGCCGTAACTCCGGTCAGCGCGCCCACCGCTTCTCCTCCCGCGAAATCTCCACCGACCGCTGCTCCCACACCAACCGCCGTCCCCGTAGCACCGGTTTCTCCTCCCTCCATCGCACCTGCTGCTCCGGCTCCAAAATCCGAGACTCCTTCAGCTGCTCCCGGTCCAGAGGCTGTCAGTCCACCCGCACCGCCACCTGAGACCCCCGGAATGAGCCCTGAAGCCGGTCCTTCCGGCGGTCCTTCCGGCGGCGCAGCCGATGAGGTAAAAATATTTGTCTCTCTTTTTCTATTTTTCTCGCTAGTTTGACGAGATGTGCGCAATGCGCACCCAGATCTGGAGCTTCGGCTTCCAAATCTAGCGAAATTGTTTTGACGCATAGATCTAGCTCTCACTCACTCACTCACTCACTACTCACTGAGCACCGTCTTCGGGTTTGCTACCAGATAGAGACTTCTTCTTAGTTCTTACTGATACGGTAAATCTGTTGGTTTTCCGTTGCTCTTTGCTCACGCGCGCGTCGGTGCGTGTAAGCAAGAATAACGCTATGAAGTCTTTTTAGATCTGGTAATAAGCCGATCCGGAACATGGGATGTTTACCTCACGCGCCACCGTAGGTGGCAGGTGGGGTTGGCTAAAGTTTGGTAAATTAGTTAATTACCCACGGAAACGAATCAAATTGTCTGTCAGAGAGTCATTACAGCAAGTACCCTGTGATAGAAATAAATATCTGTCCTTGTTAAAAATCCTTGAGTTTTCAAAATTAAATTGACATTTGTTTATTGATTGGGTTCTGAATTTTAATTTTGAAATTTGTGGAATGGAAAATTGCAGAGTGGAGCAGAGAAGGTGCATTACATGGTTGGGTCGATTGCATTGGGATGGGGTATGATCATGGCATTGTGGTTCTAGAGACGAAGAGGAGGAGGACAGTGATGATGACGGTGTTGTTGTAATGTTGTCCTTTATTATTTTAATCTTTTTTTACCATGTTCTGTCCATTATTAGAGACCTAGAATTGGATATTTATTTACCATTTGTTTTTTCTATTTTTATTATTATTTTTTACTGGCTCTTGGTGGTGGTGGTGCCTTGTGGATTGGTTCTTTTGTATTCTTTTGGAGACACACATCAATTCACTGCTTTTGTCGTCTTTTGACAATTTGGTGATTATTTTAGCATTTGCTCATTATTTTAATTTACATTTAGATCTGTAAAGTGGTAAAACCTGCTCAAGTCGGTTGCTGGCCAGGTAATTTGTTTTCTTAATTTACTGTTTACTGTGCGCATTAACTTTGTCACCAAAATTGGATTCTCTAGGCCAGGTTAAAGTAGATTTTCTTAATTGAGTTATTATATTCACATTTAATTGGATTCTGTCACCAAAATTAGGTTCTCTATTCAATTCTGATTGATTTTGTCTGGTGAGGGACCGATGACAGATCAAAAGTTTGGGCTCCATTTGCTTCTTTAGGAACCCAATTCATTATAGTCCTCGTACAGCATTTGGATGCTGTCATTATTTGCGAAAATGGTATGGATTTTATTTCAAACGAATAACAAGTGTAATTGTTAATTGATGAAGAAAAGGAAGGAATCACTGTGTGGCCTGGCCTAGCGCGCTCTTGTTATCTTTGTTTTGTCAAATGCCTAGCCTAGTTTCCTCCCGAGTCATTTTACCAATGAAGTGCAGAAAGGAAAGGCATCAAGAACATGTATGGAATCTCCTTTCCTTCCAGGTTTTGCACTCATCAAGAACATGTATGGAATCTCCTCTCTTTCCAGGTGTTGCACTCATCTAAAATATGGGGACGCCAACCTGCAATTCGAGCTGTTCTTTAGTGGAGGAACTTATCCGGCTGTGATTCACAGAGCCCATGGCTAGTGAGAGAGGTGTACATTGCTACGTACGTACGCAGTGCACAACCTATCAAATAAGAGGGTGGAGAAATGAGTTCGAGCTGTTCTTTAGTGGAGGAACTTATCCGGGCGTGATTCACAGGAGCCTATGGCTAGTGAGAGGTGTACATTGCTACGTACGCAGTGCACACTGTTCTTTAGTGGAGGAACTTATCCGGGCGTGATTCACAGGAGCCTATGGCTAGTGAGAGGTGTACATTGCTACGTACGCAGTGCACACCTATGAAATAAGAGGGTGGAGAAATGAGTTAGGAACTTAGGATATATGCGGATTATCATTATCAACGGGTCTATTCCAACTTGATTAAAATGAACTCAAGAGTCTCATCAGTCTATCGATTCTTGCTACAAGTCAATTTTGATAGTGAAAAAAACTTTGAGTGGGGGAATTTATTCAGCAATGTGATTCACGATGGCTGAGTAGTTTTTTTTTTTTTTTTTTTTGGACAACGCTATGAGTAGTCCGCTGCTATAAGCATTGCCAAGACGAGAAAAATGAGTTACATGAAATTATCATTTGAATAGGTTGTTCCACGTGCACATGATGTATTAATGCTTTATATTTAAATAAATATAATGTTGTCTTAGTTATCTATACTATTATAAAGAAAAAAGGCTTTGTTCGCCAGAGTAGGTGTGAAAAGACAATAAAATCCTTAAACCTTATATTAATTTTAAATAATTTTTAATAATTGAGTGGTAATATGGTAAATAACAAAATTAAAAATTCTGTAAAAAATAAAATAAATAATTTTCAGATAGTTAACTACCTATGTCTGCAATAACCACCCACAATTTCAGATAACTTTCCACTTTTTTTTTTTTCCAAATAACTTCTATTTTTTTTCTCAATATAATAATTATAAAAATTTTACGTGAGCAGAAAACTAGTACTATTATTAAAAGAAGAGAGCTTGCTCTCCAAAATTAAGTTTTTTTACCAATTTAACCTTTATATATTAAAAAACTGTGAAATATAATTAATCAATAAGGATAATATGGTAAATTGTAAAATAAGAAAAAAAAATAAATAAATAAAAAACAGAAAATGTGGTAGTTGTACGGGAAGTTTTTTCACTACCTTTAACTTATCTCCAAGACTAATTTGTTTTAACCCATTACTTAGGCTCTAAATGGGTTTATATAAAAAATTTAATTATTTATTATTATAATAAAGAGAATAAAGCTTGCTCTCCATAACCGAGAAATATGACGGATATAACCCTCAAATACTAAAAAACTTTGAAAATGTAATAACCAGGGAACCACCCTCAAAATAAAATAGTAGTTATTGGCTTGGGTTAAAAAAACCACCCACTTTCCATTTAAAAAAAGGGAAAATCGTCCGTACAGTACCTGACCTTTTCCCCATTCTAAACTTTAGTACCTCACGTTCAGAAAATATCAGAACGGTACCTGAGGTTTCGACCTCGACCTAAGATCGGTACCTGGTGCCGTTAGCTCCGTTACAAAAACTGACGGCTAGCATATTTTGATCATCAAATGACCAATTTACCCTTAAATTTTTGTTTTCTTTAGTTTTTTTTTTATATAAAATAATAAAAAAAAACAATTTTTTTTCTATTAGTTTAAACTATTTTTAGTTTTGAAAATTATTTAAATTTTTGGTTCATCAAAATTTATCTTTCGAACTCGTAGGATTAAACTAGATGTTATTTCGAGTTCATAGGAATTCTTGAAGGATTTTTCAGACACCCGAGTTATTTTTAATGATTTTTAAAGGATTAAATACTGTTTAATCCTTGAACTTTTGACCAAAAAACACTTCAGTCCTTAGCCTTTTAATTTCACATGTTTAGTCCTTGTACTCTCTAATTTTGGACCAATAGGTCCATTCCGTTACCTCCGTCTAAAACTCGCCGTTAAGTTGCTGACGTGACAATTTTTCACATCAAAAAAGTCCATTATACCCTTAACTTTTATGTTTTCTTAATTTATTTTTTTTGTGTTTTTTCTAAATTAATTTTTTATTTTCTACTTACCTCTCTCCAAAACCCCCATTTCCCCAACCTTTTCTCCCTGACTCTCTCCCGACCACCACCTCCCAACCTCAAACCCGAAGTTCTAAACCAAATCCAAATAAAGCTGTGTTTGAAGCTACTGGCGAAAAGGATTCGGGAGCCCAAAACACCATAGCCTCCGTCAGCAGGGAGGTCTTCGCCGACCCTATAACTGATTTTTGTAATTCCAATTTGGAATTGGAATCACAAATGGGTCAAATCAACGGCGCGGATTGAAAACTGAGCCCCTGGTTTCAATTCTTCTTCGTCTTTGCTTCGAATTGATTTGGTGGGTATTTGTAGCGAGGTCGGCATCAGAAGGGTGAGGCAGAGTGGTCGAAGGTGGGGATGGAGGCGGTGGAGGTGGAGCTTCGTGCATAGATCTCCTCGCACTCCAAACATACTTCTGGAGTTTGCAGTCTTACCGGAAATGGTAACCCTGACAGTGAAGGAGGCTGTCGCGTTCTCGAGGTGAGATGGGTTGGCTTCTTCTTGATCCAAACTGGTGGGCTTCCATTAGATTACGTCTGCTCATCCATTGGATAGCTTGAATTTGAATGCTACAAGACGGAGAGCACAACAATTTTTTTGAGTACCCATTTGATGTTTGCATCTGTATTCTGTTGTGGTGGTTTGCTGCGAATTGAAGAATTTTTCTCCCTTTTTCTGGGTCTGGGTTTGGTCTGATTGTTCTTTTTGGGTGTTATGATAAAATTTGTTTAATAAAGCTTAGGTTTGAGGCGGAGGCGGGAGGGTAGCAGGTGATGAGGCGGAGCTCAATGTAGATTGCCCTTATTTTTATGGGTTTGCTGCGTTTCAGAGAGGGAGAGAGAATTATGGGTTTGAATGGGAATGGGAATGAGAGAGAGAGAGAGAGAGAGAGAGAGGGAGAGAGAGAGGAAGAGAGAGAGAGACGCGAGAGAGAGATGAATTCTGGGTTTGAATGGGAACGAGAGAGAGAGAATTCTGGGTTTGAATGGGAATGAGAGGGAGAGAGAGAGAGAGAGAGAGAGAGGAATAGGAGGGAGAGAGAAAAAAATAATAAAAAAAATATTTTGATAGAAAAAAGAGGGATTAAGACATAATCCTTCAGTTATCAGTTTCCGTAACAGAGCTAACGGCTTTAGGTACCGATCTTCGGTCGGGGTTGAAACCTCAGGTACCGTTCTGATATTTTCTGAACGTGAGGTACTGAAATTTAGAATGGGGAAAAAGTCAGGTACTGTACGGACGATTTTCCCTTAAAAAAAAAAAACCACCTCACTTTCTTACAAAAAAAAAAAAAAACACCCGCACATATGTAGTGTAGGGACATGCTAGTTACATTTTTTTTTTTGAATCAAACCCAGATTGGGTGCTAATATATTAATCATAAGCCACAATAGGTCGTTACATATCATTCCGCTGTCATCTATAAACAGATAAGAACATAGTGATAGTACCCACAGTGGTACATAGACAATAGACATACTTATTATACATTCAAATATGTAGACATTGCGGAAATCCTCATTTGGTATTACTCTAGAGGCGCTAGAGATACCTAGAGTATACACAAGTGCCTAGTTTCCTAACAAGGGAGTTATTGTAATTAGACAAACCAAAAACATAAGAATTGGCGGTAAAACACCCTAGCCTACATCAAAAGCCCAAGAGGGCAACTCCAAGAGAAGAGGCCCAAAAAAGGCAAAGGCCCAACAGGACTTGGCTTGAGCAAGCCCAGATGTCATCTCCAGCCTGTGCAGATCCATGCAGCTCCTTTCTTTCCCCCGCCATTGCTGTCCTGCCATGCCGTCCACTCAATACCAAGCCATGACCGAACCCAGCATTGCCAAGATGCACCACCCTACGCCGCCGAGCAGACCTTCAGGAATCATGCCGCCCTTAGACCGTTAGGAACTACACCACTGTCTTTGCACAACACAACCACCATGCCTAAGATATCATCAGGAACCAGCCCCCGCCACCCAACCAAACCTTGAGCCAAAAAACCTCTATTCAGAACTCCCCGAGCGACTAGCTCTCAAACACCCATCCGACAACAACCCATCAGCGGTGAGGAGAACCCTCACCGACCCCTAGCGCCGCAGGACAAACAGAAAATCTTCAAACCCTAGACCCAAAGGCGTAGCTACACACGGGCTCCGTTGGGCTACAGCCCACCCCAGATTTTGAAAAAACATAAATTTGTAGCTTAATTATGGTTTAACAAATTAAAAATTAAAAATTAGCCCACCTCAAATTTCTAAACTTAGCCCATATGTTATTTCTTTTCTTGTTTTAGTCATACACTAGTCTGCAATCACTTGCTCTGCATGTGTACGAAATTTTTTTGTTTGTTTGTTTTTTTTTTTTTTTTAAAGTGGGTAGTTATTGCAGAAGAAGTAGATTCACCAGTAGTCATTGCAGAGAGAAAATAGTGGGAAAGAAAAGTGAGGGTTGTAGAATCATTTCTTTTTAATTTTCTTAATAAAAATCTATTTATAATTGTTTTATTTATCCTTCTAATTTAATTTATTCTCAAAGTTTTTTAATCTTTCAGGGTTAAATGTTAATTTTCAATTTTACAAAGTCTCTCTCTAATAATAGTATAGATAGATATGTTATTTATTGCTTGAAGTATTTGATTTGATTTGATTTTGTATTATGCTTTTAAGAGGCTATTCGCATAAAAAATTTGTGTTTTTTTTTTTGGTAAATTAGGTATGAAAAAGAGCCAATTGAGAATTATAATACATATTCAATAATTAAATATTTTTGCTTCTATTCATGGCGCGGGTACAATTTGAGTAGGTGTGTTCTTTGTCTTAAACTTATGTTATCAAATTTCTATCACACGTTATGATGTTGATTTTTTGGGTCATTTAGCTATTTGATTATTTAATATGTATTTAATATATAATGTAGTTTAATTTAAGAAAAGAATAAAACATATTACTTGTAAAACTTAAGAAAAAAAAATAATCTGAAAACATTAGTAAACTTTTAAGAAAATTTTTTTTCTTTAGCCCACCCTATTTTAAAATCCTAGCTCCGCCATTGCCTAGACCCAAGAGCAGTCTGGGTTTTTTGGAGCTCCTAGCAGCTGATTCTTGACTATGTTTTTATGCTAGTTACATTAGAACAACTAAAATATAATTTAAACTATATTTAAGAGAAGAGAGTTTGTTTGCCAAAACAAAAAACATGTACTAGAATAATCCTGAAATATTAAAAAACTTTACTACTCGTAAAATAGATATGGATAATTTAGTCAAATTATAAAATAAACAAATCTATAAGTGAAAGTGGGAAATATATAAGTACTTGAAAAAATTATCCACTTCTATAAAAAAAAAATTGCCCCTTCATATGAAAAACCTCCCACTTTCAATTACAAAGTAATAATATGTATGTATGGGCTCGTCTAGTATTCATTATGTGAAAATGAAAAATAAATAGTTAAAAAGTATAAACTGACTGTTGTACAGATCATGTTCCAACCTTATGGAAACTAAACTCCATAATTTTCTTGAAAAAAAAAAAAATCTCCAGAAACTAAGATTTCCATGCAAAACTATAGCACAAAAATTTTGTCTAAAATCACACGTTTTTATTTTCGCACTAAAATTAAAATAAATTGAATAATGTATTCTGTAGCGTATCTCAGATCTATATAACTGATGTACCGTGTATCCGCATTTCCATACCCAAACGACTCGTGATCCATATTTTAATAATCAGATACAGATCAAGTTCCTTTTTTTATTATTATTTTTTATTGAGAAGTTAGTGTTACTATTAGTATCAACACATCTTCAAGACTTCAACAAAGAAATTCAAGTGATAAATGTTTGACCCTCTGGTACAGTCAGATTCCTAAATCCTAATCGACAAGCATACGAGAGCAGGTCACTGATCACGATGGGGAACTGTGGTTGTGCTTATCTTTCCTTTTGACATGTGGTTATCTCTGCCTCCCACTTCACTTCACTTGTTATTCCGTACGCCCCATCTCTCTCTCTCTCTCTCTCTCTCTTCTTAGCACACGTCTTCCCCCCATCACTAACCTTATTTGGAGGAAGCTTCCCATTCCGTTTCCCTACCCTCACTGACTCAAATATTGCATTGCACTCTACTACCCAACTCAGAAACAAACAAACAAGCAAGCAAGCTAGCAAGAAGAAGAAAAAGCCATTCCCATGGCTACCTCCGGCAGCTTAGAAGCTTGGTATCGATCTCTGTCTGCTTTTTTTCTGGCTTGTTTTTGCTGTACGTTTGATTTGCTTATAATTGCTGCTCAGAAATACCCATATTTTTTTGTTTTTGCAAATTTGGTACATATATATAATTGCTATTAGAGAGATCATCTGTTCTGTTTGGCTATATATGAAACTTTTGTTGTTGATACCCAGATGTCCAATTTCATCTATGAATTTGGGTTTGAGCTCTGTTTTGTTGGTTAACAAAGTAGCTGCTGATTATAGAATGCTCAATATTTCCTTTTCTATTGGATCAACCAGATTCCATTTTTTATTGATTTTTACCTTAAATAATAGCTACTCCATTTGCATATGGATCTAACCCAAACCAATTCGCTACTACCCGAACCCGTTCTAACATATAGGACAGCCGACAGCCAGCTAAATTGGTGGGATACCCTTTCACGTATCTAAGGATACTCTTTGAGTTGTTGGTGAAAAATTCTACTTTTGAGACTACGAACGACACGTGTTTTTGGCGCCGTAACTTTTCTAATAATTTTTTTTTGAGTTGTATTTGAATATCACTTGGATCTGGTCACTTCGCGACAAATCGAGCAATAAGCAATAAGCAATAAGCAATAAGCGAGAAATTCATCAAGGCTCATTGAGGTTTCTTCATTTACCAAAAAAAAAAAAAAAAAAAAAAAACTATTTCAAGGTCAATAGAAATTTTTTTTTTGGTCAGCTAATAAGGTCAATAGAAAATTGGGTTTCAAACTAGGGAGAATAATTTCTATTCAAACTTTCAATTAAATCCAAAAATCATTTCTCTAAGTGTATCCAAAACAAAAAAAAATCACTCCTCCAAGTACAGTGAGTTGAGTGCTTTAGAATTTTTTTTTTTTTTTGGGGTCTGATGGTGCTGTAGTAAAGTACTCGCCTTTCTCTGGTTCTTCCTTCTTATTCTCCTCTCTGAAAAACGTCCTATGTCCCCTTAGCCATGACCCTGTACATGCCCTTATTCAGGTCATGCACAACCCTACGAACACTGACCCAACTCCACGCCCATCTCCTAGTCTCAGGTCTCCACAGAGACCCACAAGCCTCCACCAAGCTCATCGAGTCCTACTCCCAGCTGGGTTCCCTCCACTCCTCAACCCAGCTCTTTCAAACCTTCCCTAACCAAGACCCTTTCATGTGGGGCGTCCTCATCAAATGCTTCATGTGGAACCGCCGCTTCCACGAAGCCATCTCACTCTACCAAGAAATGCTGCAATGCTCGGTGGGCATGAGTAGGTTTATATTCCCTTCTGTTTTGAGAGCCTGTTCGGGCTGTGGTGAGCTCAGTGTGGGTAGGGAGGTCCATGGGAGGATAGTGAAATGTGGGTTCGACTCGGATGCTGTGGTCGAGACCGCATTGCTGGGTTTGTATGGGGAGCTGGGGCGTTTGGATGATGCAAGGAAGGTGTTTGTTGAAATGCATGTGAGAGACGCCGTGTCGTGGAGTTCGGTTATCTTGTGTTGCGTGGAGAATGGAGAGGTGAGTGAAGGGTTGGAGATGTTCCGTGGGATGGTGATGGAAGGAGGTGTTGTACCGGATTCGGTCACAATGCTCAGCGTAGCTGAGGCTTGTGGGAAGTTGGGGTGGCGGAGAGGAGCTAGGTCAGTGCATGGTTATGTTGTTAGAAGGGAGTTTAGAAAGGACGAGTCTTTGGATACTTCTCTGATTACAATGTACAGCAAGTGTGGCGACTTGCAGAGTCCGGAAAGGATTTTTCGTAATGTTGCTCATCGCCACACTGCATCTTGGACCGCGATGATTTCCTGCTACAATCAAGCTGCTTCTTTCTCACAAGCACTAGATGTTTTTGTTAAGATGCAGGAGTCTGGAGTGGAGCCGAATGCTGTGACGTTGATGTGCATTCTAATGTCTTGTGTTGGGTTAGGCTTGCTCAAAGAAGGGAAGTCTGTTCATGGATTTGTTATTAGAAAGGCTGCAGACCCTGACCTTGATTCTTTGGGGTCAGCATTGTTAGAGTTATATGCTGAAATTGGGGGACTAAGCTATTGTCAGAAAATTCTTAATATGATTGGAGTCAGAAATGTTGTTCCGTGGAATACAATTATTTCAATTTATTGTCAGAAAGGTCTGCTGAGAGAGTCATTGCTACTCTTTGTGCAGATGCAGGCCCAAGGACTAATGCCAGATTCATTCAGCATGTCAAGTGCTCTCGCCGCTTGTGGAAAGATGGGTTTATTAGAGATTGGGCATCAGATACATGGTCATATAGTCAAACGAGGCTATTTGGATGAGTTTGTGTTGAACTCACTAATTGATATGTACTCAAAATGTGGGTTTGTAGATTCAGCATACATAATATTTGACGAGATGAAACATCCTGGTATCATAACATGGAATTCTATGATCTCGGGATTTTCTCGTAGTGGTAACTCTGTCATGGCTATCAGTCTTTTTGACCGAATTTATCTGAACCGTCTTGAGATTGATGAAGTCACCATTTTAAGTGTTATTCAAGCTTGCTCCGAATTAGGTTATTTAGAAAAGGGAAAATGGGTTCACCACAAGCTCATAACCTATGGTGTGAGGAAAGACCTCTATATTGATACAGCTCTAACTGACATGTATGCTAAGTGTGGTGACCTTCAGTCAGCTCAAGGTGTATTTGATACGATGGTAGAAAGAAGCGTTGTGTCTTGGAGTGTCATGATCGCTGGGTATGGAATACATGGCAAGATACGTGCTGCCGTATCACTCTTTAGTCAAATGTTAGAAACTGGAATCGAACCAAATGAGGTTACATTCATGAATATTCTTTCAGCTTGTAGTCATGCAGGTGCTGTTGAAGAAGGGAGGTTATATTTTAGATCAATGAGGGATTTCGGCATTGAGCCCAATGCAGAACATTTTGCATGTATAGTTGACCTTCTAAGTCGAGCCGGTGATCTGAATGGAGCCTATGATATCATTAAATCAATACCATTCTCTGTTGATGCCAGCATATGGGGCGCCCTGCTCAATGGATGTCGAATCCACCAGAGGATGGACATGATTAAAAGCATCGAAAAAGACCTTTTATATATTAAGACAGATGACACTGGCTACTACACCTTATTTTCTAACATATATGCTGAAGGAGGGAACTGGGAGGAATTTGGGAATGTGAGATTAATGATGAAAGGTATTGGTCTGAGGAAGGTCCCTGGATACAGTGTAATTGAGATTGATAAGCGAGTGTATAGATTCGGAGCTGGAGATACTCCTCTTCCTCAAATGAAGGAGGTTTACGGGTTTTTGGAAAACTTTCAGTGTCTAACTCATGGAATAGGGATAACATAGAATCTGATAAGTTGACATTTGACTCTAGTATATTACAAGTCTGAGTGTGAAGCTGCAATGCCATTTCAAACACAACACTTGCGTGTGAGTGATATGCTTTCATGGAGATCTTTACCATGTTTGTTTAATGCTATGATGCGTACTTTGTTTCTGTTTGTTAATACTTTACCAAGGATTTTGTTACCTTATTTATTTTAGTTTTTGGAGAAGGATTCTGTATTGTTAATTACCTTGTTCTATATCTAGGTACCTTAATTCTTGCAGAAAGCATGAGGTAGAGCCCAATTCAGCAGTTCTCTCATGGTTTACCCAGGTTCTCTTCAAAATCCAAATTTTTCTTCTTTCCAATTTTAGTATTAAATATTAACTTTCTGTTTGTCTGTTAATATTGTTCAGACCAAAGTTCAAAGTTCTCAGAATGAGAAGTGTAGCATAACAATTTCATTAGACCAGCTAAAGGATGCTGACATTTTGCCACTAAAGGACGTGCTTATGTCAAGTGACTCATCTCATATTCATGCAGTTGACTTATTTCTGGAATTCCATAGTGACCTGGGCACAGAAAGTGTTGTGGATTTGATGAATGGACTCAATGCAAAGCTTCGAGTTGTCGATCTCCAGGATTTGTCTTTGGGGAAAGAATTTCTGCGGTTTGTATTCATAATTCTCAATTTATAGATCTTGTTCATTTTTCACATTCACTAATGACACTAGAGTATATTCTTCAAGTGGATACACAAAGTAATTCACTTTGTATAATATTGTCATACACTCGTATGTTCATTCTGCTATTACTTTTTCAATTTACATGATTGTGAAATTTGGATTGCTTTTGTTGATGAAGTGCACATCTTTCTTATATGAAACAATTTTGTGACTTATTATTGTTTTGGAATCTCTACAGGGATCTTTGTCAGGGTTCCTTGGCTTGCCAAGTCTTCAACTTGCGGTCCATTCATATCCAGAAACTCGACATGATTGGAAACTTTTTGCGACTACACACCCTTAATCTTGATTTTTGTACTTCACTCGGTAGTTTGCGAAGGGACTGTTTTTCTTGCATGCCAAATCTGATGCGCCTCTCAATGTGTGAGACAAGAATTTCCAATCTCCTGACCATGACTGGTGCTCTGTCAAGACTTCCTTGTTTGCTTGAACTACGGTTCCAAAGCTGTTTATGTTGCAAGGAAACTGGATCATGTCCTGGTTTAGAAGGGCAACAGAAATTGCAGACTGAGGTGAGAATACAGCGGAAACTGTTATTTGTTGGTGATGGATTAAGTAGTTAAACTAACAGTTCGTTTGGCAAATTGTAGACTCAAGAAAAAGATGAAACCCTTGTAAGTGAGGGTAAGAAAGCCTCGAGGAATGTGAGTATTACATTGAAGAACTTTGTAACTCATCATCCTTCACCCATTGCTTTGAGAAACATTATCGGGAGTATATCATATCTTCGCTGCCTGGTCTGGAAGTTTTAGATAATTTTCCTATTAGAATGACGGAGAGGGAATTGGCCAAGATGACGTCTGCAAAGTACTATGAATACTTACCTTATAAGAGACGGCACAAAGAAAGTGTTGTTAGTGTTTTGAATAAGCGTGAAATGGGAACTAGTGGTGTACACTTCCAGAAACCATTCAAGCCAAAACAATTATATCCTCATCGAAATGGTCAGAATTTTTTCTTGAGGTCGCTGTGTGCTGCCAAACTTGGGTCTTCAACTTGGCCACTGTTACATCCACTTTCCAATTTCAACCACACATGTAAAGCAGAAAACAAGAAGCTTCGTCCAAGGCAGTTTGAGTATCATCCATCAAACCCAAGTCTTATGGTTTTCGGAACTCTGGATGGTGAAGTAGTGGTTACTAACCATGAAAACGGGAAGATGGTTGGTTATATTCCATGCATAGGAGCAATGAGTAGTGTCTTGGGGCTTTGTTGGCTCAACAAGTCTCCGTCCAAGGTATGTGATTCCTTGTAAGCAACTATGCATTAACAGTCTATTCTATGTTTCAGATTTTAGTCAAAGCATAAGTGGTTTTATTTCTTACTGTTTCCTTTCTCTTCTCATCTGTGTCGAACAAATAGCTTGTTGCTGGTTCAGATAAGGGCTCCTTGAAGTTACTCGATATCAACAACATGTCACCAGAAGTTGCAGACTATTGTTGCAGCTCTAGTGGTGCAACTTTTGAAGATTTCGAGCAATTAACTTCTCTTCATGTAAATTCAACTGATGACCAGCTTCTCGCTAGTGGATACTCCAAAGGCCTTGCTCTGTATGACGTTGGCAGTGGAAAACGTTTAGAGTTGTTCAGTAATCTTCACCGAGAACCGATCAATGTTGCCAAATTTGCACACCATTCCCCTTATATGTTTGCTACTTCATCCTTTGACCATGATGTGAAGTTGTGGGATTTGAGACAGAGCCCAAGGAAACCGTGCTATACAGCTTCTAGCTCGAGAGGAAATGTGATGGCTTGCTTTTCTCCTGATGACCATTATTTGCTTGTTTCAGCTGTTGACAATGAGGTACACCTCTATTACAAGGGTCTGGTGGTTTTTCAATTTTGAAGTTGGGTGCTCAATTTCTTGAGTCGTCACTTGCCAGGTTAAGCAACTTTTGGCGGCGGATGGCAGGCTGCACATGAGTTTTGAGATAGCTTCAACAGGAAGTCCTCATAACTATACGCGGTCGTATTACATGAATGGAAGGGACTATATCATCAGTGGAAGTTGCGATGAGGACGTGATTCGCATCTGCTGTGCTCAAACTGGAAAGCGACTTAGGGATGTTTATTTGGAGGTAGATTAGTTCATGAGATTTGTGATTATCATATCCAAAGCACATATGCTCACCACAGCTTCTTTGCAGGATGAATCAGGAAATTCAATATTCGTGCAGTCCTTAAGGGGCGATCCTTTCAGGGTGAGTTGTTGACGCAATGTGATTAGTTGTGTGTGATTTTCTTCACTGGGGTTTAGGAAATATTCTGTTACAAACAATCCACTCACAAAAATTGCTACTTTTTTTCTGTTGTCTTAACAGCATTTTAACATGAGTATATTAGCCACTGCTACACGCCCAAGCTTCAAGTGGGAGATTATCAAGGTAAACTGTAAT
Source organism: Rosa lucieae (assembly GCA_024704745.1). Lineage (NCBI taxonomy): Eukaryota > Viridiplantae > Streptophyta > Magnoliopsida > Rosales > Rosaceae > Rosa > Rosa lucieae. Next base: position 17,507,417 of record CM045493.1, on the reverse strand, counting down.
TTGCAACCGGCATTATTTGTTGTTGAAGGTTTAACCGGGGGATGACTAAATTCTGTAAGAATTCATGCAGGTCAACTTACTTGCATCGAGTGACTCTGCAGAAGAACATTGTTATGGCCAGTGTTTGCAGCCTTCTTGCTGTCTGGGAGGTTGATATAGGATCAGAAATGTGTCTCTGTGCATTGTATATGTTGGAATAGTAAGGCTTTTATGGGATGGTTGAGTTTTGGACCATAAACCGAGTGTGGTGTGGATATGTATTCGAGTGTTATCTGTATCAACGGAATCTGTCTGTACTAGAAATTTTTAGCAAAATTTGTTTACCAATCTAAACAAGGAAATCACTTTGCAATTTGTTCCAAACAGGACTGGATCCATTCAAATATGAGAAATAATCCAATAGATTTTCGAACACATGGAAACAAAACTAGCAGGTTGCGCAATGTTTATTCTTGTTCAAGTTTAACACAACATAATTCACTATAACTTCCCAATTCTTGGTCCCGGACCCTCGACAATATGCATAGTAACCATACAAGGGAGTATGAGATCAAGAAACCAGATTCTTCCCACATTAACTATACAGGACTCCTCCCCATAAAAAGGAGTGTTTGTGCCTGCAAGAACACCAATTGCTTTATTAATTCCCACATTAACTATAAAGGACTACTTGCTTTCAAGTTTGAAATCAAATCAAGTCTGTACTGAAAGAGTAACATAGTACTAGTGTGAAGTGTCTCCAAGTAGGCAGTAACTGACTGATCATATTCATATAACACTAGCTAGCTACAGGGCCGGTCCTGAGGTTCTTCATGCGCAGGGCGAAATTTTTTTTGGTGCCCAGGATCGGTCTTGAGATTTTTTTTTAAACGATTATGAGATTAATTCAACTTCAAAAAATTACAAATTAATAACAAGTTTTTAGAATAATCAAGAAAATCACAAAAAACAAGCAAAAGAACTTCTAATATCCAAAATTTTAAAATTAAAAAACACTCAATATCTATTTTGATCTATAACTCAACCTGCATCATGAAATGTCAAAAAATATGTTGCTCACTATAGAATAACAAAATAATAGAGAGGAGAAAGATTATTGGGAGATGAAAAGCAGATAGGAGAAAAATTGAAAATGATTGATAATGCAAGTGAAGAATTGAGGGACTTAATAACCATTAATTGAAACCCCAAATTTAAAGAGAAATTTGTTTGATTTCTAGGTTTTGGAGAGAGTGAAAGACTACTATAATGATGCTTGACTTTTTACGGTTCTCGATGACTCAAAATATAAAAAAAAATATATATATATATAAAAAATCCAATTAGTATCCTCTAGAATTCTGAAATAAAAGATTCTTTTTTACACGTTCCATAACGTATATTGCTGTTTATATATAAGTACATCAATATATATATATATATATATATATTACCACTTACCCCAGCAACAGATTTTTATTCTCATTAACCAAATTCAGAGGACAATGACAAATATGCCGTCAGTCTAATTAAACAACTTCATTTTATGCCATTGTCTCATCTCTCTCTCTCTCTCTCTCCATAATCACGTACAGATCACCAACCACCTTCACCAGAGAAAATTTCACGGTGACATGGAAATCTAGTCTTCCCGGACGGCCACTATTTCAACCGCGGAGGTGACGTAGAAGACCCATGGCTCTACACTGTTTGATGCCGTCTGATTTGGACAGGACGATTTGCAGAACGGCGGCAGGGATCTGTCCGACTCGAGACATCGCTGAGGAGGTCATCACCGGCTTTGATGAGATCGATCTCCACTGCTCGATCCGAAGACCAGATCCGGCGAGGGCGTCAACTCGTTTTGCAGAACCAACAGCCGCCGTCATTTCAGCCTCGGGCTCCGACGAGTTTAGATTTGTTTCAGTGACCAGCCAAATCGAATTCGATTCAGGCCTCGTCTCCAATTCGATCCTTTCAGCGCCAAAAGAGGAGTCGTGGACGAACGTCCGGTGCTTTAGAAGGTGAGGCCGAAACGAAGAGTATGGTTTTCGATAGACTTGGTGATTTGGTGCAGCAAGAAGAGAAGGTTCCGATCAATCGGGGAAGAAGAAGATTGGGTGCCCAGATCATTTTATGGGTGCCCAAATCAGATCAGAAAATATATATATATATATATATATATTTTTTTTAAGTAACGGGACAGAAGGAAAGGAAAAAAAAAGTTTTGAATGTCTATTGCGGGGCAATAGAGGTTTATTGCCCTTTTATTGGAGGGCAATAGACGGTTATTGGAGCGCAATAGATGTTTTGAATTGATATAATCTCCTTGTTTTTTTTTTGAGGTATTTAAATCAAGGTCCAATTTGCTACATCAATTTTCATTGTAGTCCGACCACTTTTTTATTTTTAATTGTAGTCCAACAACTTTTTTCGTTGTCCATTTTGCCTTCAAGGTAAATAAAGGAAACTAATCAAAACTCATAATTTGGGGACTTTTATTTTTCAATTTAAATATTCAAATTTTGAATTTCAAATTCCTAAAATCTATTCAAGGTAATTACAATAAATAATATGGCATTTAAATCTATGTAAACATATCTGTACCTACATGAAAGGTCAATAAATTCTTAAATCATAGTCAAAAAAGAAAAAATAAAACAAACTAAGTAGCATTATTGACACAACAATACCTAGAGATATAGTAATAGAGTAGTCCATGATCGAGTTTTAACATTATTCCTATTTAATAGGTAGAGAAAAAGAAACCAACACTACTCTACCTTTGTAATAGATATGAAAAATGCAAATTTTTATGCACAAGGTAATGAAAAAAGACTAAGGTAGTTTAAACATGGTTTCTAATAAAAAGGTAGGGAAAAAAAGAAGAAGAAGAAGAAGAATTATTGCAGATTGCCTTTCCCCTTAAGAAATTACCTTTGTACTAGGTATCAAAATTGCAAACATATCTATGCACAAGGTAATGAAAAAAGAGAAACTTAGTTTTTGACATTGTTCCTAATCTAAAGGTACGGAAAAAAAGAACTATAGAAACTTGCATTTCCCTTAAGATATGAACAATGTATCTCCCTTTCTAGAATCTCTTTCCTTTGTATGATTTATGCAAAGGTTGAGATACAATGTAAAATATTACCTCTTTAGATGGATCAAAACCTTCTTATGAATACCCATCTAGAATATCTATTTGATTGTATAATGAAGTTGAACAACATGACAATTCTATAATACAGGTGTAGAAATAAGAAGAAAGTGATCAGAATAAAGGAGAAGAAAAGAGACAAGATATAGGGTGTAGAAAAATGATAGTAAGGTATGATCATTTTATATAAGTTATAATTTTTCTCAATGACGATGCATCAATTAAGAGTTTTGTTTTGCTGATGACATATTATAATTGATATGGTTTTTATGAATACCAAATTGATTGAAAAACAACATTACTCTCAATTTATTGATGCATAAATTATTGATTGTTTTGAGTAATATTGTTATGGGCAAATTTGGTATGTGAAAAAGTAGAAGTTGACTCATCATACTAATATAGGAAAGTAAGCTGACGTGGATGCTTAGTCACTGGACCGCAATTAACAAAACTTTTCGTCCGGATTACAATCAAAACAGGTCATGATTTTTGGACTTATAACTAATTAATTTTCCGTTATCAAAGTTGTATTTGTCTAAATTTAGGAAGATTAGTTTCTATTTTGGCGACTGAAAGTCCTATTAGGGGGCAATAGACGTCTATTGGGGAGCAATACATGACTGATAGTCGTCTATTGGGGGGCAATATACCTCTATTGCCCCTCTATTAGGGGGCAATAGATGTCTATTGGGGGCAAAAAAAATATTTCCGGTGAGATTTTCAGCAAATTTAGGTGGGCTGCAGCCGGTGACCCGTGATCGGAATCAGGCGACCGGTGATCGGAATCCGGTGACCGGTGACCGGAATCCTGCCACCGGTGACCAGATTCCGGTGACAGGTGATCGGAATCCGGCGACCGGTGACCGGAATCCTGCGACCGGTGACCGGTGACAGGAATCCGACGGCCGGTGATCGAAATCAGGCAGCCGCTGACGAGACTCCGGCGAAGTCTTTATGTTTTCTCTCTCTCTCTCTCACTCTCTAAGTAACAAAGGGGTGAGGGTAAAATAATATTAAAAAAGATTAAAAACAAAAAAAAAATCTTAATGGGGTATTAGAGAAGACCTCCTTAGAGTGTTTTGGGTAAGAGATAATTAAAAAACTTAATGGGGTAAGTGGGAAAAAAATCTTTAAAAATGGGGTAAATAGACAAAAACCCTATATAATATTTGTGCCCTACCTTTCCTTGGGCCCTGGGCTGTTACCAAGGCTGCCATTGGGCAAGGCCAGGCCTAGCTAGCTAGCTAGGCCCTGCGGTAGGGAATTGAATTTGATAAATTCCTCAGGCTCTTGGAAATGTGCTCATGTTTAGACATTCAACCGAAGAAACTTCGTCGGCAAAAGTTTGTGCATTATTATTTTACGGAAGGCTTATGTCGATGAAAATGGTTCCTATGGTGATGAAAACGACTGACAGTCTGACAACTACGGTGAGGGAGAAAAAGAGGAAACCATAACAAGCAAGATTTCATACATTTTCTTTGGCCCTAGGGGTGCCGGATTGTGACATTGCCACCAAAGATGGAACAACTCCTTTATCAGCCACCATACTACATTGTTCTTCACTATTTGTGTAGAGCTGTAATAGAGCAGCAGCTGCATTCTCCTTGCCTCTTTCGAATCCTAACTTCAAAACCTCAACCAGAACAGGAACCCCACCTTCCTCAACAATTGCTATCCTCCCTTCATGACTTGTACAAAAAGCAGCCAAAACAGCAATAGTCTAGTCAACTATTCCAGCTTCTGGATTCATCACAAACTCCACCAAGTACTTCACAGCACCAGCTTGAACAATCCGTTCCCTGTTCTCACGAAAAATCAACAAACTAAACAATGCTGTGTTAGAAACCATATACATGCTCACAACATATGCACACAATCATAAAAGGGTTTAAGGCTTACCTTCAGCAATCACTGGCATGGATTCCATCTTATGCTGCAAACACGAACACTGAATATGGCCTTCTGTTACTTACCAACTTGCTTCTCAATGGACAGAACAATATGCAAAACGTCGGTAGTAATCAGGGACCAATTCATCTGTATATATAGGAGACTTAACCCTCAAGAAGCTTCCCATTAAAGCTATCCATATCGGTTTAGGTTTCCTAGTTAGATTCTTAATGTAACTCTTCATTGTAATCTTTCTTGCAGACTAAGAATAGGATTACTTACCTTAATGAATAGATACACTGCTTCATTAAGTTACAAGTATTGATTTATAGTTTGTATCCATGTTAAACTAGGTTTGACTTTAGCTAATCATCAATTATTTATGATGATATGTGTTAAGTCCATATTTGATCTTACAATCTCCCCCTTGGACTCACACATATCATGCTCGATGATTTGCACCAGAGAACATCAAAACCTACTTAACTTACTGAAGTGCGCGCCAGATAACAAACTCAAATCGAAAATCCATTCCAACATGGTCAGATCACAGTTACTTATAGAGCAAGAAAACAGTATACATTTTAACAAAAATGCAGAGTTTCAAAACCACAAACATAAGCTCCTGCAATCCACATATGTCAAACCAGAAGTGATACAATATATGTTAATGTGTATCAACAAGTAAACATATATTAGGTCCTACTTTATGTTTCTAAACCAGAAACTCAAGCAAATTTACTGAACACTGATGGCTTAAAATTATTGCTTGAACCTCAACATCATGCTATACATGATTTAAGCCATCTGATAGCAAGTATGATATTCAAAACAAGATGATAATTTCCAAAACAAAACAATAAAGCTGCAGCAAAATCATAACTGGAAATACCTCAAAATTTTATTGATAATCAAAACTGTCATTACAAATAAGTTGTGATAAACAAAAGTCAAAAATATCACAACTGAAAATACAAGAACTCAAGAACCTTAAAATTTTAAATTGCTCCAATTGCGCTAACTCTCTACTGAACCTAAGCATCTAGATAGCTAAAACTCCAATGCTTGTTGTATGCTTCTGGAATGCTGCTACTGACAAGGCCTTGGTGAAAGGATCTGCTAGCTGTGAATTTGTGTCAATACTCAAAACAACTATTTCACCATGCTTTACTCTTTCTCTAACACTGTAATACTTTAGATCAATGTGTTTAGAATTATTTGACCTTTTACTGTTCTTGCTAAAGAAAACTGCAGCCTCATTGTCACAATAAATCACAAGTGTTCCAGCCACAATGTGACTCAATACTTTGGTCTGCATGAGAAAATTCCTAATCCAAAGTCCTTCACACACAGTTTCATATACTGCAATAAATTCAGCTTGCATAGTAGAAGTTGAAACAAGTGTTTGTTTCATGGTTTTCCAAGCAATAGCACCTCCTGCAAGCATGAACACATATCCACAAGTCGATTTCTTGGAGTCGGATAATTCCCTGCAAAATCCGAGTCTGAGAATCCAATGAGTTTCAGATCCTCCACTTGCCTATAAACTAGCATGGCTTTTAGTTCTCTGCAGGTATCTCAACACTTTCTTCCCAGCTACCCAATGTTCATGGCCTGGATTAGATTGGAATCTTGACAAAATCCCTACTGCAAAAGACAAGTCTGGCCTAGTGCAGACTTGTGCATACATGAGACTTCCTACAAGTCTGGCATAAGGCTTTGACTCCATATTTTCCTTTTCAACATCACTATTGGGACTTTGCTTCTTGGTTAACTTATCTCCTTTGGACATGGGAACTTCTCCAGCTGCACACTTCTCCATACCAAACCTCTTTAAAACTTTGGTAATATAATTGTGTTGAGACAAACCAAGTAGTCTCTGTGCCCTATCTCTTTTAATCTCAATACCTAGTACATAGGATGCTTCTCCTAAGTCTTTCATGTCAAAATTCCTTGACAGAACTCTTAGTATCTTTAAGCAATTTAATGTTACTGCTAGCCAAAAGTATATCATCCACATAGAGTACCAGAAAATAAAATTGTTCCCAACTGTCTTCAAATAAACACATTCATCAACAAGATTTTCTGTAAATCCAAAAGTAGAAATCACAGAATCAAATTTCTTGTACCACTGTCTAGAAGCTTGTTTTAGACCATAAATTGATTTTCTTAATTTACACACTAAGTTTTCACTTCCAGCTTGTACAAACCTTCTGGCTGCCTCATATAAATCACTTCATCTAGTTCACCATTCAAGAAAGCTGTTTTAACATCCATCTGGTGCAGCTCCATATCAAAATGAGCCACTAAAGCCATGATTATCCTAAACGAGTCTTTTGTAGAAACTGGGAAAAAGTCTCAGTAAAGTCAATGCCCTCTTTCTGTGTAAAACCCTTGGCAACAATCTTGCTTTATGTCTCTCTACATTGCCATTTGCATCTCTTTTGGTTTTGAAAACCCATTTACAACCTATAGGCTTCTGGTTGGGGTCAGGTTCAACTAATTCCCAAACTGCATTTTGACTCATGGAATCAATTTCTGCTTCCATTGCTAGCTGCCATTGATGAGATTCACTACTTTCAATGGCCTGATTAAATGTAGTTGGATCATGTCCTCTGCACAATCCATTTCAATTTCTGCTTCTTGTAGATAAACAATGTAGTCACTCTCTTCCCCCCATAAGTTGGTTTTCTTGCTCTCTGTGATCTTCTAGGTTGAGCTACTGGATGATTTTGAGGTTCAGTTACTGACCAGTTACGTGGTCAGTTACTTGACCAGGTACATTACTTGGGCAGTTACACGGTCAGTGACATGGGCAGTGACTTGGGCAGTGACTTGATCAGGTACAGTTACATGGTCAGTGACTCGGTCAGTGACATGGTCAGTTACTTGACCAGGTACAGTTACTTGGTCAGTGACATGGTCAGTGACATGGGCAGTGACTTGATCAGGTACAGTTACATGGTCAGTGACTTGGTCAGTTACTTGGCCAGTTACTCGACCAGGGACAGTTATGGTCAGTGACATAGTCAGTTACGTGACCAGTGACATGATCAGTTACATTTGTTCTAAAGGCAATGCTACACTTAAATTCTCATCTGACACAATTTCCTCAAAATCTGAGGTTAAATCCTCAAGGTTTGTATTGTGAACTTTTTCACTTAGAAACTTTACTTGATGTGTTTCAAAAATTCTAGGTGAATGATGAGCAGAATATAATATAACCTTAGATTTATCTGGATAACCTATAAAATAGCAACTAACAGTTTTGGGGTCAAGTTTATTCAAGCTTGGATTATAAATCCTAGCTTCTGCATGACATCCCCAAACATGACAGTGATGAAGACTAGGTTCCTGCCACACCAGAGCTCAAAAGCAGTATTTCTATGGCTTTGCTAGGTGTCCTGTTGCAAATATAATTTGCAGTTTTTAAAGCCTCACCCCACGAAATTTAGGTAAACAGTCGTACACTCATGCATCTAACCATGTTCAAAAGAGTCCTATTCTTTCTCTCTGCAACACCATTCTGTTGTGGATTATAGGGTGTTGTGTATTGAGCTTTAATTCCATGTCTTGCAAAAACAAGGCAAATGGACCCTTTTGTTGGCCGGATTCAGTGTACTTTCCATAGAACTCTCCCCCTCTATCTGACCTTACTGTTTTGATTTTCTTTTCTAGTTGATTTTCTACCTCAGACTTAAATATTGAAAGGCTTTCAATGCTTGTGCCTTTTCTGAAAGTAGATAAATATAACTGTATCTAGAAAAGTCATCAATGAATGTGATAAATACACATTCCCACAGATAGTTTGATGCCTAAATGGTCCACATATATCAGTGTGTATGAGTTCTAACAAATTTTTGCTTCTATATGCAGTCCTATATGCAGTCTTCTTTCTAGTATTAGTTATTTTTCCCTTAAAGCATTCAACACAGTCTGTTAGATCAGAAAAATCAAGTTCATTTAGGATGTTGTTTTTCACCAAAATTTTCAGTCTCTCTTTTGAAACATGGCCGAGTCTTCTATGCCATAAAAATGCAGACTTTTCATTTAGTTTGGTTCTTTTAACACCTGTTAAAGTGCTAGTACTGTTTGTGTTATCTTCAACAAGTAAAATTTCTTGTTGAGCCATTGAACAACTTAACTGTAAATAATCATTCGAGATAACACCAGAACCAATTTGAATAGAATTTTTAGAAATAAGAATTCCATTACTATCAATAACAAGTCTACAACCAGATTTTACTAAAAGAGAAACTGAAACCAAATTCCTTCTCATGGAAGGTACATAAAAAACATTGTCCAAAACTAACAATTTTCCTAATCCTAAATTGAGCTTTAAGGTTCCAATAGCCTTGACTGCCACTCTCATGCCATTGCCTACACACAGGTTCACTTCATCACTTTTTGGGATTCTGCTCCTTATGAATCCCTGCAAAGAATTAGTAATATGAATAGGTGAGCCTGAATCTATCCACCAAGACTGTGGTTCAACATTTATAAGATTAATTTCTAAAGAAAAAACTGTATTAGAAAAAATCTTACCCTTTTTGGCTAACCAATTTTTATAGCCAGTGCAGTCCTTTTTCATGTGTCCTACTCTTTTGCAAAAGTAGCACTTGAACCTAAATGGCCTGTTTTCCTTGACCACTGCAGCTGTTGAACTCTTAGTCATGGCTTTGATAGGCTTGAGCTTATTCTGGGGCTTTTTCCTTTTAGGCTTCTCAATGAGGTTAATGGTTGTAGCAGGTTCCTTTTCTTCCTTGATCCTAGATTCCTCATCAACACAGATGGATATAAGTTCATCTAAAGTCCAGTTTCCCTTTTGAGAGTTGTAACTGGTCTTAAGATGAAAAAACTGTTAGGCAAGGAATGAAGTGCATAATGCACTACCTGCTCATACCTAACCCCCATCAAGAGCTCCCTGAGTCTGCCATTTATATTGATCATCTTCATAATATGTTCTCTAACTCCCCCTGAACCCATGTACTTCAAATCATGAAACTCCTTGGTTAGTCTAGCTGCTTCTGCCTTTTCACTTTCTTTAAACTTAGCACCTATGAGTTCCAGAAAATCTGATGCTAGCTCAGGCTCTTCTATCCTCCCCTGACAGTCTTGGACATAGAGGTACGAATGAGATTCTTAGCCATTCTATGGATCTATGCCACTTCTTGTAAAGGTCTGTTTCTTTCTTGGTGCTCTTTTCAATTCAACTCTATAGGCTTTATCCTCATAAAGCAATAGTCTATATTCTCATGCATTCCCATATAGTTCTCTACAGAATCTAGCCAAGCTCTATAGTTGGTTCCAGTTAACATCAAGACACGTTCAAGTTCATGTAGGAGTTACCTAAGGAGCAAAACAAAAATTCATGTGAGTTCTTAATTTGTAAAGAAAATAACATTAAGTTTTCTGCGTTTATTTAGCTTTAAGCAACCAAAACAAGAAACATACAGAAAACCTAAACAATCCATACTTGCATTCATATCAGTCCATAACCAAAAACAATGCTAAGCAACACTTTTGAGCAGAAGCATAACATTTTGGAGTTCTTTATCAATATGCCATGTTTCAATGAAAACAAGTTATCCAAAGAAATTTATCCACATCTTTAGACAGAAGAAAAATTTCTAAGTATCCCGAATTTATTTTCATCAAGCATGCATATTGCTATTTTGTATTCTAAAACCATACTTGACCACTTCTTTGGAAGATAAAAACTGAAGCATAGTTTTAAAACACAAAACACAATTTCAGTTTTGTCACTCGATCAGGTACTTGATTAGTTTACCTGACCAGTTACATGGTCGTGACTGGCCAGTTACATGGTCAGTGACCTGGCCAGTTACATGGTCAGTGACCTGGCCAGTTACATGGTCAGTGACCTGACCAGTTACATGGTCAGTTTACCTGACCAGTTACATGGTCAGTTACCTGTCATTGTTTTTCTGCAACATCAATGAAGAATGCTTTGTGCATCATAATCACTTATGCCAACAGAAAACCACAAAACCCATGAGCTTTAACTTTATTTCTACCCAGATTCATCCTTGTAAGAAAATTAAGCTCTCGTATCTGTCAATTTTAATAATGTGTAAACAAAATCTGGGAGATTTTTTGTTCTTCATGCAATTTTACACAATCACAGATACAATACCATATCATCAATCAATTCAACATGCATATTCAAGCATAACCAAAATTGATTGATTCCAAGAAACCACGGAACAATCGAAATTGTAAATTTTCATCCGGTCACCATCTACTCTAACCTAACGCACGCCGGGAATGCAACTAGGGTTCTTGAGCACAATCAAAAACACAATTATCATGCTATGAATCGAAATCAATTTCACAGAAAAACCTGTTTTTGCTTTTTCCCCAATTTGCTGCTAAAAATCACAGCGGAAGCATGAATTTGATATTTAACCAGATGCAGCAATCAACTTAAGTAACTTACCTTGATCAGTTACATGATCCGTAATGCAAAAACCTTTTTTTTTTTTTTTTTTTTGTTTTTTTTTTGTGTTTGTTTTGCAAAACCCTAAAACGATTTTGATACTTGTGAGCCTATGCTCTGATACCAATTGTTAGAAACCATATACATGCTCACAACATATGCACACAATCATAAAAGGGTTTAAGGCTTACCTTCAGCAATCACTGGCATGGATTCCATCTTATGCTGCAAACACGAACACTGAATATGGCCTTCTGTTACTTACCAACTTGCTTCTCAATAGACAGAACAATATGCAAAACGTCGGTAGTAATCAGGGACCAATTCATCTGTATATATAGGAGACTTAACCCTCAAGAAGCTTCCCATTAAAGCTATCCATATCGGTTTAGGTTTCCTAGTTAGATTCTTAATGTAACTCTTCATTGTAATCTTTCTTGCAGACTAAGAATAGGATTACTTACCTTAATGAATAGATACACTGCTTCATTAAGTTACAAGTATTGATTTATAGTTTGTATCCATGTTAAACTAGGTTTGACATTTAGCTAATCATCAATTACTTTATGATGATATGTGTTAAGTCCATATTTGATCTTACATGCTGTAGCTGCATCTTTTTCCCCTCTAAGACTCCCATTCCCTAGTAACTCAACTAGAGGCCTAATAGCCTTGGACCTTCTAATCCGAACCTTTTTTTCCCAGGTCATCGAAAGGCTAAATAATGTGGCAGCTGAGTTCTCCTTGGCCTCATCACTCCTATTCTCAAGCACATGAACCAGAGACTCAATTGCCTTGGCAGCAGTAGCAATTCTGATCTTGTTGTCATTATTGATCGACAAATTAAGAAGTGCCGTGACAGCATTTTCTTGTACCCTTTTGTCAGTTGAGCTTCGCAAACCCACCAAAAAGCTTATGGCTCCACAGTTTGCAATAACAATCCGATTGTTCATGTTATGCTTTGCGAGTAGTCGGAGCTGAAGTGTTGCTTCTCTTTGAGTATTTACACAAGTGCCATGTAACTCTTCAACCAGATTCTGGACTTGGGAGTTGACTCCCTTGAGGTTTGCTCTTGTTTCCATTGCTGAAGGACAGGAACAGTTACTTGGGACTAATCACCCAGATGCTATGTGCCTCATTTTGGTGTAGGTAGCTTGTGGAGTAAACCAAATAAAGAGAAGTTTGTGTATAAAGTTCAAATGAGCACTAAAATAAAATCTTATACATTATTTATTAGTTGAAGCTTATGAAGATGACACAAACATAATAGTTGGTCAGAAGTTTTTCAAATATGTGAGTGTGGTGTTTGTTAATGCATAAAAGGCAGTCTACAACCTTCTCATGTCCTATTGGTTTTCTTGAAAAAACTAAGGACACAAGGATTTGAGATTGAAATTTCTAATATTATATGCATCTATATTTTAATATTTTGTTGCTTACAATTAGGGGTTAGGTTAATGGGATCACTAATCAATAGATAGGAGTGCAACTTGGATTAGAAATCCAATTCTGATGAAGTTTGATTAAAAATGCTACCATACATGATACAAATTTCTGAAAATTCCAATTGAATCAGAATTAGAATCAATTCAAAACTTTTGCACTCGGGCCAGCTTCTAAAACAGATAAACTATACTCATATATGCCTCATACCTAAAGTAAGTAATCCTGAGACGATGGCTGACTTACGTCCCATAGCGCTGTGTAATGTCATCTATAAGCTCTGCTCTAAAGTTATTGCCAATAGGCTGAAGGTGATCTTACCTCAAATTATTTCACCATATCAAAGTGCGTTTATTCCAGGACGTTTGATTACAGATAATATATTAGCTGCCAATGAAGTTTCTCATTTCATTCATAATAAGCGTTCTGGTCAGGACAAGTATATGTCATTGAAGTTGGATTTGAGTAAGGCATATGATCGAATGGAGTGGATTTTTTTGAGAAAAGTTATGGAGAGACTTGGTTTTGCTCCTTCATGGATTCAGATGGTAATGCAATGTGTTTCCACAGTTAGATACTCTTTCTTGGTTCGGGGGAAGCCTAGAGGGTATGTCATCCCTTCTCGGGGACTCCGGCAGGGAGATCCTCTCTCTCCATATCTCTTTCTCCTTGGGGTAGAGGGATTCTCAACATTACTTACTCAGAGTGCATTGTCTGGGGATCTTCCAGGTATTACTATTTGCTCTGGAGCTCCGAGTATTAATCATCTTTTATTTGCAGATGATAGTTTGTTACTTGCGGAGGCTACTCATTTGGTGTGTCAAAAGATACAACAAATCATTAAAGTTTATGGGTTAGCTTCGGGTCAGCAAGTTAACTTCTATAAAAGCTCAGTGACTTTTAGTAAGAATGTTAGTGTTAGAGAACAAGCGGATTTGGCTGCTGGACTGGGAGTAGTGATGGTAGAGTCGCATGAGAAATATTTAGGACTTCCTACATATGTCGGGCGTGCAAAAACTGCAACTTTTCAATACATAAAAGAGCGGCTAGACATGAAGTTACAAAATTGGGAAGGAAAGTTACTAAGTGGAGCTGGGAAGGACATTCTTATTAGAGTGGTAGCACAGTCATTACCGACGTATGCAATGAGTTGTTTTTTAGTTACAAATTTTTTTTGTGATGATCTACAACAATTATGTGCTCGGTTTTGGTGGGGTAGTACACCAGAGAAGCGAAAACTTCATTGGAAGTCTTGGTCTGCCCTTTGCTTACCGAGAGAGGAAGGCGGGTTAGGTTTTAGGGACTTGCATTCCTTTAACCTAGCTTTGTTAGCCAAACAAGGGTGGAGGGTTATGGAGTTACCAAATTCCCTCATTGCAAAATTATACAAAGCTAGGTATTTTCCGAATACCTCATTTTGGGAGGCTGCTCCTCACCCCACTCCTTCCTATTCTTGGCGGAGTATTTTTGAGGCACGTGATTTACTTCTGAAGGGTACTAGGTGGCAGGTTGGAGATGGGCAGAGTATTTCGATTTGGACTAACCCTTGGATACCGAAGGCACCTTCCTTCATACCTACTCCTACACATGGAATTTTTGATGGTACTAGCAGGGTCAGTGATTTGTTAGTTCATACTGGTAAGTGGAATGAGACCAGGGTGCATCAATTGTTCTCACTGGAGGATGCTTAATTGATCTTATCAATACCTTTGAGTACTCGAGCAACACATGATCGACGTGTCTGGCACTTTGATAGTAAAGGAAAATTCACAGTTAAAAGTGCCTACAAGTTATTAGTTTCGACACAAGGGGCTGGTGAGCAATCGAACCCAATGCTTTTATATTGGAAGAGGTTGTGGAAAGCCACTGTACCTGGTACAACGAAGATATTTATGTGGAAATTGGTACAACAATGTCTTCCTACAGTTGACTTACTGATAGCGAGGCATGTGCCCAATGAGAATACATCATGTGTGTTGTGCTTACAAGCTGCAGAGTCTGCTGATCACCTCTGTCGTCAGTGCATATTTTCTAAACAAGTATTGGCTGTATTGCAGTCAAACTCTAGTCTACAACATGTGTGTTTTTCGCATGACGCCTTGGCTTTAGATTTAAAGGAATGGTTGCAGCATTGTGCTAAGGTGTTGACTGATGATAATTGGAATATATTTATATATTTTCTGTGGGGACTTTGGAAAGAGAGAAATACAAGAATTTGGGATGACAAGGTCATGCGTGCAGGTGATGTTGTTTTTGCTCTTAATGCAAGACTCTTTGATTATACTTTTCACAATAGACCTATTTTGCATCCTCCTTTGAAGGAGGCAAGGTGGAAACCTCCTCCTGAGGGGTGGGTTAAGATAAATTTGGATGGTGCGTTTGATGTTGCTACCAGTTGTGGAGGTATAGGATTAATTATCCGGGATGCTTCCGGTCAGTGCTTGGGAGGCCAATATCAAAGCAGTTTCAAACGTTGGATCAGCGGAACAAGTTGAAGCTATAGCGGGAAGAGTCGCTGTCTTACATGCTATTGAGCATGGGCTCTCCCCGGTAATTTTTGAGACAGATTCCCTAACTCTTGCAAATGCAACTAAGTAGAGAGTCATTCCCCATACTTCCTTTCTAGGTCGTGTGTATGATGACGTTACCTTTAGTCTCCATGAGAGGCCAGGTTCTTATTTTACTCATGCTTACCGTCAAGCCAACTTTGTGGCTCACAAATTAGCTAGATTTGCTCTTTCTAGTTTTCAATTTTCTTCTTGGGGTGTTGTGTCTCCTTATTTTGTTTCTGATGTAATCACAAAGGAGAGTTCTCCTTAAGTTTAATAAGAATGGCCAGTTTCGCTCAAAAAAAGAAAAGAAAAAAGAATCAATTCAAAACTCTTGATGTACTCTAAATATTTAGGAGTCTAATATCAGGATAAAAATCCAAAATTATATAAAATTAATACTCATTTGGTAATTAGGAATTTCAGGAAAAAAAAAACTAAAGCAGAAAGTATTTCTTGTTCAACTATTTTACTACCATTTGGCATCTCCTGCCTCAAATTGACGCAAAGAATATTAGCCTGTCTATAAGTTTTCAACAGCCGGAATGGCCGAGCAGTATTCTTTTTTCTCTATGATGGGGTTTTGCCTCCATTGTAGGAAAAAAAAAAATTATTAGCCTGTCAAAATTTCAATGAAGCCACGAATGGGAATGAATATATTAATATATAACTACATCAAATGGCAGACGGGCATCAACCACAACAAACAGTTCAACAACTAGACTCGCAGGTATGAATTTTCTTTTTTCCAACATACCACATAACAAGTACTTTACAGGACTAATATAAATTCTCTATAAACCATTTGTTTTTCCTCTTTCTAAAAATTACATTAAATCCACACAAGAAGACCTTCAAATGAATTATTCGCACCAACAATTTATACATCATCTATAAAAAGTTGAATCAAAACCTCTGGTGACAGCAAAGATTCTATTTGAGCAATTATCCTCTACCGGCACTACCATGTCTATGGTCTCTGAAGTATCTAAGTAGTGTCTGAGCCTGCAAGAAAACCAAAAACTTGGTTAAACAGTATCTTTTGACACATAATCTGTCATGAGTCTAAAACCTAGAGTGAGAGAGAGAGAGAGAGAGAGAGGCAACCATCAAAAGACACAAACAGCATCATACCTTTTCTCTGGCCCTTGGGGTGCCAGATTGTGACAATACGACTAACGGCGGGACAGCTCCTTCTTGGAGCACCATACTGCAATACCTATTACTATTTGTGCAGAGCTGTAAAAGAGCAGCAGCTGCATTCTCCTTCCCTCTAGCAGAACCCAACTCAACCACCTCAACTAGAACAGGGATCCCACCCTCCTGACCAATTGCCGTCCTTCCTTCAGGAATTGTAGAAAGATTAGCCAAAACAGCAACTGCCTTGTCAACCATTCCAGCAGCTGGGTCCATTAACTCCACCAAGTACTTTACAGCACCAGCTTGAACAATCCGACCTTTGTTCTCATGGAATATTGACAAATTAAACAAAGCCGTGGCTGCATCTTTCCTCCCTCTAGGAGTCCCATTCCCCAATAGATCAACTAGAGGCCTAATAGCCCCTGACCTTCCAATACGAACCTTGTTATCCTCAATCACCGAAAGGCTAAACAGAGTGGCGGCTGAGTTCTCCTTGGCCTCAGCACTCCCTGTCTCAAGGACATGAATAAGAGGTTCAATTGCGTTAGCAGTAGCAATTAAAGTTTTGTTGTTATCATTGATCGACAAGTTAAGAAGTGCTGTGACAGAATTTTCCTGGACCCTTGAATCTGTAGAACGGAGTAATTCCACCAACAAGGTAATGGCCCCACAGTTTGCAATAACAATCCGATTATCCATATTATGCTTTGCAAGCATCCGGAGTTCATATGTTGCTTCTCTTTGAGTATCAAGTGAAGTGCTTTTCAAGTCCTCTACCAGAGTTCGAACTTGGGCTTCTAGTCCAGAAAGGTCAGGTCTTATTTCAGTGGATGGAGTAAAAACTATCCTTGGGATTAAGTTCCCAGGAAGGTCGGCGCCACATTGGGTTTCGAGGTCTTGCCTCCGGCAATCTGGTTGGCAACTCAGTTTCTCTGTGTTGAGGGGTAGCAGCCGGTGGTCCTGATCTAAACTCCCCAGAAGCATCACTGCTGTAGCCTGACAGGTTGCCTGATGTCTGTAAGGACCCATTGGCATCTACTGCATTTTCTCGAGTACCATTGGTATTAGAAAGTATGCTGGATGCTGAGGCACTTCTATTATGGTTTTGCGACAACTGGCTTGGCTTCAGTAGGAATAGGAAATTCATTTCTGGATGGTGATGTAGACTGTTGGCTCACTAGATCTGTACCCCTTTCATCTATAGTGGCAGATCTGTCTTCAGAACTTGTAGATGATACTCTTGCGATATCCAAAACCTGCCCATTTCCAGCTACTGACAAGGAACCTTCTGATGCGGAACGAGGATGGAATGGAGAACTTCCTTCCCGATGCAATCCACCAGATGAGATATATTTATTAGTGGGGGAACCCATAGATCGAGTTGACTCAGGTGACATTGATGAATTGACCCTAGAATGAGGAAGAATGGGCGAGTCCTTTGGCGCACCAGGCTCTGCATGTCCAAGAAGGTGTGTTGGCTTATTTAAGCACACAGACTTTGTGGGATCAGGCAGTTTCACATTGTTTGACTCGCACCAATTTGCAATCAGTGCCTTTACAGTGTAATTAGGTATCAAATTGGTGTGAGCTAAAGTCTGCCGTGTCTTAGGACAAACTGTGAGGCCAAGATCAATCCAATTCTTGATGAAAGTCCTCTCATAGGTTTGTCCTGATGCCACAATCACTGGATCTGTCATTAGCTCCAGAGAGAGAGGACAGCAGAAATCAGCAGGTATTGGAACTGCGCTGCAGCTTTCAGACTGCTTTATCGTAATAAGACGCTCATGCATACGAGTGACGAGGGCTATCATATGCTCAATATATTCTGCTTCCTCGATCTTTTCAGATTGTTCAGCATTCTCCTTCAGCTTTTCGAGTGCCACAGCCTCGATAAGGATCTCCTGATTCGACCTCAAGCTAAGGCCCTCTGCAATTTTCACTAGGATCTCTGAGCTAGGCGCAATACCCTCCACTAGATCACTTATAGCATCTTTAATGACAGTTGATGTTTGCTCATAGCTCATATGCTTTAGTTTCTGTATGCAGAGCTGCAACCAACCAAGGTGAGTCTTAGACGTCTCAAAATGATAAATCCACCAAAATGATATCAATTACTTCACTGGCTTTCAAAAAATTTAGTGTTTTAAAAATTCACCATCTAAGTAGGGATTTTTAGCTCTGTTGGTGGAGACTGCTTACTTTATACCCAAGAAACAGATTACTTTCCCCTACCCCAACAATGCTAATTACAAATAAATACATGGTTTTACCATCTAACAGACGGTCTTTCATCTAACAATGTACTTTTGATAGGCGATAGACTTGAAGCAACTGAGTGTCATGCTCTACTGTAACACAATAAATAAAGGTAGAGAATTAATAACTTGTCTCACACATTTCATACCTCAAGAGATGCTGAACCCAATTCATCAGGGAGATGTTGCTCAGAAGTCTTCAGCAGCTGAAAGACATCCAGGCTACAAGTCGAAATCTTTGATATCAATGATTCAACTTGCAGAACCTAAACAAAAGAGAAGATCATTAGAGAAACTGTCACTTGTGAAAATGCATCAATCTCTATCCTCAGGGAACTTAAATTGTCACTATCTAATTTGGGCCACCAGTGGACAAAAGTATATATAATTTCAGTGAATTTTGTCTCTCAAACTAATGATAGTGCAGTATATCTATTATTTCAGAATTCCATTCCATAATACAATTTTGAGCTAAAAGTAAACAGGCATGAGAGGGGGAAAAAAATAAAAAAGAAAACAGAACAAAACAAAACAAAACAAAACAAAAAAACAAAAATATCATTACAATGGAACAGATTACAGAATTAGCAACAGAGCTCCAGGCAAGAATTAGAGTGGCTTATACTTCCAATATTTACATGTATAAAGCAACCTTTTAGTAGAATTCGACTCTCAAAAACCAAAAGTTTTGATACTCTTCAAAGGAAGCACTAATCAGCAAATCTGATGACAAGGATTTAAAAAGGGGAATAACTGAGAAATGGAAGAGACCACATTGGCACTTTAAATGCAGCAATGTCCAGATTCATCAACCATTTCCTGCCATGCCTTCTGTATAGAGTCTAGACTAATAAAGCCACACAGCATGTGATATTAAATTTTGGAGTATGGAAAAAACACAGGAACAAAGATAGGGTAACAAGACAAAGAAAGGTAGACAAAACCACTATTAACCACGGCTGGGGAGAGAAATCCTATTAAAGTATCAATTCTAACTAAAGGCTTAACCGCACTTCAACTTGGTCAAACTTATGACATGAGCCTGTGACCATGAAGGGTCAGTTTTAGTAAAATTACATTATTATTCACGACAGACTACAACTGAATTGTATAGCAACTTACAAGATTCACTTTACTCAACAATGGCTGCCAGTCTTGAAATTGCTCCCTCAATTCATCAACATAGTGACCCAGTTCTTCAAATGGCTTATTAAGCACTTCATAAGAAGCTATCTCAGAATCAACAATGGCATCAAGTACATTCTTCAACAATTTTAATATCTCTTCTGTTTTTTTGTAGTACTTCTGAACAGGGTCCAAATTTATGTTCTCATGGGATGAAAAATGGAAAAAAGAGGAGATTTTATTAAGAAGTGCTTTGAACATCGATATCTCCATGCCACCTGTGTCAATATAATAAGAACACCTGTCAATATTAAGATTTAAAAATCCTATCACAGAATGAAAGGAATAGAAGAAAACAAAAAACATATTACTAGTAACAGAGAAGCATGCATAGCATATATTTCATAATGATAATGACAAAATGATTAAACTGATTTCATATGTAAGTTGAAGCACAGAGTTGACCTTTCTAAACACTGGAATTGACATATAAAAATTGCAACACTAATTTGCACTTTTGTCAGAAACTTGATCCTAATGAAGAGACTGAACTCAAACAGATTTATAATGCATCAAGGTAAACTGACCAATTTCCAGCAGTACACGTTTCCCCGTTCTTCTAATAAATCCCATTATCAAAAGATTATATTTTGTTAATGTCAAACAGACACTTAGTATTAATCACTAATTCATCATAATTTCCGGATAAGTTAGGTAATCTAATTTGCTAAAGCATACTGAATATGCAACCATGAAGATGCAGTGAGCTAAGGCTAACCAAAACCTCTGATGAAGCTGCCTATCTTTTTGAAACTGAGGATTCCTTCATTATTCAAATTTCAAACAATGGGGTACATATGAATTTGTCATACAACCTTCGTAGAAAAAAAAATGGCATGAAAGATTATGATAAAAAAGCGGAACAATAGGGTAGAGGCTTATTTTTCTTCTTCTAACTGCTGTAAAGGCATATGCAAAGATAATTGAAGTCAGAATCAGCATATTCCTGAATAAGCTATCTTGTTATTAGATATTTCAGAATAACACACCCATTGTTCTTTATGTGTAAAAGTCACCGACATAGATATTTTTTCTCCTTTTTTGTTTTCTAGTTGGCTTGACATGATTCACTTAATTATTACATATAATTTAGAAGGAAAATTAAGAATTGCCACATTTGTAATAAAACTCCCTATATTGTATTAGTTACCAAACAGGCACAGTCTTAACTAGCGGATCATATTATTGAGGAACATGCCCATATGTATATCTTCAATTGTTCTCCTAATAAGAAATATATAATAAAAAAGAAAGAAAGAATGCACCTTTATTCACCATGAATACACAACTTTTCACAACAAAGCAATCTTTCTTATTTGTGATCCTTCAGAATCTATAATCCATAAAAATGAGGAAAAGACTTCTCAAAACTATACACACTCACTATTAAGCAATAAAAACCAAATCTTGGAAATCAAATATCCCCAACTAGTAAACCCTGCAAAAAGAGAAACCAAAAGTCGAAAACTCAAAATATGAGCTTGATATGTGTGTGTGTGTGTGGTAACATAGTTGATGTAATATTGACATTTCAAATCTTTAACTTTTCCCTCATGGCCTCAAATTTGTTTAGGCCTAAATAATTCCTCACAACTTTGTTCTGTCAGCTTTCCTACAGGAAGAAAGCTTAGGTAATGTAAAGGAGCACTTGCCTCATTCCGCAATGCTTCCCTTGCTATCCCATCTGCCTATCCATATATAACATATAGAAAGGATATGATGGACCAAAGATATCTTCCCTGATTTTCTTCTTCCAATCATACATATGAAATTAGTCTATCACCGCCAGCTCTTTTTTGTTCCTCTCTTATCTTTCTTTCCGGTTGTTAGCATACAGTAGTACAATGTACAAATAAGAATAATAATGACTGACTCACTGTGGCTTATTGTAAACTTGAGTATGCTTCTCATTAATTTGACAAAAATTTCCTTGTCTTTTAACCAAAACATCAAGGAAATTTATAAATTCCAATCATCATGCATATGGATGAGGATGTTTGAAGAACTTCAAACCGATGGAATTTCAAACAATGAGGATGTCTGAAGAATTTCAAATGGTGGCAGAGGTGATGTGACATTGGTGGAGCCGGTGATCGTGGTGGTTGTTGTGGTGATGATGGTTATGTTGGGTGTAGCTTTCATCTAAAATTGAATCGTCTTGGAAATTTAAAAATGATACCTATTTA
This sequence comes from Rosa lucieae, assembly GCA_024704745.1. Taxonomy (NCBI): domain Eukaryota; kingdom Viridiplantae; phylum Streptophyta; class Magnoliopsida; order Rosales; family Rosaceae; genus Rosa; species Rosa lucieae. The sequence goes on along the minus strand of CM045493.1, from coordinate 17,485,164 downwards.
GGTAGAATCAAAAATGGGAATTTATGACCCTCAATTTATACATCTATTTCCCCAGTGAATCGAGATAACGTGCTAACAATACCAAAAGAGGAAAGAATAGCTTGTCATTTTCCGATCCTGACTTTTTCCTAAATACCAAGTTGAACGTTCCACATTTCGAACATGCTGTTGCAGCCTTTAGCCTTCCCAGCTCCCATACATTTTGACGCGTACAACATTTGGCAAATAATCATATATCCGAATTCCAATTTCACTAATCAATTACAGCTCCCATCTCCAAATCATAACTGTCTCCTACTTCCCGCCTCAGATAGGCTTCACCAAATCAGTAACTATGATCAAAAGTTAAGAGACCCTGAGAAGCATAAGCCTAGAACACAAAAGCCTTAATCCTCAAACCCAGCCATTCACTTATCCAGGTCTTATAGATTACCCAAATTTCCATCTTTTCACTTTTTAATCCCAAACATTTCTTTGCATCATAGCCAAAAACAACAACCATTCAGAATTTAAACCCAAGCACATATTCAACTACAAACATAACCCAAAAATATCAACCTTTTCTTTACACTACTATCTGGGCGTGATCATTAATGCAACAAAAAAAAAAAAAAACTCAAAATTTGAATACAACTCATTAGACCCAGAATGGGATTCGATTCCCCGAAACAAAACACACTCCAACTAAAGTCTAAGAACAAACAAGAAAGCAAAATTGATCAAAATCAAACCTCAAAATGTAGGTACAGATAGTCAAACCAAAAACCAGGCAAACCAAGCAGGCAACGAACCTCCCCACAATTCAAAAACCCTAAATAGATCAAGCTGAAGATGAAAGCAGAAACAACAAGTGAAAAAAAATTGTACCTTGATTTCGCGAGACAGAGAGAAAAAAAAAACCCCAGAGAGCAAATGAGCAGACAAAGCCAAAGTTGTCAACTTTCAGAAACTTGAAGACCCTGAAAGCAGGAAGCGTTTCCCTAATTCTCTGTGTATGAAAATTTGAGAAAGAGGGGTTTTTTTAGTAATTTTTTAATTTAGGTTTTTGGAATTGGAGGAATTTATATACATACAGATTACAACTACTGTTTGCTGCCTGCTGCTACAGTCTGCCTTTTGCTCGTTGGAGACTGAGGGATAGTTTCGTCATTTCGTTTACTGTTATGATGCAACTTGGAGGGTTGGAGTTGGAGAGGTTTTGACTGGAAATGGGAAGTCATTTGGGTAGCCGCCAAAGTGGCCGGTTTACCTCCATTGGTACCATTTCTTCTGGTTTATACAAAATTAAAAATTAAAATCAGTCTTTTTTTTTTCAATTACTATTTGGCTATATTGCAAATGACAAATACAATCCCAATTTTTTCTTCAGCATCCTGGATTTATATACTGAATTCAGTGCTGGCAATGTGGGGGCGACGCGATGTTGGATTCGTTATTTCTTATTACCATATTCGTTATTTTTTTATTTATCTATTATTATATGCGTTTTCTTTTCTGTCACGTTGAGTGTCAAAAATCTAATAAAATTATGAATAGAAAATTTTTTTTCACCTATAAAAATTGTGTTTTTACAAGTTACTAATATAGTCAAATGCAGAAATTCAATTGTTCATTTTCCCTCAAGAGGAAAAAGAAATGTGCGAGCAAGTAGCATGACCATGTTGGGTATTCAAGCATCCTTGAGGGAATCAATGGCACTAGTCAAGCACGTAATCATTTGAGATTGTTGAGGATGAATGAAAATATAAATAGACAAGACTCAAATAATTGGAACTGACAGAAAAGTAGCTCTGTTCCCGTTTGCTTCTTAGCCAACTGTGCATTGCATAGTCTCTTCTGTCCAACCACATGGCATGGATATCATTCCATTCTTTCTCATTCTCTTTCACCACCCACTGTAAAAATCATGAAAAGTAAGTTCCATGTCAGCCTCCGAATTTTATAAGAACCTTCCAATTTGTTTGATTAACTTAGAAAAATTCTATCCCTAAAAAACTCAAAGATTCATCCCATTCATTTTCATTGTCAGGCTTCACCGGAATGCCGGAAGCGGTGGCATCAATTATGCTGGGCGGGTGGCACGGATGAAGTTGGCCGGAAATAGCCTTAAGTGGTTGGTGTGGAGATGGAAAGAAGAGGAGGTAAGTGCACAAGAAAATCGAGAAAATTAAAAACTCGTGTCAAAATATTTGAAAAGTCAAAAAAAATCTTTGGAGATTCACCTCCCTTTCAAAAATTTGGTGGGAAGTTTATAAAAGGAATGAACATACATTTTATGAAAAGAAAATGAAGGCAGTAAAAATTTAATGATCTTTCCCAAGTATTCAGAATGGTATCAAACATTTTATACTTTAATCAGCCATTTGGATTTTATGCTCTCTACAATTCATTTTGACCAGAAGAAGAATCTTCTTTGCCAAACAAAGATAGAGAAAGATGGCAGCAAGTGCTTCAAATGTCAACTATGCAGTTCCTATTCTAATTCTCAGAACCTGCTACGAACTATGTTTTGGGTGACTCATTCCAACGACTCTTGCTATCCTGTTAGTGTCAGGTACAATTTCTTGAGCCTTGGCTCATTAGCTATGCAAAGGGACGTTGGTCAACAATCTAATATTCTTTTCTCTTGTAGTCGTCTTGACTCAATAATCATAATTGCTTTTATTATTATTATTATTATTATTATTGAGAATGAATGATTCATTATTTCATTTATTTAAAAGAAACCAAATTACAAAACATTGGAAAAACTGGTGATGAGCATAAATTCTTCACTCTCTTTCTTACTAACTAAATCAGTTAGGAGTCCATCACCAACAATGACATCCATAAGCCAAGAGGGCCCAACCCTTAACTTAGAATGTTGCCCATTATCCTCAGCTACAAATCCTGCTACCACATGATCAGCCTAACCCTTCTAGAAACAAATTGAACACCTTGAACACCCATAGATCCCATAAGGAACCTAATTCTATCCACTAATAAGCCTTCGTCGGCAAGGCATTATAACAACTTAAAATGATACATTTGTTTTCAGCCGTCAGATTCACTTGTCTCTCATAATCCCTTAAAAGTTAAAATATGTCTCTTAAGTGAGCAGACCTCAATTAACATGTAACACAAGCAGCTAATGATAAACTACATATTTTATTGTATTAAATTGTTAATTATCCATTATTTATTTTAAATTACCAATAGACCACAACACACTGACAATTAATGGTAAAGAGAATAATATAATGAACAATCTGTGAATCATTTGACCAAATCTAAGAACAAAATTCTTTAAGCATGACGAAATGTGACAAGCTCACAATAGCTATAACAATATTCTAGATCACCTAGTGCAGTTGAAGAAAATACAAGGAGAATAAAATACAAAGAAAAACAGCTCAAAAAGAGGCCTTATTGGGCATACTTTTGCTTCACTTGTATGTTGTTACAAATATTCACATACAAATTCAATTAAGTTTACAGAATAAAAATGTGAGTAGTTCTATCTATACCTCTCTACTATCTAGGCTTTAATAATGAGCATCCTTTTCTTTGGACTACAAAGAATGATTCATCATATTGAACAATAATCTGGATCACTGCGAGTAGTTTGTGATTCCAGATATTTTTGTTGTCATGCGAGTCAAAAATGCAAATGGCAGGCATTTTGCGCCATCAACCACTGAGCAAAGACAGCTTCCTGAGTTTCAAAGTGGCTGGAGTTCTGCCTCTGTAACAGTCGCATCCACAGGCTTGTATGGATTGACGGTCCGTTGTCGATATCTCCAAAAAAGCCACAATCCAGAAACTAATAATCCAATAACAAGAACGACTAAAATTGATATAACCACCACATGACTATTCTTCCACCACGTCCTGTGCAATTTTAGAAGACAGATATTAAAAGGCTATTCTACTTGGGAACCTCCCCTTCGTAAGTGGGAGGTTGTAAATTCGACTCACGAAAGACTAGTTGTAACATTTAGGTTGTTTATTTGATAAAAAAATGGTATTCTACTTGTGATACTGTTATCCAATGGACAAGTCCTCACTCTATATGCATCAAAAGGCTATTGGGCCCTTTGGTCATGCACCAGTACATGATGACATCTTATTATCAATCGTAATTATTCTTTGTGGAATGTAACCATTGCATTCTATCTCTTGAAATAGTTTAACGTCATGTATATTGCAGCACTAGTTAATACATATGAGACCGAGCATTACCGTCTCATATATGCATGCTAAGGAGATCCTAATGTAATGTTGTCAGTGAAATATAAGTTACCGTTTTGCCTTGGGCTCAACCCTCCAATCAATCAACTGATAACTTCCAAACATGACAGGAAACTGCAACCGATGTTCAGCAAGCCTGGAAATTATAGCCTATGGGAAGGGCAAATCATCAAGCAAGTAGTTAAAAAGTTGGTAGACACTAGTTGCAATTCTACAGGGCAGACTTACCACAGCTGTTGTATTAGAAATGTATTCGGTTGAATCTGCAGGGGTTATGTCCCATTTAATAAAGGAATGATTTCCACTGGAAGAAAATTTCACCAAATTGACCTGAAATCATCCATTCAAAATTGGCAACCTAAGAACTTAATAAAATATCTATCTATCTGTAGTTACAGCAGTATTGAACTCTTAGTGAGGAATCATGAATTAATATCAATCAAAATTCATGGTTTTGCTTGACCTGTGAAGTGTTAATGTCTAATTCCTGAGCTATGAATTCACCAAGTTCTGTAATGTGGGGCTTCAGATCTGAGTAGCTGATGTTCAAAGACATATCAAATGTTATGTGCCCAATTTGGAGGTCTCCTGTACGTTACGGTTAACAAGGAAAAATTAATTAATAGCTATAGAAACAAATTAAAAACAAAAGGTAGTGCAATATGTCTTTTTCTGAAAAAGAATGCGGCATAAAATCAAAATTCCCTAACTTTTTGGGGTTCGAATTTTGAGTAATAGACATACATAACTGTATCGTGATGTTAATATGACAGCAATAATACTATTATAAACAATATTATTTACTTTTTAGGTCAAGAGAAGAATTGAGTTATTCACACCAGCCAATGAAAGAACTCGATACTGAAAGCATTGGCTGAGAACGGAAGTAGCAAACTAGCTTAATATTACTCGAAGTGTTGTATCCTGCACTACCTGAAAGTACATATGGCGATCCAGATGGAGCTACTGTAGGCTGTATTTTGGCAGTTGGATTCTTTTCCTCAGAAGTAGGAGGCATTGGTAAAGGTGAAGGAGATACATGAAGTCTTTCCCACAACTCAGAACAATTAGTTTTCCAAAAACCAATCTTGGAATGCTCACGGTCGTATGTTACAAGAGTATTGCGGACAAGGATTCCTACCATAAACATCACAGATAGCATGATAAGATTAATTGAAGGTACTTGGAAAGTTAACAGAAAAACAGTATTATAAGATATAAGATGTGTAGAACTGTGGAACGCTTGCAAAGCATCTACCTCCCAAAAGTGTAGTTGGATCCTTTCCATTTTGGAAAATCCCAAGACAATAAGCACCATGCACCTTTGAATGCTTCATGGTTGATGATGTTTTAATAGAGTAGAAGAATAATCGATTAGTGACATCAAGTAACCAATGGAAACTCACAATGTTGCATAATAAAAATGACAACTTTTTTTAACATTTCAAAATGCAAGTGTATTCAGGAATAAGGGGGACGGTTCAACTAAAACCTAAAAATTCAGTCACTTACTCGGAATAAGTAATTTTCAGGAGATAGGCCAAACTTTTTCCCATTGCCAAATATCATATCAACTTGTGGAAAGGTGCTTGAAAGTTGGGACACATCACTGAATTAAAATTGAGAAAATTGTTAATTGCATCCCAAGGCAAGTGATGTAGTACAACCAATTAAGTTCTCAGAACCCTATATGTGATACCTTACATCAGTGGAAAAACAGATATCATTATAGTTGGGATCAGGGCCACGGATCTGTTGGAGTGAATTAACTTCCTTCATGATCTACATGCCCATTCAAGGAGGAGAAAAAGAAAAAATAGGTTAGAAGCTGAGATCTTGGCAGTATTATAGGTGCCAGTTTAATGAAAGAAAGCAGTTTAGGTATGATGAATATATGAAAGAACTACACCTAGGAACATGCCAAATATAAACAGAAAGGAAATTCTTAGAAAACAAGGTGTTTGAAATGCCAAAAGCTCCTTTGCAATTAAGGAACTGCAAGTTCTTCTACCCTAACTACAACTTAGATGTACTATGGAGCTTCTAATTGGTCATACATATCAATGATGTGCATTATATTCAAAATATATTACCCCGTCTTCTTTGGCAATTCTAAAAGACAAGCTGCACAACAAAATTAATATTCAAGAGGAGTCTTTTACTCAATATTACTTCAAAAAACTGTAAGGTAGCAGCTAAAGTTGAGCATCAGCCAGAATATGTTATTATATGGCCTTGTAAAAAAATTAAAGCATTATTTAATCTAAATTCCAAAAGTAATCAACAAGGGCAGAAGAGAATCTTACGGCCTCTTTAAATGCTTGAAATGCTGCTTCTGGAAGGTAAGCGTATGTTGTGCCACTGTCCAGGACTGTTCCATGTTTTCCATCAAAGACGCTTGGATTCAGAGCCAATTGCTTCCCAGCTACATGTATCTCCTTCAAATCAATATTGTAGTATGGACTGTTGCCATCCCGAAACTAGAGTAAATGTGTAAGATGTATAGATTGTAATTTTTTTTTAAAATATTTTTTTAGCAAATTGGACATGTTGCACTATATGTGGGGAGATAAAAAAAATTTCTAAATAACACACCTTCGTCCGGCGTTTGATTGCGTAAAGACCATGTCTTCGGGAGCTGCGATGCCACCAAGAACCATTGCACCCCCGCCAATTTCCATCCCACCATAACACAAGGAGAACGAATCACTTATAACACCTTTCCCAACAAGCTGATCCACCACACTTAGATCACCACGTCCCAATCCCATTATCCCATCGGCAGCCTGGCTGAACAGGTCACCGGTCTCCACATTCTCACACCCGAAAACCGCTCTCTGAGGCTTGAGATCACTCCGGTTCCCAAATGATATAAGATCCTCGCCCAGCACACCACTACTACTGCTCCTTTCGGCATACTGCCTCTCGTATATACAGTTCACCCTGTCATTGTCACAGGAACAATCTATGTTGCATTTCACAGCTTGGTACGTGTTCGACGATTCGGGATCAAACTTAGGGTCCTAATCAAAAATTCCAAATCATTACATTAACATATCAAAAAAATTCTAACACCATTTACATTCTCCCAATAGCAGAAACGAAATCAAGTGTTTGATTCAGATATGATTACCTGGTGTCTGCCACACCGTTCACAAGAGGAGCAAGGCACATAGGTGACAGTGCTGCCGGTATCGACAATCAGAGCAAACATCTGCGGCGGCGTTCCGATCCAAAGCCGGGTCGTATAGTACCTATCCACCACACAAAAACGACACCAATTTCAATTCCGAAATTTGAATCGGCAAAACCTAAAAATGAAACGACAAGAGAGAAACGTACCCGTTGCGGAGGAGATCGTCGTAGAGGCTCATCCTGGCGTTGGGGCGGCGGGGGGACTCGGATCCTGAAGGTGGCGACGCGAATTAAACGTCGAAGAAGAAGAAGAGGAATTGGGAGTGGAGTGGTAGAGAGGTAACACCATGGCCGGGACTGGAAGAGAATGGAGAAGGAGAGCAGGGGTGCTCGGATTGGCAAAGGCATGGACGGAATCGATAATGAAGATCACGAGAACAATGAGGATGAAGGCGAGGCGAGTCGGTGACGCCTCCTCGGCCATTTGAGCCGGAGCCGAAAATGGTTCAGATCGGAAATGGAAACAGAGAAGAGCAGAGGAGGAGCTTTGAGGCTTTGAGTGAAGAAGAAGGCCTATTCATTTGTTAGTTAGTTTTCTTCAATAGAGGGAAAGTCAGCGGTTATAAACCAAACTTTTATTGGTTGCTGACCAAATTTCTCTTCAAAATTTAAAATAATTTTTCTTTTCTTATTTATTTATTTATTTATTTTTATTTTTTATATTATTTCTTTGAAATAGACCCTGCAACTGAAGTTGGGCATTCAGATTTCTTCAACGACTACCATACTATACATGCGTGGAATCGTGTATGGCATACACGCATTGATCCGACGGTGCGTGAGCATTATCTATTATTCATTGCAGAGACTCATATACCGTTGAATCATGTGTGTATAACATATATATATATATATATATATATATATATATCTATACTATTATTAAGAGAAGAGAGTTTGTCAGCCAAAACAGAATTTTTTTACCAAAATATCCCTCAAATATTAAAACACATTTGAACTGAAATATTTGAGAAAGACAAAATGGCCAATTCACAAATAAAAGAAAAACAAAAGAAATTTAAAAAAAATCAAAAATAAAAAACAAAATATGTGCAGCAATTTTCTTCACATGCTGTGGAATAACTTCTCACATAATTATCCACACCCACAGGGTGTGTTTGGTGTCTAGTATATATATAGATTTTTGTTTTGAAGAAATACATGCACAAATATTAATGAGAAGGCCATCCATCACCATTTGGCAAAGTTTTCATTGAATGACCTGGGTAATTTGACTCATGATTTCTATCAAAACTCTCTTACAACAAAATTCTAACGAATCGGTATCGGCTAAAGATAATAGGGACTGGATTCAGATAGCAGCATACTTTTTGGGGCAAGGCATATCAAAAATACAAGCCCTGATGGGAAAAGCAAAATGGTTGTCCAGTGCGCGAGTGTCTTGCTGATAGCAAATTCCACTCTGGTGTGGCGACGAGTCTACAATAATTGCCTGTGAGGATTACATGTATGGTTGGTGTTGAGACTGTAATCCAGTACCAATGTAGCTGCCGTAAGTAGGTGGAGCGGCGTTATATGAGGTTGGTGCAGCTCTATCGTCTGGGGGATAGTAATATAGCCTTGGTTCACTAGCTTGTGGAGCATAAGCCGGCTGGCTTGGAACTTGATAATTGTAGGTGCGAGGACCAGCGAGACCATACCTCTCGGAGATCCCGGTGTATACTGGCCTCTCACCATAAACAGGTTGGCCGTGCCTACCAACAGTGGGGGACGAGGCAATGGCGAGACCTGGTCCACCACGGTATCCACGCCATCTTCCAGTGGCTTTTTGCTTCTTTGGTGGTTGTTGGCGTTTACCAGAATCACCACTTCGCTTCCTGTCAGCTTTGGATTTTTCTAGTTGAACAAGCCTTTTCTGCAGTGGATCAAGGGGGTACTCAGCTTCAAGCTTGTAGTCTTGAACACACCCTACTACAGCCTTCAGACCAGAAAGCTCTTTTGCATTAACATCCTCCTACAATTTATTAGAGATCATCAGTAAAATATTATTACAAAACATCTGGTCATTTGGTCGACTAAATTCTACCTGTGCGTCTCCATTGCTGTCGCCTTGTGAATTTCTCCTCAGTTCTTTCAAATACGTCTTCAAAAGTGGCACAGGAGGAAAACTTTCAGTAAGCTGGAAGGCATGAATAAAATGCACAGCATCAATTTGTTTCCCAATTCTGATCATTGATTCAACAACACCTGCAGAAAACAATAGAGTTTAGAACAGACTTTGCATCCAAAATATGAACAACCAATCTTACGTTCTTACCAGAGAGAGTTAAGCTTGACCAGCGATCAACAGTCTTTATTTATTGACTAATTTCACTAACTACTTAAGGAAAATCTTATGGAAACAGTGCTAAGCCTCCAGACTGCATCCGGTTAGTTAGGTAAAGGATGACCAACCTGGCATTTTGTGTGTTAAACCAAGGGAACGGCAGAGCTCAGGTGTCTGCCTGCGGTGAGCAACTGCTGCAAGAACAACCTTGCAGAGTTCTTCTTCGTCAAACTCAGAAGCAATCCTAAAAGTTGCAAGAAGCTGCAAGAATGCCTCTGCTTCCAATGAAATTCCATTGGCAGCGTCAATAGCTCCACTAAACAACTTAGGCCTCCACTCATCAGCAATTGCTTTGGCTTGCTGCTTGGTCTCAGGGTTCAAAAGGTGATCAGCAACTCGATCAGCCTTTGAGGCTAAGGTGGTCAAGGATTCCATAAGCATGAGACAGGATCTACGCTTACCCCGAAGGACAGGATCCTTCTTACCCTCTGGTTGGTTAGTTTCATCAAGAGGGTAAAACCCCTCCAGTGAATCCAGCACCAATTGCGCTGGTTCACTTGCACTTTCTAGTGCAATAGTAAGTTCCTGACGAGCAACATTTAGTTTTTTATGATTCTCAGCAATATAATTCAGAAGCCCTTTGGCATCCATCTGCTCACAAAATTGCCTCAGTTCTGGGCGTGGCTTAACGTCACTAGCCATACCCTTAGCATTATCACCTTTTTTAGTTGGAATATCTTCCTGCGGTGAATTTGTATCACCAAGTGAGCTGCTTACCTTGCTGTCTTTGTTAGTCCCATCATTCATGGGTTCCGAATTTCTTGACTGGTGAATGTCTCGGGCCTCTGCAATAGCAGCGACTGCTGCATCTTTTAGCTCCTGCACCCGATCCAGCAGAGCTTGCTCTTTAGCAATAACAGTAGCTTCTCTCTCCACAAGCAAAGTACAGGTTTCAGCTTCCTGCTCCTCAAATTTCTTCTCCTTGACTTCAAGCTCTTCAGATTTCTTCTTCAGTGTCAATTCAAGGTTGCGGAAGTGCTCTTCAATTTCTGTCCACTGAACTCTGTCCTCAGCGGTATGATTATGAGCATTTAGTTCCAGTAATACCATACCAAGCTGATCTATCAAACACTGTGATGTATCACTTGCCACCACTTGCTCTGCATCGGCCATTCTCACTGCAAATGTAGGCTTCTGTTTCAACAAGACAAAAACTATATAAGCAACAGTGATAGAACCGATTCAACCAAGGAAAAGGTGAAAGCTCACTCTATGTTAGTAAATATAATGAAGTATGGAACTTCTCTACCTGTCAAAACGAAGACATCATTCCAAAAACATTCAAAACAGACAGTACAATAAACTCAATTTGATGCAGGCTGTGTTAGGATTAGACAAATTTCATCAGCAATTTTTATGAGAAATATAAATATAATTTGACCCACAAAACTGATTTAAAGGAGAACTAGAAATTTAATGCACCAAAGGGAAGCTCAAAGACATTAAAACCTCAAGAATAGATTCAACAAGGAACTAACAAAAAAGTGTCGACCCAAGTCTACCATGTCTCCATAAAGTGCCCCCAAAAAGATATAGGTTGGTCAAGTTTAAAAGCCCACAGAGTTTTGAAGTTAGGCAAGTCTTGACCTCTGTCAATTGACTTTTGCCAAACAGACTTGAGTCCATCGAAGCACTCAATCAATAGCCCACCATCCCAGCAAACAGTTGATTAACACCAAGGATAACTTTTAGATGAAATTGCCTAAGGATGTTACCACCTAGAGTTCAGAACTTCAGACCTTAATTATCATCTCCCTCTTGAAGCCCTAAAACATTTTTAGTAAGAAGCTGCATCTCTCTCATTGTGACGATTATTGAAGTTGACCTAATTAAACTCGTATCCATGACTAAAGGGGTCCATTGCCCCTTCCTATTTTATCATACAACTAAAATTCACTTACAAGTTTTTCTTCTCTTCATAGTTATATAACCGAAAAATCCAGTTCAGTGAGCAAACCCAGTAATCTAACTGCCAATCTGCAACCCAATCCTAAATCCTCCATACAAAATGAATCACTCCCTTCCTAGACACACTTGCATTGTTCACAAAATATTTCTTAGCACACACTTTTATCCGTAAATGCATTAGTTCAATTCCTAAATTCTACACTAAACTACAATTGCTAGTCGAAAAAACAATCAATGCCATTAAACATTGTTTCGCCCAGCAATAATTCTAACAGTAAGAGCATTACCAACATTCATCTCTCATATTATACCACTATCCCTCACAAACATTACAATACAAAATTCAAACAGCATTGAAAACGTATTCAAACAAACCTAATCTCCAAACCCAAAATTGAGGCGAAAACATGTAGGTCATCATCAATTACAATTTGCATGCAATTGCAGGCATCCATTACAAACCTAAACCTAATTCCAAACCCAAGCTCACTAATCAATTGCTGTATTTACTCCAATATCCCCAGAAAGAATCAAATAACAATCAAAACCTAGGTCTTTAATTAAAGCTCATACCTTTACGCCATGCAAGATTGAAAAGAATCAAGATTTACAAAAACAAACAAATAGGGAAAGATCAAAAGGAAGTAGTAGCGTACCTTGAGAAGCAGAAGCACTGAGAATTTACAGAGTCTCCGGCGCCGAAGCGAAAAAAACGAAAGGAAACCCAGAAAGGAGTAGTTGAATTTGAGGAATGGGTAGGGATCAGAATGTAAATTAGAGGTGTGAGACTAGGATTTTGGGGGCAGTGAGGTTTGTTGTTTCTAGAGGGAGCGAGGGAATGAACCAACCGTTTGAGACCTTCTGATTGGTTTAATGGAGAATAACCGCAGGGAAGGTCCAAAGACTCCAATGGCTTTGTCCGGCCCCAACCACTTCAATTCGGGTCGTATTAACCCGACTCAATTTAAACTCTATAGGCCCGAGTTTACTCGATTCCCAAATATGAACATAGTTTCTTTGGTCAGGGTGAATGTACTCATCATACAGGGAGTAAGAACAAGGTGATTTTGATTTAATTGTTACTAGCCTCTTAAATTCTTAATACTTATTTTTCTTTTTTAATATATAATAATTTTAGGTATGTAAAAATTAATTTCGGTATTAATATTCTAAAAGAACCTAATATATGGGCTCATGATGTGATTGGAGAGAGGCTCGCTCTGATACCATTATAATTAGTGCAGTAGTGTTCACCTGGTCAGTTGCTGACCAAAGAATTTATGCTCAATAACCGTTAGATTTACATCCAAGGGTGGAAAACAAAATACCTCAACTTAATAATAATTCTCTTTGCCATTGGATTTACATCCAAGGGTGGTTGAGCATTATTTTTTTGATCAATAACTGACCAGGTGAACATTTTCGATAATTAGTGACAGACGTGACATCTGACCCACTATTGCACTAATACGGTAATACCACTTACAAGATATTGAGTTTTATCTCAAAATATCTTGGTATAATTGGGTATAAACTTATAATTTATATTTTTTTTCCATCAATTTTCTAACATGGGATCTTTCCATTCTCCAACAGCAGCTGTCTCTTTCGATTGTAATGATTCTTGGTCAATGAATTTATTTTTCCCCTAAAAAAAAGAGTTTTATTATTATTATTTCTCATTGATTTTGTCAAAGGGATTTAAGCATTTCCCCAACACCCTGTTGGGGAAATATATAAGTTTTCGGGATGGATGAGAACTAATTTCTTTAAAATTAGAGTATTTGAGCATTTCTCCTAAGTTTTCGGAATGTATACGTACTGTTACTAGTGGTAAGTATGATTTGCTTAGTTATCGAAATGCAATGTCGGATTCCGACAGCTCTTTACGTTCAGCCCCGAAGTAAAAAAACTTAACCGGCCGTTTCTGACAGGTATGTCAAATTGTCAATGAGTCACAGAGATTAACACTATTATTTGAGCATTTCTCCTAAGTTTTCGGAATGTATACGTACTGTTACTAGTGGTAAGTATGATTTGCTTAGTTATCGAAATGCAACGTCGGATTCCGACAGCTCTTTACGTTCAGCCCCGAAGTAAAAAAACTTAACCGGCCGTTTCTGACAGGTATGTCAAATTGTCAATGAGTCACAGAGATTAACACTATTTTGGGGATAAACTCGGCTTCTTCTTTTGCAATGCTACGTACTTTCCTTTGTTTCTGTAGTTGACAGCTTGCTTCGGAACTTCGGAAGTGTACGTTTCAGTTTCTCAGAACCAAGAGTTTCTTCTTATTTTAATCGAAAAACTATCGGGGGAAGACTTGAAGCATTGACCTAGGCACTTGTTGTTGCCTACTTGCCTCGCTAACTTGCTGCTGCATATGTTTGCTCAAATACATTGCAGGTCTTTCTTCAAACACAATTGTGACATTGGAGGTTTCCTATTCATGGTGTTTGGACCCAAAATGAACATTTTGGCCTGACAAGGCACGTCTTGGAGAAATTGAGCCAATGTCAGTGGCTCAAGCTATATATTGTCGACAAGTTCGAAATATATATTTAGAGGCTAAATAAAGCCTACTATGGAAACATGAAAAGTCAACTTTAGCACATTTTCCTACTTCGGCTAGGAGAAACCGAGCTAAACAAGGAAGGAGAGGTGGCAGACTAACCAAATGAAATCTAAATGAGCTGAAACTTTCCAGATTCATTCTAGACATCCTAAGGATCATTTCTTATGAAGAGTTCTAGAGCTAGTTTTTAGTGGAAGGCCATCAAACAATCAGTCCAATTTTCTGCAGAAGCAAAACTGGAAAACTGGACCTGTAAGAGGTCCAGCAGCATTTCCGGCCCAACCACATGGAAGAAAGCTCTGAAAATTTGTCACAATGATCTACACTCATTATGGATCATTTGATATGAAGAAGTCGAAGGCCCATTTTGAGTTCTTGGTGGAGATATAGCTGCAGCAAAAAAAAAGGAGCAGAAAGTGCTAAACCTAACATTCCATTAGTGTTTTAAGTGCTTAAACCTAACATCCCATTATCTCATAAGTGCTCCATAATCTCATAAGTGCTCCATCATGATCCCATTAAGTGCTCCATTATGATTTATTTAAAGGCCAAATAGTGTTGCTTGGAAGCCTATAAATAGAGGCTAAGAGAACAAAGGAAGACACCAACACATTCACAACAACAACATCTCTAAGATGATCTAAGTTCTCTCTAGAGCAACCTCTCTAAGAGCAACTCCTCTCCTTCTCTTTCTCTCTTACCGGTGATCACACTCCTAGTCCTAGTCTTCTCAGAAGCCGACTTTCAGTGCCACCAAACCCTCTGCCAACGTACTTCGGTCCTAGTCTCCTCGGGAGCCGACGGTAGTGCTGCGACCACAACGGTTACAGAACCAGCCAAGCAAGGGTAACGCCCTAGCAACCCAGCCAAGCTAAAGTCACGCTTTAGCAAGTTCTCCTCACTTCCTAGTGGTTCTCGCTCTGCTCGATCTACAACATCGAGTATCGATTGTGATTTTCAAGAAGCTCAGCAAAAGTCCTCGCCACGAGGCACAAAGAATCCCACGACGAGGTTGGTGCTCTCCTCGTCCACAATCTCTTGAAAGAAGTCAGGTCAAGGGACACCCCCGACGACCGCACCCGAACGGTGCTGGCACGCCCGCGTAAGAAAAGAGACTGTTGACCAGCTGCAACAAAATTGGAGCCAAACATTTTGGCACACCCGGTGGGACCACATCAGAAGTTTTTCTCTTGAAGCACATTCAACCACCGGGCTTCAAAACAAACATTTTGGCACGCCCAGTGGGACTAAACTAGAGTCTTTTTATGTTCACCATCATTGGGATGCAAGAGGAAAATCTTTATAATGTGGTACCGCGCTGACGCTTCTGCTGTAGATGACGAGGCGACGATAGAAGGCTATGTGCCCATTCCCATTCCAGAGAATGCGAGCATAGAAGAGCGGCTTGATATCCTTCAAAAGAATTCTACCGCATACCATGAGAATCTGAGAAAAGCTCTTGCGGAGGACCGTCGACGGCTCGATGAGTTCATGATTTCGTTTGAGAGGCTCGAATTGGGGGCACAACAAGCAAAAGACGAATTGGAACGTCAAGAACCTGCTCGCGAAGAGGTCATTTCTGAGACTAACTTGCCTATAGGTGGCAATCAACTTAAGGGTCTCACTGGTGAGTCACAACCTTACACAGAGGTTGTGCATGGAGAAGAGTGTCCACAAGAATGTTCTTCTGACAATGAAATTGTCTCTGAACAGATAGCTGATTTCTCCACTGATCAAGCCAAATACGTGGCTACTGATCAGATGCATGGGGGGCAAGATATGGCCCATGATCATCCCTTTGATCAAAAGAAGCAAGTTCATGATCATTTTAATTGTGACTCTGCTAGTGGACGTCTTGGTGAAGGTGATCAAAATCAGAGCCAACTTAATTATCAATTAAGTTTTGGTCTACAGAAGCCAATTTGTGGCTTTATTAATCAATTCAACTTGAAGTTCTTCAAGTATGATTCAAGGCCAGGCGGTGGCTTTAATATATGTGGAGGACACATCTACAACCCACGTTCAAGTGAAGCTCTTGATGTGGAGAATTCAGACCAGCAAGTGGTCGTCTATAATGGCCAATCTGTGGCTAATCCTGAAGACACCATGTTCTATGACATGGTAGTTGGCGACAAAGCCTATCTTAGAACATCTTCATCTCCAAAAGTGCAATTGAAGATCATGTTTCGCCAACCAACAAGGATACTTGGGGGGCAAGAATACCCCTCTCACGAGCCAAATTCCTCCAAATTCTTCAACGAGAAGTATCTTTGTTCTTTTCCTACAAGCTCTGACAGGAGGAATTTTTACCCTACAAATTTTGATACATCGGAGCTTGGAGTGAAGCATAGATGGCCTCCCCCATGGTCTTCTAGAGGTTAGCCAAACGTGTCGCTGCTAGCTCCTTGTTTTTTTTGTTAATTTCCTATCAGTTTTCAGTTGTTTTTTTTTTACCTTTATTTTCATAGTTAAAAAAAAAAAAAAAAAAAAAAAAAAAAAAAAAAAAAAAAGAATTTGGTAAGGGGTTGTGAATCATAACGGGATAGCTGAAGTCTCTTTTGTTAATATTGACCTAAACTCTTTATTGGTGCCTAGTTCAGGTCCCTTAAGGTTAAGGGCGGTTTTTATTAACACTTGTTGAACTGTCTTCACACTTATGATCTTTCTCATCTTAGTAAGTATAGCCTATGTGAAATGGTGTCTAGAAAGGGGACAACGTTCATGACAGGTTCTTGAATCTAGAAGTGCGTACAAATGGGCCTAAACCACTATGTGGGAGTAGCTCATGCCAAAATGGATTCTGCCTCTCTTGTTCGCCCTCCCCCACCTGGCCATTTTAGTAAGGTTGCCCAAAGGATTTGAAAGAAAATTTGTGTCTAGGCGACTATACTTGGGCCGCATGTCTAAACCTTGATTCACATTGTCTTATTGAATTCAGCTACTTATATAAAAAAAAAAAAAATTAAAAAAAAAAGAATAAAAAATCCCTTAATACAACTCTTAAGGGGCAATTCTAAGTGTCCCTACACTCGCGAAGCTACTAAGCCGAATCAGCGGCTCCGGAAACTTTTTCTAGCTTTGCCCTCGCAGGAAAGGCTGAGCTCAAGGGAAATGTAAGAGCCACCACCGTGACCACCACCTCCATCGGAAGTAGTCTTCATGTTGCCAAAGATGTCCTCACTTTGCATGGGAAACAGTGGAAGGGTTTTAATCTCCTGGTGATCGTCCCCTCGTTGTTCCATTATGGATCCACCAACACCAGCAGAACTAGTTGACCCAAAATTGAGATTATTGGATCCACCAACAAGCCCTGATCTTTGCTTGGGCACTTGAACATCCGAAGTGAGCTTATTGTTCTTCAGCTTCTCCCGAGCCCTTTGATTCTGGAACCAATAAAAGACGTTCTTGTTCTCGATCTCTCCGTACCATTTTAGCTGGAGAGTGATCCTCTGAACCTGCTCTACAGTGGGGGACTTAACTCCCTTGTCATCGTAAAGCTCCTTGAGGATTCTTATCTGATCTCTAGTAGGAAGCCACCTGGTATTACTCTGCTTGCAATGCATGTTAGGGCTACTCTCGGCTGCTTTGTTGCTTCCTCCATCCGCGGTTGGATGCCGGTTTTGTGGTTCCATTGATGATGGATTGAGAGAATGTGAGAATGGAAGATTGATGATGATAAGTAATTATGAAAGATTGTTGTTGATGAAACGATTTTGGGATTGGAAATTTGGGTTTATAATGTGGAGGGAGATATAGGCATGCAAATGTCCACCCTTGGATGGACGGTCAAAAAGAAGAGTCAAGTGTCAGTAAAGTGTGATTAAAGTTTCCCTAAATTTCGGAAAGGAAGGAATTATTGGCGCGTGAGAGAACTGAACGGTTTTCGAGGAGGTAACTGTTCTTTTCACGAGATTATTTTTCACGACTGTTGTTTTTCAACGAGTGATTAATGCCTTAAATCTCGGAAAAGAAGGAGTTATTGGCGCTAAGAGTTTTGAGTTGGGAGCCAGCAAGTGGATCCAAAAGATACATATTTTCTCAAAACCCTCGCCGCGAGGCTCTTTTTGATGAGGAGCATGTTTTAAAAATTCATATTATTTTTAATATGCAACTAGGGGGCCTATATTTGGGGCCTTGCGAGACACAATTATTGGCTTCTCACAGATATTTTCAATATCAGGATAAGAAAATATTATTGTATTCATAAAGTGGCTGTGCGGCCAAAAGCAGTACATTCATTACAAAGCCAAAAGTGGCTAGAATACAAAACAGGAATCTTCGAATATCTTTTGAATCTTTTCTCAAGTGGAAGCAGCTATGGAATCCAACGTCGGGTTAAGCCGCGCCATTATCTCAAGGAAGACAGACTTCAGGGTAGGGAAAAGAGGAGTACCGGAGCCCCCTTTACATGGAAACGACAGAGGAATACAACATTGATTTGGCCAACGCCAGTATCCATGAGAAGGGGAGACACCTGTAAAAGAAAATGGAGCCTCCAAGCCCCCTAAATTGGAAGCAGCTATGGAATCCAACGTCGGGTTAAGCCGCGCCATTATCTCAAGGAAGACAGACTTCAGGGTAGGGAAAAGAGGAGTACCGGAGCCCCCTTTACATGGAAACGACAGAGGAATACAACATTGATTTGGCCAACGCCAGTATCCATGAGAAGGGGAGACACCTGTAAAAGAAAATGGAGCCTCCAAGCCCCCTAAATTGGAAGCAGCTATGGAATCCAACGTCGGGTTGAGCCGCGCCATTATCTCAAGGAGGGGCAGAGAGTGAAGGAACCAAATATCAGCTTAAGTCTCTGCATCCCCTCTAGCCTTGGTAACCACCATTAGCTGGACGTGAAGTACAGGAACAGCCATTTTGTAGCTTGAACCCATTCCTTCAAAGAGTCCATCCCTTCTCATCCCTCCAAGATTCTATCAAGAAGAGAAAGGGGGAGAAGGAGGTGAGAACCAAAGCCCCTTCCATCTGGAGGGCACAAACACGGGCCGGGTCCAGAAGGAAGGAAACAGAGGAGGAAAGACGAACCTCAATTTGGCTTCCCTCCCTTCCCCGATTTGCTCCGCGTGTAAGGATTATGATGAAGATGACTCGCATGATCATGGATCCCACACTCGGAGCCCCCTCGCGTTTCTAAACCAATCTGAAGCCTGGCATTATTGTTGCAAAATTCCAGAAAGGCGAAACAAGGGGTTGCCTAAGATTACGCCATAAGGCCTAACCCAGGCTTAAGATTACGCCATAAAGCCTAAAATTTAGAGGCTAAAGGTCATTTCATGAGGGGAAGATTTGTGAAGAAGGAGAAAGAGAAGCAAAGACTGAAAGGCCATTTCTTAAATGTTTCAGAAAATTTGTTGTGAGTATTCCTTGCCCAAAATACAACCATTTAAATGGACTTCAGGAAAATCTCCACCCTTGGATGGATGGTTAAAGAGTCAAACCAATGTCAGTAAATCGAGATTAGTGATTCCAAATCTCGGTAAAAAAGGGACTAATAGCATGTGAGGAGACCGAACTGTTTTCGAGGGATTAGCAGCATGTGAGGAGACTGAACGGTTTTCGAGGGGGTTTACAGAGATTGGCCCACAAAGCTCAATTTCAAACAAAGTTCCTCCACGTGGCGTTTTGCCGCAATGGCACCAGCTTCAGCCTGAGTGGCCCGATCTCTGATACGGGCCAGATTGCGACCCATTTCTTCAGAAGCAGCCAAAGGCTCATCGAGTTGAGCTTCTTCTGCAATAATCGCATTCTCAACAAAGGCTAAATGTGCTTGGAGATCCTCGATCTGAAGTTTGAAGTCTGACCTTTGGATTTGTAGTTCCCGCAGGCGGATGGATCGTTCATTTAAAATATCGCGGGAGATGTCCATTTCTCGAGAGACACTATTCAAAGCCTCTTGAGCGTCGCGAGCCTGGGTGTTCGCGGCCGATTGATGTCGGTGGGCCATATCAAGTTCATTCAGCAGAGAGTCGATAGCACTAAATTTCCACAGAGTCAAAACCTTCTCCTGGCGAAGATACCTTAGAGCTTCCAAGACTCGCGGGAGGATGTCAGTCTCCAATACCCGAGGACCCAAATGTTCGTGAAGCACCATCTTAGCCTCATCCACAGTAGAAGGAGGAGTTACCTCCAACACCCTCATCAATCTCTCGAATCTGGTAGGAGGAGGAGGCGGCAGAGGCACCACAGGATCACGAACCACCAATGCAAAAGGGTGGACAGCTTCCTCAGTTTCTTCATCTTCAACAGGTTGATCTGTCTCTTCAGCCTCAGGGGAATCTGGAAACTCAACTCGAGGCTCACCATGGGCAAGTGGAGCAGATTCAAGCACAGAGCCCTCAGCTTCGACGGTTGTCTCATTTGTTCGCGAGACTTGGGGGGCACCACCACCATTAGTATCATTTTCCATCTCTGGGGCGACTGTCCCGCCAATAAGACCAGTAGCATTTGCAGTCGCCTCCTTGGTACAAACAGAATCCTGGTCAGGTTCAGAAATGTCAGAGAGCAGGGTTGGATCTAAAGGGAAATGGAAAGTATTGGCCAAACAGTGGCTTACCTCTCGAGCTGTCGGGTCAATATCTGGTACGTGGTCACCAAGACGAAGAGGCCCCGCCTCATTCACCTCTTGAACCTCTAGTACCGAGAGAATCTCTGTCGTCATCAGTTCCTCATAAGCAGCAGAAGTCTCAGAGTGGCTTTCCACGCTTTCATCCTCCGAGGAGTCGTCATCAGATATCGTTATTAGAATGGTAGGACCTTGCAGATGCTCTGTAGTGGGAGATGGGAGAGGTGCCACAGGGTTAGTTGATGCTTGAACTAGCGAGAGAATTGGCTCTTCTGCAGTGGCTGAGGGTCCAGCCTCGCTCAGGTGAGAGGGATCAGTGGTCCTTTGACGGACCTGTCAAAAGATACATAGTGAAAATCCTGCCCAGATTTTAAAATTTAAACAAGATAAGACGGGGTCGGAATTTACCAGTCGCATTGCCAGAGGTTCATCATCTTCAAAACTCTCTTCGACGAATTGAGCTCGATCGCGTTTGCAAGCAAGGACAGCAGTGGCCTGTACGAGAAAAGAGTCATAACTCAAAAGGGAGGGAAGCACCAAATATACAAGTTTGGGATCGTTCTTAACCAAATTACCTCAGCAGGATCTTCATCATGCGAAGACTCTCCCTCAGAAGTCTCCTCTGCTATTGCCTTTTGTTTCCCTGCCTGAACAGAGGCTGTCCTGCTCCGGGTAGTTTGCTGCAAAACACACTCAGGAATAAGAGCGGGAAAATCAACACAAGGAAATGGAATAGTGAAGAAAGACAAAAACTTACTGTTGCCCTAGGCTCGTGGATTTGTATCTCTGGACGCAATGAACGAGCAGGTAGAATAGGTCGCGGGGGTTGTTCCACAGGTTTGGAGAAGCGCTCAAGAATCTCGCGGTCCTCCGGACCAGGGCTACTCATGCCACAAAAGATTAGGGCGAAGAGTTCGTCATGTGGCAGGTCCCAACAGTTCACTGACACTTCTTTCCACCAATCAACATAATCATCGTCGACATCGTTGAGGGGGTACAACGCTCTGACCCAAGGGGGAATCACTATCAAAGTAAACTGACTCTGAAAGGGGGTAGACCCAGGCGGGGCTAATCTCCGCCAAGAGGTGTAGTAATTGGCAGAATCAATCAGAGGCCAGGGTACCAACTGGGCCAACCCAAATTGGCGAGCAAAGTGGTTAGGGGCGTAGAGCTCGTAACTTACGCGATCAGTGGCAAGACGAATATCCAAGCAGGAGATGGCGCGACGAAAGGCCAGGAGGGCTCTTTCACTATGATCCCGTCCACTGGGCAGAAATCCATCATCAAGGGGAGGAGGGAATCGCCTAGAAAGGACTATTTTTGGGTCCGGCATTTCTCCCAGCAAGTACAAGTAAATAAAACACTCGGAGTAGGGTGGAGCTCGATACCTTACGTTGCGGCAAAGCCAGTTCCCCAAAAGGGAATCAACTGGAGGTTCCTTTGGAATATCCCCGCGACGAAAGAGAGTGAAATAAATCTGCAGCCAAAAGGCAAGGATCCAGAAGGGGCCACTAATGTCGGTATCAAATGGGCGCATTACAGCCCTATAAAGGGAGCGATATAACGCACCCAATACAGGTTGCCCAAGGCCAACGCAAATACCATTGTAGAGAGCAGTGGCCAGAGAATTCCAGGGCCCAGTAGGTTTGTTGGAAGAAGTGCAAAAGATAAATTTGCAAAGCCAGAATTCCAGGAATGCGATACCTCCTGTATGGTCTCGTTGGGTGCAGTAATAGTCGCGCCAGAATGGGTAGGATTTGCTGTAATGCCCTCGACCAGCCAATCCATTCTCAAAGAAAATTGAATGCCATCAAACTGACCATGCACATAGGGGTCAAAGTCAATGGGCAACCCCGTGATGGTAAGAACATCCAACAGAGTTATGCTCATCTGCCCAAACCGGAAATCGAATGTATTGCTGGAGGTGTTCCAGAAACAAAGAGCGGCGGCTAGCGGTGCAGGGCTAGTATTATGGGGAAGACAGAAGCATAGATCGATGGTTTGAGTGATACCCACCGCGTCCCATCGGGCCAAATCTCTCGCTCGGACCTCCTGATACCAAACCTTTTCCTCGGGAGTGACAGTAGGCCAGAAGCCCACTTTCCTTCTTGGTCCCCAACTGCTAAAATCACCAGGCACCTGCCGAAGAGCCGCTATGGGACGACGGATGGGAAGCCCATAATAGGCCATAACATCATCTGGCAAACGATCGCGAGGTGTGGGACCCAGACTCGCTTGACTATCACCGCCACCAAAGCCCATCAGTCGGCTTCTCTCCTCTCCGGTCTGGCGTCTACATTGAATACTCATGTTAGTCCGCCAGTTGAATGCGGCTTTTTCAGTGATTTCATCTGCCTGATCGATAACGAATGGTCTCTTGGATGCCATTTCTAGGTCGCAAGGATTACTTCTCCATTACACCTCGATTTATAGCTCAGATATTTTGGAGATTAATTTATTAGTTGGGCCAGTGAGTGGCCCTGGTTGATAATTAATGAGTCATTATTCCATCTTGAGAATCGCATCTAAGGCGACAGTGAAGATACTTCTCCATTACACCTCGATTTATAGCTCAGATATTCAGGTGATTAATTTATTAGTTGGGCCAGTGAGTGGCCCTGGTTGATAATTAATGAGTCATTATTCCATCTTGAGGATCGCATCTAAGGTAACAGTGAAGATATTCCACCTTTTCTTACCACCGCAGGGCCAGTATAGTGGCCTGATGTTTTTTTAGTTAAAACATGATTAAAACCGGTGCGGTTTTAGATGCTAAAATTGCAGCAAGTGTGGTAGGCCTTGATCAAGCAAGGAAAGCGGCTCCAACCCCTACATTTGAGAAAATCAACAGAGAGCCAGCAAACAAGGTAGATACTTGTTGCTATACACATGGCGAAGCAACCACCAAGGAAGAGAAGGATCCTCACTCGCGATCAAAAGCAGTCTCCTTCGCATGAGGGGCACGCTAAAGTTCTGATCTCCTACAACCTGTCCAACTTTGATCAATTCATTGCATACCAGACATCAGATCCATAGGGGGGCAATAAAATTGGCAAAGGAAGCGTCAGTTCATGACAAAGGCAATTCAGTAGTGGCATTCAAGCTTTATGGCCTATTTAGAGGCCTATATGGAAACAGTCAAGCCAATACAAGTGGCTTTGGAGCGACAACATTATAAGATTAGTGCTGATTCAAGACCTCTTCAGTCAAGACGAAGACCTTTGACTTCGAGGTCTGGGGGGCAATGTTTGGACCCAAAATGAGCATTTTGGCCTGACAAGGCACGTCTTGGAGAAATTGAGCCAATGTCAGTGGCTCAAGCTATATATTGTCGACAAGTTCGAAATATATATTTAGAGGCTAAATAAAGCCTACTATGGAAACATGAAAAGTCAACTTTAGCACATTTTCCTACTTCGGCTAGGAGAAACCGAGCTAAACAAGGAAGGAGAGGTGGCAGACTAACCAAATGAAATCTAAATGAGCTGAAACTTTCCAGATTCATTCTAGACATCCTAAGGATCATTTCTTATGAAGAGTTCTAGAGCTAGTTTTTAGTGGAAGGCCATCAAACAATCAGTCCAATTTTCTGCAGAAGCAAAACTGGAAAACTGGACCTGTAAGAGGTCCAGCAGCATTTCCGGCCCAACCACATGGAAGAAAGCTCTGAAAATTGTCACAATGATCTACACTCATTATGGATCATTTGATATGAAGAAGTCGAAGGCCCATTTTGAGTTCTTGGTGGAGATATAGCTGCAGCAAAAAAGGAGCAGAAAGTGCTTAACCTAACATTCCATTAGTGTTTTAAGTGCTTAAACCTAACATCCCATTATCTCATAAGTGCTCCATAATCTCATAAGTGCTCCATTATGATTTATTTAAAGGCCAAATAGTGTTGCTTGGAAGCCTATAAATAGAGGCTAAGAGAACAAAGGAAGACACCAACACATTCACAACAAACATCTCTAAGATGATCTAAGTTCTCTCTAGAGCAACCTCTCTAAGAGCAACTCCTCTCCTTCTCTTTCTCTCTTACCGGTGATCACACTCCTAGTCCTAGTCTTCTCAGAAGCCGACTTTCAGTGCCACCAAACCCTCTGTCAACGTACTTCGGTCCTAGTCTCCTCGGGAGCCGACGGTAGTGCTGCGACCAAGACACACCAACACATTCACAACAAACATCTCTAAGATGATCTAAGTTCTCTCTAGAGCAACCTCTCTAAGAGCAACTCCTCTCCTTCTCTTTCTCTCTTACCGGTGATCACACTCCTAGTCCTAGTCTTCTCAGAAGCCGACTTTCAGTGCCACCAAACCCTCTGTCAACGTACTTCGGTCCTAGTCTCCTCGGGAGCCGACGGTAGTGCTGCGACCAAGACACACCAACACATTCACAACAACATCTCTAAGATGATCTAAGTTCTCTCTAGAGCAACCTCTCTAAGAGCAACTCCTCTCCTTCTCTTTCTCTTACCGGTGATCACACTCCTAGTCCTAGTCTTCTCAGGAGCCGACTTTCAGTGCCACCAAACCCTCTGTCAACGTACTTCGGTCCTAGTCTCCTCGGGAGCCGACGGTAGTGCCGCGACCACAACGGTTACAGAACCAGCCAAGCAAGGGTAACGCCCTAGCAACCCAGCCAAGCTAAAGTCACGCTTTAGCAAGTTCTCCTCACTTCCTAGTGGTTCTCGCTCTGCTCGATCTACAACATCGAGTATCGATTGTGATTTTCAAGAAGCTCAGCAAAAGTCCTCGCCACGAGGCACAAAGAATCCCACGACGAGGTTGGTGCTCTCCTCGTCCACAATCTCTTGAAAGAAGTCAGGTCAAGGGACACCCCCGACGACCGCACCCGAACGGTGCTGGCACGCCCGCGCAAGAAAAGAGACTGTTGACCAGCTGCAACAAAATTGGAGCCAAACACATGGTAAGTGAAGATGCTTTCTCACTTTTTGCTTGTAGTTATTGACTACCATATCTATGTTCATGAAAGAGGAATCATAGCTATATTTGATGAATCCCATAAGCTTGAGGACCTGTTTTGGATATATATGTAGTCCCTAGATTGTTTGCTATTTTATTGACAAAAGGGTTGGAGTTGTTGCTAATTTTTGTTTGGAATTTGTGGTTTAGCTTCCCAAGGTGACGTTGTAAAGGGAATGCATATGGAAAGTTCTGTATGAGCATTTAAGCCTTATTTCCGAGTTTTGGATGAAAAGATGCTCTTAATCAAGCAGAATAAGATACTTATTTTGTGTGCCATTGCTCTCTCATTAGACCCTCTTTTCTGCTATATACTGCTCGTTCATGATGAGAAGAAGTGCCTCGGATTGGACAGAATGTTGCGTACCATAGCTATTGTTTCAGTCAAAATATGAAATGGAAAGGAAGAGATATTTGTGAGTGATGAATTTTTTCATGTTGATTCAATGGTGTAAATGGGGTTATATATACAAGCTCTACACTACTACATTACACATCTTGATCTCCAAGTAAACTTGCTCTCCAAGTGTACTTGTCCTCCAAGTTTCCTTCTTCTACAAGATTATATGCAAACAACCTTGTTCTACACAACATGACTCACAAGTCAACACTCCCCCTCAAGTTGGGACATAAATGTCACGAAGACCCAACTTGCCTAGTGAGTCATGGAATAACTTGCTAGATACAGCTTTGGTAAGTATATCCGCTAATTGCTCCTCGGTTGGAACAAAAGGAAAGGAGATTAACTTTGCATCCAGGTTTTCCTGAATGAAGTGTCGATCAACTTCCACATGTTTCGTTCGGTCATGTTGTACAGGATTATGTGATATGTCAATAGCTGCTTTGCTGACTTAGGATTAAAACCCAAATCTCGAAGTAAATTTTGTAGCCACAGAAGTTCGCACACTTCATGTGCCATACCTCTATATTCAACTTCAGCACTTGACCTTGCAACAACCTTTTGCTTCTTACTTCTCCAGGTAACAAGGTTTCCACCCACAAAGGTGAAGTACCCAGATGTAGACTTCCTGTCTGTGAAAGAACTGGCCCAATCTGCATCTGTATATCCACTAACATCGAGGTGCTGACATTTAGAAAACATTAAACCTTTTCCTGGTGCTGACTTTAAGTACCTCAAGATTCTTACCACTGCCTCCATATGCCATTCACTTGGATTATGCATAACCTGACTCACAATACTAACTGCATAAGCAACATTAGGTCTAGTGTGTGACAAATATATCAGGCGTCCCACTAACCTCTGGTATCTTGGTTTATCAGTTGGAACATGATCAAGATATTTTGCTAGTTTGTGATTTTGCTCGATTGGAGTGTCAATTGGAGAACAATCCAACATACCTGTCTCTGCCAAGAGATCCAACACATACTTTCGCTGACATAATAAGATCCCATCTCTCCCCCTGGCTACCTCAATCCCCAAGAAGTACTTCAAATCTCCCAAATTCTTCATCTCAAACTCAGAAGCCAACTTCTTCTGAAGACTTTTAATTTATACCAAGTCATCCCCTGTTATTATCATATCATCCACATATATAATAAGCACAGTTACCTTCCCCTTTTGGTGCTTTAAGAATAAGGTGTGGTCTGAATTGCTCTGCTTGTATCCAAATCATCTCATGGACCGAGTGAATCTGCCAAACCATGCCCGGGGTGACTGTTTAAGTCCATAAAGGGATTTCTTCAATCTACAAACAACATCATCATGTGTATCTGATGCATATCTAGGAGGAAGACCCATGTATACTTCTTCAGTTAACTCCCCATGAAGGAGAGCATTTTTTACATCAAATTGATGAAGAGGCCAATTCAGATTAGCTGCAAGTGACAACGATACCTGAACAGTATTCATCTTGGCTACCGGAGCAAAAGTCTCATCATAGTCAATCCCATATGCTTGAGTGAAGCCCTTAGCCACCAACCTCGCCTTATACCTACTTACTGTGCCATCTGCATTATATTTGACAGTGAAAATCCATCTACACCCAACAATCATTTTACCACGAGGAAGGGGTACAAGTTCCCAGGTGTGATTCTTTTCTAATGCCTCCATTTCTTCCTCCATTGCGTTGGCCCACTTTGGGTCTCCCAAAGCCTCATGCACTTTGTTAGGAACAGATACAGAGGATATTTGATTCACAAATGATGCATAAGGTTTAGATAACCTATGGTGTGACACAAAGTTAGCTACTGGATATTTAGCTTTAGCAGTTATGGAAGGTTCATACTTTTTGGCTGGTTAACCACGGGTAGTCCTACTAGGTAACACATATGTAGAAGATACAGACTTTATAGGGTTACCAGGTGAAGATACTGGACATACCTGAGATGGAGCTTCTTGACCAGAAAGTTCAGCATTAGGGGGTGAAGTATCAGATGAGGGGGAAGCTGGAATAGAGTCTTCTTCAGAAATCGACTGGTCGAGAATTTCCTTCGATTGGTCTAGTACACTTCTGCCCATTTCGCCGGTTTCCTCGTTCGATTGGTCGACTCCCCCTATCGACTGGTCGATTTGGGAAATTTGACTAGTCAACTTCGGGATGTCAGTACTCTCTTCTTCTATGTCTTTATTCATCTTCAACTTTCCACCAACAAATATCTCTTCAAAAAACTCATTCTCCCCCTGAAGAGTGGTGTTGTTGGGGGAGAAATAATACATATCTTCATAAAATGACACGTTCATGGTGACATAGAACTTTCGTGTAGGTGGGTGATAGCATTTATAACCTTTCTGATGAGAACCATAACCTACAAAGACGCATTTGAGAGCTCGGGCATCCAACTTTGACCTCTGATTTTTGGGTATATGGACAAAGGCAACACAACCAAAGACACGAGCAGGAAGATTATGGAAGGAAGGAATAGAGACATGGGTTGACAGGACTTTAAAGGGAATGCGCCCCTGAAGAACACTGGAAGGAAGACTATTAATAAGATGTGAGGCAGTCTGAACCGCCTCACCCCAAAGATACTTGGGCATGTGAGCACCAAATAGCAATGCTCGTGCTATGTCTAGAATATGACGATTTTTACGCTCAGACACACCATTTTGTTCAGGTGTTTGAGGACAAGTGGTTTGATGGATTATACCTTTTTCTTGGAAATATTCCTGAAAATCACGATTAACAAACTCCCCCCCCCCCCCCCCATTATCAGAACGAAAAACTTTGATATGACCATTGAACTATGTTTGAATCAATTTTTGAAAGGCTTGAAAAGCAGAAAACACAGCATCCTTATATTTAAGCAATGCTACCCATGATAATCGAGTGCAATCATCAATAAACAAGACAAAATAACGCATTCCAAAAACAGTGGGTTCTCTGGAAGGTCCCCACACATTAGAGTGAATAATCTCAAAAGGCATAGAACTTTTATTAGAAAGACTCAATGGGTAGTTGACTCTATGGCTTTTCGCCAAAACACAAGTTTCACAATGTAAGGACGACTCGTCAATACCAACAAATAAAGAGGGCATAGCTTTACGCATTACACTAAATGAAGGATGCCCTAAGCGTCTATGCCATAACCAGACTTCATTAAGCTCTCTAGAAGTCAAAGTCAAAGCAACTGGGACATTCTTCCTTGGTCTCTCCCCGGCATAAGCTTTATCCAGATGAAACAGTCTCCCCCTCATATACCCCTTGCCAATGACTTCCTTGGTCAGAATATCTTAAAACACCACATACATGGGAAAAAATTTCACAGAGCACAAGGATTGAGTATTCAATTGGGGAGCTGAGATTAAGTGGAAAGACAAGTCTGGTACATACAATACATCATGTAATACTAAGGTAGGTGTGACTCTTATGGACCCAATACCTAAGACAGGAAATGATTCACCATTGGCATTTGTAACATATGACACAGTAGGTGTGGATAAGGTAATGAAATACTTCTTATCATAGGTCATATGATCTGAAGCACCAGAATCAATAATCCAAGTATCTGAACCTACAAAGTTAGAAATTTTTAAAGCCATACCAATCTTACCAGTACCTCTAGCAACCAGTGAGACTGAGGGGCCATCACTGCCTGTGGTATGATCTTGCCCAGCGACTCCAAAGTACTCTGAACTCTGAACAAGATGAACAGCTGCCTTTCCTCTACCTCGAGGTTCAGTTGGTTTGGGTTTGCTGAAGTATCCAGCTGGGTACCCAACCAACTTATAACAAGTCTCCTTGGTGTGTCCAGTCAGTTTGCAATGTTGACATACAGACCTGCCTGGAGAAGAACCCTGAGTCATAGGATGTAATCCTGATTGTGGTGTACTGAAGCCAGGAGGTGGACCTTGAGCCCGAGGGGGCTTAGCTTGGATTGTTAGGCTGGAGATTTCAGAATGAGCTGCCTTTGTGCTACCTTGCTGAGACTCATCCTTGCGGATGTAGGTAAAAGCCTCAGTGAGGGAAGGAGGCTCTTGCCGACTCAACAACTCTCCCTTGGCACTGTCATGTCTAGCATATAATCCACTCAGAAACTGGTGCACACGCTCCAACTCCTTCTCCTTCTGGTACCAAGTAATATCCTCAGCATTCTTCAATTTTTTTTGTCGCCGTTGATCAATCTTGGCCCAAATGTTTTTCAGTTGGGTGTAGAACACTGAAACTGCTTGCCCATCTTGCTTCATCCTTGTTGCCTTGCACAACAATTCATAGATCTGGGAAAAATCAGATTCATTCAGATAGAGATCATTGAGCGTCTTCCAAACTTCTGCAGCAGTATCACACCCAATGATTAATTGGATCACCTCATCAGTCATGGCCTTGTACATAATTGACAATACAAGTCCATCAGCATCTTCCCACTTGACATACTCTTCACTTTCCTCATTCGCCGGTGCCTTAATGGTACCGGTGACATGACCCATCTTATGGATTCCACGAAGGTGAGCGAAAATCATCTTCTTCCATGTCCTATAATTCCCAGGTCCATTCAGTTTTGCTCCTCCGAATGAACCTGATGAAGAATCTGGGTTTTGAACTGAGACTTCAACTTTTTGAATACCGAAATTGTTGGTATTCTCTCCTAGAAGTGGAGCATCAGGACCAGCCATTGGAATACCGACGAAAAAAACAATATGCAGTGGAATTGAGACATAAGGTATGTTCGACAAGTCGAGAGGGATTAATCAACTAGTCAAGAAGTAGCAGTACTTCCTAAGTAAGGAGAAAAGAAATCTTATCCTTGGGTGTTGCCTATCGCGCAACCTTTCGGTAACTCCTTTTAATGCGACCAGATAAGGAGGGTTAAGATTTTGGTGGAGCAATGCTCACTTTTCAACCTTTCGGTTACCTTTCTCTTATTCGATCCTTGGCCTAGACATCGCATTAATTGGATGGACCTAGTGGTGTTGGGCGAGTAAGCTCGACGTTACAAGGATAAAATTCACCTTCTAAAAGATAGAGAACAATCCTAACCTCCGAATTAGAGGAAGGAACAATCTTACCCCAGAGTGTGAGGAAAGAAGAATGAAGGAAAAACAAAGAGACAAAGTCCTCTCGGATCTTCGCTTTGATACCAAGTCAAAATATGAAATGGAAAGGAAGAGATATTTGTGAGTGATGAATTTTTTCATGTTGATTCAATGGTGTAAATGGGGTTATATATACAAGCCCTACACTACTACATTACACATCTTGATCTCTAAGTAAACTTGCTCTCCAAGTGCAGTTGTCCTCCAAGTTTCCTTCTTCTACAAGATTATATGCAAGCAAACTTGTTCTACACAACATGACTCACAAGTCAACAGTTTCGCAATCGACCATCGACTTCTTGTACATGTTGCATATAATTTTTCATTTCTGTGCTACTCGTTCTATTAATCCAGTCGACATACTTGTGATTCTTCCACTTCCACAGGTTTGGAAAGTGGCCGTACTTAATATGTATAAGCTCTGCTTGTTTAGCAATTTGGAAATCTGGTATAAGCTATGAGATGGAAACTTGTTTTCAAGCATTTTTCTACACAGGGTACTTTTGGATTGTAAGTTATCAGTATGTTGAATATCCTCATGTTGCTGTATTTTTCACTTGGTTTTAATTACTACATGGAAATTCTTCTACATTGTTCATCCTGAATTTGCAATATGTGATATTCGTATTTTCTGCCCTGCACTTTGAGCTTTTAACTCTACTTCCTAACCTAGTAAATGCGATCTTGTAATAAAAGATTTTGTCTTTTCATTTGCTGCTTATTAACTGCTTCATTATTTGTTTTCGTCTGTTTTGTTCGTGTGGTTTTAGTATCACTAGAACTACTTCAAGTATACTTCTATTGTTCATAGTTCGATTACAGCATGCTGTGGACTAATGAACTCGCCTTGACATGTTCAGGTGCTAGTTTTTGCTATCATTCCAGAACTGAACAACTTGAGGGTTTTAAAAGCAACAAAGTCATTGAATTTCATATTTATCTTTCAATATGTGCTGAGGTTTCTTCAGATTTGCTCCTGGTTGAAAAAAGATCTAGGGTCTTCTGGTATCCTGGCGAAATCTACATGGGCTAATCTCTTCTTTTTTATGCTGGCCAACATGTAAGTTCCATGCCATTTTGATGTAATCAGTGAACTTTTACTTGAAAAGGCTTGTACATTTCTATTTTTATGAGAGGTTTGTATGAGGTTGCATACAGCTTAAGAAACTCAGAAGTTATGAGAAACCAAAACATGAGACTAACCTATGCACTCAGTTCCTTATAAACCTTAATTGCCTATAATTGTTACTCACTCAGTGTTAGAGCAACTTATTCTGTTTCAGATTCTGACCATCAAGTGCTTAATTTAAGTGTGTTTGCCTTGAAGGTCATCGGAGCGTTTTGGTACTTGTTTTCGGTAGAAAGAAAAGCAACTTGCTGGCTAGAAGCCTGCAGTCATGTAGGTGTTCATTGTTTTTATATTGTAATGATGCACATAGAGCTAGCATAATTCAGAACGATTATTGCTCTAAAAATTCCACATCTGGAGTTGTGGATTCAGCGGATATTGTACAAAGGATTTCTTACTGTTTCTGGTGGGGGCTGCAAAATCTGAGGTGCACATGTTAGATCCTTTGATCCTTGCACTCGATCAACTATAGTTTAAAAGTACTCTCTGTTTAAAAGTTATGGACTTCGGATTTTGTTCTCAATTTTTACAACTTATTAGTAGCTAGTAAATATAGACCTTGTCTGCTTTTGATATATTTCAATTTTCCATTGTGCAGCTATCTTGGTCAAGGCCTCAAAACAAGTACCTATGTGTGGGAAATCTACTTTTCCATCTTCATTTCAATTTCTGGCCTGCTATCATTTGCATTTCTTATTGGAAATGTGCAGGTTGGTGCAAAAAATATTAATTTCAAGCTTTTGGTTATCTAGGAAATAAGCCAACACTTTTTCTTATATGAGATGATTCATATTTAGGTCCTTTAATCTGATGAACTGTTTTCCTTTGTCAAACAGGCATATTTGCTGTCGGAAGTTGCAAGATCAGAGGAAAGGAGAGTACGAGTTAAGGAAATGAGATTGAAGAGGCAAGAGATGGAGTCATGGAGGCCTTTCCTATCCTTCCCTGAGAATCTTAGAGAGCGGATTTTGCAAACCATTGAATGCAAATTACAAGAAAATATACTAATTGATGTGCACAATTTTCTTCCCCATCTATCCATGGACCTCAGGAAAGATACAATACGACATCTTGGCCTGGATTTATTTAAAAATGTAAGTTATTTAATTCCTACTTAGTTATTCTATGAATTGGAAGTTGTGTGATGCTTTTTATGTGATATCGTTTTGACTCGATTTCACAAAAGGAAGGTTTTGCATTTCTATCTGGCATGCAGTGAGTTTTACATTGCTGAGGTCTGTCTACTTAACTAATTTTATGAACTGAATTACTAGTTATAGTTTTATACTTACTATTTTCTTTGATGCATTTCATTTCAAGTGTCCAGCGTTTGACAAATGGGATACGCAACTGCTGGATGCAATGTGTGATACTCTCAAGCCAGTAATCTATACAGAGGAAAGCTACATTTTTCAAGAGAGTGGAACTGTGGATGCAATGCTCTTCATAGCACAAGGAAGGTTAATGAGACTGACAAGTTACGGTGCAACAACTGAGGCATTCTTGTACAGATATCTCAGCTATGGTGACTTCTGTGGTGAAGAGCTCATCGGATGGGCGTTTGATCCCCACTCGTCATCTATTAAACTTCCCTCATCCATCGCAACTGTCCAGTCTCTAAGTAAAGTTCTGGCACTTGTTTTAAAAGCAGATGACTTGAAGCTCATAGCCTCCCAGCTCCGGCACCTTCATGGCATTCACCATGTCCGCAACACTTTCAGGTTTTACTCAGGTCAATGGAGACTTTGGGCAGCTTGTTACATACAAGCATCGTGGCACCGTTATTGCAAGATGAAACTTAAAAAGTCTTTGGAAGAGCAGAATGGAAGGTTGCAAGATGCACTGGCAAAGGCTGGGACTAGTTCCTCAAGTCTAGGTGACACCATATCTGATCCTTTGCTGCCGATGTACTATTTCCTGTACAGTTTTTGGTGCGCCAAAGCCTGTAAGGATTGCTTTTTCTTGAACTCAAACCCTGAATCCAGAGTCGCCTTGATACTTTAGATTGTTGGACACACTTGCGTTTTCTTTTTCAGCAATCAAAGGAACAACTCACACTGTGCTTGGTACATGTTGTATGGCTTGTATCCATGTTCTAGTGGCCTGGCCTGGGTCTCAAACTTGGCATAGATCCTCGTTCACTCACGTGTGGAGCAGGGAAAAAATCATATAGTACTGTTGGGGACTATTTCCCTCCATGTGGAAACCTTCTGAAGGATTATTTACATTGCTGAGTAGCGTTGTTGGAACTTTGTTGTTTTGTTGGTTCTCTATTTTGGTTCAAGAAAGAGAGAGAGCTTTCAGGATGAATAGATGCCAAAAGGATATTTCATTGATGATTTAAATTTAGTACAGTGTCCAAAGCAATGTCTATCATGTTGATATTGTGCTACTACAAGCATCAGTAGGATGACCAGCTTTCCTAATCTATTCGATCTCTGAATACAACACAACTATAATACAGAAGAAACATTGCGCTTATGTTTCTTAATCAGCAACCGCTCTGTTTATATGCACTCCTGACAACCTTCGGAGATTTGGCAATAGTATACAGCACAATTTTCTTGCGACTGAGTTTAGTTTTAATGATTACTCAGTTCAGTGTGTCTATGACACTCTTTGATTTGCCCCACCTTGGAAAGGTGATTCCCTTGAAAACAAGGTAGACTATAAACGCTGCATATCCTGCAGTAAAGGCACACACTACACAGCCAAACAACACCCCGTTCACTTCGTTAGAAAAGAAGTCCAGCAACAGATAGCCATTGATCACCATCACCAGTGCAGCCACAAGCCATGCAACCATCTTCACAGAAAATAAGCAACAAGATGTGAGCAACTAAACCATTACTTTATTTATTTCTAACTCATAAACAAAAGAGAAAGAAATTACTAGATGCTAGTTATACAAGGGACCAAGTACTGCCACAGTATAATCAAAAATTGAAATCAGATACAAATGCAGACGAGAGAGAAATTTTGTCAGTCAGAAGAAAGCTGATATATACTCTATTTCAGAATGTCCAATTGATTGAGACAGTTTCTTTCTTAAACCCATGGAGACTGTTTACTGTAAAAGGGGGTAAAGAGAACGACACTCAACAAAGCATTGCAGAACAACTAATTCATTAAAAATGCTGTTCTATGCAGCAAATAGTTTTGGCTTAGAACATTAGGAAAGAACAGCAAATAAGAGTATATGACATGGTTACATATTCTAGTCACTTGGAGTTTTGGTGACACAAACAGGAAGCAAACAGAGTATAAGGCACCGTCCACA
The DNA here is from genome assembly GCA_024704745.1 of Rosa lucieae. NCBI lineage: Eukaryota > Viridiplantae > Streptophyta > Magnoliopsida > Rosales > Rosaceae > Rosa > Rosa lucieae. Next base: position 17,449,452 of record CM045493.1, on the reverse strand, counting down.
AGATACATTCATATACAAATGGATAAAACCCAGACAGGCTTAATTTAATTGAATTTCATCGGCAGAAAAATCATCAGGCATCATTGTTCAAAACCTATAAAATAATTGAAATGCAAATGCAATGGTAAATGCCAGCATACCTTGAGAACATTGCCAATCTTAAAAGATCCCATGATTCGCTCGCTTGACACCAAGAAAAGCAAGGGAATCAAGGCAAAAGGAATCTGAATTGACTGAAGCACATTAAGCCACTCATTCAGAACATCCAATGTGTCCTCAGATGTATCAAACACTAGAGCAACAATTATAGTTGGAATGATTGCACAGCTTCTTGTGATCAATGCCCTCATCCATTTCTTCAATCTCAAGTTTAAGAAACCTCCCATGATGAACTGCCCTGCATAGGTACCTGTGATAGTGCTACTCTGGCCAGCCGCTAATAAACCGATAGCCCAAATGTAAAGAATTGGGAACAAACCACCCCCATACTTCTCTTCAAGATACTGCCCTGCATTTACAAGGCCTATACTATCCGCCAGTTCAGTACCATAAAATCCCTTGGCAAACACGGTGGTAACAAACAGATTGATAACGAAGGAGATAATAAGAGCAATGGTGGACTCAATGCTATAGTAATTGAGAGCTTCCTGAACTCGACCTTTCTTGCTGAGATCAATCTCTCTCGACTGTACAAGAGCCGAATGCAAGAACACATTGTGAGGCATAATAATGCACCCCACAACTCCAACAGCCTGCTTGATTGTCCTGGAGCTAAGTTTCGGAATCAGAATACCTACAAAGAGGAACCCAATGACACTAAATTAGATACTTTTCAGATGAAAAACAGTCTCTGTTTTTAAAAATCAGAAGGTATAGCAAATCCTATACCAAGCAGAAGTTCAATGCCGCTTGGCTTTGCTTCACCAAACATCCAGGCAAATGTTAGCGCCATTGTTGCAATTAGAACTGCGAAAACAGCTTCCAGTTTCCTGACGCCATAGTTCTCCAACAGTAGAAAGATAAAACTGTAAAATTGCAACAAGAGTAATCATTTTCAAGTTAAAAATACTAAGATAGACACATTTTCCTTACCATCTACAGACGTAGGGAAGAAAATTCAGGGCTTAGCCTAGAAAAAAAAAAAAAAATCCTCGGTTTTTCCAGATTCCAAAATAGAGTTCAATTCTTCCTGTAGCCAAAAATCAAGGACAAGCCATAAAAATGTTCTACCAACAAAAACCAACTTTTGCACAAAAAAAAAAAAAAGACAGACAATTTAGAACAAAAAAGCAAACCCCATTTCAAGAACACTAGCAATAGAAAAAAAAAAAAAAAGTACATACCAATCCAACGCCGTTATGACGACTCCAGCCCAAAGCGGCAAAGCCCCATTACTCAAAATCTTAATCGCAATCGCACTACCTATAACCTCCTGAATATCCGCCCCAATCAGCGCCAGCTCAGCCATCACCCACAGCACAAGCCCAGCCCACCTCGGGTACTCCTCCCTGCACAGCTCCGCCAGGTGGCGCCCCGTCGCCACCCCGAGCCGAGCCGACAGCAGCTGCACCAAAAGCCCCATCGCCGTCGCCCACATCAGAAGCCACAGCAGCGAGTTCCCGGCGATCGCTCCGGCCTGAAGATCGCCCTCCAGGTTTCCCGGGTCGAGAAAAGCGATGCTCATCAGGAACCCCGGCCCGGTGAACAGCCAGAGCTTTTTCCATGAAAACGGAGGCGCTCTGGAGCCGTCGTCGGCGTCGTCGATTCCGACGATGTGGACCTTGTCGTCCGAGTCGTAGGCTGTCTCTTCCAACTGGTCGCGGCCTTCGGAGTTGAGAAGCGGCTGTTCGTGCTCCTGTGCAGCCATGGTGGGAGTTATTCTATGCGGCCGAGTGTACGGTGGAGTGTCACTGAAGCGAATTGGATTCTCGGTTGAAGCTTTATCGGTGTTGGATGGAGAGAAAATGAAGGTCGGAGCAAAGCTGCAAGTCCCTCTCCGCCTTTATTCTCTTCGTTTTTGGCTTTTCTCCGGTGACGGTTTTTTAATGTGCACGAATAAATGCGTGACACGTGGAGATATGAAATGATTCGGCGAACTTTAACGAATGGCACCTGCTACCTTCATGTACACGAGCAATTTTCCACATTATTTTTGTTTAATGGGAGTCAAATATTGTATCCTACATTTTTCTCTTTTGGGAAACAATTCAATCTATTATTAATTAATCGGCCTTGAGGCTCTGACTTATAAATAAGAGCCGAAACTGTAACCTCTTAGAGCAAGTTCATCCGTTGGGTCATCTGATCACCCACTATTTACTGCTTTTTAGTGTTAATTTCACCCTCTAGGTCACGAGCACAGTATATTTTGTGCCCTTGGTCACCATGGTGACCTGCACAGTGTATTTTGTACCCTGAGTCACGGGCATAATGTCATCTCATGATATCAGTGAGATTTGAATTGTGATATTCATAATGTCAATTATTCAAATAACTGAAAAAGTTACAACTCATTGACATTAGTTTTTTTCTTTTAGTATGAGCAAACTAAATTTTTTTCCTCAATTACATCGATGCATTGATGCGATATACCAATTAGGCCACGTTTGGTTCATGGAAATAAGCATCAGAAAAGAAAATTTTTTCATTTCTTGAGTTTGGGATACAAAAGGAAATGAAATACTTTTCTGAATGAGTGAAAAATAAAGGGGAATCAAATGAATCATTTTCCTTCATTATTTCCTTACATTTATTACTCACAACACATTATTTTATTGCATTATTTACAAAAATTTTAACAACTTTCCTTACGTTACCAAAATCGAAATGAAAAGTTTTTAAGAAATTTCCCTTCTCATAAAATTAAAAAAAAAAAAAAAAAAAACTTTCATGTCAAAGACCTTCTTGTTCATTTTCTATTCTCAATTACAGCCTTTACTTTCTTTTGTTTGTTATAAATTCATCAATTCCATTTATGGCTTCATGCTCAAGCCAATTCCATTTATATCTCACGAGAACCACCATGGTGGTCCGCCCGACACAGTCAATCAGCTGCCACAATAACTACGAACGAGAAAGTGCGACAAAAGCCGCCTTATCTCTAAATTCACCGTAACAAAGTAATGCCACGTAGGGTGGGCGCGATTACCGAAACGACGTCGGAAGTGCGCGTTTTGGTGGTGGCCTAGCGCCAAGTGTGTGGGGACTGCGCGCGAACTGACGCTTTTGTCGTGGAGGACTCGTGTCTGCGTGTGTACATCAAAACGCAGGACGGCAACATCCTGAAAAATTCTTTGCGGCTTTTTTTATCAATTTTTCCGACCTCCGTACGCACGTGAAATGCCATCATTAGTGACGTCAGAAGTTGCCCTTTCTGGACATCCGATAAGGCCAAGAGAGGAAATTTCCCTCGCTGCATGATACTTCATGCAGATTTTTGTTTTTTGTTTTTCATTTTATGTATTTTTTTTGTTACAAAATACAAAATGTACGAATAAGTTTTGGATCAGCAAATGGGCCCCCATGGTGTGAATGTGTGATAGGCCTATCGTTGTGGGCAATTGGTCTAACTGTCTTAATTGTCTTAGTGGTGAGCTTAGTGCCGTGGTGTTAATTTATGAAGCGACTTAAACCTAACATGCGACTTTTTCTTGTTTATTGGAAAATATCTTGGAAACTATGGCAAACAAAGAAAAATTGTTTTTACCTTATTTACTTGCATAATGCTTAGTATCGTAGCTCTGTAGCATTTAATCTAGTAACATTTTTTTTTAAATAAAAGATTTTAAATTCGACTCACACAGTGATCGAGCTATTCAAGGACCAAGAGTAGCCTTGGCACCCCCCACCATTTATAAAACCTGCTAGTTAGCTTCCTACAATTGAACAATTATAAGACTAAATGAATGGAAAACCACTATGAACAAGTTTCTGGCCCTCAATCCATATAAATGATTGACAAAACAAATATCAATTTAAAATTAGAACATAATCATTATACGAGAATTAATTGAAATAATGTTATTTTGAATAGTTGTATAATGGACTCCTTACATGTGCGAACGAAAAATTTTAGCTCCACCCCTTGACCAACATACAAATAGTTGTTGCATATTCAACATTCTAAAGTTGATATATGATTATCGGAATACCACACAAGTTTCTGAAGCGTGACATTTATGGCTTTGGCACGTCTACATTAATGTTTTAAACCATTTTCAAGTTTTTTTGTTTTTAATTTTGTTGCAAGTTGATAAGGATGAGATATGTTCTTCCATCATAGAGATATGAGCCAATTTTTCCTCCGTGGACCCAAACGCAACCCTTGTCAAGTGGTTCAATCTTGACATCTCTTTCTCACCAAGTTCAAATGGTTGATACTTTTCATCTGTTGTGGTTTTTACGTTTTTTCTTCATCATTGCATTTAGATTTATATAAAGAAACACTAGGCTTTAAAATTAAGCGAAGACTAGGTTGCTGCACAAGGCACCTTAGCCTCCCACAAAGCAAAAAGTCATCATGTTTCTGTTGGGCCTAATGATATTGAATCTAAATCAGGGCCCATATCTTTTTTTCTTTTCTTTTTTGGTCTGAGGGCCCATGTAAGATAAAGTTCAATTTTAGAAAATAAAAAAATAAAAAGAATTCACAAAATGTTTATGATAAATTCACAATCGGACTTTAGGATGCATTGATTATGGTGGAGTGTTGCCGGCAGAAGCTTAGGGTCATTCTACTGGTCTTCATTTAACTAGTAATCTTCACATTAAGCATATTATGATTAAATTTGATTCTAAGGTGTTGGTCAGCCTCTTTAATAACAATGATACTGGTTTACACCCTCTAAATATCTTATTTTTAAGCTGCAAAACTCTTATATTATCCTTTGATTCTTACTCCATCTATCATGTTCATAGGAAGAGGAACATGGTGGCTGATTGTTCAACCAAGAGAAACACATAGATGGATTTTGGCCTTTTACATTAACCAAATCCTCCTATCAATCATAGTTTTGGATGATACCGATGGTCTAGTTACGCCTAAATTTTTTGTAACAGTTGTGGCTGATTAGATTTTTTTCTTTTTCTTTGTGGGCCTCTCTTAATTGCGCAATCCAATAAATAAAACTCAAATGGTGGATGGGAGAAGAGTGGTTGGAAATTAAATTAGGATTATGATATATCAAAGATTCGATTACTGTCAAAAGTAGTAAAAACGCGCCTCACGCGCTCGAGAAATCTTTAGAAAAACCCTAAGTTGGGCTTCCGCCCGTGGATATCTGCGGCTCCTATCACCGGTGGTCGCAGCCCTATATCGGCGGCTTCTACTGTCCGTTCACTAGACGTCTAGTTGCACCCAATATGATGTGCATCACACTTAGTGCGTTGCGGTATATTTGTTCCTACATCAGCATCGCGGTAGTCGGCGTCTGCTCATTGTTTTGTCTCTCTGCTGCGATGATGCCATTCAAAGTACTCAACTAGAACTGTCGAGGACTGGTTAACACAGAAACGCAGAGTGCTTTGGTCACTCTGGTTCGTCATGTCAACCCTAGCTTGGTTTTTGTCTTGGAAACCCTTGTCGGACCAAGGCTGATGGAGGACTTGCGAGTTGAAATGGGTTTCTTTGGCTGTATTTGCTTCCCCAAAAAGGATGGCTCAAGAGGTTTGGCTTTATTCTGGTCTTCGAAATTGAAGGTGAGTCTTTGTACCTATTCTACACATTACATTAATGTTGAGATAGGGTTTCCTGGTGTCACTGGAGTTTGGCGATTCACAGGCATCTACTGTTTTTCAAGGCATGGTGATAGGGTCCAAACTTGGGACTTGCTTCGTACTTTGGCAGCACAGGTGAATTTGCCATGGCTAAAAGCCGACGGCTTCAATGAGATTTTGTGTGTGGCTGACACATCCGGTGGTCCACCACGGAACGCTGCGATGATGACGCTGTTCAGGGAAGCCTTGGTCGATTGTAATCTGGAGGACATGGGGTTTGTGGGTTCTTGTTTCACTTAGTTTAATCTGTTCACCAAGGAACAGTTGGACAGTGGTTGTTGCACGCAAGATTGGCGTGCTATTTTACCCATACTCTAGGGTTATCACACTACCTCAAAATAGGTCAGATCACAACCTCATTGTGGTGGAGATAGTTGCTGCACCGGTTGTCAAAGTGCCAAGACTCAAGCGCTTTAGGTTTGAGAATATGTGGATGCAACATGGCGATTGCGCTGCTATTATTCAGAAGGGATGGTCCACTCCCTCTATAAGTGAACCTATGAAGCAAGTTGGGTTGAAAATTGGTTCAACGGGCAGGTTGTTAATGGAATGGGATGCAGGAACATTTCGACAGAGGAAAACAGAAATGCATCTCTTGCAATTTAAGATGGATATGTTGATGAAACTCCCTTATGATCCTATTCACTTTGAGCAGTAAAAAACTCTCCAATTTAGATATAATGAACTTTTATCTTTGGGTGAAGCTTATTGGCATCAGAGGTCAAGGGTGCTATGGTTGAAAGAAGGTGATCGTAATTCAGCATTTTTCCACAAGAAAGCATCTAACAGACGCAGTCGCAATAAGGTGGTAGGTATCACTGATTTGGGAAGACAATGGCAAACTGACCCTGCAAAAGTGGCTTCAGTTTTTGTTGATTACTAAGAAAATATTTTTCACTATGAGGGTTCTGATCCTGCAGCTCTTGCAGTACTTCTTGAACATATTCATCCATGTATTGATAATGATATGAACTCTTCTCTATTAGCTCCATACTCAGATGAGGAAATCAAGAAGACTTTATTCCAGATGCATCCATCAAAATCACCTGGACCTGACGGTATGTCTCCTGCTTTTTCCCAAAAGCATTGGGCAATTGTTCAATTTGATGTCTGTTTAGCTTTGAGGACTTTTTTAAACACAAGTATTTTGGATTCTGAGAGCAATTTTACTCATTTGACTCTTATTCTTAAAATTAAAGAGCCTCAAATTGCAGCTGATTTTAGGCCTATAGCCCTTTGCAATATGGTGTATAAAATTGCTTCTAAGGTGCTTGCTAACAGATTGAAAGTTATATTGCCTTCTATCATCTCTCCTCTTCAAAGTGCTTTTGTTCCTGGCCGTTTGATATCTAATAACACTCTTGTTGCATCTGAAGTTGCTCATTTTATGCATAAGCTCCGACATCAGAATGAGGGTTTCTTCTCCCTTAAGTTAGATATAGGCAAAGCATACGACAGATTGAAGTGGACTTTCTTGATCTCTATTTTATCTAAAATGGGGTTTGCACAAAAGTGGATTGACACTGTTATTTGTTCCATCATAACAGTGCTTTATTCTATTATGCTACATGGTAAAACCACAGGATATATTACTCCCTCCAGAGGCATCAAGCAGGGGACCCTCTTTCTCCATACTTATTCATTTTGTGTGTTGAAGGTCTCTCGTCCCTTATTTCTCATGCAATATCTCAGGGTTCTCTAAAGGGGCTGAAGATGAGTCTCGAGCTCCAACTATTCATTATTTGCTATTTGCCGTTGACAGCTTTATATTCGGAGAGGCATCTGTGGTGGAATGCTCTACCTTCAAGTCTGTTTTGAATGTGTATGAGCGTGCTTCTGGCCAAAGGATTAATCTAGAGAAGAGCAATGTTGTCTTCAGCAGGAATGTGCATCCTGATACTAAAGCTAATTTAGCTTACATGGAGGAGCAGTGTGTGGAGGACCATGGCAAATATCTAGGACTTTCACTTCATGTTGGAAAATCAAAAGTGACAATTTTTTCTTACCTTAAGGAAAGATTAACTAAGAAGCTGACCAGTTAGTGTACAAAAATCATGAGTTCTGCAGGGAAGGAGATTCTGATTAAGGCAGTGGCTCAAGTTATCCCAATGTATGTTATGAATTGTTATATGCTTCCTAAAGGTCTTTTTGAGGATCTCCACCAACTTTGTGCTCAATTTTTTTTGGGAGGTTCAGATTCTAATCACAAAATTCACTGGCAGTCATGGGATAGGATGTGCCTGTCTAAAAGTGAAGGAAGCTTAGGTTTCAAGAATATGCATGCTCATAATTTATCTCTGCTTGCAAAACAGGGATGGAGGTTAATCACTAATCCTAATTCCTTGTTGTCTGGTTTGCTCAAGGCTAGGTATTTTCTGAATGGTTCTTTTTGGGATGCAATTATGGGGGATTCTCCCTCATATGAATGGAGAAGCATTATGGAAGCTAGAACTGTCCTTCAGGCTGGATTATTTTGGCAGGTTGGTAATGGCTCCTCTATTAATGTTTGGAGTGATAAGTGGATTCCAATTGTTTCTCCCCATCAACTCTGTAAACCGGCTGCTTGTAACATTGAGTTAGTCTCTTCCTTGATTGATGCGGATACCAAAAGTTGGAAGGTTGATGTTCTTCAACGTCTATTCTCTCAAGAAGTTGTTGATGCTATCTTGTGTGTTCCTCTCAGTCATAGAAATAGAAGAGATCGTTTGAGTTGGAAACTTGGGAAGAATGGTAAGTTTTCTTCTAAAACTGCCTACTATGTAGCTCAGGAGTTGGTGATGGGGGATGCCTTTTCTTCCTCATCTCTTGGTGATCCTTTTAGTATTCTCTGGAAGTCACTTTGGAAAGCTAAGATCTCTGGGAATGTCTCTATATGTATCTGGCAAGCTTGGCATAATGTGTTACCAACTAGAGAGAGTTTGAGTAAGAAGGGTTATACTGGTGATATGGGGTGCCTGCTTTGCCGTCACCAGTTTGAGAGTGTTGGACATGTGTTATGTGGGTGCCCTACTGCGCATGAAATCCTTACTGCTGGAATGGTTAACTCTGAAGTAATGGTTCCTATTACTCATTCTTTTACTTTTAAGGAATGGTTACTTGAGCAAGCATATATTCTTTCCTCTGAAAATTTTTCTAAGTTGTTGATGCTTTTATGGAGTCTTTGGAAGAATAGGAATGATAAATTGTGGAATGATAATGCTAAAAACACTTCGACAATTGTTGCCTGTACTATGGCTTGGTATGAAAAGTTTCTTCAGGTTAATAGGGGTATGATTATAGTAACCGATAGGAGGACGAAAGCTAGAGTTCATTGGTCCCCTTCCATGAGTGGCTTATTGTGCATGAATGTTGATGGTGCTTATGTTTCTTCACTACAACATGGAGGCATTGGCGGTATTTTGCGTAATGAGAAGGGTGAGTTCATTGCAGGCTTTGCTTATAGAGTGCCTAATGTGTCCTCTACCTACCATGCTGAGCTGCTTGCTATTAAATCTGGGTTGGAGCTTATTCAGGCACTTGGTGTGTTTAACGTTGCTCTAATGAGTGATTGCTTAGAGGCTGTGAAGGCTGTGACAGCAGAGGATCATGACTTCTCTACTTTGGGAATCATTGTTGAAGAAATTAAAGATTTGCTAGGTGATTTGCTTTCTATAGGTGTTCATCACACTTATAGGACCGCTAATCATGTTGCTCATAGACTAGCAGGATTTAATTTTGATTCTGATTCTGACATTCATATGGAATGGTTTCCTCAAGCTCCAGAGTGTGTTCTAGATGCCCTACAGTATGATTGTAATCGTATAATTCATTAATATAATTTCATCTTTACCTTAAAAAAGATTCGATTACTGTCTAGTATAATAATAATAATAATAATAAAATATCACAAATAGTCGAATGTATTAATCCTTAATTGCCCAATCCAATAAAGGAACAAAAATGTCCATCTAAATAATTACTTCCTGCCCAAGAATACAAGATGTGACAAGAAAAGAGACAAAGTGGAGGTTTAGGATTCAACGCACAACTTTCTTACTTTCCTAATCAATCTTCTGCATATTGGACATGTCCTATTTTCCCCTTCAAAGATCCTGCAACATAATTAAAGATAAAGGTGAGCAAATTTCATCATGCACAAAAAGAAAAAGCGTATGTTGAATTCCTTTTATGAATTCAATACCACATACCTTTGTGCACAATCATAACATGTAGCACAGTGACCACAAGGAACTAAGAAACAATTCCTTGGGTCAGTGTAGCAGATCACACATATTTTCCCATCGTATAACTCCTCGGACGAGCTAGTGATGCTGCTGGTACTGCTGCAATTTCCGGATTCGATATCCCAGTGATCACAAGTCCCGTATGTTACCGGGATTGACTTTGCCGGCGGTAATACTGGGCTGCTTTCAGTGTAATCGAAAACATCCTCTGTACTGCTCCTCAAGTCTTCATAATCGCTTATGTACTTCATTATCATGTATACAACAACTACAAGCAACGCTGCATAAATGGTCAAAGAAAACGTTAGTTGTAGACATGAACTCATCCGATAGAATATAAAGCTTCAAGAGAAAATTGCAAGCAAGACTTTTATCTTTGAATGATTTTAATATGATAAAAAAAATAGGACAAAATAACGTTCAAAGCATTACAAATTGATTATTGTTTTTATTCTTTTCGTATGTTATTCAATTTCTCGTTAGGGCCGCAAATAAGGTGTAAGGTTAATGGATAATTTATGTTCTCAAAAAAAAAAAAAAAAAAAAAAAAAACGTCTAATAACAGTGACTACATTATAAATGACTTTTGCTTGAAAATTGGTCAAAGTTAGGCTTGTGTCTTCGATATATGGCTGTGACAAATATCGTTTAGTAAATGGGTCATGCCTAAATACACGTCTTAATTATTTTACTATCTAGTAAAGATATTTATGATTTAAGTTTGAATTTTTTTGGTACAATATTTGTATGATAAGAAAATAGGACTATGACCGTTCAAAGCATTACAAAATTGGTTAGTGTTAGTTACTTTGTTAGACTGGTCATCTTATTAGAGAGTGAAATAAGACCTACAAAATAATACATCTTATTTCATTGTCTAGTAACATAACAGGAAACATGAAACGTTTATAGCGAAAACATGTTAAGGAATTAGATCGAAGATTGAAAGTAATTAATTACTTACTTAAAATTGTAACGTAGACAAGCAAACGCGTTAGAAAAGTAAGCGTGACGTACCAATCTATCAGATCATCCTGTATGTATTCGAAGCAAATTTTACAACACTGAATTAGAAAATTTTGAAAATTCAGAAATTATTGCATCAAGATTCAAGAAATTTCACAAATATATACAATGTCTTACATCGCTTGAACCAACAATGCTCGTAGTTAAATTATAGGATTGAGAATTGCTCGATTGAAGAAGCTTCCTTGGAAATTCCAGTCCATCTAATGTGGGAAACATACTTACAGCTCTGAAATGCCTCCACTGTTTATGTTTGTGCCCTGCATTATGAAAATTGAGGATTAGAATAGGCTAGGCTTCTACAAGAAAGAATTTGCTAATATTTTCTTTTGAAACAACGGGTTGAAATATTTCACTATATCAGTTTATAAACTCCTTTGAAATAAATGGAAGATGCATCAATGTGGGTTCCTAAATACAAAGTAACAGACGATTTAAGATTCGAGTTATAGCCCCAACGTTCGAAGTTCATTAATTAGTGTTAACTCGAGTGGCATGAGATCGATGATGGCAGAAAAATCATAAGAAAAGACATAAGAAAATTTAAAATCGAAGGCGTTCTGCAATCTGCATTACCTCAAAACACCTTGAGTTCATTTCTGAGTTGAATTCCTGCTTCTGCAGAATCCATGGCGAAACAGTAGAGTTTGAGAAGATCGATCTCAGAAGGGATGAATGCAAATGCCAACAATCTTTTCCAGAACTTCACTGAGATCTCATCAATTAGAAACTGGAAGCTAGAAAGGTTGTTGCTTGGTTGAAAGACTGGCTACTCATTGAGATGAACGCTAACTTATTAACCGGCACATCTACTAATAACATACTAGTCAATGTGGCTAATGCACACAAACTGTGTACCAACAAAATTGGGTGAAGCACAAAAACTAGCTTGAACATGAGGAAGGTGGTCCAAGCTATACCACGTTAGAAACCAAGAAAACATAAATAAACTACGTAGAAGCTAGAAGGTGGAGATATAGAATGGTAGTTAAGTTTGTCCAGAACTGGACAATCTCAAGTCTCAACTAACAATCTTTCAGAAGTCTGGTAGTGGAAATGCAAGACTTTCTGTCTTGAAAGGTAGGTCAACGTTTTGTGGTTGGGAAGGTGGACAATCCAAACCCCAAATTTGGAATTGGAACATGGTCAACTTCAAGATGAGGTGAAAGAACAAAACTGATTGGCTTTATGAATTTTGCTTTCAGTTTTTATGGTCAATTGGGAAATGATAAATTATGAATCTGCTTTGAAATTAGGATGCCAAAATGTCATTTGTCAATTTGAGTTTTCAAGTCAAACTGTGATTAAACTGAGTGCGCACTCGGGCTTCCCAATTGTTGAACTATGTCATACACTAGATAGATAGCCCGCGCTTTGCTGCGGGTATTTTTATTATCGATATATGTTTTCAGTTTAGTAGAGTACATAAACAACAATTATCTTTTGGTAGTTAAATCGTAAATGAAGCTAGATAGCCTGTGCTTTCTTTCTGGATTTTCTGAGTCAAAAGAGCAATAGTAGGTTTCAATGCAAAACCAATGGCAACTGTAACTACAATTCCCAAAGGCTTGAACCCATATACAGTAGAAAATTTAACTAAACTTAACTGCTGGATAACACTGGTGATAATTGTAATATAATCCTCAAAGGTTGAGCATAAACACCATGTCGATACACCAACCTGGAAAGCTGACCCAAAAACTCCCTGAAATAGTGTCATTGAAAGTTTGAGTAAGTTTTAAAGTAAACAACATATGATGGTTAATGTAGGTTGTTTACTTACTCAGTATAAAACAAATGACAACCTTTAATTTAGGGTTTAAGCTATTAACTATTGGCACATAACTGAAAAGGAATGAGAAATAACATTACTATTTCCTATTGCTCTATTTTGGATTTAAAGTCTACCAAATACTTGAGGAAATACTGATAAACTAGTATTTAATACAAAAAGAAGGGTTTGTAATCAGAAACTTGAAGTGATAATAACCATCAATAGTTATAGCAGCAATACTAATAACTCTAAGTAGAAAACATATTTCAATTTCTTTTTTGATAAAAAAGGTATAAATACTGAGTTATATTAACTGGATAACCAGATTCTGTTCATTTTTTTCTCATTCAAAGTACTTGCTTGCTCATTCATTAAGCCTGTTTAAACTTGAATTCAACTCAAACAAAAGATGCAAACTTTATCAAAAATCTAACTAACTTAGATAAAAAATACAAAAGAAAACGATTCATAATTAAATTGAAATTGAAAAACTACCTCAGAAACAGTTTGAGTTGATTGAAAAAACCTTTGGCAATCTGAAAGCATATGATAGAGTTAATAACTTCAAAGAACATCTAGTTTGCAATCAAAAAGAGGTATATACCAAAATCACTGATATATATAATCATTGGAAAAAAACACTGAAACAATCAATCTGAAAAAACACAGCCAATATATCGAAAATGTTATGATGATCTTAAAAACAATGAATCAGAAGCCAAAATATGTCAATGAATCACGTTGAAGCAAACATCAATGTGATTTGCGGTTTTTGCTAACTGTCTAATAAACTTCTAATTACCAATATCAAAGGTTGCAATTAACAACAATTCCTATAGTAAACAAAAAAGCCAACAAAATATTAGGCAAGGTTTACCCATGGTATCGCAAATAGTAGAAATCAAAACCGAGAACAAAATCTCTCTTAATTTTCTCTCGCCCATATATTACCATGAATTCAGACTCATCCAAATACAGATTGTAGAAATTAAAATCAATATGGTATGAGCTGCATAAAAATTAAAAAAAAAATATCGTATATTACCAAATCCAGTAAAACTTCGCTGCAATATTGTAATAATAATAATAATAATAATAATAATAAATAAATAAATAAAACAAAAGTTAGCAATGCCAAAAGACTTCAAAAATACACTAAACACAGAAAACTCTGTACATATATCACAAACACTAAGCCAACACTTCCATAAAAGCTCAAAGTTTATATCTTCATTATCAGACTTTGTCAGCTAAAAGTGTGTATTGTCATCCTAAGTATCTATACAATCAAATACATCACTTTTTGAATTCAATCGATAATACTACATAAGAGAGAGAATTTTCGTTTTAAAAAGAAAGATGAAGCACCATAATTAAAAACTCATTACGGCAAACCTAACCAAATTCAGAAAGTAACAGAAATTCATATAACCTAATAAACCTAGTAAGGACATGAAATCAAAGTTTGCACCTTCAAAGAAAATAGTTGACAATAAAAGCCATAGTTTCTGGTAAAGTAATAACAAACGATTAGGGTCTGTATCTTCACATTGAAATTTAAACACATACTACCCAATAATCCTCAAATGAATTAATAAACAAACAAACACCCTTATCACCGAAACCATGAACAATGAAGCAAAAACCAAACCCCTAATTCTCATTATTCTCATTTTCCACAATCGAGGATCAAACAAACCAAACCAAAAACCCAATTTCACCAAAAACAAAACAATGGAAAACCCAGAAATCCCTCAATTTCCATCCAAAGACCACAACTTTAAACCCAAATTACCGAGCCCAGGAGAACTCGAATCGAGACAGTATTCATATCCAGGTGCAATTGGACCTGAGAATTAGGTGAGAGAATTATCGGATTAAAGGTTCAAACTTCAGAATCCTAGCTTGAAATTATCGGATTCAATTGGATTGACTCGGCGATGACTCTAAAAAGCGCTTTAGAAAAAAGCAACTGGATTATTGCTTTGAACAATAGAGAGAGAGATAGAGATAGCTGACGAAGAAAGCAGCAGCAGGAAAAGAGAGAGGAAGTGGAGAGGGGCGAGCCTGACGCGAATGGCTACGCTGTGAATACAAAAAAAAAAAACAGGGACAAAATCGTCTTTTCAGTCCCTTATGAACAGTAGTAACAGTAACCGGGCTTTAGTATATAGTATAATTTGTGGGTAGTTACTAAAGAGAAACTTAATCAACTTTATTGTAATGGACCATACTACATTTGGGCTTTCTTCCAGAAGACATGTGAACTGTGATTATACTTTTGGGCTATATCAAGTTTGTTGCTCGGTACTCGTATTTGTCTCCTCTCTCTCTCTCTCTCTTTTTTTTTTTTTTTTTTTTTTGAGAATTAGAAATTTAGGGGGGTGCATTCAATTCAGATTTTAAAAAATTTTGTTTGAGTTTTTATAATTCATGAATTACTTAATCAACGGATTGTTTAAATTTTATATCGACTCTGATTGATTCAAATAAATTGATTTAGTAGTATTTGTTTAGATTTTACAAGTTATTATGATGTTTTTTGTAGGTTAATTTTTTGAGTAGTGCTAGAGATCCCAAAACTTTGTACCAAAATTACTTACCAAATGACATGGCACATGCCATATCATCAGTTTCTTCGGAATTTTTGTTGATATGGATTTCCTTGTTGGATATAAAATAAATTTCATGTTTTTTTAAGAATTAAGAAAACTTATATTAAATAAAAGTCACAATTAAACAAAATACCGAATTAATTTAGAAAGGGAATAGATGCAGTTGTTCTAGCAATCTGGCTCTCTGCAACCTTGGTACCCAGATCAAAATATATATTAGAAAAAAAACAATTCCCACATGAAAGATTATAATTGGGTATTTGATGTTTAAGTTTTGAATCGATCTCTGCGAGCTTTCTTATCTAAAGCTTTTGCAAGGTTGCTGAGGCCTTGAAACCATGGCTTATTCCGGTCGTCATTGGATAAATAGAACTGAGTAGGGATGATAGCTTCTCTGTAAATTGAAAATGCTGATGGATAATAGACTTTAAATAAAGAATTGGATAAGAATCAATGGTCTCCCTGTCTGTTTTATTCTTTATCCTTTTTCCCATTTGAGCAAGATGAAGCCAATGAATAATATTGGTTGCTCTTCACGAGAAGCAGTGTAATTCTATTTGTAATTGCTTTGATTTTTATAAAACATTAGGGTTTTGATAATATACATAATATTTTCTTAAAACATTCTATTTTTAAATTGAAAATAAATAAATCCATGTCATTGAAATTTATGGAATGATATTGATGAAGTGGTGTATGCCACATCATTTGGTACTCAATTTTAGTATAAATATTTGGTGTCTCAAGCATTTTCCTAATTTTTTTTTCTTCTTCTTTAAAAGCAATGGATGACAAAAAAAAGTATATATATATATATATATATCAATGACAAAAAAGTATATCTATATATATATGGCAATCTACCATTCTTTATGTTGTGAATAATGATACATGTGTTTTAGGGAAATGATATTTGAGAGAGAATTGTTGTGTATTCTCATTGATAATAGGGGTTTCTTTAAATAGAGAATTACAATGCATAGAATCCGAATCATACAAGGAAATGCAATCATACATTGAATAGGAATATCTAGATCCTTCTAATTAAACACTATTACCACTAGGTCAAGTAACTTAGGGTTTGGGCCAGACACACAAATAGGGATTTACTTGAACACTTCCCCATGTGTCCCCCAAACGTGGTGCTTCTCTCGTTGCCTCCCTAAAAACCTTGCCGAGTGACAAAAACCCAGTGGGACAAAAATACATCGGTCGAAGGGGAAAAAGGGCACAACACACCCTTCACGTTTCGAGACCATACATGTAGACATCTCCCCATGATGTCTGCATCTCCCCCTGATGACTACGGTCATTGGAGTTCGGATAACTTCCGCAAACGATGCTACCAACATGTTTCTCGAAAGTGGAATTTAGGCAATGACTTAGTGTGCAATTCTGCCATACTGTCCTCAGATCGAACCTAGTTCACTTTGATCTTGAGGAAAGTTTGTTGTTGTTGATTATGCTTGGTGTTGTCGCTTTTGATGTAGCCTTACTTCATTTGTTCAAAACGAAAAACATTATCTTAAATGCTCGTAGGCTCATCCGTGGTAGACTTCAAACCACAATTGTTCGAACATTCGCAATTATGGATGCAATCCATAAACATTCACGAACTACTTCATGAAGAGCAATAATCTCTGCATGGTTCAAAGATATAGCGACTAGGGTCTGTTCTGTAGACCTCTAAGATATCACTGTCTTTACCCATGGTGAACACTTAACCAGTTTGGGAATGACCTTTGTATGGGTCAGAGAGATACCCAACATCAGCAAAACCTTCCAAAACACATGTCGTTTTGGGATGGGGATAGTGGACGCAAGCCAGTGTTGGCGGCGTTCCTAGTGTGTGATGGGTCCGAATCCATAATCTCTCTATAGGGATAGAACAAGCCCATATCAATCATACATCTCAAGTACTAAAAGATATCTTTTTCCACCAATCTAATGGTGTTGCGTTGGCGCACAGGTATACCTGCTAACAAGTTCACAACATATGAGATGTTCAGTCTTGTGCATTGGGGTAAGTACAATAATGAGCCTATTGTACTCATGTAAGACACTTCTGCCTCTAGCACATCTTCGTCATCATCCTTCAGATGAAGAGGATCATTTTTAGGATCAAGACTACGAACGATCATGAGGGTGCTTGAAGGCTTGACCTTGTCAAAATGTCTAAGCATCTATCAACATGATGCTCAAGTTCCAAACTAAGATATAATCGTGTTCTCCCAAAATCTTTCATCTCAAACTCGGATTTCAAGTGTTCAGCGGTTTCCTTAACTCTTTAAGGGCTTCTAATGAAGATAATGTCCAACATGAACCGCGATAGAATCTGAAACTTGTTATGGAAACGCGCAGGCATATCCTTTCCTAATCAAGTAGTCACTTTAGTGAGCGTTTCAATCTTATTGCAAATGTGCTCTGTGGTCTAAAGCCACTTGACTTGGGTAAATGAAGCTCACCATGAACCTTCATGTATATTCCGTATCTAGATCCCCTTAGAGATACGTAGTGACCACATTTGTAAGTTGCATAATCAGTTATTCGGAAACTACCAAACTGACAGGGTAGTGGAGTGCAATGACATCCATTATGAGAGAATATGTATCATCGTAGTCGATTCCAGGGCTTTTTGTGAGAAGCCTTGTGCCATAAGGCGAGATTTCAATCTCTTTTTCTCATCACACTTTCTAGCAAAGACCCATTAGTCAATAGGTTTTATGTTGGGAGGTGTTGGCATCACTGGCTCGAAAACCTTCCTCTTCGTTAGAGAATCCATCTTAACCTAGATCACATCTTTCCATTTAGGCCAAATCTCTCTACATTGGCATTCATTCATCAACGGAGCATGGTTCGATATCATCAGACTCAACAAACTCATGCGCAACGAAATGCACAGCTACATCATCAAATATAATGGAGTTTCTATCCCACGTCTCATGTACACTAGTTAATTTTCATAGAGCTCTATATTCTCAGGAATAGGTTCTGACGTTGAGGATGTGCCAAAGTATCCTTCAAACTTACGGGCCTCCCACGCATCCTAGTTGGGGCCATGACCTATAATGTCAGAGTGCCACTCTCTTTGGAGTTGGCGTCATGCCTACCTCCGTGTAGGGTGGCGCTACGTCCTCTCGTAGGGACGTCCTTCCTTGCAGGCATGTTTGCAGCATATTTGTGTGATCTCGTCACTTTAACGGGGATCGAGATGAGACATAGTGGGGACAGACTACGACAATTCCTGTCTTTCCTGCTGAACATCCATGTTCTTATCTCCCCCTAATGACGGAAAGACTGTCTCATCAAAGTGATATCCGCAAATCTAGCGGTAATGAGATCGCCTAGCAAGGGAATTTAAGTGGTGGATGATTGTTGGAATCTCAAATCAAATGTAGTTGCCCATTCGTCTATAAGCACCCATCATAGAGCGCTGTGGCGGCGTAATTGGCACATAAATGACACGCTCAAATATGCGTAAGTACGATACTTGTATCCAGTCACTAGTTGTAACGTCGAGGTAGATTGAGTGGCGGTAGGTCGTAGATGAATTAGCATAGCTGCATGCGATATTGCATCACCCCAAGCGGATATAAGGAGATTGGTGCGCATTACCAATGTCCTGACTACCATCGTAGTCGTTTCCGCGAGACCATTTGGGTGTGTACATAGGAATATGATGTCCAACATCAGTCCCATTGCAATAACCATCGAAAGTCTTTGATGTAAACTCTCTAGCATCGTCAAATCCAATTGACGGAATAGGATTATCCGGGGAGTGAGCTCATTGTCATATGATATTTATTAGGAGTGTAGCATAAGCAGCATTACAAGTGGACAATGGCACAACACGTGACCAGCGTGTTTGCATGTCAACCAATCATCATGAGATATTTAAACGTTCTCAAGTTGGTTGAATCAGTCCACCGAATCCCCATGGATTCTATGTAAGAACAGAATAAGTATTTTCAAATCCTTTGCATAGGACGGTCTTAGTCCTAATTCTCCTAAGGAATGAGCTTTGTAAAACGAGCGAGAGACTTTAAAAGCAACCAATGAGAATTTTGGTTAGGCCTGAGCGTTTGAAACGCTATTTGAAGCAAGTTGGTAATTGCAGCATCAACTGGGGCGCCATCACCATGATGGACGCCATCCATGGCGTCATGGATAGGGATTGTGCCAGCCCTAGGCTGGTGGTGGACGGAGGCCTAGGCAGCAGCATCGGTCATACTTAGTCCATGAATCAACTTTTGATTCATGCTTCATTTCACTAGAGAGAAAAGATATCCATGTGAAGTGTTTAGTAGACGGATCATCATATCATGACCAGGATGACCTATCCTGTTGTGACAAAGCCAATATGTGTCTAAATCCAAGAGATCTTCTCTCATAACTTCATTGGATTAATAACACGAATGGTGACATATAGTCCACTAGAGAGACACATAAAGTTTTCTAAGATGCGCCTTTGTTCATAATCATTAGAGGTATTGCAAATGAACTCAATTCCGTTCTCTACATGCATTTTCGCATGGAATCCGTTGGCTATAGGGTACGATTTTCCCTAAGAGCATAGAGAGTTTCTGTGACAGTAATCAAGGTGTCATTTGGCAAGTGGAACTTGGGCTATTCCATGTCCTTAAATTAATACCGATGGCTCAGCCATCGTAGTCACAAAGTAATATGCTCATAATCAAAATTGAGTCATAATGAAAAGAACTCGAAATTTTATTCATAAGCCAACAGAGTTACATCATTGTCCCTTTGACCAGAGAAAATCTAATCCAAAATGCTAGCTAATGCAAAACAATGGTAGTCGTCTACCTTCTTTCGGAAATTCCAAAATAATGTGACCAGGTGAGTAGAGAGATGTCGGTGGAGCAGGGTTAACTTAAGTACCACTAATCTTATAACCTTCCTAGACATCACACTTACTTTGGGTAAGCCTACTTTGAAGAAAGACTAAACCATCAGCATTTACTACAAAAATATATGTCAATTGCCTATTACATCTCTTGAAAAAATAAAGACTTAAACAGAATTTGCGATCTATTGATCCCAGCCAGATTTGTAGTCTTCAACCCTTCACTCTAGATCATCTTCTTGATCTTCTTGTTCCACATAGTAAGCTTCTCTTACTTCACAATATGCTTTGCAGGCGGTGACAATTTCTTCACGAGCTCTACAAATGTGTGCCCAATGACCGGGTACTCCACATCGAGAATATACATCTCTTTGCTCAGACTTCATTGATTGAGGAGCTTTGAAAGCGTCATTTAGATAGCTCTTAGTGTTGGTGGCGCCACCAACATGGCCAGAGGCGTTACCTCCCTCTCTCTTTCCACGTTGACCTCTTCGGTTCCGTGTTCACCTATTTTGGTGGTTACCTTCCCAAGTAGAGCGATTATATGGACTAGAACGTCCAGAAGTATCCCTAAGATTAGGGTTTGTCTCTTGGCGTCCTCTCTTAGGGGCGCAACTATAATTGGATTTCGGAACATATGCTCTGTTTCCACGGATCTCGAATTATAGTTTTTCACAAGGATGCTGTCATGCTTTTCAGCGACATTCATAGCTCTAATGAGCTCATGAAACCTTGTGATCCGTCTTGCATTAATATCGATTCGATAGTTTTTAGCAACCATCAATGCAGAGACAGGGAAGGTAGAGAGAGTCTTCTCAATCAACATCGCATTTGTGATCTCTTTACCATAGAATTCTATTAAGGATTTAATGCGAAGTGCTTCTGAGTTGTAGTCAAGAACTGACTTGAAATCACAGAAGCGGAGGCTATGCCATCTCACTTCTAGGTCAGGAAGCAGGGAGTCACGGACTTTGCCAAATCTTTCTTCGAGTGAGACCCATAGCCTTATGGGGTCTTCTTCATTCATACACTCATACTGGAGCGAATCATCCATATGACGAGTCATTAGGATGAGGGCTTTCTCCTTATTTGCCTCTAAGGCTGCTCTATTTGCTTCTAAAGCTTGAGCTTGCTCAACAGTTAGCACATCCTGGCTAGGCTCGAGAATTGTATCCAGGATTCCATTCGCCTTGAGATGCTAACAGACATCACGAACCCACCTGTGATATCCAGAGCCAGTTGTTCCCAATGGAGCAAAGTCCAACTTGTTTAGGTTACTCATCCTTAAAAAGAACAAGAAATTAGGGTTAGTTTCGGAGCGTAAAAGGCTACCATGAAAACATATAAAAATTCGAGCGTAGTCGCTGTCGCTTCAAACAAATTTGATTCCAAGAGGTATTGGATTAGATCGAAAAGATCAAATAAGTGGTTGATCATAAATTCTCTACAAACTCTAAGTTTGGAGATCTCAACAAGCTCCAAGCTTGGAGTGAGCACTATACAGTTTGGCTTAATTAGGTCTCCCTTATGATGAAGAAAGGGGGGTAGAAGAAGGGAGGTTACAAGTCCCCGAGAAAAGAAGAGAAAAGGAATAAAAACTTCAAAAACAGGAACTTTTTGAAAAACATACCTCTAAGGATTGCAGAACATATTTGGTCCTTGTCGTAGGATTGGAGAGAGCTTCAGTCCTAGTGCAAGCAAGCAGACTTGTAGGATTGCAGAGTGCTCGCAAAGTTGCGGGGGTCACGGAATAGCGGAGTCACGGGGCAGCGGGGTCTTGTATCCTCCAGGCCGCGGGGTCCCGGTGTCACGGGGTAGCGGTCGAGCGAGTGTGAGAGCAGGCGAGCGCACGAGGGCGCTGCAGGGGTATTTAGGCTAACCTGGTAGGGTTAGCTTTGAGTTGCAAAGCGGGGGCCACTGCAGGAGCTGCTGCATGGCCTCTGCGGATGCTATAGAGCTACGAGTGGCACTGATCACAAGGGGGCGTCGCACTGGGTTGGTTGGAGCATGGCCGCGCAAGCGTGGGCAGGGGCAGGCTGTAGGGTTGAGGATTGCGGGGGGCAGACGCTAGAGTGGGCTAGCTGTGTGCGGTGGTTGAGGGGGCAGTGAACGAGCGTAGGACTACGAGGGCAGCAAGCGAGCGTAGGGTTGCTTGGGCAACGAACGAGCGTACGGCAGCAGATGTAGGGCTCGCTCGCGGGGAGCAGTGAGTGCAGGGGCGTGTAGGAGCTGCGGGGGATTTGGTGAGAAAAGTTTTAGGGTTTTGATTTTTAGGGTTAGGGTTAGGGCTCGTGTTGATAACGTGTTTTAGGAAAACGATATTTGAGAGAGAATTGTTGTGTATTCTCATTGATAATAGGGGTCTCTTTATATAGAGGATTACAATGCATAGAATCTGAATCATACAAGGAAATGCAATCATACATTGAATAGGAATATCTAGATCCTTCTAATTAAACCCTATTACCACTAGGTCAAGTA
This sequence comes from Rosa lucieae, assembly GCA_024704745.1. Taxonomy (NCBI): domain Eukaryota; kingdom Viridiplantae; phylum Streptophyta; class Magnoliopsida; order Rosales; family Rosaceae; genus Rosa; species Rosa lucieae. Next base: position 17,426,694 of record CM045493.1, on the reverse strand, counting down.
ACCTAGGGTTTGGGCCAGACACACAAATAGGGATTTACTTGAACACTCCCCTATGTGTCGCCCAAATAGGGATTTACATAACCAAAGTAGTTTGCTACCTCCCCTATTCAACTGCTAAAAATTTGTTTCTGTTTTAGGGAAACAATATTTGAGAGAGAATTGCTGTGTGTTCTCATTGATAATAGGGCCCTCTTTATATAGAGGATTACAATGCATAGAATCCGAATCATACAAGGAAATGCAATCATACATTGAATAGGAATATCTAGATCCTTCTAATTAAACCATTTTATCACTAGGTCAAGTAACCTAGGGTTTGGGCCAGACACACAAATAGGGATTTAGTTGAACAATATGAATAATAAGTGAAAACTAATCGGCCAAAATGTTACACAAAAAATAAAGTAGTAAACTAATGATATAATTTATTTCATATATCTAATTTGTAAAAAAAAAAAAAAAACATGTGTGTATATAACCATCTATTATGGCTTTAGATGAATATATCTATATATATCGGCACCCGGCTTCGGGTTTGATTAAAAAAAAAAAAAAAAAACATGTATGTATTTATCATCTTAACAATACCATTGAAAGTGAGCTTAATTAGCTAGAAGGATTAAGGCCTCCAGAGTTATAGTGATAAAAATAAAAATAAATTATTAGATGAGAGCAGAGGTAGAGGCAGAGGAGGATAGTGGGAAGATAGGTCTAAAACAAAATGGATGAGTGTCACCTATTGAGAGTTGCTTCTTCTTCTTCTTTTTTTTTTTTTTGGTGAAGAGCTTCTTCATTTTTTGAGTGAGAAAGAATCCATCAAAATCTCTTGGGAAGTGGTTGGATTGTTTTTGAGTTTTGATACGTATAAACAGCACTATAAAATCCTCCAAAATCTAGCATTTAATGAAATCCTTAAAAATCCATATACTTTTGAATATCTGCAGATTTGAATGGATAATTTTAAATTTTAATTGAATACATCAAGATTTTAAAGGATTATTTAAAATCTCAATTCAATACTCATAGACTTTCAAAATACAAAAATTTTTTGTAGACACTGAAATGAATACACCCCCTTTAGAATTTCATTCGCAGATAGAATCAAACAAGTGCAGTAAGATGGAGCAGTCATCCTTGACATCATTCTAGGCACGATAATCTTATGTAGGGTCTTTAGTTCCCGCAATAATTTGATTATTAAATTTATCCGACCGTCTAATGATATATTCTCACCGTATCTATTCACACGTTGTCGCATGTATAAATTTGAATGAGTGAAGTATATCTTTCATTTTTCATATGACAATAAACAGAGGTGTTTCGTATATAAAACCTTGTATTTCTAAAAATTTGATTGATATGGCAGATGTGCCACCTTTTTAAAGAACCAAAACAATCAAGGAAAGCTAGGAAAGACAAACCATCATCAAGTTTGAATCATATGATCTTAGTAATGAATAGCCTTCAGGTTGCGGGAGATAAAAATTTGCTTGCTTTATGTGGAATTAGCTTGATTCGATACAAGTCATACAACTAGTGTATAATCTGTCGGTGAGCTGTGACCTGTTGATAAATTATAATTCCAACATTGTAAAAGTTATGAGTTTGACTCTTTCGAGGATATGTAAGAGTGAGGTGGGGTAAGAGATTTTTTTTTTTTTTTAAATACAAGTAGTGTATAATTACTTAATAAATGAGCAATCCGTCTAATAAATTGAAATACTAATGTGCAAGTGGAGCCGAAGGTGTATAAGAAAAGAAACAGGACTGGAGGTTGCACTCCCTCCCCAAAGAAATTCAAGACAATCCTGGGTGGTAAGATACCCATACTGCAAGCAGATGCCCTAGGGTTGATGGAAGCTGTTAATGAGAGTGAACAAGGAGTTCTGAAGAAGAAGATTGGTCGACCTCTAGGAAGCAAGAATAAACATCCTCGTCCACAGAAGAAGATGAGTGGGACTTTACGTCTGATTTACCCTTCGGTTGATGTTGCTCATGAGACTAGCCCTAAGAACAAGGGCAAAGGAAAGCTCTAAGCTTCCTGTGTCAATACCTAGCATTTGATTCCAGTCTATTTCTATTTAAATTTAGTTTCTCTGATTGTACACCAATTGAGGTCCTTGGCAATTAGGGTTACTCTAGAAAGGGTTTAGATAGTTGTTGGATTTGTCTCCTTATGCTAGGTTAATTCTTTGTGCTCCAGCTGTTCCCAATGGGGATTACCTGTTATGTGCTTAACAGCTTAGACCAACTAGGTGTAAGACAACATATAATGTACGTGCCTTCTGGATATGGATAAGTAATGAAATTATTTACTTCTCAAAAATTGAAATGCTAATGTGGATAACATAATGACTAAACGATTTCCCAAAATTCGGTTAACTTTTGACAGGCATAACTATAGAGAGAAACTTCCGCACAAATTGAGGTCCTCCTCAAAAGGAGTAGCCTTAAGGCGGCAAAAGGAGAAAGCTCATAACAATTATGCAAAGTGCTTGCGGTGATTATGTTTATAAGGTCACAGAAGAGAAAGATTGTGACGGCAGCTGTGGTTTGATATAGAAGCCGATGGACTGCCGCCTAAAGTTGTAAAGCCAATTAACAACACCAACAGAATGGGACGAGTACATGCGCCGAAGGGGTTTATCTTGGGCCTAGGAAGCCTTTGGGTTCCCCTTGACAAAGTCAAAAAAAACAACACCAACAGAATGGGACGAGTACATATGCTACTGTTCTGCTCTGTTTTCAATGAGCATTGGACTTCGTATAAATTGGGGCTTACTTTTGGGATGCTTTTGATAAAAGCGCTTTTCTGCATGCTCTTCTAGTAAACAAAAGTGAATGACAAGCTGCAAAGCTCTTGAAGCAGATTCAGATGCTCCACAGGCCGGCCATGGTTGAACAGTAGCTGGCATTGCATGTCCCCAATAATTGTCTTAGAGCTATAGACAGTTACTGAAGTATATGGAAATTATACTAGATCATATTCCCTAATCAAAGAGCTATCATCGATCTACAGTAGTGAATAATATGATACTTGTGAGGAGTTATAGCAAATTTGTAATTCTATATTTAGGATTGATATTGACGGAGTTAAAATTTTGTCATCAAGCAAATGATAATATAACAAATTGATGCAGGAAATTTGAAGTGACGGTATCTCTTGTCTCTTCTTAACTTATGAAAGGTTTATTTGGTTTAATTCAAAACTGTTGCGTTAATATTCGAGTGTTTGCAGATTCATGCAACAAGAAAAAACTAAACATAGAAGTGGAGTTTAAGGAAGCTTATTAATTACTTATGTATCCGTTAACTGCTTTTTCCAAAGTGCTTCTTTCTTTTCTGGAAGGCGCACACCAACTTTTCACCCTTCATCTTCTCTCGCTGCTGCACACAAAAAAATACTTACTGAACTACTCAATTATGTCTGATCGTTATTGTCATTGTTTTCTTTTTTCTTTTTTCTTTTTCTTTTTCTTTCATGCACTACTCGATCAATTACATTCCTTTTTCTTTTTGAAAGGGGTAAACTCATCATCATTCAAAGTCGACATACCCAAATAGCTAGTTTACTGGCAGCTTCATTATTAATTGTACATTGTTTGCAGGGGATCGATATATATAGCTCAAAAAGCAGAGATAGCTAGAGAAAAAACAAGAGCAACAAATGGTTGCAGTAAAACATTGGAAGAATAATAGCATAAAAAGCAGTAATTCTATTGGTCATTTTCATAAAAGCCAACTAAAGAAGCAGCTTTAGCTGCTGAGCATGCAATCCAGTTATACATAACATCTAAATAGAAACAGTACAATAATGTCCTTGAATATGGCTTGGCAATAATGGTTTTCTCTTTTGTTTTGTTTTTTTTTTTTTTTTTGAATAAAGGGCTGATGCGGCTGTCCTCAAGCCTTGATTAATGAAACCGTCGAATACAAGGGGGGGACATTGAGCCTAAACCCCTTATTACAATAGGCACCTAGAGTACATCCTGAAATAATATCATGAGTGTCTACTAAACAATTGTATTCAAATACGCACCAACTAGCAAAGAACACGCTCCAGACGGTTCTATTTGCTTCCCAGCAGTTCTATTTGCTTTTCTCTTTTGTTTAATTACCAGAAACAAAGAAAAGAGCTTTCCACCTTTTACTGTATGAGCTTGCAAACCATACACCAGTAGATTCAAAACTGGTTTTTCTTTCATAATTAATTTTCATTAAAAACATAATCTATATTTGGTGAACAATATATTCTCCATTGAGTGACATGCTTTGTATTAAACAAATGCATGATGCAGATATGTATATTTGTCTCTTGTATGTATAGCGATTATCACAGCGTGAAACGCATCAAATACATTCATTCATTTCGGTTGGATCTATATACTTCAGCTACATCCAAGCTTTGGCTCCACTAAATTATAGGTGTGATTTGTTTTTTTTTCGACTAGGCAAAATAATATAGGTGTTATGTGTTAATAATTGCTATCACTATACCTAGGTATGGTGTACTGGTGTGATGCAGTTGTTTAATTTTTCTTTAAGTAATTGTACACAGAATCACTTTTTAATTAGTACACTGAAAATCCAAGTTGCTTACAGTCTTACACTAAGGTTTTAACTAATTGTTAGGTCGAGTATGTAACTTTTTTTTTTAATTAATATTCATCCCATCCCTCTGCCACAGACCAACGTCTTATATATGTATTGCGCAGAATCAAGTTAAGACAGACTTTCTATAAATTCAACAGTATCACATTATAATCATCACATAATGCAACAGAAGATTATGGTTGCCTCCTTGACCATCTCATACTTATTTTATAAAATTAATCCAAAGTTAGTTAAATAAATAATCAGTACGTGATGCAATGCATTCGATCAAACTAATGAGTGATGATCGAGTTTGCTTTGGAACTTTGTGGCCGGATTGTGTTTACCATTAGGGTTAAACATTTAAGCCTTTTTAGCCACCGACTCACACAATTCTGTTAGTGGTCAACTATATTCACTTTAGCTAGAGTCTAGAGACATATTGATTATTCACCTCTTTATTGTTACCTATTCAAGAAACTAAAAGAGGAGCGCATAGATTGTGTTGGTGTTAACAATTAGAAAACCCTTGTGTTAACTCATATCCATTAATTAATAATACATCATCATCAACCTCATGAAAGAATAAGAAAGATGAACGAGTATAGAAAGGCAGTGGGGCACTCAATCATTAAGGTGCAAGATAGACTGTGAAATTAAACTCATGAAATGTATACTAATTTACTAATTAGCTAGCTCGATTGTGATGAGGATCGAATTAACAGAAGACTAGCATATACTTGCAACAAACAAACAATACCACCCGCTAAAAGCTTTTTGATGTGATTCCAAACCAATAGTACCTGAAACACGGACTGATTAGCGTCATAACAAATGTGTATCTCTAAATTAATTTATGAACATGGAAGTATCAACACTTTAGATATATATGTTGGTGTATAGCACGTGCACTAACATCATATCCTTGCACGAGGCCCTTGGATATTCATATTCTCATCAATTATGTGTAAACTAAGCTAGCATAAGATTCATAAATATTTAACGTGTAAATTAATTTCTTCCATTAGTTTTGGATATATACTAACTTGGTGTATGTAAAATATGGACGTAGTTAGGCAGACTTGCACGAAAAGGATGGAGTGTTTTAGCTGGGTTCCTACTTAAAGAGTCTTGCATAAGATATATAAATACGTACTATATACGCACTAAGTTCAGAATTATAAGAGGTGATCGATCTAGGTAGTAGGTAGATTGACCCAAGAGTTTGGTTTCAAATTAATGGTGCCAAAGAATATATCAACTCATGTATGAACTTGATCATAAATGCTCCTCTTAGAAAGGATAAACTATTGACATAGAAATGGCGGAACCGAAAGCAGAAAAATTAAGGGAAAATACATCATGGAACTTGAATTAATTAGGATAGACTAGCACGAAATTTAGTTATGTGTTTGATTGAGCCCGTTTTTGGTCCAAATTAGCATGTATTAAAAAAATATTGTCACATCATTTGAGATCTACAAGCATCGTTCTCTCACGTTTTAAAATCTCAATTTGTAAAAGTCCTTATCACTTAAGCATAGCCTCTTGCGTTCATGCTGGTAAAAGCAGAACGTACAATTTAATTAAAACACATAAAGGTCCGAATCCTATATATTAAGAGACGTGATAATGCTTCTAAGAGATAAACTGGAGTAGTTTCCCACTTGTGCAAGAGATCGATGACAACGCGATCCATGTCTGAATTGAACTCGCCAAACTTGTCTCCAGTTGGTCTTACGCACTAATCATCATATGTAAACTAAGTACATCCAATCTCATTAGAGTATGTTTAGCAGACTCTCTATTTTTACTTCTTAGCTATTTTAGAGAGCATGTTTAGCTTTTTATATATTTTAGCTACTGCACCAAACTTAAGTAGCTCTCTATTATAACTTTTAGCTATCTCGTTTCTATAATTTAAAATATTCCTATTGAGTTATTTTATATAACATATAAATATATTTAAACTATTTAATCTTCATTTAAAAAAATAATATAAATTCAAAATTAGCTAGAATAGAGAGTACTGATGCAAACGTATTTCTAAAATGGCTAGCCAAAATGACTTTTTAGCAACTTTAATTAAAATTTAACTCAAAAATAGCTAGCATTGCTGAATATGCTCTTACGGTGCCTAATTAATTGAGAACCTCAAATCAAAGTATTAGTATAAGGATAAAAGATATGCTAGAGGTTTGATCCATCTTCATTACAAATACGATTTTATCATATATACATGCATCAGATACGAAATCTGAATAACTGATCAATGTCGTATCGGAACTTATGTTGCGCCCACTACTTTTGGGTCTCCATCAAATTTCAATAGAAAAATAACTATGTGGCATGCGGATGATTTTTTAATATTTTTTTCTTTTCCAAAAACACTAGTCAGTTCTATCATTTCCCTACATGCCCTATGTTGACATACAACAATATTTACCAAAGTAAAAGAAGTTAACGAAAAAATTAAAATAAAAAATGAACAAACAAGTAGCATATATGAGAAACCCAAGTAAATATTCATGTTCAATTGCAACTCCAATCAATATGCTAACTACATATATTCAGCATAAGAATTAACCGAATTAGTTAAAAGTCATACCTTCATAAAGAGAGAAAGAAAGTTTAATAATGCATCATATTCAGATAAGGCATATAGTACTAGTTTAAGTAAGATTTTTATGTGACAATGAGCTTTGCTGACCATGGCTTCATCTCTCAGAGAAAGAAAAGCAATATGAGAATATTTATGAGACTAGTGATTTCAATGAAATGAGTCATTACCACTATGTATTCTTGTGAAAAAAGCGAAGTACTTCTGGTAAGGACAATACATATTGCTTAGACAGTTAGAGTAATATATTGAGCTGTCATGCTTAATTAGCCTCTATATATTCACATGATGGTAGGCCCTAATAATTTAAAGATATATGTAGGTTCGTATACTCAAGATGGATCTTTCTTTCATGTATTACTGATATTGTTAATATGGTTTAACATTTTAATTAATCAGAACCGTTAATTTCCAGAAGACACCCATCATTTTCAAATCGAGCAGCATCGATCTTGCCATGCATGACAGGCCATTCACAGCACACCTCTCCATCCTAAACTTCATGACTGCATCAACATATAATTGCTGGAGAACACAAACCCTAGCGTTCAACGTAGGGACGATTAGGTAATTTCAGGCCAATCACTATTTTTGTCAATAATGTCAAAGAATCGCCTCCATATGTATGAAGCTGCTCGTGATATGCTTCCAAACAAAAAGAAATCTAAGAGAGGTTAGCTAGTTGTTAATCACTCACTCATTAACTTAATAATTATCATAATCTAGTTGATTACCACCCAGAGAGAGGAATAATTAGCACGTGCACTAAAATCCATGCAAGTAAATCAATCCCACAGATCGTAGTCATCATATCTTAACATAAACAATAATATTACACGCATTTGATTCATCAATGGATTAATTTACATATTGTGAACCCGATCGGACCGGTACATCAGCACCAACTCCTACACTTTTTTCCCTCAACTTTAAAGAGAAAGCTGATAATGGAAAAGCAAAGACAAAGATACCATTGGACAAGCAAACACATATCATCAGATTACTTCAACTTATTACACAGACAGACAAAGAAATATCACATAAGAAAAGACACTTTTAAAAAGCTTAGAATTGCAAAGCAAGCCCCTGTCCTTTCCCTTTCTTATCTTCTACCTTCAATGGCGTCGCTCCGGGGTCCAATGTGGCAACCCCGGGCTGAAGTGCACCGATTCAACCCTAGAGTCCAGCAACTCCATGATGGGTGAGAAGTTCACGCACCTCGGCGCCTTGTACTGATTAATCGATGCGCCGCGGGAAATGGCGTAGTCCATGAGCTCCTCGAATGTGCCACTCTTCACAACCCTAATTTCGAGCGGCCCGATTGTTTTGTCAGACACTCGGTATTGCCGGTACACAGAGTTTAGGGACTCCTCCATGACAAGGCAGCACCGGTCAAGAACCTCGTGGCTTGGGGCACTGATAGACGGGTCCTTCACCATCAACTCCCAGTAAATGACGTAATGTCCTGGGAATGTTTTGGTGTCGGCGTAGCTTGTGTACTCCACCACAGAAGTGTTGAATTCACGGAGGAGTTCGGTGGCGTTGTCAATGCCTTTTTGGAGCTCCGCCTCGTCGGTTTTGTCGGCGTCAATGCTCAGCAAAACGTTCTTCCTCCTCACAAACCGGAACTGTGGCGCGGCGTTGTAGAAGCCGGTGACTTGGAGAATGTCTCCGACTCTGTAACGGCACAGTCCAGCGTATGTGGAAATGACCAACTCGTATTCTTTTCCGACTTCCAGGTCAGCAAGCTCTAAGAGCCTTGGAGGTGACTTTTTGGACAGAGGAGGAGCAGATGGATCGTGTGGAATGAACTCGAAATAGCCCATCATCGGCATAATGGTGTATGACACTTCAGAAGGGTCGCACATCGGCTTAAGGTTCAGGCCAAAATAGCATTCAGAAGAAGCGTACATTGTGCAAGCCTTGGGTAGGCTATTGCTGTAGTAATCCAGTGTTGGAATGTACTGAGCCATTGCACCGGTGACTATCACATCGAGGTACTTCGTGTTGGGCCAAATCCTGGGGATTATCCCCTCCCAATTCTCTCCTTCACACTCCTTTTTGATCAACTCCGCCAGCTCCGCGTCGGGTTTCAAAAGCTCCACCATCTTCTCCCGGATAGAAACATCTGTGATTTTAGGGTGTAGAATTCCGGTTTTGATGTCTTCGGCTAGTTGCTGCCAGTTGAGCTGAAGGAAACGGATGGCTCGGAGTAGGCCGGAGGCGAAGACCGCCCCTACGCGGAGGACTTGCTCGCGCATGATGAGGCCGCAAAGCATTTGGGCGTACATGCTTTGAAACGAGTCGGAGCAGAGAATGGCTTCGTTGGGGCTGGTGTAGACGTTGTAGGGGTCGTACGGCCTGGTCTTGAAGTGCTCGCTCTTGTAGTAACTCGTCAAAACCGGACGGGCTACTAGCCCGCCGGGAGTCTTGGTCTCGGCCTTGATGAACAAAAAGTACAATCCCTTTCCCTTGTCCAAGTCGGGCACGTAACTACAAAGATCAACAGAAAATTCAAAAATTAGTTGCAAACCAATTAATTGGTCATAAAGTTTATCAACGGAAAATTAACTGCACACGAAACTTGAGCAAATTAAAGAAGTTAATTGCAGTCAACAAAAGCATGGAAATAGTCAATGGATTAAGCATTTACAGATTCATCACAGGCTGGAGCAAGCTGTACAGTAGGGTGCGACGGTCCAATTCTTCGTGAATCGTAGGCATCAGTTTTCTCTCACCGGCTGAAGTCCCAGAACTGCATGCAAATCATAATTAAATTTGATGAGCAAACACTACATTATATTAAAAATCCATGAACAAAATAATTAAAAAGAAGAAGAAGAAGGTTCTAGTTAATTACCTGGTAAGGAATTCAGAGATGGGATGAGAGCTCAAGATGGGAGAGCGGTCACCATTAGCGATACGTTGAATCTCAGGCTGAAGATCTTCATACGTGACCACCGGGATTTTGGACTTGAACGTGTCACGGTCAGTAGCTCCGTTGAGGCCGAAACGCTTCAGGTACTCGGTTTCGGCGTTTCGGCTGAGAATCTCAGTGAGAACCCTCTCCTGCACAGCGTCAGTGTTCTTGGTCGTCTCCTCTAGGAACTGAAGCGCCTTGGCGTCCTTCTCGGTGGCTGGTGGGCCCAGAGGGGATGAAGTCACTGAATCAATGGCCATGATCGAATCTGGAGAAAGGAAATGAAAACGATGAAGATGATGGTGATGATGAAACTATCAGAGGAAGAAGATGAAGGAGAGTGGTGCTGGTGGTGTGGTGTGGTGTGGGGGAGGAGGGTTTATATAGGGAGCTCGCATTACGCTCACGTCCATGCGTGCCACGTGGATAGCCGGACCAATTGTTACTTGGACGGACTCTGGCGGATACGAGTTGGTCATAGCAGACAGTAGAAACATTTCTGTCCCAGAAACTGTCGGCTACTGTGGGAACACCCGGGCCCACATCCACGTCAAATGGCTCAACGGAGCCAGACATGTGGTCCCGGACGGAGCTGCCATGTCATCTTAGGGTTTCGTCGGGGCCCACCACGATAGCGGGTTGTTGGTTTCATTTTGAAAACTATAGCTGCCGGCGAAGAGAGGAGTAGTGTTGGAGATGGGGGAGAACCCTAAAAGGCTAAGAGACCTAAGAAAAATTAAACTAATTACTTAATTAGCGTTCTTCATTATTTCAATTAGTGGGGTGGCTTAAAATGGTGATTAAGATAATCACGTGAAGATGACTTTAATGATTTTGATTTGGGGGTTGGCCGGGTTAGGGAGGGGTTTTTGATTTCTACTTGTTAGAAATGTCTAACTAGGCTTTGTATGTGGTAAAATATTTTAATTAGAGGGTTCATTAGGGTAGGTGAAGATGTTTTGCATTTTTTGTACGTCATGACAGTTGCATGACAACAACATTGTTTTCTTCGCTATCTTTTGGGAATGATTAAGTTAAAATGGGTTTGATTAGTTTAATGTGGGATGATCCTCTTTGGATATTATGTTATGGTGATGTTACAATGACATGGATGGAATCCTATGGAATAGTTTTAGATCAAGGTTTTAATTTTGATCTTTTAATTATTAAAATTGAATACATATGCGGTTTTGTCATGCTTTATTGCTTGTAATTCTCTTTATTATTAATAGAATTATATCGTTAACCAATTCTCCAAAAAGCATAATGAAAAGGAATTACTATAAATATTTAATGAACCCGGATTTTATTCACTCTCTTAAAAAGTAAAAGAAAAAAAAATATTTTAGACAAGTGTGGTGCTATTCACACACTCATTTTTTCTATTCACATTTTTTTCTTTTACTTTAATTCAATTTATGTTTACAAATTACCCTAACTACCCTCCATTGCAATTATGATTATTATTTTTTTATTTTTTTTTATTTTGCAAGTCAATCATCACCAAATTCTAAACCCATATTTTCCGCCAGACAAGGACTTCAAAACCCTTATTTTGCAAGTCAGTTTGTGTTCAAATTTTGCCTTACTTCCCAAACTCCAAACTGCATGAAATTCTAGCATGCTCTACCTTAATGTGTTTACTTTGATTCTGGAAAATTTCAAGTTCATTGCTGCACAAATGAATTTTTAGTAAATCTCCAAAGCTGAACTATTCTGCCTTAAAGTTCCACTTTAAATTGTGTTAAATTTGGTCTTATTCTAAATTTCTCTTGATTGACCCCCCTTAAGTCATACCCCTAGTTTGGGATGTGACAAATTGGTATCAAATTTCCTAATTTCTCTTTAGGTTTAGCATGAACAAGTTAAGTTTGGAGTGATGAGGAAGTAATGAAGGAAATTGAGTGTTTTGTCTTATTTACTTTTGCACCTTTGTTGCTTCCTGAACGTTGACGATTTTAATGAGATAAACTGTTTTTCTAAGTCATTAGGTAATGTTCTTAAAATCTTATGTAGGGTTGATGATTCAAATTTTTTGCTTACATCAGAATTTTGACCATGATCTTCAGATTTTGCATGAAGAAGTTAAGTTTTGAGTGATGAGGAAGTAATCAAGAAAGTTTCTGTGACTACTGATATCCATTATAAAACTCTGCATTGACTAACATTTTGCTCTTTCTGTTTATGTTTTGTTGCAAATTCGTAGTGCCATTACGTAATAACAATTTTTTGACTGAAGTGCTATTGTATTTTCTTTGGATGCTATTTTGCAACATTTGTGATATTATTGAATAGGATCTACTTGTTACATACGGGAAATAATGTTTCAAAGTCTAGTATTTTTTCCAGCCTAATGTTGAACTTTTATTTATGCGTGAGTGTTCTTTCAATACAGTTATCTAAAATACATTATATTAAGAGTTTCATACAATTGATTATGTGTGTGTCTACATTTGTCTAGCCCCTCAGATAAGTCTTGTTCAATTAATTTTAAACTATACTCTAATTTTTTTTTTGTACGTAAAAATTTTCAAATTTTGCAGATTGCATCTGAAAATGGCCTATTGCTAATCTATAAGAGACGAGAAACTTTAATATCTAAGTGCAATATTGGAACCCCAGAAAACAACTGAGTAAAGCATGTGTCTTACCCCTCTTACTCGTATGAGGACAAACTTTACAATTTAGATGATAATTGATTCATGATTGACGTGCCAAAAAATAAAATAAAAAATTAGAATTGCAAGGAATGGTAGTTAGGGTAATTTGTAAAAATAAATTGAATTTAAAGTAATAGAAAAATAGAGGGGGTGTGTAAATAGAGAAATTGGGTGTGTGAATAGCACCACCTTTTAGACAATAGCTAGAATCTTTAACCCCATCGATAATATATTTTGATCAACATGTGTATTCAATTCCCAAAAATCAGGTCCTAAATCAAAAGACTTTTAAGTATCGAGAATGTCATCTATTCTTGCCGGAATCAATTAGAATGAATAAAGTATCACTTTCATTCTGTTTGAATCATTGAAGAATATTTACCATTACTCTGAGTCATTACGTTCCAATCTATATATAGATAAAAAAAAATGAATATGTCTGAAGATAATGTCTATGATTGATGTAATATGAATGTGGCAAGAAATGTTTCAAAAAATATTTTGTGAAGGGTGGTTCTAGTTGGACCTTCAAATTTGATATTTGGACCTCTCTTACTTTTTAAACCTCAAATTCACTTTTTTTAATACTTAAAAAGCTAAGTACACCTCCTTAATTTTACCAAAACACCCTTGAACAATTAAATTTGTATTTTCAAAAAAAAAATTTGTTCTTTTAAAAAAAAAAAATCTCTTTTGTGAGGGAGCTGCCTACATTTTTGGTGTACTTTTAACGGCGAAACCAGAAAATGATTCTTGGAGAGGACGAACAAGTAGACAATTACAAAGATTTTCGTTAATCCAGATCATAGTTTTTTTGTTTGTTTTGTAATATGGATGGTTCTATAAAAGACTTTGGTTCTCAAATAAATAATGTATATCGATTAAATCTTATTAAAATGAGTTGATCTCAGATTATTATTTTTTGAATCAATAAATCAATTCTCATTCAACTCAAGAATGGCACGGATACATACATTCCCTTGCCATCTCTATGGGCAAGGTTAGGATGTGGTATGCTTTGATCTTGGATCTTGATTAGTAATAAACTACACCAAAATATTCAATGAATTATTAGAAAATTTCAAATTAGATTGTTTTGAATGTATTTTTGTATTAAATGATGGAGCCATGTATAGAAATTAATTATTTTAGGCAAATTATAAAATTATATAGGTAAAATAAGGAAATTCTGAAGAAGAAAAAAATAATTTATTGAATCTATACTATTATTAAAAGAAGAGGCTTTGTTAGCCAAAACATAAAAAAGTATCAAAATGACCCTGAAATATTAAAAAACTATACAACTCATAAAACAGATAGGGGTAATATATATAGTCAAATTATAAAATAAACAGAAAAAAAAAGTGAAAATGAGAAACAGATAATCAAACTACCCACTTCTATCATTCCATAAAAAACTACCCACTCCCTATTAAAAAAAAAATTAAATTTTCACACTGTGTGTGGAGCCATCTATTGTTATATTAATGGGGGAGGTAAGAAGAGTATTTATTATTTTTTTTTCTTTTTTTCTCTTTGTCTTTATTTTTCTTTTCATATGAGTTGATAAAGTCTATTGATAATTGAAAAAAAAGATGGAGGTCCAAATATCAAATTCGAAGGTCCAACTAGAACCAGATTTTTGTAAAACCTTTAGAAATAAAACATAGTTGATAAATTTATTCTCGAAAAAAGAAGAAGACATAGTCGATAAATAAAGCAGAACTTTACAGGTAATGTCCCACATTGACATCAGTATATTTATCTCATTCATTATTTCATTTCTAACACATCAAAACTTGTTGCAAAAAATTCCTCATAAATTAGCATTATTGAGATGGAATACGTCTCCAATGTCATGTCATTATTCATTCTTTAGGCTGAAAGAGCCAAATTTTAAAAGAAGAAGAAAAGTGACACATAGTTACGTTGGAATAAAGAGATAGATCTTGTTTGAGGCTTAGGGGAAAGAGGAATTAAGCAGAGAATATGAAATTGCGAGATGATTGTGCAAATTTTGAAAAATAAGAAAGAAAACAAACTTTGATTGTAGTGTTGTACCAATAATATTCCCTTTACTAATTTAGGCTTTTTAAAATTCCGATCAATATCTAAATGTGGATCAATTTGGATAAAGTTGAGTGAAAATTATGCCAAACAACAATAGTTCTGCATCGAATGAACAGATTACGTGTAGAGCACAAGCCACCAGTTCAAAACCAATGAGCTTTAAACCTTAGGATGTCATCATGGACATTATAATTGTACTGACAGAGATATCTGGGGCATATATACTGCACCAAAGATAATAAAAGACAGAGATTAGGTATGTATGCACCAGAAAAGTTAAAAGAGATAAGGCATGATGACGCACATTAACCCATTCGAATCCACTGGAAATTTGGCAATGACTGATAGATAGGAACTGGTATTAATTCTGTGTTGCGACACACTACTTAACGGTCAAAACAATTAATTAATCCAGGACCTGCAGCTTGTGGTGGTGTGTTTCGTGACACCCATAGTTATTACATTGGCGGTTACTGTTAAGGATTGGGACACAAGTCTGCCTTCTACTCAGATCTTATGGGTGTGATCATTGGGATTGAATATGCCTTCCAGTATGGTTGGCGATGCCTTTGGCTTGAATGTGATTCGACTAGTGTAATTGCATGCATCAAATCCTCATCTTTTGTTCCACTTTGGCTGCTTCGAATTGCATGGCTTACTTGCTTAGCACGTATTAGAGCAATGACCTTTCATTGTTTCCATATTCTTCGGGAAGGAAATACGGTGGCTGATAGAATGGCAAACATGGGCTTACTTTCTCTATCCCTGATATGGCATGTTTCTCCTCCGCCTAATATATCTCCTTATCTTCGTATGGATGATCTGGGATTCCCTTACCTTCGCCATGTTTCACTCTCTCTCTCTCTCTTGCATGGGTTGGTGTTGGGCTTGTTTTAACATTGGCTACTATATTTTCTACATTCCTTATAATGCAAACGCTGATCGCTATTACTTGGACATTGGTTTCATTACGAAGCTGGGTGCTGATGCATGGCTTCTCTTGGCAGATAGTGCAATTTTTGTTTTTTCTTCCATTGTTTTGCTTTGCAAGCTTTTTAATTATCTGGAAGTTGGGAAAATTTGAGGTTCTGCTTCAATTTTTTCACTTCCTTTTGTCTTTCTTTCTAGATTTTGGGGTAAGGTTTATGTCCCCCCTTCTTTAGGTTGTATTTTCTTTTTATGTTATTAATAAAATAAAAATAGGGGACGGGCGGTGGGTTCCTAGAGTGTGGCAAACCCCTCTCTTTTGGGATAGAGGATGGAGCTAATATCGCTTAATCCCTTATTCATTAAAAAAAAAATTAATTATATAGACTTACGAATTGTTTAACATATTTCTTTTTAGTTATGTTACCTATCAAAGAGTTAGAGGGTGACCAAGAGAAGTCGTTGACACAGTTAATGGTATCTATAAAGCTGTTAGTTTATCTTGTTTGCCGACAAATCAAACTTAATTTGCATGTTTTTACACCAAAGAGATTAGTATATGTATGATGGAATATGAGGGATGATTCAATAGAATGAATGAATTAATTCACTTTTCGATGTGTATGTGGATTCAGGACAGGAAAAGGACAAGGGTATGTACTCGACCCTGTCATGGCCAAGCATGTGATAGGTTGCAATTACGGTCAAACTTGAGATTTTTAGAGTTGAGATTAGGCAGACATTTTAGCTTGAAAACCTAAAAGCCCGTCTCAGACCTAACCAAATCTCTCAAACTCGAACTATTCATGTTCATAATGGTAAATCACGACTACGTACGAATGCCTTAATGATTATTAATTTGGTTGAAAATTTGTATAAGTGATCTACTCATAGAAAACTAAAAATCTAAAAGTTGATACACCAATATGTGATCGAAAAGCAGATCTCACAAAAGATTTCTTAAAATGATATATAAAAAAATTTATGAAAAGGCCATTGACCAAGGTGTCCATATACATAATTTGCAAGTTGGCATCTAGGTGAAGATTTACACATATATATGCAGCAGATAAATGATGGAGAGAGGCTGGTTCATAGAGAGAACTTGAAAGTAATAGAAAAGACTAGTACTGAACTTGGATTATTCTTGTCATCAACAATGGAATTAAGTAACTAATAATGGAGAGATGCTGGTTCATAGAGAGAACTTGAAAGTAATAGAAAAGACTAGTACTGAACTAATAAATCTCCCTCGTTTTCTACACAAACCTTCCCACAACAGGATTTTCAATTTTTGGGTCCTACTCCAGTAGTCCAGTATTTGTAGCTTTGTCATCCTTTACAAACTTTCCTTTTAGATATCGAAGATGTCCCATGCATGATCGAATGTACCAAGCACTTGTTACATTATATGAAAGTCTTACTTAATTGACATTATTGTTTTGTAATTTTGGTAATCTGTAATCTGAAATGGTATTAGCTTTAGCATCAACCTAGATGTTGGGTCATTTTTGAAGTATATCTACAAGCTGTACAATTTCAAGTCCGCAAAGCTAGAAAAATTCTTGTAGTTTTTCTTTCCTCGTGCTTGTAAAATAGTCATAAATCATATGATGCTCTTCTATATAAGGTACTATAAAGATGAAAGTTACGTTTTATGACTGTGTTTTTTGGTATTATTTATTTTACCCAACCATTATATAAGAGTACTCTGCATAATACTTTCCACATACTCGATCTTGTTGAAACAAGAACACACGACTTTTCCCCGTTGGACGCGATGGCATAGCTGGTGTCTGTGTACTGGCATGAACAAATAGTCACGGACAAGAGTTTTATGTGTATCAAAAGATAATCATCATGTATTTTGATTTGCCAGTTTAACTAAAGCTACATTTCAGTCAAACGATCGAACTTTCAAATAATGCATACAAAATTGTTAACAATTTGAGACAATTGGATATATGAGGATATATGTTCAATGAAACAAGCCACAAAACATATCATATATAGTACTACGTAATTACATATATAGAAACAAATGTGACGGACATTGACCGGCCAACAACTACGTATCTAGAGCAAAGACTTGGAGTCTTGGACATATAAGAGCCAAATACAATTAATTGGATGTTCGAGAATGTTTGACTAGTGACTCGGGGAACATAAAATACCTAAGCCAACATATTGTTTTCACTTGAGTTTCAATGTGAAAATTGAGTTTTGCCAAAATTCCAAAAACCCTATTGATTTTCCTAATAATTGACTTTTAACATTCCAGTGACTTCAAAGAGAAATAAACATAGTCAAGACTTGAAAAAAAAAAAAAAAAAAAACCTTAGTCAAGATGGTTGGCTGAAATGATCGACTTGGAGAAACAAGGTTAATGGTCAGAGTGGAACGACATCTGATCAAACCGTAAAATGATAAACCAATAAATAATCAGACATATTCCCTATTGAAGATATATAGAAAAACACACAGCTGCCAGCACCATTTGAATTACTGTCCCTAGTCTATGGCCGTCCCCAAAGTAAGGCAAGAGACTCGGATCCCCAACTTCTAGAAAAGCGTCCACCGTCAAATTTACGTTTACAATATTTAAGACCTAAAAAACATGATTCTTGGTATAGTTAGGCTGTAAATAGGCTCGATACAGCTCATGTTCGATTCGTATTTTGCTCGATTTTAGTTCGTTCGGTTCGTGTTGGTAAGATAAATGAGCCGAGCTTGAACTCAATATTAAGCTCGACAAAAAAACGAGTCGAGCTTGAACAAGAATATATTCGGCTCGTTTAACTCATGAGTAGCTCGTATTTTTCATAAGTAGCTCTAACTTGTTAAAACTCTACTCATGAAAATTTATAGTATAAATAAAAATATAATTTTTCTAATCTCAAATATTTAATTCTTTTTATTACCGTCTTTTTCAATTGGAAGAGAATCTGAGAATTTAAGTAAAACATATTACAATAAAGAACAATAAATCCCAATTTGATGGTTAGACATCAAATTTGGTTTACTATTTTAAATTTTCCTTCTTCCTTTTTTATTTTTTAAATTTAAAGTCAAATTAGCCGAACCGAACCTATTCAAGCTCGAACTTGTCCAATAAATCGAGCCAAACCGAGCTTAGCTCGGACTTAAGAAAAATATTCAAGCCGAGCCGGGCTTGAACATGGAAAAAAAAAATTAAGCGTTAACCCAGCTCAAGCTCGATAAAAAGCAAATTAGCCGAACATGATCACCTTACTATTTGCTCAGACTAGGCTCATTTACACCACTAGAGATCCAAATTTAAGTGCCAAAAGAAAAATCACATATGTTCGTTGTATGTATAGCCCTTTTGTAATTAGTTTGAGCATTTTCACCATTCCGGCCTCAAAATCTCACGGCCAGTCTTGAAGTGCATATGTGTTTGGCTCAATGTCTCGCCACATATTTGAGTGACCCTATCTCAAAAACAGGCCTTGCATTGGAGATCTAGGGAAGAAATGACCATCCATGCAACCAAGAATATCACGTTAAACTGAAAACTTTCTTCTGCAATACTAAATGCACTATTGTAAGTAATGTAGTTTTACAGTAAACAAGGCTGGCCTAATTAACTACCTACTAGCTAGCTCGATCGAGTAAATACAGGGTTACAAAGAGCCACAGAGGGTAAGCAATGTACTTCTTGTACTTGTACCTTATCAATTTAATTGCATGTGGTACGTAGCAGAGCCGGCTTAGAGCAAGTGCAACATGAGCAACAGAACAGGGCCCCCAAATTTTGGGGCCCTACTTCAAGTTCTAAGAAGCTTTAACACATATAGAGAAGGGCCTCACTGCATAATCTAGTTGTTGTTCAGGTGGCATTGAACCTTTGTTTTTCCTCCTCTTTAGGAGTTCGATCCCCCCCTGCATGTCTCTTGCTTCAATTTTTTTTTTCTTTTTTTTTTCTTTCCTTCTCCCCCTTACCCTTTTTTTTTTTTTTTTCCTTCTCCTTCCCTTGCCATACTTTCTTGATTTTATTTTTTGGTGGATACTGTAGGGCCCATACTGTATTTATCTTTGATAATTCAATTGTAATGTTGCTTCTTTTAATGAAATTTTTGTAACAAGCTTTAGTATGAATTTTTCTTTTTAAGAAGTGAAAAGGTAATATAAGATAAAAGATTTTTTTAACATAAAAAATAATTTTGTATAATATTTTCTCTATATAACAAAAATTTTCAATGGCATATTCATACATGACCGCAAAAAGAGGGCCTCACTTTTTAATTTTGCACAGGGCCTCGAAAACTTTTGAGACGGCTCTGGTACGTAGCTTAATTGGTAGCTTGGTAGAAGCAGTAAATAGTAGTGTAAAATTACTTGAGCTCTCGGTTGAAACCACGCAGGAAATGGAATGATATATGTAACTGGATCCCATATATCAGTTTTGCTATCAGTGTTGCTGGGGTTGATGAAGACAAAATCCTTTCAACTTGTGTGTGTGTATATATATATATATATATTCAAGGACCAAAATATCGAGTTTCGAGGAAATATCGATGGTCCTGAAAATGGAAATTTCGACGGAAATATCGAGGATATATCGATTTCAGTAAATAATCAAGAAAAATGATGGAAATTTGAAGAAAAACATGGAAATTTTAAGTGAAACTTTTAGATATGTTTATTTTATCAATTGTCTACTATATATAGAAAGAAAACCTTGAATAAACCTTGTTATATACTAATTTGTAATAATTTAAGATGAAACGGCAAATGCTGAATCGCCGATAACTCTGAAATTTTTTGAAATAAACATCTAATTTTTTTTTTTTTATGGCTGGAAACTCAATGGGAGACTGGGCCATCACACCTTATATACATTTTTTGTACATATCATACATTACACCTTGAATTACATGAGTAACTTAGAATCACTAGAAGACCTATAAAGTACAAGGTATGAAGATTATTTGGTGCAAGGTATGAAGATTATTTTGACCTATTTATAGAAGTTATAATTTGAAATGTTGTTAAAAAATTTTTGAACATTTAGTAAAAAAAAAAAAATCAATATAGTAGTTAAGTGTTTCAAGTTAGTTATTGATTGGACGTGTATCTAAGTTTTCAGATTCTTAGGCAAATGAATATATATTAGAATGTTGTGATTAATACATACATGTATGTGTAGCAGAGTTAGCAAACCCTCTCAAAAGGTAGTGGGATGACTAAGGTTCGATTCTTGGTGTTGTTGTTGGTTTTTTGGATTGAATTTTATGCCAACTGGTGCTGGGGCCACGGAGATTGACTTTGCATGTGAGAATTGTTGGTGGAGATGAAATGTATGGGGAAATTTCAGGAAATATCGAAAATTTCGGGGAAATTTCGGGAAATATCCAAAATTTCGAGAAATATCGAAAATTTCGAGGAAATATCGGAAATATCGGCCGAAATTGTCATGGTATGCTACGGATATATCGGGCCTTCAAAAAAACGAAATTTTCGACGAAATTTCGCCGATTTTTTCGATTTTTCAGTCCTTGGCAATATATTGGATCCTTATGTCAACGGTCCAGCTGCAAGCTAGTGTAAGTGGCACATATAGCCAGGCAAGAGAAAAGGATAAAATGAGAGATGAACATTTTAATCGGCAATATATGATATGCATGTTTTTGGGGTCAACATGCATGTAGTCATATATATCAAAGGCACACGCTTAGATGATGTCCATTGCAATCTGTGAAACGAAATCTTTCAGGGAAATTCAACCACAAAAAGGATAAAAAAGACAAAACAATATATGAGTAATGGCATTATTGCTCAATTCGAAATGGAGGCATTATTATTGGGTATGAAATTCACTCTCCATACTACAATCCAACACCATGTTTCTTTTTTGAGTATCTTAACTTCACATTTTTACAATCCAAACACACAAAATGACAAAACTTAAGAATCTAAAAAAAAAAACATGGAGTGTGGATTATAAATTAAATTAGGAGTGTGAATTTCAATCCCCTTATTACGTACAAGAGTCTGAACGTTTGGATACAAATTAAGTAGATAAATTAAGAGGTTTAGGGCCTGTTCGGTATCATTTTGCGATACTGGTTTTTATTTTACAAATTCAAAAACTTATGTAATTTACGTTCGGTGCATTAAATTTGAAAAACAGGGAAAACAAATTTTAAGAAACAATTCAGGAACTACGGATAAATATGGGAAATGACTTTTTGACATTTTCATTGTTTCCTGAAAACAACTCGCCTTA
Organism: Rosa lucieae; assembly: GCA_024704745.1. Classification (NCBI taxonomy): domain Eukaryota; kingdom Viridiplantae; phylum Streptophyta; class Magnoliopsida; order Rosales; family Rosaceae; genus Rosa; species Rosa lucieae. The sequence continues at coordinate 17,404,654 of CM045493.1, read as the reverse complement.
CAATTAGAGAAAGTGATTTATTTATTTATTTTACTTTTAAGCACATAGATCCACAAACTCTTCTCCTCTCTTTCGATCTTTCTCTCCCACAATTTTCATTGAGACTTTTATCCTCTCTTCTCATGATCTCATCTACTTTATCTGCAGTTTTAACTTTCTCCTTCCCTGTGTTTTTTAATCAATTGAAACTTGCAGAATTATGCAGTAGAGAAGAATGAAGGATTTAGAAAATCCATTTTTCATGTGTCAGATCTAATTTATATGGATGATTTAGGGTGAATGCTTCGACATTTTATGCTTCAATATAATTGGATTATCTCGTGGGCTAGAGGAATTAACAACTAAGGTTGAGACATTTGATTGAATTATCTTTTTGAACTAAAGATTCAGGAGCTTGCAATTTCATATGATATATTTTATAAACAAAATTGAGGGATTTAGTTATTCTTGTTCAATCTCTTTCACAATACTCTGTTTCTTTGCTCATAACAACCAATAAATGATTCATGATCAATACAAACAAAATAGTCAATCTTTCATGATTATTGAGGAAAAACTAAAAATGATTTTTTTTCTATTTGAAGAAAAAAAAAAAAGAGTTTCAGATTGTATAAACCGAGTGCTACAGATTTTTTTTTGAAATGATAGATATGTTTTTAATATTTCAAATTTTGAAATACTTGTGCTGAGCATGTATTTACATATTAAAAACTTGTAGTTTAATTCTCTGTTTTCATTCTACAATCCAGTATTACAAAAATAGTTTCATAAAACGTTATAGGACACACCCACGTTCTTATGGTTTTATTCAAGAGGAATATGATATAAAAGAACTAAAGATAATGGAAGAACCAAAGGAATGGTTTTGGTCATCGTTAACATTCAACCAAAATATAAATAACAATAATCGTATAGACTTGGGATTTTATTTTTTGTTGTATAATCATTAACTAATGACGTATATAACAGTAATAAACCAACGAAATAAAAATACAAAATTACCTTTTGACACATAACCTCCGGCCATATATACTAGCAGACCAAGATCGCCCCTTACTACTTCAAATTCTTTTTCACTGTTGAACTTGTGTTATTCATCTACCAAATTACATGGGTTTTTCTTTGTGCTAATCATCTTTCACATAATTTTGTTACAAGAATTAGAATCTGTACTTTTTCTGTCTTTCTTTTTCTTGTAAAGTTTCCCAAACTTTAAATCTTAGCACAAACTTTATGGTAGTTCTGATTTTATAAGAAATGGTTAAGATTACGATCAAATGAGGAGGTCTTATAAGTTTGAAATCCATGTTATTGCATCCATTCGAATGATTAGAACTTCAAGAGACAAGAGCAGTGCGTACTCTCTGTGAATTTCCTGGAAATGCATTTTACGAGTTCTCTCACGTTTTAAACCTTTTGATCGAAAAGTAGAGTTATCCCTTCTCTTTCAACTGTAGCTTTCCAAGGACAGATTGTACAGCTCGTTCTGCAGTAAATTGATTGCTAACAGCAGACATGATGATCCACTGAGTTCTTGTTTTGGAGAGACATCCTTCCCATCGTCATGTCTGACAAAGTGACGTACTATTTCGAGCACTGATCCCATATATGCATTCATCAACTTGGGATGCTTGTACTTACTTTTTAATTTCTATCTATCTTTTCGACCCATGTAGCATCGATCAGAGAGGTGATAATTTTATCTGCCCAATTCTGGTCAGACCAGAATGGGCACTCGGTGCATTATCCTATCGGAGATGCTACTCTGCTTCAAATTTTAATTAGGTCATCATGCGTTCTGGTTCAGAAATTATCTCCTTTATTACCTATGGAATACTATGCTGTCACGATGGTCTGTACTTCCATATCTTGGTGCTTTTGGGGCCCTTGAACCCAGACTTGCTGTTTCCGTCGACAACAGAAAGGAAAAGGATAGTAGGGTTGTGGATATAGTTTTGGTTTTATGAAATTGATTGTGAGTTGCAGTTGATTATGTTGGCATCTAATAATTCGTTTCTAAATGGTGATCATATATATCGAAAGTGTTTAAGGAACTTCCTTTGTCAAAGCAACCGACGAGGAAGGAATCAAGGAATTACGATCACAGCTCAATCAGCATTTAGTACGTATCATTAATGTAATCGATATTTCCGTTATAATTCTATCCCTATATAAAGGGACTATGAAATGAAATGAGTAGACCAATTCCATTTGCATTTTACTTTTACATGTTATCAGCACGCTCAAAGCTAATATCCAAGAAAAAAACCCTAGAAGAAAAAAAAGGCTAAATACTAGTTACTACCCTGTGGTTTAGGAGAACCAAGTCAGACTGACACATGGTCTGCCTCTCCAATACAATAACGCCACGTGGATTTTTTTGGACACCTCATATTAGAGCAAGTTTACTCTCCATCCTACGGCAATAAAACTACACAACGTGGGGAAAAAAAAAATCTTAAACGGAACGTTAACTATTGCCGTCCACTATCAGTTTATTTTGAAAGTATATTTATCCTCTACAATCTTCCTTCTAAACTGGAGATTTGGGTGATTTGCTAACCCTGCGATTTTCCCCTTCAATTTTATCAATTCTCTTTTGGGTAGATTATGTGCTTAGATGGGTGATTCGATGGATGAGACTGCTGGGTCCGAAGTGTTCTTAAGCTTTAGTTTTACATCCGTACTTCCAACCCCGATCCTTATAAACATAGAGAGAATGGGAGAACCAAATTCACAGAAATAGAAGGGGGAAACAAAATTCGCAAGGATCAAGCAATCGAGCCCACCATGACAAAGGTGAGTATCATTCTATTGAACGATTTCGATTAGTTCTGTAATTTTATCTGCCCAATTCTGGTCAGACCAGAATGGGCACTCGGTGCATTATCCTATCGGAGATGCTACTCTGCTTCAAATTTTAATTATCTTAGTTTGCAACTAATGTAGTGCTCATGAGTCCCGAAACATTGTTTTTACTGAGTTAAGTTCATATCCATTCTAGCCTCTGGTCACTGATTAAATATGTTCAGTCTTTCAAGGCATGAGTAGTATAGTATGTTGTTTAAAGAAAAGCAGTGTAATGCCAAAAACACCACCAAAGTCAAAAGGTGTGCAGCTAAATATCATTGGATTCTACCGCTCTACCAAAGCAAAGAAACTGGAGATAGAAGCTGGGGCTAATTTATTTTCTGAATTAGACAAAATTAGGCCTACATTAGTGTGGGGTTTTTTTTAAGGCTATTGGTCGATTATTTGAAGTACAAGTTCCAAAACATCTTTATGGTGTTCCTTTTAATTTTGTAAAGCTTCTCTTTGATTTTGAAAATTTGCCATCTGAGTGTGATATTGGTCAAGATGAAGTACAAGTTCCAACTAACATCTGATGCATACCAATTTTATTAAATGGTCAATGCCTATTTGAAAATTGCTTTTTGCAAGTGCAGTTTTTTAGCAAGTGTGATACATAAATTTTGTATAATGGTAAAACTTTGAACATCACATAACTTTTTTTTTTTTGGGCAACACAAGCTTGCTAAAAATTTTTTTTTGTTCATGCTTGCTGTGTTTTTTTCTTTTTGAATTTTATAAAGCTTGTGTTGCCAATAAAAAAAAAAAGTTATGAAATCCATGTTCATATTAGTTCTTATTCACCTGCATCTATAAAGGTTTGAGTTCATTAATTGTTCACCTGTTATGAAAATATTGATTCATGACCAACTGCCTACATGGGAGAGGTACTAATCCTAATGCTCTCTTATCAATGTTGGCTTAGATGCTTAACCATAGCCAAAGCAGTTTTGCAGGTTTCAACCTTGCAGACCTAAAATTGCAGAAGCAATAAGGAAAAAGGATGCTCAATTGGCTCAAGTTTGTGCTCACTGCTGGTGAAAAGAAATTTATGACGCAATTTGTAATGGGATAGATAATGATATATATTGAGCTTGCTCTTTGTGACTCAATTTATGGTTGATTACCTAAAATATACAGAAGCTTACAGACTTATCAATGTGTTCTATTCACGCATTTTGCTTGTATTGAGCAAGACTACCACATATTTTGTAGTGTACTGTGTACATATTTGTAATGTTTTTTTTTTTTCAAGGTAATTAATGGAACAGATTACTAAACTCATTTCAACTAAGCGTTATATTTTAATAAAACAAATACCAGAATCCCAAACAAACACACTTTATACTCTTCATTAGTATAACATAACAATCCAAATTCTGATCATTATTGAAAAACATATTTAGCAAGATCTAAGCCAATCTCCAAACTGCTATTATTGGTCGTTTTTTCTCCACCGGTAGCATATCAAAAGTCGTCTCCCCTAAAGTATCATAGCATACCCATATCACAAAATTCGTAGAACAGCTGCAAAAATTTCATATTTGAAACGAGTTAAAATTATTGCACTATATACACTAAAAAGTAAAAAAAAAAAAAAAAAACCTGTTTTACTTTTTTATGCATTACCTGACAATGATATATATTATTAGACTTCTTTTCCTCTATCGGACTGTTGCTCGTAACTATTTGAATAAGAATCCTACAATAGAAACAATTTATTATTAACAAAAATAAAAACAGTTTGTTCATACTTAAAAATATATTATTCAAACCTGGCTCGATCGAGGAATTTGATTAGTTAGATTGTTTGCAGCAATCCTTGTAGATGAATTCTGTAATGAAAAAAAAAATGAAGTGGATAATATTGATTATGAGTAATACTTTGACAATGAAGGTATGATCTATACCTGATTCAACTGTGTGATATAGTTACCCCCTTGATGCATATTTGCATATGTTAAATTGAGTTGAGAAAATGGCAACATAGAAGTAGGATTCTATATATACAACAACATGTTTAAAGTTAGATTATAATAGAAATAAAATAGAATAAAACTCGAAACATTAATTATGAACTTAACTAAAATTGAACTTACCTGATTATATAGAGCGTACGGAGTATAAACATTCATTGTTGGCAAGCTCATAGTTGGAAATTGCTGCATATTAACAAGAATGTAATCAAGGAGCCAAATCCTTAACAATAATATTATTACAAAAATATTTGAAATTGTACCTGGTTAATGAAATTTGTACCACTCGATGCAACAAATGGGTGAAGCAAGCTTGAATTATGGACTACATGAAGTGAAGTATCTGAAGGCCCTCCACTAATTGGTGGCTTGATTTTCCCTATACAAGTAAATAATAAAAATATTAAATAAAAAAGGATTGATCATACTATAATTAATAAACATTTCAAAGTATGCGTAGAATGTTAAATTACTTACTGGAACCTTGGCCTTTTGGTGCCTTTTTATTTTGTTTCTTCTCCATTTCGTCTTTCATTCTTTTATTACTCATGCCTTTTGGCCACACACCTGCTGGATTGAGTATTGGTGTTTCGTCAAATAAGGTTTCATTTTTATTAGCATTGCCACCAGAAGTATTAACACCAGGAACCTCATTGATTTTTTCATTGACATCTCCCATAATAGATAACTTCTTCATATTCTTCTCAATTAGCTCTTCTGCTTCTATCAATTTCTGCATCGCGATATCACTACCACTAGTTGTCTCCGCTCCCTTACTAATTATACCATAAGCTTTTCGCATTAAAGTATTCCTACGCAATGTCACAGTTGATTTCTTGCCTCTACTCCTTTCTTTGCATCTTTTGTCCATCTCTTTAGTATATACTGTGTTGGTATTTGAGTAATATTTTTCACATTTAACACCCTCAAAGCATGACGGCATAACCAGCCCATAGATTCATACATCTGACAACTACAAGAGATGGTCAGATTTGAAGAATTGAATCGAACAATGTACACTCTTTTATGACCCTCCTCATTAAGTTCAAATGTCTGCAATGTTCCATCACTTCCAACTTCCTCCATCTTCACTGCCAAGCTAGCGACAAACTCAAACTCAAATAAATTATAAATTTTTCGGGTGTAGATCATACCAGCTTGCTTCTTAATTCCACTACTTCTTGCAGCCCTAGTAGGTATCCCGTTATTGCACCGAAAAGTCTCTTCCAATTCACTTGAACGCATTTGTTCTGCCTGTTTATCATAATGATGCACAAATTCAGTAAGACTCAGTGTTTTAGTAGACATGAGGGTAAACACATTGTTTGTGCTCTCACTTCTTTGTGTAGATAATATTCCTGCAGAGAATGTATCCTTACTAAATAATGCACACCATTTTTCACGAAGGTCATAAAGTGTCTTGAGCCATGTGTTCCCTACAAGATCAAACTTCTCTATTATTTCATTCCAAGTAGACTCAAATTCATCTTCTGTCACACGTCCAAAAAGAAACTTCTTGAAAAGCTCATTGAAATCAGGATTTCTATAAAGCCAATTCAAGTTTTGTACCGCATTCTTTGATATGTGCCACAAACATAACCGATGGCGTGTCTCAGGAAAAACCTTCTCAATAGCATTTGCCATTGCCTGACATCGATCAGTAAAAATAGTCTTCGGTTTTTTACCTTCCATCGCTTCTAAGAATGTCTCAAATAACCAAATAAATGAAGCAGTGGTCTCATCTAGCAAAAATGCACAACCAAACAATACATTTTTCCAATGGTGGTTAACCCCAACGAAAGGAGCACAAATCATGCTATATTTATTGGTCCGGTAAGTAGTATCAAATACTATAACGTCCCCAAAGCATTCAAAGTCAGTTTTCGACTTTCCATCTCTCCAGAAAAAGTTTGTCATTCGATTTTCTTGATCCACTTGCATGGTGTAGAAAAACATAGGATCTTCAATTTGCTTTTTCTTGAATAAATTGATCAAGCTTTGAGCATCCCCTGCTTCAAGCATAATCATTCTCTCTCTGCTTACAAAATTGTAGCAGTCAGTCTTTGTAAATCCAACATTTTGAGATCCCCCAACTTCTTCTGCTAAATATGAATATGTATTTATGGTACTCATACCTGCGGTTTTCATTGATTTAATCACCCCCTGATGAGCATTTGAAACTTTTCGATTGGAGCGCAAAAATTGTCTTTCTTCTGGCTCTGCAAGCTTATGGTTGTGTTCAGGGACAAAGAGAGTCACTTTCCATAAATTGTTATCTTGCAATCCAAATCGAATTTTTGCTGTGCAACCAGTTCTAGTGTCCAGCCTATCTGCCTTTTTCACTTCCGAAGGATCACTATCTAGTTTAAAACCTTCTTTTGAACAACAATAATTAACTTGCTTCACAATATTGTTGGTTTTCCTCCTCTGCATTATCCGAACACTAAACCCCATTCTAGCACCATACTCACAATAGAGGTTAAATGCTTCTTCCTCACTATTCACAATCACTCCATACAAATCATCATCTTTACTAACTTGACGATTCACAAACATTGAATCTTTTCCCAAAGCAGTTCCCATGCTATGTTCTCCATCGTCTTCTATGTCAATTACTGTAGGCATGTCAATTAATAAATTGGTATATATATATATACATACTGTGTAATATGTAGCTGTAGTAAAAGAACAAAGAAATTGCTCAAAAAAATTACATACAACCACGAATCAAGATGAGTAACATAACATGCCAATAAATATATGGACTCCACCATCATATTAAAGAATAGTATTTCAAACTTGGGGTGCAGACAATGTGAAAGTAGTTCATAATAATCGGAGCAAAAACACTGAAGCAAGTATGTAAACAGGGACTAATAAATTATTTGGTTATTCACTCCAATCAATCATCTATATTATAGAGGGGTGTCAATTTACTCTAGAGCACAACTCCTAAAAGAAACCAATAAAACAAGAGGAAGAAAGACGCACCAAACTAATAGATTGAAGAGGCTCAGCGAAGTAGCTAGGGAAGAGTGAGGGGGGGGGGGGGGGGTGGTAGGAGAGATGAGCAAAGCAAGAAGCTATGTAGCTTGGGGGAAAAGAGAAGAAAAAGAAAAAGGAAAAAAAAAACCAGCAAAGCAAGAAGCTATGGCAGAAACTTGCAACAATTGAAGCAAAAAATTAAACCCAATTCGGGAAAAAAAAAAAAGAGGAGCAGAGCAAGAGGCTATGGCAGCAACTTGCAACAACAGAAGCAACAAACTAAACCCAATTCGGGAAAAAAAAAAAGAAAAGAAAAAAGATGAGCAAAGCAAGAAGCTATGGCAACAACAGAAGCAACAAATTAAACCCAATTTGGGAGAGAAAAAAAAAACAGAAGCCAGTAGAACGTGGAAGAGAAAACGGAAGCAAGTAGTCTGAATTACATGAACTCTTACTATAAAAGAAGCAAACTTTGACTTAATGCTTTGGAACCCAATTTGAAAAACACAGAAGCAAGTTCATAAACTTGTACCAAATACATACATATCAGACTCAAAATAACATGATTGAACAGCTTTGTTTACCTTGATTTTGATCATCGTCTGCATCTCTACTCATTGTTGGAGAGAGGAAGTTCAATCTTTATAGAAAGATAACAGATTGTAGCAGCAAATTCTCTGGTTGATGAGATTTTTTTTTTCTCTAGGGTTCCTTTGAGACTGTATGGTTAACGAAAGCTGCTAACGGAAGGTTTAGAAGTTTTTTTTTTTTCACGTTTGTCTAGTTTACTGCAGTAGATTATAAGGTGAAGTGATCATGATATGAGGTGTCCAAAAAAATCCACGTGGCGTTATTGTATTGGAGCGGCAGACCATGTGTCAGTCTGACATGGTTCTACCGGAGGACAGAAAAATTTCTCGTGGTTTAAGTCCAAAATCAATTTAGTCCCTGGACTTCTAATTTCATCAAAAACACCCCTGCACTTTCAATTTTGATCTAATAGGTCCAATTCATTAATATTCTGTTATGAGTTCAAGTTATAGTTTGATTATTTGTTAAAAAACTATTTATTTTATAGTAGGTCTCACTCCTAAATTGACTATGCAAGCCACCTCGACACCACATCATAAAACATAGGTCATATATGAGCCACATTAACAAGTTAAATAACTTCAATTATTGGAAAACTAACAAATTGGACCTATTATATCAAAATTGAAAGTGCAGGGGTGTTTTTGATGAAATTAGAAGTTCAGGGACTGAATTGATTTTGGACCCAAACTATAGGGTAGTAATCAGAATTTAGGCCAAAAAAAAGTTTTTCTTTTCTGCAGCCAACAAAAAAAAAAAAAATCTCGGGCCTCAGCCTTGCCCAACGCTGAGAGGCCCGGCGCTGTAGATCCCGCCTCTCAGCGCTCACACAGAGCCCACCCGCCTGCAGCCTTCCCCACCTGAGCGCTTGCACCTCAGCCTTGCAACCTCCCATAGCCAGCCAGATCGACGCCCAGCGAAGAGCAATTTGCTCTCCGCACCCAACCCATCATCTTCTTCACCGCTCATCATCTGCTGCACCGGCCTCCAGCCCTGCTCAGCCCACCTACAGCCCAGCCCACCGGCCACCTCGCTGCCCAGCCCCCCGGTGCCTAGCTTGCTCTGCCCAGCGCCTCTGCACGCACTGCCGTCGGACACCAGCTCTTCCAGATATCGATCTACCCAGCCACTTCGCTGCAGCGCCTTTGATCCAGCCACCCCACCTTTGCCTCCAGACTTGCTCGCTGCCTACCACCTACAGCACTCGGCTCCTGTCCAGAAGAAGAACAGAGCAGAAAACCAGAAGACTCGAAGAAGGGAGAGAGAAAGAGAAAAAAAAAAAAAAGAGACTTGACCTGGCCAAAGTAAAGACCCGGCCCAAAAAAAAAAAAAAAAAGGCCTCTGCGGCCCAGAAAAAAAAAAAAAAAGCAAAAGAAAAAAATATATAGAAACAGCCCCCCCTAGCCCAGAAAGGAAAGAAAGAAAGAAAAAAAACATAAACTGCTGAAATTCTTCCAAATCCTCGTATATTAAACATGCTTTTAAGCATGCCTTATTTTCTTTAAGCTGATTTATGTTTTTTTATATATGATTATGATCTTAAACATGTTTCGTGATTTTTATTTTCTCATGATATATTATTGCTAATTATTATGTGTAGTATATAATTTGTTGTATATTTGTGAAATTTGAGCATGACATGTAGTTTATTTTTATATATGCTATGTTTAAATGTGCTATGGTTATTTTTATAATGCAACATCTACAATCCGCTTTGCCATGATAATGAAAATTATTGTGCATTATCCATACACACTTACTGTGGTAAAACATTTTCACATAGCATCGAAAGAAAAAATGTGACCATTACGAATCTTGGTCTTGAAATCTAATTCACATTTTTGGAAAATAATTTACGTTGATGTCTTTATGACTGCGTAATTTATATCTTCTCTCTTGTTTATGCAGATGGCTGATCCCACTCGACCTGAATTTGACATCTTGGACTCAGAAGGACTTGAGTACCATCGTTGGGTTTCTGATGTAGAAACTGCCTTTATGGCAAAAGACTACAGTGCCACCATTACCGACCCCAAGGATGATGAACTATCTAATAAGGTGAAAGAAAATGCCTTAATGTTTCTAAGGCGACATATTGATCCTACCCTATGCTGGGAGTACCTTCAGTTGAAGACACCCAAAGAACTGTGGGATGCCCTTAAGGGACGTTTTGGGAACATTCATGACACTTTGCTCCCAGAACTGGCCGTTCAGTGTTCAGTGGAATGGAATCCGCTTGCTTGCCTACAAAAGGGTCAATGACTTCAACAATGACATGTTGCGTCTAAAGGCACGTCTCAATTTCTGTGGAAGGGAAATCACAGAAGATGATATGATCTACAAGACTCTTTCCACCTTTCCTACTGCAGCACTTATACTAGCGGACCAGTATAGGCTGGAGTATGAAAACAAAAGAATCACAACCTTTAATAAGCTTATCAGCCTATTGCAAGTGGCTGAGAGACATAATGAGGTTCTCTTGAACAACAACGCCAGCCCACTGGGACAAAGAAAATTCTCAAGGCTAATTATGGAAAAATGAAAGGTGGAAGAACTCCAATGCAAGGGGGTTTAGACGTGTTGATCCCTACCCATGTGGCAACAATGCACCACGTGGAAAGGGACATGGGGATCGTGGAAACAAGATGCAAAAGAAAAGAGTTGACAATGAACCATGCTATAGGTGTGGATTCATTGGGCATTGGTTCAAGAACTTCCAAGCAAACAACAGAGTAGCAGCCAATTACAAGAGGTATAGAGAGTCTAAAGAACAAGAAGCTCACTATATGGAAGAAGGAGGTCATGACCTAGACGTCAACCTTACAATTGCAGACTTAAATGGCAAAGAGGAACTTGCTAAGTCAATGGATGCTCTCAATCTTGACTCATCTGCTTTATTTTTCAAAGACAATTGTGAAGGCATAATGCCTCATTTTTAATTAGACTACTACTTGGTCTTAAAGTTTATTTCAATAATGGTTTGATAAATTAGATTTCTGAACAAGACCTTGATTGGATTATCGTTTGCTTACTAATAAATTTTGGATTTTATTCTGAAGCATTGAATTTATTCTATTTTATTTACTACATGTATGGTTTGAAATAGCACTATAAAGATATAAAGCAATACATCTAGAAAAAGGAAAAATTATTAGAATGAAAAGAATACCATTCTATGCAAATAGAAATACTCTAAAGAATATGAGTTATATTTTCTAAATACCTCCCATTTATTTGTAGGAATGAATGGAGGAGAACTTGAGTGCTTAGTTGATAGTGGGACTACCCACACAATATTAAGAAATAGGAAATTATTCATTGAATTAATAGCCTATAATTTCTCTGTGACTACGATAATTGGATCATCACAAGTAATAAAAGGGCGAGGAACTGCCAAATTTTTGCTGCCTAATGGCACAACATTTCAAGTCACAGACGCTCTATATGCACCAAGAGCTAATCGAATCTTGTTAAGTTTCAAAGCTATTTGTGCCAACGGTTATCCAGTAGAAACACACTATGATAATGGAACTGAATACCTTGATATTAACTCTAATGAATGTGGAAGGAAACACATTTTAGAGAAATTTATGAGTCAATTTAGTGGACTATACCTAACTACGATTCGGATCATTGAATCCTATGCTATCATTAACAATGAAATGTGGAACCCTAACTCATACAGGCTTTGGCATGACCGCCTAGGGCACCCCGGTCGTGACATGATAATCCATATATAAAAGAACTCACACGGACATCTCTTCTTTCGAGTGAAAAATAAAATGGAACAAAAATCCGCCACACTGCAAGGTGTCGGTCATAGTACTGCTCAAATGCAGCCATTGCCTTCTGAAGTACCAGAAGCACTACCTCCATCCCATTATGCCTCATTGACTATTTCAAAGGCACATCACTCATTTTGCAAAGCCTGCTCTTTAGCAAAAACAGGATCGAGACCTTCTTATGCTAAAGATACAAAACAAAACATTCCATTCTTACAAAGGATACAAAGAGATATATGTGGACCTATCCATCCAGAATGCGGACCATTCAAGTACTTTATGGTTCTGGTGGATGCTTTGACAATCTGGTCACATGTCGCTTTATTGTCCACAAGAAATGCTGCATTTTCAAAACTCCTAGCACAGATTATAAATTTAAGGGCTCACCATCCTGATCACCCTATCAAGTCTATAAGGCTTGATAACGTTGGAGAGTTTACATCAAAAGCATTTGATGATTATTGCATGTCTATCGGGATCGATGTGGAGCATCCTGTACCCCATGTGCATACACAAAATGGTCTCGCAGAAGCCACCATCAAAAGGCTACAGATGGTGGCTAGGGCATTGGTTATGCGCACCAACCCGCCTATATCTGCCTGGGGTTATGCAATATTGCACGCAGCTTTACTTATTCGTTTCAGACCCACTGCTAGCCATCCATTTTCTGTGTACCAGTTGGTAACTGGATATGAGCCTGACATTTTCACACTTACGCATATTTGGTTGCTCAGTATATGTGCCTATTGCGCCCCCACAGCGCACCAAAATAGGTCATTAGAGATGATTAAGTATTTATGTTGGATACGAATCTCCAACAATTATCCGCTATTTGGAACCCTTGACAGACGATCTCTTTACCGCTAGATTTGCGGATTGTCACTTTGATGAGACAGTCTTCCTGTCGTTATGGGGAGATAGGAAAAAGGATTTTCCAAGGGAACGATAGAAATTGTCATGGTTTGTCCCCACTCTGTCTCATTTTGATCCCCACACTTCACAATATCAAAGTGAAGTGAAAGAATAATCGATCTTCAGAACGTAGCAGATTCGATGCCTGATGCGTTTACTGATATCGCAAAAGTGACGAGATCACATATACCAGCTGCAAATGTGCCTGCAAGGTTAGAAGTCCCCACCAAGGGGCACGGTGCCACAGATAGAGGCACTGTAACCACACTTAGTAGAGGTGTAGTTGAGGTCGTGGCTCCCCAAAGGAAGAGGGGGAGGCCACTTGGTTCGATTGACACTCACCCAAGGAAGAAGAGGGTGAGTAAGACACAAACCGATCCATTAATCATCAATGTAGAGAATTCCTCTCATGAGATTGTCTCTGATTACAGTTATATCCATGAATCAATACTGGAGGACGCTCCGATGTTTAAAATGATTCTAGAGAACAAAGAAATCTTAATGGATTATGAGAGTGTGTATGAGTTTATAGAAAGATCTTCCATACACATTGATGATGAAGTTTCATACACTGTTGCTCAAGAAATCATAGAGCACGATGATATCGAACCATACTCTGTTGCATAATGTCAACAAAGAGCAGATCGACCTAAATGGAAAGAAGCAATCCAGGCAGAATTAGATTCTCTAACAAAGAGACAGGTATTTGGTCAGGTAGTACTAACCCCACCAAGTGTAAAGCATATAGGACATAAATGAGTCTTTGTCAAAAAGTGTAATGAGAAGAATGAAGTCCTGAGGTACAAGGCTCGCCTTGTGGCGCAAGGTTTCTCACAACGCCCTGGAATTGACTATGAGGAGACATACTCTCCCGTAATGGATGTTATAATGTTCTGCTACTTAGTTAGCTTAGTAGTTTTCAAAGGACTGGAAATGCAGCTCATGGATGTGGTTACTGCATATCTCTATGGGGATCTAGATTCAGAGATATATATGAAAGTGCCTGATGGCCTTACATTACCCAAGTCAAGTGACTCTAAACCATGGAGTGCGTTTGCAATTAGGTTGAAACGCTCACTTTACGGATTGAAACAATTCGGGCGGATGTGGTATACCCGTCTAAGTGACTACTTGATTGGGAAGAGATATAAGAACAATGAATTATGCCCCTACGTATTCATAAAGAAAACAAGTTCCGGATTTGCAATTGTAGCAGTATATATCAATGATATGAACATAATAGGTACTCTTAATGAAATAAGAGAAACCGCGAGCTATTTGAAATCTGAATTTGAAATGAAGGATCTTGGGAAAACTCGATTCTGTCTAGGCCTTGAACTAGAACACCGAGTTTGTGGAATACTATTCCTCCAGTCTACGTATGTCCAAAATTCAGGCAATTTAACATGGACAAAGCGCATCCTGCTAGCACTCCTATGACCGGTCGAAGCTTGGATGCAAAGAAAGATCAATTTCGTCCAAAGGAAGATGACGAAGAGGTGTTGGGAGCTGAAATTCCCTATCTAAGTGCAATAGGCGCATTATTGTACTTAGCCTAATGTACTCGACCAGACATTACATTCTCAGTGAACTTGTTAGCTAGATTTAGCTCAGCGTCAACGCAGCGTCATTGGAATGGTATCAAGAACAATTTGCTATACCTAAAAGGAACCATTGACTTGAGCCTGTTCTTTCCCTACAGAGAGACAAGAAGGATCGCAGATGGAACTACAATCCCTAAAGGAAATGTTGATGGCGAAAACACGACTCACTACACTAAAATGCCAAATGACGTTTTGGTCGGTTTTGTTGATGCTGGATACGTCTCTGACCCACATAAAGATCTTTCCCAAACTGGTTATGTATTTACCAATGGGAACACGGCGATATCTTGGAGATCAACCAAGGAAACCCTTGTGGCTACCTCCTCGAACCACTCAGAGATCATTGCTCTACATGAGGCGGTTCGTGAGTGTGTATGGTTAAGAACTATCATTACACATATTCGAGGGACTAGTGGTTTGAGTTCTACCACTGAAGAGCCTACTTGCATTTATGAAGACAATACAGCTTGCATCAAACAGATGAAGCTAGGTTATATTAAGGGTGATAACACTAAACACATATCACCAAAGTTGTTCTACAATCAGCAACAACAGGCTATCCTCAAGATTCAAGTGAATCAAGTAAGGTCTGAGGAGAATGTGGTAGATTTGTTCACCAAATCATTGCCCAATGCCACATTTGAGAAACATGTGAAAAACATAGGAATGCGAAGTATTTGCAAACTCCCTTGATTAATGCAAGTATCAAGGGGAGGTGTAGAAGTCAGGGGGGGGTCTAACACATACATGTCAACCTCAAATGTAGAAGGTGCGTTGTGCTCTTTTCCTTCGACCAAGGTGTATTTTTTGTCCCACAGAGTTTTTATTGTTACTTGGCAAGGTTTTTAGTGAGGCAACAACTCATGCACCATTTCGTCTTTGACTTGGCACAAGGGGGAGTGTTAACGGAAAAGCACATTATGTGCCTGTTGTGTTTTTGGCTCGTTGATACAATCTAAATTAGGATGCAGAATTCAAATCCAAGTCTAGAAAGGAAAGAGGTTTGCGCGCAGCTTTTCTATAAGTTCTAGGAAAGTTAGTCTTTCAAGTTCTATTAGGATTTGTATTAAAGGCTTAGTCTATTAGGATTAGGAATCCTAATCCCATGTTGTATCAGCAGCCTCTATGCCCTATAAATAGGGGCTGCAGTCAGTTTTCTGGAAAAGAAGACAGAAAGTGCAGAAAACTGAGAGTCAAGGTGATAGAGAGATAAGAACTAGTCTGAGGGGTTTGAGGCATCTGCAATAAGTACTTGTAAACACCTAAATTCTTCATAGTGCTAGTGAATCTCTCAAGAGAGATCACGAAGTGGACGTAGGCTAAAGTTTTGGCTGAACCACTATAAAATCTGCTGTGTTGTTTCTGTTTTTAGTTCATCTATTATTCTGATTTTGCTTAAGTAGTAAAACACAAAGATCCTAAAGGTTGCTTACACAATAAGTGGTATCAGAGCTTAGGCTCAAGGTGTTTTGCGATGGTTAACGGCAAAGTCATTGTCGAAGCAGGAGATGTGAAACCGTCCATTAAGCCCTTTAATGGCAAGGACAACTTCACGCTTTGGCAAAGGAAGATGAAGAACGTTCTGGTTCAGCAAGAGGTTGATGAGGCAATTGGAGATAAGCCTGCAACAATGACTAAAGCAGATTATACGAAGAAGAATAAGAAAGCAAAGAGCTCCATTGAGCTGCATCTTGCTGATAATGTCTTGCTTCATATTGGTGAAAATATGACTGCAAAGGAAGCATGGGAGAAGCTTGAAAGCGTCTACAGGGGTAAAACTATCAGCAGCAAGCTACTCTTGAAGGAGCAGCTCTTTAGCCTCAAGATGGAGGAAGGGGATGATCTTAATGATCACATATGCAATTTTCAGAATTGCATATCAAACTTGGAGAAGGTTGGAGCAAAGATGGATGACGAAGACACGGCTGTCATGTTACTTCATTCGCTTCCACCTTCATTCAAGCACTTCAAAACCACCATGATATTCAAAGATACTATCACACTTTCTAAAGTGTGTGAGAACTTGGAATCATATGTCAAAATGGACAAAGATGAAGAAAGTTCTCAAGCACGGGGACTTCATGTCAGAGGCAAGGAGAGAAGAAGGTCCATGAATAGAGGTGGTGGATTTGAAGAAAGAGGCAGGTCAAAATCCAAGGGAAAAGGCAAATAAAAGAAGAATGGTTGCTTCGAATGTGGTTCACTTGACCACTGGAAAAGGAATTGCAAACAATGGAAGGAGAAAAAGGCGCAGATGTTAGGAGAAAGCTCCAAGTCAGCCAATGTCGTTGCTGGAAATTATAGTGACGATGGAGAACTTCTCGCAGTAACAACCAACTCCAGCACACTTAAATATTGGACCTTGGATACAGCTTGCACATTTCATATGTGTGCACACAGAGATTGGTACGACACATATGAAGAGAGGAACACCGGGGAAGTGTTGATGGGAGATGATTCACCTTGTAGGATCATGGGAATCGGAACAGTAAAAATCAAGATGCATGATGGAATTGTCCGAACACTGGGAAACATCTGACATGTCCCAAAATTGAGCAGAAATCTGATTTCATTGAGCATTTTGGATAGGGCTGGATTTTGGTATAAATCTGAAAAAAGACAGCTCAAGGTAGGAAAGGGATAAATGGTCTACATGAGGAGTGTGAGGCAACCAGATAACATGTATAAACTTACGGGTTCTATGGTGGTTAGTGGAGCTGCAGTTTGTACAGAGGAAGACAAGACTGAGCTTTGGCATAAACGGCTAGGGCACATGAGTCAGAGAGGGTTGCAAGAATTACACAAAAGGGATCAGCTGGAAGGTGTAATGAGCTGCAAACTTGAATTTTGCAAGTATTGCATGCTCGGAAAGCAGACCAAGGTGACGTTCAATGTGGGCAGCAGTGAGAACAAATCCAAAGGAGTATTGGACTATATTCACACAGATGTTTGGGGGCCTACACTAACAAAATCAAAGGATGGAGCCAGATACTTTGTCTCTTTCATAGATGATTTTTCAAGGAAGGTCTGGGTATACTTTATGAAAACTAAAGACCAAGTTTTCACTAAGTTCAAGGAGTGGAAAGGTGAAGTTGAAAACCAAACAGCTAGAAAAATCAAGTGTTTGAGAAGCGACAATGGAGGTGAATATAGAGATAATCAGTTCTTACAGCTGTGTGTTAGCCAAATAGCCACCCTCAAGTATAAGGGGTACAAGTAATAGTATAGGGATTTAAGAAAGGTTGTCGAACCCACGAGGATTGGATTCCTTTCACTAGCTAGGGTGTTAACTTAAAGAGAGTTAGAATATGCAAATGTACAATCACAAACCTAAATTCACAAGGAAATCTAGGCTCATGGTGAGTATGTGCATTGTGGTGATAGTGAAATTGTTTGTTGGGTAGAGTAGTGAACCAAATTAAATTAAATGCTCAAATGTAAACTAAATTACTCTAAACTAAACTAGTAATATAATGGATGAAGTTAGGGGTTGGATTGTCTACCACTAACCTCCTTGCAAGTATTGAAGTTCAAATACAAGTGATGCTATTCTAATTTCCCAATTACCCTCTTTGCATCCGGATAAGACTACAAAGGCTTAAACTCCTTTTATTTTATCAATTTCCACCGGATAAGTGCGAAACTAACCATCCAAGAACAAGTTATATTACCGGATAAGTATCAATTCCTTGCTCCTAGATGCATAAAGATTTCAGTTTAGATAATCAAGCAAGCAAACCAATCCTAGATCTAGGTGATTTTAACTCACTACCCTCACATGCACATAGAGGATGCTATCATGCTATTAATGTTCGAGGTTAACTACTCCCTAAATATTTTTTCATGAGATGACAAACACAACACATTCAAAATAGTTAAGTTTGAATGAATGCATTAACTTCTTGAATTAGCATATGAAGATGAAAATCACAAATAACAACAAATGTCAATTAAAACATCAATTCATACAAGTTTGGCTACGGCTTTCAACCCTAGCCCCAACAAAGTAACTACTCACTCATAATCATACAAATTGGCATCAAATCTATAAAGTAAATCAAGGTAAATTGAAGAGTTAAGGGAAGAAAGAACTAGTTGAAGCTTGACAAATCAATGGGTAGCTTCTCCTTCATTTTTCTCCTTCAATGCTCCTTGAATCCTCCTTGATGGTGGAATGGATGGATATGAACTTCTTGATGGTGATGATGAATGAAATGGTGATGAAGATATGATGCTCCTTTGGCTAACTTTGAGTGGTGGTGATAAAGTTTATGGTGGTGGAAGATGGTAGTTGTGGTGGTGATGATAGAGTAGATTGGGTATTGTGGGTTTGGATTTTGGGAGGTGGAGATGGAGGTTTTGTGAAGGAGATGAAGAGAGAAATTAGATGTAATGGGATGAAGGAATTGGTTGAGAGTGAGAGGAGAATGTGTTTAAATAGAGAAGAAAAAGAAGAGTGAAATGATGAGAGAAAGAAAAATAATGAAAGTGGAGTATGGGAGTGGTTTGTAAAATAAGTAAAAGATGGGGTAATGATGAAATGAAAGCAAAGCATGAAGGTGCAGAAACATGGAAGTGATGATGATCTATTAAAGAGAATGGAGTAGAAAAATATATCCAAGGAAAAAGAGAAAAGCATCTAGCTTTCTTCATGTGGGTAGGAAACATGAACATGTGAATATTGAGCTGGTTTTAGGTCAGTTTTTGCCCCTTTATTCCTTCAATTATTTTTCCATCAAAAGTTCATATTTTGCTCGTGACTTCTTCATAACAAATGTTCCTTTATGAGTGTAGATCATCCTGCTAGAATTTCAGAGCTTTTAGAATAGTGGTTGGGCCGAAAATGCTACTGGACTCCTTACAGGTCCAGTTTTCCAGTTTTGCTTCTGCAGAAAATTGGACTGATTGTTTGAAGGCCTTCCACTTCTATCTGGCTCTTATACTCTTCATAAGAAATGTTTCTTAGGATGTCTAGAATTGATCTGCAGAGTTTCAGCTCATTTAGAGTTGATTTGTTTAGGCGGCCGCTCCTTCTTCCTTTTCTAGCTCACTTTCTCCTAGCCTGAGTAAGAAAATGTTCTAAGGTTGACTTTTTAGTGCATTTCCATTCTTCTCCATCATTTCCTAGCATCATAAGGAAAACATAATAAATATATATAAATAAACACAAGGTTAAGCAAAAGTATAAGATTAGGGAAATAATGAAATTGGATTAGTCAACATTAAATTTGGACTTTAGAATAAGTAATTTCCATGTTTTAGGGGACAAATATATATATGAATTATGATCCAACACTGTGCAAGGATGCAGGCATCACAAGACACTTTACTGTTAAGAAGACTCCTAAAAAAAAAGGTGTTGCAGAAAGGATGAACAGAACTCTCATGGAGAGAGAAAGAAGCATGAGACTTCATGCGGGGTTGCCTGAAACTTTTTGGGCAGAAGCAGTTAATCATGCATGTTATTTGATTAATCGATCACCTTCTAGGGCTATTAATTTGAAGTGTGCAGAGGAGGTATGGTCTGGAAAGCCCGTTGATTATTCCAACTTAAGAGTGTTTGGTTGTAGTGCTTATGCACATATTCCCAGCGATGAAAGAACCAAACTGAAACCAAAGTCCCATGAGTGCTTGTTCATCGGCTTTGAGAAAGGGGTGAAAGGTTATAAGTTGTGGGATATAGTTAACGACAAAAGAGTGATCAGCAGGGATGTAATCTTTCATGAGAAGACTATGCCATTGAATGAGGAGGTTAATAGCAAGAAGGAGAAGATGGCTGTTGTTGAAGAAGAAGCAATCAAGATTTCATTAGCTAAACCATCAGATGAAGATTCCCAAGTTCAGGTGGAGCAAATTGAGCAAGTAGGGAATGATCAAGGAGCTATTGAAGAAACAGAGCAGCAGCAACAGTCACCAGTTAGGGCTCAGGTGGAGCAACCCCCACAGAGGGGTCGAAATTCCCCTATCCCACAAGCACCTGAGTCATTTAAAAGAAGCATAGCACTTGACAAACCTAAAAGGAATCCAAGAAAAATACAAAGGCTCGGGTTCGAACAGGAAGAAGATGTGAGTCATGCTCTGAGTATAAGTCAAGGAGATCCAACTACTTATCAAGATGCCATGGAAAGTGAAGAACAGACAGGTTGGATTGGTGCTATGATAGAAGAGATGGAATCTTTGCATAAGAATTCCGTGTGGGAGTTGGTTCCTAAACCCAAAGAAAGAAAACTTGTTGGCTGCAAGTGGGTGTTTAGGAAGAAAGAAGGAGTACATGATGCTGATGCCATTAAGTACAAAGCACGCTTGGTGGCAAAAGGGTATTCGCAGAAAGAGGGAGTGGATTATGACGAGATTTTCTCTCCGGTCGTCAAACACACTTCAATTCGGTTATTGTTGTCTATAGCAGCTCAGTATGATATGGAGATTGAGCAGATGGATGTGAAAACTGCGTTTCTTCATGGGGACCTCGAAGAAGACATTTATATGTCGCAGCCGGAGGGTTTTGTTGAAACAGGAAAAGAGGATCTGGTTTGTCGGTTAAGGAAGTCCCTATATGGACTTAAGCAATCACCGAGGCAGTGGTATAAGCGTTTCGACACATACATGTTGAAAATAGGCTACACAAGGTGTCTATATGACTGCTGCTTTTAGTACCATGTATTCGAAGATGGGGAGATTATTCTACTACTTTTGTATGTAGATGACATGCTAATTTCATGCAAGGATATGTCGAAAATTCAAGAGCTCAAGAAGAAATTGGGAGCTGAATTTGACATGAATGATCTAGGAGCTGCACAAAAGATCCTTGGAATTGAAATAAGGCGGGATAGAAAAGCTGGTAAAATTTGGTTGTCACAAGAAAAGTACATTATGAGGGTATTTGAATGCTTTAACATGGATGGAGCTAAGGTTGTTTCTATCCCATTAGCTGCACATCATCAGTTAAGTGCAAAGCAAAGGCCATCAAGTCAAAAAGAGATTGATACGATGAAGGATGTTCCATATGCAAGTGCAGTAGGGTGTCTCATGTATGCGATGATCTGTACAAGACCAGATTTAGATCAAGCATTGAGTGTTGTCTCTAAGTACATGTCAAATCCGGGTAAGCCTCACTGGGAAGCAGTGAAGTGGATTTTGAGGTATTTAAAAGGGACTAGGCAGCTTGGAATCATGTTTGAGAGGAAACAAGAAGTAGCATGTGTGGCTGGTTTTGTGGATGCTGATTATGCAGGAGACTTAGATAGAAGGAGGTCCACAACAGGTTATGTTTTTACTTGTGGAGGAGGACCTGTGAGCTGGAAATCAACTCTTCAAGCAGTCACAGCTTTATCTACTACTGAGGCAGAATATATGACATTAACAGAAGCTTCAAAGGAAGATATTTGGTTGAATGGGCTAGCAAGTGAATTTGGAATTCACCAAGAAGGCGTGGTAGTGAGGTGTGACAGTCAAAGTGTCATTCATTTGGCAAAGAATCACGTGTTTCATGCAAGGACGAAACACATTGATGTTCGCTATCACAGGATCAGAGATTGGGTAGGATATGGAAATATCTTTGTGGAGAAGGTTCACACAAATGACAATGCTACAGATTGTCTTACCAAGCCCGTTGCTGTAGAGAAGTTTAAGCATTGCTTGAACTTGCTCAGTATCACAACATGCTAAGTTGTGGTGGAGCATCTCCTCACTTGAGGTGCGTTGAGGCAAGAAGAGTCTTGCCAAGGTGAAGGTTCTTGAAGGTTTGTTCGGGATTACTTCAAGAAGGTCAAGACATCCTGAAGGTTGCAACAATTATTTTGGTATCAACTCACCAAGGTGGAGATTGTTGTGTTTTTGGCTCGTTGATACAATCTGAATTAGGATGCAAAATTCAAATCCAAGTCTAGAAAGGAAAGAGGTTTGCGCGCAGCTTTTCTATAAGTTCTAGGAAAGTTAGTCTTTCAAGTTCTATTAGGATTTGTATTAAAGGCTTAGTCTATTAGGATTAGGAATCCTAATCCCATGTTGTATCAGCAGCCTCTATGCCCTATAAATAGGGGCTGCAGTCAGTTTTCTGGAAAAGAAGACAGAAAGTGCAGAAAACTGAGAGTCAAGGTGATAGAGAGATAAGAACTAGTCTGAGGGGTTTGAGGGATCTGCAATAAGTACTTGTAAACACCTAAATTCTTCATAGTGCTAGTGAATCTCTAAAGAGAGATCACGAAGTGGACGTAGGCTAAAGTTTTGGCTGAATCACTATAAAATCTGCTATGTTGTTTCTGTTTTCAGTTCATCTATTATTCTAATTTTGCTTAAGTAGTAAAACACAAAGATCCTAAAGGGGGCTTACACAATAGTGCCTTAGTCAAAGCAACTGACGAGGAGGGAATCAAGGAATTACAATCACAGCTCAATCAACATTTAGTATCATTAATATAATCGATATTTCTGTTGTAATTCTATCCCTATATAAAGAGACTATAAAATGAAATGAGTAGACCAATTCCATTTGCATTTTACTTTTACAGAAAGAAATTTTTTTTTTTTTTTTGAAAAGGGGTTTGGAACCCAGCTTAACTGGGAGGCTCAGCCTCACGCCCGTTATTATTAATAATATAAGAGGGATGATTGTACAGCGAGGGGGACATGTTAACTACACCTCGAGTACTAGTACAAGAATCCTCATAAAGTACATCTTGGATAATCACAGGAGTCTCATCTAACCAATAATCATCTAAGTAAGAGACATTAGCAAGATGTGTCAATCTATGGGCCACACCATTTGCTTCACAAAAAATAGATTGTAAAGAAAAAGAAGTAATAACACTTAAATATGCCTTGCAATCTTCAACTATACACCCTACCTCAGAGAAGTCCTCCATGCTCCCATTTAAGGCAGTAATCACCGCAGCATAATCAATCTCAATGTCGACATCAACCATACCTTGGTGAATCAGTAATAGGAGTCCTGCTCTCATAGCCTCGCACTCCATTTGGAATGCAGCTTTAACCCAGGAAAAGGGGCGTGCAATTGCTGCTAGACACATACCATACTCATCTCTGATGACAACCCCAATTCCACCTTGTGCCGTAGCCTCCAAGAAAGCCCCGTTTGATTTTTTATTCGTTTGATTTTTTGACTTACAAAATAAACTGTTTTGATTATGAAAGTTGCATGCACATCTTAATAGTCAAAATTGAATGAAGGTTTTTAAAACTTTCTTTCAATGATCTAAACTTTTTTTTTTCAAATTCATATACAAAACTAAAACTTATTTAGTCATCTAAACTGTACATACAAACACAGTCGTCAAATAACATTATCATGAGAACTAATTATTTGACTAGCTAACGTGTTTTTTGATGTTTTCTGATCTGAGACTATGTACGTCTTAAAAAAATGAACTTTCACGATCTATACCTGCAGCCTATATATATAGTATATACTAGAAATGCCAACACACCATATGAATGGTGTGAGTTATGGGATCAAAATCTTCTCTTATTTCACTCTCAATTCTAATTTAATTAAGGTCTAAATTATATGCTTAGATTCTGTGGGTAATTTAATTGGGAGGGAGGGACAAAATGGTAAAAGATGAATGAGGGGTAGAACAGTAATAAACACAACATTAGGGGCAAAATAGTAAATCAATGGCTGATGGCAACTTCGTAATAAGCAAACAAACAGGGGCAAATTGGTAAATCAATATGGGAGTTACTGTTCATGGGGAGATAGGGCTTTAGTATAGGTAATAGATATATAGTTGGCTACATTTGTAGACTTTGACAAATAAGTAGCTGGTCTAAGCAAAACATAGTATATTGTGGACTGCTATTATTACAAATGCTGAAAAATATGGGATTTGTCATGCAAAGAAGCAACATGAAACTCAAACCAAGTCATAATACAATGATGAAAAATTCATAGGTAGGGGCTTCCCCACCACGTGGATATAGGGCAAGCCAATCAGATATCAAATTTTTTTTTCTTTGTTCCAAAACTGCCCCTACTTTTTAAATGTGCAATACCCAAAAGAGTCCCTTGTTGGAGGTTGATTGGTCTGTTCTATATCCACGTGGTGCGGCTTTCCCACACAAGTCTATACATCCCAACAAGAAAACTAAAACTGTATAACCAAAGTCTTGAGTGGCCTAAATAGTATCTAGGGCTTCGATCTTTCTAGCCGAGGCATGCAATCTAGCTAGTCTAGAAGCACTACAGAGCTCTATTTATAGCCTAGCCAATTAGGGTTAATTATCTCCTGCACTTTGCACATTCAAACACGGCAGGCTTATGAGTCTTCTCAATAAGTTATTGTTTCCTAACCCTAGGAGGTTACAGTAGCTAGGTTTCAGAAGGTTAGCTAGTTGAGTTTTAATAGCTAGCTAGTTGTTCGTTTCGTATTCAAATGAAGAGGGTCGGTGGGTACTGTAGAACTGAGGCTGAATATTGTAGAAGCCTGCTGGGTCAAATATGGCAGTATTTTAATGGCCAACTGAAGATCCTGGTCAAGGCCAACAAGGGTTGGCAGGATTGGCAAAAGCAAGGATCTTGCCTTGGTTGGCACCCCCATCCAAGGTTCAAGCCCAAGAGTTGTCAATTTATTCCTTGTTGGAAGGTTGCTGAGTGCCGGGGTCTTACGGGACCCATGTGAACGCTAATGAAACGTGCTAACTTTACGGGTGTTTAATACATCTCGTAGGTTTGATTGCGGATGCCTGCGGGTCCTACCATTTGACTACTTCAGTGCGGTAGTGTGGGCTTTGGGGCGTTGCGGGGTCTATCTACTCCCAATTGTAACCGGCTTAGAGCTCAGATGTTAGTTGGGCTCTTGCCAAAGCCTGCCTCGGACAACAGTAGATCATAATGTTCCTGGGCCAGGGGACCTGCCCCCCCTCCCAAATACTGTTTGCCAAAAAAAAAAAGATCGTGGTCAAGGACTTTGATCGAGCATGAGGAATCCAAGTTTGGTCTAACTTCACATGGATGCTAAGACTGCTACGTAGTTTAGAGTACATATGAGTTCATCCATGATAGGCTAATGATTGAAATTAATTGGTTAAAGTATTCAAGAATTATTTTAGGTATCGATATGTAGTCCATTTCATGGGAATCGGGGAAAATATTGTTTATGGAATTCTACTTGAAAGAATATGAACTCATAAAATACGTCAGACAACTACTAGTTAGAGACGTTCTAGTGTTCTACCACACATAGAATGCACAAGTTTTACACATACCCATAGAGTTATTTCCTACCCAACACTATGTATGAACAAAAGTCTTTTTGGGTTCAACCTGTTTTGATGACTTCTTTTTGGGCTATAGCGTTTACGGCCCATTTAAAAAGATTTTGAATGTAAGGTTTAGTTAAAACTAGTCTCAAGTGTGATAGATATGTTCGTACCTGAAAAAGTATTAGTTGTGGAGCTGAAACTCTTTAAAAGGGACTGAAATGGTGGTAGGGAGATGGTAGTGTTGTGCGGAAGCGACAAATTAGTCCCACACACGGGGATCCAATAATGTCGATACTCCCCCTACTTTAGCCACCCGGTGCAGAACAGGTATATGAGGTTTTAATACAAAAGGCCTCGGCATTAGTGTGTGTGGTACAATTCCTTATAACCCAAGGATGACTCTTCACCTTTCTGATGTGGGATTCCAAATGGCTCTAATCTAAGCCACACTTTTCCAACAGGTAGGACTGTAAAGTTTTGGATGGAGAAATGGATTGGAACAAAGTTCTTACTTGAATTGAGGTTTGTGAATGTTGATAATGTTGATTTTTTAGAGTATGCAGCAAAGGACTTATTGAGGGTCAGTGGAGCGAGGATAAGCTATATGGTAGTCTTCCAAATGAAGCCATTATAAAAAAATCATCAGTATTCCTTTAGGGGTTGAGAGCTAACAGTCTACATGATGATTGTATTTGGGGCTTGTTTTCTAATGGAAACTTAGTCTGCTTACAGTATTTCTTGTCATCAAGATAATCAAACTGAATCAAGATTGATCTTCTTTTCAAAAATTAATATTCCTCCAAGGATTAAAACTTTCCTATGGCTTCTCACTCAATGCAGCTTGTTTGCTATGCTCTCATCCTTTAGAGTCTCTGCATCATATCTTCCTTGGTTGTCCTAAAGCTAAACTGGTCTAGAACATTATCTCTATCCCTCAGTGCATAAGAGGTTATTTTTATTATAACTTAATTTGATGATTAATTGTTGTCAAATGTGCGATCGACTAATGAGTATTGCAATTCCAATCAGTGGTAAAGTATTTTTGCGTGTACTTGTTGGTTTATATGGAATGTAGTGCAATATTTGATCGTCGCTTTTGATCTCCCTCCAATCCAAGGTTAGTAATTCAACTTTTTTTTGAAGATTGGCTTAATGCTAATAAAGTCCCCAGTACTCGGCCTTTATGAGATCAAGTACTCTTAAAATGGTCTCATTCTCCTTGTGATGTTATAAAGCATAATATTGATGGATCTAAATTATCTTCAAATGGTTGCATTGCAGCTGTGGGGTTGTTTTGAAATAGTGATGGAGATTGGGTTTGTGGTTTTTTTGGCAATCTTGGTATAAGAAAAATATTTGTAGCTAAATTGTGGGCTTTGTGTATTGATTTGAAAATGACTTTGAGACTAAATGCTACCCATATTATGGTTGAGTTTGATTCTTCTCTTGTGGTTAATCTGGTTAAAAAAGAGTGGGATAATACCCATCCTTTCCATGGCATCATAACAGTTTGCAAAACTCTTTGGTTGAGAAATTTGAATTGTATGTACTACTATGCATATATATCGAGAATGTAACATGTTTGCAGATGATTTAGCACAGTTTCAGCATACTTTGAATTTGAGATAACTTTTTTTCTTTTTTTGAGAAACTGCCTGATTATATCAAGGGAAGACTCCAAGAAGATAAAGAGGGTCTACTGAGATCGAGGCTTGTTCTTACTTAATTAGCTTTTCTGGCTTTTAGCCATGAGAAATTATATATACACATCTAATTCCTCTCTCAACTTTCTTAAAATTTTCATAATTCCAAAATGCCCTTATATCTTCTGAATTAAATATCAAAATTGAGGGAGCAATTCCCATGAAAGTATCTTCACATCGAGAATTTTCTTTTTCTCTTTCTATGAATTTGATTAATTGATATATAGGGACAAAGTAGGGGAGAGAGGCTTAACCTCTCAAGTCATAATCCAATAGGAATCACATTGTTATTCTCCACCACCATCCTTGTTAATTTCTTTCATGAAAAGAAAATCTTGTCGATACTAGAATTATTGCAAATGATTTCATTGTTCCAAGAATCCATAGGAATCACATAAGGAGAGAACCATAATTATTAGCAAGCCTTGAAACTCTCCATATACCAAGAATTCTGAACTAAATAACTCTGATGTACAGAAAACCCAATATTCATGACTACTAAAATTTCTTAGAAACATCAATTTGGGTAGCAAGAAGAAGAGTTTGGAGGCATAGTATGAGAGAAACAAATGTCCAGATTTTTATTGCCTAATTAGTAAAGAGGGACATAAAAGAAGGGTGCGGCAATTGCCACCCTATCATTTTCTTTATTCACCATTCTTACTCATTACACCCTACATTTTAATTTCAATTATTAAATTTATTTATCTAACCCATTTCTCTTTCCAAGAATATCTTTATATGACATATTCATTAAAAAAAAAAATTGTTTAACGAAATTTGTATCAATTAAAAAAATAAAATTGATTAAAATTTCCTAATAAAATCATGATTTGATTTACTTCCATTTTTGTAATTTTTATATTCAGTTTCAATGTTAGTTTATTTCAATCCATATCAAAAAATTAGTAAGTTAACAACTATGAGCAATGAAGATACTGTGGAGGTTAGCTCTATCTCCTGAGTCTTTGGTATCCAGAACGCTGTTTGCTAAATACTGTTCCAATCATAACTGGGCAGAGGCTGTTCTGGGTCCAAAGCCATCTTTGATATGGTGAAGTCTTTTGTGGGGAAGGGACATGGCAGTTTCAGGGATTAGATGGAGAATTGGTAGTGGTGAGCGGGTTGGAGTTTGGAGTGATAAATGGGTGCCAGCACCATGGAATTTTAAAGTCATCACGCCATGTTTCTTGCCAACAGACATTTTGGTTAGTTAGCTTATGCGAAGGCCAGGAGAGTGGGATGTGGAGTATCTCAAAAATCACTTCCTCCCTATTGATGTAGAGAAAATCCTCTCTATTCCACTTTATGGAGGTGGGGGAAGGGATGCGTCTCTATGGCACTTTTGTAAAGATGAAAAGTATACTGTGAAATCTGGATATTGGTTGGGGATGGAGCAATTAAAAAGGGAGTTTGGGACTGGCAGTAGTGGTAAGGAAGGTGCTTTAAACTCCAAAAATGGTTGGAGTATTATTTGGAGTCTTCAAATTCCTAACAAAGTCAAGCTTTTTCTTTGGAGAGCTTGCCTTGCTTTCTTACCTTACAATGAGCGCTTGTTGAAGCAGCATATCAGTTCTAATGGGAGGTGTGGAAGATGTGGATATCTAGAAGAAACAGTAGTGCATTGCATTTGGGAGTGCCCAGAAGCCAAAAAAGTTTGGAAGCAGACTTGGCTGGAATTGGTTTGCTCAACTTGGAAGGAACCTAGCTTCATTCATTTGCTACTACATGTGGCTGTTACTGGTCAAGGAAAGGAATTAGAGATGTTGGTGGTAATTGTGTGGTGGATTTGGAGAGATAGAAACAATGAGGTTCATGGGAGAAAATGCCTAGAACCAGACAAACTAGTTTCACAAGCTTATGAGTGATATGAGCAGGTTGAGAAAGTGTCAGAGAGCTGGCAGCCAACGACTCAGACCAACAGATCAAGGGACGAAGACTAGACTATATGGACACCGCCTCCATCCAATTTCTTGAAGCTTAACTTTGATGGCGCGTGTGACTTGGTTCATGGGAAGGTTGGAGTATTGGACTTGGAGCTGTTATTAGAAAGGAGCGGGGGGTCTTGTAGGTGCTCTGGCGGCTCCCATTACAGCTATGATCAGCCCAATGACAACTGAAGCCATGGTACTACTGTATAGAATCAGATTATACAGAGAGCTGGGCATTTCACATTTGCAGATTGAAGGTGATGCTCAAAATGTAATAGCTCGTTTGGTCCTGTTTGGATGAGGGTGGGATGGACCTGAGTGAAGTGGGTGCTGTTATGGATGAAATAAGATCATTGATATGTGAGTTTGCATTTGTCTCTTGGAAGCATGTCCGAAAGAAGGGCAACCAAATAGCACATGGTTTGGCTCGAAAAGCTTTAACAATGGTAGTTTCAATGTACTGTGAGGAGGTTGGTCCTCCATGGCTTCAAGCTTTATTTGAGACAGTTCTTATGTAATTGCTGGAAATGGGGGCAGTTCTGCTTTTGAGCTGCTATTACCCAATATTAGTCTATGAATAAACTTATCTTTTAATTAAAAAAAAAAACTATGAGCAATAAAGATATTGATTTTTTTTTTCTTCGTGTTTTAAATTTTTACTTTCGGTGTTCATTTTAAAAGAATAATATAACAGAAAAATTTGTGAGTACACATCAAGTAGGTAGGAATGTATGTATCAATTTTTTTTCTTTAGTCCTCTTCGTAACAAAAAAAAATGTGAAACATTCAATTTATTCATTTTATTTTATATAAAGTGAAGTTTACAAATAATGATTCACGCTTCAAGACATGAGCTGCATGACAAAAAAAAATTACTAACATGACAAACCTCACACGTTCATTCCGGTGATAGATGGCACAATTGTCTGTAAGAGGTTAGAAACCCGGAGTCCAGTACCTATCACAGATAAGCCTAGAGTTTACAAAATCTTCAATCTAGGCATAGAGTTCTGAGGTCCCGATCACCTGGTCAAATAAGCCCATTGATCCTTAGAAGCCCATAAGTTGTGTAGTGACCAGTGAGCAAATCAAAATGGCCATAAATTTGAGGTCCCAACTGTAGTTGGACAACTGACTTTCGCAAGGTTTGCCGACAAGAAAACTTCACAAACTAGTGTCCTCCTTTCCAGTACTAAAGCTGAGACTGAATTATTTTTAGTACGGTTGAAAGTTTGGCGTTATAGCACTATCCTATAAGAAATGAAAGGATGGATAACCAACTACATATGTCACATCAAATCAGATGAAAAACTAAAAAGAGCTAGAGATTTAGTTCATATCCTGCACCAGTGAAGGATGATCGATTATACCATTCAAAAACAAAAAGGGATGATCGACTATATGCTTTTCTGATCTCAAATATTCTCGACTTTCAATTAGAATGGTTCATCTGCAATCCAACTTTTAAATGTTGCTCTAAAGAAAATAGGAGAACCCTTATCGACCACTTTCTGTAAAAAGTCAAAGATCGATGAAAGAAAGAGATCGGTAATCCAAATTCATTATCATGATCAAAACATGTAATATTTGGATGAAGAAATGAAACAACAAGAACTTGGCTTCAAAAACACAGTAAGCTGAAGCAATAGTAGGAAATTAGAATCACAGCCGTAAATTTAAGTCGAGCTGTTTATTATGTACATGATCTGATTGATGATGATCATCTGTACTACTTGGCAATCTGTGTTCCACTCGGAAACTTCCGTGCCAAATCATATCCCTAGCATCTTCAAGCATGAACGGCATCCATGGCATTCCAAAACCAGTGCTCAAACCATCGCCGCCTGTGCGAGCCACCGTCGAAGACCCTTGTCTGGTTTCCTTCTGCACAAGTGAATGAGGCTGAACACCAAGTGAACGAGCCGCTACAGAATTGAAGGGAAACCCCATCATCGTTGTCATCATCATCCTATGAGATTGGTACCTCTTTGCAGCTCCTCTTTCTCTTTTGTGTGCATTCTGATGGCCTCCCAAGGCTTGTGAGCTATAAAACTTCCTCATGCAGAAGTTGCATGAGAAAACCTTATTGTTGCTGCTACTACTGCCTGGTTTTGCTGATGGATCATTTTTATTGAGGCTTAAGCTCAACCAATCTCCCAAATTATCATCCTCATAATGATCAGCTACTCCTTCATCATGATCATGATCACTTTGCTTTGACTCAGAATTCTGGTTGTTTTCTGCAATCTCATATGCTTTTGTTCCTCCTTCTTCTTCTTGTTCTGCCCTTGTGGGAATCATTGCAGTAATCAAACACTCACTTTGAGAAGTGCAATAATGGATAGTTCTTTGAAAGAGACTTGAAGAAATGGGTGAGATTGGTCTAAAATAGAAATCAAGGAATTTTCATGTGTCCAACAAGAGAGGGCAACATAATGGAGAGAGGAATTGGCTTGTGGATATTTTAAAATGCTCGAAACTTTTTAAGGCAGAGGCAGGCCATATGCTTATGTCATCTAATAGTATTGCGCTATTGGCCATTAATTCAAGCTTCGGATTCCTACATAGTTCCATACTCATCTTTCCTTTCACACCTTAAAGTGATTCTCTATGGATGAATATTACTAACAAACACTTACAACTAACGAAGATGTCATTAATTGAAAGCAGATATAGCTGGGTCTCCTTGTGCTACTGTTAATTAGTACACAAAACCACATTAAGATATTAGCCGGTTTGAAGATTTTGACCTAAGAAACAAATATGATGGCGGATTATCTTGCAAAACGCTTAATGTCCACTTTTAGATACTTGTACTTAATTTGATCTACTCTTCCTGTGGCCTAGCCTTGAGATGTTCGTACCAGCACAATGATTTTTTGGGTGGCCTAGGGTCCCCTAGATAACCAAAAATTATCACATGAATGGTGCTTGGACAACATAAACAAGTTGGAAATCTTATCAAGAAGTGCAGTCCAAACATGCATAGTAAATGCAAGTACCCAAACAAACAGGCATCCTTCTGCCCCATACTGTAGATTTAAACTTCCCATATAAATAAAGACATGTTGGATCTAAAGAAAAACATCCACCATTCATTTTGTGCCCCTACATGTAATCTGATAATCAGAATCATTCCATTCTAAAGTTTTTATGCGAAGTTATTTTAAGAAATTTTTTGGTCATTTAAACAATATAGACGAAAATAGCATGTTATTTAAGTTCAGATTGGCTCACACAAAGTACTTGAAACATCAAACATCTTAATGATACTGAAGAGTGAATGATTCTGACCATTGATTGCAAACGGAAAAGAGTTTGAGATCTGAAATTTATAAAATGACCACTGCAGAAATTTGGACCGCTTCTTTATGCCATACATATTTATGACCACATGCTGGTCCTGCTAAAGGTTAGCTGCACAATATTAAGACCCAGAACTGATGTTGATTAACATGTGGTGTCTGTTGTGGTGTCTGTCCCTAAATGAAGGGAAGAAGGGGGGCCAATTTCACTGTTTTCACAGTACATTAGTCTGCTTGTTAGCTCTGGGCCAAAGCACTCTGGTTTATCACAATCACCACATTGCCAATTCTATCTCCTATGATCACACCACGACATCATGTTCATATAGAACAAAACAGTCAATATAGCACCAAAACTAACAGAAATTACGGCAAAATAGGGCAATGATATGCTCACTATGTTAGGTTCCGAGTACCATACAACTGTACTTACTAATATGCACTTGTGAAGGTTCTTTCGAGAGCCGGTTTATGACATTTGATGTTTTTATTGAATACTGCACTGGTGTATGTATTGTTTTGGCTTTACTCCGAGCAGTACAACATGCCTTATTCGAAGACACACACTAACCCCATGAACATGTGTTCATACATGACGTGTATTTCTGAACCAATGAGGACAGTTGGAATTTTTGAAGATGCTATTATGAACTATTTGAACAAAAGTATATGATGCATTGATACTAGCTTTTATAAAAGGTGTATAGGACCCAGCAAAGTGTCAATACAAATATACAATGGTGATAAAAAAGCATGATGGAGAGGTGGGAT
Organism: Rosa lucieae; assembly: GCA_024704745.1. Taxonomy (NCBI): domain Eukaryota; kingdom Viridiplantae; phylum Streptophyta; class Magnoliopsida; order Rosales; family Rosaceae; genus Rosa; species Rosa lucieae. The sequence continues at coordinate 17,371,024 of CM045493.1, read as the reverse complement.
GTCTATTTTCAAATGGGGTGTCTTCCAAACAAGAGGATCAAAATTGTGCGTATGTCTATGAGGTAGTGGGGCTTTGCGTATATGTATAATAGGAGAAGTGCAACCAGAACCACACTCATGCTTATTCTCAGATATCAGAATCTTGCTGTTCTGATAAAGGTTTCATTTTAATATGAGTAGAAATAAAAAATAAAAAAACAGAAGCCCCGGTTTCTCAAGGGTGTGATTCTAAAGCTTCATTTGAGATATCATTTTTTGGCAGTGTTGGATTGATGAGTCAGATGATATGAAATTAAACTAAAAAAAGAATATTTAAACTAATCTAATCTCTAAGCTGAGGTAGTCTTATGCGACCTCTCGTATAAACTCATCACCTGTTGCTCACATGAACCGATAATGCTGACTCGTGAGAATACCCAATACCTTCTTCTGTTTCATAAAGGAATCCGCAAGGCATTTGGAAATCAAAGGTGTAGTCATCTCATTCTCAAAGAAAAAAAGAAAAAAAGAGGTGTAGTCACCTGGCTCTCACTACTATTCTATCAAATTCAGCCTCCTCTGCATATTATGCAGAATTTAACCATCTTAATTATTTCAGTAACTATCAACTATAAAGTAAAGCAGTTGTTAAAAGATTCAAACAATATGGACTCTGAGCAGGTGCTGATGCCAAATGAAAGAAGCAAATAATACTCCTCAGCTTATACACAGAGTCAACGATGTAAATATACCAAATGAGGGAGCTAGTTTGCCATATGCCACGGGGCAAGGCAAGCCCTAAAGTAGTTCTCTATGCTATGACTATGACTTTCTGATATATTAGTCTAGGAGTGCTCTTATACTGATATTTTCTGAAAATCTATTGTTAACTTGATTTTAATCATATGGGAATATCAAATCTTTTCTGCAGCCAGAAAAGGACTCGAGAGCTACTCTTTAGATCTACATAGCTTTAGATCTACAAAGATCTAATTGCTGATGCAACCGGGAAGGCCATAAACCGGCAAGTGATAGTCTCTTTCCCTTGGAGGCCTATCCATTTGCCGGGTCATTTCACACTCAACCTGTTATCCAAGCAATCTCATCTGAATTTACGGGGTTCTTCCCAAGGCCTTAACATGTCAAAAGCAATACCTAAACCATAGTTATAGAGTTCAAAGAAGCAAAGAAGAGTCTATCTGGGGATTACAACAAGAGTTACAAGTGCTCTCTGGTAAAGAAGCACTGCCGACTGCAAGCAATTCATAACGAAGCAGTCCCAACTTCCAAACAGATATAGAAATCTGGAATGAGGTTCAGTTCTGCTATCACATTCCAATTGTTTGTTTCCGGACACTCAGTGTTCGTTAATAATTTAAGCGACAGACAACAAACCATGATCCCCTGAAAAGAAAGTGAGATAGTGACTATGAAGCGGTTAGAGTGTACTGTGAGCTACAATGCTTGTTTCAGTGTGTGAGAATCTAAAAGTATTATGAGCCCGACTTGAGCCTTACAAAGTGCACACTCAATTTGGCCCTTCAATCAGTCCAAATTGCAAACTCATATCAGTCTGTAACATGTGAAAAAAGAGACAACGACACGAACCAAGGCTTTAAGTGCCGCAGGGTAGAGTGCCTGGTGAGGTTCAAACACCAGCATGTGAGGTGATAGAGAATAAATCACTATAATGCTCATTAGCACATAAGCAAGCACCCACATCTTGCCCTGTTCCTAAACCCTATATATGATTGTGTCCTTCAGTGCATATATCTTCCACAATCTTTTCTCACGAGAAACCCAACTTTCATTAACAAAGAGAAAAGGCTAAGAAGAGGTTACAAAACAGTGAACAAGGAGTCCACTCTATTTCAAATTTTCAATGAAACAATGACAGGGCGTCCGCTATCTAGACTCACGAGTGACAAGTACAATCTTCTTCTATATTTAAAAAAAACATCAAAGTAAAAATGCAATTTCCACTACTCATTTCCATAATGCTGAGACACCAAGAATCGTTTCGGTTCCTAAAGTAAGAAAATACATTCAGAATGTGGACATATAGAGAAGAAATTAATTCATAAAGATGTCCAATTTGCACTCTAAATGAAACATGTTGCATGAAGTTCACCTGATTCATAAAGAGGGTCTGACATTGTTAAAATCTAACAGAAATATCTTGAGCAATCATGGAGCTTGAAGTAAGAAAAAAACATTCAGAACGTGCAAATATAGGTAAGAGACCAATTTGTCAAGATGAACCAACTTGCATTCTATATGCACCGTGTTGCATGAAGTTCAACTGATTCATAAAGAGGGTCTGACATTTGCAAAAAACCAACAGAAACAACTTGAGCAATCATGGAGCTTGAAACCTTCTATAGATAGTTTACTCATTAACTTAGCTACTGTAAAACCTATAAGATTAAGCAAAAAGAAATTCAACTAAAGAGGGAGACCAATTGAACATAATAAATTTATTTCTCTTTCGATCTCAAAAGTTAGACACAATAAATACGAAGAAGAAAAAAATATATGATCAGACAAGTAAATTGTATGATCTTGTCATTTAAAGATAACAGCCTCTACAAGTCAAATATCTTATAACAAAAAGTACAAAATAGTTGTGAAAGAACTTATCCACTACACTTTGACATCACTTCCTACGCAACCTTATCAAGATTAAGGAGCACGGAATCCTTCTCCTCTTGGATGTACTACTAGCCCCACCTAATGCAGCAACTCTTGCTGTGTTGATCCAACCCAAGTATGCTCAAGTACCTACAACACACCCACAGGACCAGTAAGCTGATATGTAACATTCAATACTCAAATAATTGAATGTTAAAGGATGGATAGCCCAACACTAGAGATCATACATTACAACTGAATGGACAGTTCTAATCATAGCAGTCACCATTCTTTCAACGACTTACACACATGACTTTCATAGACCACCACCATAATCCATAAGGATGATCAGAACAATGCTAAATACAACAGAGACAACAGTTCATTTCAACATTAAAAAACTCCTTGGCATTTCAATCATGGGTTTAAGCTGGTATTAGAATCACAAGATTCAAGTATAACAAATCACAGACAATTGAGGAAACACGTGTAATGATAATGCATACAAATAGTTCCCAAGTTTCTATCTTTCCTCACTAAATGAATTTCTCATCATCTAAAGTTCACTTCTTTACACATATGAGAAGAATAAGCAACGAAGCTCACTCCAATAAGCAACGACATTCACTTCTTTACACATATGAGGAGAATAAGCAACGAAATCCACTTCTTTCCACATATGAGAAGAATAAGTCAACAAAAATTCACTTCTTTAGAAAAGAATAAGCAACGAAATAGAAAAGTCCGTACAATTACGAGGGATCAATGGAGGTACCCTGAGACAACTCGCAGAAAGCGCGCACTTCGCCGGAGATGTGACTGGTCATACGAACGGAGGCGACGGCGCTGTGGAACGGCAGCAGCGACTGAGCGCAGGCCAGCTGTCCCACATTGGCGGGGAGAGAGAAGAGAGTCCGGCGAGTGGCGGAGGCCATATTACGGAGCGGAGGAGAGCGAGGGAGGGATGAGATCGACGGAGGTGATCGGACGGTAGAGGTTCTTGCGGCGGAGATCAGAGATCTCGACAGGGACGATCCACCGCGCCAAGCCATGGTTGGAGTTTGGGATTTGGGAAATGGGAAACCAAAGGGGTTTAATTTAGGGTTTTTGGAATTTGAGTAATTGGGCCAGTTTACAAAATCATTGGGCCAGTTCTGTTTCATTCTTCACTTTTTGGACCGCATAAAGGACCCATGAGGTTCAAACTTTTCACTATTTTCATCATTTTATTGTGTCTTGATTGTATTGTGGAGAATCATATACATTTCTCATGTAGTTTTGCATGTATTTGGATTAATGCCAACCATGTGGATGATAAGAAATTTTAGAAGTGCATCATGAAGTTGTAAGATTTATCCATTGGATCAGGATTTGCAATATTTTCAGCGACCCTTATTCATGTGGCAGTCTTTCATGGCGGGTATGCTTGCTCATTCTAGACTGAAAGACATACATCCCAATCGAGGGTGAAGGCACCAATCCCTACTTGGAGACATACAGCCCAATCAAGGGTGAATCCCCTTTGGCGTTCTTAAGTTTTTTATGCTATTTTTCTTCTTTCTTTTGATTGTGTACAATATTGATAAGAACAATACTCCTTATTCTGTTTTTTTTTAGTGAAAGATAGAAAATACATTCAATCAATCGAAAGCAAACATTGGAGAGAGGGAGGGGGGGGGACAGACACCAAGAAACTGCGGTAACAGATACCATCAGGCCAATGGGCCCAAACTCTAACCACAATACACCTCCTACCAAGGCTACCTTGAACCGATGATCCCGAATGTCCCAGTAGTAACTCGTAGTCGACAGCCAAATGATAACGTCCTCTTCAACACTGTGTCTAAAAAGTACCAGACCACGTGTAAAGGATCGCTTGTCAGCAGATCGACCACTACAGTAAACCAAATTTGAACCAAATCGTCCTCGAGAATGACACCATTGACATGGCATAACACATAGACCTAATCCTAGCTCCAAAGAGTATGAACACAACCCTAGCTCAAAAGAGTAGGGACTTATTAACCCTAACCAAAACCCTAACTGAAAAAACAAAACCCTAACATAAACTAAAAGGAAAACATTGCTACCCACAATCCGCCACCAAGCTACAATCACCGGACCAATAGCGGCCGCCGTCGCCGGATTGGTGTTGGCTTTGTCGCTCCACCAAGCTGCAGATCTGAACTGTGGTGGGCCCCACAAGTCAAAACTCAGCCAGCTTAATCTTCCTCCCCGCCAAAAGGACAAAGCGGCTTGAAAAAATCTTCTCCAAGAACCCACCTGCTCCGCCGCCTCCCGTCGACCACTACCACAACAAACCATACCCAACAGTGACGCAAACCAACTCTGCCTTCCCACCCAGCACCGGACGATGCTATTCTGGACAAAGGTTTGCACAACTTGACCCAATCGAAGCAGCCCCTCACCCTTGACCAGACCAGAGCCACCATTAGCTAATCTGTTGACTTCAAACAAAGCAGAAGAACGTCGCCTCCAATGCTTCCGCCTCCACCACCTTGAAAACATCATGCACCCGTTCAGCAACAGCCACCATGCAACGGCGAGACCAGAGGCCCACGCCAGCACCGGGGAGCCGCCGGACGAGACCGCCCAACCAGCACCGAGAAAACCCAAAGTGTCAGAAGAAAAACCTAGGGCCTCCGTTATTCCCTCCCTTCCTTATTCTGTTATTCTTCTTCCTCTTTTTAGTTTTTGTTGACTTTGATTTTTTAAATTTTAATTTTTTTTCTTTTAATGAAGAAAAGTTTAATTTTAGATTAGAAATTTGTAATGCCATGTAATTTCCACATCACTTGGTGTTGTGTTAACATCATTCAAACAATAAATCTGAACCATTAAGCATTTTAAAATCTAATGGCTCACAAGTTGTGTCAAAATTTGTGTAAAATATGGTGTCTCTTGATCCAGATCCTTATAGATAAAGTCACTTCAACTAAATAAAACCTTGACAAGGATGGCTGAGTAGTTTTGATATTCTTTGAGCAAACAAGGTTCGAATTTTGCTAAACGTTTGTTGGCTTTCCGATTGAAATTACAATATTATCCGATTAAGTTTTTACTGAAATTATAACTATAATAATGTCACTTTGAATTAGCAATCATACGATGAAACTACAAATCATTAATACGGACAAAAAACAATTAGACACAACTACACATCAATGGATTCATAAACTATCAATACACAAACATGTTAATGAATCCAATATGAAAGCAACAAGCCAACAAGCAAGACACTTGTTTACTCAAATTCAGGCATGTCCTTGTTGTGCAGTTACACACTTGGTAATTTTAATCAAAATCTACAGTAAATAAGTTTTTTGCATTTTTTTTTAGGAGAATGAAACGAATTTCATTGACTTAATGGCCATTACAATCATGATTTATGTTCTCTACCATACTTGGAGGAGGTACAAGAAAAAAAAATTGATGAAAACAAGGCCAACTTGGCCTCTTGAGCCAGCTTATGAGCCACCGAGTTGGCTTGGCGCCTTACAAAGTTGAGCTGAGCAGAGGATACAGACTGTAAGAGCTCCTGAAGATCATAAAGTAAGAAACCCAGGTCAGAGTAGTCAAGGGTTTGGTTTGGCACTGCTTGCACCGAGACTTGGCGATCTGACTCCACAACCAGGGGAACAAAGCCATGAGAAATAGCCAACTGTAACCCCAAGATCAAAGCTAAGAGTTCAGCATGCCTAGCTGAACTTGTGACCGCAACTGAGTGTCGAATCCCACCGAGGCAAGTACCTTCATGATCTCTGTAGATACCCCCAATCCCTGCATTCCCATTCACATTGCAAAAAGCAGCATCCACATTTAACTTCACCATCCCCATCAGAGGTTTTGCCCAATGTACAGTCTATGCCTGCATGGGAGCACTGATGGATGAGTGTGCAGCTTTATATTCTTCCCACCATCCAAAAGTCAAGGGGACAACTTATGACGCCAGTTTGGGACTATCACTCCATACTTTATCATTCCGGTTTCTCCACGTAGCCCAAATCATCATCAACAAGGAAGCAAAGTTAGTAGGAGATTGAGAATAGAACATCTGTACCCAATTAGCAACACTTGTAGTAGAGTCGGAGCTGGGGAGATTAGCCAACTACAAGAAAGACTTGGCATGGATGTAATCACATAGTGCATGAAGGGGAGATTCAATTTCCTCCTTACAGAATGGGCATTGGGTATCAATATCAATATCACGTTCACTCAGCCTGCTCCGAGTAGGTAGGATATTTGAAGCAGCCTTCCACACACATACTTTGACCTTCCCCAATACAGGAGCTTTCTAGAGTTGAGTCCAAAGTTCAGAACTAGGATTTGAGGCAGGCGTAGATTCCCCAAAAATTCTACACCTAGCAGTATGATAGGTCGATTTGACCGTGAACCTCCCTTTCTTATCCCCACTCCGAATCCATCGATCTTCATGAGGTCTAACACTAAGTGGCAGTGCTAAATTTTTTCGCACAATGGTCATAGGAAATAACTCAGTTAACAGGGCATAATTCCATGTACCTGGGGAGGAGATGAGGTTTGAAACCCATTGCGCACGAGGAGACTGAAATTGCTGCAGCTTCTCTCCTAACAACCAAGGATCAATCCAGATATTGGTGGATAGCCCATTGCCAATATGACGGCATATGCATGCCCTAAGCACATCTTTAGTTAGATGTTTTCATTGAAAATATTTGTTGTACGTATAGATTTTAGAGTTAAAAAAATGTGATCATTATACTCAATAAAGGGTTCAATATTGTTTACTCCCTAAACTTTCAGGGAAAAAACAGTTCAGTCCCTCCCTTTTTAATTTCACACGTTTACTCTCTTATCTTTCAATTTTTGACCAATAGGTCCATTCCGTTACTCTCCGTTGAAAAGCTCCGTTAACTAGATGATGTGGTCTTTCTGCGGAAAAATGCCTATTCTACCCTCACATCCTTTTTTTCCCCTTAATTTATTGTTTTATTTTTTTAATCTTTTTGTTCTTTTTCTGTTTATCTATTTTTCTCCCAGCTCTCTCCCCTCCACCGCCCACCACCGTCTGTTTCTCTCACATGCTCCGTTCTCCTATTCCACCCACCTCACACAAACTAATCTCCACCGCAACCTCACATCCACCAATCCTCCACATCACCCATCACTGCTCTATCCTATCCTCTCCACCGCAATCTCACATCCACCAATCCTTCTCATCACCCATCACTACCCTATCCTATTCTCTCCGCTGCTGCACAACTGTCCCTCATCTCACACTCGACACCCTTCCACCACCACCATCTCCCCAAAATCAAAACCCAAAATGCACAAAACTCCAAAATCAATAATCCAAACATAAACACCATTACCCCAAACAACATTACTCCAAATCAGAGAGTTTCAGAAACAGAGAATGAAAAACCCATATCGATCTTCCTCAAATGCCGACTCCAAATCCATGCCCCAATCCCCATCACCATCACCAACGCCGCTGCTCCCCCTCCTAAAACCCTGCTCCCCAAAAACAAGATCAAATCTTGTCCCTCCATCGCCTTTCCCAGACCCTCTGTCACCCACCAAAGTCGCCGTCCAGCGCAGCCGTTGTACAAATCAAATCAAATCAAATCTTTCCTCTTATCATCAAACTCAAATCAAATCCATCAGAACATAATCTCTAGGGTTTTCTTCTTCCAATCTTTCTCATAAACACAGAGTTTGAGAGAGAGAGAGAGAGATGGAAGGGATGATGTACCACGAGGTGCAGGAGTCGAAGCTGTGCGCCGTGCATTGCGTCGTGGTGGCGTTGCAGGGTCCTTTCTTCTCCAAATTTGATTTGGCGGCACTCACCTCTAATCTCGACCAGAAGGTGCGCCAGACGATGCAGCTCAACCTCCACGCCGGACCTAATGCCGTAGCCGGAGATTTCCTCTCCGAGGAGTGCAAAAACGTCTCCCTCAAGAGGAGTATGCCTTCACCGCAATAGTGAGATAGAGAGAGAGAGAGAGAGAGAGAGAGAGATCTGAGGAAGGAAGAGAAATAAAGGAGAGAGTGAAAGGAGGAGGGAGGAAGAAGAAGAGATAAACAGAAAAAGAAAAAAGAAATGCATCAAAAGAAAAAAGGAAAAAAAAAAGAGGAACTAAGGGTATATTAGACATTTTAGCAGGGAGAATGTTGCCACGTCACCAACTTAATGGATATTTTGGACGGAGAATAACGGAAATGACTTATTGGTCCAAAATTGAGAGATAAGGGAGTAAACGTGTGAAATTAAAAAGGGAGGGACTGAACTATTTTTTTCCTGAAAGTTCAGGGAGTAAACAGTATTTAACCCCTCAATAAATGAAAAGAATTTCAAAAAATTGTGAACAGATAAAGAGAGCTCAGTAAACAATATCGCCTTCTCTTGCGATTGTTAGAACCCTAAACCTCAAACTCTGAAACCCTCTTTTCCCTTTTTTTCAATTTTTTGTTTTTCACAATTTGCTACCTTAACCCTTTATTTTCAATTTGCAGTCAACATGTCAACTGTACCAACACATGTCCCCCTCCTCAAGACAATGTTCTTCATTTGTTCACACCCACTGTGTTTACCTTATGGCATTGTAAGAACCTATTCAGCCACGTTTTTAAAAATTATTTTCAGATTATACTTTTCAAATTTGAAAAAAATTTCAATAATTTAATGCGAAAAAATATTCTCCATATTTCCTAAACTGGGAAAATGAAAAAGTAAAAAAGTCAAATTATTGTTTCAGTTTCTCCGAATAAAAGTTGAATATACTTTCAATTTTGTTTTCCATGTTTTGAGAAATATATTGCCGAACACATTTTCATCATATTTTCGTTTAGGAGCTTCTATTCATACCTCCAATATTGGTATTTGGACCTCTTTTTTCCAAGTAATAGTTAACTTTGTCAACTCATATCAAATTACCAATAAGGACACAAAAGATTGGAGAAAAAAACAATAATAATAAGTCTTCAACTTGGAGAAAACTTTCTCCTCCAACATAAACCCTAAAATCATTAGCAACAGTTATTCTCTATCTCCCAAACGTCAATTGTGGTGGTGAGATTCTACTCTCCCCGTCAGAGGTGAGACATAATCTATCAAGCTTAATACCTAGTTAGAAATTTATACCTAGTTTTAGCTTCTTTTTCTCTCAGTTTTCTACTTAGAAATTTATACCAAGTTATCTAGTTGAAATTTGAGTATTTATGTTTGAACTTTGAACAATCATAAGATGATTATGCACATTCATATGTTCTACAGTACCTAGCTAGCTTTGATAGAACTCGTCAACGTCACATGCACAAGTTCATGGAAGAAAGACTAAAAAATATATATGGAATGAAAGAAACAAAATAGAAGCGACATTGCGACAAAATTACGTGGGAGAGAGACTACAACCTGGAGATTTTTTTTTTTTTTTAAAGGAAAAATAGGATTGTGAATTGTTCAAAAATTAAAGGAGATCCATTTACCGATTTCGAATGTTTGAATAGAATCTAAAAAAAAAAAAAAAGATTTTTATTGATTTTATTGGGCAATGGGCATTTTAGGAAAATTAGGGAGGTGTAGATAATATATTGGTTATTTGTAAAAGTAAGTTGGAGGTCTATTGAGTGAGGAAATATCAATTTTGAAGGTATGATTAGAAGCTCCCTTTTCGTTTTCTAAAATAAAAATACATGAATAAAAAAATTACAAAACACCACCGAGTATTAGGTTTTCATCTTTCTTTTTTTAGGAAGGGCCAGAAACAGCTACCCGTAGGCCATGCTCATTAATGGAACCATAGAATACATGGCGGGGACATAGTGCCTAAACCCCAAATAACGATAAGCATCAAGAGAATTACCCGAGATAATAACAGGTGTCTCAAGTAAGAATATGTATTCTAAACTGCACGAATTAGCGAAGAGTGCACTTCTGGCTACTCTATTCGCTTTACAAGAATGGTGACATACCGGAAAGTAAAAGCTTACTTGAAGCCATATTTTACTAATAAAATCAGCTTTCCCACTATGTTGCCACCGGAAAATAAATCCGGGGACACTTAGTTTCATCCTGCCACTAGGAGGTTGTGACCACTTAACAAAGCGAAGAACTCGCTGCCTACCTAGGGCAGACAAGGCACGCAAGATGCGCAAATCTGGACAAAGTCCACCTCGTCCTACCATGTGGTAGCGACTTATTAACAACCTAAAAGAGTAAATAAATAAAACAAAATAAAATAAAACTCTAAACCAGCCCACAAAAAGGGGCCAGGCCCAACACCCAGGAAACATGACCAGGAGCCCACACCAGCCTAAAGCCCAAGCCCAATCCATACTCTGCTAGACCGCCTCCGTCGCGACATCAACCCAGCAGCGCCTCCATCGTCCCTCCATTGCTGCTGTCGCATCAACCCGGGCGTGCAAGAGCCAAAGCAACGACACCTTGTTGCCCCTAACAACCACCAGCGCACCGCCACCAAACAAGCTGGAAAAGCTCTGGGTTAAACCCAAGTCCCGCACCTGCAACCCCAAACCAGACCACCCATCACCATCAATCCCACCTCGAGCGCATGATTTGGTCCTTGCGACTCTCCTCCACCTTCTATCACCGGTGGAAAATGACGACGATGATGACGATACCAGATTGTTCCGATGACTGACCCTCTGTACGTCCAACCA